>CM062816.1:1003109636-1004486934 GCA_031772625.1 Pinus tabuliformis
AGAATTAAGCAACAGACAATTCAAGATTTAGGGGCATGGGCTCGTGGGATCTTTCGCCGCCCAAGATCTGAAGCTACTGTACCATCTGCCGAACTGCAAGCGACCTATAATGCACAATTTCTTAGGAGTTCGCAATGGGAACCCAGATCTATCGGACACCACTAAAGAATGGTCTAGAAGAGATGAGCGTTAAAGAAGGATAAGAACAGTATGTACGCACTGGTTCCCTTACTTCTCCATATTGTTTTGCTGCAGCCATGCTATGTAGGTTGTTTGGTATGCCCGATATCAACAAGTTTTCATCTGAGTGGCTGCCATTAATTGACACTGCCACAAATGCCGAGATAGTAGATTGGGCTAAAATTCTTTCCAATACTCTATATACGGCTGTGATTAGTTACAGGTCCAAAAGATCCTTTTCTCAAAGGGTCTATCCTCCTTTCTATTTGGCTGCCTATGTTATGGATTCTGTTTTCCTTTTATCTAATTTCCCCATCATGGGATGGAAGTGGACTACCCAAGACCCGTTGCCTATTCACGTCTATCACAAAGTCTTGTGGGATTCCTAGTTTGCCCCTCATTTTTACCAGATTTTCCATGGGCTTATATTGCCCATATATAGAATGATATATGATAAGGACCCCCCAAGGTGCTCTCCGAAGCCGAGACAGACATTATCCCCATCGCAAGATGGTTTGGGGAAGAATGGTTTACTTACATTCGAGTTTATGGAAGCACTGTACCTCCACATGTCCTACCCTTGTATGTCCCTGATAAGCTTTTGGCTCGAGAAATCGCTTATCAAACCTGCTCTGAAGGCGGCTTAACCAAAGAATTAAAAGATAAGAAAAAGGCCATTTGGCCTCACTTTCCCGTCAATTGTGGGACCTTCTCTTTATTCGATGTAGGACACGCTTTTGGTGAGGTGGAAAACTTGACGTGCCTTCAATTATATAAGTTCCCAATGAGGCCATTCGACCCAAATAAAGTTGCCTAAGAGTTTACTACGAACGTCAAGATAAGAGTGTTCTTCGGGCACAAAGATTTGTTTGACGATCTCTTTCAGGGTAAGAGCTCACTCAAAGAGATTTTGCGAGAAGCTCAGTCAAGGTTATCTCCAGGTGAACTCCAGAAATTCACATCATATAGAGACAGAAGGTTGGCAGCATTCCACTAGAAAGGCTGCGAATACCTACTAGAGAGCCAACTCCGAGCGTCAGCCTCAGTGAGAACTCCAGCGCTTCCAGATCTAAGTCCAACGCCGTGCAAGAAGGTCCCGAACATCCTGAAGAGTCTGTGCATGACAAAGGAATTAACGAAGAAGCAGTCAAAGATACAGCTCGGTCAAGTGTAATGTCTCAGCAACAAGTTATCACCTCGCCACCAAGAAATGTTCCCCCTCCGGTTATCGAAGCTCCTCTTGTCACAGCAGAGCTAGATAAAGAGTGGGAGTCCTTCAATGATTTAATCAACCTCGAAGGGCAAGTCCCAAAGATGCCTGTGAATGATACACAGGAGGTGCAAGAAGTTGCTCCAACCATAGTCAGTGTTACCACAGAAGCAGAAGATCTCTCCATCACTCCATCCTCAGAACTTCTACTTAACGTAGAAGAAATTCCCCCACTAGATGTGTTCTACAGTCCCCAGCACAAAGCAGTTGTGAGAAGACAGAGAAAGAAAATAAAGCTCGAAAATGCACTGTCTCAAGACACTGAACATTTAGACGTCTTGTGGAAAGAACCAAGTAATAATCCAACAGAAAATCTTACGAAGCTGTCTCAAATTGCAGGAGCGTATGCTTCTGCAACTATTGACAAGGCCTCTGAAGTTCAACAGCTCTTAAAGGAACAAGAAAATCACATACAACTGCTACAACAACAGTTACAGCAAGCCAACGCAAACAATGAAGCTTCCAGACAGCTCGAAAAGCTCCAAGAAGACTTCCAACAGATGCAAATAGGCTACCAAAAGAGTCTTGAAGAAAAAGAAAAACAACTGCAGGCAGAGCAAGAAATGCACAGAGATGAACCTAAGCCTGCAGAGTTTATTTCAGAGTCCATCGGCTTGAACGAGCAACTACTGCAGCAACAAGAAGAATTGGGGCGTAAAATATCACAGTGGAGGCACTTCTGTGAGCTAAGCGACAAAATCACCAGTCAGGTGGTGGAATTGCGAAGCGAATATGATCAGAACGACAAGAGGGTGACAGAGTATCTGACTTGGCAAAACGATGAGGAGGGAAAAGAGCAGGAGCACCTAGAATTAATGAAAATCATAAAGAAATGCTCTTTAATAAAATGGGACGAGCAGATCACGCAGGCAGAGCAAGCAGCAGAGACGGCAGCGACACAGGCAAGTATTCTTATCGACTGTGTAAATGAAAATTTACGCAGGGCCAATTTGATTTCAGAGACCACCCCGGGATACCTACCAAACAAGTTGCAACTGGAGACAGAATGGAGGCAAAAGGAAAAGATATCCAAGCACTGGCTAGACTGAATTGGGAAAGTTACTGGATGTACCTGGTTAAACCACATAGCCAATGGATGACGGTAAAGTGTATCATGAATGCAGCCGAGAAGGTAGCGCCAGCTCTTATAGATGCCGTTTTCGCAGCCCAACTCAGAACGGAAATTAGCCAGCCGACTCTTCTCAAGCCTATGTTAGAAACATGCAACTTCAAAGACCAAGTCCACAAGTAGTTTTATTTAGAATGTTGTTTCTTTTTGTTTTTAGTTATATTAGAAAAAGGACGGTCGTTTGAAAACCGAATCCTTAATTTTGTAATAATACTATTATTAGAATTAGGACATAGTATTTTAACCCTTCTCATTGCATTGGAGAAGGGTCCAGAAATTTGTCAAAAACTTGTCCTCAGAACATGCACTTCTGCACCTCAGAGGAGGTTTTGATGAATGGAAGGATCGGATTTATTTATATTTGCATCTTAATGTCTGCTACTGATGTTGCATTTCTGTACTCTTGGTAGGTGTTAGAAGTAAGTAGAAGTAAATCATTATTGCTTGAAGTTTGTGAGTAAAAATCAGTCATAAATGGTACTTTTATCTCTTGATGAATTTCTACTTATTTGCTTAAAGTGATATACAGCTGATGTTATTTATATGTTAATGTATAAATGTGGTTACCATTTGGCACTTTTGTACGATGGAGCCATTTGTTCATGCTTGACATATGAATGATTTATCATGCGATATGCAGTCCACAACTATCATGTTTAACTTCTTATGCAGAATGGTTTATCTTAAATGGTTTATATTCTTATAGTAGCTGAATAATCTTCATTACCAGTTATTATATGAAATCTTTTTAGATCGCATGATGGAAAAGATCTACCCGGGTTAGCATAGATTGCACATGTTGTTTTTATTATATTTCAGCAGCTTATAGTCAAATCATGAGTTAGATTTAAATTAGCTCTCAAAAGTTCTCAAGAAACAGCGTAATCAAACCCTACGCACACACACACACCCTTAGATCAGGAAGTTGGTCCCATTATCCCCAGTTGGACCCGCTACACCAAACGGGCACGGAGCCGCTAACCAGGTTCCCGACCGGGTGGGTATCCCCTTGTTGTTGACCCGATTTCAGGGCCCTCAACACCACCCCAATCCCCGAAGGATGGCTCACCTGAGGTAGGAGGGTGAGGAAGGAATTGGGAATAAGGCTTATTTAGAAAAGGATATAAGAAGTAAGTTTTATATAAGAAGTAAGTTTTAGGCTTTTCCTTCCCCTCGGAGGGAAAGTAACTAAAGTTCCTCTCCTTATCAGTCGAGCCCCCTGTTGGGTCCTTGCACTTGGAAGCGCAAGCCCCTCCGGGTCCTTCTTGAGTCTTTATTTCCCCGGTTCATTCAATTATTCATTCCCACCCTTTGACTTACCGGATGATAAGAGAAAAATCAGAAGTGAAAGGCAGTCATTGACTCTATACAGTGAGGTATCTCCTTACCATTTCTTTCCTAACTGAATGGGCTATCTTGACCATATTTGTCCTTCCCTTCACCTTTAGTATCCTTCCCCCTAATTCCCCACCTCTTATACTATGAAGAGTCTCCTTTCCCATATCTGATCTCTCCTTCGCCTGCTTCCCTAGATAGTTGCTATAGAACTGTCCCACAACAGTCATTAGGGTCTATTCCCCGCTTATTTCCTCCATACAGATGCTTTATTTACAGTTGGAATATTGTTCTAAGTAACGAACCCTATTATTTCTCTTAACGCTCTCCTCTATACAGTTAGAGATATCCTTGCACTAGGAAGCGCAAGCACCTCCGGGACCTTACCATTTCTGTCCTTACTTCTATGGGCTATCTTGACCATATCTACCCTAACTATAAGGGCTTTACTGCCTGGGTGGGTGAAACTATCTACTAGAGAGGATAGATTTATTTATAAAGGCATCCATGTTCCTCGGTAGGTGCTGGGCTCGGCTATTCCTGCTATGCCTCTTGGCTGGCCAGACCGGCCGGCTATTTATCGCAGCGGGGTTATTGGCCCTACGGCCATTGCAAGCAAACTTAGCGAAGTATTACGGATCAAGCCTTAGCGTCTGCCCAACTGCACTAGTTACTATATCTGTCCAACTACACTAGCCCAACTGCACCGGTTACTCTATCTGCCCAAAAGAGTCTGAATATAACTCTTACTTTGTACTTATCGAGGTTCTGCCCCCATATATAAGTAAGTAAGGAAAGAGGTTCTCAATACTTTCTTACTTATGTATGTAATTACGCTCTGATCTTGAAAGAGATTGATTCTGACCGGAGTACCCTCCCAAGGCCAAGGGGATAAGTAGATCAACCGCCCTGCCTACCCACCCACTAAGTCTCGTCCTGCCTACCTACCTATCCTATATCGAACTGCCTATCCGTAGCGATCTGCCTACCTATCAGTATCGATCCGCCTACCTAAGGAAGGAAGGGGATAGTAGCGACCTGCCTACCTATCAGTATCGATCTGCCTACCTGCCTGTCAGATTCGAGGACCCTAAAGCGGGTATTGACTATTCCATACAAATCCCAAAAGAAAAAGACACTCCAACAGCAACTCTCAGAAGAAAACGATTCAAATTAGTGAATGAATTCTGATTACCAAGGTATTGGGTCGAGTCAATTCAGAAAATGGAATAGATAGGACATATGTAAATAGATAGATAGGAAATATGTAAATGGAATAGATAGATAGGACATATGTAAATAGATAGATAGGAGATCTGTATCCCAATCAATTCTGACATCTGGATAACTCTATTTTCTTTTTATTCGTCTTTCCTCTCCTTATCAGTCGAGTCCCCTAAAGGGTCCTTGCACTAGGAAGCGCAAGCCCCTCCGGGTCCTTGACTGTTACCCTTCATTCCTTCGATCATACCCGATAAGGTTATAAGTGCCTAGCAACAAAGGGTAATGAAAGGCAAGTGTTATCGAGGTGAATGTTGTCTCTCTCGAACGCCCATACAAGATGCTCTATGTGAACTGCCCGTACAATGTGCGTTTGGGGTATGGGTTGGGTAAGTGAGTAAGTGAAGGGTTCATAGATGCCGTACCCTCCTATTCCTGGCCTAGCTGAAGCAAGTGTTGTTGAGTTGGGCAGCACTCCACCATATCCTAGAGTGGAAGGCAGTAAGGTCTGGTATAACAGGTGGTGGGACTAAAATGAAAGAGAAATAGGGCTCTTCCTTTCCTAGCCAGTGGGTTCAAATTCCTAAATAGTATTTGGCTGACCTAACCGGGTGAAGCTAGTTCGTCCCCCCAGCTTAATAGTGTTGCTACAACAAAGCATTCCTGGCTGAAGCAAGAGGTTGTTGGGGCATCCATCCATCCAGCATTAGAATTGTGAAAAAGGGAACCCACCTATGAGCTACTCGACCATCCATCCAGCCAGCCATGTCTCTGAAGTTCTGGCAGCTGTTTAGAATCTATCCGGGGCAATTATTCCAATGATCCCACCCACTTAGTCTTCCTGGCTTCAGCAATTGGTAAGGGCAGCCCTCCCTCCATGGACTAGGGTGATAAGGGAGTAATAAAGTAAGGGTAAGGTTGGATAATCCCGTCCTGTCCTGATAAGAAAAGGGTAATGAGATGGGTTGGTTAATAGCAGTACCGACTAAGCGATTCATTAATCAAGTAGTATAGAGGGTTAACAGGTATAGGTATTCAGGTGGGAGGTTATGTGGAACCAAGGTAGGGAGTTCTCCTCATAATGCCTCCCCTACCTACGTATTCCTGGCAGAAGAAATGGTGCCCGGTTTATAAGGGATAAAGGCACTTCCCCTCCCTCCATATCCTAAGTAGGTTGAAGCATAAGATCTGGTAGAACAGGACCAACCTTTCCCTCTTACTCACTTACCCTACTTTGTGATGCCCAAACCTCGTGCTGAATGAATGTGGGGTAGGCACTTTCAACTTGACTACTCTTTATATGCCTACTTGCTTTACTTTATTTCCGGTAGCAGCAACCAACTCAACTCACCACCTGGCGTACGTATTAACTCACCTTTAGAGACTGGCTCCATGACCTTCCTTATCGCATTTTGGTGGGTCACTCGATTAGCTGCTTCCTTCCTTATTACAAGGGGACTTCCTTGCACTAGGAAGCGCAAGCCCCTCCGGGACCTTGCCGGCAACTTCTCTATTATCATACGGGTTCCGACATTGGTAGGCAAGCACCCGAACTCTCTATAGGGTTCTTTTCCCTCTAGTCAATTTACAATAGTACTTCATGATTCTTGGGCACGCCTTTCCAATAAAAGAAAAGAAAAGGAGGAGAATCACCCTGCCCGAAGGTCTCAATGAGAAGGCTTGGCTAAGAGTATCCTGTTTTTGGTCCGGTAAGAGAGAGCGGTGTAAGTAAGTGAATTACAAGGCTGGTCTTCCCTCCGTAACAGTACTGGCTTATTATTGCTTTCCTACCTAGGTCCCTAATGTCTGATTGCTCGTAGCTCGTGCTTGCTAAAAAGGCTGATAGTTGCCTGTGCTATGCATACCTGGGAAAGAGGGAGGTAGTAAAAAGACAGGTTGGAATTCGTGTGGGTCCGTGTGTCTATCCCTACCTAAAGAAAGGGTGTCCAGCCTGTACGATAATGCCAATTAATCAATTTGGGTGATCGCCAGACCATTCATCTTTGTATATGATATTATTGCAGCCCAGCTTGGCTAAGTTGAGCTCGCGACTGAGAGATGACTGCACGCATGTTAATAGGGGGAGAAAGCCAGAGCTTCTAATTAACCATCACTTGTGAAAAGGTGCTGCACAATTGGGCTAACTTGAAGGGAATTGAAAGTGGGGTAAAAAGCGAAAAGGAAGGCGGCTGGAGTGCCTTTTAGATTTATATAAGTAGGCAAGCCTTAAAGCAAGCAAACGTTAGTGTAGATTCATAGATAACTACAGAGTATGGATCAAAATAATTGCAGACGCTATCGCTCTTGTTGATTCAGGCTAGATAGGGAAGACAGCTTGGAAGGGAGCTTCAGTTCAGCTCAGCTCAGGTACCAAGCCAGTTGGCAAGTAAGAAGGGGGTTCGGGTAAGTCGGATGGAAGTCAGATGGTGGCAGGCCCGATGTGCCATGGCTTTATACAGAGAATTATACTTTGAACCCAATCTAATGTGGAAAGGCTGATTCCTTCCTCGACCTCGTCTTTCTTCTCTCTCTCTAGCTAGGAAATCACTCTCATTATATATGTCATTACGGCAGCAAATTAGGCTATTTCTTAGGTCTACGCAGGTTCCCCAGCTTGGGCGTGTCAAGTAGCCGTAAAACACACGCAAATGGTCTTCAGACGAAATTCCACTCTCGATGCATGCCTCTGGAAAACTACCGCAACATAGGCTGGCATAGGCTGGCTTATGAGCTTGCTATCGAGTCATGCCATAATGACATATATAAGACACTACGATCTGACAAAGAGAGGATGCGTAAGCAGGCTCGACCACCGCCCACCACCCAATAAGTAAAATGAACTTTTTTCAGTAATAAAAAGTAATCCTTCACTCCTCGGTGATAATGCAGTCAAGAGAGAAGCAGGAAAGAAGTCCAGGTTCGCGTTCTCTCTCTATCATCTTTATACGCCCACTTTTTGTACTGAAATTACCATATCGATAGGACGCGTTCATTCGCACTCTCTTCTCTATATCATTTCGTGACACCACCATTGCTTACTGAATTTACCATTCCAAGCGCGGGCTCTACCTGAGAAAGGTGTTAACCAGCCGAAATCAATTGGTGATTCAGATTCTTCCTAGCCTGATAGATATGATCCAAAGGAAAAGGCTCAAGGCTTATGGTGAATGGTTCGTGTGGCTCTTGTTAGTGTGGTTGGGAAGGTCAGTAAGCGTGTTCCCGTAGTGTGTGTTCTTTTCTGTCCGCTCTGTCTCGTTCATTCTGTGCCATCCGGTCAGATGGCGCCCGCAGTGTCTGTGTTGGCATTATGATTCAAGTGTTGTCCTTGATGGCAACTCACTCAGAGGTTGGTACAGGTGCTCAGAGGTTGGTACAGGTGATGGCAACTTAATCAGAGGACAGATCTTAGTACAGCATGCCAAGAAAGTTCATACACGCAGGTTCGTTAAGCCCAAGTCGCGTATACAAGCAGGTTCACTATATACCAAGTCGCGTATACGCAGGTTCTCTATATATCAAGTCGCGTGTACACGCAGGTTGGCTTCAGTAAAAGAGCGTGTATGTGGAAAAGTACCTTTGGTCCGTGGCGGTTAGTCCTTGGAAGTTGTGCCTATGGTTTCAGACCATGGTGTCTCGACGGCATGTCGTCGATCCCTCGTTTTGAGGTTGATGGTATTGTGTTACTATGGTTTTGGACCGTGGTATTGTGAAGTACCTAAGGCTATATAAGGAGAAGATCATTAGGCAAAGGAGCAAGTATTGGGTGTCTGACGAAGTGAGAAGATCTGGTATTGTTGGTTATCTGTTCGGGACGCTTGGCAAGGGTCGGATCTGACAGCGAAGGTATAAGTAATTATTTCTAGATCTGCACGCGGGTTGCCTTTGGTGAAAGCGCGTATACACGCGGTTTTGGTACAGTGAAGTAGCGTATGCATAATAAGATTTGATATTTCAGGTTGCTGCTGATTCTGGTGGTTGTTGCAGAGTTCTGGGCTCTGGTTTGGGTTCTGTGATCTTGATGACAGGGTTTCAGTGATTCAGTATTGGGTTTGAATTATGATGCAAGTATAAGTTGATGATTGTATTACAGTAATGTTTGTTGTGTACTCTTGGATCCAGTCTGAAAATTGATGAAACGTGGTCCCTGAAGGAAAGAAGGTTGTAGGGTCAGCACCTACGTACTAGTAAATGGATCGGCTAGTACAAGAGCTGAGGGGGTTGTAGCTCCCTTCCAGAAGTAGTTGGAAAATGAGAGAGGGTTGTAGCCCTCTGCAGGTTGTAGCCTGCGTACTGGTAAAGGACTGCACCAGTACATTGTAAAAGAAGTTTCTTATTAAAGAAGAAAGAGACGAATTGCAGCAGGTGGTTTTCACCCACATTGGGTTTCCACCTTATATCATGGTGTTCATGTGTGTGGCTCTTGTGTGATGTTCTATTCTGTTATTCTGCACCTGTTTACTATTAATATGCTTAATAATGTTCTGATGCATTTACTGAAGATTAAGCTAACTAAATTATAAGATCTCTGGATATACGCGAGTTTCATTAGACACAGTAGCGTGTACACGCGGGTTCACTTAATTGAAGTAGCGTATATGTTTCTGAGTATGAAATTGGAAAGTTTTTACTGATCTGATAATACTGATTCACCCCCCCCTCTCAGTATTATTTCCAACAATTGGTATCGGAGCAGGTCCTTCAGAGGAAGCTTGATCGCTTGAAGGAAAAGATCCATCAGAATGGATAATCCAGAAATAGAGGCACACATCAGGCCACCAGTCTTTGACGGGAACAATTTTACTCACTGGAAGATAAGAACCACTGCATATCTACAATCACTTGGAGCAGAAGTTTGGGGAATCGTAGAAGGAGGATACAAATTCCCATCAGCAACTCCTACAGATCCAGCAGAGAAAAAGCAATATGAGCTCAATGCCAAAGCTGTTACTGTCCTATTGAGTAGTTTGACTCAATCAGAATTTATGAAGATCATGCATTTCAAATCAGCTAAGGAAATATGGGACAAAATCGTTACAAGCTACGAAGGAGATGATCAGGTAAAAAGAGCAAAGCTTCAAACTCTCAGAATCCGGTATGAAACTCTTAAGATGCGTAGTAATGAAAGCATAGCTAATTATTTCCTACGTATGGATGAGATTGTGAATTGTATGAGGGATCTGGGTGAATAATTTGAGGAAGTTGTCTTAGTTGAAAAGGTTTTGAGATCTCTGTCTACTAAATTTGATTCTAAAGTATCTGCCATAGAAGAAAAGGAGAATGTGCAGAAAATCACCATGTCACAGCTTCACGGGATCTTAACTGCTTTTGAAATGCGACAAGAGGTACCACCAGAGGACGCATTCGAAGTGTCAGAGGAAGAAGATGAGGTAAATTTTGTCAAGAATCTTGAACGGGGAACTGGACGGTTCAAAGGTAAGCTACCTTTCAAATGTTTTCTATGTGGTAGAGTTGGTCACTATGCTGCTAGATGTCCTCATAACAAAGGAAAGATATCTGAAGAAGATGGTAGAAGCTATTATACCCATATTAAAGTTCATTCAATGATAGTGAAGATATTAGAAGTCTCATGGCACAGAATAAGAAGAATGCTTCATCCAATAATAGCGAAGATATTAAAAGTCTCATGGCACATGAAGAGAAGAATGCAGAAACTGAAGAAGTTTCCAAATTAAAAGAACAATTGGAGACAGAAATCAAGGTAAGGGAGCAATTGCAGGATATAGTAAAGGATCAGAGTACAACTATTCAGAGACTTGAATCAAAGATCCTCTCTCTAAAAGAAGATCTTAAAAAATCAAGAGAACAGAACAGAGAAGATCTTGAAGATCAAGAACATGAAGTGACCAAACTAAAGCGACAAGTGGAAGAAGGAAGAAAAGCTGAAGAAGACCTAAGGAATCAATATCTGAAAAAGGAAGAACAACATCAAGTTGAGGTAAATATCTTGAAAGGTAAAATAGAAGAAAAGGATAAGCTTTTACGATTTCAAGATAGTACTAAAGTCTTGGATGATATTCTTAATAGTCAAAAGTCTCCTGCTATCAAGACTGGTCTTGGTTTTCATGAATATGTTGAAGGTGAATCTAGTTCACAAGGTGAGGCAAGAAACTCTAATGAGAAATCTGAAATGCTCAACAAGGAACAACCAAGGAAAGAAATTCCTCAAGGAAGATCCTTTACTCCCAACTATGGACGTGATAGACGATTATTTCCTCCACTGAATAATGTTGAATGTTATGTATGTCATAATCTTGGACATGTTGTAGCCAGATGTAGAAGTAGAATGGTTCAAGAAAGATCATCGCATCCCAGGTATTTCATAGGATATTGCTTTGCCTGCAATGCATATGGACACAAAGCAATTGATTGTGATAGAAGGAACATGAAAAATGTAAGGTGTTATACATGCAACAACTATGGGCATAAAGCAAGGGAATGCAGGAGCAGATTTCAAAATTCAAAACAAGAGGACCATACATCATCACAGTTCCAGGAACTGAAGAAGACAGAGACAGAAAGGTGTGGCATAATTTAGACAGCTGACATAACAGACACAAGGGAATCTGAAAGTGATGAAATTCAGTATTCCATCTTGCATACGCTGATATAATGAAGACAAGTCGCGTATATACGCGAGTTACAGGCTGCAAAGTCGCGTATATGAAGAAAGGGCAGCAGAACAGACCCAGGTTCAGTCATGGTTGGCTCAGGCTCAGGGGGAGCAGAACAGACTCAGGAAATGGTTCAGTCATGGTTGGCTCACACTCAGGGGGAGCATATACTTCAAATAATTCATTGTTGGCATTATGGTTAGAAGTGGCTGATGAAACTAAATGATACATCTTGTTGTTTGATCAAAGGAATAGTATTGCAGGCTGATGCTTATGGTACAGATCTGAATGGCTGGTCTTAGAACCTGCATCTGCTCAGGGGGAGCGTGGATAGATTGGTACACTTTGGCATAAACAAAGGGGGAGCCAAATCAGAAACTTCAGCATGTACTCAGGGAGAGTATGGACAGCAGTATGGACAGCAGAAGGTATACCAAAGAAGAAAATATCTTGGTCCGCCCTTTGCCCTTGATGTCAAAGGGGGAGAGTGACTTGGTGTGGTGGTTGCCATCAAGTCCAAAGGGGGAGATTGTTGGCATTATGATTCAAGTGTTGTCCTTGATGGCAACTCACTCAGAGGTTGGTACAGGTGCTCAGAGGTTGGTACAGGTGCTCAGAGGTTGGTACAGGTGATGGCAACTTAATCAGAGGACAGATCTTAGTACAGCATGCCAAGAAAGTTCATACACGCAGGTTCGTTAAGCCCAAGTCACGTATACAAGCAGGTTCACTATATACCAAGTCGCGTATACGCAGGTTCTCTATATATCAAGTCACGTGTACACGCAGGTTGGCTTCAGTAAAAGAGCGTGTATGTGGAAAAGTACCTTTGGTCTGTGGCGGTTAGTCCTTGGAAGTTGTGCCTATGGTTTCGGACCATGGTGTCTCGACGGGCGTGTCGATCCCTCGTTTTGAGGTTGATGGTATTGTGTTACTATGGTTTTGGACCGTGGTATTGTGAAGTACCTAAGGCTATATAAGGAGAAGATCATTAGGCAAAGGAGCAAGTATTGGGTGTCTGACGAAGTGAGAAGATCTGGTATTGCTGGTTATCTGTTCGGGACGCTTGGCAAGGGTCGGATCTGACAGCGAAGGTATAAGTAATTATTTCTAGATCTACACGCAGGTTGCCTTTGGTGAAAGTGCGTATACACGCGGTTTTGGTACAGTGAAGTAGCATATGCATAATAAGATTTGATATTTCAGGTTGCTGCTGATTCTGGTGGTTGTTACAGAGTTCTGGGCTCTGGTTTGGGTTCTGTGATCTTGATGACAGGGTTTCAGTGATTCAGTATTGGGTTTGAATTATGATGCAAGTATAAGTTGATGATTGTATTACAGTAATGTTTGTTGTGTACTCTTGGATCCAGTCTGAAAATTGATGAAACGTGGTCCCTGAAGGAAAGAAGGTTGTAGGGTCAGCACCTACGTACTAGTAAATGGATCGGCTAGTACAAGAGCTGAAGGGGTTGTAGCTCCCTTCCAGAAGTAGTTGGAAAACGAGAGAGGGTTGTAGCCCTCTGCAGGTTGTAGCCTGCGTACTGGTAAAGGACTGCACCAGTACATTGTAAAAGAAGTTTCTTATTAAAGAAGAAAGAGACGAATTGCAGCAGGTGGTTTTCACCCACATTGGGTTTCCACCTTATATCATGGTGTTCATGTGTGTGGCTCTTGTGTGATGTTTTGTTCTGTTATTCTGCACCTGTTTACTGTTAATATGCTTAATAATGTTCTGATGCATTTACTGAAGATTAAGCTAACTGAATTATAAGATCTTTGGATATACGCGAGTTTCATTAGACACAGTAGCGTGTACACGCGGGTTCACTTAATTGAAGTAGCGTATATGTTTCTGAGTATGAAATTGGAAAGTTTTTACTGATCTGATAATACTGATTCACCCCCCCTCTCAGTATTATTTCCAACATTCTGTCGTGTGTGGCTAATCGGTGGGAAATGAGTGGTCTTCCTTCAGTGGTTTCATTGGTCGGTTTCTTCTCTCTCTTATCTTGAAGCATAATCTATCTCTCGACGGTGTCTAGCGTGGTGTCCAAGCATTTCACCTCCGAAGTATAATAGTGTTGTCCAGGCCTAGGGTGGGGTATGTTGGTCGACGCCTCCCTCCCGGCAAGTCAAACTAATCCAGAATAAAAGCAAGTAAGAAAACAAGATCGCCTGCATGTTGGGTTGCGGCAACCACGCATAGTAAAGAATGTCCTAGCTTCAGGCAGGTTCTCTCTCTCCCTTTCTCTGTCAAACTAAAAGCAAGCATCCGGGGGGATCAAGCCGGTTCCCTAAAGCCTAAAAGCAAACGGCAAGCATTTCCTCAAGCCTCAAAGAAGCATAAAGCATCCGGATTCGTTCGTCAAGCCAGCAAGCATAAAGCATCCGGGTTCGATCGCTCCTCTAGCAAGCCAGCAATCCGACCATCCATGCCATTTCTTCGACCAGCCCGCCATCAATTCGTAAGCGCGCCCGCCATTTCATTATTTATTATCCCAACTGGTTCTTATCCCAGCCCGTGGTTTCTTGGGCCCGCCCATTTCGTATCTTATGCCAGCCCGAGCATCCGGGTTCGTCTAGCAAGCAAGCAGCAATCCCAGAATCCTAGCTGTGCCATTCCCCTATCCGTTCGAAACGTTGTGAAGTACCAATCTTCAGTAAATAAAACATCACTTTCAAAGTGAAGTGGGTTCACCCTCACCCATATGATGGATGAGCGATAAATCCCTCAACCTGCCTTCATCGACCGAAGACCTGATATCGACCTCAATTGAGACCCGTCGATCTCTTCTTGCTAACTGAAAACAATGAACTTGACGGGGATTGCTTGCTGGTCGGTTGCTGGCTGACATCCAAAGCTAACTTACCCAGGTTCCTTATCTCACGATACCCGAAAGAGAGGTATATGATCTGCTCCCGGTTTCTCTGCTGACCGGTATATTTCGTCAGAGGTGTTGTCTGCGAAGGAAGGTGGACCAATAGAGAGAGTCAAAGTGCTGATGGATAAGTATCGGAGCTACCAAGCGAAAGTACTTGGTCGGAGATATGCATATAACTTCAGCAGCGTTCTATCTTTCTTTAATGAAGGAGGGCCTTTTATAAAAAGGGCCTTCCCTTCGATAAAAGAAAGAAAGATTACCCCCCTTATGCTTCACCGGGGGCCTATACGGTACGGGGGGGAAGAACTTCTATTTTGAAAGGGTACGAAGTCGCTCGACCAACGGGCCGCCATCGGAATTGCTCACCCACGATTTCGTTCATTTTGTTTGAATCATAATCAGACTTCAAGAACTTATCTTCCTTAGCGGATGTTTGAGCAGGCTCCCCTCTTAAATAGTGGAATTGCTCAATCTTGAAGCATAATTACATATATAATATATCTCATTCTAAGGTGCGAAGCCGCTTGTCCCTCCGGGGGGCAAGGAAATTTACATACACTAAAGCAGCTTAACTCTATCTATATGGGGTAGGTGCTTAGGATCCACACCACCTATTGAAATGACTGGGCACTGTAGGTCTGGAACCCAGCAGAGGTCTTGACACTTGAGGTCTGCAACTTGAGGTCTGGACATAGACACGGCCTTACCTGCGAGCAAATCAAATATGGGGGGCACTTACTTCCTTCTCAGCGGACTTATTGGACCACTTGTTGCTACAATGTGACTGGGATATACGGGCCTATTGAGACCGGATAGCAATGACCTCACTCTCAGCTTTGGATTATTTCCCCTTCCTTGCCAGGGACAAGCGTTTTCGCACCTTGGTTACAGCTAAACTTTTCTTTCCGGTATCACCCCATATGACTGGCAGCTCTGGGGATGTATTACATGGATTCATGAGATGGATATTACCTTACCACTTCATACTGGTGGGACTACATCACCCACCTCCCCAATAATCACCACACCTGATGAATGGCTCAACCTCGCCTTCCTTAGGTGGTAAGTTCTAGCTAATGATGGGCTTATTTATTGGTTCACATATTGGTTCACAGACAGACAACAAGACGGCATTGGTGATTCCTAAACAGAAAAGAGGAAGCCATGGGGGTTCATTGACCTTCTCCTATTCTTATTGATCTCCTTGCACTCGGAAGCGCAAGACCCTCCGGACCTTCCTGTTCACGTCGAACTGTGCAACTTGGTGGCATGCCTATAGGGTCTCGGCAACTAGTGAGGACAAATCACCTTCCTGGGACGGGGTATTGAGAGAGAACAGTTCACGTCGGACTGGGCATGGTGGGGTCACCACAACTTGTCAAAACACCTTAGACCCTGAGAATCCGCTGCCTTCGCTCCTCACCGGGGATTGAGGTGGGTGAGCGCTTTCGCTCCTCACCCTTCTGCAGGCATTGAACCTGCTTCACACCGCTTTGATGGCGTGGTCGGCACCCATCAATCGATCAATCACGAAGGATGCGCAAGCAGGCTCGACCATAAGCCCCCCCCACCCAATAAGTAAATTGAACCTTGTCCTCTCCTTATCAGTCGAGCCCCCTGTCGGGTCCTCTCCTTAACAGTCGAGCCTGCTTACGCATCCTTGTACGTGAAGTTATGAATGAGATATGTCATTATGCGTTCATTCATTAGATATGTAATGAACCCAGACAATGCATATATTATATATGTCATTATGCTATCGAATTCATTATTCGATCGATAGAGCGTGAATGCATATATTATATATGTAATTACGCTTTCTCGAATCCAATCACCGTACTTATCTGTTTGTTCCCCCACCCGCGGCACTTTGGTGAGGAATCGAACTCTCGACAAGGGGGAGAGGAACATCTTTCCCTTCTAGTTTGACTTGTTTCCCCACCGGCACTTAGTTCACTTTTACTTACTTTTTGATCAGCTCCCTTGGCGGAGGTTTTGGACATTCTCCCTACGAGATTGGCCATTTTCCCTTGGCGGAGGTTTTGGAATATTGAGCAACGAATGAATGCATAATGACATATATAATGAATGTCACTCTCTATCGACCATTTTGTTCTGGTCCGGGCAGGAATGGTCCCAATGGGATGTGAGAAGGAAGGGAAAGGACCAAGAGACAGAAAGAAGAAAGAACCCAGCCTAGTAAGAAGGCCTCACAGAGAAATGATTAGACCCCAGAAAGAAAGAAGCCCACGAGCCCGCCCACAGGAGCATTTACATGCCGGGACATACCACACCCCACTAAATCAAACACAAATCCACCCACTAACTACACTACCACAACTACACAGGGAAGGGATAAGAAAGAACCGGGCTTGCTTGCTGGCTAGCTCGCTGGTGGGTGGGCCCCTCCCTCTCAAATAAGTAACTAAACGGATATATCTATTCTTTGTGCGCGTGCTGACCCCGCCGCCTGCAGGAACGAACGAAGACGAATCAGCTGCTGGGGCGCTTGAGCGCGGGCTTACTTACGTGCTTGCTGGATTGATTGCGGGATGGGATAAAAAGTGATGAAATGAACCCCGGGACAGGATGCACGGATTTCTTTTGGAACCGAACCCCTGAGACGGACGGGGTTGAATGAATGATTGACACTGTGTTCACACCTGCCTGAGATCTTCTATCTTTATAACCATTTCGATTTTCTTGCCAACTGACTGACGACTGCGAAGACCTTGCTGCTTCCGACGAAGAACTTTATGGCTGGCTTCAGCCCGAGACAAAACCTCCCTCTCCTCAAAGGCAATTTGAGCAGCGCGCTTCTGCCCAAGATATAGAGGGTATGGCTGGTAGGAACAAGAGGAACGGGTAGTGGGTGGGGTGGGTCGGATTAGCCCAGCGAAGCAGGATAGGGAAAAGGAGGAAAGGGGACACTCACGGTAGAAATCATTTATATTTACTTTTTCACACCCTAGAAACTCTTCTTTTTATATATTTTTATAACCTGAACCCGCTGAACTTAGACAGTTACGTTTTCTTCACAGAATAATGGCATTTGAAAACGTTTCACACAGATAGGGGGATGCCCGCCGGCCTTCCAACAGCCCGAAGTTCTCTAATCACCCTGTTCCCATCACAAACAGCTGTTCCCAAATAAGCTCTGTTCTGCTCACGGGTCTCTATCTGCTCTCCCTGTTGAGCCTTGCTTCTCTCCTTACGGCCAACGTGGAAAGGTCTCTTCATGCCCAGTACCATGAAACTATGTTATGCTCATGGGGAGATATGAAACCTGTTCTCTATTCACGCTGTGAATTAGTTTCCTCTTTTCTGCTCATGGGAAGTAGTATCTCTGCTCATGGGGAGCTATCTGTGATGCTCATCTGTGTTATGCTCATGAGGAAATATTCTTTTCTGCAAATGGGGATCTACACTCTCGAATCACCCATTCCCCAAACTCAACCATTCCAAGTTGTCGCCAGACGACGAGAGAAGGACCCGTTCCACAATCATACCCCGTTCATCATACCCCGTTTACCATACCTGAAAGAGAAGGAGGGCCCCCATCATGGGATACCCGAGTAACCATCAACACATAACCGATCACCTCACGAAACACATAACCAATCATCACTAAGCGCCATCAATCAGAGAGACACATATTGGCAAGGCACATCTTGAAGGCTGAAGACACCACATTGGTAGAGGGTAAGGAAAGGACACATGACAGAAGAAGGAAAAGACACGGTCCTCGGTAAGGGGAATACATAGGTCGGGAAGCCAACATATTGGTAAGGAGGAGCACATTCTACACATCCGGTCAGGCAGGGTACATATATCAATCAGGAGCACACTTGGAGAAAGAGTCTTGAACAAGGCAGAAGGAGGTGCATCACATTCGGGTGAATAGCAGTCTTATAGACTAAATAGCTTAGTGCTAGGTTCGCTTGCGCTCAGTCTGCTATATGCAACCTTAGAAAAAGAAGCGTGTCATAATGGCTAGATTTACCTTCTACATCTTAACTCGGCGTCACTATAACTACTCAAATTATGCTATCTATCCACCTTCAAATTGGAGAATTTACCTTAAAGCCTACCTACTAAGACCTCAGACTGGCTGGTCATAAAGCGAACTTTGGTCTAGTTTTGAGATTGAGTACCGGCATCGACACCTGGACCGACTAGCGGCTATAAGCAATGACCTTCTGTTGACCTCCCTCCTGGCTATGAGACTTACAATGATCGGCTATTGGATGACCCCCATCTATTTTTGGGGCAATGAGCACTGGCTATGATTGGTTGGCTATATGACCGGCTGTCAATGGATTGGCTATGATTTTCAAATTTACTGGCTGGCACTGACCTTCTAGCAATGACTGGCTATGACTTCTAGCAATGACTAGAGCTTGCAATGACTGGCTTACTACGACCACTGACTGCAACCACTGACTGCAACCACTGACTACGACCACTGGCAATGATCAGCTATTGGATACCCCGGCTGTGAATCACTCACTTGGCCCCCGTACCGTACCGTGTTGGATGAGGCATGTTGTGACGGTGATTCGGGTATGCATTGAAGGTGATTCCGGTATGTGGGAATATGGGTAACTCACGTGCCATAACAGCGAACATAGAGGCAAATAACAGAAGGCATCCGTTGGTTCCTGACTGCACGAAGGCATCCATCCATCGGTTCACAAGCATACAAGAATCCATCAAATAACTGCCTGCACGAATCCATGTAACAGAAACCGTGTAACAGCCTGCACGGAAGCTATAAAGAAACTGGATGCACATAGCCGCCCGCCATGGTTAACAGCACTCCCGTCCGGGGGTATGGTTCTCTCTCGTTTATGTAAGGTGGGGTCTTACTCATACCCATAAGAAGGTTTCTGCTGAATACTAGTTCCTACCTCTCGCATATGAAACAGAAGGCACGGAGTGGTAGGTATGCAGTTGAAGGAAAAGCGCAGCAGCGGAAGCGTCAAGGGGAGACGAAGTCTCAAATACCAGAGCAAGTGAATAGCGGGCAAAGGGAAGAGAAGCGGAGCGCGAGCACTCGTTACTAAGTAAATGAATCACAGTAGATATAAAGTTTTTATGGGCCATGCATGATGAGGAAGCCTGGTATGAGCAAAGGCAGAAAATAACACTGACAAAGAAGGTAGATACCCAACTCTAGTTGATGGAGCAAGGCTGGCGAAACCTTTTCTTAATTTTTTATCCAAAATGTATGTGATGGTAAGGGCAACGAAAGAGGAATGGTACTACCACTTGAGGAAGAGCTGAGGGCACAGCGAGGTGGGATCGAATCCATTTAGTAAAGCCAGTTATGGCGGAAACCCTACCCAAATATGATTGTATGGAACTTGTTCCTGTGTAGGTAGAGTCCAATTATGACCGAGTCCTCTATTCCCGTGTAGGTAGAGTAGTCCAACTATGAATGTTATGGACCAGACAACTGAACTTGTCGAGGGAAGGGGTCAGCTTCCATTCATTGCTCTTTCTATCGGTATGCTGAAACCACACATCTGAAAGTAAGGGTCCGTGGGCTGGTCTTCCTCTTCGCCGACACCCAAACGGTTCCATTTGCCTAACAACATATATATCACAAACGCTGGTGAAGTCCTTTTCGAGTGTCTCACATCAGGGTGGACCCGGCCTTTAAACACGCTAAAACAGCTTCTGAGCAAGGATTGTCTCTACTGGAAAGACTGAGACGAGTGCTTTAAATCGGCCTCAAAGCAAAGAAAACCGGCGGGCTATCGCTGTTGTGGAGTAGACCTCGGATTCAGTAGTTACTAGAAGTTCCTCTTTAGCTAGCTGGGACTATTCTCGAAGGTGGCACAAAAACCTATCCGGATCGACGATAAAAAGAAAACGATCAAGAAGATTGATTTTCTTTGTCCCGCAACCGCATCACCAAGGTCTTCCTTGTCATTTTGTGGCAAAGGAAAGGCATGAATGAAGGACTCTTTCCTCAAGATCGATTTTTCTATCTATGTCAACGAGAGATCCTATTCTATGAAATTTCTCTCATCATCGACGAAATCTCTTTACTATAGCTCGAATCGAAGCTTGCCCCTGGACTAATTGAAGCTTCTTTTCCTCTGTGTTGAAGAGTTCGTGACCTAAGCGACCGCGTAAATCTAGCTGTGAAAGGTATGTCCAAGGCCGCGAAATGTCTGCCCGACTTTGTCTCTTCTCCCGTTCCTCTTCGGTTTGCCAGTATTACCAATTAGTTCCCGATGGGATTTCCCAACCTTGGATTCAAAACCCTCTAATTCTATGACACGCAAGGAGGGCGACCGTCCTTCTTTCTTTCCCTACTGAAAAAAAGAAGTTTCTCGCCCATGACTCCCCAGAATGAAAGGAAAGAGATCGAGCCTAGTTGAAACCTCCTACTAGAAGGGAGCAGAAGCGAGTCCAATTAATAACATATAAAAGGAAGTTGGTCACCCGGACACATATCTCATTCATTCATGCATAATGACATATGCCCATATCTGCATGATCTGCTAAAGCGTAATTACGTATATAATGAATGACTGCATCGATATATGTGTCATACCAGATTCGATGTGATTCATTAGTCATTCTTGAGAGATTGAATGATGCTCGTTATATATGTCATTACGTTCTCTCGAAGAATTGATCAAAGAATTAGATAGGTAATTCCGTAATGAATTCTATATGTCATTATGCATTCATGAATTCTATATTCCCGTGGTTCATTCTTTATATATGTCATTACGCTTCAAAACCGCAAATGAGGACCCGACAGGGGGCTCGACTGATAAGGAGAGGAGATTGATAGTCTTTTATTTCCAACCAAATGTGTGCCTGGGCCGAACCTGGTAGGCCATTGATCAATCCATCTCGTCTGTTGGTAACTTGGGGCCATCTCCTCTCGTCCAGTGATGTGATCCTTTGTCTTTCCTGACGGCCATTGATGGGGAACTTCTCCTGTCGTTTGGTGGGAACGTGGGAAACATAATAAGAAATCTTATCATTTGGTGTATTGATGGGTTTCTTCTCCTCTCTCGGCGGGTATGATCAACCAACTATTGACTATGATCGGCTATCGGCTATGACCACCTCCTGTCTATGATCGGCTGATATGACCTTCTGGACCTCCTGTCAATGACTGGCTTCAAATGATTGGCTATCAACAATGACCTCCTTGTCGGAGCCGACCCTTACCTATGTGCATTAACCTTCATTACCAACCTGATCCCTCAACTACCGACTTAGCTCAGGGTCATGACCCTCGACATGTGCCAAGGGCCTGACTTATGAATTCCAACCAAGTTGGGGTTGAATCACTCTATTCCATTTGTTCACTTTTTCATCTTCCCTGACCCTTGACCTCTGACATTGATCGGGGTCCCAACCCTCAACTTGTGGGCCAGAACATAGTATTTTTTGAACTTTTTCCTTCAATACATTAGAATCAAGGGGCTAATTTCTTCAAAGGTTTTAGAGGATTTCTAAGGGCTTTCAAGGGCTAGTAGCTACTCAAGACCATTGATCTCTAAGGAAAAAAAAAATCTTAAGACAAAAATTATGTACATTCTATCTAGGAAAGTCACGAGAGTCACTTCCAAGCATGCTTCTCACAGAGAAACATACAACTATATAAAAACAGGAAAATCAACCTTCCTTGGCTCTATCAACATACCTAGTTGAGAAATAATAAACATAGACTCATATAACCATGCACATATTCATATTCAAGTAAAAGAGATGCAACTAAGAGAACTAACAAAAACAAGCATTCAGAGATTGTGTTGCAAACACCAGAAACACAACATTTCCATGATAACAAGGTTCATTCCATAACATGCATTCACCACAATATAATAACCAATCTATAGGAATAGTTATCCTTTTTGTCAAACTATATTACCAACACAATCCTAACACTACCAAGAGTGAAGCCTTCCCTGCATCAACATGTCAACATAGGGCTCATATTTCCATGAAATGTTATATCCATCCACATATCCACATGGGATCAGAATCAAACATTCAACAAGAGTTAGTATAGGGTAAATCCAACCTCCCTTTTTGCAATCAAGGACCGACGTTTTTGTTCAAAAACATAGTCATATGATTATATTAATCAACATATACACATCATTGCATGAATGGTTCAGTAACATGCACCTAATAACATTGTTATAAAAATAATTATGCCTTTCATGCCATATCGATAGTACTGCACACAGAAAATGCAATGCATTTTGAATCCCACTTACTAGCACATGAAAATTATCAAGGTTCTCGACTGAGACTTCATTATATTGACAACTACAATAGAATTGATGGAGTACAGAATTTATCGATGAAAATTATGAGCTATTCATGCACACATAGAGATGTAAATGTATGTTAAATCCAGGAAAATAACCCAATTCATTCAAGCTTATAAAACAATACCATTGTACAATTCCAGTGGTTATAAGAGCCCACAACAAACAATAATCATGCCGCTATAAACATGAATGGATGTCCATGTTGCTTTCTATCAAAAAAGTGAACACATAGATATTAGTTGCAAGAACTTTGGTTTTGTATCATAAATAGAGTCAGTTCACAATTCATAACCTCCTTGCTTGATTCCAGGAACTCTTCAACAATGCCAAGAAACATACCAGTTAGCCTGTACAAGAAATGAAACTCGACCCAAATTCAAACAGGAAGAGCATCTGCTAACAACAAAAATACAAATACAAATAAGTGGCCATTAACAACATGAAACCCTCATGCTTTTTCACACATCCATACATGGATTATAAATTTCCTTTCAACAGATAAGCAAAAGTGACTCAAGACTTGTAATGTAAATCATTAGCATATCAATCATTCACATTTCAACATGTGAAGCATCCAAAATTACAATTAAAAAAACCTATCTTGGATTTATAATGAAGATCAAAAACTGAGTTCAAGACTTTGACTCTCAATCCAACTATAGACAAGATGCAACCAAGCTACGTGTATCTATCAACCCCCAACACAGATTTCAAGGGTTTGAGGTGGTATTTCTCTAAAGTATAAACACCATTCTAACAGCTGAAATAGAGACTCTATAGGTTCTTCTTCCTCCACCCACCACCTTCTCAATAGTTCAACAAAGCACAGGGAGTAAACCTATATGGAGATAAACGAAAAATACAATTAAAAAATCTAGTTTTCTCCTTTTCCCTCCAAAATTCATAACTCTTATTTTAGTACTTTAGCTATTACCTTATTATTTTTCCTTAGGAGGCCACTTTTACACTGAAATTTCCTCTAATGAGTGTAGTAGAAAGATATCAGAGTGTGTAGTGGCATGTTGATTGAATATTTCAATAATGGGCCCATTGTGATACATGAACACCGATGATGCAAAATATTACCATAAAACGTGCGATGACACATATATTTGTGATAGGGTGATACAACCTTGGTTTGGACCCTCCCTCTGCGAGGAATCCTTGCCAAGGGAAGGATCACCTGAGGGACTGGGAAGAAGAGAAGGGGATGCCTTAACTTTGAAGGTGAGTGATTGCATGGAGAGGGACTAACCATATTTGTTGGGGGACTGGGAAGCAAAGAATGGAAGGTCAAAAATTAAATTAGGATTCTTTGTCATGAGCATAGCTAATTGGCATCAAAAGCACATTGGGGTTGTATCAGGATGAAATGAGCTAGAAACTATTCACTAATGGAATACCAGTGCAAGGAAAATCAATGTTGGATAATCGATGCATACAACCTTCTAGAAAAAGGGAAGGATCCAAGTTGGATTTCGTGCAACAAAGGCACCAGGAAATTGCAAAAGAGCCACTAAAAGTGGCATATCTAATTAGAATGTCTTTTATGACTATTTAGTTGTTGAAAAAGAAAATATCAATGTGTGACATGTAACTATATGTAAATGTTGTAAAGAGTTTTAAATATAAAGCTCCAAAGACAGTATGTTAATTTTTTTAAATTTAGCATGTTTCATCTATGTATATGGACACAAAACACCACGGACTGTGTTCCCCCAAGGGGGATGGGTTTGTAACAATCTTAGCTATGATAGGCTAAATGTTTCCATGTAATTACATCATATAATTGAATTTAAAAAAATTAAATTGTGTTGAGTGAGGGACACATATTCCAAGAGGTTTGAGGGAGGTCAAATTGCTTGGGAAACTCAACTTGCTTGTTGAAGGAAGGAAAAATATAAACTATATGACAACCATTAAAGGTTGGTTGTTGAGATTTAAATGCATAGGAATGATCTATGGAATGGGACTTGTATTGGAAATTAGTTGGGTTGCAACAACAGGGACAAGCCCATGTTTCCTTGGAAACCACAACTAGGAAAAACATGACAAAAGTTAATAAGAAATACATTTTCTAGTAGGGGAACTGAAAAGCAACAAAAAAAATTATAGAGTGGAGGAAGTCACTCTGATTCATCAGGGTGGTCCCATTTTCAAGAGGAGAGATTGATCTCAGGGACGGAGGGAAACAAGCAAATAAAAGAAAGTGAGAGAAGTTGGATCTCACTAACTCACAATTTAACATAGAAGGATAGGAGGTTCGATTCTTTCACTAGAGAGATCTAGATCTTAAAATTTAGTGGGTAGAGAGAGATATAACTCATAAACCAACAGAAAGGAAAAGTGAGAGAGGAGTGTAAGAGAGAAAATGCTGGAGTGAGAGCTTGAATTCCACAAGAAAGGAAACCAAGCTGCAAGAGGTAGCACAAAGGAGAAGCATAGTAACAACCTTAATGATTTCAAATTTTGCATAACATATAAAGGAGAGTAAAGCTATAGGAAGGAGTGCAGAAGAGAGGAGTGGCAACAATCCTTTGGTTATCTTTGAATAGTGTTGTCCTTCATTGGATAACTAGAGGGTTGAGGAAGTTGGCCTATGGAACTCCCTGTGCTTTGTTGATTTGTTTAGTAGCTGGTGGGTGGAGGAAGAAGAATCTATAGAGTCTTTGTTTCAACTAGTAGAATGGTGTTTATATTCTAGAGCAAGACCACCACAAACCCTTAAACTTTGGCTTGGGTGTGACAACTACACATAGCTTGGTTGCAGCTTGTCTACAATTGGGTTGAGAGTCAAAGTATTGAACTCAGTTGTTGATCTTCATTATAAATCCAACATAAGTTTTCTTATGTGTAATTTTGTATGGTTCACAAGTTGAAATTTGAATTATTGATATGCTAATGGTTTACATGAAAAGTCTTGAATCACTTTTTCTTATTTATTGAATGGCTAGTTATAATCCATGTATGGATGTGTGGACAAGTATGAAGATTTCATGTTGTTAGTGGCCACTTATTTATTTAAATTTTTGTTGTTAGTTGAAGCTCTTCCTATTTGAATTTGGGTTGAGTTTCATTTCTTGTATAGGCTAACTTGTATGTTTCTTGGCATTGTTGAAGAGTTCCTAGAATCAAGCAAGGAGGTTATGAATTGTGAAGTAACTCTATTTATGATGCCTAGCAAAATTTCATCCAACTAATATGTGTGTGTTCATCACCTTTCTGACATAAAGAAGCATGGATATCCATTCATGTTTATAATGGCCTGATTTATGTTTGTTGTAGGCTCTTATAACCCCTGGAATTGTAGAATGGTATTGTTTTATCAGCTTGAATGACTTGGGTTATTTTCCTGTATATAACATACATTTACATCTCTATGTTTGCATTAAGAGCTCATAATTTTCATTGAGAAATGCTTTACTCCATGAATTTTTTTGTAGTTGTCAATATAATGAAGTCTCGGTCGAGAACCTTCATAATTTTCATCTGCTAGTAAGTGGGATTCAAAATTCATTGAATGTTCTGTCTGTAGTGATATTGTTATGGCATGAAAAGCATAATTATTGTTATAAAAATGTTATTAGGTGCATCTTACTGACCATTCATGAAATTATGTTTATATGTTCATGATATGAATCATATGAATATGTTGTTGAACAAAAATGTGGGTCCTTGATTGAAAAAAGGGAGGTTGGATTTCCCCTATACTAACTCTTGTTGAATGGTTGATTCTAAGACCATGTGGATATGTGGATGGATATGAACATTTCATGGAAGTATTAGCCTTATGCTGACATGTTGATGCAAGGAAGGCTTCATTCTTGATAGTGCTAGGATTGCGTTGGTAATATAGTTTGACATAAAAGATATTTTTTCTTATAGTCTGGTGAGTGAATGCATTGTAAAGTGTTCGTGCCGCTATGCATATCACAAGTTCAAACCTCAACTTACCCATGCATCATGCTTGGGGGCGGTTTAGTTTCACCTGGAGGTTATAGTGGTAGACATCGAGGATCGACCTCATGTCATGCAAGTATGAGAGTTGATGCATTACCGATTCTACCAGTCATTAAAAGAAAAAAGAAAAAATGTATTTTGATTGGTTTACATATCATGACATGAAAATTACATGAAAAATTCATGGGTATTTTTAGGCTAAAATTTTGTCTAATATATTTATCTAGCACCCAATTCCATCCACTCAAACTGGGAAATTTCATACTTTCCTGCATCATATCACATATGCCTTCATGAGTTCCATCATTAAGGAAATGAAATAACTTTAAATCATACCTCACTAGTAGCTTTTTCATGAGGTGGACTTGGGATTTTTATTTAATTATTATAAGACCAAAACCAGGTTAGCTAATAACACCAACCATCATAAATTAGAATTTTTAGATTAACAAAAATAGAAATTTCAAAACCCATGAAATTTTGATACTTATCTTGATTTACCCTTTGCTACTTTCTTTACTTCTGCTATATCGGTTTCTCATACAAGAAAACATTCAGTGATCCTTTTCCTCTCTTGGACCACATACATACACCAAATTGGTTACCAATATGGCAAGGATCTAGTGCCTTGTCTTCATCTTGACCATGCACACACACCGGATTGGTTTCCAATATGAAAAGCATCCATTGTGTTCTCTTCACTTTGACCATGTACATACACCAAATTGGTAGCCAATATGGAAAGAATTCAATGATTTCTTTTCACCTTGACCATGTACATGCACCAAGTTGGTCCAGTGCCTTCTATTCTCTTCTCTTGTATATTTGATTTCATATTTATTAAGTGACTCATCAAGCTCTAGATGAGTACTTAATCTCAATTAGTACCCTACGAATATGGGAACTACCATAGCACGTAGTCTTTTGTCGATAGAAATATAGTTGTGTTTCACACTTGTGTAGGCCCAGGTAGTCCCATACCTACCTATGTGTGGCACTATAGAGTGTAAGACCACAAACAGTCCCAACATGTCTGTTCTGAACACCTTTGCACATACACAACACACAAGCCTAGAAATTCCCATACCTGCATGTCATGAACATGTAAACACAACATACAGGTTCAGACATTCCCATACCTACATGTCCTGAAGTGACATTACACACTTATAAACATGGTACAACACAATGCATGTAATACAACTATACCCCATTCCCATACACAACACATGCACTTGTACAACAGAAAGACATATACACATAACATACCACATTAATACCACAATAATCCAGAGACCACCTTGTCTCTCATGGCATATCACCATGTCACAATTACTCCAGAGACCAACTCGTCTCCATGCATGTGAACTAAGCCATATTATCTCATTTGTTTTTCCGATGTTCTTAACCTTGACGTGGGAATAATTATGTAAGAGTTATGTTCACACAACTATAAATTATCATAATTTTCCTTTCTACCCTATCAATTCCTCATCACAGTGGGAGTCATTTCATGCCATCCATGCCATTAATAAAAAAATGAGAATTCATCTTCTCATTCAAATGACCTCTGATAGCCCTATCATACACAATGGCATTTGATATATATATATATATATATATATATATAACACCAATATATATGCAGTGATCATGTATGAAATATACCACCATCCAACAACATAATCATGAATTCATCATAGAAGTATTCATCAACATAATCATGTATGCAATATATTAGTATACATATTGTTAGAGTGAAGGGTTAAGAGAACTCCCTCCTTGCCATTTTCTTGCCTACACATATCTCTATCCATTACTCACATGAACTCAACAACACCATGAGGTTGTTACATTACTTAATCATGGCCACAACATCTATTATCTTGTGCCAAATAGATCTAGGGTTTGAATAACTCCCTGACGAAGGCCAAGAAACCATTATATAGTCTTTTCACACTGCTGTTATTTTCATTCTTACTTTTTGTTTTGTTCATTTCCATTGCACAACAAGGCTCCATTTTACGTGGAACATTTCTTGACATGGTTCCCTTCATGCTTATCGAACACCACCCCTTTTTAGGATTTTGTGGTCTTCCTACCACTCCAAACTCCTTATTCTAAGTTTCTGCAACCAACCAATTTGAATTTCAAAAAACAATCGATGACCAATGCAAGAGGAAGAACAAGGGAAGATATTGCAAAAGGACATGAAATTCACAACAACAATCATACATAAATCGGCAATCAAATAACATCATAAATGAGATCAAAAGAAACATGATAACCAAAACAAAAAACCAAAATCACCATGCATAAGTCTAAAATAAAATGATATCAATTCATGAAGCTATTAAATTAAAGCAACAACACATAAGCATAAAATAAATAGTCCCTAAAATCAACTCAATCTCCATGAGCCAAACGTTCATGGCACTTTCAATCATCATACAAAAATGTATATACACACTTGTAAATGAATTCAAGGCTTCATTACAAGGCTAATAAAAACCTCAAAGTCCTACTTTCCCCAATACTATAAATGGGTGTCTTTCCCAACATATATTTGCATATTTCAATGACTTTGAGAGATTTCTCCCTCCTTTTCCTTGACATCTTCCTATGCAGATTCATGTCCATGTAGTTTGCAGAGCCATTTTTCTTTCTTGTCCCTGTTGTGGCAAAAGTCTCTTTTTTGATGCTCTTCTCAACAACAACAAAATAATATTATCCTCATCTATATTTCACCTCACGAGGCCTCTTCCTACCGGAGGCATTTTTCCTTTTAGAGTATTCAACTTGTTATGCCTTCTTTCACAATTTATTTTTTAGCTCAGCATTCCACTAAGCTAGTTCTTATTGTTTCCTATTGAGCTTTCGAAGTTCTACCCTACATATTTTTAACTCATTTTCCAGGTCTTTGAGCTTGACCTCCAATTCTCGGAAGGTTATTTTTCTTTGGAGGGATGTCCCTCTTCCTTGTCCTTGATGGACTTGGCTTACATCCTACTGCATCATGTCGTGATGCCTACTTCCTTTTATTTCCACTAATTCTTACTACGTGTTTGCACATACACTTAGCTATTAGTTCATAAAATAAATTAACAACACATATGCCAGTTGTAATCTTTACCATGTTAGGCCAAGTATGTAATCTTCTAGTGGACACAGAACTTTAAGACCATCCTTAGTGACATATCATAAACCAAGGCACCAATTATCACATACATAAGCTTATTTTTTCATATTTTAGTAATACATCTACATTAATATTATTCACAATCATCATACTAAAGAAAAAAATAGAGTTCAATCTTTGACCCATGCTAAAACCATTATTCAAAATTTTCCTCTCTATTGAGGCCACACTATTGTTTTTAATCAAATTTTTTAAGCACATGAAGGGGTTGACCTTTTTAATAGGATCAACAACAACCCTGTAATTTGTAACTTCATAGGGTTAGTCAAAAAAATGTAATATCATATTAACATTTATCATAATGTTAATTTTCATATTCAAACCTATGTATTATAGGTCCTGCGTTCACTCAAGCTAGCACCTTTCGTAACATTTTCCTAGTCAGCATGCACTCTACACATGCAACTGGTTAATAGCTAGCCATGATTCTCAATTATTCATATACATTAGTCATACCACCAAAAATTCCAATTGTTAGTTCTTAATAAATAAATATACAATGAGGTTATGCCCATGACCTTACTCTTAAAAAGATGCTATAATGGGATAGCTACAACAAAACAATGTACACTAGCTCATAGTGTCAACAACGAAACATCATTAAAATGCACAGACATGTAGTGAACTTGTTTAAAATGGATTTTAACACCTAAATAATTGCTTATTTAATTCCATAAAAGACATCATTTCGTGGTAGATCCCATCTAGTCTGAGTGTTGAACTTGGTTGCTCTGATACTAGAATGTAACACCCCCTCCTAACCCATTACACCAACAAAGTTAGAATGAAGTAGTTACTATGCAAATCTAGCTCCCAAGGTATAGTTATGGGAACATGACTTAAAGAATTTAGACCATTTTCAAACTCCTATAAACTCAAAACAATCATCACCATTGAGTTCATCTTGTCGAGATGAATACGTTGATATAAAGTCTTGCCTCAATCTGACCTCTAGATTGAGAGATATGACCCTCCAAAGATGGGCCCCACTTGCCCTGGAACATCATCTGACTGGCACATAACATCCCACCATTGGCCTGCGTGGAATTCGGGCTCATGGAACAGTCGAGGAGATAACTCATTGCATAGCACATTTTCCTCCTTTCTAAGACCAACCCCCGAGCTTCGACCTTGTCGAGGTCGGTCCTCACTTGCACATGTTAACCTTTATTACTTGTCCAACCCCTCGACTCTCAACTTAGGTTTGGGTCTCGACCCAAAAATTGTGCCAATGGATCGAAATTCGACCTCTGACCAAGCCATGGGTCGACTCACACTGTTCTTCTTGTACCCTTTTTCAACTTCCTTGACCCCCAACTTACAGGTCAGAACTTAGATTTTTTGAAACTTTTTCCTACAATATAATGCATTGCATAGGCTAGTTTTTGCAAGGTATTTAAACCTCTTCTAAGGGATTTCAAGGGCCATTAGTTGCTCCTCAAAAGTCAAGACCACTGATCTCTAAGGAAAAAAACCCTTAATACCAAAAGTATGTACATTCCATTAAGGAATGTCACCAAACAAAGCCACTTATAAGAGTGGTTCTCATAAAGAAACAAACAATTCTATAATTATAGGAAAATTGGCCTTCCTTGCCTCTACCAGCCTACCCAGCTGATAAATAATAAACATAGATTCACATAACCATGCACATATTCATATTTAAGTAAAAGAGATGCAACTAAGAAAACTAACAACAACAAGCATTCAAACATGGAGCTTCCAACAATAGAAACACAGCATTTCCATGTTAACAGGGTTCAGCCCATAACATGCATTCATCACAATATAATAACCAGTCTATAAGAACAATTAGCCTTACTACGGAACTATATTACTAGCACAATACCAACACTATCAAGAGTGGAGCCTTTTGTGCATCAACATGTCTTGATAAGGCTAATAATTCCATGAAATTTTTGTATCCATCCACATATCCACATGGGCTTAGAATCAATCATTCAACAAGAGTTAGTATAGGGGAAATCCAACCTCCCTTTCTCCAATCAAGGACCCATATTTATGTTCAATAGCAGATTCATATGACTCATATAAGAAACATATACACAACATTACATGAAAACTTAGTAAGATGCCCACTAACGTTGTTGTAACAATCATTATGCTCTTCATGTCATACCAATAGTACTGCAGACAGAAAGTGCGATGCATTTTGAATCCCACTTACTAGCACATACAAGTTATTAAGGTTTTCACCCAAGACTTCATTTATTGACAACTACGAAAAAACTAATGGAGTAAAGCATTTATATATGAGAATTATGAGCTCTTCATGCACACATAGAGATGAAAGCATAGGTTAAATCCAGGAACATAACCCAAGTCATTCAATCCTATAAAACAATACCATTATACAATGTCATTGGTTATAGGACCTTACAACAAGCAAAAATCACGCCATTGAAAACATGAATGGATCTGTAAACTATAAAAGTCTAAGATCTATCTCTCTCTAATGAAAGAACCAAACCTTTTCTTCTTCTCTACTAAATTGTGACTTAGTGAGACCCAACTTCTCTCCATTTTTTCTTGTCTACTTGTTTCCCTCGGTCCCTGAGGTTGAGCTTCACTCCTGAAAATGAGTCCACCCCCATGGATCATAGTGACTTCCTCCACTCTTTATCTTTCTTTGCTGTTGTGTTGTTCCCCTACAAGAAAATCTGATGCTCATTATTTTTTTCCCTATTTTTCCTTGTTGTGGTTTCAGAGCTAGCACGAGCTTGTCGCTAGTGATGTAGCACAATTAATTTCCAAAAATAGTCCCATTCCATAGACCATTCATATGCATTTAAATATCAACAACCAACCTTTAATGGTTTTTGTATAGTTCATATTTTTCCTCACTTCAACAAGAAAATTGAGTTTCCCAACCAGTTTGAGCTCCCTCAAACCTCTTGGAATTTGTGCCCCTCAAATTTTTTTTTTTTAAATTCAATTAGTCATGACCTTTAATCTCCAACTCACGAATCTTTTGATGCATCTTGGAGGAAATGCATTGAAATAGGATACCAGTGAGTCATGAACAAACAACATGGCCCCCCATTGACCAAGATGGGCTCTAGTTCCTCCTCCCCTCATGGTTTTTCCTTTCTACTTGGGAAACATCGTGGAAACCCAAGAGGATTCTTTCACTTACTTGAAGGGGCCAGTTCTACCTACAAAAGGAAAGGACCACCGACTCAACTTGAACTTGTTAAGACCCATGTACCAACAAATAACATTGTCACAAAAGCACCAACCACAAGAATTTACTTATAACATAAACTCACTAAGAAAGGATATGGAAAATTCCGCTTTGACCAAATACTTAGTCCACTTTACCATTTAGCACTCAAAAGGAAACCCTAAGACCTTGACACTGAAGTATTGAAGACTTCAATGAGAAATAACCATCTCCCACTCAAGACACAAGGTGCTCTTTGCATCCAACAACAACCACACCATCTTAAGACTCGAGACCCCACCATTGACTTTTTCAAGAGGACGCAGACTCAACCTCCAAGACTCTAGCACATTTGCAAAACCTCTCTAGACTCCTAATCTTAGAATGTAAGGAAAATTCAATTAAAGAGACACTAAACCCTGATTTCTCAAGTCTTCACAACGACAACATAGACCGAATTGAGTTAAGCACGAAAATACTAGAATGGTTGCATAGGTCTTACCATTTCGAAAAATAATAAAATCCTGTAGATGGCCACCAACTCCTCTCCAGGGCAAGGCCAAGTCAGGAAACTTTCACCATACATCCAAAATATGGATGCATGAAACTCCCAGCCTCCCTTTTAAGGCATAAATTTACTCCCAAAAAAGTCTATGAAATGGCAATAATGCAAGAGCCAGGGGCTCACCCTCTAAACAATAGAATCGTCGCCATTTCTCACCGCACATCAATTCCAATAGCTCAGCACACGACCTGCAACTCCCTCACCCCATCTCATGAAAATTCCTTCTATCTCCTCCTCCATCCATCCATAACCCAGTTGCCAACTAGATGGTTGCATGCTCCTCCATGTGAGACACCTCAAATGTATGCCTCTCGTTAATGCGTCATTAAATCAATGAGGGTGGTTGGCACAATGTCCCAAATTCCTCACTGAAATTCGTAACACCCTCATTGGGGATTTGAATGGCATATGTTAAATTTATCTTATGAATTAAATGAAGTACTCATCTACCTCTTTTACAGAAAATGGATTTTTTATTTATTTTCATTTATAAAGTTTATCTCTCACACACCTACTTATAGTTACTCTCACAATCTGTATATATAGATATGAAGTTGATATTCAAATCTATTAGTTACTAGAAATATCTAAGTGGTTTATTTCACATTTATGTAAGTTCTATATTGAATTTTTTTAATTATAATATTTAAGCATATTTCTTAGAAAATATAGTTTTTTTATATTTAATAGTTATTATATATACTTTGAGCAAGAAAATATGCCTTATGAAATGTTCAATTGCAAATGTATCAAGGTTCTTTCATTGCAAGGACACAAAAGTGAGTCTCTAAATTAATAGTACTATTCTAGTAAATATACATGCACATAAATTAGGAATAATCATTAGTCATCAAGCGAAATAGTTCACACAAATGCAACGATCATTATAGCATTCAAAACACACTTTCGATAAGATAAACACCAAAGACACTGAAATAGTTCAATTTCTCTAATGCATGAGAATGAAAATATAAACCGAAAATATTAAAATAATAGTCTTAAAACATCCATGATCTACGCATGAAAACGTATTGACCCAATAGGCTTCAAGTATTAAGAAAATTTTCCAAGATACATGAGTACAATGAACACCACTAGATCCATTAGTGGAGCGTCAGAGCCATTACTTTCTATCCAAAATAACTATCTCTATCTCTCTAATGCCTTGTGGTAGAAGCTAAGGTGAAAATATATTTCTTTGAGTAATGAGGCTTCTTTTATAACTAGAGGCATGACTCCTCATATCCCCATGACTCTTTTGCTTCCCATATGACTTTTCAACTTCAAATTACCTTTAAACTTCTAAATAACCTTTGGACTTCCAAAAGAGTTTTGAACTTCAACACGGCTTTTGGACTTCTATATGTGACCTTAAGGCTTCCCCGTTTAGCTCTTTTGTCCCTATATGACTCTTGGACTTCCACATATTTGCATTTACAAAAATTACATAATTACAACATTATTTCCACATTATCAAGTAGCGACACTTGACAAGTCACTGATATTTATGACTTGGACACATAGTGACTTGCAACATGGACGTTCTTGAGAGGTGACAATGTTATCACCTATTTCTCCAATACTTTTTTCAAATTTCTCATTGTTGTTTCCATCTACCCTCCAATGGGTCTTCAGATCATATGAAGTCTTTATGGATCACTTTAATCACCATAATCTAATGTTCTTTCACTTGTCACGGTCATGTGTTATTATCTCTTTGAATACTTCCATGGGAACCTTATTTTGAAAAATCTCCTCATCCATCCTTATCATGCTATTCTAATAACACATGCAAGTAAGATCACTCATGCTAAGCAAACATCAATCCAAAATCTTGTATTCTATCGTGTTTCATGCAAAATTGTTGACTATAAATCAACAATTACCTAAGAAAGGGAAAAGGAATTTTATGGGTGTAGGGGCACACTGACAAGGGATAAGAGGTTATTTGTTGGCCACTGAGGATACGTCATGCACTTTGTTGAGAAGAGGAGGTCGAATGGAGGGTGCACGGCGTGGTCACAAGAGGCAAGGGAGCTCAGTGTGGAATGTTGATGTGTTTTGTGCCCAACTCGGCAGGTCTGGGTACAAGGAAGGTGCAGGTTGCACTATCAAGGATCAAGGGAGACTTGACTTATCACTGTTGGTGCACTTTATTCTCAACTAGGAGAGAGGGCACAAGGAGGGTGCAGTTCAGAAAAACAAGGGGGTTTTGATTCTTGAGAGTGCGTTATTCACTTATAAGGGAGGAAAATCTAGGCTTGGGAATAGGGTGAAATCTCAAGAAATAAGGAGGTTTTGAGTAATCCTTTAGAGTTTACAGTGTGCTCTCCCGGCCTAGTGGGCAGGCTTGTGAAAACCGAAAGTTGTCTAAGTCTGGAAGGTAAGGCATGTGAAAACACAATGAGTTTGGAGTAAAAAAAAGTGTGACACATACCAAATCATCAATAAAACTTAGATAGGACCCAATATTGAGAATTATACATCAAAATTCCAGTTTACAAACACTCTCCAAGTACAACAGACAAAGTGTGTGCAGTTGCAACCAAAAGTGTTGTTTTGTGACTAGAAAGTGTACTAAGACTATGAAGTGCATTATGGATGTTCCTGATGATGCGAAGACACTTAGGAAATAACAAGGACACTTGAAACATATAAAATAACATGAAATGAAACTTGGTAATTGAAATTGATGCTTGATGCGATGGTGTGCAAGCTCCAAAATTCGAATGTATAAACTTTTTGAGGGTGTTGTAGGAGGGCGACACACTGGGTGAACTTCATCTTCGATGCCTAGGAATAAATTTCAGTAAAGTTTTATCCCTTTAAGAATTATTTATTCATGAATTAGATTTCCTTGAATTTCCCACTCAACCCATTTATATATGTAGTACCAACCATTCCTTTCCTTGGTTTCACACACACAAGAGATTATGCTATATCACAATTGTTTCAATCTAGGAAAGGGTAATATATAATTGTGATTTTAACATATTCAATGTATGTATTTCATCTCTGTTATTACTGCTAATAGGCCTAGAAAGTACCCTAAAATATTCACCATAGGATCACAAGCAATGCTTCTCTTTGAGCGAGCCTGAATAGTACCCCGATGAAGTTACTTGCTTCAACTCCCTGCGTGGGAAGCCTTTCTCTTATTTCACACTTTGTTTATTTTATTTAGTATAACTACGCTTAGACAATTATTATTCCAATGGGGCAAAAGAGAGATCCTGACTTATTGAGAGAAAAAGAGGTTTTCCCTTCAAAGAAGTATATATATAACCTCTGATATAAGTTTTCTCACTATAAAATCTTCCCTTATCCTTTTTCTACTCGATTGGATAACCAAGTAAAACACCAAGTATATTCAACACCAAGTTTGAGGAGTGGAGATGCTAAAATGAATATGGGTATCATAGGTTCAATTAAGGTTCTCTTCTTGAATGTATCATATTTTCCATCTGGAACTTACTCGACCTAAGGAATCTTCCTGAACATAGAAGAAAAATTAACAGATAGTCGAGCGTTTTAGTTGTCACATCCCTTATCTATTTTGGCACATAGTCCTTCAAATCCATACACACTTTCAACAAAGGTATTATTCATATAAAATTACCAAACAAAGGGAGACAAGACAAAAAATGACTTGACATTATAAACATAAAACAAACGATAAACGAAAAATAAAGGAAATTGTACAGAGGAACATGACTTAGAGTTGCTGTTGAAAATAGTGTTTGAGATATCGACCATTAATGGGAAGAGGATCAGTCCTCCCATCCAAATATTTCAGCTTGAAAGAATTATGGCCAAGATTTTCTTTGATGGTAAAGGGGCCAATCCATAAGGATTGAAACTTCGTGGGTTTTCCTTTCTTTTCATGGGCTTTATCCCACTTCAATACTAAGTCACCCACATCAAAATTCTTTTTCTCTGTGGATTTCTTATCAAACCATTGCTTGATACAGTTTTGGTGCACGACAAATATTTCTTTGGCTTTAAGCCTTTCTTCCTCAAGTTTCAGCAAGGTATCTATCTTACTTTTAACCAAGATACATGGTTTGCCTTGAGACTCCTAGGAAATTTTCAAGGACAGAAGATACATATTTGGTGGCATGATAGCTTCTTTGCCATATATAAGGAAGTACGGAGAGGTTTTAAGAGAGTGTTTGTGAGTTACACAATCATCCCATAATCCATTCACCAAAGTATTGTGCTAGTTCCTTTAATCAGAGAAGATGGTTTTCTTGATTACATGAATAAGATTTTTATTATTTGATTCTACTAATCCATTTCCCTAGGGTAATAATTTGATGTGTGATTCCAAAAAAATACCATTTTATAATGCGAACTCATAAAGTTTCAATGAGGAAAAATAATTTTCATTATCAAAGACAAGAGATGTTGGAATGCCAAACCTAGTTATGATAATTTACTTTAGAAATTCGATGACTTCTTGGTCATTGAATTGACTTAAAGGATCCACTTCCAGCCACCAAGTTAAATAATCTGTTATTGTTAGAATGCATCTATTTTTCTTTGATGAATGTGGAAATATCTCAACAATAACATCTATTCCCCACTATTGGAAAGGTTCCTCAAATTTTATTGGTAGCAGTGGGACGACTGAATTTGGATCTCGACCAACACATCTTTAGCATGCTGAGCACATTCGGGAATAAGCATGAGCATATTTAAATAAAGTGGGCCAATAATAATTAGCCCTCATTACTTTATGCACAGTGGTATCAACCTCAAAGTGTCCACCTGTCATTCCATCGTGCAAATATTTTAATACCCTTTTTATATCCTGAGCCTCTAGGCATCTTAGTAGGACACCATTATGGTGCTTTTGGAAAAGCACTCCATGTACAATCTGATAAGAGATTTAAGGAAAATTTCCCTTTTCTGTTTATTTTATAAATGTGTGGGCATAATGTCATGCTCAATATATTGTCATATATCATAATATCAACGCATTTTTGAACTTGTCGGAGGAACTTGCTCTAGGTTGTACATTTATATTTAGTCTTCCCATCCTAAAAGATATTCTTCTAAAGAATCTCTTTCTTATACTATGAGTTGACAAAGGTAGTCGCCCTTAACAATATGAACTGGCTTGAACTCCATATCATATTCCTATAAGAAATTCATCTAGTTCGCTCTGTTCTCACCCAACTCCTACTGCACAAAGAGCATTCTGACTGTTGGATGAGGAAAATGTATTATCATGTGAGCTTTAAGGAGATAAGGCCTAAAATGCTTAAATTCCTTATATACTGCATAGGCATGTTTATCAATAGTTGGACAAATAAACTCTAACCCCTGTAAATTATCACTCATAGAAGAAATAGGACATTCATTTCCTTCATTATCCTTTTGTGCCAATACATCCATGATAGATGCATGAGAAGCGAAAGTGTATAACAAGAAATCCTTGCCATAAATTATCTAGACTCTATAGTGTAGGAGCATCGGTGATGACTGTTGAAATGTGGCAACAAGAATATTCCAATTTGATTTCTCCTTGAATTAAATTGTGAATTAAAATTGAATTTAGTTTTAACACCTACTTGGAAATAATTAATTAAGTTATTTTGACTTAATTAGTTGTAGAAATTCAAGTTAGAAGTCTTTCTGAAGTCATGCAAGATTTATCCCTTAAATTAAGGAGATAAGCCTTGAATTAAGGTGATAAGATTGAGTTATATTTGAGTTGTAATTAGTTAACTCATTTTACTCAGTTAAGTCCAGTTAAATTAGTTTGAAACTGTTTGAGGAATTAATAGAGAGTTTACAGTCAGTTGATGCATGCATGCACTCAACTAGTGTACTCCAGTTAACTGAAGATTCCCTCATCAGAAACTCATGCATGTCTATTTAGAGGAATACCTAGTTGAGATTAAAGTCAAGGAAAGTGCACTATCAGTTGCATTTGTTTTCCTATAAAGAAAACTCATGCATGCAGAAGGAATAATTCCTTGAGGATTGTGCAGCTCTGACAGTGTGTGAGATCAAGAGATCATCCACTTGGTAAATCGATTTTTTCCACTTGGTTGAAGGAGATCATCCCAGAGGAACAACGCAAGGAAATAGGAGCTTGGAGGGTGTTGGGTCCCTATAATACTAGTGATTACCCATTACTATTGTAGTTATACCCCTTATTTATATTGTTGTGCCCCTATTACCCCCATATTGTTATTTCTGTGCCCCATAGAATCCCTCTATTTTTATTTTTGTGGCTTTATATTATTATTGTTAGGTCGGCTGGATTATATTGTGACTCCTTAGACTCCTATATATAGAAAGGCAGTTTTGTCATTTGTATCATCCAACAATTGTTCATTTATGTAATGTAAAGGAGGTTGCCCCCTCGAAGAGGCTGAATTCTAAGGCGTTGATCTATCTTTTCGATATTTTCTTGAGCTGGTTTCATAACATTTGGTATCAGAGCTTTGGATTCTAGGGTTTCGCTGCTCCAAACAGGTCATCGTGGCATTTTCACTATAAATTTTTTTTCTATGACGTTTCAGAAGTCACAAAAAAACCCATTTGAGAAGAAATCATGCTGAACCCTGGGTCTGAATTTCAGAGCTTTTCGTGCGATATTTGCAGAGATATGATCTGAGGAAGTTGGTCATTTTGCAGACTCCTGAATTACATTCAAAACAGGTGACCTGGGGAAAATCGTCATAACTTTCTCTCTGGAGATCGGATTGAAATTTCGTAAGAAGTTACAGAAAGAGGACGGACTGTAGTTTCTTTTTTGTTTGTTTCAGATTCAAAGGTTGAAACAGTGACTCGTGGCATTCGTACAAGTTCACTCTACTGAACGAGTCTAAAAGCAAGTCACTGTGGGCGATTTCACATAACTCTTACTTGGAGAATCCAATTTGACTCAGACTTGTGGCATTGGAAAGAGGACGCAGAAGGCTACTACAGGTAGCAATTTCAAAACTGGATGATCCGAAATTACAGAGATACATCAGATTCAATATCACGCTTCTATAAAGTGAAAAAAAGGTGTGTAGTTTTTTTTTAAATTTTTGTGTAAGCTTGGTTTAACGGAATTCAAAGGGCATAGTAAAGCATTATTATCGGTAACTGATGCCCCAAGGAAATAAAATGTGAACACCTAGTAAGGAACCTGAAAGCTCTAGCATGACTCATGAAGAAGAGGAAGAAATGCTACATGATATATCAAAATTACAAGAACAAGTGCAACAAATGTCACGCTCACAAAAGCTAACAGAAGCTAAGATAAGTGGCGTGGAATCTAAGATAAATGGCGTGGAATCTAAGGTAAAGGGCATGGAAGCTAAGATGGATGATTCGAAGATAGATTTGAAGAGAGACATGGCAGATTTGAAGATAGATTTGAAGACAGACATGGAAGAAGTGAAGAAGTTGCTACAAGAAAGGGTCACTAATGGTGAAAAGGTAGTAAAGGAAACTCATGATGAGAACAAAAGAAATGTTAATCATGATTCCATAGACGCTAATGTTGGATCGAAGAATCACCATATTCCAAAAATCGATATGAGGAAGTTTGATGGCAAGGATCCCGCCACATGGATATTACAGATGGCGCAATTCTTCGATCTCAATAATGTGCAAAACACAAAAAAGGTACGTATGGCAACTGTGTATTTGGAACCAAATCAGTTTGTATGGTATCAATGGCTTTGCTCTCGTAAACAATTTATCACTTGGGCAATTTTTACGGAAGAATTGATAGCACATTATGAAGATACAAAAAGCAACACTTTTTTTAGCCAATTGATAAGTCTCAAACAAAAGGGTTCAGTAATGGAGCACATTGAGGAGTTCCAAAAATTGAACATAAGGGTAAAAGATATTCCAGAGGAGCATAGGATTGATGTGTTCATAGGGTCTTTAAAGGATAATATCCAACATGATGTTTGCCTTTGGGAACCTGATTCATTAGAGAAGGCATTCAGGTTAGCAAGAAAAATGGAAAGCAAAATTATGGCAACCAGGAAGCATACCACTCACAACTATAAAGACGGAAGTGTTGTTGCCCCTAGTCTTCCACAACCTATAAGGTTGACACCACAACAATTGGAAGAAAAAAGAGCAAAAGGGCTTTGTTACAGTTGTGATAGCAAATACACTAAAGGTCATAAGTGTGCTGAGAAGAAATTATTCTACATAGATTGTGAAGAGGAAGAAGAAAAGGAGCAAGAAAGGTCAAAAGAAGAAGATATACTCCAGGAACAAAGCCTAGATGAAGAACAAATAAATCCGACCATATCTTGTAATGCATTGGCGGGAATTACCACTCCTCAAACCATCAAGATAGAAGGACAAATCAAGAAGAAAAAGGTAATAGTGTTGATTGATTCAGGAAGCACCCACAATTTTATTCATTGTAGGGTAGCAAAAGAATTGAATTGCTTCCTATATCCAGCACCAGAGTGTCAAGTGATGATTGCAAATGGAGGAACAATAAATTGCTCTGGAAAGTGCCATAATATCAAGCTATCCATGGGAGAATATGTATTGACTAGCCCAATGCTTTCCATTCCAATGGGAGGTGCTGATGTTGTACTAGGAGTCCAATGGCTACAATCCTTGGGTACAATAGCTTTTAATTTTCAAGAACTTTTCATCAAATTTTCTACAGAAGGAAAGGAAGTTGAATTAAGGGGTATTGCAAGGAAACCAGGAAAGATAATCAGCTCTAATGGCATGACAAAGCTTCTAAAAAAGGAGCAAAGAGGTGTAATTGCACAATTATGTTTGCTAGATGTTTCCACATTGGAATCATCTATTTCTCCAGATCTCCAAAAAGTCCTGGACAATCATTCCAAGGTATTTGAGACTCCAAAAGGTCTCCCACCTATGCGTGATCATGATCATGCTATTCATCTGATTCCAGGAAGTGTTCCTCCAAACATCAGGCCGTACAGATATCCCTATGTCCAAAAAAGTGAAATTGAACGTATGGTTGCAGAAATGCTAGAGGTTGTTATAATTCAACCGAGTCAAAGTTCTTTCTCAGCTCCAGTAGTATTGGTGCACAAGAAGGATGGATCATGGCGCATGTGTCTGGATTATAGGGAGCTCAACAAGCTCACTATTAAAGATAAGTTCCCCATTCCTGTTATTGATGAATTACTGGATGAATTGCATGGATCAATTTACTTCACCAAGTTGGATCTTCATTCGGGATATCATCAAATCAGAATGAAGATTGAAGACATTCTGAAAACGAAATTTAGAACTCATGAGGGTCATTATGAATTTTTGGTCATGCCTTTTGGCCTTACCAATGCACCTTCAACATTTCAAGGTTTGATGAATTTAATTTTCAAACCATTCCTTAGAAAATTTGTGTTAGTATTTTTTGATGATATACTAATCTACAGCAAGTCTTGGAAGGATCATGTTGAACATGTTGACAGGGTGTCACAACTATTGGAGGAGAAACAATTATATGCAAAAAGATCCAAATGTTTCTTTGGAGTCCAGGAGGTGGAATATTTGGGTCATATTGTATCTCATGAAGGAGTTAAGGTAGACCCTAGCAAAATTAAAGCCATTAAGGAATGGAAAATCCCCACATCCATAAAGCATCTGCGAGGATTTCTTGGGTTGACAGGGTATTATCGCAAGTTTGTTAAGAATTATGGGAGAATAGCAGCACCTCTAACAACATTATTGAAGAAAGATTCATTTTCATGGACTCCGGAAGCAACAAAGGCCTTTGAACATCTTAAAGAGGCAATGTGCCAAGCACCGGTCTTAGCTACACCAGACTTCACAAAAACCTTTATTGTGGAATGTGATGCTTCAGGAAATGGAATTGGTGTTGTTCTAATGCAAGATGAAAGACCCATTGCTTTTGAAAGTCGTCCAATCAAGGGAAAGTTTTTAAGCAAAGCTATTTATGAGAAGGAAATGTTGGCAATACTCCATGCACTTAAGAAATGGTGACCCTACCTAATGGGAAGACACTTCAAGGTAAAAACGGATCATGATAGCCTTAAATACTTTTTAGAAAAAGATTATCCTCTGAAGAGCAACAAAAGTGGGTCACAAAGATGTTGGGTTATGACTTTGAAATCATCTACAAAAAAGGGAAGCAAAATGTGGTGGCAGATGCACTCTCAAGAAAGGATGAGGATGTGGAAGCATTGTTGTGTGCCATTTCTATTATCCAACCAGATTGGATAAACGAAGCAAGGGAGGAATGGAAGAATGACGAAGAAGTGTGGGCACTTATTCGAAAGCTACAACAAGATTCTAGTACTTCTGATACATTTAGCTGGAAAAATGATTCGTTATGGTACAAAGATCGCTTATACCTCTGTAAGAATTCCCAGCTAAAACAAAAGATTCTTATGGAATTGCACACTTCTCCCTTACGAGGGCACTCAGAATTTTTAAAAATGTACCACAGGGTTAAGAAGGAATTTTTTGGGATGGCCTTAAATCAGATATTCAAAAGTTTTTGGCGGAATGTTTTGTTTGCCAACAAAATAAAGTTTAAACAATTAAGTATCCATTCCAAGCCAACATTGGGAGGAGGTTTCAATGGATTTTATCACAGGTTTACCCAAGTCTGAGGGAAAGAGTGTCATCATGGTGGTAGTTGACAGACTTACCAAGTATGCACACTTTTGTGCATTATCACATCCATTTAAAGCTAGTACAGTTTCTACTGCATTTATGGAAACAGTTCAAAAGCTACATGGAAACCCAAAGATTATTGTAAGTGACAGAGATCCCATTTTCACTGGAAATTTTTGGAAAAAATTATTTTCTTGTCTTGGTACTCAGTTAGCTCATAGCTCATCTTATCATCCTCAATCTGATGGGCAAACTGAGATAGTAAAAAAATGTTTGGAAGGATATCTTCGTTGCTTTGTATCTGATAAACAGACACAATGGGTCAAATGGTTGCCTCTGGCTGAATGGTGGTATAACACTTCCTTCCATACAGCAAAAAAAATGACCCCATTTATGGCACTTTATGGGTATCAACCACCATCCATCACATCATATTTAAGAGAAAATTCTAAGGTTCAGGCAGTGGAACATCACATCGAGCATCAACAACAAGTCCTCCAACTCTTAAAGGATAACCTCGTGTTGGCACAAAATAGAATGAAACAACAGGCAGATCAACATCGCAGTGAAAGAAGTTTTGATGTAGGTGATTGGGTATTCCTACGGCTACAACCATATAAGAAAATGTCCCTAAAGCAAGCTAAGAAGGATAATAAATTATCACCAAAGTATTATGGTCCGTACAAGGTGTTGCAAAAGATTGGTACTATGGCATACAAATTGGAGCTTCCTGCAGCTTCTCGATTGCACCTAGTTTTCCATGTTTCATGTTTAAAGAAGGTTATAGGTGACAAGATCCCAATTCAAACAATATTGTCAGAACTTGACGAGGAAGGAAAAATTATATTGGAACCAGAAGCAGTCACAGAAACAAGAACTCGACAGCTACGAAATCGATCAATTTCAGAGTATCTTATCAAGTGGAAGAACTTATCCGCTGAAGATTCCACATGGGAGGATGAGAATTTTATGCAGAAGTATCCAGAACTACTCAAGCGTTGAGGACAACACTTTTTTGAAGAAGAGGGGCATGTTGGGTCCCTATAATACTAGTAATTACCCCATTACTATTGTAGTTATACCCCTTATTTATATTGTTGTGCCCCTATTACCCCTATATTGTTATTTTTGTGCCCCATAGAATCCCTCTATTGTTATTTTTGTGGCTTTATATTATTATTGTTAGGTCGGCTGGATTATATTGTGACTCCTTAGACTCCTATATATAGAAAGGAGGTTTTATCATTTGTATCATCCAAGAATTGTTCATTTATGTAATGTAAAGGAGGTTTCCCCCTCGAAGAGGCTGAATTCTAAGGCGTTGATCTATCTTTTCTATCTTTTCTTGAGCTGGTTTCGTAACAGATGGTAGAGAGGAAGGCTTGAGAGAAGCCAGGATTGCCTGTGAGTATCTATGAGGATTTTACTGAGATTTGGCTAGCTGTGAGAGCTAAGGCTTTGTATAATTCCTATGTATTTCCACCTTGTATGATAATACAGATAGTGGGGTTTTTTAGCTGAGGTTTTCCCCAAAGTATTTTCATGTGTATTGTGCATTGATTCTTCTTCTTCTAGTTATATTATTCAGCTCGATCTTTAAGCTTCCACAAATTGATAGTAGAAGTAGGTTATAGTTTTCTTCTTTGATATATATTGCATTATTGGGTTAACCTACAGTCAGATTTTCTACATGGTATCAAAGCCAAGTTTATCGGAGCTACCAACAGTATACTGAGAAGAGAATTTGAAGTTTGAAGTTTAGGGTTGCAGGTGCAAATCAAATCCATATCATACTTCAATTGAGATGGGACATTATGCGACTAAATGCTCATCGAAGAAGTCCAAGAAGGAATCCTCGGAAGGATCGGAAGGTGAGGCATTAGCCTCTCAGTTCGAAATGGACTTTACCCTCATCACATGCATGATGTCATCGATGATGGGTTGTGTCTTGTATATTGACAGTGGAGCCTCATTCCACATGACCGATGATAAAAGTTTATTCAGTGCCTTGGAGGAGAAATACCTCAAGATGCATATAGAGATGGATGACAATGGAAGGTGTAGTGTTTCAGGAGTGGGCACGATTTCTTTTTAGAGGGAGCATGGAGCTCCTATCACCTTAATAGATGTAAAGTATGTGCCTGGACTGAAGAAGAACTTGGTATCAGTCGCGATGTTGGAGGACAAAGGCTACGATGTGTCTTCAATAAAGGAAAGGCTTTCCTAAGACACATAGCCACGGGTTAGACCAAGAGGATAGGGATTCGAGTGAAGAATCTCTATAAACTAGAGGTAGATGATTGTGCATCATTGAGTATGAAAGCAGAACTGGTGCAAACCCAAGACATTAGTGAGTTGTGGCATAGGCAGTTGGGCCATTTGCATCATGGGGTTTTGAGGATAATGCAACAGATATCTACAGGACTTCCCAAAGGTAAAATTGAGCAAGTTGACACATGCAAAGGTTGTACCTTGGGAAAGTACACTAATTCTTCCTTTCATGATCAAGACAGTTGAGTAGAGGCTATCTTAGAGCGAGTTCATACTGATGTGTGCAGACCATTCTCGATAGCATCCACAGTGAAGCAAAGGTATTATGTGATTTTCATTGATGACTATTCTCGTAAATGTTGGATTTATTTCATGCACAAGAAGGACCAAACCTTCACAAAGTTTTGTGAGTTCAAAGCTTTGATCGAGAAAGAGTCAGGGAAGAAGATCAAGGCCTTGAGAAGTGACAACGGTGTAGAATATGTCTCTCAAGAGTTTAAGGACTTTTTTGTAGTGGAAGGAATTAAACGAGAGTTGACAGCACCTCATAACCCACAACAGAATGGGGTGGCCGAGAGGAAGAACAGAACTATTGTAGGGGCAGCTTAGGAAATGTTGCATGAACAAGGCCTACCACTTCACTTGTGGGCTAAGGCATGCAACACAGTGGTCTATTTGTAGAATAGAAGCCCACATTGCATACTTGGGATGAACACACCAGAGGAAGCTTTCTTCGGTAAGAGACCAGATGTGGGTCACTTTAGGATCTTTGGCTCATCAATATATTTCCATGTGACAAAGGATGCATGGAAGAAGCTTGAGTCGACAGCAAAGTTGGGGATACTTGTGGGATACACTGATACACCTCACAACTATCGGGTGTACTTGCCTACCAGTCAGAGGACAGTGGTTCACAAAGAACTCAAGTTTGATGAGTAGAAGGCCATGCGAGTTTCCCTTTGAGAGGGAGCTCCAAATACAAGATGTGGAGGAACTATTGGTTCCTAAGGAGGAGGAGCCTGAGACTAATGTGGAGCAACCGCATGCAGAGGTTCCAGGAGTGGAGACATCCACTCAAGCAGAGTCTTCTAGAGATGGACAGAAGTGCACAAGAGAAGCTGAAATATTGTTGGAGGATGCGAGAGAGAATGTGGGAGCACCATCTTCTCAACACAGACAGAGGAGGTCACCTAAGAGGTACACTAGATACATGGCCTTTGCTGGGGAATGTGTTGAGACCAAGCCATCTTCCTTTGAGGAAGCAGTGCAACAGTCGATTTGGGTTGATGTTATGGTGGAGGAGTACGACTCCATAGATCGTAACAGTGTTTGCGACATGGTTCCAAGACTGGAGAACAAGTCATTTGTGAGTTCCCATTGGCTTTACAAGGTAAAGCAAGCTGCTGATGATGGGAGGATCATGTTGCTACAGTATATTTCAACAAAGGAGAAAGATGCTGACATTTTGACAAAGGCATTGTCAAAGTGTAAATTCAAGTTCCATAGAGATGGGATCGAGGTGGAAAATAATCTCTTTCTTGTTGAGAGGGAGTGTTTAAATGTGGCAACAAGAATATTCCAATTTAATTTGTCCTTGAATTAAATTGTGAACTAAAATCGAATTTGGTCTTAACAGCTACTTCGAAATATTAATTAAGTTATTTTGACTTAATTAGTTGGAGAAATTCAAGTTAGAAGTCTTTCTGAAGTCATGCAAGAGTTATCCCTTAAGTTATGGAGATAAGCCTTGAATTAAGGAGATAAGATTGAGTTATATTTGAGTTGTAATTAGTTAACTCAGTTTACTGAGTTAAGTCCAGTTAAATTAGTTCCAAATTTTTTGAGGAACTAATAGAGAGTTTACAGTCAGTTGATGCATGCATGCACTCAAATAGTGTACTCTAGTTAACTGAAGATTCCCTCATTAGAAACTCATGCATGTCTATTCAAAGAAAGACCCAGTTGATATTAAAGTCAAGGACAGTGTACTATCAGTTGCATGTGTTTTCCTATAAAGAAAACTCATGCATGCAGAAGGAATAATTCATTGAGGATTGCACAGTTATGACAGTGTGTGAGATCAGGAGATCATCCACTTGGTAAATTAAGCTTTTCCACTTTGTTGAAGGAGATCATCCTAAAGGAACTGTGCAAGGAAATAGGAGCTTGGAGGGAAGAAAGGAAGTCTTGAGAGAAGCCAGGATTGCCTGTGAGCATCTGTGAGGATTGTACTGAGAGCTGGCTAGCTATGAGAGCTAAGGCTTTGTATAATTCCTATGTATTTCCACCTTGTATGATAATACAGATAGTGGGGTTTTTAGTTGAGGCTTTCCCCAAAGTATTTTCATGTGTATTGTGCATTGGTTCTTCTTATTCTGGTTATATTGTTCAGCTCGATCTTTAAGCTTTCGCAAATTGATAGTAGAAGTAGGTTATAGTATTCTGATTTGATTTATATTGCATTATCGGGTTAACCTATAGTCAGATTTTCTATAATGACTTGTTTATTATGAGCAAAAACATCTTTTTCCCTTTTATCCCATTTGTAAACTGCATATTTCTTTACCATCTCTTGTAGTGGATTGACGATCTATACATAATTAGATGAACTTATAAAGGAAATTAATCTTTCCTAGGAAAGATTGCATAACTTTCTTGTTCATAAGAAAAGGGATTTGAGCTATAGTTTTGACCCTTTCCAGATCAACCTTGATTCTTCTTTTAGCAATGATGTGTCCTAAGAGAGCACCTTCTAACACATTGAATATGCTCTTTTTAGGATTAAAAGAAATCCATACTTACGACGTCACTCAAATATCTACTTTAGATGACGCACATTGTCTAATCCCTTCTTTGAAAATATAGTTACATCATCCAAATAGACTACTACACTTTGTCCAATTAAGTCATGGAAAGCGATATCCATATCCCTTTGAAAATTAGTGTAACATTGATAAGTCAAAATGGAATGTTCTTAAAGGCAAAATCCCCCCACTTTGTCCTAATGGTGGTATTTAGATGATCGGGTTCCACTACTACCACCTGGTTATATCTAGAGAATCCATCTAGCAGCGAAAATATCTCTCACCCATATATTGTTTGGAGTATCTATTCCATAGATGGCACTGGGTATTCATCTTTATCTGATGCCCAGTTGAGGTTGTGAAAATCTACACATAATCATATCTCACCTAATTTTTTCCTCACAAGGACCAAGTTGGAAACCCAAGAAGAATGTCTTACTTTAAATATGATCCAAGCATCAAGCAACTTCTTTAATTCCTTTTGGATCAGGGGTTCAAGTGTTGGAAGAAATTTCCTCAACTTTTGTTGAAATTACTTCACCCCTTCTTTAATAAGAATGATGTGCTAGATAATACGTGTATTATATGTCTTTAAATCATCATATGTCCATGAAAATATATCTTAATACTTCTTAAAAAGATGAATAAATTCCTGTCATTATTATGGAGAATAACATGTATCGAGGTTTACGTGCTTGGGATCATCTTTGGATAACTGGGGTAAACCATATGATAACTTTTAGCTCTGAGTCTTAGTGTTAACTGGTCCTCTGAAACGGTTTTGCGAGTCATTGAGTTTTTCTAGAGATACTACACCTTTAGGCATATTATTCCCTCTCTTTTCTCTAGTTTCTCCCTACAAAGCCTTATTGTGCTCATATTCTTCAATCGACGCATCTCTAAACACATTTGTATTGGCCATAAAATGCAGTATCTTTTAGTCATCATTAAAAACATGAAATTTAGTCACGTTATAAGGCACAAATGGTTTATAAATAATATTTATAGAAAAACCATATCTTAAATGTGACTTCCTAGTAGCTACATTAGCTAATGTATCTGTGGCAACATTTATAACTCTAGGAATAGAAATAAGAGTAAATGCTTGAAAATGAGAAATAAGTCGCCATACCTCTTGTTGGTAGTTTTTCAAATTTGGTGAAACACAGTGGATAGTTTTATGTACCTAATGGGTGACAACCTCTGAGTCATCGATTACCTTAAGAACCTCCACCTTGAGGTCAATGGATTTCTTTATTCCCAAAATGAGTGCTTCATATTCGGTAGTGTTGTTCATGCACTCAAACTCCAAGTGGCATGATCAAATGTACCTCTTGTTGTGTGGGCCTATGAGGACATAACCAACTCCAAAGTCATCTTGAGTCTTAGAACCATCGAAATAGAAATTCCAAAACTCAATAGCTACTAACGTAGTTCCTCCATTACTACTACTATGTACATCTATATTTAAAAATGCATTTGTGTTGGGTGTGTGTTATATTCTTTCCACAACTAGCCCCACCTGTGGGGCGGTCACAAGGGAGGCGAGAAACAGTTAGAAATAATTAATTCCTACTTGTCTATGGTTGTAATTCTCTATTTGTGGAGTTTGTTTCTACATAATAGGAATTAGCTAGAATATAGTTTCTCCTAGTTTAGTGTGTGGTTGAGAGAATCTCTCAACCACACTACTGTACGTCTAAAATAGAATTCCTATCTTGAGACTATTGCTTGTATAAATATGTGTGTAAATTTCCTCGTTCATAACAATAGAATATATTGCTGTGTGCTATTTTATCTTGGTATCAGAGCCTGTGAGGGCCTGGCCCCTCCTGGGCTGAGGAAATAAAAGAGTATTTTTTTTAGTGTTTAGTTTGTACATCATTAAGAGACTCTAGTTTTGGATTCAGGCGGATCTATGATTTCTGCGTTTGTGAAGCCTTTTGGTGGCGTAGTTTGGTGGTGTAGTTTGGGAGGCCAAGCAAGCTGCGGGCCGAGTGGTGGCATAAGGAGAACCGCGTGTGTGACAGAGTTTGGGTGCTGCCTGGTGGATAGTGGTTGCCATATTGCACCTAAATCTGAGTGGTTGCGTTGAGCCTGGAGGTGGAGATCCCCTGGGGGGGTGTGTTGCATTCAACCTATTTGTGTGGCAGTGTGTGAGCATCGCCAGATCTAGGTGCAAAGGTTGCAACAGGACTCTGGTTCCTCGGCGCTAACGTGGGTGCCATCATGAAAATCATGGAGGCAGCCACTGATTGGACTGGCGTGTTGTTAATCAGAGGAAGCCGATAGAGTAAAGTGCCTTGCTCCTGTGTAACCTGCTTGTTGAGAGGCGAACAACTCGATTCACTGCATGAGCTTTGATTTAGGGGCATCACAATTTTTTTTTCTTTTAAATGCCGAGAGACCAGTAATCTTGGCTGATCTCTGGTGTGGTGAGGGTTGTTGATCGCTGACCTACAGTGGAAGTATGGCTGCGAAGAAAACCTGGTGAATCGACCTTTTTAACTCTGGAAGTTTTTTTATTTGAATACAGTCCATGTTGATGAGGAAATGAATTCCATAGTGGATGTTGTGACGAGTTTTTGATTTGAAGTAACTAACCCAACATCAGAAGAGGTGGTCTTGCTGAAGATCCTGCAGGTTCTTCTGGCTTTTATTAATCTGTTCGAGAGGGAATATGGTAATTTCCATCTTGCTTTCCAGATAGCTGGCTTTATGGACGCTTTGAGGACCTCTCGCGAAGAGTTCAAGTTATCATTCCTTTACTTGCATTCTTCGGAACATATGTCAGGGCCAGTGAAGGTTTTAAGATGAGTAATAGTCTAAAAGCATCGACTTTTCCTTTTTGTGTTGTTATCATGCCTGTGACCAACCAGCGGATTGCCCTTCTACAACAGGTTGAGGGCCCAAAATCTCCTTCAGAGCTACTGTCAGTTCTTCCTATGGAGAAATCGTTGGGCAGAAAAGAAATTAATGTGAAGACATCGTGGAGGCATGCATCTGCTGATTCGGGTGAGACTTGTTGTCGTGGAGTCATGATCGTCTGTCTGGGTTTCAGTTTTGGCACTACAAGATGTCCTCCAAGTCGGGGGTTGGACCAGACTCATGAAATCCTGCGCTTTTGCATGGATGATCTTAGGAGATTGCATGTATATTATCGTTGGCCCTGATCTGTTGAAAATCGGCATTGACGGGATAGATGGAACCGCAGCGTCCGGCTTCCGAATTTTGTGAGATTTTTTGCAGATCGGAGGAGGCCAGACTTGCCCGGAGGCCGCGAGGAGAGGCCGAGGAGGCCGGATCTCTGTTTTTTGTTTGCAGGCCACAATTTTTTTGTTCAACAGATCTGTTGCATCATGATCTGGCATGGTTGATTCTCTGATATACACTTGTCTGCTGACTGGCGTTCTATTTACTATATCCCTTTAAGACCAACATTCAAGGGATCTGATCCAATTAATCTCTCAGATCGGCTCCATCAAGTGTTGCGTTGGGCTCTTGGATCAGTAGAAATTTTCCTGAGCAAGCATTGCCCCATTTGGTATGGATACAGAGGCGGGTTGAAATGGATGGAAAGACTGTCTTATATAAACGCAAGTATGTATCCATTGACATCCTTACCCTTGTTAGCTTATTGTACCTTGCCTGTTGTATGTTTGCTCACTGGAAAATTTATAATTCCAGAGATTAGCAATTATGATATTTTCTGGTTTATTGCTCTCTTTGTGTGTATCATTACAACTGGTGTTTTGGAGATGCCATGGAGTGGGGTTGGTATTGATGTTTGGTGAAGAAATGAGCAGTTTTGGGTGATTGGGGGTGTGTCAGCCCATCTTTTTGTTCTCTGTTTGTCCTCCAACAAGGGCGACATGGTTTCTACTCTTACTATTTGGCTATGAAGTAAATGCTACTGATTTTCATAATAAGTATTTCATGTCATGGTATTTTATGTTATTATTTAAGTGACATTAGTATGACCAACTATTGTCACAATGCTGAGTGTGTTGGAACTGGTCATTCCAACTCTAAGCAAATTTGCAGGGAATGGTGAACACATGACAGTGAAAATGACATCAACTAGAGCTACATCAGAGATTGGAGGATGATCTAGATCGTGTTGTAGATTGTTAGCGAGCATGAGGCAGTATGCTTGAAAACAGTGACCAGCCTTGATACTGTGAGTAGGGGAAGTGGCATTATGTTGCGATGCCAGGAGAATTGGATACTTAAATGCGATGGAGGATTGGACCACGGAGTCCTGAATTACTGTTCTTGAAGGGAAAATTGTGTTCTCTTCGTGTGGCTGTGAGTTCCTATGTTCCGGTTTCTTTATCAGTGGACCCCTCACAGATGAGGTAAAGAAGCAGCGACAATGTTTATGGTGGACAACAAAGCAGATGTTTGTTTAAGTTAGTGTGGTTTGTGGAATAGACTCCCTAGCATGTTATAAACAAGTCTAGTTGTTGTAATGGTCATTGTATGTACCCAGAAACTCCAAAATGTTAAATGAAATGTAATCCTTTTAAAGGTATTTGAAAGTTCGTGGTGATCTTAAAACCACTTTGTAATGGATTGCCTGTGTGGTTGCTTGGTGGTGAGCCAGAAACCATCCATAGAGCCTCAGTGGCTACTGAATTTGCCCGAAGGTGGCACATTTAAGTTCCAGATTTGCCTGGTGGTGGTAGATCGGACTTGCCCGGAGGTGGCACATTTAAGTTCCAGATTTTCCTGGTGGTGGCAGATCGGACTTGCCCGGTGGTGGCAGAGCCTTAGTGGCTACAGGGTTTGCCCGATGGTGGCATATTTCTTGAGTGGCTAACGTGTACACGAGAGCTTTGTGCTCGTAAGAGCAGGTGGACTACAGTAACACCTGGCTCACGGTCTCAAATATTGGTGTGTCTGAGCATAAGAGGGTTGGTGCACTTTTCTATCTGACAGTTGCGTCGAAAGGCGCAATCAGCGCAACTGTTTACGATTGTTATTTGGACATGAATATTTGGCTTAGAAAGGAACTGATCTCTCTTTGTTTTTTGAAGTTTTGCACATGCAATTCGCCCGATGGTGGTGGATTTGTAGGTACATATATGCAGTGATAATGGTCGACAGAATCATGTATGCAAAAGGACTAGTGGTTGCAGCGGTTGGTACCCATACATTCTGGTGGATGGTTGCTCTTTTATATGGATGTCGACATATTTTTTTTTGTTATGTTTGACCACAACCAGAATTTGTGAATCACTATCATGACAAGTAGTCATTAAGAGGGGGAGTTAGAAATAATTAATTCCTACTTGTCTATGGTTGTAATTCTCTATTTGAGGAGTTTGTTTCTACATAATAGGAATTAGCTAGAATATAGTTTCTCCTAGTATAGTGTGTGGTTGAGAGAATCTCTCAAACACACTACTGTACGTCTAAGATAGAATTCCTATCTTGAGACTATTGCTTGTATAAATATGTGTGTAAATTTCCTCATTCATAATAATAGAATATATTGTTGTGTGCTATTTTATCTGATACCCCCCTATTCATTGCATCGGGAGCAGTAGGAGGGTCATAAAGGGGATGGTAGCCCCCCCTATCAGGGGGTTTGAGGGGGGTGATAGCCCTCCTCTACGGGGTTTGAGGTAGCGCCCCAAGGAAAAAAAAAATGGACCCCATATTAGGTGGGCGAACCTACCTATGGTTTTGTGCATGGTTTTTGCACATGGTTTTGGGCATGATGGTTTTCTTCCCATGGTATTCTGTAGCTCTAATCAAGGGAACTTTTGTTATGTTCTAATCCAGGGTTAATGGATTGGGGTTTATGGATGCTTTGGCATGTATATATATGTATTGTAACATTGAAAGGAATATAATGAAAAATCAATCTAGTAGTCCTGGTTTTGGGATCCAGGGGAAAATCTATGTGTATATATGTTTTATGTTTTATTCTCTTGCCATTACTTATTTTATGTTTTTAGAATTCGTATGCACGTAATTTTTTTATGGGGTTAAAACCTACAATTTGGACCAATTGGACTACAAGGGAGGAGATCCAACTATGTATCTGATGGGACAGGTGATGGCTATGCTTGATAAAACCCATGATCAACCTCCAAGAAATAATTTCCAAAAATGTTTGCAAATCCAACTAGCTCACTATGTCCTTCAAGAGGTGTCATGGTATACTTCATCTATGGCTCTCTTTCCACTTGAATATGGTTGTTTCTACCCTTATACGTAGGCTATAAATGTGTCTAGTTTGTTGAGAAGTATCCTTGTAGCTTACTAGATCAATCTCTACTTGATAACAAACCATAGGCTTCGGGAATGTCAAAAATAACAATGTTAATGCATTGGTGCACTCTATGGTCTGATGAAAAGTGAATGATAACATTGTTGAGTTCACCAATTGCCTAGACCAATGATGTTCCCAGCTAAATGATTCATGCATCAGTTTTATCCCATTTAGCATTAATTTTCTTGGCTACAGATAAAGGCATTAAATTTTTGGATGCACCAAAATCAACCAAATAATTGTGGACATCATTATTAAATATTTGAAACGTTAGGAGAAAAGGGGGGAAGAGAGTGTTAGTATTTAAACTTATAGCATTAACTACAGATTTAGGGATACAAGAGACTTACCAGATACTTGGTCACCTGACGAGGATTGTGATGAAAATGCTTGGAAAATTTTCTCATGTTGGCATGTTATCTTAGCGAGCTCAAAGATTGAAATGTTGGCATGAGCTCTCTTCATACCTTCAATGATGTTATAATCAATACTTTGTTTCTATTAGGTAGTGTTGAAGTATATGGAGGTGTATCTTTCATAGAAACTTCCAAAGTGATGGAATTATTTTTATTGCTTGTGGAAGTCTTCTTAGAAGTAGGAGCACTTCTAGTTTTGTTCTACATACTCTGATCAGGATTGGTTGGTGATATAATCCTTCTTAATATTTATTTTTCAACTCTTGCTCAAAAATTTTTCCTTTGCTCCTTAAATTATATTGACCTTTTGTTTGTTGTGAAGGATCCTCACTCACTGGTGGTTCATCAACACTTTTCTTGTCAACATTATATATAACACCCACCATATTCACTAAGTGTCCAACACCTAAACTTTCATCAGCCATGATAGGTTCATTTGCTTCTTCACTTTGCTCAAGTTGTTCATGTGCTAGCAAGATATCTACGAAGTTGATCATCGTAGCAGTCATGCTATGATTCCATTGGGAATATGTTTTCTTTGAATGCGCCTATTGATGGAAAGTGAAATAGTTATCCATTCCCAAAATTTCAACATTAAATACTAAATTAGAGCTCTGAGCAGATTTAGCCAATTGAGAGTTGTTATTCTCTTTGAAGAAAGGGGACTTAGAGAACTTGTTTTCGGTGATTGCCTCAATTGACCTCCTCTTTAGCTTGGATACCTCAGTAGTAAGAAACTTCAAAGACTTGGTTATGCTTTCCATATCAAAATAATATTTCTCCTTCACTTTGGTAGAAGAGGCTTGAGTTTTCTTACCAATTTCCTTGGCGTCTTTAGGATAATCAAGGTCTTCACTAACTCTGATATAACACAGATCCTTTTCAACAAAAAAATATTATATAAATTTTAAATCCAAAATCTCCTTTGTAGCTCTTTTAACGAACACAAAAATTTTGGTTGGCAAGGTAGTTGTATAATAATTTTTCGTAATTGAATCATGTGGTTGCACGTCCGCAGGGAACTTGTTTAATAAATGAGTAAAAATTTGGTTGAAATATTTCACTCTTTCCTTGTCCCCCATTTTGAGATTCCTAAGTTCTTTTAATAACATGGTGGGAGTTTTATCATCCACAAACTTCTCTAAAAACAACTTCTTAAACTCCCTCCAACTATGGATTAAATTGATTGGAAGACTATGATACCATATTGATGCTCTACCTTCTTATTAGGACCGAACTTTGACAACAAATTTTCATAGTGTTTAGGCATGCAATGAATATTATCTAGAGGAGAAAGTGGCACTTGCGCCAACTAATCCAAGTCTTCATCAGCCAGTCCTCTTCTCCTTCCTCCTCCCCTTATTCTAAGTCTGAAGAGACTTCTCCTTCACCGTTCAAGTATTCTTCGTAATCAGGATGTTCTTCGTCAGAGAAATTAAAATCCTTCCCTTCAGTATCCAAATTCTCCTCAATAGGAGAAATTTCCCTTTGATAATTTGTTCTTTCTATAGGATCAAATAACTCTTCAAGGGTTGCGATAACCAAATCCTCCACTAAAGAGACTAATACACCAATGGGAGTTGTTTCTTTCTTTACAAGTTTATGAGGTAGAATAGTAGCAACAAGAAGTAAACCAAGAGCTCTTTCAAACTGATGAGTAATAGGTCGCATTGTCTGGAGCTGATTGTAAGTAACTTAAAAATATTGTCTAGAACTAGGATGAGAAGTTTCCTTTCTCTTAGGAGTATGAGTTGAAGTGGAAATCAAAGCATTACTTCCTTGCAAAAAAGCTTTTTAGTTAATATGTGGTGAGTTATCAACAATAAAAAGGTGGTTTCCCTCCTTCTAGCCCAAAAATCGTGATGGGATTGGATCCCAACAACATACAGAGGATCTACTTGATATGAAGTTCCAATTAGAACTGACATCATTTGGTTTAGGAATCCCATCCAAAGTATGGCCCAACCGCCATTTACTTAAATATTTTCCTAGGATTGAGAAACTAGAAGAAGAGAGTAGTGTGCATGTACTCTAAATGAGCAAGCAAATGTGCCTTATGAAATGTTCAATTACAAATGTATCAAGGTTATTTCACTGCAAGGAAACAAAAGTGAGTCTCTAAAAGAAAAGCAATATCAGTATTCTAGTAAAGAAAGACACACATAAATTAGGAAGAATCATTATTCATCAAGTGAAATAGTTCACATAAATGCAACAATCATTATATCCATCACAACACACTTTTGATAAGATAAGCACAAAATCCATCGAAATAGTTCATTTTCTCTAATGCATGAGAATGTCAACATAAACTGCAAACATTTAAAATAGTCTTAAAGCATCCACGATCTATGCATGAAATGTGTTGGCCCAATAGGCTTCAAGTATTAAGCAAAAGTTCCAAGATACATGAGCACAATGAACACCATTATCTTCAATAATGGAGTGTCAAAGTCACTACTTGCTCTCCAAAAGAACTATATTTATCTCTCTAATTCCATGTGGGAGAAGCCAAGGTGAAAAGTCCTTTCTTTGAGTAATGAGGCTTCTTTTATAATAGAGACATGACTCCTTATATCCTCATGACTCTTGAAATTCCCATATGACTTTTCAACTTCTAATGACCTTTATACTTCTAAATAACCTTTGGACTTCCAAAAGACTTTTGAACTTCAACATGACTTTTGGAATTCTTTGTGTATTTTGGACTTCTATATGTGACCTTAAGACTTCCCCATGTGTCTCTTTTATCCTTATATGACCCTTGGACTTCCACATATTTTCATTTGCAACAATTATTTTCACATCATGTTGTGACACGTGACAAGCCACTAATATTTATGAATTAGACCCATAGTGACTTGCGACGTGGAACTTCTTGAGAGGTGACAATGCTACCATCTATGTGTCTAATAATTGGTGCAGATTTCTCGTTATTGTTTCCATCTACCCTCCAAAAGGTCTTGAGATCATATGGAGACTTTATGGATCACTTTGAGCATCGAAATTTTATGCTCTTTCACTTGTCGCAATCATGTGTTCTTTTGTCTTTGAATGCTTCCTTGGGTTGCTTCCTTTGACAAATATCCTCATGCATCTTATCATGTTGTTATAACACTTGCAAGTAAGATCGCTCTTGGAAAGAAAACATCAGCCCAAAAATATCATAGTCTATCATGTTTCATGTAAATTTTTAACGTGAATCAACAGTCCATTAATAAGCGAATAGGAATTTTTTAGGCATAGGGCGCACTAACTAGGGACAAGGGGATATGTGTTTTCCACTGGGGATGCATTGTGCACTTTACTAAGAAGAAGAGGCCTGATAGAGGGTGCAGGGCACAATCACAAGAGACAAGGGATCTCACTATGGATTTTTGATGTGTTTTACACTCAACTAGGAGTGTTTCGGTACAAGGAAGGCATAGGGAACACATCAAGGCTCAAGGAAGACTTGACTAGCTTTTGTTGGTGCGTTGTGTGCTCAACTAGGAGAGAGCAAAAAAAGAGGGCACAATTCAGAAGAACAATGGGGTCTTGATGCTTGAGAGTGTGTTGTGTGTCTGGAAGGGAGGTAGATTTCAACTTGGGTGCAAAGCACAGTCTCAAAAACCAAGGGGTTTCTGACTAGGCCTCGAGAGTGCTTAGTGCCCTCTCCCAAGCCTAGTGGGAATGCTTGTGAAAAGTAAAAGTTTTATAAGCCTAGAAGGTAAGGTGTGGGAAAGCACAATGTGTTTGGAGTAAAAAAAGTGTGACACATACCAACTCATGAGTAAAAATTAGACATGACCCAATGTTGAGAATTATACATCAAAATAGAAATTTAAAAACACTCTCTAAGTATAATAGATGAAGTGTGTGCAGTTGCAACCAAAAGTGTCATTTTATGACTAGAAAGTGTACTAAGACTATGAAGTGCATTATGGATGTTCCTGATGATGCGAAGACACTTAGGAAAGAATAAGGAAACTTGAAACATATAAAATAACATGAAACAACACTTCATAACCAAAAGTGACACTTGATATGATGGTAGGTAGGCTCCAAAATTCGAATGTAGGAAAATTTCAGAGGGTGTTGTAGTAGTGGCAACAAAAGGATGAGTTGAACCTAACTATTGCATAAAATAAAAATAAACTATCATTGGTGTATGTTCACACAACCTTTATGACTATGCCTCCCAAGGAATCTCACTCACTAACTTGTAGAAACAATACTTTTTCTTGTAAACCAAACTTGCACAGAAAGAATACAACTAGATCAAATGCATGCAAAGGAACATATGATATAAATGTACAACATAGGAGCTTTATTGCTTGGGTTGGGCCCTAACTCAAGGAAACTCGACTCCTTAAAACAAATTTAGGTTGGAATCAAAGAGATTCTTCTCATTAATCTCATAAACTATTCAGTAGACTCTAGCTCCAATGATCACTATCTTTCTCCAAAAATTCAAATCCTACTCAGCTCTTATGCATCTTTATTTTTTCATAAATGAGTGAGGGGAAGCCCCCTTTAAGGAAGAATAGCTCCCTTGAAAACTCCTACAAAATTAGATTTGGTTTCCTGAGATTCTCATAATCATTGAGGTGGAGTAATTTCCCATATACCAGCTAAGTAGTTGATGAGCTAACTCGAGAAACATGCCTCTTAAACCTTCTCTTGTTGCTCTGCAACGTGATTTTGTACAATAAATGCTCCTTTTCCTACACATTCAAGGCATTAAACTATAGTATATGACAAATATTCCTTAACCTTCCTAGTGATCCCATTAAAGCTCAAAAAGATGTCGTCAAATGCAAAGAGAGAGATTAAAATGTGTTGAAGGATGGTCATATGGGCCTTGATTGGTACCTATTTAGGAGTCCCATCATACCCCCTTACTGAAAGTGTTTCTCACCCTCTGAGAAACATAGTCGCCTAATTACATATGATTCATGGCCCTATTGGCCTCCTTGACATTCAAAGGTACTTAAGAAGGAATGCCTTCTTCAAGGTGGAAACCTGCATTGTTTTCTATTTCTACCCATTCTCTTTGTTCTTTTTCCTGTTATCTTCCTTATTGTAAGCTTAATATCAAAGGAGGACTAAACTTAAGCCAAGTGAAATTGAAATTAAACCTTTGAACCATTCTCTTTTACAAAGGTGTCTTGTCAAAGGAATTCCTTAGTCTTTTTAGAGAGTGGTATTGTTTCATTTTCAAGCTATGTGGTAAAGTATTCCACCTCCTTCGGAAAGCTTGTAGGCTCTCAATCCTTAGTAACCTAAAAGTATCTTCAAACTATAAGATGGCCTACTCTTTTTTCTCTATGTAAGATGATGCCAGATTTGGATTCCCTCAATGAGCGTATGGTTGTTGGCTACAAGATGAGGGGTTCTCAACTCTTCTTTGACCCATAGGGGTTCATCCACCTCCCTATCCATGCCTCCTTTGATTTAATCAACCTTGGCCTCTTCAAGGGTAACTCAAGAAGCCAATGTCATTAACTGCACATCCCCCATTCTTAAAGTGGGGTCCCAAAAATTCATGCCAGTAAATATCAAATTATGCATATAAAATTCATACATTTCAGCCCTATCCTCAATACTCTTTTTATGACAAAAATAAATAAATTTTTTGTAACCTTGGACCTTGCTATTTTCATCCACCTATGGTTCCTACCCCTTTTTTTTTATAGCTCAAAGAGAAGTGGAACTACAAACTAGGTAGGTATTATATATCCTTCTTTAAAAAAAATATAGTAGGACCCAAGATTTGGTTGGTTATTTGGTTGTTGCAGGCAAAGATTTTGCTCATGTGCCCCTTGGCTCCTTCTTGTAGTTGTGCATCACCTTCCTATAACACTGGTGCTTCTTCCTATAGCATTATTTTTTCTTCCTGTAGCATATTTTTTCCTTCTTATAGTAGTGCATATTTCACTTGTAGCTTAGTGCTCTGACTAGGATTCTTTTTCCTCTTTTTACTTGGTCTCTTTTGTGAGGGTTGTGGTTGATTTGCCTTGGTTTTTGTGGAGGTTATTTTCTTTGTTTTCCTCTTTCCTTTTTCTAAATATCCCTCTTGTTGGATGGCTTACTCTTCAATGGTGATAGGGGTTTTAGAGGGTGGTTGAGGCTTCCATTTCCTTATTTTGTTTCTTTTCCTTTTCTTGAAGTAATAGGGGGTTGTATTGGCTTCCTCACCTTTAGTTTAGTCGGGGTACACAGGGCTTCCAGGGTGGCTACAACCTCTTCTTACGTATTCACCTCTTAAGTACTTTCCTTCTACACCCTTTTTCTCATCCTTTGTGGCCTAGTTGATTTCCCAATGGAATTTGGATTCCTTTTTTTACCATTTGCGTCACAAGATTCTTTTTAAGTATTTCTTAGGCACTGTTGTTTTGGTTTTTAGTTCATTTTTTGCCAATGATTCTCTTTCTTCCTCCTTGACTTCCTTTTTTGGTTTTTATTTTGGCGCATATTCTTCTCCTCCAACCTCTTATTCTTATTCATTGTCCTCTTCTTTAGCTTCTTCTTCCGCCTTAGCTTATTCTTTTGTAGATCCCTTATTTATTGTTGCTTCTCTCAATTCTAATTGGGCTTGAGCTTGTGTTTCAAGGAAATCCTTCTTTTCCATGTCCACAAAGACATCTCAAACCATAAGGTTTTGAAGACCCTCCAATGCATCAATCATAATTACTCTGATGTGCCCATGGTGTGTTTTTTGTTTATGTTTCCCTCTTATTACTTTTTGGCTCATCTTTGTGATGGACTGGAAAAGAAAGTAAGGAATGCTCAATCTTTCTTGGATGGGAAAACTCATTTGGAACCTTAGTTGGTAGAGCATTTTAAACCAATAGGCATAGACTATACTAAGTCTTCCCTCACAAGATATGTAGTTCAATACATGGTATACCACCTCATCCTATGGATAGGGTAAACTTTCTCTCTTGACCCTATTTTTGTCCTCAATGGGCTACTCTTCTAGAAGGAAAATTATTTTCTTGGCTATGATAACTTTTTTCCTCTCCTCCTTGCTCCATTCCATTCCTACAAGGAGTGCGTTTATTCTATTTATGATTTATTCATTCAAATGGATGATTATTCCCTTTATAGTGGTGATAGCATCATTTTCTCATTGTGGTTAGAGGCCTACAACAAAGTCCTGGGTAATTTCATCATAGAATCCCATAAATTTTTCACATAACCCTAGCCAATGATGATTCGAAAAGAGATCCCTAACAGCAGGGTGTTGGTGAATTATTGATGAATCTAAGGGATCTCTATGGTTGAACCCACACCCCATGGTCTTCAATACAAATTTTCCAAAGTTCACAAGGAAATTCTCCTTCTCTGCCACAAGTGTTGGATTTTTCTGTGCAATTAGGGTTTTAAGACAAGGGTAAAAGAAACTATTTTTTTACACTTTTTAGAGGAGGGTATATTTAATTCTCAACTAAAATAAAAATTAGTTCCCCTTCTTATCATGCTCAATTAAAAAGAAACATCCATACTTCATCTTCTTTTCATTTCCAAACTTCTACCAGAAATTTCTAGATGATGTATTATTGAAAATTTGAAACAAATATTGTAGGATTTTTGTCAAAAGGTGGAAAGGAAAATTTCAAACTTACCTTCCATTTGATTTTCCTCCTTGAATTCTAGGTTTTGGGTAATGAATTTTCTCATAATTGGGATCTTTGTAGATCTCTAGAATTACTTGTAGAACCTGAAAATGATCTTGTAGAACTTGGTGTCAATTGTGTAGCATTTTGTGTAAATCTTGTAGCGATGTCCTACAAGTCCTGTATGTCCTCTATAACAATTTATGAAAGTGATGGATCTCGTAAATTTTCCTTCAACAGTGGTGGTGATCCTCCTTAACTTTATAATACATTTTTTTATATGTTAAATGAGGCTTGGGGCCCAATTTAAGTGATTGGTGGTCGAGTTGTTGGGCTCAATGCACTGTATGAGCTTCCCCCACCTACCACCCTTGCATACAAACCCTAATGATAAATAGGCATGGTGGCCCGCCCTTCGAAATCATCACACGTTTTTTTGTCTTTTCCTCCACATGTGTGATGGAAAAAATAGATAGCTGTAATTAACTATCAAAGGTGGACGAGACCATTGATCCATCCTTAGCTTATAAAACCCCTTCTATGATGCATTAATAACACCTTTCAAGCAAAGATGCGCTAAAAAGGAAGGGGTAGGAACTTGCATACATGTGCCTACCTGTGGATGCTCATACTGATGTGTTGTAGATGATGTTTCGACCATTTGATGTCTGCATGAGGTTGTTGGAACATGGATGAGATTATTTGGGGTCCCTCTATGGTGAAATTGGTTGTCTTCATTGATCAATTTGTTGGCTTGAATTTTTTTAATGATTTATAATTGAATCTTCATGACTCTGGTGATCAAAAAGAAAGTTCCTCCATGATCATATGATGTTCCTATTAGTGATCTATGACATTGTAGCAATCTACAAGGGATATTCTAGCTACTCAAGAGTAGTGTTGGAACCTCCTGAAACATCATAATGCTTAAAAATCTCGATTTGGTGCTTCATATGTGATCTTGTAGGGTTTATGCAAACTGCTACAAGATTGTGTGTATTCCTATAGCAGTCACATAGACCCCTTAGGATCACAATTTTCATTGGGTGTTTCTTTTAGAAAATCTTGATAATTCATGGGAAGGTTGCTAATGGAAGATAGGGAGTTTTTCTGTGATGGAAATGGGTGGAAAGGAGGTGAAGGATTAGGTTTTTGAGGGATGGTGAGCATAGTATTGGTGGAAAATGTAACAACTAATGAAATGGGTGGAGGATTGGACTCTCATGAGTCCCCTCCCTTGGTATGAAGTGAAAAAGTTTCAATCTGCTTCCTCTTTTCATGTTGATTAGTATCCTATAGTAGTACAGGATCAATCCTATAGCAATATAGGGATTTCACAGAATCATGTGAGAGAGGCCATGAAATGTTGTAGAAAGCTTGAGAAAGGTTAATGAATGGATGGAGTGGACACAAAGAGCTTAATGGAAGTGTGTGAAGGTGAATTTGATGCTCCTTCTATGACTATGTTGTCCTTTCATTAACTGTCACTGGAACCTTGTTGTACCTGCAGAAATTTTAAAATAAAAGATGTAAGGGCTCCTTTTCAATTTCCTTTTCTTGTTTTTTCCTTTTCTTCTCTTTTTTTTTAATTATTTACTGAGATCTGTAGACCACCTCAAACGAGTTTTTAAACTTATAGGAATGTCCCAGGTGCCATAAAGGAGGTTTTCAACAAAGGATATTTTTATTCCCATTTTTCACTTTTTTTGTTTTTTTCAAACTCTTTGGTTGCCTCATGGAGGTTTTCAGCCCAACAGCTTGCCTCAGGTGACTCATGGAGGTTTTCACCTAGGGAATTTTATTCTTTTTTCTCTTTTTTTCTCTTCCTTATCTACTCATCAAGGGTTGAATGGATTGGGATCTTTGAGGCTGCAAAACACATTTAGGTATTTTCTTATTGAATGGGTATTTCCTCCTTTGACAAAGGTTTCTTGTAGAGTTTAAACCTGTAACCATTGACCAAAAGTGGGATCTTCTCCTCATCAATTTTTCATATCTGAGCATATCCATTTCCATGGCACTTTTCAACAAGGTATGGACCCAGTCATATTTTCATGAATTTCCCTTTGAAGCACTTAAATCTAGATTCATATAGGATGGCCCAATCACCTTCCCGGAAGTTCTTCTCCCTGATATTCTTGTCGTGCCAAACCTTTCTCTACAATTCCACCACTTTAGTATGCATAATAGCTTACATCCTAAATTCATCAAGGGCATTTAGTTTCTACATCCTCTCGTCCTAAGCTCTTGCAATGTTAAGATCAAGTTGTACTGCCATTTTCAATGTGGTATATCCAATTCAATGGAAAACAATAATTTCTTACCATAAACAAGCTCAAATGGGGTAAGTCTAGTGGCGTTATTACATGTAGTATTGTAGGTCCAAGTGGCCTCCATAAGGCTAGATGCCTAATCCTTCTTATTATTTCCAGCAACCTTGGTTAAGATGCCTTCCAATGATGTGTTGGTAACTTCCACTTTCCCATTTTCTTGAGGGTGATATGGGTTGGAATTCCTATTCCTTATGTGATGTTGCTTCATTATGCCCTCTATAAAATTAGAAGTGAATTGAGTGACCTTGTCAGTGACTAGTTCCCTTGGGAAACCAAATTTTTAGAATATGTTCTCCCTTAGGAACTCTGCCACCTTTTGTTTTGTTGTTTCTTTAACTGACTTTACTTCAACCCACTTTATTAGATAATTTGTACATACAATAATATACCTCTTTTGTCTAGATGGTGGATCATTGGGTCTAGTGAAATCCATACCCCATTTCTCAAATGGCTCAAGAGCCACTTGAGTTTGTAGTGGCATTTCATCCTTTTGTGTGGGCTTACCCATCCTCTAGCACTCATCACATTGAGAAGTGTACCTCCCAAACTCTTGATGTAGGGTAGGACAATAGGATCCTATGTGGATAATAATGAAGGTTGTCCTCTTGGTGGAAAAATGGCCCCCACAAGATCCATCATGGCATTCTGAGAGCACATCAAATACTTCATCTTCCCTTATACACCTCCTAAAAATATAATATGGTCCAAATATGAAAAGGTTTCCCCCAATCCAAGTGTAAGGGGAACTTTTTCTAACAATTTGGCTCTTTTCCTTGGAGAATAGATTGGGAGGAAATTGTCCAGCAACCAAGAATTTTACTATGTCACCAAACCAGAGTGACAACATTAAATGGTGAAGATGTTCTCATTTGTAAGCCAATCATATATCATTTAATCATACCCTACATGCAGGGTTAGTCTAGATAAGAAATCTACAACCACAATCTCTTTCCCTAACTTTTCAACAATGGTTAGATCAAATTGCTGTATAGAAATGACCATATAATAATTCTAACATTGACATCAAGTTTTTTCATTAAATATTTAATGGTTGCATGATCATTGTGCACAAAAACTTGGTACCCTATAATTTAATGTCTAAACTTATTCAAGTAATGTACAATAGACAAAAGCTCTTTTTGAGTGACAATATAGTTGAGTTCAATCTTGGACAAATTCTTACTAATGACATAGATAGCATAAGGTATCTTACATTCCAATTGTCCCAAGGCTGCCCCTACAACTTTTTCATATGCATTTGTGTGAATATGAAAAGGTAAGGCCCAATTTGGGCCCTTGAGCTCTTCAAATGCTTCTAAACATTGGTTGGTACAACAAAAACCTAAATATTTTGTTAGAAAACCAAACAAAGGTGAGGCCATTTTACTAAAACCCTTGATAAATCTCCTATAATATACATCTAGTCCTAGGAATTCCTAACATCCCTTTGTTTCTGAGGAACATGGACCCTTCGGATAACGAAAATCTTTTCAGGTTCAACTTGAATCCCTCCCTTAAAGAGGAAGTGGCCTAAAAAAATCCCTGCATTCATAAAAAATTCACATTTTTCTAGACTTAAAGAGAGATTCATTTCAATGCATCTTTTCATAACTTTAAACAGGTTAGAGAGGGATTCCTAGAATGCATCTCCATAAGGAGTAAAGTCATCCATATAAATTTCAATAGAGTCATGAACAAGATTAGCGAAAATACTCAATACTTCCTTCTAGAAGGTAGCAGGGGCATTATACAAGCCAAAGGGAACGACCCTATAAGAAAATTTCCCCCATGGACATGTGAAGGTGATATTATCCTGGTCTTCAGGACTGATTTGGATCTGATTATAGCCATTAAAACCATATAGAAATGAAAATAACTTTTTCCCTGCAAGACCATCCAAAACTTGATCAATAAAAGGTAAGGGAAAACGGTATTTCTTGACAGCCTTGTTAATTTCCTTGTATTAAACACAAAATCTCCATTTCCCATTATTTTGGAGAACAATAACAAGAGGGGATACCCATTTACTATATGAAATAGGATAAGTGAACCCTACATCCAACAATTTCTACAATTCTTCTTTTAATATGTCTTTAAGGGCAGGGTTCATCCTTCTCTTGGGTTGGTGCATAGGTTTGTGGACCTATTTGATGTATATGTGATGTTTACAGACTGAAGGATGTACCCCTTTCATCTCTTTGTAATCCCAAGCAAAGGCATCAAGTTGTTTCCTTAAGACAGTGAGAAATTGTTCCTCTTGTTCTGGTGAAAGGGAAGGGCTGATTTTTAGGATCTAGATGGGCTTATTTACATAATTTTGACATAGTATTGATCAAAACCATCAGTGAGTCATTCTTCCCATGGACTATTTTTAGGCTTCCCCAAAGGATCCTTTTCTAGTTCATCAATTTGCATGCCAGCAGGATGTTTGTTTTTGCAGAAAATTGTTAATAAGATCATCTCCGTCTAGATTATTGCTTCCATTAGTGGCTTATATTGTACATATTGGGTATGGGGATGACTAATAAAATTCTTCCTCTTCTTCCTCCTCTAACCACGTAGGAAAATCATTCTTAATAAGGGGTTTAGTAGGGGGTATAATACAATCTAATTTTTCAATTGCCCATTCTTGATTGTCATGGTCCCAGCTCTACAAATGATATAATCATCAATAGTAGCTAACCAAGGTCTCCCTAGGATGAGAGGATACCCATTGAACTTGGTCTTGGGTTTGAATACAAATAAATCAGTTGGTTAATCCCAGGAATCAATGGAAACCATAACATCCTCAATGACATCCTCAGGTGTTATTGTGGATATGCCTGTAAGTTGTAGCACTATAATGGTTTTCCTTAGCGGTCCCTGGAGGTTAATATTAAGCATGATTCCGCTGGTAATGACATTGATTGAAGCCCCTAGATCAATGAGTGTTTTGTGGACCACAATGTTGTTAATATGTACATCCACTACTTAGGTACTATGATCCAAATACTTTAGGGAGACGATATTCTGAAGCATTAAATCATCCAATTGCACAACAAAATTTATAGTGAGGGCATCTCTCTTATTCCTTCCTGGCTCTTGAAACACTCTTCCCTAATGAATTTATTATATATGGGGAAATCTTTGATGGGCTAGAGGAGAGGTATTTTAAGACATGAGTTTTTCAGTCTCCGGGAAGTAGAGCTAATATTCTTCATCATTTCTTCCCCATTGGTTTCACTAATATGAAAGAATTCAGGCTTCCTATTTCTAGGAATTCCTTTAGTGAGTGATGGAGTTTCTTCTTCCCCTCTAGGATCCTAAAACATTTCTGGTTGCTCACTCGAAAATTTCTCCAAATCCTCTATGGTTAGAGGAGGAGATCCACATACACCAAAAAGTGAAGGTTGACTGCTAATAGAGGTGGGGGTTTTAGGCAAAAAATTCCCTGAATTGTCCCTAACTCTATGAGACATGAAATAATTGTTTTTTATTTCATTTTTTGAATTTTTTTTATCAATAGAAATACTGATGCAAAACATGTTGTTGTCTTTTAGGAAATAGAATGAAAAGGAAAGCAACATGAAAGCATAAAGCAGTACCTACTTCGACATCTCCCCCACAATGGCGCAAAAAAGTTATGACTCTTGGTACAACAACAATGTTGCAACTACCGGGGCTACCAACTTTAATTTATTAATACATAGTTCATATAAAATTAAGAGGTGATCATTATATATGCAGAGTAAGCTTTATTTCTACTTAGGATGCTTTGAAGCAATGGATTAAACTTAAGTGTGCAAAGACCATTTTGGAAAATTCCAAGGAAGGAAAATATTGAAATTAACTTTGTAGTAAAAGGGAAATTGAAACTTTACGTCTCTTATTGCATCAAGGAAACAATAATATATTTGTAGGAAAAGAAATGTTGGAAAATAAAACCATAACTCTATTTTGTAGAAATTAAATCGCATGAATGTAAACCTAAACTAGTTGCATGAAAGGAAATGCAAGAGAGAAAAACTATATTAATGAATCCAAATTAAACTCTAATATATATGCAAAGACCATTAAATTTCCCAAAAGGAATCAATGTAAACTATTTTTATGCTATCTAACTGATGATCAAAACAGTAAACCCTAATTGTAGATTTAAAGCTACAATGTTGAAAGGATGTTGTGCAAAGGGTATTTGGTCTCTTCAAGTTGATTCCAATGTGTGGGGGAGGTTGTAAGGTGATGGAGAGTGAAAAATAGGCTTAAGAGGAAATTTTAGGAGAGTTATGAACAATTGTGTGAAGTTTTATAGGATGCTACAAATTGCTACAGGTTCCCTGTATTGCTACAGGATTACATCCGAGAGTGATCTAAGGGCTCAAAAAGTGGTATGAAGGTGGGAGAATATAGTATGATGTTGTGGCAGAGTGTGAAGGAACTTTCCAATCTTATATCTACTCATTAGCACATCTTGCACAACTTCAATCCTTGAAGCTCAACCTCCACTGCAACATTGATATCCTACTCTTCAGTCTACTCTTGAAAAATACCTCACCATATCTAGGCCTCTTGCTCCTCCTATTTCCTTGTTCAATTCCCAAGTAAATTATCTCCTATTTTCTTGCACAATTCCCAAGATAAAAAAAAACTCACTTACTACATGCAAACACCATACACTCACTAGTATACAATAATGATTAGATTGATGCCTTTTTTAGTAAATTTACCAGTTAATTAAGAGATCAATGAATTAACAATAGTTACAACTACTCAACTGAACTCCTATTGACTCTATTCATGACTATAGCTCAGATAACTGAGTTTCACTAACTATAACTCCACTAGATTTCTAGATCTTAGCAATCAACTCATGCAAAAATCTACTTCTTACCCATAAACTCGAATTGACTAACTTAACTAAGTGACTTGACCATGTTACTCCTGCTAACTACAACTAAAGTCATCCTGCTGATGTGGAAATTCAAATTTCTCCATTTGACTAAGGCACGAGTCAAATCAAGCCTTTTCTTGCGACAATTAACACTCCCTCTTAGAAAGAAAATGGTTTTAAGCCAACCTATATTGCTTCTATGGAATTAAAACTTGCCTCTTGACAAAGCCTTTTTCAAAATGTCTGCACCCTACTCCTTTGTGGGAATGTACTGCAACATGATAAGCCTCCTCTATACACAACCTCTCAGGTGATGGAACTTGATGTCTATATGCTTGGACCTATCATGAAACACTGGATTTTCAGAGATTTTGGTACAAGTTTGATTGTTATATTAGATCAAATTAGGCTCCATACCCTAACTAAAGAGACCAACCATGATATTCCTCATCCAAATAGCCTCGCATATTGCTTGACTAGAATCCATATACTCTGCCTCTACTGATTTGAGCACTATATATCTTTGTTTCCTATTGTACCAAGAAACTGTTGTTGACCCAACACTTAAGATAAATCCTGGTGTGCTCTTCCTATCTGATGGAATCCCTACCCAATTTGCATCTATGAAGCCTTGGAGATTCATTCCATGATTCCTCTTGTACCATAAACTAAAATCTATTATGCCTTTCAGGAATTTGAGAACATATTTTGTTTCTTTCTAGTGAAACTTGGTAGGCTCCACCATAAAATGACTCAACTGATTAACTACAAAACAAATATCAGGCCTCATGTTCACCAAGTACATCAAGGACCCCACCAACTATCTGTAGATAGTGCCATCTACTACCTCTCCTATAGAATTATCCTCTTTCCTCCAGCTAGTAGCTAGAGGAGTCCATGGGCTTGCAATCTTGCATATGAAATATATGAATGATTTCATAGGTGTACTTTCCCTTACCAACAAATATCTCTCGATATCTATGTCACACCTTCGAACCAAGAAAGTATTTCATTAAACCCATATCCTTCATCTCGAACTCTCTTGCGAGGTCGTCCTTGCAATACTGGATCAACCTCTCATCTCGTGTTAGTATCAAATAATCTACATACAGGATTAAGATGAGCAAACTACCATCTATTAAAATGTAGTTGAGATTCACATTTCCTTCACTCTTAGTTAAGCTCAATCAACTGAGATAGGAATCTATGTGAGTGCACCAAGCACGAGGTTCCTTCTTGAGACAATAGAGGGATCTCTTGAGTCTACACATGTTTCTCCTTGTTAAATGTCTCAAATCCCTCACGCTTCTCAATGTAGATCTCTTCCTCAACCACTCTATTGAAAAAGGTAGTATTAACATCCAATTGGTGGATCCCCCATCCAAATTGTGTTGCCAATGCAAGTATGGTCTTGGTAGTGAGTAACTTATCATAGGGGAAAAATTATCCACATAAATAACTCCCTCCACCTGTGAGAAGCCTTTGTCCATAAATATGGCCTTATACTTCTCAACACTGCCGTTAGCTACATGTTTCACCTTATACACCCACTCAAATCCAATAACATATTTTCCCTCAAGTCTAGGAACAACCTCCCAAGCATCATTCTTTGTGATGGAGTCACACTCCTCCACCATGGAATCTACCCACACCTACTGGGAAACTGCCTCTTCAAATGAAGAAGGCTAAAAATCAATCACTTTTGTAATGAGTGCCATATATCCACTATATCTATTTGGTGATTTCCTCTATCTTCACAAGGAGCTAGGCGATCCAACCTACTCATAATCTTCCTACACCAACCTATCTACCTCCCTAGTTCTCTTCATCCCTTATCCTAAAGGCTTTGTGTGAGTGAGTGCCTCCGCTTGGCTTGCTTTCTTCTCCACCACAACATCTTGTGGATCTGGCTTGGGCTCCTCCTTTGGAGCTATAAGCTCCTCCTCTAGTGGAATCCTCAACTCTCACTCTAAAGATCTTCTCATGGTCTTCTTCTCATAAAACATGACCTCTCTCCTCATCATAGTCATATTGAGTGAAGGCATATACACTTGGTAAATATGAGGTGTCTCTGTGTATCCTACATAGATCCCTATCTCTGTAGTAGGATCCATATTTTTCCTGCTATCTTTGTAGACATGACAATAGACCATGGATCGAAAAACGTGAAAGTGGGAGACATCTAGATTCCTCCTAGAGAAAACCTCTTTAGTCCTGATCATTTGAAGAATTTTGTGAGGGCTCTATTCTGCAAATAAAAAGTTGTATTGCATGCTTCTTCCCACAAGTATAGTGGCAGTCCTTGATCATGCAGCATTGCTCTTGCAACCCGTACAATGCTTCTATTTTTACTCTCTGCCACCCCATTTTTTTGTGGGTTCTGAGGTGAAGTCAGTTCCCTTCTAATACTCTCCTTGGCACATAATTATTTGAAGGAATTAGACACACATTATCCTCCATTATCACTTCTCAAGGATTTAATTTTCTTTCTAGTCTCATTTTCAACTAAGGCTTTGAATTCAATAAACTTTGAATAAACCTCATCTTTCTTCTTCATAAAATAGATCCAACATTTGCAGGAAAAATCATATACAAATATCACATAATACCTATGCTTTGCAACTGAGATTGTAGAAAATGGTCCACACACAACTTAGTTAACTTGCTCCACGATGGCTCCAGCTTTAATATCTTTCCCCTAGAAGGAGTATTTAACATATTTTCCAAAAGTGCATCCCTTTCAAACATCATGTTGATCAAGGGTACATTTTGAAAGTCTAATGGTGATCTGCTACATTATTTTCAAAGCTCCATGGTGTAGGTGTCCCATGTGCCTATGTCAAAGCTCTCCAATATATCAGCCCTGAACATGTTTTTCCTTGTTTCTTAATGTAGCGCATGCATCCACCACTATCTTGTAGATATTTTTAACCTGGACCCCAATTTGTTTTACTTGTCCAGTAGAAACATGCTTCATATAAGTTTTCCCCTTACTAAACACCACATTATATCCATGATCTTCAAGTAGAGATACAAAAACTAAATTTTTCTTTAGACCAGGCACATACATTGCATTCTTTAGGTGAAGATGGGAGTCTGACTCCCTCTTAAAGGTGGCAGTGCCAATCCATTTGGTACTATACCTTCCATCGTCTCCAAGCTCTATGCGTAATTGTAGATCCTTCTCCCCTAAAATGTTGAAGAACTCCTTATTTCCTATCATATGAAATGAAGCACCATAATCTAAGTACCAGTCATCATCTCATACAATACTTGTCATTCATGCAATTGGGGTGAAATCCAACTCGAATGTGAAGTGAGAGAATCACCTCCTATTTCTCCTGTAGAATTCTTATTGTATTTCTTGTGTGGGAACTTGGTTGCACAGTTTCCATACTCATGGCAGTGAAAACATTTAATTTTATTGATACCTTTCTTCTTTCCATGGTTCTAGAGAGATTCTGCCTTGCCTTGGACCTTCTTTCCCTTAGATCTCTTTCCTTTTCCAACCAAAGAAAAGTTTTCTTCCTCATTAATTTTGGATGTGACACCATCTCTAGTGCTTCTTCTAATCTCCTCCTGCACCAAATCAAACCAAAGTATCTTCCAATCTGGGATCTTGTCTCTACCATTAACTTAATCCTAATAGTTGTGCCAAGATTTCGGAAGGCCAAGAAGTGCTAAAATCACAAGGTTAGATGATGACACATTTTTATCCAACTCCTCCAAGTTCATCTCTCACCTAAGTGAGTCTGGATAGGTATTGAACAATAGTTTCATTTTTACCCATTCAAATGTTCCTGAGCTTATCTCTCAATGCCCGTTTTCTAGCATCATTTTTGCTTTGGAATAGATATGTTAGGGTTTTTCAAATTAAAAATGGAGTCTCCTTTCCATGTAAATACGAAACCACGTGATCTCTAACTACCTCCAGAATAATACTACTGAATTTTGTTTTGTCTTTCTTACACTGAGCCAATTATTATGCGTCTGATGCTATTGGTTTTGGAAAATTAGTTTGTGTGTACTCTAGTACTCCATTTTCATCCAGCACAAGTTCCATCATATATTTACAAGCACAGAAATTCGAAGTTCCCTCTAATGAATACTCAAGACTCAATCCATTGAAAGACATTATTCCTGCAGTGAAGAAAATATGCACCACAAAACTCTGTTATTCGAAATTTTTCTGAGAGAAGATCTGGAACCTAGTTTCTATGTAGTCTTCAATATCTCTGATACCATGTATAAATAGCTTGGAATTTCTAGTTGTTAATGAAATCAGACTGAGATCAATAAACACAAATATCTTCGACTCAATCTTTGTAAACAAAATCATACAACATGTTATCACCCTAAAATCTTTGTCTCTAAGCTTTGGTAAGTTTCCTTGTTTCTAATCATAGTCCTATAAGTTTTGAGTCAGTTCATCACAATTAGTGTCATTCTCATTTACAAACCCTTCTTCTAGTCATGGTGTTAAAGGGTCTCTAGGTCATTTCATGCTTTAAGGGTTAGGTCATAAGGTTAGAAGTCTTTTAAGATCATATCTCTTTTCCAAATAATGTTTGACAGCCTCATTCCATGTTTTAGAAGTCTTACCAGGTGTTTATAAGTCATATCTCACATCATTTTGGAGAAATTTTGAAAGTAGCTACGAAATCACTGAACTAGGAGTCCTGTAGCAGCCTGTTTTAGCAGAAAAACTATTTTTACTGGTTAACTTCCAAAAGCTTTCCTGAGCAGCCGAGAACTTAATTTTTCAAACTGAAAGAGGATTTTCTTTCTAACATGCTGCACTACAAAAACCTCTTTCAGTTTCTTCAAATTCGTTCTGAGGTGGGAGGAATTTATGGTTAAACTTGCGCTACGAAACTGCTGAAAGTCAAGCTTTGTCTACTGGTTTTAGCAGTCTTTTTCAAGATCAGTTTTTGGTTACAGGAAGATGTATTTTGGAATTATAAGGGAGGTTTATCTTCATAAAATGTCCAGCTACAATAACCTATCTCACTTTATTCATAAGTGTTTTCAGTTGGGATATACTAAGCTTTCATTGAGACCCTAATTTCAGAAAACGGATTTTTCCTGTTTGCCACGTGTTTTTCAAGGACAGTTTCTGGACAGCTGGAGAAATGTTTTCAAAAACCAGGAGAGGTTTTTATTCTGGAAAACATGGGCTACAGAAACCTCCTTCAGTTTCTTAAAATGTGTCATGGATGAAGAGATAAAGGCTCTTTCCCACGTGCCAATTTTCAAGGATCTAAACCTAAAAACAGGGAAACATGTTCCCTAATTTCTAGGGTTTGTCTTCAGCAGTCAGATGACCACGTGGGAGGCTTCATCAAATTCGACTTCTTGAGGTTGCAAGTTGTCAAATAATGCTTTAAATGCTTAGATAAGGTTGTTGAATCATGATAAGGAGTTACACTCCTAGTTGTATTAGGTCTCTAGGACTGCTAGTTAGGTGTCATTTGCATTTAATAATTAGTTTTATGTATCAATAGGTGTCATAGTAGGATGAATTCGAATTCCCCTCATGCTGGAGGAGGAATCTCAGTTATGTAAAGAGCTCTATATATAGAAGAAGATCTATTGTACAAAGGGTTGGAAATTTTATGAAAAAGCTGGTATTTGGCCTATGTAAGACTCATTTTCAGTAATACACATGCTGAACTTTACTTCTCAGGATTCATGAAGGATTTTTTATGTTCAGAATATGTGATGTTGTCTTTTTCTTAATTCTTATAGTGGTATGGATGTATAATCACTCAGAATTCACTGAATGTGCTCTGACTTCCTGTATACATTTATAAACTGTGTGGTCCCATATGAGTTTATATTCTGAATGTTTAAATGTTGAATGCCCTGACTTCCATGTAAGGTTGAGTTCATTGTTATATTGAGGTGTTGTTGACTCCATAAGCCCAATGGATAGTTTTGTTTAATGTGTTTCCACCATTCATATTTTTCATAGTTGTTCTATAAGAGTTAGCCATCTTATCTTTATTCAAAATCATTAACCCATCAAGAGAGAGCCCTCTCAGGTTGAGGAGGCTAAGCCTCAGCCTAAAGTCGGTTTGAAATAGTTACTTGAAGTCTTCCTGGTCTGCAGCCTTCCAGGGCCTGATTTTGAGATAACATTTTGGTGCGTCTGCCGGGATACTGAAGTCTATTCATTCCCGAAATTAAGAGGTTGAACTTCTGAAGGTAGCAGGAGCTCAGACATCTTTTTGAGGCTGCAAAACTACCTTGGCGACTCCACACATCGAATAAGAAATTGGAAGGTGACTCCACTGCTAGAAGATCAGTAGCTTGATGAAGTTTCAAGATGAGTTCCACTGCAAGAATGAATGCCAGGTATGCTCCTATGAATCGGTCTCATATCCCTGGCTTTCCAAATCCTATGCCAAAGGTTGATTGGTTAGATGATCTTCCAATATTCAAAGATGAAAAGAAGGACAATGCTGCTCTTCATTTGGTTAGGTTCCATATGCATGTACGCAGTCTTAAGGTTCATTTCCCTGAAGATTGTCTCATGAAGATGTTTATGACCACTTTAGAAGGAAAAGCATGGTCTTGGTATAAAAGTTTGGAAAATGGTTCATTATATTCTCTTGCTGATTTCCATGATGTGTTCTATGACATGTATAAAGAGTGTCATCCCTCCTTATTGCTGGTCAAAGATTGTTGTAAACATTCTACGAGTTTTATTAAATATTTGGAGGATTGTTATGATGATGATGAATTTATGGATGAAGAAATTTTAGAGGCTCTTCATAACAATGCATTTCAACACCAAGAAGTAAGTATAACATCTCATGAAACGCAGGATGAAGATCAGCAGGGGTTTATTTGTGAAAACCATGTTTCATCCTTTGATATGAATGAAAAGATGCAGCAGATTTGTCAGTCTTTTGATCATAAAGAATATGAAATTGATTGCAAACAGCAAGAAGAAGTACTGGAAAATAGATTTTATAGCCCTCAGGCAGAGGAAAAGGTTGTTCAATTTTGTAATTCCTTGCAGCAGCTTACTTCAAATAATGATCACAATAGTGAGGAAAATTACATTGTCTATGAGAATCATGCAGAAAGGCAGTTGGATAGCATATCAAATAAATTTGGTGTGGCTGAGGATAAGTTGTTTGAAGATATAGAATGTTATGAGAATCATCAAACTAACCATGTGTTTTTTGACCTTATACCTGACTACATGGAAAAGATTTACTGTTCAGGCTTCCAATTATATGTTCATCTTGAAGAACAGTTACACCTCATGCTTCCTTGGTTATTTCAGTATCTGGTTTATTTATGCTTCAAGCACAGTAAGGAGATCCAAGTTTCAGATCAGATTGATGATTGGCTTCATTGGAAGTTTCATGTTCCTTGAGCTACAATTGGAGAATGCAGCTGATAGGGTAGGTAGGAATGTGCAAATAAGCTCAGGGTAGGTTGACTGAGCATCTATTTCAGTAGGTGCAGTTTGAATTCTTCGTTCAGAAAACATAAAGGCTTGAGGAGAAAATTGGACAGAGGTTCAGAGTTTTATTCTAGAGGATGGATAGCGGCACTGGAGCTACAAGTTCTTAGTATACCACAAGGGCACACTATCCCTAGTGGAGCCACTGTTATCACCCTAAAATCTTTGTCTCTAAGCTTTGGTAAGTTTCCTTGTTTCTAATCATAGTCCTATAAGTTTTGAGTCAGCTCATCACAATTAGTGTCATTCTCATTTACAAACCCTTCTTCTAGTCATGGTGTTAAAGGGTCTCTAGGTCATTTCATGCTTTAAGGGTTAGGTCATAAGGTTAGAAGTCTTTAAAGATCATATCTCTTTTCCAAATAATGTTTGACAGCCTCACTCCATGTTTTAGAAGTCTTACCAGGTGTTTATAAGTCATATCTCACATCATTTTGGAGAAATTTTGAAAGTAGCTACGAAATCACTGAACTAGGAGTTTTCGTAGCGCGCTACGAAACCCCTGTAGCAGCCTGTTTTAGCAGAAAAACTGTTTTTACGGGTTAACTTCCAAAAGATTTCCTGAGCAGCCGAGAACTTAATTTTGCAAACTGAAAGAGGCGTTTCTTCCTAACATGCTTCACTACAAAAACCTCTTTCATTTTCTTCAAATTCGTTCTGCGGTGGGAGGAATTTATGGTTAAACTTGCGCTACGAAACTGCTGAAAGTCAAGTTTTGTCTACTGGTTTTAGCAGTCTTTTTCAAGATCAGTTTTTGGTTACAGGAAGACGTATTTTGGAATTCTGAGGGATGTTTCTCTTCATAAAATGTCCAGCTACAATAACCTATCTCACTTTATTCATAAGTGTTTTCAGTTGGGATATACTAAGCTTTCATTGAGACCCTAATTTCAGAAAACGGATTTTTCCTGTTTGCCACGTGTTTTTCAAGGACAGTTTCTGGACAGCTGGAGAAATGTTTTCAAAAACCAGGAGAGGTTTTTGTTTTGGACAACATGGGCTAAAAAAACCTCCTTTAGTTTCGTAAAATGTGTCATGGATGAAGAGATAAAGGCTCTGTCCCACGTGCCAATTTTCAAGGATCTAAACCTAAAAACAGGGAAACATGTTCCCTAATTTCTAGGGTTTGTCTTCAGCAGTCAGATGACCACGTGGGAGGCTTCATCAAATTCGACTTCTTGAGGTTGCAAGTTGTCAAATAATGCTTTAAATGCTTAGATAAGGTTGTTGAATCATGATAAGGAGTTACACTCCTAGTTGTATTAGGTCTCTAGGACTGCTAGTTAGGTGTCATTTGCATTTAATAATTAGTTTTATGTATCAATAGGTGTCATAGTAGGATGAATTCGAATTCCCCTCATGCTGGAGGAGGAATCTCAGTTATGTAAAGAGCTCTATATATAGAAGAAGATCTATTGTACAAAGGGTTGGAAATTTTATGAAAAAGCTGGTATTTGGCCTATGTAAGACTCATTTTCAATAATACACATGCTGAACTTTACTTCTCAGGATTCATGAAGGATTTTTTATGTTCAAAATATGTGATGTTGTCCTTTTCTTAATTCTTACAGTGGTATGGATGTATAATCACTCATAATTCACTGAATGTGCTCTGACTTCCTGTATACATTTATAAACTGTGTGGTCCCATATGAGTTTATATTCTGAATGTTTAAATGCTGAATGCCCTGACCTCCATGTAAGGTTGAGTTCATTGTTATATTGAGGTGTTGTTGACTCCATAAGCCCAATGTATAGCTTTCTTTAATGTGTTTCCACCATTCATATTTCTCTCAGTTGTTGTATAAGAGTTAGCCATCTTATCTTTAATCAAAATCATTAACCCATCAAGAGAGAGCCCTCTCAGGTTGAGGAGGCTAAGCCTCAGCCTAAAGTCGGTTTGAAATAGTTACTTGAAGTCTTCCTGGTCTGCAGCCTTCCAGGGCCTGATTTTGAGATAACACAACAGAAGCACATGAAATCATTCAATCATAATGAACACATTATTTTTACTAAGGAATCCAACTGGGAAAAATCCCTCCTTTATTTGTATTATATCAGATGAGAAAATTGATCTATTACAATGATAACTTCAATCCTTGAAGTTGAACTTGCAATGCAATATTGATCTCCTACTCTTGAGTCTACTTGGTGGGCTGGTTGCAAGTGTTAAGGATAATCGTTCAAAAATAGAAATGATCTCTTCTATTTCAGGCGAGACTTCTTCTCAAGTTTCCTTTGGAATATCATTCATCAACCTATAATTTTAGATATTCTGGTAAAATAGCAGAACTGTTGAATTTACCCGAAATAAGGCAAACCTTTACCTTTCCCACAAAATCGAAAATAATTAAAACTTTGCTTTATAACCTTGTCACGTCCGTCATTCCACAAACCTTTATCACGTTAATTCTCTGCTGTCGATCTCAACACTCAATCCGACAGTTATCGCTTTCCCCGCTCGCAAACTAGCCAGATGATCTCCACCATTGATCAATTCTGCTTGATCCAACGGTTGATGCGTAATCTCGTGTTGATTGTTGTGTGATTTTTAATGAGCCGAGAGCACGCGAGAAAAGAAGTTTTCCCGTGCTACGTGTCGGCCGCTAAATGGAATCGCGTGAATTTTCCAAGTACAACTTACCACCTTGAGAATGCCTGAGAAACAACTTTCGCCTACGAAGACCTCCTTTCTATTTTATTTAACTTCTGCAATTCTTAGCACGCGATAACCGTTATATCTATTCGATCTATCGATCAAATGGTTCAGACCTTTTCCTGGGATTCTTGTGAATTTTATCAGGTTTTCCTCATTCCGCTAAGGTTTTAGCGCTTCTGCCAAGTTTAAACTATCACTAAGTTATATTCAAGATATCACTAATTAAACTCTATGGGTTTGAAATACATCCTAATTAACTCAATACATAGTGAATGAAGATTTAAATGTGCTAACACAAGATTATATAAAATCTAGTTTTAAAGGGGCCAAACTGGAAATCAACAACATTCAGCAATATTTCGAAGGAACTTTAAACCTTCGGGATTGACCATTCATGCGCATAATACACATAAATACATAGAGACTTCAAATTGTACAATATAATCCTCCACAACCAAATCCTTTTACATTCATTCAAAACTTACATAAATACCATTACATGCAATAATCAAATCCTCAATCAATGGATCAAAACTGCCTAATCCTATATTATCTACACGATATTCTCCTCAAGAATCTCAACTAAGCCTAACTACTTGAATTAATTACAAGATAATATAAATTCCTGAATTCTAGCTCAAATCTTATCTAGAAAGCTTTGTAAAGTGACAGCTAAAGGATCCCACTCCTTTCCTTGTAAACTTTTTTTGTATTTTTGGAATAAAATCGAAGCCTTTTGTCTCTAAGCCTCATGCTCCTACATCAAACTCCTGACGACAAAATTCTTCATGGGCTCCTATCCATGGGCTCTTCTATAGAACTACCAATTTCTGTAGCATTCCATCTGTCATCTAGGTAGCATTAGAAATTGGTTGATCTTTCCACTTGACCAAATACTAATAATACTCCTGTCCCCTTGTCCTTTTAAACACTCTCTTGTCTAAAATATGTTCTGGCTGCAATGCCTTTGTTGTAGGTAACTGTTTTACCCAATCAACCTCTTGTTCTTCCTTATCTTCTGTTATATCATCTGCATTTCCACCTTCATACCTATACAAATCAGAAACATTAAAAATTGGAGATATTCCAATATCAAGGGTTAATTCAATTTCATATGCATTTGTAGAAAATTTCCTCAAGGCTCTGCATGGTCCAATTTTCTTAAATTTTAACTTGTTATACTCCCTTTTTGGAAACCTTTCCTTCCTCGGGTGTGCTAAAACCAAATCTCCAACCTCAAAATTATCTTCTCTCTTATTCAAGTCTGTTCTGCTCTTGTACTTTATGTTGCTATCCTGTAACTGTTGTTTTACCTGTTCATGTATTTCTTGAATCTTTGAAGCAAAATCTTCTACCTTAGCACTTCTCATTTTAGCTTTGCCCAAGTCTCTTAATTCATACACTCCTCTTGGGTGCATTCCATAAACTATATGGAATGGACTCTTCCTTGTACTCCTGTTAGGAGAATCATTATAAGCATATTCAACCTATGCCAAAATGTGATCCCACTATTTTGGATGTTCACCTGAAAGACTTCTCAGAAGATTACCCAAGCTTTTGTTTAAAACTTCAGTCTGTCCATCAGTCCGAGGATGATAAGCTGAACTAAAACTCAGTTTAGTACCAATCTTCTTCCACAAGGTCCTCTGGAAATGACCAACAAATCTGGTTCCCTGTCTGAAACAATGCTCTTAGGTAACCCATGCAACCTTACAATCTCCTTAAAAAACAGATTAGCAATATGAGTAGCATCAATGGTTTTATAACATGGAATAAAATGTGCCATTTTAGAAAATCTATCAACTACTACATAAATTGAATCATTACCTCTTTGAGTTTTTGGTAAACCAAAAACAAATTCCATACCTACCATATCCCAAGGTCTATCTGCAATAGGTAATGGAACATACAAACCTATGTTTTGGCTCCTTCCCTTTGTATACTAACAAACTTTACAATTTTTCACATACTTCTCCACTTCATATCTAATCTTTGGCCAGAAACAAAACCAACTCACCTGCTCATAAGTCTTGTCTACACCAAAATTTCCTCCAAGTCCACCACTATGTTTCTCCTTGATTAAATTTTCTCATAGAACAATTTGGTATGCATAGCTAATTTCTTTTAAAGAACAATCCTTCTTGCAAGAAAAAATCCAGCCACTTACTTCTATCTAACAAAATAGGATTTTTACGAGCTTCAAATGCCTCTTTAAAATCTAAATCTTTCTCATATATTTCCTTAAGAAAATCAAAACCCAACACTTAAATTTTACTTTCTTGAACTAAGATACTTTTTCTGCTTAAGGCATCTGCTACCTTGTTTGATTGGCCAGTTATATGCTTCAATACAAAATTAAAACTTTGAAGATATTCTACCCATTTTTCATGTTTCTGACTAATCTTTGGTTGTTGCATAATGTGTTGCAATGCATGGTTGTCTGAATAAAGTATAAACTCCTTAGACATCAAGTAATGTCTCCACTTTTTCAATGACTTCACAACTACATAAAACTCCTTATCATAAGAATATTTCTTCTTTGACTCATTCAGTTTTTCACTGAAATAAGCTACAAGTCTATCCTTCTGACTTAAAACACAACTAATAGCTTCTCCACTAGCATCACATTTCACTTGAAAAGGTTTATTACAATCAGGCAAAATTAAAATAGGTTTCTCAGTGATCTTTCTTTTCAACAATTGAAAGTACTTTTTTGCCTCAACGGTCCATTTAAATGGTTGTTTATCCTTCTTTATAGTGTCAATAATAGAAGCATTGATCTTACTAAAATTCCTTATGAATTTTCTATAAAAACTAGCAAGACCATGAAAACTTCTTACCTAAAAAACACTTTTTGGTGAAGGCCACTCTATGATTGCCTTTATCTTCTATAGATCCATCTTTAATCCATCAGCAGAAACAACAAAGCCCAAATATACCAACTCTTCCTTCATGAATGAACATTTCTTTAAATTTAGTAGCAACTTTTCTTGTTGCAGCTTCCGTAAGACATAATTCATATGTCTCATATGTTTCTCTTTAGATCTATTGTAAACTAATATATCATCCAGATATATTATTACAAATTTACCAATAAATTCTTTCAACACTTCATTCATAAGCCTCATAAATGTACTAAGAGCATTTGATAACCCAAAAGGAACTACCATCCATTCATACAGTCCTTCATTTGTTTTAAAAGAATTTTTCCATTCATCTCCTTCTCTAATCCTTATTTGATGATAACCACTTTTTAAATCCATCTTTGTAAAATATCTTTCTCCACTTAAACAATCCATCAAATCTTCAATTCTAGGTAAAGGAAATCTACACCTGATTGTTATTTTGTTGATTGCTCTTGAATTAGTGCACATTCTCCAGCCTCCATCTTTCTTTCGACTCAACACTGTTGGCACTGCAAAAGGACTCAGAATCTCTCTAACCAGTCCTTTATCTAACAGTTCCTGGACCTGTTTCCTGATTTCTTCATTTTCTGTGGGAATCATCCTATAGGCTGCTTTATTTGGTAGATTTGCTCCTGGAATCAAATCTATATGATGACTAATTTTTCTAATGGGTGGTAACTCACTAGGAAAATCATCTACAATGATATCACAACAATTCTCCAGCATCCCTTGAATTCCAATTGGAAAATCAGAAATCTTAGTAGAAGTCATTATTACCTTAGCTTTTCAAATCAATGCAAAATTTACCTCGTCCTCTTCAATCTCCTGCAAGTATTATTTTCCACTGAGCAATAAAGTCTTTGGATCAAATCTTCTTGATGCATCCTCCTCTTCCATAGGCAGAAATGTATGATTAACACAATATTTACCAAATTTGTATGTGTTCTTTTTCCCATCATGCATAGCTCCTCTGTCATATTGCCAAGGTCTTCCCAGCAATATGTGACACACATCCATAGGCGTCACATCACATAGAATTTATCTTTGTATCTGCCCAACTGCAACTCCACTTCACACTATTCTTTCACTAACGACCGATGTCCTTTTTGAAGCCATGACACCTTGTAAGGTGTTGGATGTTTCTTTTTCTTTAATTTCAACTTCTCCACCACTTCTGTAGAGACCAAATTATCAGTACTTCCACTCTCAATTATCATTTGAGAACTTTTTCCTTGAACCTTGCACACAGTCCTGAACAAAGTCTTTCTTTGTGCTAGTTCAACAACTTCCTTTGTTGGCTTTAACAAAACTTTGATAACTACCAAAGATTCCCTTGTCTCTAGGACATTTTCTTCTTCTGACACCTTTGCTACTTCCTCTTCTTTCTAAGCAACAATTACATTTCTCTGATTTGTTCCTATTTTTTCTGGGCACTCATAGGATCTATGTCCCATCTTATTACATTTGTAACATCTGATTTCTCTTCCTCTACCTCTGCCTCCTCTTCCTCTAAAAAAACTTCTTTTGCCACTTGCATCACCTTTTGTGGGTGTATGCTGACTCGAGCTACTGCTAGCTCCATCTCTAGGTATTGTAGATCTTCCTCTACCACCTTGACTTCCCCTTCCTCGTGAGTTTTTCTTCAGCTTTCAATACCATCTGATAAGACTCTTCTACTGTTTTATGAGACATCACACTTATCTCATCTTGGATCTCCATCCTAAGACCATTTATGTATCTTGCAACCTTCTCATATGTATCTTGAATTTGTCCAGCTCTTATGCTCACTTTGTAAAATTCCTCTGTGTATTCTTTCAATGTCAAAGACCTCTATATAAGATTATGCATCTGTCTAAATAATGTCTGTTGATAATCACTTGGCAAAAATTTACCTCTCAACTTTGTCACCATCCTGTTCCAATTTCTAATTGGCTGCTTACCAAGTGTTTTCCTTTCTGCCTGCACTCCATCCCACCAAAGTGTTGCATGTCCTTTCAATTTTGTGACAACAAATTTCACTCTCTTTCCTTCTTCCATTTCTTTATAATAAAAGAATTTCTCCATGTCATTAATCTAGTCTATCAACTCCTCAGCATTTAAACCTCCTGTATAAATTGTACCCTCAAGTCTGAGTTTTGATGTGGATCACAACACTAATTTAAAGAATCTCATTTTAGGAGTAATTTCTGTAGGTTCCTCTACTTCTGCAGCTTCAAATTCAGGCTCACTGACATCTCCAACATCTGCATCTCCTTGATTTCCCATTTCCACTGCTTCTAGTCTAGCTTGCATCTGTTGCATAGCTTCCAACACTTCAACATTTGCAACTGGTCTTCCCCTTATTTGACCATGTCTTCATCCAACTATGAAAGCCATGTGGGACTTATTTCTTTGATCTTTGAGATCCTAATCAGTGTCAATAAGCTACTCTGATACCACTAATGGTGGGCTGGTTGTAAGTGTTAAGGATAATCGTTCAAAATCAAAAACAATCTCTTCTAGTTCAAGCAGGACTTCTTCTCGGGTTTCCTTTGGAATATCAGTCATCAAACTCTAATTTTAGATGTTCTGCTAAAACAGCAGAACTGTTGAATTTACCTAAAATAAGGAAAACCTTCACTTGTCCCACAGAACCGAAAAGAATTAAAACTTTGGTTTATAACCTTCTTGCGTTTGTCATTCCATAAACCTTTCTCGCGTTAATTCTCTGTCATCGATCTCAACACTCAATCCGATGGTTATCGCTTTCCCCACTCGCAAACTAGCCAGATGATCTCCATCATTGATCAATCCCGCTTGATCCAACGGTTGACGCATAATCTCGCCTGGATTCTTGCACAATGTTTAATGACTTGAGAGCATGCGAGAAAAGCAGGTTTCCCGTGCTACGTGTCGGTTGCTAAATGGAATCGTGTGAATTTTCCAAATACAACTTACCACCTTGAGACCACGCAAGAAACAACTTTTGCCTATGAAGACCACCTTTCTATTTTATTTAACTTTTGTTCTTGTTAGCACGCGATAACCATTATATCTATTAGATCTATCAATCGAATGGTTCATACCTTTTCCAGGGTTTCTTGTGAATTTTACCAGGTTTTCCTCATTCCGCCAAGGTTTTAGCGCTTCCACCAAGTTGAAACTATCCCTAAGTTATATTCAGGATATCGCTAATTAAACTCTATGGGTTTGAAATACATCTCGATTAACTCAATACACAGTGAATGAAGATTTAAACGTGATAAAACAAGATTATATAAAATCTAGTTTTAAAGGGGCCAAACTGGAAATCAACAACATTCAGCAATATTTAGAAGGAAATTCAAACCTCTGGGATTGACCCTTCATGCGCAGAATACACAGAAATACAAAGAGACTTCAAATTTTACAGTCTAATCCTCCACAACCAAATCCTTTTACATTCATTCAAAACTTACATAAATACCATTATATACAACAATCAGATCCTCAATCAATGGATTGAAACTACCTAATCCTATCTAATCTGCATGATATTCTCCTCGAGAATCTCAACTACGCCTAACTACTTGAATTAATTACAAGATAATCCAAATTCCTAAATTCTAGCTCAAATCCTATCTAGAAAGCTTTGTAAAGTGACATCTAAAGGATCCCACTCCTTTGCTTGTAAATTTTTTTTGTAGTTTTGGAATAAAATCGAAACCTTTTGTCTCTAAGCCTCATTCTCTTGCATCACTACTCTAGAAAAATACTTAGCCAAATCTAGGCCTCCTTCTCCCCCTATTTCCTTGCGCAATTCTTGAGGAAATTATCTCCTAAAGAATAGGAGAAGCTACTATTTTCTTGTGTAATTCCCAAGATAAAAAAACTCACTGGCTACATGCTAGCATTGTACATTCACTAGTATACAATAATGATTACATTGATGCATTTTTTCTCCACTCAACTAGGCAATTCAAATTCCATGCATGACTAGAGATATTTTTAGTAAATTGACTAGTTAACTGAGAGATCAGTGAGTTAACAAAAATTACAGCTACTCAACTAAACTCCTAATGAATCTATTCATGACTAGAGATCAGCACATGAGCTTTATTAACTATAACTCCACTAGATTGCTAGATCTTAGCAATCAACTCATGCACAACTCTAATTCTTTCCCACAAACTCAAATTGATTGACTTAACTAAGTGACTCGGCCATGTCATTCCTACTAACTTCAACTCAAGTCATCCTGCTGATGTGGAAATTCAAATTTCTCCATTTCACTAAGGCATGGGTCAAATGAAACCTTTTATTTCTACAATTTAAGACAACTATCAACGGCATCGTGATTGAAGGACTGTTAAAATACTAATTTCAGAAAATCAAAATGTAAAGGAAAGCGTGATTTTAATTTAAACTAGAACCTAAATATTGCATAAAATAAAAATAAAATATCTTTGGTGTATGTTCACACAACCTTTATTACTAACCCTCCCAAGTAAGCTCACTCACTAACCTGCAAAAACAATACTTTTTCTTGTAAACCAAAATTGTATAAAAATAATACAACTAGATCAAATGCATTAAAAATAACATATGACAGAAATGTACAACATAGGATCTTGAGTGCTTGTTTTGGTCCCTAACTCAAGGAAACTCGGCTCCTTAAAACAAAATCAGGCTAGAATAAAAAATATGATTCACATTAATCTCAGAAATTATTCAAATACATGATATGACAATGGAAATGAAAAATAATATGCTCTAGCTCAAATGGTCACTATCTTTCTCTAAAATTTGAAATCCTACTAAGCTCCTAGGTTCCTTTATTTTTACATAAATGAGTGATGGGCATCCCCCTTGAAGGGAGGGTTGCTTCCATCCAAAACTCCTACAAAAGTGGATTTGGTTTCATGATATTCTCACAATCACTGAGCTGGAGTAATTTTCCATATTCCAGCCAAGTAGTTGATGAGCTAACTCGAGAAACATGCCTCCTAAACCTTCTCTTGTTGGTCTCCAACATGCTCCTATACAAAAACTTCTCTGTGTCCTATACATTCAAGGCATTAATCTAGAGGATATGAAAAATATTACTTAACCTTCATAGCGAACACATTAAAGCTCAAAAAGATGTCATCAGATGCGAAGAGAGAGATTAAAAGGTGTTGAAGGATGGTCATATGAGCCTTTATTAGTACCTATTTAGGAGGCCCATAATCATCCTTGAAGAGTTTGATGTCATAGGGAAGGTGACATTATTGGCTAACACAAAGATCTTTGTTACACAGTATTTTGTCACACCTCCTATTCGCTTCTTTCTCCATATCCCAAAGTTCCAAAACATTGAAAACTATGCAACATATCCATCTTGATATATAGACCAAAACGTCCCTGAATAACCAAAGGAAAACTACCTTGGGTCAATTCTGAAGAAGGTTATATAAAACCCTAATCTTTAGGGCCAGCGTGTTTTGCTCCATTACCTACCCATGTTGATGGCAGGTTCCTCTACTTTACCCTAGCATTGCTAGCGTGGGTTTTGATATGAAAACCTGTTGAACCTCTTCTGGCAGATTTTCCAAAACTGGAGGAGAAGCTTCGTGCACTAGAAACTTCGAAAACAACGAGCTAGATATTGGTTGTTGTTGATATGGTCGATCTCTCCCATTTAGACCTCTTGACCTTATCATTATGGGTTTTCCCTTGAGATGTGGACCTTCCTCCCTCTTTTATGGATCCCTAACTCCCTCTCCCTTCCTATAAATAAAATCCCTTCCATTCTCAAATGGTTGGCCATTGATTGTTTGCATTTCTATATTGAGAATATGCCCAAATGCTGCCCATTCTAACTTGGACAAGCACTGCCTGAAGAGTCTTTTCTTGGACTTGGACATCCACCAAAACGAGGTCTCCAACATAAAGGCATAGGTTGTATGCTTCCCTTTTTATCTCATTAATATATACATCCAATGTTCACTTTCCATAATTTTGTAAATGTTATGCTTTTAGCTTAATAATACTTGATATAGTAAGTAGTTTATGTTAGATGTATGCCATATATGCTCGTGTATCTTGTATTGTTATTTGATCTTTCTTGAAGGTAATCAGACGTGAAGAACAAGTAAGAATCAAGCTTGGAAACAAAGGAATCAAAGTCATCTCCAAAGGATCAGGCGATTAGCATCAGAGTGAGGTAGGCTACTCTCTCCCTGCATTTGTTAAACATAAGCTAGGAAAGTGTATGTTAGTTTGTTGATATTGTTGCTAGGCCCACTCATTGGGCTAGAGGGATCGTCTCTATTCACAGAGGGGATTTACCTTCACAACAAAATTGTGACTCCATTAGGGAAGCTATAGCCTCTTCATCCTCTTTTTCCATCTGATCTCTTGACCAGTTTGACCGATCATCGAGTTCTCAGTTAGTTTAAGCCTATATAAGCTTGCAAAATAATTGATTACTACCTTAGGGTGTTAAGTATGGAGTGTTTGTTGAAATATTTTTTATTTTTTGCCTTATTCCTCACCCAATGCATTTTTTTCTCTGAAAGTCACGCTACCAGTGCGCTTTCCTTTGAAACAGTCATATTGGTCCCCTGTTCAGTGCCATTTTGGCCATTATAGTCGTGCTGATCTCGGATATTGGCAAACATTTAGGCTTTCTCTATCCAAATCTAGTGTGTCTGAGCCCCTGAGGTCTTTTCTTTTTCCTGTTTCATTGGATTTATTGATGTTTTGTCTAATTATCTGATTATTAGTAAATTCTTCTCTTTTTGAGCTTTCAAGTATTTGAGTGAAATTGGATTGATTTTAGGGTTTATAGGTCATTTGTGTGTCACATACCACTTGTAAGTATCACTAAGTTTGGTTTTCTAATTGGTTATATCTGGTTATCTATTTAAAACATTCAAAACATTAGCTTGCATTAGTTTCAGTTTGTTTTTTACAAAGTTGTTTTCCAATTGTGTTAGGTCATCTTGCATTTGAGATTCATCTTAGTTATTCATCAAGCATAGATTACATGGCTTGTTTTACAAACTAAAAAGAGCGCATTTGTTTATTCAAAAGAGAAAAGTGAAAGTCACTTTCATTGATTTATTTTGGATTTGATTTGGTATTGCTTTGATTGATTCATCATTTGCATTAGGAGCATCAGAAATCAAAGAGAACATCATTCACATAAAGTGAATCTTAGTAAAGTAAAAATCATTTTGCTTTCAATAGATTGCATATTAGATAGTGAAAGTGAATTTTAGTTTTTTCTTTTGCATATTGCATTTGGAAAGAAAAGTTAGTGGAGGGATTTCCTTTGATGCATTCTTTTGTTTGATGCATTAATTGATTGAATTCTCTTCCCTTGTTAGTATAACATTCATCGAAGTGAAAAGTTTCCTTTTCTCATATAGTTTCATTTTAGGATTCAGGTGACATCGTTTGAGCCAAAAATTGAAACATAATTCAAGAACAATATTAAAATTTACTGAATTAACCTAAGGAGAATTTGGAACTTAACACAAACATTTAGAAGCCTAAGCTAGAGACGTGCTTCCGCATCTATAAGCCTAGTAGTTGTCGTTATCTGCTAGCATTATACAAAATTATATAGGAGGTTCTCTAGTACTCTTGGGTATATCGGAGGCACTCCAATATGGCAAGTATATGGGAACTCTCTCATCGAACAGTTAGGAATTAGAAAACGCTAAAACAGACTTGTGCTCCTCGTACCATCGTGTATATATTGGGAGACCCCACTAGGCTGTTATTCTTTAGCCGCAAGTAACATATTCAAACACCTTGTAGACATGATACACCAAACACAACATTTGGGGAGATTGTTCGTCGTACATTAAGTCCTTGGTTTCGGCTAAGGTGTATATAGTGGTTCACAAATACTTGGTAAACCCTCTTACCTAGTACACCCTTTTTTATTTATTTATTAATTTGTAAGTTCTAAGATTTAACTTCCCATGATAACATGACTTACCTATGCAGTTATCCTTGGCCTCACATTGCCTTATTAATAGTAAATTTTAATTGTAAGATCAAATCAATCATCTCCTTTTGTTTTTGAGATAAGGTCATTGTGGTTGAACCACTGGGTTCGCCTTACATATCCCCTTAAACATCTAATATTGAAGGATCATCACAAGGAGTCCAGCATGAGATTTCACAGTCAATTGAAGCCCAAGGTTTTGAACTTGGAATTATCCCGAGCATTCAACCCCTTGCTTCTCGTCCTCCAACTCGAGACTCATCATCTCAGGAATCTAACCCAAAAACTCTTGAGGTTCTACAGAGGTGTTTATTATTCCCTCTGAATCCACTTTTTGATCCATTGGTCATATCTCCTCAACAACTATATAGTGCATACGATAATCCCATTGTACCTTTGCATCTTTCTCCATGATCATCATGGATTCCCCCTCACCAATTGTTTCCACCCATGGCATCAGAAGGTGATTTTCCAAACTCTCCTCGAGATCCTCCCCTAGAAGTCTCAGCCACTCACACTCCTGGTGTTGGCAATGACTCTGAATATAACCTTCTACTTGAAGGATTTCTATAGGTGGGAAGTGTGCCACCTCCACCACTGCCTGAAAGTAGTGAACTTTTGTTTCCACCAAGTTACACTTCGTTAGCTCAATTGGTTTTAGGTACTCTAAGTGTGTCTTCACTTTACCATAATCCTATTTGGTTGCCAGGCGCCATGCCTACTTCTGGTCTGTTTATTTCAAGCGTGGCCTCTCAAATTCCTGTACAAACTGTAGTTTATTCAGTTCCCATACTTGACAGTTACAATTGGGACGGTTAATGTCCCTATAGGTTCCTCAAGTCCTGCATTAAGTGGAGAATGTGTGCTGCCACCTATCCCACCGCATGGGGGGAAAAAACCACCTCCTCCATATGTACCTCATATTTCATGTGGAACTTATGTGAGTGGATCTCAAACTCACACTACTAGAGTCAGTCAAAATGTTGGTAGTGTACCTTATCTTGGTGGATCATCTATTCCATCTGGATCAGGCCAAATCCCGTATCAATAGACTCTTTCGACCCAGATACCCTACCAACAACCGTACCCTCCGTATGGCTCACAAAAGCCTCAAAATCCACCTCTTAATCAAAAAGTATGACCCCAATTGTATTCTGGTTCAAATGCCTCATTTGGGACATCTGGTCAATTTTAAACTAGAACCTATCAGTACCAACCTACGACCCAACAAATTCCATAAGGAACTTTCCAAGAATAGCAGCCCTATGTACAACAAGGACCTTATGTGCAACAAGGGGCTTATCAACAGCCATTGTAGTAGCAAGGCCAACGCTTGCAGTAGAAAAACCAACCCTTTTACCAACAAGGCTAACCCTTACAGCAATAAGATCAAACCCTGCAACAGCAGGGTTAGCGATTTTACCACCAGGTTCAACAGTTGCAACAAAAACCTTATACTCCCTAATCTTCACAAGTTTTTTATCTACCTTATGGTTCTCAACGGCCTATGATGGGCGAGCATCAACCTTACCTATGACGGGTCAGTATCAACCTTACCCTGGTCAAAACCCACCTTTGTGGGGGCAGATTCCACCTTTGTATGGTCAAAACACCTCTTAGTGGGGGCATTATCAAGATCCTTATGGTCAAAATCCGCCACTTTGGGGGCAAAACCCATACCGACAAGGTTGGAATCCACAATTTGGGCCTTATCAAAGGCCCCCCATGCCTTTCAATCCATGATTTCCATTTCTAGAAACATTGGAACTGTCGGATGTGTCAAGGCTGACAAATGACCCAATACTCCATTCACCGTATTGGCCTCTGGTTCCTACTAAGATTCCTAGCGATTGTTCAAAATTCGAAGGGAAGTCTCGAAAAGACCCCCAGGCCCACATTATGACTTACCATTTATGGTGTTCATCCAATTCTTGGGTTGATGACTCCATTCTTCTACGTCTTTTCCAACAAACCTTAACGGGTGTTGCCACGAAATGGTACATCGAGTTACCTCAAGGTGCCTTCTAGGACTTCAACACTTTGGCCATGGCCTTCCTTACTCATTTCTAGCTAACAATTTGGTATGAAACTAGTACCCATCTACTAATGTCCTTGAAATAGAATAATGTTACCCACATCTCCAATCATATCCATGAATGGAGACGTTGACGTCGCCTTATCAAGTTCGATATACCTAATGAGCTGTTAACTGAGTTATTTACCAAATCATTTATTAATAAAATTGCCAAGGACATAACTATGGGTGGTTGTGTGATTGAATATCAAGCCATTTCCTGTGCCCAATATCTTGATTTGGTGTATTCCTAATCTGGAATGTTGTATGATCTCTTTCCTCATGCTCTGAGACCATCGTCTGATCCGACATATTCCAAACCTCCAGAGACACTGTCCGTCGATGATATTATTGGGTCAGTGACTCAAACTTATAGTAAAGCTTCTTCTACTTCTTTGAAGCATAAATTCGTTTCAACTACTGCATCCAATTCTCCTTTGAATCCCTCTCAAAATCCTGGTAAAACCTATGAGGTTAATGCCATTTAATCTACCGCAGTAGACAAAACCTCAAAAGGTAAAAAGAAGGGTAAAGGAAAAGCCAAATCTATTACCCCAAAATAGGATCCTCCGAAATCATTTGATGATGATGCGTCTAAACGTAACCCCAAATATCTTTGTCTCATTTGTGATGAAGACCATTATACCAAGGATTGTCCTTATCCTGCTAAAGTCAGTCATTTGTTAAAAGGCACCCAAGGGACACCGGATGTATTAAAAGAACCTTTTCCATCACATCAAACCCAATTGGTAGAGAAACTGTAATCTTCTACATCTTCGAGCTCTTAGGTTTATATGAGTGGAATTACACCTATTTCTGTTGCCACTCGGTCAAAAGATTATTTGCCTCCTCCCAACCAGGTGGTGGAGAAAGAATTTATTGATAAACCTTCCACTTCTACTCCACCCAGTTCCAATCCTCTTCATATTGAGAGACTTAGTAATGACTCCATTATCCGACCACCTCCTAATGGTATCCTTCGGAAATCATCATACAATCCGAATGCATAAGCTTCTCAGCGTTACAATATTGTCGAAGATTTATCTCAACCACCTTCGACAATGTCTACTTTGGAAGTTCTCCAGAGTTGTCCATCAAAGTGGAAAGCATTACTATCCGTTATAGGAGGAATTGACACTACTGATTCAATTCTGATTACATTTGACCTAGAAAATCATGTTCCATGTCTTCCACATCAACTTGCCTTTTTAATCCAAGTCATTATCAAAGGGAAGACGATTCACCAATTTTTTGTTGATGAGGGTGCTTCAACTTGCATCATGTTTGTCTCATGGTGGAAAGATATTGGCTCTTTGCCTCTCAACTAGTCTCCTAACACCTTAGAAGCCTTCAATGGCAGAGGATCTCATCCATATGGTATTCTCACAAACTTGCCCATAACATTGGAAGGGAAAACCATTAACTTAGAAGTAGAATTCGTTGATGCCAAATTGAATTATAACATTATACTTGATCAGAGTTGGACCCATGCTATGTTTTGTGTGGTTTCTACATTGTTCCATGTGCTCCATTTTCCTCATGAAGGGAAAATAGTCACAGTTGATTAGTTAGCCTTTTTCTCTTCTAGCTCTTCGAATGGCAATGTTCCATATGTGGGAAATATTGACATCCCTTATGAGAGTGTTGGGGCGGGTCTTTTTAAGGACTCTGCTCTTATGGGAACTTTATCCCTCCCACCTCCAAACGTCTCTTCTATAAACATGATCTCCACTTCACACGATCCTTGGGTCATTCCTCATCCCGATCAAGTTTTTTGGCAATGTCATGCCACTCATCCCAGTAAAACAAGCCTATCAAGTTGTTGTTTTGGCTTTAGCGACCACTTCTGAAAGCCATGCTAATATTAGTATTCATCCAAATTCATATTCACAATCTCCTTGGCTTGGTTCTTGGGATTCACCGGATCATTTGAACGAAACATTTCCAACTAATAAGAGTATCACCACGGTTATGTCTCTTGAAGAAACTCCCTGGAATGATGTACATCATCGTTCCTCATTTCTCCCGATTCTTGGAGGGATTACATCATGTTTAGATACCTTTGTTTCCCATGCACCAACCCATCCACTTCAAATGCCTATTTTGGTGAATGAATTTTTATCTGAGGGAAACATGGGGAACATTACTACTATCTTACCCCTTCACATTTTAGTCCAACCTAAAATTGTCAAAATCTTTCAACTAGAAGTGTATTTTCCTCACAGTGAGATTAATGTTTTCTTGCCTTCTTTCATGAGATCTTCTCACCGAGTCTTTATCGTTCGCCCATTATCACAATGGGATATTTATCCTATGACTCGTAACCCTCACTCACCTGGGGGGCATGGGGGCATTGTCATTTATGTGTGTCATTCCACTATTTTGTCGAGTCGATGCTTACATGTCATACTAATGGTGAAACTCCAGTATTACTCTCTATTGATCAATTACCCAAGTCCACAAATGGGCTCCATCTGAAAATTTTTACGCATTTTTTGTGTAAATAATTTTGTACATTAGTGTGTTTTCATTAGTGTGCAATGTGGTTTTGGTGTGTTAGTTTTCTTTTGTAAACGGTTTTTCCTCTGCTTACCTCCTACTCTACTTGGTTTACAGATTTCATCCAACTGTTACGTCTGTTTTGCTAATGGTGCTTGTCATAGTACACAGAATCTATCTTCCACTGCATGGGCAATCTATGACCCTAATGGTGAGTTAGTGAATTTACAAGGTATGTGTTTAGGTCATACTGTTACCACCTGGATTGAAACTCAAGCTGAAGGAAGGCAATTCCAGGGTAACCACAAACCACGCTTAGCCAAGTAGCTAGCCCTACTAGGTCGGGAGAGGGCTCTCTATGTAAGGATCTCAGCCAAGATGACTATATCAGGTAAAGGATATTAGGCTAGGTATAGTAGCACGAAGTTTTGATTGGATTTTGAAGGGGTTTTGCTGGATCAGGAGGAGCTGGACAGTTTAGGGCTAGGGAATTAGGTCAAAATTGCAGGGTGTTCAATGGGGCAAGGTAGGCATAAGGTTTAGTACTCTAGGGCTTGATGGGGTGAGATGTTTTAGACTAGTGAGAAGCTAAGAAGAGCATGTGAAAACCATGGATCCTTCCTAGATTGCAGAAAAAATGAAATGGTGAATGGTTTCCCAAGGCAGAGCATTGATGTATTGAATTTTGCCTATAAACTTGAAAACATTCAACTAAAAGCAATGAAATGATTAACGGAATACATAAAACACATTAACATATGATCATAGAAGAATAAACTGTACTAAAACTCCATACCACATGGATCCCATAAAAATAGCTACAATTCTTATTAATCTCCTCCTAAACTACTACAAATGGTGTACAATCAAGGTCTGAGCATCTAGCTCAGTCCAACACTTTAAAATGAGAAAGAAGAAGAAGGTATAGACATGAATTCAACCTCCCCCCATCCTCAGGGGTCGAATCCCTAAGATGAGGAGCTAATCTAACCAACACTGAACAAGAAAACAAGAATATAGGCATCTCAACAACTTGCCTCTAAAAGTGAACAACTGATTCATTTGAGCTCAATTTGACTTTTAAAGAAATGAATCTACCCTCTATCACTATTTATATATTATATTTACATGCCAAGTCATCATTTACAATGGTGAAACAACCTCCATGACAGATAATCCAAGAACACAGTCAAAAAACTGGAAAAATAGGCATCCTGTGAAAAACTGCCCTACGTGCAGCGCCACTAGCCCAATGCGTAGCACCACTTTCAGGTCCCTTTTGGAAGCCTTCCCGGTATCAAAATTGAGCACATGATAGCTCATTTGAAATTTATTCAAGTATAATTTCCAAAACACCTATAATTTCGACATTTGAAGCTAATTTGACCCCTCAAAACTTGATTCTCCCAAGACTGCTTCTGTGTGTCCAAAAAGTGGCAGAAAGGTCATTTTTAGGGTGTTTGTTTGACCTTTTGGTCGACCATTTATGCCCCAAAAACTTTTAAAATATCTAAGGTGCATGTCCTCGTCGCTCTGAATCCAAAAATGCAAACCATTGCTTCATTCGGTGCCCCTAGGAAAAGCACAGTGCCTGTTTATGTTGTTTTCCTGTGTGTAGAATTTCAAAATTTGCAAGTGACAAAAATTCCTCCAAACTTGCCCAAAATTGGTGAGAAGCACCATCATCAAGTGTCCTAATGAGACAAGGGGACTTTAGCAAGCAACCTAGGTCTATCCTCCTCCTTTTTTCCTTTCAAAGCCTGCCTTAGCCTAGCTTTCATCTTTTTTATCCTCATGTTGCAAATCCTGTTTCGGGTCCTGTAATGATAGGCCATGTGTCTAATCATCTGATTATCTCTATTGGCCTTTTGTAGCAGCTTCTCAAGGTGAAATTTGACTTTCTCAAGCCAAGTCTCTCTATCATCTTCAATCTCCTTCTCAATGGGAGTCAAAGTGACAGGTGCCTCTTTGTCACTTTGTCATTTTACCTTGAGCATTTGCAGCTCCAAGAGGACTTGTTTGTCACTCAATTACGTGTTTTCTTGTTCCAAATATGTGATGACATACTTGGCCCTCTCCAAATTATCCATCAAAGCTTGTACTTGAGCCTCCTTTTCTTGTATGATGATGTCTTTAATCGTTTCTTCATCCTAAGCCTCTAAGTCAATTATTTCCACTCCATGATGAGTATAACGCTGCTCTGACTCATCAAGCTCTGTCAAGTCAAAGTTTCTTTCCTCCTCATCATCAAAACTCTCCTCCAGCATCTTTTCCTTCCATTTTTGCAGTTGTTGCACCTATACCTGTTGTGTCGATGAAGAAGGCAAAGCCCCTTCCACATCCTATGGAGATAGCATTTTCCTATGGATTGATGAAGAAGGCAAGGTCCTTTCCGCATCCCATGGAGAAAACACTTGCCTATCGGCTACAAACAATATCCTTGTGCCCCTCTGATATGTCATGTAAATGGGCACCTCAATAGCTCTAGTCTCCTTGGCTTCCTCATTTGTTTTGACTTGAGCACTGCTAGAAGGTCCCCCTGCTTCTTGAGACACTAGTGGAGGTATTTGAGGACCCCTGAAGATTTCATGAGCGATAAATGTCTCCCAAGAGATGTTGAGGAGACTGAGATGATGAAGCACAATCATCTTGATTAGGGAATAGTGATAGAGACTGCTCATCTGCTGAGGGTATGGCTTCTTCTGCACAAAATGGGCCATCTTCTCAATATTCTTGAACAAGAAATAAGGGAGGTTTAACATCCTCACCCTCGTAAAATGCATCAGGAGCCTGATCTGATAGGTGTACAGCCTGGAAAATCTGTCCTCACAAGTGAAATACTTCATGATGATTTTCATCATGGGGACATACTTGTCTTCGAGAAATCTGAAAGGAAAAGGTCTCCTCACCTCATTTCTATACTGGGGTTTGATATAAGGCTCATAATAGTGTTCATCCTGGTCCTGGGCCTTGTACCACTTCTCCCCTACATTAGGAATCCTGGTGGCATCTGCAATGATGGAAGGCGAGACTATGAATGTCACCCCAGCAAGAGTCACCTTGTTGTCCTGAAGATGAGCTACAAAAAGTCTAGTGAGCTCAGGGTGGTGTTGAACTCTTTATACCTACTCACATAACTCATAGCAGCCAAGATATTTAAAACATGTGACAGCCAATTGAGAGGCATACAATTCCCTAAGGTTTGATGGCTCTTCTCTGATAATTCTGCCTCCTTTGTGTGGTTTTCTCTGATGCCTAGCTCTATTTGCTTAAGTGTCATTGCCTGTGTTTTCCTCCTCCTCATAGGCTCAGTCTTCTTGGTCCATGTTTGCAAGGCTTGAGGTTGTATGAAGGGAATGAGTGAAATTGTTTTAGGAGTGGGAGATGGGAGATGACCTTATGGGCTAGAAAACAAATGAGGGAATAGGGATCATAAGAATGAGAGGGAGGGCTTGTTTTGTTGGAGAAATTTCCCTTTGGGGAAGAGGGATAAAGGGATAAAGGGATGAGGCGATAGAGTTTAGAGCTATAGTGATAGGTGATAGGAAGAAAAATGGGGGTTTATGGTTTTAGGCATAAAAGGGAGAATTTTATGGTTTAGGAATTTGCCAAGGGAAATTTAGATTTAAAAGTTAAATTGCAAACCAATCAATGTAGTATGGAGGACCACTTACTTGTATGCAGGTAAGAGAGGGCAAATTTGAGGTTTGTATGAAGTTTTGAGGCCTTTCTAGCCCTCCTACACAACGCGCAGCACTAGTGCACATACGCCACTCCACCACTACTCTAGAAGCACAGTGCCACCCTCCAGAAGCACAACGCCAACTTTCCTTTGCCCAAAACTCACTCAAGCTTCCCTCTTCTTCACACTTTTTGACTCCTTGCTCGCCAAATGAGAATAATGAACTTGAAAATGAAATGTGAGAGCTTAAATAGGAGTAGGTTTTGATTTTTCACCTGAAAAACCAACTTTCTAATGTTTCTTGTCCTTCTTCAAGACTCTATTTTTAATACCTTTTCTTCTTTGTGTCTTTTCAGGTGGAAAATGCTCAACTTGAACTGATTTTTGCAATGTTTCTTTATCTTGCAGAAAGGAGAGGTGCTTTGGTGCAGCTGGGACCAGTGATTACATATAGTGACTTAAAATTACATGAGAAATACAAATTAACTCAAAATACTTTGTTTTCACCTCAAAAACATGTTTTTTGAGGTGAAAATTACATTAGGTAAAAAGATAATTATTCAGTAACTTTGACCTACAAGCCATCATGTTTGACTTATTTATCATCCTCATACCCTTGCTGACCTTTATTTACACTTTAAAATCAAGCTCTTGACGTTTTTGATGAAACCCTAAGACCTAATGAAAACATGCCCTATGACCTAATAAAAGCATGATTGCTAATTGACCATGAAACCATAACTAAAGAAAACCTGAAGAAGGGTCAGCAAGTATACTATATTAGGGAGAAATTTAGATTTTCTGAAGAGAAGACAACCATTAGTGGATCAATTTGACATGACCTAATGAAATGATGTAAAATTTCAGTATGGGACCCCTAAAATGACAAAACAAATAGCAGATTTGATCCCTGATGGAAGTATGCAGATACTGACACTAACACGTACGACTAATAACATCGTTGAATATAGTGTGGTCATTGAGATTTTGTCAAAAGATATTGCTCTTAGCATTAGAGAGTTAATCGTGAAACTTGATTCACATCTTAATGGACAATATTCAGTTAGATACCCTCAAATTTTGAGAATGTATTTGCGAGTTCATCTCTTGGAATGAAACTTTAATTTTTTTACTTATCATCACATTCCAAGATGCATGAACATATTAACATATGCATTAGCTAACTATGTGTTAGATAGACATTTGCGAAACATGTAAATCATAAAGCATCACATAAAATACATGGTGAATAGAAAAACATGTATATATATATATATATATATATATATATATATATATATATAGAGAGAGAGAGAGAGAGAGAGAGAGAGAGAGAGAGAGTGTTTTCAAAAGATTTTGCTACATCAAAATGACAAAATTAGTGTTCTGAGACACATGGCTTCATAAGCCTACATCGGTGCAGAAAGTAAACTAGAACTGGCTATTCGTACGCATGGTGCTCATGATAGCACGAAATAACCCTAATGACTCAGCCCAACAACCGACACAATCTAGCGAAAACCCATATAGTGTGTCTCTGGTACCACTATGGCACATCATGTATCAAGGCGTACTCTCGAATGCCCCTAGTTAAAGCTTCCAGATTACACTCTACCTCGATAATCGGATCTGCTCCCTCCTCATAAGGAGCCTCCTCAATCTAGTGTGCCGCCTGTCTAGCTATCAGAGAGACCCCTGGAGATCTCTCTGGTCCCACATATGCAAATCATCGTAACTCAAATCTCAGCACACATACAAAAAAAAATCAAAAACTTTGAAAAATAATTTTTACCTACATCGGTCCACTATGTGCCTGGTGTAAGTGGAAGATCTAGATCTCCTTGGAAATTCATGCCTACATATGCCCAATCATCAACCATGATTAGTTGTTGACGCAACCATCCAAAAAATGTGGGAGGGAATGACATTTGTTAGTCGCCTCCATGTCGAGGCATCAACTCACCCCATCTGAGTAGTCATGGATCTCTAGGCACTGGTGCATCCACTTCTATCCACTAATAACGAAACAGTGGCACACGTTCCAGGAAGAACATCACCAAAATGGATATGAAACCGAATTTTTTCAGACTCCCTGACTTGCACTTGGTAAGTTCACGCTTCATTCAAACCAACAAAAACTCACTCCAATTGAAGACCCGGGGAATTAGACACTCGATTGCATACTAGAAATGATATTTCATTGCTTCATGCAATGCCTGAGCCCCAGCACTTCGAGCCATAATATGTAGGATTTTTGATAATGGGATATTTTTGATGGTCTTTGTATCAATCTTCCTACTTTGGGTCTTTTTAGTCCTTGGACAATGACTTTCAATCAGCATATCCATGCTCTCTCCTCCAATGCATGAACTGGACAACTAGATCTGTTGTCCCTTTCTAGACAAGCCAATAATGAAATAAATGTCTACGACATCTATTTTGAGTTCCTAGTCCCTAATCATGAATAGTTGGCAATCCACATCCCACTAACTAATCAAATGTTGTAATAACTCAGGCTGGGATCTAATCCCGGGAATCCTAAATAACTTAATAAACCCTCATGCTCATATGGCATCAATGTAATTTGGATCTTGAGCTACTTGATGGTCTTTGGCTTCATGTCCCCTTTCTTTCCATTCAACCATCATTTTGGACTGATTACCCTGTGGAAAATCAATAAAAAACATTTCATGAGCTTCCTTGGAGACTAAATTCAAGAAAAACCATTTAACATGGAGCATTTCACAAAAACGAATTACCTTGGCGTCAGCGCAACTGTGTGTGAATTTTCACGCGCTGCCAGTGTGATGGCCTAGTTGACCACAGGGTGAGCAGCGCAGATCCAATTGGTAAAAATTGCATTGATCGCCCTCGACGTGATTTTTTTTCAAATCCTCTTTGAAACCTAATATATGGATGAAAATGCATTAAATGAGTACCAAAATGAAGAGAAGGGACAAATCTCTTACCTACAACAAATGGCTCGGCAAATGGTGTCTGGGATTGATCATGCTCCTTGCCGGAAAATCGAGGTAAAATGAGGTAAAATTCTCTCAAATTTCCAAATTGGTGAAATGATAAAAATGATTTACTTTTTGGCCTTTTTATATCTTTTAAATAATATATTTTACCAAATTCGGGCATACTTCACTCATGTTTTAATATTTTTCCTCAAAATTGGTAATGTGTGTTTCCTTGTGTAGTAACAAGTCATGCATTCTTGGTGAGGATGATTTATTTTGACTGATTAAACGAGTTTTATTTTATCACTTTTTCAAACTCATCAAAAATAAACAAAAAAGCGACCCCATGGAGTCATCTTTACACTCTTTTCTGACTCTTGAAAAATGAAAATATTTCCAAGTACATGTCGTTTATAACTCGTTAAAGTAAATGAAATGACATCTACTTAGTATATGTTTAACCCTTTTCCAGACTAAGATAGACTATTGTATAAAAAAGGAATATCTTAGTTGAACATGGCTAAGAGGTTCTCTTGGATATTGTTTTCTACCTTTTCAAGTTCAAGAAAAAATTTACGAAAAGGGACCTTTGGAGTTTTCTTTTCCACTTGTTTTTCAAATTCTCTAAATATGAAAAAGTTGTCAAGTTTCCCCTTCATCGAACTCGTAAAACTTAAATGACACAGGACTTTTCACCATTAAAAGACCAAGTTTCTCCTTCCTAGGACTCGTTAAAATTACTAGGATGGATTCATCCAAAGGATGAACTTATATGGTAAGCATATGCTATCCCCTTCAAGCTTGTGATAAAAAAATAATGGGGTACTCACTAGAAATGGTGGGGGGAAAAGTGAAAGTGATCATCTCTTGTATTTTGTAAAGGAATCATGTCGCTCTTGAACATGACACTCATTTATTGCTCATGTTGGGTTTGGGACATCCTCACTTTGTCACTTGCCTTCCGGGGGTTGGGAAATCAAATTTTCCTCTCATTTGATTATACTTCTTTGTCATCATGACCTTTGATCCTATGTTGATTCAAATGTTGCCAAACTCTGGACTCGTATTGTTGATATGTTCAAGAGAAGTCCTATCTACGTTTCTTTACCCCTTATACACTATCTGACTTTCTGCCACAGCCTTGGATCACACTTATATACTCTATTACATCCTTGTGTTTCATGTCGATAATGTGCGATTCCTTATGTCCCTCCTTTGACAGATCGCTTCTTGTTGACTTCAGCTCATTATCCAGGAAGATGATCTAGAAACTCCCTTCTAGTACCTTAGAGCTTGCGTGCCTCAATGGAAAGTTCTTCGCATTCAACGATAAGTTTACATCATTAACCTTTGATCGGATGATTCCACAAGTGTTTGACTTCAACTTCATTATTCAAATTCATGGATTGTGTTGATTGTACCTTGAGATCCATTATCATTATTGGTGGCTTCTCTTGTGCATGTTAACGGTTTACATCATTGACCAGTAATCAAGTGGTTTTCTATCATGTTCGATTTCAACACATCTATCCACATGTTAGAATTCATACATTGATCAGATCGAGACAAAGCACAAGACCCTGGATTATGTCTGATGAAATCCAGGTTGCGTGGAGTTATGAGTTATTCATGATTATACACATGTTTTCCTCTGTACTGATGGCTGTGACCATATTGTGGGTCCATATATATGATCCTCTTTATTCGGATGGCTGCGACCATACCGTGGATCTATATACAAGATCCCTTCTATTTAGATGGTTGCATCCATAACTTGGATTCCTGTATCATTAGATGTATATTCATGTATCACTAGGCATGTTTATCAAAAATGTCAGATATGCGTATGTATATGTATATGCTTGATTTGCAGGTCTCCTAACGGTGTTTTTCTAGTCCTTGCGCTTACTTGTATAGCATCTCAGCCATCACTACCTATTCTGCCTTCATGCTTTAAGGGGCATCTATTACACACTATTTTGTCACACCTACTATTCGGTTCCTATTCCATATCTAGAAGTGCCAAAACATTGACAACTATGCAGCATATCCATCATGATATACATACCAAAATGTCCCTAAAGAACCAAAGGAAAACAGCCCTAAAACCCTAATTTTTAGGGCCAGCACGTTTTTCTCCACTGCATGCATGTGTTGATGGCAGGTTGCTCTACTTTACCCTATAACTACCAGTGTGGGTTTTGATATGAAAACCCACGCTAAACCTCTTCTAGCAGGTTTTCCCAAACTAGAGGAGAAGCTTCGTGCACTAGAAACTTCGAGAACAACGAGTTGTATATTGGTTGTTTTTGATATGGTTGAGCTCTCCCATTTGGACCTCTTGATCTTATCATTATGTGTTTTCCCCTTTAGATGTGGACTTTCCTCCCTCTTTTGTGGATCCCTAACTCCCTCTCCCTTCTTATAAATCCACTCCCTTCCATTCCCAAATGGTTGGTCATTGATTGTCTACATTCATATACTAAGATAGTGGAAGTCAAAATATAAATAAACAAGAGGTATGGTAAATAAATAAAACATTTTTTCTATATTTACTCCATAAGTCACCTTATATTTACGAATAGGGTGTAAATAAATAAAAATATAAATAAAGTGGAAGTATTGTAAATAAATAAAACCTCCTTTTATACTTACTCCAAAGGTATGGTAAATAAATATAAATATAAATAAATTGGATATGGTAAATATATAAAACCTATTTTTATATTTAGTCCATAACCCTCTTTCTATTAAAGAAGGCTCAAAAAAGATGTTTTATTTAAGTTAATCCTATGGGCCAAATACCATATTTATAAAAGAGGTATGGTAAATTAATAAAAATATAAATAAACAAGAGGTATGGTAATTGAAAAAAGAAAAGAAAAATTATATTTACTCCATAAGTCACCTTATATTTACGAACACTCAAAAAATGCTTTATATTTAGGTGAAGCCTATGGGCCAAACACCATGGACCAAATACCATGGGTCAAATTATTATTAATACCATGAAAAAAACATTATTAATAAAAATAAAGATGGCACATGGTATTGACCCATGGTATTCACATGGAATGTAGCCTATTTAAAGGGGGAATTAAACTAGCATAGATCCATCTTTACTGATCTACTAAGCGCCTATGGTGACATGAAAACTAGCATAGAGTGAAAAAATATTTGATCCCTCTCGAGCCTTGGTATTCACATGGAATGTAGCCTATTTAAAGGGGGAATTAAACTAGCATAGATCCATCTTTATTGATCTACTAAGCGCCTATGGTGATATGAAAACTAGCATAGAGTGAAAAAATATTTGATCCCTCTGGAGGCTTGGTAGGTCAAGAGTAAAAATGGATCTTGTAATTTAATTTTACTTAAACATTTTAACTTGGTTAAAATAAAAAAGTAAAATAAAAATCAATTATTAATTTTATTAATTTTTATAAATTACTAATAGTAATTTTTAAGCTCCAGGTTTATGATAACCATGGTATTGACCCATGGTAATACCATGGTATTCATGTGAGCATAGGCTATTTAAAGGGGAAATTCTATCAGCTTAGATCCATCTTAATTTCGGGTCTACCAAGTGTTGAGAGGGATAAATAGACTTCATCCCTCTAAGAGTGGTAGATTTGGAGTTAAGATGGATATAGGTTGGTTTTTATGATAATGAAGATATTAAATATACTTAGGAAATTATATTGTAAAAAACATCTTAAGGTGAATGGTTAAAGCTACATTTAGCCACTTCACAAAATTTAGTAAAAAATACCAATATCTCCATTAATATTGATTTTTCTGATGTCACAAAAAAAAAATCAAAACAGTGAAATCTTATCACTCTTTCCCATCACCCTCGCAGAAGAGAGATAGTCGCTACCTAGATTTCCCACCATTTTTCAAACATTCTCAATATGATATCTTCATGAAAAAGTTAAGGTGCTCATGTTGGATTAGTTGTTTGAAAAATATGCTGGTTTGTACAACCTTTCATCTTCTCTGTTATTCTTAGTTTGTCGTAATGATCTGTAGGGGTTGGGCCATTGCACCATATTGTCCTAAAAGGCGGAGATTGTGCACCAAAAAGGAAATTAATCCACATGTTACAACGTTGTTAAAAAATGCAAGATGTATGAAGGTAGTGAATTATGCTAATAAGCAATTTAGATTGGGAGAGATGTAATTAAATTTTATTATTTAATTGAAGATTTCCAATTAAAATAATAATAAATCTACATTTATATATTTATATATTGATTGGAAGGCTTCTGAAAATGGTCACTTCTTTCCATTAGATCCCCTTCAGGCCTTTGGGATACCTACTGCTTCCTTATATTATATAGTTGGGGCTTGCTATTTTTTGGCGTGTTGGGGTAAACAAACTTCATGTGTTTTTTTCATCTAGCAGTTGGAGTCAATGGAATTAGAAAGAAATTTGATAGCTTGACAAAAGTGCTAGACAAAAGATTAATCTCTCCTACCTTGACAAAACTGGTGGTCAAGATCAACACCTACAAGAACTTTGTTGTGGAATATTATCAAAACTAATAGAAGAATATGAAAGAGTGTACAATAAGAACCTTGACAAACATTGTAGAAAATTTGTGTAGGTTAACCCAATAATGCAATATAAATCAAAGCTGAATATTATAACCTACTTCGACTATAAATTTGTGGAAACTTAAAGATCGAGTTGAACAATATAACCAGAAGAAGAAGAATCAATGGCACAGTACACATGAAAATACTTTGGAGAAATCCTCAAATAAAACCCCACACTATTGTATTATCATAAATGGTGGAAATACATAGGAATTATACAAAGCCTTAGCTCTCACAACTAGCCAGCTCTCAGTACAATCCTCAAAGATGCTCACAGGCAATCTTAGCTTCTCTCCATCCTTCCTCTCTGCCCTCCGAGCTCCTATTTCCTTGCATTGTTCCTTGTGGATGATTTTCCTTCAACCAACTGGATGATCTTCCTTCAAAACTGCACAATCCTCAAGGATAAATCCTTGATTGCATGCATGAGTTTTCTCCATGAGAAAACACATGCAACTGATAGTACATTTTCCTTGACTTTAATCTCAACTGGGTCTTTCTCAAAATAGAGATGCATGAGTTTTTGATGAGATAATCTTCCGTTAACTAGAGTAGCACTAGTTGAGTGCATGCATGCATCAACTGACTGTTAACTCACCATCAGTTCCTCAAATAGTTTGGAACTAATTTAAGTGGAATTAACTTATTAAATTGAGTTAACTAATTACAACTCAAATATAACTCAATCTTATCTCCTTAATTTAAGGGATAACTCTTGCATGACTTCAGAAAGGCTTCTAACTTGAATTTCTCCAACTAATTAATTTAAAATAAATTAATTAATTATTTCCAAGTAGATTTTAAGACTAAATTCGATTTTAATTCACAATTTAATTCATGGACATTAAATTGGAACTTGTTTCCATATTTCAACGCTCCCTCTCAATAAGAAATGGATTATCTGTTACCCCGATCTTGTCTCTATGGAACTCGAATGTACACTTTGACAATACCTTTGTCAAATGTCAGCATCTTGCTCCTCTGTCGAAATATATTGCATCAACATGATCCTCCTCGCCCGTGAGAAGCCACGGGCAACAATTCTTGCCTTATGCTTCTCCACACTACCATCAGCAACTTGCTTTACCTTGTAAAGCCAACGGGAACTCACAACTGACTTGTTCTCTGGTCTCAGAACCATGTCTCAAACACTGTTACGAACTATGGAGTCATACTCCTCCACCATAGCATCAACCCAAATTGGTTGCTGCATTGCTACCTCAAAGGAAGATGGCTCAGTCTCAACACATTCCCCAACAAGGGCCATGTATCCAGTGTACCTCTCAAGTGACCTCCTCTGTTTGCGCTGAGAATAAGGTGCTCCCACATTCTCTATCGCATCCTCCAACAATCTATCAGCTTCTTGTGCGCTTCCGTCCATCTCTGGAAGAATCTTCTTGAGTGGATTTCTCCATTCCTGGAACCTCTGCATGTTGTTGCTCCACATTAGTTTGAGGCTCCTCCTCCTTAGGAGCCAATAGTTTCTCCACAGCCTATAGTTGGAGCTCCTTCTCAAGGGAAACTCACATGGCCTTCTGCTCATCAAACTTGAGATCTCTGTGAACCACTATCCTCTGAATGTTAGGAAAGTACACCCGATAGTTGTGAGGTGTATCAGTGTACCCCACAAATATCCCCAACTCTGCTGTCAGCTCAAGCTTCTTCCGTGCATCCTTTGTCACATGGCAATATAATGATGAGCCAAAGATCCTGAAGTGACCCACATCTGGTCTCTTACTGGAGAAAGCTCCCTCTGGTGTCTTCATCCCAATTATGTGATGTGGGCTTCTATTCTACAAATAGACCATTGTGTTCAATGCCTCAGCCTACAAGTGAACAGGTAGGCCTTGGTCATGTAGCATTGCCCGTTCTTCCCCTACAATAGTTTTGTTCTTCCTCTCGGCCACCCCATTCTGCTGTGGGTTTTGAGGTGTCGTCAACTCTCATTTAATTCCTTCCGCTGCATAGAAGTCCTTAAACTCTTGAGAGACATATTCTCCACTGTTGTCGCTTCTCAAGGCCTTGATCTTCTTCCCTGACTCTTTCTAGACCAAAGCTTTGAACTCACAAAACTTTGTGAAATTTTGGTCCTTCTTCTACATGAAATAGTTCTAACATTTACGAGAATAGTCATCAATGAAAATGACATAATACCTTTGCTTTGTTATGGATTCCGTCGAGAATGGTCCACATAAATCAGTATGAACTCGCTCTAAGATAGCCTCTGCTCGACTGTCTCGATCATGAAAGGAAGACTTGGTGTACTTTCCCAAGGTACAACCTTTCCATGTGTCAACTTGCTCAAGTTTACCTTTGGGAAGTCCTATAGATATCTGTTGCATTATCTTCAAAGCCCCATGATGCAAATGGCCCAACTGCCTGTGCCACAACTCGCCAATGTCTTGGCTTTGCACCAATTCTAATTTCATACTCAATGTTGCACAATCAACTATCTCTAGTTTATAGATATTCTTCACCCGAATCCCTATCCTCTTGGTCTGAACCATGGCTATGTGTCTTAGGAACGCCTTTCCTTTACTGAAGACAACATCGTATCCTTTTTCCTCCAACATTGCAACCGATACCAGGTTCTTCTTCAGTCCAGGCACATACATCACATTTGTCAAGGTGAGAGGAGCTCCATGCTCCCTCTGAAAAACAACTGTGCCCAGTCCTGAAACACTATACCTTCTGTCGTCACCCATCTCTATGCACATCTTGAGGTCTTTCTCCTCCAAGGCACTGAATAAATATTTATCACCGGTCATGTGGAATGAGGCTCCACTGTCAAGATACTAGACACAACCCATCATCAACGACACCATGCATGCAATGAAGGAAAAGTCCATTTCGATCTGAGAGGCTAATGCCTCACCTTTCGATCCTTCCGAGGATCCCTTCTTGGACTTCTTCGATGGGTAATTAGTCACATAATGTCCCATCTTGTGACAATTAAAGCATATTACTTTAGACATGTCACCCTTCTTCCCTCCATGAGAAGAATTTGATTTGAAATGGGAAGCCTTCCCCTTCCCTTTCCTTGCCTTACTTGCTAAGGCCAGATTTTCTTCATCATCATTCTTGGATGAAGAACCATCTCGTGTGCTCCTCCTAATCTCCTCCTGCATAAGATCCGACCATTGTTGTTCCCAATCTGGTAGTTTCTCCCTTCCATTCAGAGAGTCCTAGTAGTTATTCCAACTCTTTGGAAGGCCAAGGAGAGCAAGGCTCACCATATCATCATCAGCAGTAGTTATTCCCACACTGCCAAGCTCATCTCTGCAGGTGGTGAGCTTGTTCAGATATGTGGAAATAGTATCACCCTTCTCCATCTTGATTCTTTGAAGCTTATCCTTGAGCGCCAATTTCCTCAGGTCACTACTGTTCTGGTAGAGGTCCTTCAATGTCTTCCACATTGAAAATGGAGAATCCTTCCCATGGAGACTCGAGATAATATGGTCTCGAACTCCCTCAAGGATGATTCGTCTCGCCTTCGCCACACACTTCTTCCACTCAGCCAACTCTTGTGCATTAGTTGAAGCTGGCTTTGGGATTTCTTGATCAATGAATTCCTTCAAGCCATTTTCTTCTAATATAGCCTCCATTCTATCTCCATGCTATGTAATTTGAGCTACCTTCCAAGGCATACTCGAGTCTCAAGCCATAGAATGCCATTGGCCAACCTTGAAGTATGATATGAATTTGATTTGCACCTGAAACCCCGAACTTCAAACTTCGAATTCTCTTCTCAGTATAATGGTCACAGCTTCAATACCATGTAGAAAATCTCTACAAATCCAACATTGATACCATGTATAAATTTCTATGTAGGTTAACCCGATAAAGCGATATAAATCAAAACAGAATACTATAACCTACTTCTACTATCAATTTGCAGAAGCTTAAAGATCGAGCTGAACAATATAACTAGAAGAAGAAGAATCAATGGCACAATACACATGAAAAGACTTTGGGGAAATCCTCAAATAAAATCCCACACTATTGTATTATCATACATGGTGAAAATACATAGGAATTATACAAGGCCTTAGCTTTCACAGCTAACCAGCTCTCAGTACAATCCTCATAGATGCTCACAGGCAATCTTGGCTTCTCTCCAGCCTTTCTCTCTGCCCTCCAAGCTCCTATTTCCTTGCGCTATTCATTGTGGATGATTTTCCTTCAACCAAGTGGATGATCTTCCTTCAAAACTATGCAATCCTCAAGGATAAATCCTTGACTACATGCATGAGTTTTCTCCGTGAGAAAACACATGCAACTGATAGTGCACTGTCCTTGACTTTAATCTCAACTGGGTCTTTCTCAGAATAGACATGCATGAGTTTCTGATGATGGAATATTCAGTTAACTGGAGTAGCACTAGTTAAGTGCATGCATGCATCAACTGACTGTTAACTCACCATTAGTTCCTCAAACAGTTTGGAACTAATTTAACTGGACTTAACTCAGTAAACTGAGTTAACTAATTACAACTCAAATATAACTCAATCTTATTTCCTTAATTTAAGGCATAACTCTTGCAAGACTTCAGAAAGACTTCTAACTTGAATTTCACCAACTAATTAGTTTAAAATTAATTAATTAATTATTTCCAAGTAGCTGTTAAGACTAAATTCATTTTAATTCACAATTTAATTTGAGGCCAAATTAAATTGGAATATTCTTGTTTCCATATTTCAACAAACACGGCCACTGAAACTTACAACATTGTTTGTAGGAAGAGAAAATTATGTTTCTTTTTTCCAAACATGTACGTTAGTATATTACAGTTTAATGAATATGTTTTCCTATTATCATATATGGTTTCATATTTTAACAAAACATTCTCCAAGACTTCACAATGTTTTATTATTCAGTGAAAGATTTGCCAAGATCTTACAAGATTTTATAATTCAGTGAAATATTTGCCATGACTTTACAAGATAATATAATCTGGTGAGAGATTCGCCAAAAAAACTATATATACATATTATATTATTGATAAAATCGCCTCCCATTTTTCCTATTGTTAGGGCCTAGATTTACCTCAGGCTGAGAAAGGTAGGATCCAGGGCCAACATCAAACCACGCTTACCCTGGTAGCTAGCCCTACCAAGTCGGGAGAGGGCTCTCTCCGGGTCAATCTCAGCAAATTATGATCGATGAGGGCTTGAGATGACTGATAGAAATACTGATCTTAGGCTAGGTATATGTGTGAAATATTTTGATTGAATGAAATGATGTTTTTGTTGGCTCTAATGGAAAGGCAAATTTTGGGTGCGGGGAATGAGGCTCAGTCTTGCAGAGGTCTCAATGGGGCAAGGTAGGAAACTGATTTTGGCACTTCAAATCGAATGAGATGGAGGGATTAGACAAATGAGGAGTTGAAGAGGGCAAGAGATATCATGGATCCTCTCCAAACAGCTGAAAGCATTAAGAAACTAAAGCAAACCTCAAGTAGAGCACTGCAATTTCAATGGATTCTACTTACACTCTTGTTTGATTTAGCTGAGAAGAAATAAGAGAGATAATGGCATAAAATCACTGTACCAAGAAAAATTGCCACATGGATCCCAAAGAGTGCTGCAAACCCTGGTATCAATTCCTTAGCCAAAATGCTGATATGAATGCACAATGAAACTCAAGGCTTTCTCAAAAGTCCAACCATGCTAATGACTGAAAAACCACATAATATAGACAAACCATAGATCATCCTAGCCTCTAGGGGTCGAGCTCACTTGTTTAGGAGCTTTTCCAACTAATTCTAAACTAAGAACTAGAAATTAGGCAATGGAACAACATGCCTCTAAAAACAAGGGCACTGATTCATTCAGTTTCAAACAACATTTTAACCAATGAATCTACCTCCATAAGTGAAAATTTGACATATTTACATCATGATACATCAATTTACATTAAATTACATCACAAATTTTCCATTAAGAAAGTGAAAAAGTCAAACTGGCTAAAGCTGGGTGAAAAACAGAGTAATACTTGGTCAAACTAGCAAAATTTCCTCTATGAGCCACGCCTGATTCTCTATGCATAGCGCCTGTTTGGACCCACTTTTTGAGGCCTTCCCAATGTCAAAATTCGCTCCAAGTGTGCTTGTTGGAAAGGTCGGCCCATCTACTTTCCAACCCAAGTGGAATTTGTGAATTTGGCCTCCATTTGCCCCTCCAAAATTCAGTTCTCCTAACATTGGTTCCTGTGTATCAAAATAGGGGCAGTAAGGTCATTTTTTGGGTGTTTTTGACCTTTTTGGGGGCTCAAAACCTGTCAAAATTTCTTGGCCATTGGTAGGCATGCATATTTTTCCAAGACAAATCCAAAGATGCTGAGTTTTTGTCATTTGGAGGCTTCCATCAAAAGCGAGCGCCAGGTGGCACAGCGCATTGGGCAGAAAAGCTTGTTTTTGCTCAAAAATTTCTAGTTCCGCACTTTTTCTTAGTATTACCTGCAGTCCTGCACCCGTTGTTCATGCCTCTAGCACACCTGACCGCACGTTTTCTTTGTTAAAGGTGTGGACCACTAAGTGCGCCACGCCGCTACCCAAGTGCGCCATGCCTTTTTTCATGAGACTTTTGGAGCCCTTCCTGGTGTCCAAATTGGGCATGGGATAGCTCGTTGGAAATTTTATTGAGTGTAATTTCCAAAACAACTTGAATTTTTCAATTTGGAGTTCATTTGCCCTGCCAAAAGTCAAATCTCCCAAGACTGGTCAAAATGTGCAAAATGAGGCTGCTTCAAGGCAGAGTGATGTTGCATTCCACTTTTGAAGGTCTTCCTCAACTCCAAATTGAGCTCATAATAGCTCATTGGAAATATCTTTGTCTCTAGTTATCATTTGACTCATCACGCAAGTCATTTGGCCAACCAAGCTAGGAGAAAGCTTGATTTTCCCAAGGTCACTTCAGAGGTGCATCAATTCTCCTGAGGAAACTATAGTTTTGACATTTATCTAAAAAAATGAAACCTATGTAAAAATTGAAGGAGGTTTTTCATCCGTGGCAAGTTATGGACAAAAACCTCTCTCAGTTTTCCCAAATTCATCTTTTCTTGCTCAAAAATAACATTGGAGTAAAACCTATCCTGATGTGTGGAACAGAGGATTTGTCAAAATGAAGTGAAATGAAGGGGATAAGGGGCTTCTAAATTCTTTAGAAAATTTTGGGAAGTAGGGAGGGATGTTAGGAAGTAGGGGAAAGTGTAATTTCAAATATTGAGTGAGGGGAAAGGGTCCAAAAGGGAAAAACACAGGCCTAGCCTAGAAAATAGGGTTTGTAGCAAGAAACTAGGGTTTGTGCGAAAATGAGGAATTTGGGGGATCTCAGTGATGGGAAGTGTTTAATAAGGTACATTAAGGATAGGGGAAGGTGTATGAACATCAGGATACAAGTTTTTCTGATGATTTGAACATCCAAGAGAAATTACCTTCAAAACCCTAGGAGAGGGAAATGAACCTTACCTAGGCACAACTGAAGCATGAACAAGGTGTAAAATGATCCAGTGGAACTTGAGATGATGATGAAAACCCTTTGAATGATGGTACACTCAGTTGAATGGTGACATGGACCGAAATTTGGACAACTTTAAAAGGAGTAAAAGCAAACCCTAGACCTAATACCTAGTGACCAAATTTTACTTGAAGACTCACTGAAATGACAAAATTTGACCTTGACACCTTAAAATCACTTTGTAAGAGCATGTTTGATCACTGGAGGAAGACTACAAAGACTGACACTAACACCCATGTATCATGGGGATTCACCCATTTATTATACATATAAATTTAGGTTGGTTCTTAAAATTTTCCGTGGTTGTATTTTCCCTAATTCTATTGTGATGAATTCAAAAATCCAAACTCTCACTTATTTTGTTTAAAGTTATTCATATTTAGAGCCTGCATCTAAATTTGAGGCTTTTAGTTTGACCACCAAAAATTTCCTTGATTAACATTCATCTGGGTGTTATGTCAGGGGCTCTTATGGAAGTCATGCCACTTTCTCGTGTCTTTCTTTGTCTTCACCTTACTAGTCTTTTTTGTGGCTTAGATGGTTTTTCCAAGGGTGGTCTATCTCAGCTCTACACTTTTTTCTACATTTTTGGGTTGTCTTTTCCCTAATTCTATTATGAGGAATTCAAAAATCCAAACTCTCACTTATTTTGTTTAAATTTCTTCTTGATTTTGACAGTATATCAGTATGTTTCACTGAGTGAGGAAATGCACAAAAACTCCATTTCTATCTGGATGTATTTGTGTAGACTGTTACAGTACTTGAGCACTATATATTTCTCAAATTTTATGATACCTCGCTTGGTGTGCAATGTATGGAAAATATTTGTCAAATATAGCACTTTTTGGTCCCTCTCCTACCGCATTGTGGTCCATCTCATGTACTAGTTATTGTAGCTTGCAACAAGGTAATATTGTTCCTTCATAGCATCATTGAAAGAGATGAAAGTGGGTATATCCACAAACATTGTGGATTCCTCTGTGGCCCTTTGTTCATAGTAAGTCTCCCACCAATCCTTGACAAGAGGGACAACTTTAAGGAGTGTAAAGGTAATCTTCTCTATATCGAAAAAAATGTGGATAGAGAAATACCCTTCTAGAATATTTAAACATTTTCCTAGAGCATGTGCATCTATCTGGCCTTCTAATACACCAATATCAAAATTAAATTGTACCTTGAAGGGGGTGATGCCTCGAAAGTGGCCGCTTAATGAAGATGCATCAATTGTTGGCAGTCGTCGAAGGATCTAGATAAAATTATCCATGATCTCATTCCTTTGTCACATGAGGGCTTCCTCGAGCAACAATTTAATAGGATATTTTTCTCCCTCATCTTTCTTTCCTTCCACCATGGAAGGCCATCAAGATTGCCAAGGATGGTATTGCAAAGGCTCAAGTATTTTGAGTCCCAACTCCTTATATCCTGGCCCCATTGGGGACATGCATAGAGAGACAGATAAAGATAAGACCACTCTAAAACAATTAATATGGATTTATGAAGGGTACAAAATGAAATACAAAATTAGAAAAATAACATAGAGATATAGTGAAACTTTACTTCTATTAATAAATGGAACATGTTGAAACTATAAAAATGTGGAATGAAGCAAAAGCACCTGAATGGTAGTATTTTATTTCTGAGAGGAGATGTGATGACCACACATTTTCCATAGCACATTACAATGAGGCCAAAAGGCCCTTTTTAACATTAGAAAAAAATGGGGAAACCCTAAACATCCAAAAACCTAACCCAATGAGATGAAATTCCAAAAGTTTTATGGGACCTAATGGGGTTAGTTGGTATATCAACTTCCCATTGTCATAAAGTTTGCACATGATATCCATTTGGCATGCTCGATAGCCTGTTGGAAAGGTCTAGCTGAGAATTACACATTTTGACTAAGGCCCAAGTTATAGCCTAGGTCTTTGTCTAATTAAAAAAAAAACATTTAGGGCCTCAAAACAGCCTTGGAATATTAGGACCCAAAGAACTATATAAAAATTGATAAGATGTAGAATTGTTCTTTGAGCCAATGGAGTAGGTGTTTAGCCACCAATATCCACCTTGATCAATAGGAGTCCCAAGGTTTTTAGGAACTTCCTTCCACCATTTTTCAATGTTATCCTTGAAGGAGGGATGGAAAATCTAGAAAACTTCAAATATGAAAGGTTTGTTTTTGGTATAGCCTTTCCAATCAATATCTAAAGCCATTAAATAATAATCAGATCCACAACTTGGAAAAATCAAAGCCTCTACTACAATGCATATCAGGAACAATGATTCAGATACCAAGAATCTGTCTATTGTAGAGGCAATTTTGGCTTATTCTCCCTTATGATTATTCCATTTATGAATTCCATTGGTAGTTTCCTAGACTACCAATTTGAAGTGATATTGTTGGGTTGTGTTATATTATTTCCACAACTAGCCCATGCGTTGCAGGCTTATAGGGGGGCAGAAGCCCCCCCTATATGTTGCATCAAGTGCTATTATGGGGTATGTAGGGGGGCAGTAGCCCCCTTGCACGAGGTTCGGGCCAAAGCCCCGGGAAAAAATAATTTGGACCCTATATTAGGTGGGCGCACCTACCTATAGTTTTGTCCATGGATTTCGCACATGGTTTTGGGCGTGATGGTTTTCAGTCCATGGTATTTTGTAGATCTGGTCAAGGGAACTACGGTTATGTTCTAATCCAGGGTTAATGGATTGGGGTTTATGGATGCTTCGACATGTATATATATGTATTCTAACATTGAAATGAACATCATGAAAATTCAATCTGGTAGTCCCGGTTTTGGGATCGAGGGGGAAAATCTATTTATATTTGTTTTATCTGTTATGCTCTTTCCACTGTTTGTTTTCTGTTTTTAGAATTCATATGCAGGTAATTTATGTACGGGGTTAAAACCTACATTTGGTATCAGAGTTGTTTTGGCTTCAAGGGGATGCCTTTGCTACTAAGGGGTTTTGCTTGGGCCTATGGTAGACCCTGTTCAATGGGAGATCTGCAGGATCAATTCTTGTGGTGAAAGAATATGATAAGCACTAGAAAGATAGAGATCAAGAAATTTAATAGTTAGAGTTTTGAGTTGTGGAAACTCAAGATGGAGGATCTTTTTTAGTCAATTTATCGTTCTTAAATTGCAAGCATGAAATGTTGACGAGGGCAGGTAAACTGATGAAGTACAAGTGCACTGTATCTGCTAGAAGTTATTTATGTCGTTAAGGTGTTTATGTTATGGTTAATGTCTAAATATAGAATCCGTATGGAAATAATGCTACTATCTATATTGGAGTATTATCTTTGAGATTTTTTAATTGGTTATTCTAAGATTAATCCTAATTGAATTGAACTTTGCGGGATGGTTGAATAATGATCCTAACTCTACTCTATTAAACTGTTTTTTATTATGTTTGGATTTTTATGCTGCAGCTAAAGTGGGCTAACTATGAAAGCATGGAATGATGTGAAGGAGATCCTACTTCATCAAATTGGAAAATGAAAGATGCTTGAATTCAGTTGCTAAGAAAATATTGTCACTCTTAACTATTGTAGCTTCACTCAATGCAAAAGTAAAGCAAGAACGAGATTACTAATCTATGAAAGAGTGAAACTATGAAACGAAATGATTGAATTATACTAGGTAGAAAGCAAACGAAATGATTGATTTATGCTAAGTATAAAGCAAAATGAAATGATTGAGTTATGCTAGGTATAAAGAAAACGAAATTACTGATGCAGATATCAATTTAATCACGAACTCCCTGGACTGCATCCTAAAAATATAAAACAAAGCATCCACAAATTAATTCTAAGAAACAAAAGAAAATCTACTTGCAGTGAGTCAAAGACCTAATCTGCACGTAGGGGCCCTCCACGAGGCAATCAACAACTTTAATCAATGCACATAAAATGTTTGAACCAAGATCTATTAATCAGAAAATAGTTTCAACAGGATGCTTTCAAAATTACATACAGTGTGTGCACCAAAACATACATTGACCATTGTTCTTATAGAGTTTTTTAATAAACAATATGAGAAATTCAAGCCTAAGTATCTTCTCTACAATACTTATCAAACCAAATCATATCACTTATTCATCAATTTGCTATTTGAAAAAGAAAATCGATAATATCTCTTGGAACTCGGACTCTGTTATGGCACATTATCTTGCGGTTGACTGTTATGGTTGATCGTGTTGCAGTGTGATTATCTTGATGGATTGGTTCGAGTAAATAGGAAGAAATCCATGAGATGATCATTCTCTATCTACCCATATACTCCTTTGCTGAGCTGGCGCACCGTAACCCTGGCAACAATGGAAGTAGCTGCAAATCTATGTATTAGCTACAGAATCAGGTCAATTCTGTAGTTGAATGCAAACTTTAATAAAACAATAAGACATATGAACAAAATATGAAAAAGAGGACATATAAGTGCTTTCCTTAACAAAACCTTATATTTATTTCATTTATTTGGATGATAGAAATAGGAAAAATGAGGAAATATGGGCAAAAAGGGTGTCAAGGTAAAGCATTTCGTGGACTCTACATTCCCCCACACTGGAGGTTTTGTATGTCCTCATACAGCACAGCATTGTCATTCTCCTATACATTCTTTCTATCACATCCAGGATTCACTTTCTTTTTCTTTCTGGAAGCCACTTCCATTCTTGGTTTCTTCATGAGGATCTTATACTTTAGGTTGATGATTTCTCTTTGCATTTCCCTATATTCTTTCTTCAATCTCTTGTTCTTTTTGTACCATAGCCTTAAGTGAAGAATAAGGTTTTCACTCTTGGAAATTTGAATTCCATTATGTGCCTTTAGTGTTTGATTTTCATTTTCGAGGTATCTTTTTAATGTCTCTAGCTCAAATATTTCTTGCTTCAAAACATTAGATGCTAAAGGTTCTTGTAGCTCATTAAATTGGTCACTTCCTTCTCCTGGACTTTGGATTGACCCTTTGGTTGCTACTTCCTTTCTCTCTAATGATTCTATGTAATCATAAATTTCTTGCTGAACAGGATCAATGCCTGGACTTTGTACTGGACTTCTTGGAGGTGAACTGAAGGGAGGTGGTAACACCCTTGGTGACAATCTCAGTGACTCTCTTAGAGAGTCCTCAAGATCTTCAGTCTTCTCTTTCGACTCAAGATCGATATATTATGCAACTCATGAGGCTGCTTTTTGTATTGTGTTCAATATGATACTTCTTCTTAAACCTGCGGTTGGCAATCCATAAGTTTTATCCTCTGTAGATTTTGGATTTTATTTCTGAGGAAGGATATTGGTTTGGGGTAAAACCTATGTTTTCATGCCGGCTTTATTTCTTCTAAAATCCCTTGTTTCATTTTCTGCAAAATATCTACAATGGGTAGTTCATCCTCTAATAATTCTTATTGGGACTGGGGTTCCTATTCTATTACTATTTCCATTTTTCTCTTTCTTCCCCTTAGGGTTCTACTACCACTTGGTTGTTCAGGGATTTTCTCTTCAAAATGATTTCTTACTAGAAAATTTTCCCAATTGTCACCTATGCTTTGAAGATGAAACTCAATAATATTTTTATTAATCCATGATGGTACATTGTATTATGTATACACTAGACTTTATTTTGAACATTCATTGACATTTTCTTAAGGCTATGCAAGAGAAAGTATGGAAGATTCATTTGATGTTCTTCAAGGAAATTCATCATTATCCTAATGTGGTATAAAAACATGCATCCAAATCGACCTTCGCAAGTAATAAATTTCTGAAGTACAAGGAGCATATTTCTCCATTTACTTTTGAGGGCTAAACTAGGAATACCTTTTCTGAAGATGGTAGTGTCCGTGTTTGGGTTTTTCAAGAAAATTTTCCAATCTTCCCCTTTAATTCCTCTATTTTTGAACCACTTTTCTCCATCTCTAGGCAATTTCGTGGCTTTTTCAATCAAGGACTTTGTTACTGTGAACTTGACATCACTTATTTCAACCTCTGTTTCAACAAAAGATCATGAAAAAGTCTTCGTTACCTCCCTGTGCAAACCGTCAAATTTTTCTATGAATTTTAATCATTGTACTTTCTGTAACATTTCCCTAGTCTGAGGGTATCTTTCCAAGGACTTCTTTCCTCTTGGTTATGTTTGGACAATAATGCCCATGGTGAGAGATGTTTTGTCTCAAGAACTGTTTACTTGACAAGGAAAAATGGTGTTGGTAGGGTTCCATTTTGTGATGGAGAGAGATGGATAGGCTATATGAATTAGGAGAAATGAGAGAATGAGTGAATATAATGAAGGCTTGCGGAAATGAGTTAGCCATTGGAACACATTCAATTCAATGATTCGGCGATCAAATCGATGGATTCGAAATGAGGATGAGACAAGAGTTAAAATGGTGGACTATAATGGATTTGACAAGAAACTATCACCCATGATTTGCAATGATTTCATTTTATTTTGGTAGTGCTATGTCCACATAATTCATATATGCAAAATGTTAACCCTTGTTGTAAAATTAAAGTATCACATACCTTCGACTAATTTGCTAACCTTTATTTGTACTTTGATATATTCTACAAGTACTTTGCACTTAAAAGGAGTCAAATATTCTTCAATTTGAGCCACCAAGTGTTCCTGTCAAATTGGCTGCAAAAATCTTATTAGAGGTGCAGAAACTTGTCTGAGTTACAGAAAGTCATTAATTCTATAGCTGAGAGATATTTTTCTTTTTAAAAGAAACAGATGCTTAGGAAAAGGGGATTCCTTTTTGGAAGAAATGGTAAAGAGATAAAATTTAAGGTGCCAACAAAAGTTGGTTTTCACTTTACATTTGTGTATAAGCGTGCCAACAACTTGTTGGTTTTCATGTTTATACATTATTATTTATTTTTATTTTTTTATTATTTTTATTATATATATATATATATATAATTTTTTATTTTTATTTTATTTTTATTTTTATGATAGAGAAAAATAAAATTTCTAAGGTGGAAAAGAAGAAGAATTCTTCTCAACCATCTTCAATTCTGAATTGTCTGGGAAAATTTTGACAAATTCTTCTTTTGTCATTGGCTTCTGATAAAGTCTAAGTCGATGTCCATTTACTAAAATAGGAATCTTCTATTCATAAATAGTCCTGATTCTAATTGCACCATTATCAAAGACATTTTCAATTTCATAATGTCCAAGCCAGTGAGTTTGGAATTTTCCTGGGAAATTTTTGAACTTTGAATCAAAGAGTAATGCCCAATCTCCTAGATGAAATATCCTTTCTTTAATGTACTTGGTAATGCATCTGGAACTCTTTTGCTGACCTAGGCTGGTTTTTTGGAAGGCTTCTTGTCTTATTTCATCAAGCTCATTGAGTAGTCTCATCCTTTTCTTTTGTGCTTCTGATAAGTCAAGATCCAATTGGACTGTTGTTTTTTAGGTCTGGATCTGGAATTCTATTAGAAGTAAGACCTGCTTCCCATAAACAAGTTCATAGGGAGTATGTCCTGTAGTACTTCTCCATCTAGTTCTATAAGCCCATAAAGCTTCTGGAAGCTTTTCTACCCATTCCTTCCTATGTAAATGTATAGTCTTGGTAAGAATTGTTTCAATCACCTTGTTTGTAGACTCAACTTGTCTATTAGCTTGTGGATGGTATGGAGTGGACTTTTGATGCTTGATTTTGTACTACTCCACAAGCTTTTGCACTAATCTAAATGTAAACTGTATTCCTTGATCTGTTACAATTTCTCTTGGAACATCAAAACAAGTGAAATTATCCTCAAAAAGAAATGAAACTACAACATTTTCAGTAGAAAAAGGAAGTGCCTTAGCTTCTACCCATTTAGTGACATAATCAGTACATACCAGAATATACCTTTTTTGCTTTGAAGGTGGATTGATTGGACCAACAAAATATAGTGCCCATTTTTCAAATGGTTCAATGAGTACTTGAGGCTACAATGGAATTTCATTTGAAAGAGTAGGTTTTCCCATTCTCTGACAACTGTCACATCTTTTAACATATTCCTTGGTATCCTTGAAAATGGAAGGCCAATAATATCCTAAAAGTAGGACCTTATAAGCAGTTCTTTTATCAAAAAATGTCCTCCATGTGGTTCATCATGGCATGCTTTAAGTATTTCTAGTATCTCATCTTCTCGAACACATATTTTGATGATGAGATCTAGTCATGTTTTGTATAATTCTTCATTTATCCATGAATAAGATGTGCTATTGTGAACTATTCTCCTCTTTTCTCTAAGAGACAAATGAAATGGTATTTTCCCTATAGCTAAATAGTTAGCAATATCTGCATACCAAGTTGATTTAGTAGATACTGCAAAAATATATTTGTTAGGACCCTACATTGTCCCTTTTTGCTCATATATTTTGCTATCATTCCATCCTTTTTGAATCCATAATTAAAGCCCATGTTATTACTCTAATCCATTTTCCAAAGGTATATAACATTTCTTCTCATTACTATATGTTTGATTTGTTTTACATATAATTTTACATTACCTTCATAATTAATCGTTGACAGGATAGTTGCTGAAATGGTTTGAACACTGCAGATTTATCGTTGCGGTCTACGTTGCTGAAACAGTTAGAACAGTGCGCAAATCCCATTGCTGAAACAGCCCGTGATTTGCATTTTAGATTCGGTAGCAACAGGAGGAGATCATCGAAGGAGCTGTTACACTGGCCGTAACAACTATGTTCCAAAGTTAGCATTGTCACAACCATGGTAACAACATTTTGTTAATGGAAGAATCGATTATCCTATTTTAGCATATCAGGTTAAAGATAGGATTTATAATGTAGTCAATTATATAATAGATGTCTCCTATTTAAAAATAGGAGACATCAACATTAGAGGGACTACAGATAGACAGACTATGGGAAGGTCTAGTTGGGAGTAAAGGAACTTGAATCTTTTTGTAATATGATACTTTGACAGATGAATAAAATTTTGTTCTGAGCATTCCTTCTTAGTTCCTTTTTCTGGGGAATCTTGTGAGAAGGAAAGGGCCCACCTTCATCACAAGATTCACCCATTAATTCCAGTAGTGTGTTAAGTATTATTTTGCATTCATACCTTGTTAACCTTGTTTGCTTAAAGTACTTATGCATTATTAGAACTCCCTATTTATTGTTGAACTTCGTTTCTATTTGATTATTGCATTGTTTCCATAAATTCATTCATAGGTGATCAGTGATTATTTAAATTGGTTTTCCAGAGTGATTTTTTCGAAGCATGGTAATCAGAAACAGGTGCTGAAGGTTCCTACTTGGGGAATAGGGTCCTGTTCTCTATTACAGAACAACTAGTCTTTTCCTTTGCAGATTGATTTCCTTTCCTAGATTGTTCTTTTTAATGTAATCCAGGATTCTTTTGATAATTGTCTGCAATAGAGATATTGTTCCTGCTATAACTCAAAATAGAACTTCAATTTGTTTAAAGCGAGGTGTGATTAGAGTAATTGCTACAACAAATTTTCATTGCTTTTGGGATTGAGCATATACAATGCGTGATTTCCTTTGAAACAAACAGACTTCCCTGGGTTGATAATTCATGTAGCACTTGGTTGTTTAAATTAATAAGCAATTAAAGTGACCAACATTTTGGCACCGTTGCCAGGGAAGGCAATTGTAGATTTCAAAAGCATTAATATTTTTCTTTTAGATATGCATAATGCATGAGAGGACACAAGAAAACTAACCATACAGGTGGCAAGGGAAAAGGAGGAAGAAGAAAGACCTTTATTTATGATATCATATCAAAGGCTGAAACTTCTCAGAGGCTAAGCTCCCAAAAGCCAAAGCCTCAGCTCCCCCTTCAAACAAACTACGAAACAGAGGAAGTTGTGGGCCCTAAAAAGGTTGAGGAGACAGTAGAAGACATTGAGGAACCAGTAGAAGACATTGAGGAACCAATCGAAGATGTTGAGGAGCCAACAAAAAACATTAAAGCTAGAGCAAGTGCAGTAGGAGAACATCCAATGTAAGAGAACAATGAAGGATTCTTTGGTGGAGGATAGGTAGAACCTGAAGGAAGAGATGAGAATTCTCTCTCTACCTTGGGATTTCCTATTAGTGATCTTCCCAGAGGAGCAACTCCCATGAAGAATATCCCACTTTCGTCCTTACCTAACTTCCATGGCTTATCTTCTGAAGATCCTAATGAATTTCTTTTGAGTTTGATATATTATGCAGAAGCTATGATTATGTTACTAATGCTCAAAAACTGAAGTTGTTTCTAGAAACACTAAAAGGAAATGCACTAAGATGGTTCATGAGTCTGGGAGACCATGTAATCACAACATGGGAACAGATGAAACAGAAGTTTCTGCTCAAATATCAAGACTACTGCCGAATGAGAGAAAAAGGGAGGAACTATTTAAGATGGTACAAAAGGAGGACGAAAATCTGGAGGACTTTGTGGAAAGGCTACAATATAATCTGCAAAGATCCAATCATCTCGACGTAAGTAAAGATATTCTTAAAACAATATTATTGAAAGGGGTGAGGGATGATTGTCTAGACATGATAAATATGCTTGGTAAAGGGGACATATCTAAAGAATCATATGATGAAATTTTTAACCTATATAAAAGATGTTCAAGAGGAGCTGCAAGGAATAGATCAAATAGCAAGGATAATACAGATTCAAGAGTTCAAAAATCAGCCAGTGGAGAAGAAACAAGAGTTGAAATAGGTAATTTACTTGAGGAATTTAAAACTGAAATGTTAAGTTCTTTTGCTTCACAGATTGACACTTTGCATGGTAAGAAGAAACAAGCAGAAGCAGAAGCTGCTTTGGCTATCTTTTGTTCCAAATGTGGAGATAAACATCCACTAAGGGAATGCCCATTGGGCAAAGTGCCAATTTGCACCCTTTATGTGAGGGATCATGAAACACAACAATGCCCTTCTTTACTAGGAATAAAAGCAGCATTGCAACCAACTGAAGAAGAAGTTGAAGCAGTCTATCTGCTAACACAGAGGAGGCAATGGCAACCACGAGGACAAGTTATGAACTCTAATATGCCATTTACATCTTCTAATTGTTGGAACAATTATCCTTCTTTTAATCAAGCAAACTACCCACCCTTTAATCAAATGCAATACCTGCCCTTCAATCAAATGAATTACCCACCCATGCAACAACCAAACCCTCCCTTTGTAGACCCAGCAATGTGGACTCCTTGGCCTCCACAACAACAGTCTTACTTTAATCAATGGAATCCAAAGGGGTCAACAACTCCCATTTCCAAATCAATTTCCTCAGTTTCAGCAACCACTCCCTCTACCATCAGGCGCTCCATCAAATAATCAAATGATGAGACCCTAGCTACCTGTACAACCAAACCCTAACCCCAATAATAAAGTTGTGCAAGTTATTGGTATTCAGAACCAACCTATACTTCTTGTTTTTCCTGCGCAGTGTAATGATATTCATTTACGATCTGGGAAAATAGTCGAACCCATTATTGATGATATTACCTCTTCTGATTCTGATAAAGAAGAGACAGAGAAAAATAATTCATGTAAGGAGGTACAGCCACCCTCTAATAAGGGTGCTGAAATAGCAGAGCCACCATTCCCTGAGCGTTTAGCTTTGACTAAAATGCCTGAGCCACCTACTTTCAATATTTTAGGGGAATTACAGAATCTTTATGTTAAAATTCCACTTTTACAAGCACTAAGAGATGTACCAATTTATGCCAGAACTATGAGAGATATTTGTATTAAGAAACCCGGTAGGAAAGCTAAAGATCCCCTTACAGTTCATGTTATGGGTGATCTATCTGCCTTAATGTCCGGTAAAGCCCCTCCTGTTAAATATGGTGATCCCGGCCATCCTACTGTTACAGTACAAATTGGAAAAACTATCATTTCACGAGTTCTGGTAGATTTAGGTGCTGCTATAAATATTATGACTCTTGAAACTTCACAACTATTACAGCTGAAGAATGTGATCAGAGAGACACCAACCATTCTAGAGTTAGCTGACCGTTCTACAATCAAACCAGAAGGAGTCATTGAAGACCTAATCATCTCAGTTGAATCTTGGAATTACCCAGTTGACTTTGTGGTATTACAGACTAAAACAAAGTTTGGGGGACATCCTCTAATTCTAGGAAGGCCCTGGTTGGCCATAGACGATGCCTTTATCAACTGTAGATCTGGTTCAATGACAATTTCTAATGGATGTGAAACCAAGCAGCTTACTCTCTACCCTCATGCCACACCTATGATTAATAATGATAATTTTGTATGGTTGGACTATGATGATGATGCTACTCAACCTATTTTAACTATCGGACAAGCTTTAAACCTCAAAGATACCACTGAGGATGAAGTAATTAATAATTTTATTTGTGAACCCTCCTCGGTCACTTCTGAAACACATAATCAGTTAACTGCAATTTTGGAATCTGATACCTAGGAGAAGCTTAAATCTGAACATCTACCTTAAGCATCAACTACCATCTCCTCTAAAAGCATAACAGTAGAAATCGAACCTGGCAAGACATTGAACATAAACCCCAACTTGACAGATGCTAAAACACAGTAGCTAATGAAGTTACTTTGTGAAAATAAGGAAGCATTCGCATGGGATTATACATATATGAAGGTAATCTCTCCTGAATTATGTACTCATCGCATTTATATCAAGGAGGGTTTCCAACCAATCTGTCAACCCCAGCGACGAATGAATCCCAATTTGACGGAAATTGTCAAAGAGGAACTTCAAAAATTGCTTAATGTAGGGTTTATATATCCCATATCTGACAGTGAATGGGTTTCTCCGCTGGTAATAGTACCTAAGAAAAATGGGAAATGGAGGGTGTATGTAGATTATAGAGCCTTAAATAAAGCCACTCAAAAGGGTTACTTCCCCTTGCCATTCATTGATCAAGTGTTAGATAGTTTGTGAGGGAAGAAATTATTCTCCTTTTTAGATGGTTTTAGTGCGTATAATCAAATCAAAATTGCACCCCAAGACCAAGATAAGACCACTTTTACTAGTCCCTGGGGAACTTTTGCCTATATAGTTCTCCCATTTGGACTATGTAATGCACCAGCAACCTTTCAAAGAGCAGTGATAGGAATCTTCTCTTGATATGCTTAATGACTCTATGGAGTTATTTATGGATGATTTTACCCCTTATGGTGTGTCTTTTGAGGATGCATTACAAAACCTTGAGAAAATACTTAAACATTGTGTACAATCTCACCTTCCTTAAGTACTGAAAAATGTCATATGATGATGAATGAAGGAATTGTACTTGGACACTTTATTTCATTTCAAGGAATTCAGGTAGATCCATCCAAAATATAGGTAATTTAGAACCTTCCTATTCCTAGAACACAAATTGATGTAAGAATTTTTTAGGACATGCAGGATACTACAGAAGATTTATCAAAAAAATTCCCAAAATAGCTTCTCCTTTGTTTGTGTTACTTATGAAAAGTGTTGAATTCAAGTGGACTAATCTTTGCCAGAAAACATTTGATGAACTCAAGCATCAGTTATCTACAGCTCCTATTTTAAGGGGACCTGATTGGGCACTTCCCTTCCATATATCCTCTGATGCTTCGGACACTGCAATTGGAGCTGTCTTGGGACAAGAGGAAAACCATCTTCCTTATGCTATCTATTTCATTAGTAAGAATATGACTCCTGCCAAGCTTAATTACACAGTTACTGAAAAGGAATTTTTAGTAGTCATTTATGCCATTAATAAGTTTCGACATTATATTACTAGTTACTCTACTTTTGTCCATACTGACCACTCAGCTATTAAGTATTTAATGAACAAATCTGTCACAAATGCCTGAGTTACCAAGTGGTTATTGTTATTACAAGAGTTTGATATTACAATTGTAGATCGACCAGGTAAAGAAAATGTAGTTGCTGATTTCCTTTCTTGGTTAAAAGCTGATGATAATACTCCAGTAGATGATTCCTTTCCTGATGAATATTTATTTGCAGTATCTGCTCACTCACCTTGGTATGCAGACATTGCCAATTATCTGGTTGCAGGAAAGTTACCATCACACCTATCACATCGAGAGAAAAGAAATATCATTCAACAAAGTGCTTGGTATAGCTGGATAAGTGGGTGTCTTTTCTACACAAGACTTGATCATGAAATTCAGAGATGCATTAGAGAAGATGAGGTTTATGATATACTGAAAGCTTGTCATGATGGCCCTTGTGGAGGGAATTTTGTTGATAAAATAACGACACATAAAATTCTCAGGATGGGTTATTATTGGCCCTCACTCTTCAAGGATGCAAAGAAATATGTTCGGGTCTGCGATAGCTGTCAGAGAATGGGTCAACCTAATCATAGAGATGAAATGCAATTGAATCACCAGGTAATACTTGAACCCTTTGAAAGATGGGCTCTAGACTTTGTAGGGCCCATTAATCCTCCATCCAATCAACATATTGGTTTGTACAAATTATATTACTAAATGGGTGGAGGCTAAAGCACTCATTAGCACTAATGAAGAATCTATTTTAGCTTTTCTATTTGAAGAAATCTTTGTTAGATTTGGAATGCCTAGAGAGCTAGTTACAGATGGAGGACCTCCTTTCAATTCTCATGGTTTTAAAACCACCGTTCAAAAATATCATATTCATCATAGAATGACTACACCATACCACCCCCAAGCCAATGGATAGGTGGAGAGTACAAACAAATTCATAGAAGCCATTCTAACGAAAACAGTGAAGGAAACTGTTAGGCCCCTATACTACTAGTGTAACCCCTTATTGTTATTAGTACAACCCCCTTATTATATTTTTGTACCCATGTAGTCCCCATATTGTTACTATTGTGCCCCATAGAAGCCCACTATTATTATTATTGTGCCCTTACATTATTATTGTTATGTCGGCTCTGATTATATTATGACTCCTTAAACTCCTATATATAGAAAGGAGGTCTTGTCATTTGTATCATCAAAGAATTGTTCATTTTTGTAATGTAAAGGAGGTTTCCCCCTCGAAGAGGCTTATTTATAAGGCGTTCATCTATCTTTTCTATCTTTTTGTGAGTTGGTTTCATAACAAAAACAAGAAGGATTGGTCTCAAAGGCTCCCTGAAACTCTATGGGCTTACAGAAATACCTGGAGAAATACTACAGGATTTTCTCCCTATGAATTGGTTCATGGTAAAAGTGTTGTTTTTCCTGTGGAATTTTAAATTAAAACCTTAAGGCTGTAGCAGCTTCAGGAATTGGATGAAACAAGGTTAGATGTCATTCATCAAACAACTATGATCAAAAAACAAAGGACAAGGTGGCATGATAAAACCATCAAGCATAAGTAGTTCCAAAAAAGTAAATGGGCTTTATTGTATGATTCTCGGTTTGAAAATTTTCAGGGGAAACTACGTACAAGATGGTTGGGACCTTACGAAATAAATATTGTTTTTCCCAATGGAACAGTAAGGCTCCTAACAATTGATGATTCTAGAACACCATTATTAGTAAATGGTCATTGGCTCCGTCTGTACTAGCGACCCATTTCCAAAGAGGATTTTAAAGCCACTTGCATAGCAGATTCACATTATCTCTTTTTGGGGGAGCCTACTGCCCTTCATTGCATCTAATTTCTGCATTTTATTTTTAGCATTAGATTAGATTTCTTAACTAATAATCCCTGTCAAGGGTTGGCATGTTGCAATTGATTATTCTGCAAATTCTAGATTTAGGAAAGGCTGATTGAAAAGGACAATCCTACCACAAGCATATCTAAGCTTCATCTTGTGAAGCACTTTCATCTCATTTCAATCCATCCATAGTTCATTTCCCTTCCTTTCTCTTCCCCACGTTTCCCATCATTTTTCAACAACATTTTTCCTATTTTTCTCATCAATGAAATAGTACTCTTCAACAACATCTTCCCTATTTTTCCCATTCCTGGAACAGTATTCTTCAACAACATTTTCCCTATCTTTCCCGTTACTGAAACACCACCCTTCACCCATTTTCCTGTTGCTGAAACACTATCCTTTACCCATTTTCTCGTTGTTGAAACACCATTTCTTTTCAAAAGACATCACCACACAGCACTTTCCATCATGAAAATCACTTCTTCCATTTTTATGCTAATTTTGTCCTTTCACTACCTTCTCCTATGACTATACAGACCTTTAATATAATCACCCTCATGTTTCAAAAGCTTCTTCCATGACTATTGATGATCTATTGTCAACGAGCACTATATTTTTTGAAATATGGATTAAAGGTAAACATGAGGTATGTAAATATTATGTGTAAGTACTATTAAACTATGGTTAAATGAGAAGATTATGTCATTATTACCATGATCCCCATACATTTAAAGCTATTATTTCAGTCGTAGTTGGGGGGGAATACCAAGATTATACGCCATCATTTCACAGCAAGCCAATTACCATCATTTTTCTTACCCACTATCACGTCTTATCACCTCGCCTCTATGTTGTTACTCCATGTTCTCATTCACAAAATTTACTCTGTCCGAAGTGTGGTAACTCAGTTTTTGACTGTGCATTTTACCAAAGCTGGTTAACTATGGGAGGACCTGCTATTTGACATGAGCCCGACTCGATAGCTCTACTTGAATTACATCCAGAGGTATATCAGATTTTTCAGCAGGTAGGCTGGGTAGGATATTTTCAGAGGCTTCAGGGATTCAATCCACAACAGGTCCTTGAATTTGTACGTAATCTATGGGAGGGCCATTCTACTATCTAGGGAGTTCGAATTCCGGTCTCAAAGCATGACATAGCACAGGTTTTAGGCCTGCCAGTCACTGGAATTCGATGGTTTAGTCGCAAGCATATCATTCTGAATGCACAAATGGATTTTCTCCTGCCAAGAGAGTAGGTCGAGCCCAAAGGTCGGGGTGTCTGAGTTCACTCATTACCACCTCCATGGCCGACAGTTTCTGAATTCGTCAAACATTATCTCACTTGTGAAGGTCGCTACCAGGTAGTCTATCAGCATGATTTTGTCTTGTTAAATCATTTGAGACATGGTCGACTATTAAATATTCTGTATTATTTACTTGGGTGTCTAAAGAATATGTCACATTACTGTAGACAGGTAAAATTCCCACTCCTTTCCCTCACCCATCACCGTCTTGTCCAACTACTAATTCAGAGTGGTTTTGCTCAACAAATCCCCCTTATCAATAATCCACCCCTAGACCCTGAGCAAGCTACTGAAATCCCTCAACAAGTTGCTGAAAATCCTCAAGAGATTCCAAAAAATCCCCATGAGCAGCAACGAAAGAAAATTCTTGATCCCCCAAAATCCCACTAGCAGAATCAGTCAATCCAATTGACCCTCTCACTACATCAACTCCATCCCACAATTTAGCAGAATCATCTAATTCTATCATTCATATTTCTAGTGATGTTTCTAAAGATAACCTTCCTATCCCTATGCTAAAAATAAAAAGGCAAATTAAGACTGTTTTCCTACCAAAAAGACGAACAAGGACCTCAACCAAAGAAGCTACCATTTCTAATAGCCCTCCCCATCAGAAGAAACCCACTCATAAAAGGAAAATCACTGCTCTCCCTACCTTTTACCCCGAAGACGAATGAGGGCATCAACAGAAGTGGCAACTGTTGCCACCATCCTAAACTCCCCACCTATTCGTCTAAAACCCCACACCCCACCACAGTCCCAAGTCCTCGAATATTTACCTGTCTCACCCTCGGGCACTGAAACACAAGAACCAGATTCCTAGGATTTTACGACATCATTTCTTTTAGAACAAGTAGCTGTCACACAAGAACTAGGTACTCATTTAGCAGCTGTCACATGAGAATCAACTGCTGATCCACAAAATCCAGATGCCCAGGATGTTGCACAACACGTAGCTGCCACACAAGAACCAGCTACCCATTCAGTAGCTACCACACAAGAACCAGCTGCTGATATACAAAACCTGGATGCTCAGGATGTTGCACATGACGTAGCTGCTACACAAGAACCAGCTACCCATTCAGTAGCTGCCACACAAGAACCAGCTACTGATATACAAAACCTGGATGCTCAGGATGTTGCACATCACGTAGTTGCTACATAATAACCAACTACTCATTCAGTAGCTGCCACACAAGAACCAGTTACTGAGACTGTGACTGATACACAAATCCCAGTCACCCTGGCTTCCCTTTTATAGGAAAATGAGTTTCTAAAATCAGAACTCAAATCTTATAAGAAGGAATTAGTAATGGCAAGGGAAGCCTATGACAGAGAGCTTAATTTGTATACTTTAGCCCATGCAGCATCCACGACCGAGAAAAGTACAGAGAAAGACCAGTACAAGGAATATATGTGCAGCCAATGCGGTAATATTTATCATCAAGCAGGGTATAAAATAGTTGAAATTCCACTGCCTGGAGCCTCCCCTGCATCCACGTCTTCTGCAATCAAGGAGGAACGCCCTACTATTACACAAGAACCAGTAGGGCCTCAAAAATTTCTGCATCCACGTCTCCTACAATCAAAGAGGAATGCCCTACTAGTACACAAGAACCAGTAGGACCTTCAAAAAATTTTGAGAAAGAAGGTAAACCACAAATACCTTGGCCTACTATGCCTATTAAAGCTGAAGATCCAGTAGCTAGGCCTATGAAAACGGTTTTTACTCAAATTGAACCTCTGCCTACAAAAACTGTTTTTACTCAGACTTGTAGTACTGAAGAACAAATTGATAAATGGAAGAAAGAATATGTTATGTCGCAAGATAAGATCTTGCAGGAGCATAAATCACTCTGGAAAAATCATATATATTCAAATTGGGAAGCCTTAGATAAAGTACTCCAGCAGTCTCACGCACAGAAGAAAGAGAATAAAGAGCTAAAGAGCAAATTGTTCCTTATGTTTGATTTTGTTCACAAATTATTAGCTGTCGGGAAACCATCTTCCAATTATTCTCTTTTTCTTGCAGAACACTTAGCGTTCTTTCAGATAAAGGCAATTAAAAATGGGAGACCTCATGAAGTATCTACACCCGAGCAGTTTGTGGAAACTTTCACAGAAGCATCCACCACTGATCAACATTTGTTCTTTGAGTTGTATCTCCACAATGAGGCTATCCCTAAAAATAGTAAGATCAATCTTAATCCTTTGGTTGGCGATGTTAAGATTAGGTTATTTGCCTCCTTCCTTGCCAATCAGATCACATGGTAGACTTCCTTTCTTACAGCAAAGCATAATGAGGACAACCGCCTCCTGTGGATTCGACCAGAGCCACAAAATCTTGCCATTTTCATTTGAGAATATCGTCAATTTTTGAAAGAACCAAGGATGGTTGAACACATCAGGCAAATACAAGCAATAGTGCTACAGGACTGCCAACATTTTGTTAAGACAAAGGAAGTTGCTGCCTTAAAAGCAAACAACTTATTCTGGCAACAGTCCTCTAAGGAAATGCAGGATTATAACCCCTTTAGTTCCCCTAATCTTGAAGTAGCAATCTCAAGGGTACCTGACTCTATCAATGTGTCTAGCAATGTGCTGAAAAATGGATAGGATATCATTTTCGTTTTCCTCTTCTATGGATGCCAGCACAAGAATATAAGGTTCATTACAGCTTGACTAAAAAGGAAGAAGCAGCAGCATCGCAGAGGCTACAAAATGTGCACGGGTTCAGAGATCTAGCTGACAATACCTTCTATAGTTACTACTTAAGTAATTTGCACTCCAAAGCCCAGTACCTGGACTCAGATTCAAAGTGAAGTTGCATGAGGACATGCAACCCTTTCAATTGGGGGGGATGTTAGGACCCTACATTGTCCCTTTTTGCTCATATATTTTGCTATCATTCCATCCTTTTTCAATCCATAATTAAAGCCCATGTTATTACTTTAATCCATTTTCCAAAGGTATATAACATTTCTTCTCATTACTATATGTTTGATTTGTTTTACATATAATTTTACATTACCTTCATAATTAATCGTTGATCGGATAGTTGCTGAAACAGTTTGAAGACTGCAGATTTATCATTGCGGTCTATGTTGCTGAAACAGTTAGAACAGTGCGCAAATCTCGTTGCTGAAACAGCCCATGATTTGCATTTTAGATTCGGCAGCAACAGGAGGAGATCATTGAAGGAGCTGTTACACTGGCCATAAGAACTATGTTCCAAAGTCGACATTATCACAACCATTGTAACAGCATTTTGTTAATGGAAGAATCGATTATCCTATTTTAGCATATCAAGTTAAAGATAGGATTTATAATGTAATAATTGTATAATAGATGTCTCCTATTTAAAAAGAGGAGACATCAACATTAGAGGGAGATAGACAGACTACGGGAAGGTCTAGCTGGGAGTAAAGGAACTTGAATCTTTTTGTAATATGATACTTTGACAGATGAATAAAATATTGTTCTGAGCATTCCTTCTTAGTTCCTTTTTCTGGGGAATCTTGTGAGAAGGAAAGGGCCCACCTTTATCACAAGATTCACCCATTAATTCATGTAGTGTGTTAAGTATCATTTTGCATTCATACCTTGTTAACCCTGTTTGTTGAAAGTACTTATGCGTTATTAGAACTCTGTATTTATTGCTGAACTTCGTTTCTATTTGATTATTGCATTGTTTCCATAAATTCATTCATAGGTGATCAGTGATTATTCAAATTGGTTTTCTAGAGTGATTTTTCCGAAGCATGGTAATCAGAAATAGGTGCTGAAGGTTCCTGTTTGCGGAATAGGGTCCTGTTCTCTGTTAGAGCACAACTAGTCTTTTCCTTTGCAGATTGATTTCCTTTCCTAGATTGTTCTTTTTAATGTAATCCAGGATTCTTTTGATAATTGTTTGCAATAGAGAGATTGTTCCTGCTGTAACTCAAAGTAGAACTTCAGTTTGTTTAAAGCAAGGTGTGATTAGAGTAATTTCTACTACAACTTTTCATTGCTTTTTGGATTGAGCATATATAGTGCGTGATTGCCTTTGAAACAAACAGACTTCCCTGAGTTGACAATTCATGTAGCACTCGATTGTTTAACTTAATAAGAAATTAAAGTGACCAACAATATTCATCAAGAAAATTTATCCTCCACGGGTTGATCATTATTATCATTCTGAATTCTAGATAAAAAGTCAGCAATTGTATTCTATTTTCCGGGTCTATCTAGAATGGTGATGCTAAATTCTTGTAACAATAAGAGCCATCTGGTTATTCTTCCATTTGTGATCATTTTATTCATTAGGTATCTAGTGGAAGAATGGTTTGTGTGAATGAAAGTTTCATAGCCAGTTATATGATGTCTGAATTTGTTAATGGCATGAACTGCAGCTAAAAACTCCTTCTCAGGTACAATATAATTTAGCTCTGTTGGAGTTAAATTTTTACTGGTGTAATATATTGCATAAGGAGTAAGGTATTTTTTCCCTAACACAGCTCCTAAGGTTGTATCTGAAGCATCAGTTAATATATGGAAAGGAAATTTCCAATTGGGTCCTTTAAAGATAGGTGTTTCAAAATTTTCATTTTTCAAAGTTTCAAAGGCAGTTTGACAATTAGAATCCCAATTGAATTCACAGTCTTTGGTAAGTAGTTTAAAGAGTGGAGATACAATTTTTGAGATGCAATTTTTTTGAATTTTTCTATAAATCTTCTATAATATCCAGTAAAACCACGAAAACTCCTAACATCTCGTTGACAGCTTGGCACTGATAATTTAGAAATAACCTCAACTTTAGAAGAGTCTACCTTAATTCCATCCCCTTAAATATGGTGACCTAAAACAATTCCTTCATCAAACACCATAGAACATTTCTCATGACTTAATGAAATATTTGTTTCTTTACATCTTATTAGAACTTTTTCTAAATTTTCAAGTGCTTCTTTAAAAGAATCTCCATAAACTGTGAAATCATCCATATACACTTCACACAATCATGAATAAGATCAGAGCAAATTCTAAGGACTGTTCTTTGGAATGTTGCTAGAGAATTGCATAGTCCAAAGGGAAGTACCTAGTAAGCATAAGTTCCCCATGGATTGGTAAATGTGGTTTTATCTTGATCTATAGGTGCTACCTGAATCTGATTATATCCACTAAAACCATTCAAAAATGAAAAATACTTTTCATTGCTAATGTGTCCAAGACTTGATCGATGAAAGGAAGTGGAAAATGGTCTTTTAATGTTTCTTTATTTAATTCCCTGTAATCGATACATACTCTCCATTTCCTATTTTTCTGAGGAACAATTACTAGGGGTGACACCCACTAACTCTCTGATATTGGATAGATGAAATTTACATTTAATAGCTTTTATAATTCCTCCTTAACAATTTCTTTTAGATTTGGGTTCATTCTTCGTTGTGGTTGTCTAATTGGTCTTGCACTTTGTTCAATGTAGATATGGAGTATGCAAGTTTTAGGATCAATTCCTCTCATATCAGTGTATTCACATGTATATGCAAAATAATGTTTTTGTAAAAGTTCTACCAATTGATTATTTTGTAATTCTTCCAGGTTTTTATTAATATTCAAAGTTTTACCTAGAAAAATTTCTATTGAAGAATTCCAAAATTTCTCCATAGAGAGAAAAGATACTTTTCTAGATGAGAGATATTCATTTCGACTATGGTCATAATGTGAGGAAGATTCATTATTTTCTAGTAGATTTAAAATTTGGTCTTCCTCTCTTACTTGTTCAGTAGTGAAAACAGGTTCTATATCATCATTGTCATCTATCGATTCCTCATTCTCTATTTCTATTTTTGTTTTTGCAGGTGGATATAATGTAAATTTCTTTATAGAGTTTCCATCTGAGATAAACATGTCACCTGATCTACAACTGATGAAAGCATCAGCGGTAACTAAACAAGGTCTTCCTAGGATTAATGGATGTCCTCCTATACTATTCTTGGTTGTTAAGACCATGAAATCGATAAGATATTCCCAAGAATATAAGGATACACAAACATCTTCTAACACACCATCGGGTTTAATTATAGACTTGTCTGCTAATTGTAACAATGTTCGTGTGAATTGAAGGTTAAGAAGTCTAAGTGAATCCATAACTTGTTTACTCATTATGTTTATGGCTGCTCCTTGATCAATCAGTGTGTTTGGTATTTCAATTCCATTGATGTGAATTTTCACAATGGGGCTCCCTGGATCTAGATATTTTTGGATTGGTGTTTTCCCCATCATGATGTCTGCAATTTTCCCAACTAATTGAATTTTTTTATGTATTTTCTTTTTCTTCTTAACCTTTGAGTACTTAATTCCTTAATTGTTTTTTCAAAGATTGGTATTTCTTTTGTGGCTTGTAAAAAAGGAATTTTTATACAAATATTTCTTAATTCATCCATCATATTATAATCAGGCAATATGTTTTGTTTTTCTACTCCTTCATCAATTTTGAACCGTTCAGGAAAAGGTGGTCTAATGGATACCGAAGGTTTTTCTATAATAAAATTATTTATTGGAACAATTTCTGTTTGATTATTCTCTTTCTGAGGGAGAGAGGTTTCTCCTTTAGATTTATTTTTATGTTTTTGAATATTTGTCCTTGCTTCCTAAATAAAACAGGGTTTTTCTTTGTAATACTCTTCCAGACCTTAATTGAACATTATTTAGATGTAGTGGAGTTATTACATAGGTTTGAGGATTTTTCCCTCCATGTTGTAAACAAGTTGTTGTTGTGATATTTTGTTATTGGGATTCAAAAGTGGTTGAGCGGGTAATTGATTTGATTTTTGTGTAAATGGTAGGGAGAGTTGTGGATTTTGATTTTGAACTTGGACTTGAGGTAATTGATTGGTTTTAGGAATTTGATTAGATTGGGGTAGGAATTGTGGTGGAAAATTAGGATAGGATGCTGAATATTGTTGATATTGAGCATAAGCCCCATGAGGATTTTTCCATCATTGATTCAAAGATTGTGATTGTGGCTGAGCCCAAGGCTGCCAATATGGATTCCAATTATTTTGTGAAGACTGAGTAAATTGTTTTGATCTAAATCCTTGTGGTTGATTTGTTTGAGAGTTCTTCCATGGTTTCTTGGCAATAAAGTAAAGAGAGTCTACTTGTTCTGGTATCCCTTCATCATTAAATATAGCCTTGAGACCTCGTAAAGAAGGACATTCTTTAGTGTCATGGTTATCTAGACATATGGCACAAGTTTCTATAGTTTTTAAGTATAAAGGACATTCTCTTAGAGCTTGCTTCTTTTGACATCTAGGATAGAAAATGGATACTGCAACATTTTCGGATTTTTGCTTGTTTTGTATTTTAAGAGTGTCTATTTGTTCACTTAGACTCCCTAAAATATGTGTCTTGAAAGTATCAAGAAAGCTTTCTAATTCTTCCCTAATGACTGTTCCAACTGCAAATTGATTGATTCTTGATAACAAAGGGTCTCTAAGACTTTTTCCAACTCGTGCTTTACCCCTTGAGATATGTACACATAAATCACAGATATTTGTAAATGGTAATTGAGAAATATCTCCTTTTCCTGTTAAGTGAAGGAGATCAATTCATTCTTGTTTGATAGATTTGAGTAGGAGGGCTTTCAAAGTTTCCTCATCCAAATTATTAATATCTCCTTTTCTTGTTAAGTGAAGGATATCAATCCATTCGTGTTTGATAGCTTTGAGTAGGAGGGCTCAAAGTTTCCTCATCCAAATTATCAATTTTTTCTCTTTTAAGATTATAGACAAATCTCTCGACTAAGTCTTCAAGGTTCTCATCTTGTTTTTGTGTCATTTTGAATACTTCGTCTTTAATGTTATGAGGCATATAATAATCTCTATATTTCTCTAAGAAATCTTCTTTCGTTTGTGCCCATGTACTTATAGAATTCATCCCTAGACTCATGAACCATTTTAATGTTGAATCCTTTAAAGTAATAGGGAATAATTTCAATTTTTTAGCATCATGTAGATAATCATATGATCTGCATAATACTTCAATTCAAAGAGAAATTTCTCTGGGTCTTCACTTCTTTTTCCATGCAAATTAGGAAGAATAGAAGGTGAAATATTTTTCATTATGAGGGTTCTATCTTCATCAAAAATAGGAAATCCAAAAGGATCTAGATTTCCTCTACCTCTACCCCCTCTTCTATTTCTATCTCCACCTCCTTCTCTACCTCTTCCTCCTCCAATCCTATTTTTCTCACCATTGACATTGTGTACCTCACCTTCCCCTTCTTCAGCCATGATAGATTATTCAGAACTAATGTAAGGTTCTTCTAATTCTTTTGGTTCCTCTATCAATGGATAGCCAAAATAAGTTTCTTGTTTCTCTTCTTCACTAGGAATTTCTAATTCTTCTCCTAGAATTTGTTCACCAGTGGAGGATATAAAAACTACTCATGTAGTTGGGGATGTAGGATTTTCTTCAATTACAACTTCAATAGATGAAGTAGGTGAAGTTCTGAATTGGATTTCTGATCTTGAGACTTCAGGAAGTCTTCGTTGTCCTACAAAAGGAATTCAGGTTTGAGTAGGTGGTTTGGAACTTCGAAGTCGTGGTGGAGTGAATGGATTTGTGGGGAATAAGCTTCTTCCTTGTCCTACAAATATACCTCTAGAGTCTCTTTCCCTATGCATATCATGTTTTTAATTGATGGTTTTTTTTTAACTTCTATTTGTACATCCCCGGCAATGGCGCCAAAATGTTTACTCAATTTATTGTTCTTAAATTGCAATCATGAATTATCGACCAGGGCAGGTAAACTGATGAAGTATAAGTGCATTATATGTGCTAGAAGTTATTTATGTCATTAAGGTGCTTATGTTATGGTTAATGTCTAAATCTAGAAGTAGTATGGAGATGATGTTATTGTCTATATTAGAGTATTATCTTTGAGATTTGTTAATTGGTTATTTTAAGATTAATCCTAATTGAATAGAACTTTGTGGGATGGTTGAATAATGATCCTAACTCTACTCTGTTAAACTATTTCTCATTATGTTTGGATTTTTATGTTGCATCTAAACTAGGCTAACTATGAAAGCATGGAATGATGTGAAGGAGATCCTACTTCATCGAATTGGAAAATGAAAGATGCTTGAATTCAATTGCTAAGAAAAGATTGTCACTCTTAACTATCGCAACTTCACTCAATGTAAAAGTAAAGCAAGAATGAGATTACTAATCTATTAAATAGTGAAACTATGAAACGAAATGGCTGAATTATACTAGGTAGAAAGCAAATGAAATGATTGAGTTATGCTAGGTATAAAGCAAAATGAAATGATTGAGTTATGCTAGGTATAAAACAAATGAAATTACTGATGCAGATATCAATTTAATCGTGAACTCCATTGGACTACATCATAAAAATATAAAACAAAGCATCCACAAATTAATTCTAAGAAACAAAATAGAATCTACTTGCAATGAGTCCAAGACCTGATCTGCATGCAGGGGCCCTCCATGAGGCAGTCATCAACTTTAATCAATGCACATAAAATGTATGAACCAAGATCTATTAATCGGAAGATAGTTTCAAGAGGATGCTTTCAAAATTACATAAGGTGACGCACACCAAAACACAGAGAAGCCATTGTTCTTATATATTTTTTAATTAACAATATGAGAAATTCAAGACTAAGTATCTTTTCTACAATACTTATCAAACCAAATAATATCGCTTACTCATCGATTTTCCATTGTTGGGTGTGGAGCCTGATTATCTTCTGAATTCAAAGGTTTCAGTCAGATGTATACCCCAGGAAGACTGTACACCCCTCCACGTGGGGGGGTGCGGGGGGGGACTTGTCCCCCCTGCAGGGGTCCGGGGGGGTAAATCCCCCCTGGTTGGGGGGTCCGAGGGCCAGCGGTCCCTCGGCAGGGGTTTGGGGGCAACGCCCCCGAAGCTAAAAATAGATGTAAAATTGCCTTGTAAAAGTCTAATAATTTCTAGTCAATCTGGGCCGTTCATTAGGCGAATGATCTGATGGTAGAAGTTATGTTTAGTTTAGGGTTTTTTTGCCCTAGAAGACAACCCCTCACTATATATGAGGGAATTGTATTGCGTCTATATTAGATCTGTATTCTGAGTGAGGAAGAGAGAGGAGATTGAGAGAAAAGAGGGAGTTACAACAGATCTACTGTAGGTTGTATCTCTTCAGTTTGCTAGATAATATAATAAAAGAAGGACTGGTTGTTTCTCCGTGGACGCAGCCCAAACTGGGTGAACCACGTATATCTGTGTCTCTCTTGTTTTATGCGTTTTCTGTGTTTATATTTCTACAATATTTTATGTGTTCCATTACTCCCTAATATATAATTTTATAACATCTATTTGAAAAAGAAAATCGGTAATATCTCTTGAAACACGAACTGTGATCAAGCACATTATATTGCGGTTGACTATCACGGTTGACCATGTTGTAGTGTGATTATCTTGATGGATTGGTTCGAGTAAAAAGGAAGAAATCCATAGAGGATCATTCTCTATCTACCGATATACTCCTTTGCTGAGCTAGCACGACTGAACCCTGTCAACAATGGAAGTAGCTATGGCTCTGTGGATTAGTTGCAGAATCAGGTCAATTATGTAGCTGAATGTAAAATTTAATAAAACAATAAGGCATATGGAAAAAATATGAAAAATAGGACATATAAGTGCTTGCATTAATAAAACCTTATATTTATTGCATTTATTTGGATGATAGCAATAGGAAAAAGGAGGAAATATGGGCAAAAAGGGTGTCAAGGTAAAGCAGTTATTGGACTCTACATTCCCCCACACTGGAGGTTTTGTATGTCCTCATACAACACAACATTTTCATTCTCCTGTACATTCTTACTATCACATCTAGGATTCACTTTCTTCTTCTTTCTGGAAGCCACTGCCATTCTTGGTTTCTTCATGAGGATCTTATACTTTAGGTTGATGATTTCTCTTTGCATTGCCATATTTTCTTTCTTCGATCTCTTGTCTTTTTTGTTCCATAGACTTAAGTGAAGAATAAGGTTGTCACTCTTGGCAATTTGAATTCCATTATGTGTCTTCAGTGTTTGATTTTCATTTTTGAGGTATCTGTTTAATGTCTCTAGCTCAAATATTTCTTGCTTCAAAACATTAGATGCTGAAGGTTCTTGTGGCTCATTAAACTGGTTACTTCCTTCTCCTAGACTTTGGATTGACCCTTTGGTTGTTGCTTCCTTTCTCTCTAATGATTGTATGTAATCATAAATTTATTGTTGAACAAGATCAAGTTCTAGACTTTGTACTGGACTTCTTGGAGGTGAACTGAAGGGAGGTGGTGACAGTCTTAGTGACTCTCTTGGAGAGTCCTCAAGATCTTTAGTTTTCTCTTTCGACTCAAGATTGATATATTTTGCAACTCCTAACTCTGATTTTTGTACTATGTTCAATCTGGTACTTCTTCTTAAACCTATGGTTGGAAATCCCTGAGTTTTATTCTCTTGAGCTTTTGGATTTTCTTTTTAAGGAGGATCTCGGTTTGGGGTAAAACCTCTATTTTCTTTTCGACTTTATTTCTTCAAAAATTCCCTTTTCTCATTTTGTGAAAAATATCTACAATGGATGGTTCATCCTCTGATAATTCTTGTTGGGACTGGGGTTCCTGTTCTATTATTGTTTCCATTTTTCTCCTTCTTCCCCTTAGGGTTCTACTACCACTTGGATGTTCAAGGGTTTTCTCTTCAAAATTATTTCTTACTAGAAAATTTTCCCGATTGTCACCTATGCTTTGAAGATGAAACTCAATCAAGATTTTTATCAATCCATGATGGTACATTGTATTGTCTATAGACTGGATTTTCTTTTGAACTTTCATTGACATTTTATTAAGTCTATGCAAGAGAAAGTATGGAAGATTCATTTGATGTTCTTCAAGGAAATTCATCATTATCCTAATGTGGTAGAAAAACATGCATCCAAATCGACCTTCGCAAGTAATAAATCTTTGAATTACAAGGAGAAACTTTCTCCATTTACTTTTGAGGGTTGAACTAGGAATACCTTTTCTGAAGATGGTAGCGTCCATGTTTGGGATTTTCAAGAAGATTTTCCAATCTTCCCCTTCGATTCCTTTGTTTTTGAACTACTTTTCTCCATCTCTAGGAAATTCGGTGGCTTCTGCAATGAGGGACTCTGTTACTACAAACTTGACATCACCTATTTCAACCTCTGTTCCATCAACTTATCATGCAAAAGTCTTCGTTACCTCCCTATGGAAACCATCAAATTTTCCTACGAATTTTAACCACTGTACTTTCCGTAATAGTTCCCTTGTCTAAGGGTATCCTTCCAAGAACTTCTTTACTCTTGGTTATGTTTGAACAATAACGCCCATGGTGAGAGATGCTTTGTCTCAAGAACTATTTACTTGACAGGGAAAAATGGTGTTGGTAGGGTCTCATTCTATGATGGAGAGAGATGGAGAGGTTGTATGAATTTGGAGAAATGAGAGAAGGTGTGAATGAAGGCTTGTGAAAATGAGTTAGTTGTTGGAATGCATTCAATCCAATGATTCGGTGATCAAATCGATGGATTCAAAATGAGGATGAGACAAGAGTTAAAATAGTGAACTATAATGGATTTGACAAGCGACTATCACCCATGATTTGCAATGATTTCGTTTTATTTCAATAGTGGTATGTCCACATAATTCATATATGCAATATGTTAACCCTTATTGTAAAATTAAAGTATCACATACCTTCGACCAATTTGCTAACATTTATTTGTCCTTTGATATATTCTGTAGGTACTTTTCACTTAAAGGGAGTCAATTATTCTTCAATTTGAGCCACCAAGTGTTCCTGTCAAATTGGCTGTAGAAATCTTATTAGAGCTACAGAAACTTGTCCAAGCTGCAGAAAGTCACTAATTCTGTAGCTGAGAGATTTTTTTCTTTTTAAAAGAAAGGGATGCTTAGGAAAAGCGAATTTCTTTTTGGAAGAAATGGTAAAGAGAGAAAATTTAAGGTGCTAAAAAAGTTGGTTTTCACTTTAAATTTTATGTATAAGCATTCCAACAACTTGTTGGTTTTCATGTTTATACATTATTATTTATTTTTATTTTATATATATATATATATATATATATATATATATATATATATATATATATATATATGTTTTGTTTTATTTTTTGTGATATAGAAAAATAAAATTTCTAAGGTGGAAAAGAATTCCTCTCAACCATCTTCAATTCTGAATTGTCTTGGAAAATTTTAACAAATTCTACTTTTGTCAATGGCTTTTGATAAAGTCCAAGTCAATGTCCATTTAGTAAAAGAGGAATCTTCTCTTCATCAATAGTCCTGATTCTAACTGCACTATTGTCAAAGACATTTTCAATTTCATAAGGTCCAAACCAGTGAGTTTGGAATTTTCCTTGGAAAATTTTGAACTTTGAATCAAAGAGTAATGCCCAATCTCCTGGATTAAATCTCCTTTCTTTAATGTACTTTTCATGCCATCTCGATCTCTATTGCTGAACTAGGCTGGTTTTCTAGAAGGCTTCTTGTCTTATTTCATCAAGCTCATTGAGTTGTCCCATCCTTTGCTTTTGTGCTTTTGATAAGTCAAGATCCAATTGGACTGTTGTTTTATAGGTCTGGATCTAGAATTCTATTGGAAGTAAGACCTGCTTCCCATAAACAAGTTCATAGGGAGTATGTCTTGTAGTACTTCTCCATGTAGTTCTATAAGCCCATAAAGCTTCTGGAAGCTTTTCTGCCTAGTCCTTCCTATGTAAGTGTACAGTCTTGGTAAGAATTGCTTCAATCACCTTGTTTGTAGACTCAACTTGTCCATTAGCTTGTGGATGGTATGGAGTGGACTTCCGATGCTTGATTTTGTACTGCTCCACAAGCTTCTGCACTAATCTGGATGTAAACTGTGTTCCTTGATCTGTTACAATTTCTCTTGGAACACCAAAACAAGTGAAAATATCTTCAAAAAGAAATGAAACTACAACATTTTCAGTAGCAAAAGGAAGTGCTTTAGCTTCTACCCATTTAGTGACATAATCAGTACATACCATAATATACCTTTTTTTCTTTGAAGGTGGATTGATTGGACCAACAAAATCTAGTGCCCATTTTTCAAATGGTTCAATGAGTACTTGAGGCTGCAATGGCATTTCATTTGAAAGAGTAGGTTTGCCCATTCTCTGACAATTGTCACATCTTTTAACATATTCCTTGGTATCCTTGAAAATGGAAGGCCAATAATATCCTAAAATTAGGACCTTATAAGCAGTTATTTTGTCAGAAAAATGTCCTCCACATGGTTCATCATGGCATGCTTTAAGTATTTCTGGTATCTCATCTTCTCGAACACATCTTCTAATGATGAGATCTGGTCCTGTTTTGTATAATTCTTCATTTATCCATGAATAAGATGTGCTATTGTGAACTATCCTCTTTTCTCTAGGAGACAAATGAAATGGTATTTTCCCTGTAGCTAAATACTTAGCAATATCTGCATACCAAGGTGATTTAGTAGACACTTCAAAAAGATATTCATCAGGAAATTTATCCTCCGCAGTTGATCATTATTATCATTCTGAATTCTAGATAAAAAGTCAACAATTGTATTATGTTTTCTGGGTCTATCTAGAATGGTGATGTTGAATTGTTGTAACAATAAGAGCCATATGATTATTATTCCATTAGTGATTGGTTTATTCATTAGGTATCTAATGGCATAATGGTCTGTGTGAATGAAAGTTTCATAGCTAGTTATATAATGTCTGAATTTGTTAATGGCATGAACTACAGCTAAAAAATCCTTCTCAGTTACAGTATAATTTATCTCTGTTGGAGTTAAATTTTTACTGGTGTAATATATTGCATAAGTAGTAAGGTCTTTTTGCCCTAACACGGCTCCTAAGGTTGTATCTGAAGCATCATTTGATATATGGAAAGGCAATTTCCAATTGGGTCCTTTTAAGATAGGTGCTTCAGAAATTTTCTTTTTCAAAGTTTCAGTGGCCATTTGACAATTAGAATCTCAGCTAAATTCATAGTCTTTGGTAAGTAGTTGAAAGCGTGGAGATGAAATTTTTGTGAAGTTTTCTACAAATCTTCTATAATATCCAGTAAAACCAAGAAAAATCCTAACATCTCATTGACAACTTAGAACTGATAATTTAGAAATGACCTCAACTTTAGAAGAGTCTACCTTAATTCCATCTCCTGAAATATGGTGACCTAAAACAATTCCTTCATTCAACATCATAAAAAATTTCTCATGACTTAACGAAATTTTTTTTTCTTTACATCTTATTAGAACTTTTTCTAAATTTTCAAGTCCTCCTTTAAAAGAATCTTCATAAATTCTGAAATCATCCATATACACTTCCACGCAATCATGAATAAGAAAAGAGAAAATTCTTAGGATTGATCTTTGGAATGTTGTTGGAGCATTGCATAGTCCAAAGGGAAGTACCTGATAAGAATAAGTTCCCCATGGACAGGTAAATGCGGTTTTATCTTGATCTCCAAGTGCTACATGGATCTGATTATATCCAATAAAACCGTCCAAAAATGAAAATTATTTTTTCCTTGCTAATGTGTCCAAGACTTGATCTATGAAAGGAAGTGGAAAATGGTCTTTTAATGTTGCTTTATTTAATTCCCTGTAATCAATACATACTCTCCATTTCCCATTTTTCTTAGGAACGATTACTAGGGGTGACACCCACTGACTGGCTGATATTGGATAGATGAAATTTATATTTAATAGCTTTTATAATTCCTCCTTAACAATTTCTTTTAGATTTGGGTTCATTCTTCGTTGTGGTTGTCTAACTAGTCTTTCACTTTGTCAATGTAGATATGGTGTATGCAAGTTTTAGGATCAATTCCTCTCATATCAATGTATTCCCATGCATATGCAAAAGAATGTTTTTGTAAAATTTCTACCAGTTGATTCTTTTGTAATTCTTCCAGGTTTTTATTAATATTCAAAGTTTTACTTGGAAAAATTTCTATTGAAGAATTCCCAAATTTCTCCATAGAGAGCAAAGATACTTTTCTAGATGAGAGATATTCATTTCGACTACGGTCATAATGTGAGGAAGATTCATTATTTTCCTGTAGATTTAAAATTTGATCTTCCTCTCTTACTTGTTCCGTAGTGAAAACAGGTTGTATATCATCATCATCATCATCTATCCATTCCTCATTATATATTTCTATTTTTGTTTTTGCAGATGGATACAATGTAAATTTCTTTGTAGAGTTTCCATCTGAGATAAACATGTCACTTGATCTACAACCAATGAAAGCATCAACGGTAACTAACCAAGGTCTTCCTAGGATTAATGGATGTCCTCCTATATTATTCTTGGGTGTTAAGACCATGAAATCAACAAGATATTCCCAAGAATCTAAGGATACACAAACATATTCTAATACACCATCTCATTTAATTATAGGCATGTCTGCTAATTGTAATAGTGTTGGTGTGAATTGAAGGTTACGAAGTCTAAGTGAATCCATAACTTGTTTACTCATTATGTTTATGGTTGCTCCTAGATCAATTAGTGTGTTTGGTATTTCAATTCCATTGATGTGAATTTTCACAATGGGGCTCCTTGGATCTAGATATTTTTGGATTGTTGTTTTCCCCATCATGATGTCCACAATTTTCCCAACTAATTGAATTATTTTTATGTCTTTTCTTTTTCTTCCTAATCTTTGAGTACTTAATTCCTTAATTGTTTTTGCAAAGATTGGTATTTCTTTTATGGCTTGTAATAAAGGAATTTTTATACAGACATTTCTTAATTCATCCATCATATTATAATCAGGCAATGTGATTTGTTTTTCTACTCCATCAATTTTCAACCATTCAGGAAAAGGTGGTCTAATGGATACCAAGGGTTGTTCTATAATAGGAGTATTTATTGGAACATTTTCTGTTTGATTATTCTCTTTCTGAGGGAGAGAGGTTTCTCCTTCTTCAAATTGATTTTTATGTTTTTGAAGATTTGTCCTTGCTTCCTGAATAATAAAAGGGGTTTTCTTTGCAATACTCTTCAAGACCTTAATTGAACATTATTTAGATATAGTGGAGTTATTAAATAGGTTTGAGGATTTTTCCCTTCCATGTTGTAAATACGTTGTTGTTGTGATATTTATTATTGGGATTCGGAAGTGGTTGAGCAGGTAATTGATTTGATTTTTTTGCAAATGATATGGAGAGTTTTGGATTTTGATTTTGAACTTGGACTTGAGGTAATTGATTGGTTTGAGGAATTTGATTAGATTGGGGTAGGAATTGTGGTGGAAAATTAGGATAGGATGGTGAATATTGTTAATATTGAGCATAAGCCCCATAAGGAATTTTCCATCCTTGATTCCAAGATTATGATTGTGGCTGAGCCCAAGGCTGCCAATATGGATTCCAATTATTTTGTGAAGACTAAGCAAATTGTTTTGATATAAAGCCTTGTGGTTGATTTGTTTTAGAGTTCTACCATGGTTTCTTGGGAATAAAGTAAAGAGGGTCTACTTGTTCTGGTATCCCTTCATCATTAAATATAGCCTTGAGACCTGGTAAAGAAGGACATTCCTTAGGGTCATGTTTATCTGCACATATGGCACAAGTTTCTATAGTTTTTAAGTCTAAAGGACATACTCTTAGAACATGCTTCTTACGACATCTAGGACAGAAAATGGATAATGCAACATTTTCATATTTTTGCTTGTTTTGTATTTTAAGGGTGTCTATTTGTTCACTTAGACTCCCTAAAATATGTATCTTTAAAGTATCAAGCAAGCTTCCTAATTCTGCCCTACTGATTATCCCAGCTACAGATTTATTGATTCTTGATAAGACAGGGTCTCTAGGACTTTTTCCAACTCGTGCTTTACCCCTTGAGATATGTACACATAAATCACAAATATTTGTAAATGATAATTGAGAAATATCTCCTTTTCCTGTTAAGTTAATGATATTGATCCATTCATCTCGGTCTTCACTTCCTTTTCCATGCAGATTAGGAAGAATAGAAGGTGAAATATTTTTCATTGTGAGGATTGTATCTTCATCAAAAATAGGAAATCCAAAAGGATCTTGATTTCCTCTACCTCTACCCCCTCCTCTATTTCTATCTCCACCTACTCCTCTACCTCTTCCTCGTCTAATCCTATTTTTCTCACCATTGACATTGTGTACCTCACCTTCCCCTTCTTCAGCCATGACAGATTATTTAGAACTAATGTAAGGTTCTTCTAATTCTTCTAGTTCCTCTATCAATGGATAGCCAAAATAAGTTTCTTGTTCCTCTTCTTCATTGGCAATTTCTAATTCTTCTCCTAGAATTTGTTCTCAAGTGGAAGATAGAAAAACTACTCCTGTAGTTGGGGATGTAGGATTTTCTTTAATTACAGCTTCAGTAAATGAAGTAGGTGAAGTTCTGGATTGGATTTCTGATCTTGGGACTTCAGGAAGTCTTTGTTGTCCTACAAATGGAATTTGAGTTTGAGTAGGTGGTGTGGAACTTCGAAGTCGTGGTGGAGAGTGGATTTGTGGGGATTAAGCTTCTTCCTCGTCCTACAAATCTACCTCTAGATTCTCTTGCCATATGCATATCATGTTTTTAACTGATGATTGTTTTTTTAACTTCTGTTTGTGCTTCCCTGGAAATGATGCCAAAATGTTTATTCAATTTATTTTTCTTAAATTGCAAGCATGAATTATCGACTAGGACATGTAAACTTATGAAGTACAAGTGCACTATATGTGCTATAAGTTATTTATATCGTTAAGGTGTTTATGTTATGGTTAATATCTAAATCCAGAATCAGTATGGAGATGATGTTACTGTCTATATTAGAGTATTATCTTTGAGATTTGTTAATTGGTTATTCTAAGATTAATCCTAATTGAATTGCACTTTGTGGGATGGTTGAATAATGATCCTAACTCTACTCTGTTAAATTGTTTCTGATTATGTTTGGATTTTTATGTTGCAGCTAAACTAGGCTAACTATGAAAGCATGGAATTATGTGAAGGAGATCCTACTTCATCGAATTGGAAAATAAAAGATGCTTGAATTTAGTTGCTAAGAAAATTTTGTCACTCTTAACTATTACAGGTTCACTCAATGCAAAAGTAAAGCAAGTACGAGATTATTAATCTATGAAATAGTGAAACTATGAAACAAAATGACTCAATTATACTAGGTATAAAGCAAACAAAATGATTGAGTTATTCCAGGTATAAAGAAAAACGAAATGATTTAGTTATGCTAGGTATAAAGAAAACGAAATTACTGATGTAGATATCAATTTAATCATGAACTCCATTAGACTACATCCTAAAAATATAAAACAGATCATCCACAAATTAATTCTAAGGAACAAAAGAAAATCTACTTGCAGTGAGTCAAAGACCTGATCTGCACGCAGGACCCCTCCATGATGCAGTCAGCATCTTTAATCAACACACATAAAATGTATGAACCAAGATCTATTAATCGGAAAATAGTTTCAACAGGATGCTTTCAAAATTACATATGGTGGTGCACACCAAAACACGGAGCAGCCATTGTTCTTATAGTGTTTTTTAATTACAATATGAGAAATTCAAGCCTAAGTATCATTGCTACAATACTTATCAAACCAAATCATATTGCTTATTCATCAATTTGCTATTTGAAAAAGCAAATTGATAATATTTCTTGAAACTCGGACTCTGTTCTGGCACATTATCTTGCGGTTGAATGTCATGGTTGACCGTGTTGCAGTGCGATTATCTTGATGGATTGGTTCGAATAAATGGGAAGAAATCCATGAGAGGATCATTCTCTATCTACCCATATACTCCTTTGTTGAGCTGGTGCATCTGAACCCTGTCAACAATGGAAGTAGCTGCGGATCTGTGGATTAGCTGCAAAATCAGGTCAATTCTATAGTTGAATGAAAACTTTAATAAAACAATAAGGCATATGGAAAAAAATATGAAAAAGAGGACATATAAGTGCTTACCTTAACAAAACCTTATATTTATTGCATTTATTTGGATCATAGAAATAGGAAAAAGGAGGAAATATGGGCAAAAATGGTGTCAAAGTAAAGAAGTTCTTGGACTCTACAGATCTACTTGTGGATAAAGAACAGTGGCTCACAGTAGATCCAAGTACTAAACCAACGACATTGTCAGATGAAGAATGGAAGAAGTTGGATCGGAATGCAAAAAGCACAATACGATTATGTGTCTCAGGTTCAGAATTGTTGAATGTATTAGGGGAAGCTACGACGAAGGCTTTGCGGGATAAGTTAGGGACTTTGTACCAATCTAAGTCTCTAGTGAATAAACTGTTCCTACGGAAAAAGTTGTATAACCTGAAGATGAAAGATGGAGACTCGGTGACAGAGCATCTAAACACATTTAATACTGTGGTAAGCTAGTTATTATCTACTGATATTAAAATTTCACATGAAGATAGGTGCATCAGTTTGTTGTGTTCTCTACAAGATTCGTGGGATAGTCTATTTGTTGCAATAGGTAGTAATGCAACTGCCTTGCAGTTTGATGAAATAGTCTCATCCTTGCTCACGGAGGAGATTGGACGGAAAAATATGGAGACCCAGAATGGTGATGCCTTGTTTATACAAGGACAATCCTAGAACAGAAACAAAAATAAGCACTCTAGTGGGAGATCTAAATCTCCAGAAAAACCTGTAAAGGTGTGCTGGAAATGCAGAAAGGAAGGGCACTACAAAAGGGATTGTAAATCTAAAGCTTCTAAGAAAGGAAATGGATATGATTATGCTCCTTCTGTAGAGGCGAAAGCCACCTCAGATGAAGGTGGGGATGTGTACTTGGTTTCTTCTTCAAGTACACATGTATATCGTGAGGCATGGTTGATTGACTCAGGTGCATCCTTTCACTTCACTCCCCATAGAGAGTGGTTCTATGAGTATGAGAAATATGATGGTGGCGATGTATTCTTAGGGGATGACAAGAAGGCTAGAATCAATGGTCACATAAATTCAAGTTGAAGTTTCAAGGTGGAAGGATTATAACACTTCCGCATGTTATGCATATGCCTACATTAGCTAGAAATCTGATTTTTGTAAGAAAGTTGGATGATGCAGGTGTAAAAACAATGTTCGAGAAATACACCTACAAGATGGTTCGAGGAGCACTGGTATTGATGTGGGGAGTTCGGATTGGAACTCTGTACAAGCTGCAAGGTAGCACTGTTATTGATGGGTGCAACAGTTCTGTAGTTCCTGAAATTGGAGTAGAAAATCTAGTGGTCTCTAGAAAAAAGACCATTTTATGGTATCAAAGGCTTGGACATATTGGAGAGAAGGGCCTTCGAATACTTCATGATAAAGGTATGGTAGAAGGTATGTCTAATATCTCTCTGGATTTTGATTTCATGAAAATTTTGTATATGGGAAGCAGAATCAGGTGCATTTCCCCTCTAATGGTAAGAGGGTGAAACATATATTAGAGCTTCTACACAGTGATGTGTTTGGACCTGTGTCGGTTCCATCACTGGGTAATTCTGTGTACTATGTATCATTTATAGATTACTTCTCTAGGAATACATGGATATATTTCTCAAGAAGAAATATGAAATCTTTGACAGGTTTAAAGAATTTAAGGCTCTGGTGGAAAACTAAATAAAGAAGAAGATAAAGGTGTTGAGCACAGATAACGGTGGAGAGTTTTGCAAGAAGGAATTTGAAGATTTTTTTAAGAAGTGTGGTATAGCAGGACAGAAGACTACTCCATACACACCTGATAAAAATGGAGTTGCGGAAATAATGAACAAGATGTAGATGGAAAGGGCAAGAAGCATGCTCAGTGGTGTCGGGTTAGGACAAGAATTCTTGCCAGAGGTGGTGGATACTGCATGTTACCTGGTCAACAGATCACCTTCATCATCATTGGAGGATAAGACTCCACAAGAGGTATGGATTAGTAAGAAACCTTCTCTTTCACATATGATGGTATTTGTATGTGATGCATATGTACATTTCCAAAGGAGAAAAGAACAAAGTTGGATAGTAAATCTCAAAAGTGCATCTTTATTAGGTATAAGGATGGTTTAAAAGGTTATAAACTTTGGAACCCTGTAACAAGGAAGGATGTGTATAGTCGAGATGTGGTGTTTACAGATGTGAAAAATGTTATTAAACATGAATTCCTACCAAAGTAACCTGAGAAGATAGAGTTTGAGCTAAAGGAGGAAGAATCAGACTCTACAGCAGAAGAGGAATCAGAAGATGAAGAGCCACAAACTCCGGTTGTGAGAAGATCAGTTTGAGAAAGAAGGCAGCCAGTGTATAGTCCATTTGCTTTCTATTCAAATTTTTCTTTATCTATTACTAATGATGATCCGATAACTGTGAAGGAAACAGTAGATTCATAGGATGGAAAACTCTGGAAAGAGGCCATGGTTGATGAAATGTCATCTTCGCATAAAAATGAGGCTTGGGATCTGGTGGAGTTGCCGGCTGGAAGGAAACCCACTGGAAGCAAATGGGTGTTCAAGAAGAAGATGAATGTAGAAGAAAAGGTGGAGAAATACAAAGCTCGGTTTGTAGGAAAAGGTTATTCCCAGGTGCTGAGAATTGAATTTAGTGATATTTTTCCTCCTGTTGCCAAGGTAGCTTCTATTATATTCCTTTTATCTATTGTTGCTGATTTTTATTTTTAGGTAGAACAAATGGATGTGAAGACAACATTTCTTCATGAGGATCTAGAAGAAGAGATCTACATGAAGCAACCTAAAGGATTTACGGTGAAGGGTAAGAAAGAACTGGTATGCAAGTTAAAAAATTCTCTGTATGGGTTAAAAAGTCACCAAGGATGTGGTATCAAAAATTTGATACATTTATATGGGGACTTGGCTTCACCATAAGCAAAGCATATCACTATGTGTATTTTAAATTAATTGGTGACTGTGTTATTTATCTGGTCTTATATGTGGATGATATGTTGCTAGTTGGAAATGACATAGAAATTATCCGGGATTTGAAGACCAAATTGTCCTCCAAATTTGACATGAAATATCTTGGTGTTGCAAACTATATTTTGGGCATGGAAATTAAATGAGATCAGGGAAAGAGGAAGCTCTGGTTAAACCGGTGAAGGTTCCTATTCCTGTAGGTCTAAAGTTATCTGCTGAACAGTGTCCCAAGACACAAGAAGAGGAAGAGGACATGTCCCATGTTCCATATGCAAGTGTAGTCGAAAGCCTGATGTATGCGATGCTCTTTACTAGAGTAGACATTTCACATGCAGTGGGAGTATTGTGTAGGTTTATGTCAAAAATAGGGAAGGAGCATTGGACAACAGTGAAGTAGGTTTTCAGGTATGTGTGTGGCACTAGTGATTATGGTTTGTGCTACCAAGGAAGACCAGGATTGGACACAGGTTTGGACATCCTTGGCTTTGTTGACGCAAACTAAGCTGGAGATCTAGATCAAAGAAGATCTACAAGTGGATATGCGTTTAACCTATTTGGAGGTGTAGTTAGTTAGATGAGTAAGAAACAGTTTGTAGTGGTACTTTCAACTACAGAGGTAGAATTCATGGCAGCCATTCATTCAAGCAAGGAAGCATTTTGGTTGTAGAGATTGTGTTCAAGTATGGGGTTAATACAGTGAGATATAAGGATAGACTGTGATAGCCAAAGTGAAATTTTCTTGGTAAAGAACCCTGCTTATCATTCAAAGACAAAGCACATTGATGTTCAGTATCACTTTGTGAGGGATATGGTAGAATACAAAAAGTTGTTGATGGTAAAGGTGGACACTTTGAAGAATATTGCAAATGCATTGACAAAGTCTATGAGCATTGAGAAGTTCTCTTGGTGTAGAGAAACAATGGGTATTTCAGGTTTGGATCAATGACTAAGCTTTCTTGTGGCCCCATGTGGAAAGAAAACAAGTGGGAGAATGTTGGGGTTGTGTTATATTCTTTCCACAACTAGCCCACCCGCGGGGGGCCGGGGGGGGTTACAGGGGGTCAGCAACCCCCCTGTACGTTGCATAGGGCGTTGTTGGGGGGTCACAGAGGGGATGGCTACCCCCCCTGTCAAGGGGTATGCAGGGGGGTGGTAGCCCACTTGCACGGGGTCCAGCGCAGTGCCCCCGAAATTTTTTTTGGAACCTATATTAGGTTGTCGCACCTAACTATGATTTTGTGCATGGATTTCGCACATGGTTTTGGGCGTGATGGTTTTCGGTCCATGGTATTTTGTAGATCCGATCAAGGGAACTACGAATATGTTCTAATCCAGGGTTAATGGATTGGTAGTCCCGATCTTGGGATCCAGGGGGGATCTCTGTGTATATTTGTTTTATGTGTTATTCTCTCATCATTGTTTATTTTCTATTTTTATAATTCATATGCAGGTAATTTTTGTACAGGGTTAAAACCTACAGATATGTCATCTCCATGAAAGATATTGAATCTTCCCAAATCTTCAAAATGCGCCCCCCCCCCCCCCCCCCTTATTTTCATCTAGTGATTTTATTATGTAAAAATGTCCCCCATAATCCACTAGGATTCCTGAATTAGGTTATGTATGTTCTGCAAAATTTGAATGAAGTTTATTTTGTCTCTTTGTATATTGGGCCCATAAACATCTGTAATATATCCAAACATATTTTATCCTACCTTATCAAATAGTATTGTTAAATTTCTTTGAGTAACTATGAAATTAGAGACACCGATTTCATTTGGAATCCATAATATGGTGAGACCAATGGAGTTACCATATTCATCCACTACCATCACCTGATATCTCTTCCAAACTTTGTTTTCAATTCTATTGATTTGTGTGCCACCACATTTTGTCTCCTGAATCATGACTATTATAGGATTTTCTTGAGTGATTTTGGTTTTGAGAAGTCTATGCTTGGATTTACTATTCAAACCTCTTTGATTCCATTAAATTATTTTCATTGGTAATTGTGGGGAGATGGGTGGAAGGAATCTGTCATTAAGGTTATCCTTCCATAATTTACCAAAAATTGTCCCATTTTCCTAAATTAATTGTTTGTTACATTTTCTTCCTCTCTTCTTTTCATCCTTGACCAACTTAGTGTCTTCCTTATGATTTTTTTTTTAACCCTTAGTGAAGAAGAGGCAAGGTTTAGCTTACATTTGCAAGATTTATGCATAATCATTTAGGATCTGATGTAAGAATTTGAGATGAGTTCCACTTCCTTTTCTAGGATAGAAAAGGGATATTTGTTTTTCCAAGATGATACAATCAATTGGAGGTCAAGATTGTCTAGATCCATCTCTTCTACCTCCTCTACTTCCCTTGGTCCTTCTGGATCCTAGATCATCTCCACATATTCCATGTTTTTGTTAGAAGAATGATCCTACAACTTCCTTATTTTAGCCAAATCTTATGGATTCAACTCTAGTTCTTGACTTGGAGTTTCTTTCTCCCCCTCCTTTTCTATCTCATTGTTTACTGGATTTGGTTCTAAGTTTGATAAAGCTAAATATCTATTATTTTCCCTCATGTTGTCCCATGATGCTCCTCCATTAGCTTTGATGTTAGATCTTCTTATATTTATAAATTTCTCAAATCCACCTTAAACGTTCTCTACTGAAGTTTTTAAGGGCCATTGATTTAGATTAAGTGGTGATCTGTTCTGCAAACTTGAAGGTGATGGAAAAATTGCAAGTAAAATTTTATGTATTTTGGGTAATGGATCACTTTAAAAAAACATAAAATAATGATTTTTAAACTTAGTTAACAGTAATCATAGAGATTATATACCATATCAGAAACACATAACAACAAAAATGATAAAGGAGCTCACCCCTCTCCTGGGCTACATCTCCTGGTCTAGCTTCCAATGTTGGGCCTCTTTCATTAAATTCTCAAATTTATTTTTACATGGGTTTTCAGTGCTTAGAATGTAAATATTAGGTCTCCAATGGCTTCATAACAGTGAAAAACCCCCAACTAGGCTCTTATTGGGCTCAATTTGGCCAAAAGCTGAAGAAATTAGGTTATCTCCAAGTTTTCCCTATCAATTGATCTACAAACTACACTAGACTGCTAACCATCCGACAAATTCTGCCTTTCTAGGGCGTGCCAAGAAAAAATTTCACTCGACACCAGCGAGATTCGCGTTGAAACAGGTGCAAAATGTCGCTTGGTTTAAATGTCCAGTAAGGCCTTATGGCAGTAAACCAGGGCCACATGGGGCCATGCATCTAGGGGTTGGGGCTAACCACCCACCCCCATCAACATAGCCCCCTAGATTTTTGGTGATTGATTCTATCGAGCCCATGAAACCAAGGATGTTCCTAAACTTTCTGTGCCCGAACTCCAAACTTTGCGCTAACCCATTTGTTGTGGTGGTGTGATTACATGGTGATAATGTGACTGGGGTTGTTCCCCAAACTCCACCCTCACATCTGTTGGTGCTCCGCGTTGTTGGCATATGGTCTGGTGGCTTGTTGTTGCGGGTGCCAAAACTATGGGTCAAGGCTAAGCCTGAGCCCTCGGCTCCCCTTCTTGCAGTCCCATGGGCATGGGGTGACTGAGGCCAGGGCTTCGCCCTGTCCCCAATGCCCAATACTTCAATGCATACGATTTAAATAAAAATGTGCCACCAACACTGTTAAGAACCACCTGTGCCCTAATGGTAAGCAGGGAAAATTTTAAGCATGATATTTTTTCTTAAAGTTTAGAAACCTTGGTGAATCTCACAAGTTTGTAATATGCAATTTCTAAAATGTTTGGAGATATTTTAGTAAAAATATTCAAACTTCTAATAATTTTATATATTCTACATATAAAATTTTGCCGATTTTTAAAGTAAAAAATATTATACTATAAAATTTGGGTGAACCATTTTAGAAGAAATGGATATTAACAAATCTTTATTTTGGAAAAAGCATGGAAAATTAACCCACCTGCGAATATCAGCCCCTAAAATTTTCAGTAAGGCACTCCAATGCTACTCCATAGGTTGTGTGTTTGAATCTAGTTAGTTGTAGTTCATCCATAACCAAAATTTTAGTGAATCCTGGGGTACCACGTGGCAGCCCATGATTGGGCCGTGTGGCATCCCACCATTGGTCCAACTTAAAACCCAAACTACCAATCAAAATCACCCAAATTCGAACCAGTCACAATAGGACACTTGTCAATCTGCCATTGGCCCAAATTGTACACCCAACCTTCCCAGTCACCTTGCCCAATCATCGTACAGATTTCCTAATCATTGTACGGACTGCCCAGTCAGTAGTCTTGCAACCAACCTGCAAATTTTTTACATGTTTGGGAAAATGATCACAACATGATATTAGCAGCATATGATATCGATTTTGGGTGATTCAAGTTGCGTTGGATTCTAGTCATCAAGATCTACACTCTGGTACATGTTTTGAACACTTTTAATTTTTAGCACTTTATTGATCCCTTGGATCACTCCTCCCCACTAGAAGATTTTGGACCTCCAAAAGGCTAACAACAAATATATGAGGGTACATTTCCCTCACCCTTCCAATATAAATCCATTTGGCTTTACTTGGATTTGTGCCATTGAGTCCCACATGAAGGTACTCCACATTCCCTCGTTTTCAAATTCTTGTTTTTTTGTCAAGGATAGTGTCCTGCTGCAATTCTTCAAGAAATTTGAGAGAGAAATATTCTACTGAAGGAACCTAAACATGCTCTCCTTGATCATCAATTAAAGGAGGCTCATATAATCTCAAATTATCAACATTAACAACTGCATACATTTGCATATATGGAGGCAAATCCAACCAGAAGACATTATTACCAATCTTTTCTAGAATATTAAAAGGTCCATATTGTTAGCGCAAGGAGTTACTCCTAGACTGCAAAAGGAGTAAGCCTTACACATCATGATTTCATTTCAAAATTTTAAAGGGTTTTTTGAGTGGTGGGATGGCTTCTGAAGGAGTTTTGAAATGATTGTGTTCCTCTTTAACTTTCATGCATTTGGCAAGTTGTGGCAAGCATAAATTGTATGATTAGGTGACTAATATAGGGGAGCATAAGAAAGAAAAAAGGTAGCTAATACTTATCCTAAGAAACTGAGTATCTTAAGACAGTCACTTCGACTACATAAAGCCTTATAGCAAATTATGTTTTTTGATAAGGAGAATAACATGTAGAAAGTAGGAAAAAGTATAAAGTATTTCACAAATCCTTTGTGAAACCTTCACTAACAATTTATACTTAAAATGATATTATGATTTACAACAAATGGGATAGTAGATAAGTCATCATTAAATCCTCTTAATGATTCTCACTCATACTACACTAGTTTTTGTAATTTATCATTTAAAAGATTAAAACAGGCTTGACAAGGAAAACAATAATTAGGAAGTAAAAACAAGGATAAAGTATCTCACAAATCCTTTGTGAAACCTTCACTAGAAAGTTCTACTTGAACACATATTATAATCTTACAGAAAACTGGACAGTAGATAAGTCATCATCAGATCCTCTTAATGATTCTCACTCATACTATACTAGCTACTACAAATTTATAATTCAGAAAGTTGAAAACAGGAGATAGACAAACCACACATTAGATATGACTTGAATCACAAAATCCTCCAGAATGAAGTGTAGAAAGAGCTATTTTATTAAGTTAAGTCTTCAGGTGAACCGAAATCCAACCATGAAATTATATTTACAAAAGGTATATATAGGGAGAGAGGCACCAACTCCAACTCTCCTAAATTGGTGGTTCCACTATTTCCTTGTTGCATAGGTGTCTTTTAGATATTAAGATCATCTTCCATCGAATTGCAACAAAAAGTATAGGTGTAGATGAGAAGAAGAGGAAAAATGACACTTTTCTGCTGGAAAAACTGACTAGCTGCCCCTTTTGTTGCCAATTTTTCTCTTTATGGTCTTGACTATTGAATGACCATATGGCTTCATTAAATACAACCTTCAATAACCTCATGATGAAGTCGATTTTCTTTGGAGAGTCCAGTTGATCTGCTACAGGTGGTTGTACAGTGTTGAGATTGCAACAAGATGATGGAGCTTAGTGAAAAGAGTCGCCTTCACTAAGTGGGCCCGCAGGCAAATTATGGCGCAAGTTCTATTTTTGATCCCAGCAGGGATGATCACAGTGTGGGTGACCACAGTATGAGTGATCACAATGTGGGTGACCACAGTGTGGATGACCACAGTGTGAGTGATCACAGTGTGAGTGATCAAAGTCTATTTTTAGACTGGCTGTCAAAAATAGAAAAGTCAAATATTATTGTCTCATAATAATATTTGGACTATAAACTTGATCTTATTCTCTTGGAGCACTTCAGGATGAGCTACGGATGTGGTACATGCAGATCCCATAGGGAAATACGTGGTTACCTATGGGATGACTAATATTTGCATGCAGGACTTCAGTTAGAACTCAAGTGAGTTGAGTTTAGTGGACTGGAGGTGCAGTTGATGGAGTTGTGTTCAGTTTAGCTTTGTTAAACTGGTTGTATTTAGTCTAACTGGCAAATAGACTAGAGATGAGTTGGGTGAATTAGTTATTAATTAATTCACAAGTTATTAACTCATAATGCAACTATAGAATACATTAGTTAACTCAGTTGCATGTCAGTGCATGTTCAGTTCAGCAGGGACAAGTGTTAGAGGATCAGATTGCTATCAGTTGTCACTATAGTTGTGCATGATGATTTGCACAATCAGAGGGATTGAGTATGCCAATGAATTGGCCAATATCAAGAATTGTAGCTTGTGCTCACATCCAACACAGTGTGAGTGATTCTTTGCAGGTGAAATACGAGTTTGGTAAACCATTCTCATCAGTTCTTGAGCAGGTATTGAGCTGGAGAGGCAGGCAAGCAGTGGAATAGATTTGGAGATCAGATCTGAGCTGTATTGTGTGTAACAGGTGGAGCTAGTACTGGATTGCTTGTGATAAGCATTGTACTTTGTAATGTTACATGGTCTCAATCATTAATATACAGATAGTGTGGGGTTTTTAGCGAGATGCTTTCCCCGGGTTACATACTGTGTTAATGTGTGAATGATCTTGATGTTTTATTGTTATTGATGCTGCTATATTGATGATCAACATAGAGGAGCTTATGTATTGTGTATGTATTCCGCAATAGTACATGATTAGGATAATCTCCATTGAATATGTGTTAAATTATTCAAAATTTCTACATGGTATCAGAGCTGTTGATCATCAGATCTACTATTCAGGAAGTGTTTACATTCTATTTCTTCAGGCAGAGTCTGTAATCGGGCCAGGTAGCCTCTGGATTCATCCTTCCTTTGGAAGGTGAGATATCTGGTGAATGCCCATATAGTCAATCTATGTACGAGAAATTTTGTGTTCTCACGAATCTTAGATCTGAGGCGGTTGAGTTGGTTGTTGGTGGAATTCGAATTTGCAGCAGTGTTTTCTTGGTGACAACGCAGCAATGTCTTTCAACGAATTGTGATTGGAGTATGCTCTTGAGGGCAGCTTAAACTATATTGCATGGAGGACAAGATGGAGGCAGTATTGGATGATAACGGGCTGAAGGAGTTCATAAATAGGGATATCCCAAAGCCTACTAATGCTGCTGAGGCGGAAGTTTGGCAAAAGAAGACTGCAAAATGTCGAAGGATTCTGTTGGAGGGCGTGAAGGATCACACTATGTCCAGCCTCCATGGAAAGGCTACTCCATATTTGATGTGGAAATCATTAACAGAATTATTCCAAATCAAGAGCGATCAGAGGAAGCTGGCACTCAAAGATAAACTCAGAAACATCAAATGCGAGAAGGGTGACAGTATTCCCAAGTATCTCACGAAGTTCACTCAGTGTCGAGATGAGCTGGGAAGTGTGGGGGTTACTGTCGATGATGAGGACTTGGTGAGCTTGGCTCTCCTTGGTCTTCTGAAGAGTTGGCATTCCTATCAGGACTCTGTCAATGGTCGGGAGAAATTGCCAGGATGGGAAAGACTATGGTCAGATCTTGTGCCGGAGGAGATCAGGCGGAGTACCAAGGACGGATCTTCGTCAAAGGGAGCTGATGAAGAGAATTGTGCTTTGGCTGCCAAAGCAAAGAAAGAGAAGAGCAAGAAAGCTTCTCAGTCTGGTGTGAAAGGCAAGAAGCAGGATATGTCCAAGGTGAAGTGTTTTCACTGTCACCAGCACGGACACTATGCCACTAATTGTCCGCAGAAGAAGAAGAACAAGCAAGTTGCTGGATCTTCAACAGGAGGGGCTCTAGCTTCACAGTTTGAGCTTGATTTTTCATTGATCACATGCTTGGTTTCAAGTGTGATGGGATCAGTGTGGTTCTTGGATAGTGGTGCGTCTTTTCACATGACGGGAGATAGAGATTTGTTCTCTGATCTGGAGGACAAAGATCTTGGAGTGCACATCGAGATGGGCGATGATGGTAGATACAGTGCGACCAGTATCGGTACCATTTCCTTTGAGAGGGAGTCTGGTAAACCCTTCGTATTGAAGGAAGTCATGCATGTTCCAGGATTGAAGAAGAATCTCATCTCAGTGGCGATGTTAGAAGACAAGGGGTATGATGTTGTTTTCAGCGAGGGAAAGGTTTTCCTGCTCAGCAAGACAACTGGTGAGACCCGGAAGATAGGGGTTCGAGTGAGGAACCTTTATCAGTTTCATGTAGATGGATGCGCAGTAATGGCGGGCAAGGCAGAAGGATTGGTGAGCCGGGATGATGGCGAGTTGTGGCACAGGAGATTGGGTCACCTTCACCATGGAGCCTTGAAGATACTGCAGCAGATCACTACAAGGCTTCCTAAAGGCACACTTGCGCAGTCAGATCAGTGCAAGGGGTGTACTTTGGGGAAGTTTGTGAACGCCACCTTTCACGAGAAGGATAGTCACACCACGACGATCCTTGAGAGAATTCACACAGACGTGTGTGGACCTTTCTCAGTTGCTTCGACAGCAAAACACAAGTATTATGTGATTTTTGTTGATGATTTCTCTCGTAAGTGTTGGATCTTCTTCATGCAGAAGAAGAGCGAGACATATTCAAAGTTCTGTGAATTCAAAGCACTGGTCGAGAAGGAGTCGGGGAAGAAGGTGAAGGCTCTTAGGAGCGATAATGGTGGTGAATACATCTCGAACGAGTTCAAGGATTTCTGCAAGGCAGAAGGGATTCGAAGAGATCTCATAGCTCCCCATAACCCACAGCAGAACGAGGTAGCTGAGCGGAAGAACAGAACGATTTTGGGTGCTGCACGGGCAATGTTGCATGATCAGGGCCTACCTCTTCACTTGTGGGCGGAAGCATGCAATACAGCAGTTTATGTGCAGAACCGTTGTCCTCATAGGATACTTGGCATGAGTACACCCGAGGAGGCTTATTCTGGTAAGAAGCCTGATCTTTCTCATTTGATGATTTTTGGTGCTAACATTTACATGCATGTGACGAAGGATGCCAGGAAGAAGTTGGAGCCGACCGTAGAGGTTGGGATATTCGTGGGGTACACTAATACGCCCCAAAACTATCATGTGTATTTGCCAGAAAGTGGTAAAACTGTCGTGCGACGGGATATAAAATTTCAGGAGGAGAAAGCCATGAAGTGTTCGCTTGAGAGGGAGCTACACTTGCATGCAGATGAGGAGCTATTAGTTCCTAAGGATGAGCTTCAGGACATGGATCAGCCACAGGATGAGGTTCATGCACCGCCAATTATCAGAGGGCGAAAGTGCTTGACAGAAGCTGAGCGACTGGGTCAAGATGCAAAGAAAGTTGTAGGACCACCTACAGCCCAATGCAGGCAGAGACAGTCACCTGATCGGTACACTGGATACATGGCTCTTATGGGCAAGTGTGTTGTGACTGAGCCATCCTCTTTCGAGGAAGCTGTGGAGGATCCCGCATGGGTAGACGCCATGGTGGAAGAGTATGATTCTATTGTCAGAAACAGTGCATGGGAGATTTTTCCTAGACCGGAAGGGAAATTAGTGGTGGGTTCGAGATGGATCTACAAAGTCAAGCAGGTAGCTAACGGGAGTGTGGAGAAGTACAAGGCAAGATTTGTTGCTCGAGGCTTTTCACAGATAGAGGGGATCGATTATGAGGAGACCTTTGCACCTGTCGCAAGGTATTCTTCCATACGAACGATTCTTGCTCTCTCAGCGCAGATGGGATGGCACATTCATCAGATGGATGTGAAGACTGCGTTCCTCAACAGAGTCATTGAGGAGGAGGTGTACATTGAGCAACCCGAAGGCTTTGAGGTCTTCAGCAGCGAGTCGCATGTGTGCAGGCTCAAGAGAGCGTTGTATGGGTTGAAGCAAGCACCACGTGCTTGGTACACACGGATAGACAACTATTTCACAGGACTTGGATTCTCCAAGAGTGAGGCGGATGCTAACCTATACCAGATTGTGGTGGAGGGTAAGTTGCTTATCATTATACTGTATGTTGATGATTTGATTCTAACGGGTGATGAGTTGTTGATACTGTCATGCAAGAAGGATCTTGCTACAGAGTTTGAAATGAAGGATTTGGGCCTCCTTCACTATTTCCTAGGATTGGAAATATGGCAGCGCAGTGGTGGACTATTTGTTTCTCAGGGCAAGTATGCTCGGGAGATACTGGAGAAGTTCAACATGCATGGCTGCAAGCCTGTTGATACTCCTCTTCCTGGAGGTTGGAGGAAGGAGGATGCCACTTCGGGAGAAGAAGTGGATGCCACTGTTTATCGATAGTTGGTGGGGTCGCTGATGTATTTGGTCAATACACGACCTGATATATGTTATGCAGTTAACAAGCATTCACAAGCTATGGTTATGCCTACCAAGCTCTTCTGGAAGGCGAGCAAGCATGTATTGTGCTACTTGAGAGGCACATCGGGATATGGTTTATGGTACAAACAGGAGGATGAGGTGAAGCTATGTGGCTTCACGGATGCAGATTGGGCAGGGAGCCCAACGGACAGAAAAAGCACATCAGGAGGGGTCTTCAGTATTGGATCGACAGCAGTTTCTTGGTACAGCAGGAAGCAGAGATCCGTGGCACTCAGTTCAACGGAGGCCAAGTATATGGCAGCAAGTTTGGCTGCATGCGAGGCTATATGGATGAGGAATATCCTGGTTGGTTTGTTCGGTTCTCATTTGGATCCTACTGTGATTTACTGTGATAACCAGAGTTGCATTAAACTCTCGGCTAATCCTGTATTTCATGATAGATCTAAGCATATTGACATCAGGTACCATCATATCAGAGATTGTGTGCAGCGGAGGATCATGTTGCTTTCATACATTCCAACGGAGGATCAGGATGTTGATATTCTGACGAAGGCTCTCACCAGGAGCAAATTCGAGTACCACCGAGGCAGGATAGGGGTTGCTGATAATCCATATCTTGTCGAGAGGGAGTGTTGAGATTGCAACAAGATGATGGAGCTTAGTGAAAAGAGTCGCCTTCACTAAGTGGGCCCGCAGGCAAATTATGGCGCAAGTTCTATTTTTGATCCCAGCAGGGATGATCACAGTGTGGGTGACCACAGTATGAGTGATCACAGTGTGGGTGACCACAGTGTGGGTGACCACAGTGTGAGTGATCACAGTGTGAGTGATCAAAGTCTATTTTTAGACTGGCTGTCAAAAATAGAAAAGTCAAATATTATTGTCTCATAATAATATTTGGACTATAAACTTGATCTTATTCTCTTGGAGCACTTCAGGATGAGCTACGGATGTGGTACATGCAGATCCCAGAGGGAAATACGTGGTTACCTATAGGATGACTAATATTTGCATGCAGGACTTCAGTTAGAACTCAAGTGAGTTGAGTTTAGTGGACTAGAGGTGCAGTGGATGGAGTTGTGTTCAGTTTAGCTTTGTTAAACTGGTTGTATTTAGTCTAACTGGCAAATAGACTAGAGATGAGTTGGGTGAATTAGTTATTAATTAATTCACAAGTTATTAACTCATAATGCAACTATAGAATACATTAGTTAACTCAGTTGCATGTCAGTGCATGTTCAGTTCAGCAAGGACAGGTGTTAGAGGATCAGATTGCTATCAGTTGTGACTATAGTTGTGCATGATGATTTGCACAATCAGAGGGATTGAGTATGCCAATGAATTGGCCAATATCAAGAATTGTAGCTTGTGCTCACGTCCAACACAGTGTGAGTGATTCTTTGCAGGTGAAATACGAGTTTGGTAAACCATTCTCATCAGTTCTTGAGCAGGTATTGAGCTAGAGAGGTAGGCAAGTAGTGGAATAGATTTGGAGATCAGATCTGAGCTGTATTGTGTGTAACAGGTGGAGCTGGTACTGGATTTCTTGTGATAAGCATTGTACTTTGTAATGTTACATGGTCTCAATCATTAATATACAAATAGTGTGGGGTTTTTAGTGAGATGCTTTCCCTGGGTTACATACTGTGTTAATGTGTGAATGTTCTTGATGTTTTATTGCTATTGATGCTGATATATTGATGATCAATGTAGAGGAGCTTATGTATTGTGTATGTATTCCACAATAGTACATGATCAGGATAATCTCCATTGAATATGTGTTAAATTATTCAAAATTTCTACATACAGGAATCTTGCAAATCTGGCAACTTTCCTGCATTAATTCAGATGCTACTGGAAATTTCGGTAGCGTATTACGTGGATCGGAAAGAACGACCGTCAGAATTTAGATATCTAGCTGAAACTAACACTGCAGGCACGCTATAGGTTGTGGGAAACCCGAGTTATTTAAGATGGGTGGGGTAGAAAATAGTTGGATAAGGCTATGGCTGACACCTAGAAAACATGATCAACCAAAACAATTAATGACTACCACTCGACTTGAATTGGAGTTCATGACCTATCCAATCACGAAATCTCATGATTTCGATTTGATATTCCACTAACATGACACGTGGGCAATCAGAAGCAGTTGTGTTTTCGGATTTATTTTTAAAAATGGGAAACGCTACCGGAAATTCCGGCAGCATCGGAAAATTTAAAAAACAATAAATAGCATAAAAACGGAAGGACTTTCCGAAAAATAGGGGAGACTGTCTGAACAAGAAAAATGGGTGCTACCGAAAATTCCGATAGCGTTTTAAATTTTTTTGAAATTTACAAAATTAATCCTAAAAAAAATTCAAAACCTACTCATGACTTAGCCTAGAACTGTGCTAACACATACCTTATTGGTTTCAACTTTTTACCTTCTCCTTTAAGCCTCTCCTTGCTAATGTAAATCCAAGCTTCACCTCGAACCTGAAAACTGTGGTCAAAACGATGTTTATCATGCCTTATTTTGTACTTTCCTTGTCTCTTTTCCAACTGTTCTTGAACCATCTGATGCACCAATTGAACTTGTTCAATGAATCACTTGGCCTTATCAATGTCACTATGACCATCAATTGAAACATCTTTCCCAAAGATAAAATCTAAAGGATATTTTGGTAAGTACCAAATCATGCCTCAACTGGAGATGTTTGAATTGAAGAATGCTTTGCCTAGTTATAAGCATGTTGAATGTAGTGTAAGTGTTGATCCCAAAGCTTAGAATGTTTGTTGCAATAACCACGAAGAAGATGTACTACCATTATGTTCACCACTTATGTTTGACCATCGGTTTTTGGATGTAATGTTGTGCTCTTTTTCAACTTGGTGTCCATGAGTCCCCATAAGCTTGACCAAAATTTCCCGACAAATCAAGAATCTCGATCAAAAATAATGGATTTGGGAAGCCCAAAATGTACTCATACATTTTGAAAATACATTTGTGCAGTCTGTTGAGTTGTAACTTGCTTCTTACAAGGCATCAAAATACACATCTTGTTGAAACGGTCCACCAAAACATAAAGGTAATCATGATTTTTCTTAGACCTAGGTAGTCCTCCTACAAAGTCCATAAAACAATTTCCTAGGGACAGGAAGGAAGTGGAAGTGGAGTATACAATCCTAACTTTCTATTGTCAGCCTTACATGTAGCCCATAAAGTACATCCTCTTACATATCGTGACACACTCTTATTCATTTGTGTCCAATAAAAATACCTTTGTAATTGTGCCACCATCTTGCCTACACCAAAATGGCCAACAATAAGAGAAGTATGTGCTTCCCTTATGATGTTGACTCTTTCACCCTGTGGAATGCATAGCTTGCCAAGATGATACAAAATTTTATCATGAACATGGTAATCTAATTCCTCTACTTGGTTTCCTTGACACAAAGTTGCATATACATCTTTAAAATCGTCATCTAAAGCATATTGTTCAACATAGCTCTCATGCATGATAGAATTATGCTTAAGAATAACTAAAGCACTAACAATTGGTCTAGAAAGCATGTTAGCAACCTTGTTATATATACCTTTCTTATACCTTATCACCAAGTGGAATTGCTGCAAGAAACCCATCCATCTGAAATGCCTCACTTGTTGTAGCTTGGTTTGTGATTGCAAGTATTGCAATGGTTGATGATCAGTGTGAATGATAGTTTCCTTTCCCATCAAGTAGTGTTTCCACTTTTTCACACTTTGCACCAATGCATACAACCGCTTATTATATGTAAGATAGTTAACTATTGAACCATTAAAATTTTTAGAATGGTAACATACGGGCTTATCGTGTTGCATCAAGACCACTCCCATGGCATAGTCACTTGCATCTATTTGTATCTCAAAGGAATCGTTGTAAGAAACCCATCCATCTGAAATGCCTCGCTTGTTGTAGCTTGGTTTGTGATTTCAAGTATTGCAACGGTTGATGATCAATGTGAATGATAGTTTCCTTTCCCATCAAGTAGTGTTTCCACTTTTTCACACTTTGCACCAATGCATACAACCGCTTATCATATGTAGGATAGTTAACTATTGAACCATTAAAATTTTTAGAATGGTAACATATGGGCTTATCGTGTTGCATCAAGACCACTCCCATGGCATAGTCACTTGCATCTATTTGTATCTCAAATGGTCGTCTTAAATCAAGAATTCAAAGAACTAGAGTTGTGTTGATTCTCTCCTTCAATGCATCAAAGGATTTATGTTTCTTGTTCCCCATTGAAAAACATATGTTACATTATTTGGTTTAGGCCTATATACAATGACTTTTACCTTTGAGGAATCTATATTAAATTCACCCTCTCCAACAATATGTCCCAAATACACTAACGGGGTCTTTCCAAATTCACATTTATGCATCGTTAAAAATAACTTCTCTTTCTTTAAGACATCTAAGACTTGCCTAACATGCCTGGCATGTTCTTCATGGGTTTTACTAACAATAAATATGTCATCTAAGTAGACAATCACACAATCATCAATAAAAGTCCTTAAAACATCATTCATAACTCACATGAATGTTGTAGAGCATTTCAAAGCCCAAAAGGCATAACTAACCATTCAAACAAACCTTGCTTTGATTTTAAGGCTGTCTTCCATATGTCTCCTTCAAGAATCATAATCTGATGATAACCGCTTCTCAAGTCCAACATAGTGAAATACACAACATCTTTCAACTGGTCAAGTGAATCATCAATTCAACGAAGAGGGTAACGATTCTTTACCATAATCTTATTCAAGGCTCTGAAATCAACATACATGTTTCATGTACCATCTTTATTTGGTACTAAAACAATTGGTGACCCGCATGGCGATGTGCTTGGTCTGATGACCCCTTTATCAAGAAACTCTTGGATTTCTCTCTTGATTTCTGCATTACATGCCAATTTTTGGAAGAGGACAATCTTGTTGCAATTGGATCTCATGTTGGATTCCTCCTTTAATAGGCAATCCTTTGGGTTCCTGAAACATCTCAGCATAGGTGTTAACAACCTCAAATAAATCATGTTTTAATCTTGCATCACATCCTTGGAAGGCTTCATTTTCAACATTCTCATTTGGTTTGATCATCAAGAGTACAAAGTTCTTACTATAATTAACAAGCCTCTTCATTTGTCTAGCATTCACAAGTGATAAATTCTACTTCTTGCTATGTGATCTAACTATGTACTCAATCCCATCTTTAAACAAGTGATATTTGTTCTCATGGCGATGAAAGATGGCTCTCCTATCATATAGATATGGGCTTCCCAAAACAATACCACAAATGTCAAGTGGAATAACATCAAGCTCTACCTCATCTATAAAGTTTGCAGTGATGGAAAATCTCAATTTACATCTTTTTGTCACATGCAATTTTGCATTGTCACATATCCAACCTAAAGGATAAGGTTTAGGATGAGGAGTGGTTTCCAAATTCAATTTCTTAACAATGTCTTCTGAAATAAGGTTTTCTTGTGATCCACTATCAAACAATGTATCTATCTTGGTATGTTTTGAAATGACTCTAATGTGGAAAAGCTCTATTCTTTCTTTTTCATGTTGAGTTTCATTGAGGCTACTTGAAGAACTAGTACTTGCAATAGAGTCCTTACCTTTAAATCCCATGGTTGTGATCTTTGTTTCATCTCCGAAATCGGATCCTAAATCATGTTGTGTAGTTGCAGCAATCTTTTGTTTCCCTTTGTTGTTAAACTTTTTGGGTCTCATTTCAGGATGAAGTTTCCAATAGTGGTCTTCATCATGGCCTTATTTTGAATAGTGTTTACATGTGATTTTTTCTCCCTCTTTTTTGACTGAAGCATTCTTCTTCCCTTTTCCTTTGAATTTCCCCTTTCCTTTATCTCCACTCTTGAATGGATTTTTATTGCTCTCTTGAGGAGCAGTATTCCCTCTTGCTTCTAAATGAGTTGTATGTGTACAAACTTCATCTAGTTTTGTAGGGCTAAACATGAGAATTTTGTGTCTCAAATAACTGTGTAGTCCTCTAATGTATTTGAGTAGAGTGTCTTGAGAGGATAAATCTATACCCAAAATCAAAGCTCGTTTCCTAAATTCTTGAGTATATATTTTGACATTTTGACCCTTAGCTTGCCTAAAATTTTCCAATCCATTATAGCTTTTTGTATGTATGCTAATGGATAAAATTGTCTTCTTATTGCAACAAAAAAATCGTTCCAAGAGGATAAAACCTAACCATGTTTCTTCATGTCCTCTTGAGTTTTGGCCTCCCACCAAATAAGTTCTGCACTTTCCAACCTAAGAGAAGCAAACTAAATTTTTGTCCCACCATCCTTGATTCTTTGTATCCTGCAATACACTTCAATCTGACGAATCCAATTATCTAATTTCTCAGCATTTACCTCTCCATTGTACATAGGAAATTCAAAATTTATGTCAAGCTTTAACGAAGGAGTTTTACCATGCCCTTTGGATAATTTGGAGGTGTTTGTGAAAGGGTAGAAGAAGTAGAAGATGAGGATGATGGAGGTTAAGGTGGTGGCTTGTCACCATTCCCTCCATTCACTTTTGGAGGTTTGTCTCCTTTTTCTCCATCTCCCTTTGGACGTTTTGAGGTCTCTCCTTGCAACCATGAATTCCTCTCCTCATAACAAACTTTTACCATCTCAAACATTTCAAAGAAATATTTTCTAAAAGTTATTTCATCTTCAGACATCCCTTCAGGACCTTCTTCATGTGTCATGACTATTGAAGCTTGAGGTATGTGTGTTCTCCTTGAAATAATGTGAGGCCTTGGCTCCACAAGTTCTCCTTCTCCTCTTTTAAGCTTCAACCTTGTAAGCATCAGAAAACACTTGCAAACAAAATCAAACCTTCAAAATAACCTTGAGCTCTGATACCAAACTGATCTGTTATGTAAACTTGAAGGTGATGGAAAAATTGCAAGTAAAATTTTATGTATTTTGGGTAATGGATCACTTTACAAAACACATAAAATAATGATTTTTAAACTTAGTTAACAACAATAATAGAGACAATATACCATATTAGAAACACATAACAACAAAAATGATAAAGGAGTTCACCCCTCTCCTGGGCTACATCTCCTGGTCCAGCTTCCAATGTTGGGCCTCTTTCATTAAGTTCTCAAATTTGTGTTTATATAGATTTACAGTGCCAAGAATGTAAATATTATGTCTCCAATGGCTTTAGAATAGTCAAAAACCCCTAGCTAGGCTCTTGTTGAGCTCAATTTGGCCAAAAACTGAAGAACTTATGATATCTCCAAGTTTTCCCTGGTAACTGATCTACAAAGTACATTGCACTGCTAACCATCCTACGAACTCCGCCTTTCCTAGGCTCACAGAGTGACAATTTCTCCCCGTGCTAATGAGATTCATGATGAAACAGGTGAAAAATGTCGCTTGGTTTAAATGTTTATTAAGGCCTTGTGGCAGAAAATGCGGGCCACATGGGGCCATGCGTTTGGGGGCTAGGGCTAACTACCTACCCCCATCGGCATAGCCCCTTGGATCTTCGACGATTGGTTCCATCGAGCCCATGAAATCGTGGTCGTTCCCAAAATTTCCACACCCGAACTCCAAACTTTGCGCTAACCCCTTTGTTGTTGTGGAGTGTGGTTACATAGTAGTAATGTGACTAGGGTTGGTCCCCAAACTCCACCCTCGCATTTGTTGGCGCTCCGCGCTATTGGCATATGGTCTGATGGCTTGTTATCATGGGTGCCAGATCCATGGGTTGGGGTTAAGCTCAAGCTCGCAGCTCCCCTACCTGCGGTCCCATGGGCGTGGGGTGACCAGGGGCCAGGGCTTAGCCCCAACCCCTTCCCCTAATACTTTAGTGCATAAAGTTTAATAAAAATGCACCACCAATATTATTAAGAACCACCTATGCCCTAGAGGTAAGGAAATTCAATGTTGCTCCATAGGTCGTGTGTTTGAATCTGATCAGCTGCAGTTCTGCCACAACCAAAATTTTAGTGAATCATGGGGTGCCATGTGGAAACCCATGATTGGGCCACGTGGCATCCCACCATTGGTCCAACTCAAAAACCCAACCACCAATCAAAATCGCCCAAATTCAAACCAATCATAAGAGGACACTTGTCAACCTGGTATTGGCCCAAATTTTATAGTCAGCCTGCCCTGTCACCTTACCCAGTCAGCTATCCTGCAACCAACCTGCAAATTTCTTACCTATTTGGGAAAATGATCAGAATGCGATATCAGGGGCATACAATATCAGTGTTGAGTGATTAAAGTTGCGTTTGATTCAGGTCGTCGAGATATATGCTTTGGTATAGGTTTCAAGCACTTTTGAACACCTTTAATTTTGAGCACTTTACTGATCCCTTGGATCAAGTGGGCATTCTCAAATTAAATGCCCATGTTCATGATAGTTTCTACATCTGAATGGGATGTGTTCATGATCTATGATCCAATGCCATAGATTATCTTGGTAGCTAAGGCACTCATGTGTACACATATGTGGGCATACAAAGTATATCTTCCTAGCTTCGTGGCTTCCAAGCACATGACAAATGTACCTATGGCATTCTCGACTCCTTACAATATTTCTTGGTCCCAAATTTCTTGGGGTAGGGAGTACAACTTGATCCAAACTAGGGACATTGTGAAGTCCTCTTTGTTAGGGCTAAACTATTATATCCAATATCTCTTATATAATGCTACTGAGTTGAATAAGTATGGCCCATTTTGGAAAACTCTATTTCTATCCTCAAGGTTGTTGAAGATTGTTGTGAAAAGTCCTTTTGACCCTAGGTTCAGTTCCACACCTCCTTTAGGCTGTCAATTCTTTCAAATCCACCACACTAGCCCATAAAGTTTTTTATTAGGGCATGATCTTGCATATATTGAATATTTTCTATAATACATGTTGAGGTTATTTCATATTTGGGAACTTTTTCATCTTGGGGTATGCATGTACCCAATTTTTTTTTATTCCCTATGCCATGCTTTATTATTTGTTGCTTCATAGACTCGACAAATAGACTTGGCTTGCCATTGACATTTAGAAGCAACTCAGTCTCTTGACCTTTCCAAATTGGAATTATTGGATCTATAAGGAACGTTGTTAGCTCTTCCTTCAACTGCAACATTTTAATATGAAGAGGCCGCTCTCCCTCCTCCTTAAGGGAACCATTGAAAATCCACAAATTGATTCAAGTTAGAAGAGAAAAAGCCCTAATTTTCTGTCTTCTCTAAATGCCCTTCTCAAAAATGATATTTCTCCTTTTCCTTACATATTAAATATTATTTTGTATTTAATATTACAAAAAAAGAAGTAATATTCGATTCTACCATCACAATTTATGAATAAAGAATGGATTACTATTATTTATAGTCGCACAAATAGAAGTGAGATATATTATAGAATTTAGAATAGACAGAGATATCATGCATATGCGGAATACTAATAAATTTAAAGAAATAAAAATTACAAAAAGTGTATCATAAAAATAAAATATAAATTTAAAAACATAAATCAAATAAAATCATTTTAATTATAGATATTTTAAGTAATAAAAGTTAAATTGGAAAACATATGAATAAGAATAAAACCATTTTAATTCTGGATATTTTAAACCATGATAAATGTTTATATATTTTAATTTTCTCCGTTTCCATGTAGGTTTAAAAGATAAAGATTAAATATGAATAAGATAAATGAATTTTATAATAATAGATGATTATGAAATATTTTATAAAATTGTTATATTATTTTTTAATTATGGTTAGGAATGGTGGAAAATAAAGATTATTGTGTCGAGATATTTTATAATTTAGTATGATAAAAATGTTGTAATGTGTTGGTTATATTTTGATTTAGTTAAAATAAAATAAATATAAACTTTTTTAAGAGTGAAAAAAAATGTGATCCCTCAAATATTAATACATCCAAAATTAAGATCAATCTAAACGAAATAATAAACAAATATACTATACACATCATTTCTCAAAATTAAAATTATGATTTTTTTATTATTGAAATTTCAGTTTACAATGTATTAACATTAGAAACCAATATTATACATTACCATTCCGATTGTCAACTCTACTCATAAATAAAAAAAATCTAAGCCAACATAATAGCAGTAAACCAAGTTACACAGATTCAAAGTGTAAGAGCTGGTAATAAAATAATTATGAACGTGAGTAAATGTTAGAGTATAATTATGTTCATTAAAAAAATTATGAAATATGTTAGAGTCTAATTTTCAAAGTACTATCATATTTTTCACCTTTTATTATAACTATTAGTCAAGTGTAGACCACATCATAATTGAATAAATTATCTTTAACAGGGAAAGATGAAAATGGTTGAGTGAGAAAATGTTGTTATTTTAATCATTTCCTGATGTCTCTTTCTTTACCCCTTTACCTTCGTAGCAAAATGTGGCCCATCTTCATCGTGGCCCGATAAGAGAATAATTTGGGGAAGTTTTAATTTTATTTGGGATGTGTTGGGGGTGGAAGAGGATTAAGTATCTACAATGCAATGTGTTTTGTTGTTGGTTGAATAAAAAGATGAATATTAATATAAAATTAATTTATAATATTGTTAGTGTAAGTTTATAATTATTATTATTTAATTTTAAGGTTATGGTTAAGTCAGATACTAAATTGGTGTATGATATTTTTTTGTTTATAAGAGAAGGTTTCATTTTTGTGTAGCGATTTGATTGTTAAGTCTATGAAGGCATACATACTCTACCCCCTCTGGTTTTGAGCCCGTGACTTCTTAGGAGGAAACACATGCTCTTAACCATTAGACCAACTCAAGATAATAATTAAAAGTTAAATATAATTTAAAATACATAATAATGGAAATTGTGTATAGTGTGAGTTCAGGGTGAGGGAAGATGTTTTAACATCAATTAAAGGATATGCACGTTGATGTTAATGTCTAAATTGGCAAAGCCATAACCTCCAATGTTATCTCTCTCACATACACAAAATGAGAAGAATATCTCTCTCACATACACACAAATAAGAAGAATATCAATGTGGCAGGAATCCCAACAAATGGAGTTACCACTATTGAGATACCTTGTTACATCATCTGATAACAATCCCAAGTTAAAGAAAACCGAAAGTGAGATACCTTGTTACATCATATGGTAACAATCCCAAGTTAAATAAAACCCAAAGCATGACACCAAAACCATTGGCATTGTTATTACTTAGGTGAAGGAGGATGTGATTGCATAAAATCCAGTAATATTGAAAAATGCAGCAAGAAATTCTCAATTTGATTTTTCCTTGATGAAATTGAGAAAATTCAAAATGCCACATCAACATGCAACTTGGAGGAGTTCACTGAGGTGACATTGCTCTTGTCACTCAATTTAGAACAATTCATTTTGCTAAAAAATGGAGTCTAGCTTAGCTAATTCATGTTAGGGGCATGAAGTTCAGTTGTGTGTAATGCTTCCTAAATTTTAGGAGCCTAGGTTGAGTTAATTTTAGTTGTAGCAATTTAATTCAGTTAAATTGAGTTATGGTAAGTTAAACTAGTTCTAACTGTTGGAGGAACTAGTGGAAGGTCAAGTTGTGGAAGTGTGACTTCAACCACACTTAGTGATTATCTAGATAGTTGATCAATCAACCTAAATTAGCTCATGCATATAGAGAATTCGAGTTACGCAGTTGAGATAGAGAATTCAAGGCAGTGTACTATTAGTTGTAGATTATTCCAATGTGTATAGGTGGTGCATGTAGTGAGAGGAAGAGCCTAGAGGAATTACACAATCCAATTGAGGTTTCCTAATTAATAGGGGCCTAATTCCTTAAGGAACAACACAGGGAACTAAGAACTTAGAGGGCTTGAAAATTGGCTAAGTGTTGGCCATAGTCAGTCAATTAGGTAGAGAGATAGACTATACCCTTGCAGGTTGTGCTCAGGCTTGAGCAAGCATATGTATTCCTCTTTATTCTTTAATTAATGCAATACAGATAGGAAGGGGTTTTGAGTAGTTGCTTTCCCCTAGATAAATCTTTATGCATGTGTGATGTTTCCTTTTGCATTTCTGTGATTTGCATTCTAGATTGTGAATTAATATCGTAGAGCAGTAGAGTAGATTTGAGTCTTGTGATTTAGTAAATTTCATGAGCAGTAAATCTTCTACAAAGTTCGCATCAAATTAGTAATTGCTTGGTGTTAGTGCCTTATAATCCATATTTTTCTCACAATTGTTACACATGTGAGATTATTCACAACACCCACCCAACATTGATATTAACAAACATACACACATAATTAAGAAGATGAATATTAATGTTGTACGAAATCCCCACATAACAATATGACATTGTATAAATTACATGCAACATCACATAAATAACAACCACAAGTAAAAGACAAAACCATTAGCAAATTAAAATATGTGAGGATGCACTCCAAACTTAACATCAAAGCTAACAAACATTTGATGAAAAACTAAAAACAAAACATAAAATACTACACTAAAACAATTAACAATATTAATATAAAATAAAATAAACATATTTCAAAATCATAAAAAACTATTCTAATACACTAAATATAATATAATTGCCCTCACACACATGCACCTTCACAACACATTTCACAAAACAGGGAAAAAAAAAATCAAACAAACTTACATATCCATCTCACAACCCCAAAAGTTATACTCCAAAGCCAATGCCCTTATTCAACTCATGTCAGGATGTTATTATTCAACTCTTAAAAGGCGTTGATACATGGCAGTGGCCCCATTTTCGATGAGATTTAGTTTTTTTATTAACCCCGACTTAGTTTTTTTTATTAACTCCATTTCCACTCATTCTAATCAGTTTTAACCTTATTGATATTAAAAAAAACCATTTATATTTCCAAAGTCAAAATGACCTCTTTGTCCCAAGATTAAAAATAAAAACCAAGAGACAATATGAGAAAAGGGTTAAAGTTAGGAGTTGTGTATAATGCGACTTTTTGAGATTCCGGTGACGGAATCTGGCGGAAGAAATTGAGATGAAATCATGATTTGTTGCAGTTAAAATGGTTTTTTAACTGCATATTCGGATTCAGCACCCTGAAAAACCCCTGGGACGGTTTCATTGTGCAGAAATTAGCTATCAAACTTGGATTCCAATAAATTACTGCCGGATTTTCACCGGAAAAAATCACCGAAAAAGCTTTCAAAAAGTCGCGTTAAAGACTACTCCTTAAAGTTATTGATATTTAAAAAACATTGACCTTTCCAAGTCAAAAGTACCACTTAAAAAATAAAAACCAACCGGACAGAGAAAAAGGTTAAAGCAAAGCATAGGGGTTAAGAAAGGATTGACGTGACGTGGATATTAAGTGCGGTAGCACGCAAGCGCAGATGAGCAGGCGCGCGGTACTTATCCTGTGTAGGGCCGACGCGTGTCATTGATGCCGGTAAGCTACCAACAAGTGGGTACGTGGCAACGTGTCACTGCGTCGGTGGCACGGTGCCGTTTCATGTCCGCCACTGACCATATGTGTAAGACAAAATACGAGGTACACATATTCCTTAACATAAAATACTAGGTATACGAAGATGGAAAGTTACGGACCCTATGTGTATGGCATCGTATGCAGTCCGTGTACGCCCCTATACGCTGTTAGACTATTTGCCCATTTCGAATATCTTTAGATTTTCTTCACTACATGCGTTTTTAAGAGCTTTGAAAAGGAAGTTTAAGCATTGCGCATGGTATATGATTGAGATGGATAGAGATCGAAATACTCTTTCTTAGGAGAATATAATATAATTAAAGAATTAAATTTAGAGTTTTGAGGATTAGCTTAAGTAATTAAATCAAATATTTAGTATTAATTTCATCATGAAAAGTTATAGGTTTGATTATTTTTTTAATTCTAGGTGCTTGGAATTTAGGTATTGGTTCACTTTATTTTAGATATCATCTTTGTAAAAGTGCATAAAAGTTCTAAGAAATTATTTTCCAATTAAAAAATATTAAACTTATTTATTATATTTATAAATGACTAAATTTAATCAATATTTAATCAATAACGTGTCACATAAAAGGTGAATAGAGGAGTCATATAATAATATAAAGGTGAATAGAGGCTTAGGATAAAAAATCTTATTAATCAGGTGTAACTATGATTATTGAAAAAAATCTTGTTATATTTGAGAATTGTTTTTATCGGGAAAAAAAAAATTATGGTAAAAAATCTTATTAATTAAGTGTAATTATGATTATTGAAAAAATTCTACTATATTTGGGAATTTTTTTATCAGAAAAGGAAAAAAAAAAGAAGGTGAATTTGTCTCTTATTAATTTACTCTTATAAAATTGCACTCAATCAACAACACTGAAAAATATGGAGAAAATAGTCTTTCTTAACATTTGAGGTGAAGAACAAGTGAGTAATAAGTTGCAACAAATCTATACTTTATGCAAACCATGTGCTCTTATGCAAACCATGTGCTCTTGACTATAGATGAGATTCAACATGGAAGCTTCTTTTGAACATTGTGAAGATCCAAACATTGCTTTCAATATGTCTTAATATTTTGGTAGTAAGACAAAAGGACCTTAATGAAGTTGGATCTACAAGTAAGGAACAATTTCCAAAACTAAGTATGTCAGGCTAATGAAAAGGGAAACACACCTATAGTCTTTGTAATGATTCAAGAACCTCACATCTTGAGGGTCTTTAAATAAGCAACAAATCTACCATCAAGTTCATAGTAGATCAAACAAGAAAAAATAAAGCGTCGTTCTAATTTGAGCTCCATGTTGCATAGCTTATCTATGCTAGTCACAAGAAATTGATGATTGATCTCCATCCTTAATTTGTGAAAATATATCTTGAAACACTTACAATGGGAAAGAAGATTATGACGGTTGGCCTTTATAATAGCTTAAATTAATGATAAAACTAATCTAGATCAATCTTAATTCTAGGCCTATCAAAAGACCTTATTTATAGTGCAAAAACATGAGGAAATGTTTGCACTTAAAGTATTTTACCCATCTCAATTCTCAGCGGACTAGTGGACTGGAGGTTAAGATAAATCTATTATAATGTATAGATTTCTTTTTTTGTTTTCATAAGTTTATTACCTTTATTATTTATTATTCATGTTAATTTTTTTGGAATACCATATAAATTTATTATTATTACTATTATTATTTTAAATGGTGTATTGTAATGTACCCCCTACTAACCCTAGACCTAACTAAGGCCAAAAGAAGAAAGTTACTATGTTGACATGACCTTCATGGTCCAATTAAGGAAATGGGATCCATATTTTTTGCACTTTCTTTTACCTTCATCATGTTCATCTCGTCAAGACGATTCCAATGATATAATTTTTTCTTCGATCTGACTCCCAAATCTAAAGATATGGCCATCCAAAGATTATCCATTTAATTACTACCACCTCACCAACCTTCCACATGGCACCAACGTGGTCCCCACATTGAAATACCAATCAGCCTCTCATTGCCACATGGCAGTCTTACTGTAGTTGTCGACTCATTTGTCCTAGTCACGTAATACCCCACTAAGGAATGGGTGTGACCCAATCAATACATATACACACTACAAGGGGTATTATGGGTGTGGTTCCCTTGAAAGCCACATCACCCCGAAAACACTCTCCCCAAAAATAACTATTGTCGCCCCTCATCATCCTTCTAAGATTATGTTGAGCTTGCCATGTTGACCGACACTTAAGCACAACTCATCCAACTACGTAGTCCCGCTCTCCTTTTTACCTATATCAGTGGGCTCCATTGTGCCACATTAGCCTGAGGATAATACCTTGATAATTTTCTACCATACTCCCTTCAAAACCTTTGGGGTTTGGGGTCCGAGGTGTCACCATCCTTCGTCATTTTTCCCTCGTGGATGGGGTCCCATGTAACCTTTGAATCCCCCCCAGTTATCCATGGGTTCCTGTTATGTGTGATTGGAGGGTTTTCCTTGCTTTATGCACCAACTCAAAGGCGCACCATGCCACATCATCTGGGAACTTGATCCTAGTAGTTCCTTCTTTATGCTCCCCTTGAAATATCTAGGGATAAATATATGGAATAAGTGGACAATTCTGATGTTTGCATCATTCAATGGTTGGGATCTTTCCTGCCTACTCCCTTGGACATGGCTTTCGACCATATGGTTTAGCAGAGGACCACTCCTTTGAGCCCCGGCTATGATTCTTGACCTCCATGATCAACACTTGGGCATGGCACCTGGTCTCAATGTGCTTAAGCCTGAGACCCTTTTCACTCCTCTAAGCCCTACGTCCAGCCCTGCAATACTCATTTATATCTGCACATTTGGGATTTTCTGCCTTCGGCGCTTTGATAATTGTTAATGCATGTAATATGAGTCTTTTCTCGGGACTCCAACGTACAATTTGTAAATTTTTATAGGCTATATGCAATCCCCTCTGCGCTATCCATCCTCAGCTTACTAAGGCCTCATCCTATCCTGTGAATACATATATATGTATGTAAAAATTCTATCCCTCCCAAGCTTTATCGTTTCATATATCTCTCCTGATCTTGTAACAAGGCTCAGTCCAGCCCATGCCATATATCAGGGAAAATTTTAAGAACCCCCCCTAAATTTATAAATATAATAAATGGGCGAATCTCCATGGTATATAGGAAAAATGGAAGGCGATTTTATCAATAATATAATATGTATATATAATTTTTTGGCGAATCTCTCACCAGGCATGGCGAATATTTTACTCAATTATAAAATTTGTAAGATCTTGGCGAGTCTTTCACTAAATAATAAAACTTTGTAAAGTCCTAGTGAATCTTAGCATAGGCTACATGCTGGTTTAATTCCCCCATTTAAATAGGCTACATTCCAGGTGAATACCATGGGTCAATACCATGTGCCATTTTGGTGAATACCATGGGTCAATACCATGTGCCATTTTTATTTTTATTAGAATATTTTACTCAATTATAAAATCTTGTAAGATCTTGGCAAGTCTTTCACTAAATAATAAAACTTTGTAAAGTCCTAGTGAATCTTAGCATAGGCTACATGCTGGTTTAATTCCCCCATTTAAATAGGCTACATTCCAGGTGAATACCATGGGTCAATACCATGTGCCATTTTGGTGAATACCATGGGTCAATACCATGTGCCATTTTTATTTTTATTAATTCTAATATTAGGGTTAATAATGGTTTTTTGCATGGTATTAATAACAATCTAGTCCATGGTATTTGTCCCATAGTATTTTGGCCATAGGTTTCACCTAAATATAACCCATTTTTTGAGTGTTCGTAAATATAAGGTGACTTATGGAGTAAATATAAAAAAAATGTTTTATTTGTTTACCATACCTCTCGTTTATTTTTATTTTTATTAATTTACCATACCTCTTTTACAAATATGGTATTTGGCCCATAGGATTCACTTAAATAAAACCTCTTTCTTGAGCCTTCATAAATAGAATGAGGTTTATGGACTAAATATAAAAAGAGGTTATGAGGTTTATGGACTAAATATAAAAAGAGGTTTTATTTATTTAAGATACGTCTAGTTTATTTATATTTTTATTTATTTACCATACCTTTTGAGTAAGTATAAAAAGACGTTTTATTTATTTATCATACCTCCACTTTACTTATATTTTTATTTGTTTACACCCTTACATGTATATAAGGTGACTTATGAAGTAAATATAAAAAATGTTTTATTTATTTACCATACCTCTCATTTATTTATATTTTTATTAATTTACCATACCTCTTTTATAAATATGGTATTTGGCCCATAGGATTCACTTAAATAAAACCTATTCTTGAAAATGGGCGAATGGATTCACTTAAATAAAACCTATTCTTGAAAATGGGCGAATGGAAGGTTGTAAGTCCTAATTTGAAGGGCTAAATTTACCTTTTTTACCCTCTCCCTTAAAATAAGGTGGGCTATTTGAGGTGATTTGTAAAAATGTACTATGATACAAAATATTCGCCCACTAAAAATTTAAAACCCCTTAATTTCGCCAAAGGGCGAACATTCGCCCCTAAAATTATCCTTGCCATATATATATATATATGGAGAGAGAGAGAGAGAGAGAGAGAGATCTCAAATTGTTCCTCCTGAGCTTAGTAATATTGAAAATAGAGCATAATAACCAATCCTTTTTTATTTCATGAGTCATACACAAACATCTTCTCATTCATTTTTATTGTGATCCATTAAACGAATTTCAATTCCTTAATAATCCATAAAGATAGAAGCCTCTCAAACCAATGACAAATTGAAAAAAAGCCTATGGATACATGCAGGAATCCCTCTCATTTACTTAGGAAATATACTGGGATTAACCCTCCTTAAGCAGACAAAAAATTTCACTTCATGAGATATCACATGCATTGAACCAGCACATTGAAACCATATCAATACAAGCCTTAGGCCAATACAAATACTTAAACCATTCCACATCCATGCCTTTAAAGCAACAATGTTCATTCATACAGGAATGTGTCATTCCTCAATGCTATAATAAATCAATACATTACACAAGCATAAATCATTCATAACATGAGAGTCATAGGTAGACACTTATCTTTGATAGATTGGTCCAAGAAACTAGGATTGGTACTTTAACTCTCCACCCAACCTTAGACACATTGGAGAAAAGTCTTTCTTGCAGTAGTGACCTCCGAGCCACTTTAGAGTTTGACGATGAGTGCTTAAGGGATCAAACCAAATCTTCTAGCTAGAATAGGGACTCCAGAGGACCATCCAGCTCCACTCACCAACTTCTTCTTGCAACCAATATCTCACCGGGGAATCCAGAGGTCCACCACCTCCACCTTGTATCTACTTCAATAAGAATTGTGGCTCTACCAATACAGGATAGAATAGGGAATCTAGAGGTTCACCACCTCCACCCCAACTAAATGAGGGAATGCAAAGGCTTAACACTTCCTCCCTCAATAATTCCTTCTCACATTAGTTCCACCCAATCTTGGGAATATAAAATCCACTGTAAAAGCCATAAAAAAACATAACGGGGGGCTAAAGAACTCTCCTTACTAGAATCCAAGGAATAATTCTCCACCCAAGCTATCAAGGGAATCCATAGAAAACTATTTGCACCCTCTAGTATTACTGGGAATTGAGAGACTATTGTCCTCGCCTAGGAGATATTCTTCCACCTCCCATTGCTCAACGAAATATTTTCTCTACTCCTTTCCTTCTAGTAGTGACTAAGAGTTATGTGTTCGTTTATTATTGCATTTTTCTTTCTCAATGCACTAATACTTCTATGAACCTCTCTATGAGGCTTTCTTTCCTTTGTCTTCTTTCTTGAGCTTCTTTATCTATTGTGTCTTGCATTCTCTCTTGTTCTCTATAAGAAATTTCCCCCTCAATGCTAGATAATGTCTTCTTCGTGAATGCCCCTCTTTCTTGCAGTGTGTGTGGTTTCATCCCCCCCCCCCCCCAGAATGCTTATCTTCCCTTGCATGGAGTGTGATAATCCTCCCCATTATGTAGTTGCAACCGTTTTTTGTTGTGTGGTCATACATTCTCTGTTGCCTCTCACTTCCTTCTCAACCATCGTGGTTCCATATTTTCTAAGTAGTGGAGGGGTTGTTGTTGTGTCAACTCTCTACCCCATTCTCCTACTGGTTGACTTCAACTATCCCAGCAGCCCATGCAACCCATTCTTCATAATTTTTGTGCTTTCTGCCTTGTGAATTTGTCCAAGGCAAGCATGGTTCTTTTTTCTTCTTACCTAGCTTTATTAACTAATATGTTCAGCCCAATTTAAATCATACCTTCCAGCCTTTCATGGTTGCAATAAAAAATCAAGCTTCCTTCAAATCCAAAGCAATCTCCTTCCTCAAACTTTGGAATATGTGTCCCAATTCTTAGGAATTTTAGTTTATAATCAAAATACATGAAATATTTATAGTTGTTTGTAAGAGGGTAATTTTCCCAAAGGGGCTATCAAAAACCCCTCCCCCTTGGATGAACACCATCCTCAGTGTTCTAATCCTGAACACAATGCAAAACATGCTTAGTCCCAACATAAATCATTATGAGCTTTATAATGCAGCTCACTTACAATCACACACACACACACACACACATATACACACACACAAATTTTTTTCCTTGAATCAATTATCTTATGTGGCTCCTTGCAGTTCATCTAATGTTTTTGGTGTGCACTCTGATGTCTTCAAGTTGTTGCTTCTTTGTCCTGTTGGAAACTCCATTCCCCCAGACTGGGCGGTTCCCATGTTTTCCTATAACATGGCATACAATATCTCATGAAATTCTTCATAAAGGAATTGTAATGATTCAAATTATACCTATTGTCTTGTCCATCTGTCTATCAAGGGAGTCTAGAGGTGTTCCACCTCCACCATGTTCCAAAACAAGGGAATCCATAAGCTTTCACCTCCACCCTCAATTAACAACAAGAGAATTTGGGGGCTCATACCTCCACCATAAATTGGTAACAAGGGAATCCAAAGGCTCTTACCTCCATCTTAAATAAAAAATAATGGAATCTAGAGGCTTTTACCTCCACCCTCAATCAGCAACAAGGGAATCCAAAAGCTTTTACCTCCACCCTCAATCAGAAAAAAGGGAATCTAGAGGCTTTTACTTCCACCCTCAATCAGTAATAAGGGAATCTAGAGGCTTATAACTCCACCCTCAATTAACAAGGGAATCCATATGCTTTTACCTCCACCCTTATTTAGAAACAAGGGAATCAAGAGGCTTTTACATCCACCCTCAATCAACAACAAGGGAATCAAGAGGCTTTTACCTCCACCCTCAATTAGCAACAAGGGAATCCAGAGGCTTTAACCTAGACCCTCAATCAACAACAAAGGAATCCAGTGGATTTTACCTCCACCATCAAGGGAATCTAAAGGCTTATGCCTACACCCTCAATCAATAAAAATGGAATCCATAGGTTGATGCCTCCACCCTCAAGGGAATCCAGAGGCTTATGCCTTCATGCTCAAATCAACGACAAGAGAATCAGAGTTTGATATCTCCACCCTCAAGGGAATCTAGAGGCATATTCCTCCACCCTCAAATCGGCAGTAAGGGAATCTAGAGGTTGATACCTCCACCCTTAAGGGAATCTAGAGGCTTATGCCTCCACCCTCAAATCAATAGTAAGGGAATACAGAGGTTGATACCTCGACCCTCAAATCAGCAATAAGTGAATCCAGAGGTCAATATATCCACCCTCAAATCAATCATTTTACACGGTAGATGGGCCTAGAAAGTCCCATACATTTCTTCCCCAACACATTACACAACACATATAGACATACATGGGTGAGAATACAACATACACATGGCACAATACAACATATACACATATACAACACGACATGTACACATGGCACAACACAACATGCCACAAATCACACTGTGTTCATTATATTATTATATCCTTCAACATACCTTGTTCATAATGCAACATGGGAACAATATAAGAATCACATTCACATTGTATTAAAATAATAGATAAGCCAAAGCTACTTTTTCCCAATTGTTTCCTCACACAACTGAAAATCCTATATGCCATGCACATTTGCATTAAATAAATATAACCCATCATTCTTCCCCAAGAATGACTCTTGTCAAAACCTGGAAGTCATAATGGCATTCATATATGTATATAAATATTGGTAGGATCATGAACATATCACAAATTTACATATGTAAATTAAATTAAGGTTAAGAGAACCCCCTTCATGCCATTTTCATGGGTTCCATTTTACTGTCCATTATTCCCCATGGACTCAACCAACATTCTTGGTTGTCATATGACTATCTGCTTGGTCATGGACCTATCACTCATTAACATATGGTAAATTAAAATAAAGCTTTAGAGAACTCCCTGTAGGAAATTCGGTGGCTTCTGCAATCAGGGACTCTGTTACTACAAACTTGAAATCACCTATTTCAACCTCTGTTCCATCAACATATCATGCAAAAGTCTTCGTTACCTCCCTATGGAAACCATCAAATTTTCCTACGAATTTTAACCACTGTACTTTCTGTAATAGTTCCCTGGTCTAAGGGTATCCTTCCAAGAACTTCTTTACTCTTGGTTATGTTTGAACAATAACGCCCATGGTGAGAGATGTTTTGTCTCAAAAACTATTTACTTGACAGGGAAAAATGGTGTTCGTAGGGTCTCATTCTATGATGGAGAGAGATGGAGAGGTTGTATGAATTTGGAGAAAAGAGAGAAGGTGTGAATGAAGGCTTGTGAAAATGAGTTAGTTGTTGGAATGCATTCAATCCAATGATTCGGTGATCAAATCGATGGATTCGAAATGAGGACGAGACAAGAGTTAAAATGGTGAACTATAATGGATTTGACAAGCGACTATCACCCATGCTTTGCAATGATTTCGTTTTATTTCAGTAGTGGTATGTCCACATAATTCATATATGCAATATGTTAACCCTTATTGTAAAATTAAAGTATCACATACCTTCGACTAATTTGCTAACATTTATTTGTCCTTTGATATATTCTGCAAGTACTTTTCACTTAAAGGGAGTCAATTATTCTTCAATTTGAGCCACCAGTGTTCCTGTCAAATTGGCTGCATAAATCTTATTAGAGCTACAGAAACTTGTCCAAGCTGCCAAAAGTCACTAATTCTGTAGCTGAGAGATTTTTTTCTTTTTAAAAGAAAGGGATGCTTAGGAAAAGCGAATTTCTTTTTGGAAGAAATGATAAAGAGAGAAAATTTAAGGTGCTAACAAAAAGTTGGTTTTCACTTTAAATTTTATGTATAAGCATGCCAACAACTTGTTGGTTTTCATGTTTATACATTATTATTTATTTTTATTTTTCATTATTTTTATTTTTAATATATATATATATATATATATATAGAGAGAGAGAGAGAGAGAGAGAGAGAGAGATATTGTTTTGTTTTATTTTTTATGATATAGAAAAATAAAATTTCTAAGGTGGAAAAGAATTCCTCTCAACCATCTTCAATTCTGAATTGTCTTGGAAAATTTTAACAAATTCTACTTTTGTCAATGGCTTTTGATAAAGTCTGAGTCGATGTCCATTTAGTAAAAGAGGATTCTTCTCTTCATCAATAGTCCTGATTCTAACTGCACTATTGTCAAAGACATTTTCAATTTCATAAGGTCCAAACCAGTGAGTTTGGAATTTTCCTTGGAAAATTTTGAACTTTGAATCAAAGAGTAATTCCCAATCTCCTGGATTATGTCTCCTTTCTTTAATGTACTTGTCATGCCATCTTGATCTCTATTGCTAGACTAGGCTGGTTTTCTAGAAGGCTTCTTGTCTTATTTCATCAAGCTCATTGAGTTGTCCCATCCTTTGCTTTTGTGCTTTTGATAAGTCAATATCCAATTGGACTGTTGTTTTATAGGTCTGGATCTAGAATTCTATTGGAAGTAAGACCTGCTTCCCATAAACAAGTTCATCGGGAGTATGTCTTGTAGTACTTCTCCATCTAGTTCTATAAGCCCATAAAGCTTCTGGAAGCTTTTCTGTACAGTCCTTCCTATGTAAGTGTACAGTCTTGGTAAGAATTGCTTCAATCATGTTATTTGTAGACTCAACTTGTCCATTAGCTTGTGGATGGTATGGAGTGGACTTCCGATGCTTTATTTTGTACTACTCCACAAGCTTCTGCACTAATCTTGATGTAAACGGTGTTCCTTGATCTGTTACAATTTCTCTTGGAACACCAAAACAAGTGAAAATATCTTCAAAAAGAAATGAAACTACAACATTTTCAGTAGCAAAAGGAAGTGCCTTAGCTTCTACCCATTTAGTGACATAATCAGTACATACCAGAATATACCTTCTTTTCTTTGAAGGTGGATTGATTGGACCAACAAAATCTAGTGCGCATTTTTCAAATGGTTCAATGAGTGCTTGAGGCTGCAATGGCATTTCATTTGAAAGAGTAGGTTTGCCCATTCTCTAACAATTGTCACATCTTTTAACATATTCCTTGGTATCCTTGAAAATGGAAGGCCAATAATATCCTAAAATTAGGACCTTATAAGCAATTATTTTGTCAGAAAAATGTCCTCCACATGGTTCATCATGGCATGCTTTAAGTATTTTCGGTATCTCATCTTCTCGAACACATCTTCTAATGATGAGATCTGGTCCTGTTTTGTATTATTCGTCATTTATCCATGAATAAGATGTGCTACCGTGAACTATCCTCTTTTCTCTAGGAGACAAATGAAATGGTATTTTCCCTATAGCTAAATACTTAGCAATGTCTGCATACCAAGGTGATTTAGTAGACACTTCAAAAAGATATTCATCAGGAAATTTATCCTCCATAGGTTGATCATTATTATCATTCTGAATTCTAGATAAAAAAAAGTCAGCAATTGTATTATGTTTTCTGGGTCTATCTAGAATGGTGATGTTGAATTGTTGTAACAATAAGAGCCATCTTATTATTCTTCCATTAGTTATTGGTTTATTCATTAGGTATCTAATGGCATAATGGTCTGTGTGAATGAAAGTTTCATAGCTAGTAATATAATGTCTGAATTTGTTAATGGCATGAACTACAGCTAAAAACTCCTTCTCAGTTACAGTATAATTTATCTCTATTGGAGTTAAATTTTTACTCGTGTAATATATTGCATAAGTAGTAAGGTCTTTTTTCCCTAACACGGCTCCTAAGGTTGTATCTGAAGCATCATTTGATATATGGAAAGGCAATTTCCAATTGGGTCCTTTTAAGATAGGTGCTTCAAAAAATTTCTTTTTCAAAGTTTCAACAGCAGTTTGACAATTAGAATCTCAGCTAAATTCATAGTCTTTGGTAAGTAGTTGAAAGCGTGGAGATGCAATTTTTGTGAAGTTTTCTATAAATCTTCTATAATATCCAGTAAAACCAAGAAAAATCCTAACATCTCATTGACAACTTGGCACTGATAATTTAGAAATGACCTCAACTTTAGAAGAGTCTACCTTAATTCCATCTCCTGAAATATGGTGACCTAAAGCAATTCCTTCATTCAACATCATAAAAAATTTCTCATGACTTAGCGAAATATTTTTTTCTTTACATCTTATTAGAACTTTTTCTAAATTTTCAAGTGCTTCTTTAAAAGAATCTTCATAAACTCTGAAATCATCCATATACACTTCCACGCAATCATGAATAAGTAAAGAGAAAATTCTTAGGATTGATCTTTGGAATGTTGTTGGAGCATTGCATAGTCCAAAGGGAAGTACCCGATAAGAATAAGTTCCCCATGGGCAGGTAAATGTGGTTTTATCTTGATCTCCAAGTGCTACATGAATCTGATTAATCCAATAAAACCGTCCAAAAATGAAAATTATTTTTGCTAATGTGTCCAAGACTTGATCCATGAAAGGAAGTGGAAAATGGTCTTTTAATGTTGCTTTATTTAATTCCCTGTAATCAATACATACTCTCCATTTCCCATTTTTCTTAGGAACGATTACTAGGGGTGACACCCACTGACTAGCTGATATTGGATAGATGAAATTTATTTTTAATAGCTTTTATAATTCCTCCCTAACAATTTCTTTTAGATTTGGGTTCATTCTTCGTTGTGGTTGTCTAACTAGTCTTGCACTTTGTCAATGTAGATAGGGTGTATGCAAGTTTTAGGATCAATTCCTCTCATATCACTATATTCCCATGCATATGCAGAATAATGTTTTTGTAAAATTTCTACTAGTTGATTCTTTTGTAATTCTTCCAGGTTTTTATTAATATTCAAAGTTTTACCTGGGAAAATTTCTATTGAAGAATTCCCAAATTTCTCCATAGAGAGAAAAGACACTTTTCTAGATGAGAGATATTCATTTCGACTATGGTCATAATGTGAGGAAGATTCATTATTTTCCTGTAGATTTAAAATTTGATCTTCCTCTCTTACTTGTTCAATAGTGAAAACAGGTTGTATATCATCATCATCATCATCTATCCATTCCTCATTATATATTTCTATTTTTGTTTTTGCAGATGGATACAATGTAAATTTATTTGTAGAGTTTCCATCTGAGATAAACATGTCACTTGATCTACAACCAATGAAAGCATCAACGGTAACTAACCAAGGTCTTCCTAGGATTAATGAATGTCCTCCTATATTATTCTTGGGTGTTAAGACCATGAAATCAACAAGATATTCCCAAGAATCTAAGGATACACAAACATATTCTAACACACCATCTCATTTAGTTATAGGCATGTCTGCTAATTGTAATAGTGTTGGTGTGAATTGAAGGTTAGGAAGTCTAAGTGAATCCATAACTTGTTTACTCATGATGTTTATGGTTGCTCCTAGATCAATCAGTGTGTTTGGTATTTCAATTCCATTGATGTGAATTTTCACAATGGGGCTCCCTGGATCTAGATATTTTTGGATTGTTGTTTTCCCCATCATGATGTCCATAATTTTCCCAACTAATTGAATTATTTTTATGTATTTTATTTTTCTTCCTGTTCTTTGAGTACTTAATTCCTTAATTGTTTTTGCAAAGATTGGTATTTCTTTTATGGCTTGTAATAAAGGAATTTTTATACATACATTTCTTGATTCATCTATCATATTATAATTAGGCAATGTGATTTGTTTTTCTACTCCATCAATTTTCAACCATTCAAGAAAAGGTGGTCTAATGGATACCAAAGGTTTTTCTATAATAGGAGTATTTATTGGAACAGTTTCCCTTTGATTATTCTCTTTCTAAGGGAGAGAGGTTTCTCCTTCTTCAAATTGATTTTTATGTTTTTGATGATTTGTCCTTGCTTCCTGAATAACAAAAGGGTTTGCAATACTCTTCAAGACCTTAATTGAACATTATTTAGATCTAGTGGAGTTATTAAATAGGTTTGAGGATTTTTCCCTTCCATGTTGTAAACAGGTTGTTGTTGTGATATTTTATTATTGGGATTCGGAAGTGGTTGAGCAGGTAATTGATTTGATTTTTTTGCAAATGATATGGAGAGTTTTGGATTTTGATTTTGAACTTGGACTTGAGGTAATTGATTGGTTTGAGGAATTTGATTAGATTGGGGTAGGAATTGTGGTGGAAAATTAGGATAGGATGGTGAATATTGTAAATATTGAGCATAAGCCCCATAAGGAATTTTCCATCCTTGATTCCAAGATTATGATTGTGGCTGAGCCCAAGGCTGCCAATATGGATTCCAAATATTTTGTGAAGACTAAGAAAATTGTTTTGATCTAAAGCCTTGTGGTTGATTTGTTTGAGAGTTCTGCCATGGTTTCTTGGGAATAAAGTAAAGAGGGTCTACTTGTTCTAGCCCTTCATCATTAAATATAGCCTTGAGACCTGGTAAAGAAGAACATTCCTTAGGGTCATGTTTATCTGCACATATGGCACAAGTTTCTATAGTTTTTAAGTCTAAAGGACATACTCTTAGAACATGCTTCTTATGACATCTAGGACAGAAAATGGATAATGCAACATTTTCAGATTTTTGCTTGTTTTTTATTTTAAGGGTGTCTATTCTTTCACTTAGACTCCCTAAAATATGTATCTTGAAAGTATCAAGCAAGCTTCCTAATTCTGCCCTACTGATTATCCTAGCTACAGATTTATTGATTCTTGATAAGACAGGGTCTCTAGGACTTTTTCCAACTCGTGCTTTACCCCTTGAGATATGTACACATAAATCACAAATATCTGTAAATGGTAATTAAGAAATACCTCATTTTCCTGTTAAGTTAATGATATTGATCCATTCATCTTTGATAGCTTTGAGTAGGGAGGCTTTCAATGATTCCTCATCCAAATTATCTATTTTTTCTCTTTTAAGATTATAAACAAATCTTTCGACTAACTCTTCAAGGTTATAATCTTCTTTTTGTGTCATTTTGAAGACTTTGTCTTTAATGTTATCAGGCAGACAGTAATCTCTATATTTCTCTAAGAAAGCTTCTTTAATTTGTGCCCATGTCCTTATAGAATTCATCCCTAGACTCATGAACCATTTTAATGTTGAATCCTTTAAGGTAATAGGGAATAATTTCAATTTTTTAATCATGCAAATAATCATATGATCTAAATAATACTTCAAATTCAAAGAGAAATGTCTCTCGGTCTTCACTTCTTTTTCCATGCAAATTACGAAGAATAGAAGGTGAAATATTTTTCATTGTGAGGATTGTATCTTCATCGAAAATAGGAAATCCAAAAGGATCTTGATTTCCTCTACCTCTACCCCCTCCTCTATTTCTATCTCCACCTCCTCCTCTACCTCTTCCTCCTCCAATCCTATTTTTCTCACCATTGACATTGTGTACCTCACCTTCCCCTTCTTCAGCCATGATAGATTATTTAGAACTAATGTAAGGTTCTTCTAATTCTTCTAGTTCCTCTATCAATGGATAGCCAAAATAAGTTTCTTGTTCCTCTTCTTCATTGGGAATTTCTAATTCTTCTCCTAGAATTTGTTCTCAAGTGGAAGATAGAAAAACTACTCCTGTAGTTGGGGATGTAGGATTTTCTTTAATTACAGCTTCATTAAATGAAGTAGTTGAAGTTCTGGATTGGATTTCTGATCTTGATACTTCAGGAAGTCTTCATTGTCCTACAAATGGAATTTGAGTTTGAGTAGGTGGTGTGGAACTTCAAAGTCGTAGTGGAGAGTGGATTTGTGGGGATTAAGCTTCTTCCTCGTCCTACAAATCTACCTCTAGATTCTCTTTCCATATGCATATCATGTTTTTAACTGATGATTGTTTTTTTAACTTTTGTTTGTGCTTCCCTGGAAATGACGCCAAAATGTTTATTCAATTTATTTTTCTTAAATTGCAAGCATGAATTATCGACTAGGGCAAGTAAAATTATGAAGTACAAGTGCATTGTATGTGCTATAAGTTATTTATGTCGTTAAGGTGTTTATGTTATGGTTAATATCTAAATCTAGAATCAGTATGGAGATGATGTTACTGTCTATATTAGAGTATTATCTTTGAGATTTGTTAATTGGTTATTCTAAGATTAATCCTAATTGAATTGAACTTTGTGGGATGGTTGAATAATGATCCTAACTCTACTCTGTTAAATTGTTTCTGATTATGTTTGGATTTTTATGTTGCAGCTAAACTAGGCTAACTACGAAAGCATGGAATTATGTGAAGGAGATCCTACTTCATCGAATTGGAAAATGAAAGATGCTTGAATTTAGTTGCTAAGAAAATTTTGTCACTCTTAACTATTACAGCTTCACTCAATGCAAAAGTAAAGCAAGTACGAGATTATTAGTCTACGAAATAGTGAAACTATGAAACAAAATGACTCAATTATACTAGGTATAAAGCAAACAAAATGATTGAGTTATTCCAGTTATAAAGAAAAACGAAATGATTGAGTTATGATAGGTATAAAGAAAACGAAATTACTGATGCAGATATCAATTTAATCGTGAACTCCATTAGACTACATCCTAAAAATATAAAACAGATCATCCACAAATTAATTCTAAGGAACAAAAGAAAATCTACTTGCAGTGAGTCAAAGACCTGATCTGCACGCAGGGCCCCTCCATGATGCAGTCAGAATCTTTAATCAACACACATAAAATGTATGAACCAAGATCTATTAATCGGAAAATAGTTTCAACAGGATGCTTTCAAAATTACATATGGTAGTGCACACCAAAACACAGAGCAGCCATTGTTCTTATAGAGTTTTTTAATTAACAATATGAGAAATTCAAGCCTAAGTATCATTGCTACAATACTTATCAAACCAAATCATATTGCTTATTCATCAATTTGCTATTTGAAAAAGCAAATTGATAATATTTCTTGAAACTCGGACTCTGTTCTGGCACATTATATTGCGGTTGAATGTCATGGTTGACCGTGTTGCAGTGTGATTATCTTGATGGATTGGTTCGAATAAATGGGAAGAAATCCATGAGAGGATCATTCTCTATCTACCCATATACTCCTTTGTTGAGCTGGTGTATCCGAACCCTGTCAACAATGGAAGTAGTTGCAGATCTGTGGATTAGCTGCAAAATCAGGTCAATTCTGTAGTTGAATGAAAACTTTAATAAAACAATAAGGCATATGGATAAAATATGAAAAAGAGGACATATAAGTGCTTACCTTAACAAAACCTTATATTTATTGCATTTATTTGGATCATAGAAATAGGAAAAAGGAGGAAATATGGGCAAAAATGGTGTCAAAGTAAAGAAGTTCTTGGACTCTACAGATCTACTTGTGGATAAAGATCAGTGGCTCGCAGTAGATCCAAGTACTAAACCAATGACATTGTCAGATGAAGAATGGAAGAAGTTGGATCGGAATGCAAAAAGCACAATACGATTATGTGTCTCAGATTTAGAATTGTTGAATGTATTAGGGGAAGCTACGACGAAGGCTTTGCGGGATAAGTTAGGGACTTTGTACCAATCTAAGTCTCTAGTGAATAAACTATTCCTACGGAAAAAGTTGTATATCCTGGCGATGAAAGATGGAGACTCAGTGACAGAGCATCTAAACACATTTAATATTGTGGTAAGCTAGTTGTTATCTGTTGATATTAAAATTTCACATGAAGATAGGTGCATCAGTTTGTTGTGTTCTCTACAAGATTCGTGGAATAGTCTATTTGTTGCAATAGGTAGTAATGCAACTGCCTTGTAGTTTGATGAAATAGTCTCATCCTTGCTCATGGAGGAGATTGGACGGAAAAATATGGAGACCCAGAATGGTGATGCCTTTTTTATACAAGGACAATCCTAGAACAGAAACAAAAATAAGCACTCTAGTGGGAGATCTAAATCTCCAAAAAAAACTGTAAAGGTGTGATGGAAATGCAGAAAGGAAGGGCACTACAAAAGGGATTGTAAATCTAAAGCTTCTAAGAAAGGAAATGGATATGATTATGCTCCTTCTGCAGAGGCGAAAGCCACCTCAGATGAAGGTGGGGATGTGTACTTGGTTTCTTCTTCAAGTACACATGTATATCATGAGGCATGGTTGATTAACTCAGGTGCATCTTTCACTTCACTCCCCATAGTGAGTGGTTCTATGACTATGAGAAATATGATGGTGGTGATGTATTCTTAGGGGATGACAAGAAGACTAGAATCAATGGTCACAGAAAATTCAAGTTGAAGTTTCAAGGTGGAAGGATTATAACACTTACGCGTGTTATGCATATGCCTACATTAGCCAGAAATCTGATTTTTGTAAGCAAGTTGGATGATGCAGGTGTAAAAACAATGTTCGAGAAATACACCTACAAGATGGTTCGAGGAGCACTGGTATTGATGTGGGGAGTTTGGATTGAAACTTTGTACAAGCTGAAAGGTAGCACTGTTATTGATGGGTGCAACAGTTCTGTAGTTCCTGAAATTGGAGCAGAAAATCTAGTGGTCTCTAGAAAAAAGACCATTTTATGGTATCAAAGGCTTGGACATATTGGAGAGAAGGGCCTTCAAATACTTCATGATAAAGGTATGGTAGAAGATATGTCTAATATCTCTCTAGATTTTGATTTCATGAAAATTTTGTATATGGGAAGCAGAATCGGGTGCATTTCCCCTCTAATGGTAAGAGGGTGAAACATATATTAGAGCTTCTACACAGTGATGTGTTTGGACCTGTGTCGGTTCCATCACTGGGTAATTCTGTGTACTATGTATCATTTATAGATTACTTCTCTAGGAATACATGGATATATTTCTCAAGAAGAAATCTAAAATCTTTGACCAGTTTAAAGAATTTAAGGCTCTGGTGGAAAACTAAATAGAGAAGAAGATAAAGGTGTTGAGCACAGATAACGGTGGAGAGTTTTGCAAGAAGGAATTTGAAGATTTTTGTAAGAAGCGTGGTATAGCAGGACAAAAGACTACTCCATACACACCTGATAAAAATGGAGTTGCGGAAAGAATGAACAAGACATAGATGGAAAGGGCAAGAAGCATGCTCAGTGGTGTCCGGTTAGGACAAGAATTCTGGCCAGAGGTAGTGGATACTGCATGTTACCTGGTCAACAGATCACCTTCATCATCGTTGGAGGATAAGACTCCACAAGAGGTATGGACTGGTAAGAAACCTTCTCTTTCACATATGACGGTATCTGTATGTGATGCATATGTACATTTCCAAAGGAGAAAAGAACAAAGTTGGATAGTAAATCTGAAAAGTGCATCTTTATTAGGTATAAGGATGGTTTAAAAGGTTATAAGCTTTGGAACCCAGTAACAAGGAAGGATGTGTACAGTCGAGATGTGGTGTTTAGAGATGTGAAAAATGTTATTAAACATGAATTCCTACCAAAGTAACCTGAGAAGATAGATTTTGAGCTAAAGGAGGAAGAATCAGACTCTACAGTAGAAGAGGAATCAGAAGATGAAGAGCCACAAACTCCGGTTGTGAGAAGATCAGTTCGAGAAAGAAGGCAGCCAAAAATGTATAGTCCATTTGCTTTCTATTCAAACTTTTCTTTATCTATTACTAATGATGATCCGATAACTGTGAAGGAAACAGTAGATTCAGAGGATGGAAAACTATGGAAAGAGGCCATGGTTGATGAAATGGCATCTTCACATAAAAATGAGGCTTGGGATCTGGTGGAGTTGCCGGCTGGAAGGAAACCCATTGGAAGCAAATGGGTGTTCAAGAAGAAGATGAATGTAGAAGAAAAGGTGGAGAAATACAAAGCTCGGTTGGTAGCAAAAGGTTATTCCCAGGTGCTGAGAATTGAATTTAGTGATATTTTTCCTCTTGTTGCCAAGGTAGCTTCTATTAGATTACTTTTATCTGTTGTTGTTTCTTTTTATTTTTAGGTAGAAAAAATGGATGTGAAGACAACATTTCTTCATGAGGATCTAGAAGAAAAGATCTACATGAAGCAACCTAAAGGCTTTGTGGTGAAGGGTAAGAAAGAACTGGTATGCAAGTTAAAAAATTCTTTGTATGGGTTAAAAAAGTCACCAAGGATGTGGTATCAGAAATTTGATACATTTATATGGGGACTTGGCTTCACCATAAGCAAAGCATATCACTATGTGTATTTTAAATTAATTGGTGACCGTGTTATTTGTCTGGTCTTGTATGTGGATGATATGTTGCTGGTTGGAAATGACATAGAAATTATTCGGGATTTGAAGACCAAATTGTCCTCCAAATTCGACATGAAATATCTTGGTGTTGCAAACTATATTTTGGGCACGGAAATTAAACGAGATCGGGAAAAGAGGAAGCTCTGGTTAAACCGGTGAAGGTTCCTATTCCTGTAGGTCTAAAGTTATCTGCTGAACAGTGTCCCAAGACACAAGAAGAGGAAGAGGACATGTCCCATGTTCCATATGCAAGTGTAGTTGATAGCCTGATGTATGCGATGCTCTATACTAGACCAGACATTTCACATGCAGTGGGAGTATTGTGTAGGTTTATGTAAAAAATAGGGAAGGAGCATTGGACAACAGTGAAGTAGGTTTTTAGGTATGTGTGTGGCACTAGTGATTACGGTTTGTGCTACCAAGGAAGACCAGGATTGGACACAGGTTTGGACATCCTTGGCTTTGTTGACGCAAACTGGGCTGGAGATCTAGATCAAAGAAGATCTACAAGTGGATATGTGTTTAACCTATTTGGAGGTGTAGTTAGTTGGATGAGTAAGAGATAGTTTGTAGTGGTACTTTCAACTACAGAGGTAGAATTCATGGCAGCCACTCATTCAAGCAAGGAAGCATTTTGGTTGTAGAGATTGTGTTCAAGTATGGGGTTAATACAGCGAGATATAAGGATAGACTGTGATAGCCAAAGTAACATTTTCTTGGTAAAGAACCCTGCTTATAATTCAAAGACAAAGCACATTGATGTTTAGTATCACTTTGTGAGGGATATGGTAGAATACAAAAAGTTGTTGATGGTAAAGGTGGACACTTTGAAGAATATTGCAAATGCATTGACAAAGTCTATGAGCATTGAGAAGTTCTCTTGGTGTAGAGAAACAATGGGTATTTCAGGTTTGGATCAATGGCTAAGCTCTCTTGTGGCCCCATGTGGAAAGAAAAAAGTGGGAGAATGTTGGGGTTGTGTTATATTCTTTCCATGACTAGTCGACCCGGGGGGGGTTACAGGGGGTCAGCAGCCCCCCTGTATGTTGCATAGGGCGTTGCTGGGGGGTCACAGAGGGGATGGCTACCCCCCTTGTCAAGGGGTATGCAGGGGGGTGGTAGCCCACTTGCACGGGGTCCAGCGCAGCGCCCCCGAAATTTTTTTTGGACCCTATATTAGGTGGCCACACCTAACTATGATTTTGTGCATGGATTTCGCACATGGTTTTGGGCGCGATGGTTTTCGGTCCATGGTATTTTGTAGATCCAATCAAGGGAACTACGAATATGTTCTAATCCAGGGTTAATGGATTGGTAGTCCCGATCTTGGGATCCACGGGGGGAATCTCTGTGTATATTTGTTTTATGTGTTATGCTCTCATCATTGTTTATTTTCTATTTTTAGAATTCATATGCAGGTAATTTTTGTACAGGTTTAAAACCTACAGATATGTCATCTCCATGAAAGATATTGAGTCTTCCCAAATCTTCAAAATGTGCCCCCCCCCCCCTTATTTTCATCTAGTGATTTTATTATGTAAAAATGTCCCCCATAATCCACTAGGATTCCTGAATTAGGTTATGTATGTTTTGCAAAATTTGAATGAAGTTTATTTTGTCTCCTTGTATATTGGGCTCATAAACATCTATAATATATCCAAACATTTTTTATCCTACCTTATGAAATATTATTGTTAAATTTCTTTGAGTAACTATGAAATTAGAGACACCGATTTCATTTGGAATCCATAATATGGTGAGACCAATGGAGTTACCATATTCATCCACTACCATCACCTGATATCTCTTCCAAATTGTGTTTTCAATTCTATTGATTTGTGTACCACCACATTTTGTCTCTTGAATCATGACTATTATAGGATTTTCTTGAGTGATTTTGGTTTTGAGAAGTCTATGCTTGGATTTACTATTCAAACCTCTTTGATTCCATTAAATTATTTTCATTGGTAATTGTGGGGAGATGGGTGGAAGGAATCTGTCATTAAGGTTATCCTTCCATAATTTACCAAAAATTGTCCCATTTTCCTAAATTAATTGTTTGTTACATTTTCTTCCTCTCTTCTTTTCATCCTTGACCAACTTAGTGTCTTCCTTATGATTTTTTTTTTAACCCTTAGTGAAGAAGAGGCAAGGTTTAGCTTACATTTGCAAGATTTATACATAATCATTTAGGATCTGATGTAAGAATTTGAGATGAGTTCCACTTCCTTTTCTAGTATAGAAAAGGGATATTTGTTTTTCCAAGATGATACAATCAATTGGAGGTCAAGATTGTCTAGATCCATCTCTTCTACCTCCTCTACTTCCCTTGGTCCTTCTGGATCCTAGATCATCTCCACATATTCCATGTTTTTGTTAGAAGAATGATCCTACAACTTCCTTCTTTTAGCGAAATCTTATGGATTCAACTCTAGTTCTTGACTTGGAGTTTCTTTCTCCCCCTCCTTTTCTATCTCATTGTTTACTGGATTTGGATCTAAGTTTGATAAGGCTAAATATCTATTATTTTCCCTCATGTTGTCCCATGATGCTCCTCCATTAGCTTTGATGTTATATCTTCTTATATTTATAAATTTCTCAAATCCACCTTGAACGTTCTCTACTGAAGTTTTTAAGGGCCATTGATTTAGATTAAGTGGTGATTTGTTCTGCAAACTTGAAGGTGATGGAAAAATTGCAAGTAAAATTTTATGTATTTTGGGTAATGGATCACTTTAAAAAAACATAAAATAATGATTTTTAAACTTAGATAACAGTAATAACAGAGATTATATACCATATCAGAAACACATAACAACAAAAATGATAAAGGAGCTCACCCCTCTCCTGGGCTACATCTCATGGTCTAGCTTCCAATGTTGGGCCTCTTTCATTAAATTCTCCAATTTATTTTTACATGGATTTTCAGTGCTTAGAATGTAAATATTAGGTCTCCAATGGCTTCAAAACAGTGAAAAACCCCCAACTAGGCTCTTATTGGGCTCAATTTGGCCAAAAGCTGAAGAAATTAGGTTATCTCCAAGTTTTCCCTATTAATTGATCTACAAACTACACTGGACTGCTAACCATCCTACAAATTTTGCCTTTCTAGGGCGTGCCGAGCAAAAATTTCACTCGGCACGAGCGAGATTTGCATTGAAATAGGTGCAAAATGTCGCTTGGTTTAAATGTCCAGTAAGGCCTTATGGCAGTAAACCAGGGCCACATGGGGCCATGCATCTAGGGGTTGGGGCTAACCACCCGCCCCCATCAGCATAACCCCCTAGATTTTTGGTGGTTGATTCTATCGAGCACATGAAACCAAGGATGTTCCTAAACTTTCTGTGCCCAAACTCCAAACTTTGCGCTAACCCATTTGTTGTGGTGGAGTGTGGTTACATGGTGATAATGTGACTGGGGTTGTTCCCCAAACTCAGCCCTCAGATCTGTTGGTACTCCGCATTGTTGGCATATGGTCCGGTGGCTTGTTATTGCGGGTGCCAAAACTATGGGTCAAGTCTAAGCCTGAGCCCTCGGCTCCCCTTCTTGCAGTCCCATGGGCATGGGGTGACCGAGGACAGGGCTTCACCCTGTCCCCGATGCCCAATACTTCAATGCATACGATTTAAATAAAAATGTGCCACCAATACTGTTAAGAACCACCTGTGCCCTAACGGTAAGCAGGGAAAATTTTAAGAATGATATTTTTTCTTAAAGTTTAGAAACCTTGGTGAATCTCACAAGTTTGTAATATGCAATTTCTAAAATGTTTGGAGATATTTTAGTAAAAATATTCAAACTTCTAATAATTTTATATATTCTACATATAAAATTTTGCCGATTTTTAAAGTAAAAAAAATTATACTATAAAATTTGGGTGAACCATTTTTAGAAGAAATGGATATTAACAGATCTTTATTTTGGAAAAAGCATGGAAAATTAACCCACCTGCGAATATTAGCCCCTAAAATTTTCAGTAAGGCACTGCAATGCTGCTCCATAGGTTGTGTGTTCGAATCTGGTTAGTTGTAGTTCATCCATAACCAAAATTTTAGTGAATCCTGGGGCGCCACGTGGCAGCCCATGATTGGGCCGTGTGGCATCCCACCATTGGTCCAACTTAAAACCCAAACCACCAATCAAAATTGCCCAAATTCGAACTAGTCACAATAGGACACTTGTCAATCTGCCATTGGTCCAAATTGTACACCCAACCTTCCCAGTCACCTTGCCCAATCATCGTACAGATTTCCCAATCATCGTACGGACTGCCCAGTCAGTAGTCTTGCAACCAACTTGCAAATTTTTTACGTGTTTGGGAAAATGATCACAACGCGATATTAGCAGCATATGATATCGATTTTGGGTGATTCAAGTTGCGTTGGATTCTAGTCATCAAGATCTACGCTCTGGTACATGTTTTGAACACTTTTAATTTTTAGCACTTTATTGATCCCTTGGATCACTCCTCCCCACTAGAAGATTTTGGACCTCCAAAAGACTAACAACAAATAGATGAGGGTACAGTTCCCTCACCCTTCCAATATAAATCCATTTGGCTTTACTTGGATTTGTGCCATTGAGTCCCACATGAAGGTACTCCACATTCCCTCGTTTTCAAATTCTTGTTTTTCTGTCAAGGATAGTGTCCTGCTGCAATTCTTCAAGAAATTCGAGAGAGAAATATTCTACTGAAGGAACCTAAACATGCTCTCCTTGATCATCAATCAAAGGAGGCTCATATAATCTCAAATTATCAACATTAACAACTGCATACATTTGCATATATGGAGGCAAATCCAACCATAAGGCATTATTACCAATCTTTTCTAGAATATTAAAAGGTCCATACTGTTAGCACAAGGAGTTACTCCTAGACTGCAAAAGGAGTAAGCCTTACACATCATGATTTCATTTCAAAATTTTAAAGGGTTTTTTGAGTGGTGGGATGGCTTCTGAAGGAGTTTTGAAATGATTGTGTTCCTCTTTAACTTTCATGCATTTGGAAAGCTGTGGCAAGCATAAATTGTATGATTAGGTGACTAATATAGGGGAGCATAAGAAAGAGAAAAGGTAGTTAATACTTATCCTAAGAAACTGAGTATCTTAAGACAGTCACTTCGACTACATAAAGCCTTATAGCAAATTATGTTTTTTGATAAGGAGAATAACAGATAGAAAGTAGGAAAAAGTATAAAGTATTTCACAAATCCTTTGTGAAACCTTCACTAACAATTTATACTTAAAATGATATTATGATTTACAACAAATGGGATAGTAGATAAGTCATCATTAAATCCTCTTAATGATTCTCACTCATACTACACTAGTTTTTGTAATTTATCATTTAAAAGATTAAAAGAGGCTTGACAAGGAAAACAATAATTAGGAAGTAAAAACAAGGATAAAGTATCTCACAAATTCTTTGTGAAACCTTCACTAACAAGTTCTACTTGAACACATATTATAATCTTACAGAAAACTGGACAGTAGATAAGTCATCATCAGATCCTCTTAATGATTCTCACCCATACTATACTAGCTACTACAAATTTATAATTTAGAAAGTTGAAAACATGAGATAGACAAACCACACATTAGATATGACTTGAATCACAAAATCCTCCAGAATGAAGTGTAGAAAAAGCTATTTTATTAAGCTAAGTCTTCAGGTGAACCGAAATCCAACCATGAAATTATATTTACAAAAGGTATATATAGGGAGAGAGGCACCAACTCCAACTCTCCTAAATTGGTGGTTCCACTATTTCCTTGTTGCATAGGTGTCTTTTAGATATTAAGATCATCTTCCATCGAATTGCAACAAAAAGTATAGGTGTAGATGAAAAGAAGAGGAAAAATGACACTTTTCTGCTGGAAAAACTTACTAGCTACCCCTTTTGTTGTCGATTTTTCTCTTTATGGTCTTGACTATTGAATGACTATATGGCTTCATTAAATACAACCTTCAATAACCTCATGATGAAGTCGAGTTTCTTTGGAGAGTCCAGTTGATCTGCTACAGGTGGTTGTACAGGAATCTTGCAAATCTGGCAACTTTCCTGCATTAATTCAGATGCTACTAGAAATTTCGGTAGCGTATTACGCGGATCGGAAAGAACAACCGTCGGAATTTAGATATCTAGCTGAAACTAACACTGCAGACACGCTATAGGTTGTGGGAAACCCGAGTTATTTAAGATGGGTGGGGTAGAAAACAGTTGGATAAGGCTATGGCTGACACCTAGAAAACATGATCAACCAAAACAATTAATGACTACAACTTGACTTGAATTGGAGTTCATGACCTATCCAATCACGAAATCTCATGATTTGGATTTGATATTCCACTAACATGACACGTGGGCAATCAGAAGCGGTTGTGTTTTCGGATTTATTTTTAAAAATGGGAAACGCTACCGGAAATTTTGACAGCATTGGAAAACAAAAAAAATAATAAATAGCATAAAAATGGAAGGACTATCCGAAAAATAGGGGAGACTGTCTGAACGAGAAAAATGGGTGCTACCGAAAATTCCGATAGCGTTTTAAATTTTTTTGAAATTTACAAAATTAATCCTAAAAAAAAAATTCAAAACCTACTCATGACTTAGCCTAGAACTGTGCTAACACATACCTTATTGGTTTCAACTTATTACCTTCTCCTTTAAGCCTCTCCTTGCTAATGTAAATCCAAGCTTCACCTCCAACCTGAAAACTGTGGTCAAAACGATGCTTATCATGCCTTATTTTGTACTTTCCTTGTCTCTTTTCCAACTGTTCTTGAACCATCTGATGCACCAATTGAACTTGTTCAATGAATCACTTGGCCTTATCAATGTCACTATGACCATCAATAGAAACATCTTTCCCAAAGATAAAACCTCAAGGAGATTTTGGTAAGTACCAAATCATGCCTCAAATGGAGATGTTTGAATTGAAGAATGCTTTGCCTAGTTATAAGCATGTTGAATGTAGTGTAAGTGTTCATCTCAAAGCTTAGGATGTTTGTTGCAATAACCACGAAGAAGATGTACTACCATTATGTTCACCACTTATGTCTGACCATCGGTTTGTGGATGTAATGTTGTGCTCTTTTTCAACTTGGTGTCCATGAGTCCCCATAAGCTTGACCAAAATTTCATGACAAATCAAGAATATCGATAAAAAATAATGGATTTGGGCAGCCCAAAATGTACTCATACATTTTGAAAAAAAAATTGTGCAGTCTGTTCAGTTGTAACTTGCTTCTTACAAGGCATCAAAATAAACATCTTGCTGAAATGGTCCACCAAAACATAAAGGTAATCATGATTTTTCTTAGACATAGGTAGTCCTCCTACAAAGTCCATAAAACACTTTCCTAGGGACAGGAAGGAACTGGAAGTGGAGTATACAATCCTAACTTTCTATTGTCAGCCTTACGTGTAGCCCATAAAGAACATCCTCTGACATATCATGACACACTTTTATTCATTTGTGTCCAATAAAATACCTTTGTAATTGTGCCACCGTCTTGCCTAGACCAAAATGGCCAATAATAAGAGAAGTATGCGCTTCCCTTATGATGTTGACTCTTTCACCCTGTGGAATGCATAGCTAGCCAAGATGATACAAAATTTTATCATGAACATGGTATTCTAATTCCTCTGCTTGGTTTCCTTGACACAAAGTTGCATATACATCTTTAAAATCATCATCTAAAACATATTGTTTAACATAGCTCTCATGCATGATAGAATTATGCTTAAGAATAACTAAAGCACTAACAATTGGTCTAGAAAGCATGTTAGCAACCTTGTTATAGATACCTTTCTTATAACTTATCACCAAGTGGAATTGCTGCAAGAAACCCATCCGTCTGAAATGGCTCGCTTGTTGTAGCCTGGTTTGTGATTGCAAGTATTGCAATGGTTGATGATCAGTGTGAATGATAGTTTCCTTTCCCATCAAGTAGTGTTTCCACTTTTTCACACTTTGCACCAATGCATACAACCGCTTATCATATGTAAGATAGTTAACTATTGAACCATTAAAATTTTTAGAATGGTAACATATGGGCTTATCGTGTTGCATCAAGACCACTCCCATGGCATAGTCACTTGCATCTATTTGTATCTCAAATTCAAAGAACTAGAGTTGTGTTGATTCTCTCCTTCAATGCATCAAAGGCTTTATGTTTCTTGTTCCCCATTGAAAAACATATGTTACATTATTGGGTTTAGGCCTATATACAATGACTTTTACCTTTGAGGGATCTATATTAAATTCACCCTCTCCAACAATATGTCCCAAATACACTAACGAGGTCTTTCCAAATTCACATTTATGCATCGTTAAAAATAACTTCTCTTTCTTTAAGACATCTAAGACTTGCCTAACATGCCTGGCATGTTCTTCATGGGTTTTACTAAAAATAAATATGTCATCTAAGTAGACAATCACAAAGTCATTAATAAAAGTCCTTAAAACATCATTCATAACTCACATGAATGTTGTAGAGCATTGCAAAGCCCAAAACTCATAACTAACCATTCAAACAAACCTTGCTTTGATTTGAAGGTTGTCTTCCATATGTCTCCTTCAACAATCCTAATCTGATGATAACCTCTTCTCAAGTCCAACTTAGTGAAATACACAACATCTTTCAACTGGTCAAGTGAATCATCAATTCAAGGAAGAGGGTAACGATTCTTTACCATAATCTTATTCAAGGCTCTGAAATCAACACACATGTTTCATGTACCATCTTTATTTGGTACTAAAATAATTGGTGACCCACATGGCGATGTGCTTGGTCTGATGACCCCTTTATCAAGAAACTCTTGGATTTCTCTCTTGATTTCTGCATTACATGCCAATTTTTGGAAGAGGACAATCTTGTTGCAATTGGATCTCATGTTGGATTCCTCCTTTAAGAGGCAATCCTTTGGGTTCCTGAAACATCTCAGCATAGGTGTTAACAACCTCAAATAAATCATGTTTTAATCTTGCATCACATCCTTGGAAGGCTTCATTTTCAACATTCTCATTTGGTTTGATCATCAAGAGTACAAAGTTCTTACTATCATTAACAAGCCTCTTCATTTGTCCAGAATTCACAAGTGATAAATTCAACTTCTTGCTATGTGCTCTAACAATGTACTCAATCCCATCTTTAAACAAGTGATATTTGTTCTCATGGCGATGAAAGATGGCTCTCCTATCATATAGATATGGGTTTCCCAAAACAATACCACAAATGTCAAGTGGAATAACATCAAGCTCTACCTCATCTATAAAGTTTGCAGTGATGGAAAATCTCAGTTTACATCTTTTTGTCACATGCAATTTTGCATTGTCACATATCCAACCTAAAGGATAAGGTTTAAGATGAGGAGTGGTTCCCAAATTCAATTTCTTAACAATGTCTTATGAAATAATGTTTGCTTGTGATCCACTATCAAACAATGTATCTATCTTGGTATGTTTTGAAATGACTCTAATGTGGAAAAGCTTTATTCTTTCTTTTTCATGTTGAGTTTCATTGAGGCTACTTGAAGAACTAGTACTTGCAATAGAGTCCTTACCTTTAAATCCCATGGTTGTGATCTTTGTTTCATCTCCGGAATCGGATCCTAAATCATGTTGTGTAGTTGCAGCAATATTTTGTTTCTGGATTTAAGAGATCTATGGTTTGTATCTTTTGAGTCAGTTACCGGAGAATCCACAGTATGAACATTTTTAGGCCAACGTTTCAAATCCCAACTGGGATCCATCATCAGGGCTAATGAATGATGATAAAAGAAGAGCCGCTTAGGAGGAAATAAATAATAATGAGGAAATAAATTTTTAAGATCAGCATAATGTCGGCTTGAATATTTATTATTGATTTATTTATTAATTAATAATTCATTCACTTATTTATTTTATTTTTGAGAATTAATTTTTTTATACAGGTGAGTAAGTAAATTAGTTTAAAAACAGAACCTAAATGGTAAAACAATAGTTATTTAATATATGATAATAATATAATAAAATTTTGTTTTATTTTATTTTGTTTTATTTAATTTTTATTTATTCAATTATTGATTTATTTATTAACTAATAGTTCATTCAATTATTTATTTTTATTTATATTTTTGAGTATTATATATTAATTTTTTTTTACAGGTGAGTAAGTAAATTAGCTTAAAAACAGAACCTAAATGGTAAAATAATAGTTATTTAATATATGATAATAATATAATAAATTTTTTATTTTATTTTATTTTGTTTTAATTAATTTTTATTTTTATTTATTCAATTATTTATTTATTCATTTATTTACTTAAGATTGTAGTTGGGTTATATTTATTTATATTAATATATAATAGAATTTTAAAAATTAGAGAAATAAGAATATTTTATCAATAATTGAAGTTATTTGATTTAAAATTATATTAATATTAATAATAATTGATATATTAATTAATTGTTATAAATTAATAAATATATATATTAAAATAATCAATATTAATAAATGTTAATAAACAATACTAATAAAGTTAATAGATATTAATAGGGATAAAATATTAATAATACTTAATTAATAGAGTTAGTAACTATTAATAATTAATAAAACATTTAAAAATGAATTAACAGTAATTAATAAAAATAATAATTAATATATTAATTAATTGTTATATTAATATATTAAGCTAATTAATAAAAAAGTTAAAAAAACAAAATTGATACTGCTAATAGATATTAATAGAGTTGAAAATATTAATAATACCTAATCAATAATGTTAATATATTAAATTAGAAATCACTTAATAATTAATTAACATTAATTAATATTAATAATAAATACTATATTAATTAATTGCTCTATAAATTAATTAATATATTAAACTAATTAATATTTTTTTTTTCTCAGTAAAAACTAATTCTATTAAGAGAACGTATGGTACATAAGAGCTTACAGACAAGAAAAGCAAGAACACAGGCAGCCGGAAAGGATAGGCTATCCACCTCGACTCCTAAGAGAGAAAGAGAAGAGAGCAGGGATGAGCGAGAAGAAACAAGAGGAACAGAGGAGCAAAACCAGAACAGAGGACTCTACCCAACATGAGTAGAATCAACTATTCGGCATTTTTTCCCTTTCTTTTTCCCAACTTTGACCCATTCAAGAGGGTTTTGCTGAGCTGGCATGATTTGCAAACTGAGAGGTGCTGACGGTGAGGTCTCCTTGTCTGAATCCGAGGTGGAGGATTCATGATTCCTTTTCTGTGAGACTGGTGGGACGGACGCATCCGCAGGTCCAGTCGAGGGCTGATCCTGTGCTGACTCTTCTGCCAAACCTTCCTTATTCTCTTCCTCTTCATCTGAGCTGAAGTCAAAATCGTCCATGGGGGGAGGATCGTGAGGCTTCCAACTTTTGGATTTCTGCTTATGGTTGGTTTTCTTCTTTTGGGCTGGCATCGTGGGACAAGAGCTCTGAAGATGACCTGTGTGGTGGCAGTTTCGGCAGCGAAAGGCTGTGTTTTCGTAATCCAAAGTTTGAGTCCAGTGGAAGTCTCCGATTTTGAGATTGATCTGGTCCGGGAGACCTTTGCTTATGTCTATTTCTGCACAAATTCTGGCAAAGGTGTATAAGCCCTTTTCCCCTCTAGAGATATCTGTGTCTAAAAAGCGGCCTAGGGAGTTGCCAATCCCTTGGAAAACTGCAAAGTGCCATAGGTGCGCCGGGAGGTTTGGTAGTCTGACCCAGATGGGGAGTTTGGTGATGACTGCTGTAGAGGGATCGAAATCTGGGAACCAAGGGGTGAGGAATAAACCAGCTGCACCCCAGAACCATGGGCCATCAGTTAAGGCTTTTTGATAGTCCTCAACGAAAGCAAATACTACAATGAAGAAGCCCTTTGAGCATAACAGAACCTTGCAGTTGTTGGTCCAGTTAGAGTGAATCCATTGAAAGAGGTCTGCTGTGCGTGGCCATAGCCCATTAAACCTGCAAATAATGCCATGTTCTGCAAAGTGTTGGGTTTGCTCATCCAGCGTTGGATGTTTTATTTCAATGGAGGGGGTTTCCTCCAGTTTATCCACCAGGAAAGGCTTGGGAGCCTGAACAGGTGGAGCTGTTCTCTTAGACGACTTAGCATGGACAGCGTCCTTGTATGAGAATGCCTCAGCCGAGGATGGCTGTCCTACAGCTCCTCCTCTCAAACGGAGGGTTAAAGCAATGGAGGCATTTCTCTTAATGCTGTAAAAAGACAAGGGGCAAAGATCCTCGAGCTGTTTACCTTCGTGGAGAAGTCGCTGTGCTGCAGAGGGAATCCCCAGCTTGTGTTCCAGAGCCTGCTTGAGGTCTTGCACTTGATCCGACGCTTTCACCCAATGTAGCAGAGTTTTGCCTGAGATAAGCTTGATCAGGATCTGAAATGAAGCAGAGAAACCAGAGTTCTGCTTGCCTTTGCAGATCTGAGATGAGAGGAGGCTTGAGTTTTGAGGGGCCTTCTTTTCCTGTGTTTGCTGTAGGGGATTGTGAGGAGAAGAAGGGAGAGTCCTAGGGTCATCGTAACTGCCATTGCTGTCTGCCCAAAAGGGCTTCCAGATGCTCCGTCCAAGATTCCCAAGAGCCTCCCGGGGAAAACTGAAGTCATTTTCTGCTAATTCGTTCTTGGCCAATGCCCTTGCATTCTGATGGGGGCAGCTGAAGCCAGATGCAGCGGCAGAGGGCTGAGAACTGGCGGCCCCAACGTCCATAGCAGAATAGATCAGCGGGAGGGGAGCTTTCGAAGGCTGCCTGAGGACATGCGGATCAGCAATAATCGGATGGACCTGCATTCCCTTACAGGGGAACGCTTCTCCAGCATTGGCAGGGCCGAGCAGGGGCCTGACGGCGGCCGGTGGAGAGACGACGGCTGCAAATCTTCTAGGATTCGTCTTCAGGGCCGGAGGTCCGCATCGTGGCTCAGTCATGAAAAAGATCTGGTTCGCTTCTTCAGCATCGACAGAGCCGAGCAGGGGCCCGACGGCGGCTGAAGGAGAGGCGACGGCTGCATATTTTCTAGGGTTCATCTTCAGGGCCGGAGCAAAATGTCAAAGGCAAAATATTGATATTTGCATCTTAATGTCTGCTAAACTAATTAATATTAATGAATGTTAATAATGATAATATTTGATAATTTATATTAATTAATATTACGATATCATTATTAATTAGAATAATAACTTTTTTATTAAGATTTATTTATTCATTTATTAAGAATTTATTAATTTATTATAAATTTATTTGATTATTTATTATTATAGTTATTATTTATTTTTAAGGTAAGAATAAATTTTTAATAGATAAGGAAGAAGATATGCTATACCTGGGACGTGTCGGCGATCTTGATTTCCCTGATTAAGGGAAGCCAGCTCCCGCTAATCTCCACACCATTGTCTCTGTTCAGATTATGAGGATGTTTGATAATTTCAAGCGCTTCTCTGATCTTTCGTCTATGATGTTGTTCTTCCCTTGCGACAATTGAGGCGCTTTCCAGGCATATATGGTGTTTAGTTTTTGAGGAGTGCTCTGCCAAGGCTGAAGTACGAGTCCTTTCATTCCTAATATTTTGTTTCCCTTTGTTGTTAAACTTTTTGGGTCTCATTTCAGGATGAAGTTTCCAACAGTGGTCTTCATCATGGCCTTATTTTGAATAGTGTTTACATGTGATTATTTCTCCCTCTTTTTTGACTGAAGCATTCTTCTTCCCTTTTCCTTTGAATTTCCCCTTTCCTTTATCTCCACTCTTGAATGGATTTTTATTGCCCTCTTGAGGAGCAGTATTCCCTCTTGCTTCTAAATGAGTTGTATGTGTACAAACTTCATCTAGTTTTGTAGGGCTAAACATGAGAATTGTGTGTCTCAAATAACTGTGCAGTCCTCTAATGTATTTGAGTAGAGTGTCTTGAGAGGATAAATCTATACCCAAAATCAAAGCTCTTTTCCTAAATTCTTGAGTATAGATTTGGACATTTTGACCCTTAGCTTGCCTAAAAATTTTCCAATCCATTATAGCTTTTTGTATGTATGCTAATGGATAAAATTGCCTTCTTATTGCAACAAAAAAATCGTTCCAAGAGGATAAAACCTTACCATGTTTCTTCATGTCCTCCTGAGTTTTGGCCTCCCACCAAATAAGTTCTGCACTTTCCAACCTAAGAGAAGCAAGCTAAATTTTTGTCCCACCATCCTTGATTCTTTGTATCCTGCAATACACTTCAATCTGACAAATCCAATTACCTAATTTCTCAGCATTTACCTCTCCATTGTACATAGGAAATTCAAAATTTATGTCAAGCTTTAACGAAGGAGTTTTACCATGTCCTTTGGATAATTTGGAGGTGTTTGTGAAAGGTAGAAGAAGTAGAAGATGAGGATGATGGAGGTGAAGGTGGTGGCTTGTCACCATTCCCTCCATTCACTTTTGGAGGTTTGTCTCCTTTTTCTCCATCTCCCTTTGGAGGTTTTGAGGTCTTTCCTTGCAACCATGAATTCCTCTCCTCATAACAAACTTTTACCATCTCAAACATTTCAAAGAAATATTTTCTAAAATTTATTTCATCTTTAGACATCCCTTCAGGACCTTCTTCATGTGTCATGACTATTGAAGCTTGACGTATGTGTGTTCTCCTTGAAACAATGTGAAGCCTTGGCTCCACAAGTTCTCCTTCTCCTCTTTTAAGCTTCAACCTTGTAAGCATCAGAAAACGCTTGCAAACAAAATCAAACCTTCAAAATAACCTTGAGCTCTGATACCAAACTCATTTGTTATATAAACTTGAAGGTGATGGAAAAATTGCAAGTAAAATTTTATTTATTTTGGGCAATGGATCACTTTACAAAAAACATAAAATAATGATTTTTAAAATTAGTTAAAACAATAATAGAGACAATATACCATATTAGAAACACATAACAACAAAAATGATAAAGGAGTTCACCCCTCTCATGGGCTACATCTCCTGGTCCAGCTTCCAATTTTGGGCCTCTTTCATTAAGTTCTCAAATTTGTGTTTATATAGATTTACAGTGCCCGGAATGTAAATATTATGTCTCCAATGGCTTTAGAATAGTCAAAAACCCCTAGCTAGGCTCTTGTTGAGCTCAATTTGGCCAAAAACTAAAGAACTTATGATATCTCCAAGTTTTCCCTGGTAACTGATCTGCAAACTACATTGGACTGCTAACCATCCTACGAACTCCGCCTTTCCTAGGCTCACAGAGTGACAATTTTTCCCCGCGCTAGTGAGATTCATGATGAAACAGGTGAAAAATGTCGCTTGGTTTAAATGTCTATTAAGGCCTTGTGGCAGAAAATGAGGGCCACATGGGGCCATGCGTTTGGGGGCTAGGGCTAACTACCTACCCCCATCGGCATAGCCCCTTGGATCTTCGACGATTGGTTCCATCGAGCCCATGAAATCGTGGTCGTTCCCAAAATTTCCTCACCCGAACTCCAAACTTTGCGCTAACCCCTTTGTTGTTGTGGAGTGTGGTTACATAGCAGTAATGTGACTAGGGTTGGTCCCCAAACTCCACCCTCGCATTTGTTGGCGCTCCGCACTATTGGCATATGGTCTGATGGCTTGTTATCATGGGTGCCAGATCCATGGGTTGGGGTTAAGCTCAAGCTCGCGGCTCCCCTGCCTACGGTCCCATGGGCGTGGGGTGACCAAGGGCCAGGGCTTAGCCCCAACCCCTTCCCCTAATACTTTAGTGCATAAAGTTTAATAAAAATGCGCCACCAATATTATTAAGAACCACCTTTGCCCTAGAGGTAAGGAAATTCAATGTTGCTCCATAGGTCGTGTGTTTGAATCTGATCAGTTGCAGTTCTGCCATAACCAAAATTTTAGTGAATCATGGGGTGCCATGTGGCAACCCATGATTGGGCCACGTGGCATCCCACCATTGGTCCAACTCAAAAACCCAACCACCAATCAAAATCGCCCAAATTCAAACCAATCATAAGAGGACACTTGTCAACCTAGAATTGGCCCAAATTTTATAGTCAGCCTGCCCTGTCACCTTACCCAGTCAGCTATCCCGCAACCAACCTGCAAATTTCTTACCTATTTGGGAAAATGCTCAGAATGCGATATCAGGGGCATACAATATCAGTGTTGAGTGATTAAAGTTGCGTTTGATTCAGGTCGTCAAGATATATGCTTTGGTATAGGTTTCAAGCACTTTTGAACACCTTTAATTTTGAGCACTTTACTGATCCCTTGGATCAAGTGGGCATTCTCAAATTAAATGCCCATGTTCATGATAGTTTCTACATCTGAATGGGATGTGTTCATGATCTATGATCCAATGCAATAGATTATCTTGGTAGCTAAGGCACTCATGTGTACACATATGTGGGCATACAAAGTATATCTTCTTAGCTTCGTGGCTTCCAAGCACGTGATGAATGTACCTATGGCATTCTCGACTCCTTACAATATTTCTCGGTCCCAAATTTCTTGGGGTAGGGAATACAACTTGATCCAAACTAGGGACGTTGTGAAGTCCTCTTTGTTAGGGCTAAACTATTATATCCAATATCTCTTATATAATCCTACTGAGTTGAATAAGTATGGCCCATTTTGGAAAACTCTATTTCTATCCTCAAGGTTGTTGAAGATTGTTGTGAAAAGTCCTTTTGACCCAAGGTTCAGTTCCACACCTCCTTTAGGTTGTCAATTCTTTCAAATCCACCACACTAGAGCTCCCCATAAAGTTTTTTATTAGGGCATGATCTTGCATATATTGAATATTTTCTATAATACATGTTGAGGTTATTTCATATTTGGGAACTTTTTCATCTTGGGGTATGCATGTACCCAATTTTTTTTATTCCCTATGCCATGCTTTATTATTTTTTACTCCATAGACTCGACAAATAGACTTGGCTTGCCATTGACATTTAGAAGCAACTCAGTCTCCTGACCTTTCCAAATTGGAATTATTGGATCTATAAGGAACGTTGTTAACTCTTTCTTCAACCACAACATTTTAATATGAAGAGGTCGCTCTCCCTCCTCCTGAAGGGAACCATTGAAATTCCTTCAACCACAACATTTTAATATGAAGAGGTCGCTCTCCCTCCATGACCATTGAAAATCCACAAATTGATTCAAGTTACAAGAGAAAAAGCCCTAATTTTCTGTCTTCTCTAAATGCCCTTCTCAAAAATGATATTTCTCCTTTTCCTTACATATTAAATATTATTTTGTATTTAATATTAAAAAAAAAAGAGTAATATTCGATTCTACCATCACAATTTATGAATAAAGAATGGATTACTATTATTTATAGTCGCACAAATAGAAGTGAGATATATTATAGAATTTAGAATAGACAGAGATATCATGCATATGCGGAATACTAATAAATTTAAAGAAATAAAAATTACAAAAAGTGTATCATAATAATAAAATATAAATTTAAAAACATAAATCAAATAAAATCATTTTAATTATAGATATTTTAAGTAATAAAAGTTAAATTGGAAACATATGAATAAGAATAAAACAATTTTAATTATGGATATTTTAAACCATGATAAATGTTTATATATTTTAATTTTCTCCGTTTCCAGGTAGGTTTAAAAGATAAAGATAAATATTAAATATGAATAAGATAAATGAATTTTATAATAATAGATGTTTATGAAATATTTTATAAAATTGTTATATTATTTCTTTAATTATAGTTAGGAATGTGGAAGATAAAGATTATTTAGGAATGTGGAAGATAAAGATTATTGTGTCGAGACATTTTATAATTTAGTATGGTAAAGATGTAATGTGTTGGTTAATAATTTGATTTAGTTAAAATAAAAATAAAATTAAAATTAAAATAAGAGGCATTAAATATTTCTAAATGCAAATTTTTTAAGAGTGAAAAAAATATGATCTCTCAAATATTAATATATCCAAAATTAAGATGAATCTAAACGAAATAATAAACAAATATACTATACAAATTTTATAATATAAAATTATATAACTATTAAAATAAAATATAATATTATTTTTTTATTAATTTAATTTAAATAATATAAATTCTTAAAATATAAATCATTCCTCAAAATTAAAAGAAATTAAAATTATGATTTTTTTATTATTGAAATTTCAGTTTACAATGTATTAACATCAGAAACCAATATTATACATTACCATTCCGATTGTCAACTCTACTCATAAATAAAAAAATCTAAGCCAACATAATAGCACTAAACCAAGTTACAAAGATTCAAAGTGTATGAGCGGGTAATAAAATAATTATGATCGTGAGTTAAATGTTAGAGTATAATTATGATCATTAAATTTTTTTTAAAAATGTAGTATAATTTTCAAGGTTCTATCATATTTTTCACCTTTTATTATAACTATTAGTCAAGTGTAACTATTAGTCAAGTGTAGACCACATCATAATTAAATAAATTATCTTTAACAGGGAAAGATGAAAATGGTTGAGTGAGAAAATGTTGTTATTTTAACATTTCCTGATGTCTCTTTCTTTACCCCTTTACCATCGTAGCAAAATGTGGCCCATCTTCATCGTGGTCCGATAAGAGAATAACTAGCATAAATGCATGCAACTTCTAGGATAGTTCCACTGTCATGGAGGGCAAGTAACTTCTATTGCGACTTTAAAAGGGATACATGTCTTTGTGACATGCATATTGGTTTGTTATAAAAGATATCAATAACATACGCTGATAGGGAAGTATTTGGGAAGTTTTAATATTATTTGGGATGTGTTGGGTTGGAAGAGGATTAAGTATCTGCAATGCAATGTGTTTTGTGGTTGGTTGAATAAAAAGATGAATATTAATATAAAATTAATTTATAATATATGATATTGTTAGTGTAAGTTTATAATTATTATTATTTAATTTTAAGGTTATGGTTAAGTCAGATATTAAATTGGTGTATGAGATTTTTTTGTTTATAAGATAAGGGTTTCATTTTTGTGTAGCGATTTGATTGTTAAGTCTATGAAGGCAGACATACTCTACCCCCTCTGGTTTTGAGCTCGTGACTTCCTAGGAGGAAACACATGCTCTTAACCATTAGACCAACTCAAGATAATAATTAAAAGTTAAATATAATTTAAAATACATAATAATGGAAATTGTGTATAGTGTGAGTTCAGGGTGAGGGAAGATGTTTTAACATCAATTAAAGGATATGCACGTTGATGTTAATGTCTAAACTGGCAAAGCCATAACCTCCAATGTTATCTCTCTCACATACACAAAATGAGAATTATATCTCTCTCACATACACACAAATAAGAAGAATATCAATGTGGCAGGAATCCCAACAAATGGAGTTACCACTATTGAGATACCTTGTTACATCATCTGATAACAATCCCAAGTTAAAGAAAACCGAAAGTGAGATACCTTGTTACATCATATGGTAACAATCCCAAGTTAAATAAAACCCAAAGCATGACACCAAAACCATTGGCATTGTTATTACTTAGGTGAAGGAGGATGTGATTGCATAAAATCCAGTGATATTGAAAAATGCAGCAAGAAATTCTCAATTTGATTTTTCCTTGATGAAATTGAGAAAATTCGAAATGCCACATCAACATGCAACTTGGAGGAGTTCACTGAGGTGACATTGCTCTTGTCACTCAATTAAGAACAATTCATTTTGCTTGAGTTGATTCCTAAAAATGGAGTCTAGCTTAGCTAATTCATGTTAGGGGCATGAAGTTCAGTTGTGTGCAATGCTTCCTAAATTTTAGGAGCCTAGGTTGAGTTAATTTTAGTTGTAGCAATTTAATTCAGTTAAATTGAGTTATGGTAAGTTAAACTAGTTCTAACTGTTGGAGGAGCTAGTGGAAGGTCAAGTTGTGGAAGTGTGACTTCAACCACACTTAGTGATTATCTAGATAGTTGATCAATCAACCTAAATTAGCTCATGCATGCAGAGAATTCGAGTTACCCAGTTGAGATAGAGAATTCAAGGCAGTGTACTATTAGTTGTAGATTATTCCAATGTGTATAGGTGGTGCATGCAGTGAGAGGAAGAGCCTAGAGGAATTGCACAATCCAATTGAGGTTTCCTAATTAATAGGGGCCTAATTTCTTAAGGAACAACACAGGGAACTAAGAACTTAGAGGGCTTGAAAATTGGCTAAGTGTTGGCCAGAGTCAGTTAGTTAGGTAGAGAGATAGACTATACCCTTGCAGGTTGTGCTCAGGGTTGAGCAAGCATATGTATTCCTCTTTATTCTTTGATTAATGCAATATAGATAGGAAGGGGTTTTGAGTAGTTGCTTTCCCCTAGATAAATCTTTATGCATGTGTGATGTTTCCTTTTGCATTTCTGTGATTTGCATTCTAGATTGTAAATTAATATCGTAGAGCAGTAGAGTAGATTTGAGTCTTGTGATTTAGTAAATTTCATGAGCAGTTTCAAATCTACACTCTAATTTCTATAAGTAAATCTTCTACAAAGTTCGCATCAAATTAGTAATTGCTTGGTGTTAGTGCCTTATAATCCATATTTTTCTCACAATTGTTACACATGTGGGATTATTCACAACACCCACCCAACATTGATATTAACAAACATACACACATAATTAAGAAAATGAATATTAATGTTGTACAAAATCCCCACATAACGATATGACATTATATAAATTGCATGCAACATCACATAGATAACAACCAAAAGTAAAAAACAAGACCATTAGCAAGTTAAAGTATGTGAGGATGCATTCCAAACTTAACATCAAAGCTAGCAAACTTTGAATGCAAAAACTAAAAACAAAACATAAAATACTACACTAAAACAATTAACAATATTAATATCAAAATAAAATAAACATATTTCAAAATCATAAAAACTATTCTAGTACAATAAATATAATATAATTGCCCTCACAGACATGCACCTTCACAACACATTTCACAAAACAGAAAAAAAAAAAATCAAACAAACTTACATATCCATCTCACAACCCCAAAAGTTATACTCCAAAGCCAATGCCCTTATTCAACTCATGTCAGGATGTTATTATTCAACTCTTAAAAGGCGTTGATACATGGCAGTGGCCCCATTTTCGATGAGATTTAGTTTTTTTATTAACCCCGACTTAGTTTTTTTTATTAACTCCATTTCCACTCATTCTAATCAGTTTTAACCTTATTGATATTAAAAAAAACCATTTATATTTCCAAAGTCAAAATGACCTCTTTGTCCCGAGATTAAAAATAAAAACCAAGAGACAATATGAGAAAAGGGTTAAAGTTATTGATATTTAAAAAACATTGACCTTTCCAAGTCAAAAGTACCACTTAAAAAATAAAAACCAACCGGACAAGAGAAAAAGGTTAAAGCAAAGCATAGGGGTTAAGAAAGGATTGACGTGACGTGGATATTAAGTGCGGTAGCACGCAAGCGCGGATGAGCAGGCGCGCAGTACTTATCCTGTGTAGGGCCGACGCGTGTCATTGATGCCGGTAAGCTACCAACAAGTGGGTACGTGGCAACGTGTCACTGCATCTGTGGCACGGTGCCGTTTCGTGTCCGCCACTGACCATATGTGTAAGACAAAATACGAGGTACACATATTCCTTAACATAAAATACTAGGTATACGAAGATGGAAAGTTACGGACCTAGAAGGACGGAAGCGTATGTGTACGGCATCGTATGCAGTCTGTGTACACCCCTATACGCTGTTAGACTATTTGCCCATTTCGTAATATCTTTAGATTTTCTTCACTAGAAAAAATGTGCGATTTTAAGAGCTTTGAAAAGGAAGTTTAAGCATTGCGCATGGTGTATGATTGAGATGGATGGAGATCGAAATACTCTTTCTTAGGAAAATATAATATAATTATTAATAATTAAATTTATAGTTTTGAGGATTAGTTTAAGTAATTAAATCAAATTTTGAGTATTAATTTGATCATGAAAAGTTATAGGTTTGATTATTTTTTTATTTCTAGGTGCTTGGAATTTAGGTATTGGTTCACTTTATTTTAGATATCATCTTTGTAAAAGTGCATAAAAGTTTTAAGAAATTATTTTCCAATTAAAAAATTTTGAACTTATTTACTTACTTATTATATTTATAAATGACTAAATTTAATCAATAACGTGTCACATAAAGGTGAATAGAGGAGTCATATAATAATATAAAAATATAAGTGAATTATTAAGTGTGAAAACTCAATCTTTTTAATAAGTTTATTTTTCTTTGTGAAACAAAAGTATATGATGATGCATTTTTATTATTTTTATTTTTTTTCGACATTTTGAATGTTTTTTCAAATAGGTGAAAATCTCAAACAAAAAGTCTTAGGATAAAAATCTTATTAATTAGGTGTAATTATGATTATTGAAAAAAATCTTATTATATTTGAGAATTGTTTTTATCGGGAAAGAAAAAAATTATGATAAAAAATCTTATTAATTAAGTGTAATTATGATTATTGAAAAAATTCTACTATATTTGGGAATTTTTTTATCAGAAAACAATTGAATTTGTCTGCTTATTAATTTACTCTTATAAAATTGCACTCAATCAACAACACTGAAAAAATATGGAGAAAATAGTCTTTCTTAACATTTGAGGTGAAGAAGAAGTGAGTAATAAGTTGCAACAAATCTATACTTTATGCAAACCATGTGCTCTTGACTATAGATGAGATTCAACATGGAAGCTTGTTTTGAACATTGTGAAGATCCAAACATCGCTTTCAATATGTCTTAATATTTTGGTAGTAAGACAAAAGGACCTTAATGAAGTTGGATCTACAAGTAAGGAACAATTTCCAAAACTAAGTATGTCAGGCTAATAAAAAGGGAAACACACCTATAGTCTTTGTAATGATTCAAGAACCTCACATCTTGAGGGTATTTAAATAAGCAACAAATCTACCATCAAGTTCATAGTAGATCAAACAAGAAAAAATAAAGCGTCGTTCTAATTTGAGCTCCATGTTGCATAGCTTATCTATTCTAGTCACAAGAAATTGATGGTTGATCTTCATCCTTAATTTGTGAAAATATATCTTGAAACACTTACAATGGGAAAGAAGATTATGACGATTGGCCTTTATAATAGCTTAAATTAATGATAAAACTAATCTAGATCAATCTTAACTCTAGGCCTATCAAAAGACCTTATTTATAGTGCAAAAACATGAGGAAATGTTTGCACTTAAAGTATTTTACCCATCTCAATTCTCAGTGGACTGGAGGTTAAGATAAATCTATTATAATGTATAGATTTCTTTTTTTGTTTTCATAAGTTTATTACCTTTATTATTTATTATTCATGTTAATTTTTTTGGAATACCATATAAATTTATTATTATTTTAAATGGTGTATTGTAATGTACCCCCTACTAACCCTAGACCTAACTAAGGCCAGAAGAAGAAAGTTACTATGTTGACATGACCTTCATGGTCCAATTATGGAAATGGGATCCATATTTTTTGCACTTTCTTTTACCTTCATGATGTTCATCTCGTCAAGACGATTCCAATGATATAATTTTTTCTTCGATCTGACTCCCAAATCTAAAGATATGGCCATCCAAAGATTATCCATTTAATTACTGCCACCTCACCAACCTTCCACATGGCACCAACGTGGTCCCCACATTGAAATACCAATCAGCCTCTCATTGCCACATGGCAGTCTTACTGTAGTTGTCGACTCATTTGTCCTAGTCACGTAATACCCCACTAAGCAATGGGTGTGACCCAATCAATACATATACACACTACAAGGGGTATTATGGGTGTGGGTCCCTTGAAAGCCACATCACCCCGAAAACACTCTCCCCAAAAATAACTATTGTCGCCCCTCATCATCCTTCTAAGATTATGTTGAGCTTGCCATGTTGACCGACACTTAAGCACGATTCATCCAACTACGTAGTCCCGCTCTCCTTTTTACCTATATCAGTGGGTTCCATTGTGTCACATTAGCCTGAGGATAATACCTTGATAATTTTCTACCATACTCCCTTCAAAACCTTTGGGGTTTGGTGTCCGAGGTGTCACCATCTTTCGTCATTTTTCCCTCGTGGATGGGGTCCCATGTAACCTTTGAATCCCCCCCCAGTTATCCATGGGTTCCTATTAGGTGTGATTGGAGGGTTTTCCTTGCTTTATGCACCCACTCAAAGGCGCACCATGCCACATCATCTGGGAACTTGATCCTAGTAGTTCCTTCTTTATGATCCCCTTGAAATATCTAGGGATAAATATATGGAATAAGTGGACAATTCTGATGTTTACATCATTCAATGGTTGGGATCTTTCCTGCCTACTCCCTTGGACATGGCTTTCGACCATATGGCTTAGCAGAGGACCACTCCTTTGAGCCCCGGCTATGATTCTTGACCTCCATGATCAACACTTGGGCATGGCACCTGGTCTCAATGTGCTTAAGCCTGAGACCCTTTTCACTCCTCTAAGCCCTACGTCCAGCCCTGCAATACTCATTTATATCTGCACATTTGGGATTTTCTGCCTTCGGCGCTTTGATAATTGTTAATGCATGTAATATGAGTCTTTTCTCGGGACTCCAACGTACAATTTGTAAATTTGTATAGGCTATATGCAATCCCCTCTGCGCTATCCATCCTCAGCTTACTAAGGCCTCATCCTATCTTGTGAATACATATATATGTATGTATAAATTCTATCCCTCCCAAGCTTTATCGTTTCATATATCTCTCCTGATCTTGTAACAAGGCTCAGTCCAGCCCATGCCATATATATATATATGGAGAGAGAGAGAGAGAGAGAGAGATCTCAAATTGTTCCTCCTGAGCTTAGTAATATTGAAAATAGAGCATAATAACCAATCCTTTTTTTATTTCATGAGTCATACACAAACATCTTCTCGTTCATTTTTATTGTGATCCATTAAACGAATTTCAATTCCTTAATAATCCATAAAGATACAAGCCTCTCAAACCAATGACAAATTGAAAAAAAGCCTATGGATACATGCAGGAATCCCTCTCATTTACTTAGGAAATATACTGGGAATTAACCCTCCTTAAGCAGACAAAAAATTTCACTTCATGAGATATCACATGCATTGAACCAGCACATTGAAACCATATCAATACAAGCCTTAGGCCAATACAAATACTTAAACCATTCCACATCCATGCCTTTAAAGCAACAATGTTCATTCATACAGGAATGTGTCATTCCTCGATGCTATAATAAATCAATACATTACACAAGCATAAATCATTCATAACATGAGAGTCATAGGTAGACACTTATCTTTGATAGATTGGTCCAAGAAACTAGGATTGGTACTTTAACTCTCCACCCAACCTTAGACACATTGGAGAAAAGTCTTTCTTGCAGTAGTGACCTCCGAGCCACTTTAGAGTTTGACGATGAGTGCTTAAGGGATCAAACCAAATCTTCTAGCTAGAATAGGGACTCCAGAGGACCATCCAGCTCCACCCACCAACTTCTTCTTGCAACCAATATCTCACCGGGGAATCCAGAGGTCCACCACCTCCACCTTGTATCTACTCCAATAAGAATTGTGGCTCTACCAATACAGGCTAGAATAGGGAATCTAGAGGTTCACCACCTCCACCCCAACTAAATGAGGGAATGCAAAGGCTTAACACTTCCTCCCTCAATAATTCCTTCTCACATTAGTTCCACCCAATCTTGGGAATATAGAATCCACTGTAAAATCCATAAAAAAACATAACGGGGGGCTAAAGAACTCTCCTTACTAGAATCCAAGGAATAATTCTCCACCCAAGCTATCAAGGGAATCCATAGAAAACTATCTGCACCCTCTAGTATTATTGGGAATCGAGAGACTATTGTCCTCGCCTAGGAGATATTCTTCCACCTCCCATTTCTCAACGAAATATTTTCTGTACTCCTTTCCTTCTAGTAGTGACTAAGAGTTATGTGTTCATTTATTATTGCATTTTTCTTTCTCAATGCACTAATACTTCTATGAACCTCTCTATGAGGCTTTCTTTCCTTTGTCTTCTTTCTTGAGCTTCTTTATCTATTGTGTCTTGCATTCTCTCTTGTTCTCTATAAGAAATTTCCCCCTCAATGCTAGATAATGTCTTCTTCGTGAATGCCCCTCTTTCTTGCAGTGTGTGTGGTTTCATCCCCCCCCCCCCAGAATGCTTATCTTCCCTTGCATGGAGTGTGATAATCCTCCCCATTATGTAGCTGCAACCGTTTTTTGTTGTGTGGTCATACATTCTCTGTTGCCTCTCACTTCCTTCTCAACCATCGTGGTTCCATATTTTCTAAGTAGTGGAGGGGTTGTTGTTGTGTCAACTCTCTACCCCATTCTCCTACTAGTTGACTTCAACTATCCCAGCAGCCCATGCAACCCATTCTTCATAATTTTTGTGCTTTCTGCCTTGTGAATTTGTCCAAGGCAAGCATGGTTCTTTTTTCTTCTTACCTAGCTTTATTAACTAATATGTTCAACCCAATTTAAATCATACCTTCCAGCCTTTCATGGTTGCAATAAAAAATCAAGCTTCCTTCAAATCCAAAGCAATCTCCTTCCTCAAACTTTGGAATCTGTGTCCCAATTCTTAGGAATTTTAGTTTATAATCAAAATACATGAAATATTTATAATTGTTTGTAAGAGGGTAATTTTCCCAAAGGGGCTATCAAAAACCCCTCCCCCTTGGATGAACACCATCCTCAGTGTTCTAATCCTGAACACAATGCAAAACATGCTTAGTCCCAACATAAATCATTATGAGCTTTATAATGCAGCTCACTTACAATCACACACACACACACACATATACACACACACAATTTTTTTTCGTTGAATCAATTATCTTATGTGGCTCCTTGCAGTTCGTCTAATGCTTTTGGTGTGCACTCTGATGTCTTCAAGTTGTTGCTTCTTTGTCCTGTTGGAAACTCCATTCCCCCAGAATGGGCGGTTCCCATGTTTTCCTATAACATGGCATACAATATCTCATGAAATTCTTCATAAAGGAATTGTAATGATTCAAATTATACCTCTTGTCTTGTCCATCTTTCTATCAATGGAGTCTAGAGGTGTTCCACCTCCACCATGTTCCAAAACAAGGGAATCCATAAGCTTTCACCTCCACCCTCAATTAACAACAAGAGAATTTGGGGGCTCATACCTCCACCATAAATTGGTAACAAGGGAATCCAAAGGCTCTTACCTCCATCTTAAATAAAAAATAATGGAATCTAGAGGCTTTTACCTCCACCCTCAATCAGCAACAAGGGAATCCAAAGGCTTTTACCTCCACCCTCAATCAGAAACAAGGGAATCTAGAGGCTTTTACTTCCACCCTCAATCAGTAATAAGGGAATCTAGAGGCTTATAACTCCACCCTCAATTAACAAGGGAATCCATATGCTTTTACCTCCACCCTTATTTAGAAACAAAGGAATCAAGAGGCTTTTACATCCACCCTCAATCAACAACAAGGGAATCAAGAGGCTTTTACCTCCACCCTCCATTAGCAACAAGGGAATCCAGAGGCTTTAACCTAGACCCTCAATCAACAACAAAGGAATCCAGTGAATTTTACCTCCACCATCAAGGGAATCTAAAGGCCTATGCCTACACCCTCAATCAATAAAAATGGAATCCATAGGTTGATGCCTCCACCCTCAAGGGAATCCAGAGGCTTATGCCTTCATGCTCAAATCAACGACAAGAGAATCAGAGTTTGATATCTCCACCCTCAAGGGAATCTAAAGGCATATTCATCCACCCTCAAATCGGCAATAAGGGAATCTAGAGGTTGATACCTCCACCCTTAAGGGAATCTAGAGGTTTATGCCTCCACCCTCAAATCAATAGTAAGGGAATACAGAGGTTGATACCTCGACCCTCAAATAAGCAATAAGTGAATCCAGAGGTCAATATATCCACCCTCAAATCAATCATTTTACACGGTAGATGGGCCTAGAAAGTCCCATACTTGTCTTCCCCAACACATTACACAACACATATAGACATACATGGGTGAGAATACAACATACACATGGCACAATACAACATATACACATATACAACACGACATGTACACATGGCACAACACAACATGCCACAAATCACATTGTGTTCATTATATTATTATATCCTTCAACATACCTTGTTCATAATGCAACATGGGAACAATATAAGAATCACATTCACATTGTATTAAAATAATAGATAAGCCAAAGCTACTTTTTCCCAATTGTTTCCTCACACAACTGAAAATCCTATATGCCATGCACATTTGCATTAAATAAATATAACCCATCATTCTTCCCCAAGAATGACTCTTGTCAAAACCTGGAATTCATAATGGCATTCATATATGTATATAAATATTGGTAGGATCATGAACATATCACAAATTTACATATGTAAATTAAATTAAGGTTAAGAGAACCCCCTTCATGCCATTTTCATGGGTTCCATTTTACTATCCATTATTCCCCATGGACTCAACCAACATTCTTGGTTGTCATATGACTATCTGCTTGGTCATGGACCTATCACTCATTAACATATGGTAAATTAAAATAAAGCTTTAGAGAACTCCCTGTAGTGCCATTGTGGTTCACGAAAATAATTTTCAGTATGTACATAATCTCATTTCTTTTTGTTGTCATATTTAGGAGTGATGCTCCAACATACACTAGTGATAGGATTTCCCGGCCCATTGCACGTGGATTCTCTTCCATACTTAATGAATTTTTCCTAATATCACAAGCATGAAAGTTTCAACGAATATTAAAAGAAATGAAAGGCAACAATACAAGAATGGAATTTATAATAACAATCATAAAAATTCCAAACAAAGCAGCATGGCCGTGTGAAAATCAACAATCAAGGAAATCAACAATTCATGAGGCCAACAAATAAAAAACACAACCCATAAGCATTAAAATAGAGAAGTCCCAAAAATGTGACTCAATTCCTATGAGTCTCAAAGTTCAATGTGTCCTTCATTTTTACATACATGTATGTATAAATATATATTTTAGTTTGAGGCTTTTCCCAAGATTCTCAACAGCCTTGAAGTCTCAATTTCCTTCAAGTAACTCACAATGGAATCATTTTCAATATATGTATCTATGTATTACGGAGCTTGAGGGGATGCCCCCTCCTCCTTTTCGACATCTTTCGTTATAGATTCATGTCCTTGAGACTTGCAAGTTCTATCCTCCTTCTTTTTCTTATTGTAGGGAAAGTCCCTTCTCAAGTGTTCCTCCCCACGAGACCAACATGTGATAGGATTGTTTTTCTTTCTAGATCTGCAAAGCCTCTTCTGGGCCTTGCCATCAAGACTTTTGTCCATATCTCGAAGACTAGGAGTGTACAACAATCCTTGAAGGAAAGACAAGTTGTGCCTCAGTATGGAATTCCACTCCACTTGATCCTTTTGGCTCCTGATAGGCTTCCAATTATCCACATTGTAGCTTCTAAGCTCAACCTTCACATCCCTGAGCTCAGCTCTCAATTCCTTGAGCTCAACCTCCAAATTCCTGAAGGTTTTTTTCCTTTGGAGGAATTTCCCTATTTCTCGTTCTTGGTGGACTTGGTCCATATCCTACTGCACCATGCCACAATACATGATTCCTTTTACTTCCACTGAGTCTTTGTATGCGTTGCCACACCCACTCAAATATTATTTTATTAAGGAAATAATATAAATAAGTATACTAATTGTCATTTCTCCATGCTAAGCCAAGCACAAACCTTGCAATTGTTCACACATCTCTAAAATTATCATTACCAACATGTCTCAAGATCCAAAGCATGATCAAAATTCCATATTCTCATCCATATACCAGCTAAATGAAAATCACACTTTCCCTAATTTAAAAGACCAATATTTTATCTGACTCTCAACATTAACTCAAAATCAGCCTCTTGACCGAGACTATTATTATCAGTTTAAAAATCAACCTTTAAATTTTAAAATATTAGTCTTCTTTCCAAGGCCAGTAATAGCCATTAAGTTCATCCTCTTCACGAAGGACAACAATTAATGGTGTTTGTAATCTCAAAAGTTTGGTTAAAGCCTTTTAACATATAAACGTCTTCCAATTTAGAACTTATAATTTTTCACATTTATGAAATGTATCATGTATCTGCAAGAAATCTCACAATCAATGTATATTGATATCCACTTAATCACAATGCTACACCCAACACCTACTTGCAAAAGTAAATATTCAACATACCATCAAAAATTGTAGTGCTACAAATGACACAAGCAAGCAATCAATACACAATCCATGATTACAGTGTTGTAACCAACACCTACAACAAACATTTATCAAAACACCCAACTCTCAAAATAAGTCACAAAATTTATGCCTCCAATTCATCGAGGTTCTTTTTCCTATAAACTATTGACCATGTATTCTTCCATCCCATTGGCATATATATATATATATATATATATATATATATATATATATATATATATATATATATAAGTTCAGTTAAAGCCTTTTAACATATAAACATCTTCCAGTTTAGAACTTATAATTCTTTGCATTGATGAGATCTATCATGTATCTGCAAGAAATCTCACAATCAATATATATTGATATCCACTTAATCACAATGCTACACCCAACACCTACTTGCAAAAGTAAATATTCAACATACCATCAAAAATCGTAGTGCTACAAATGACACAAGCAAGCAATCAATACACAATCCATGATTACAGTGTTGTAACCAACACCTACAACAAACATTTATCAAAACAACCAACTCTCAAAATAAGTCACAAAATTTATGCCTCCAATTCATCGAGGCTCTTTTTCCTATAACATACTGACCATGGGATTCTCCCATCCCATTAGCATATATACATATATATATATATATATATATATATATATATATATATATATATATATATATATATATATATATATATATGTCTGAAAACAATTGAAACAACTATCCTATGCAACACAAGAAACATGGAGATTTCCTCAACCCCTCATATAATATGAGTATTCACATGCTCAATTATCCCAAGTGTAAAATCACACACTACTCAAAAAATCATGCAAAAAAACATGCAAGGAGTTTTGCAAAAACAAAGGAAATAACAAGCATCCATAGTCATAACAATATAATGTCTAGACCTTCAGGATGCTTAATAAAAAACATTGGCCACACCATTGCATTTTTCAATAGAATCGATCATATCAAAACATCTTTAAAACTGTAGAGTTGAGGCTTCTGTGATCCATATCAAGTTTACAAAAGATTTTTCGGCAAAGATCACATGAAATACCATTTGTCCATTAAACCAGAACAAGGATATCATTGTTCTAAAGGCAGACAAGGGTGGTGCTGCTGTCATTCTTTAACAAGGTTGATTACCGTAGCAAGATGTTGGATCATCTTCATAATAGTGGTAGCTACAAAAAGCTTCCCAAGAATCCTTTAAAGAAGGTTGCTAGGAATGTGGCCCTTGCCATTAAATCCATTAGCTCAATGAGTTCCCTGCACCATAAACTCATTGAGAGCAACCCTATCACTCCTAGAATCTATGGTCTCCCCAAGATTCACAAGGATGGAGCTCCCTTAAGGCCCATTGTCAACACCATTGGAGGTCCTACCTACCTTCTTGCTAAGTTCCTTGCGTTAAAGCTTAAGCCCTTGGTTGGTCGTACGGAGTCCTTCGTAAAAGACTCTGCTTCCTTTATTGAGGAGCTCAAGGACATCAAGCTTGACCCTGGGGACATTCTTGTTAGTTTTGATGTTGTTTCCCTGTTCACTTGCATCCCTATTAATGAGGCCATGGAGGTGATCAACCGCCTAACAGATCCTGACACTGCTAAGTTAGTTGAGATATGTCTCACTTCTACCTTTTTCTGTTTTGAGGGAGAGTTCTTCGAGCAAACCTACGGGGTTGCCATGGGCTCACCCCTTTCCCCTGTCGTTGCTAATCTTTTTATGGAAGATTTTGAGTCCAAGGATGAAAACTCTTCCCGGCTCTTGCCAAAGCTTTGGAAAAGATATGTGGATGACACCAATGTTATATGGTCTCACGGCCAAGAAGAATTAGATCTCTTCTTCGATTATCTCAATAATCAATCCTCAGCCATTAAGTTCACTAAGGAGCAGGAAGTTGATGGTTGCCTTCCGTTCCTTGATATTCTTATTTCTAAGAATAATGATGGTTCCCTCGCCCACCAAGTTTTTCGGAAGAAAAAGCATACAGAGCAGTATCTTCATGCCGGTTCCCACCATTTCCCGGCTCAAAATATGGGTGTTCTCAATACCCTTGCTACTCGGACCCTAAGGATCTCAGATAAGAAGAGTTTTGAGAAAGAAAAATGCCATCTCCTTGATGTCTTTGTTGAGAATGGTTATAGTAGATGCATGGGTCAGAAGGCTTTCCTTAAAGATACCAAGAATTCTCTGACTAAAAGGGAACCGAAGGAACGAGTTCCAGGTGTCCATCTTTCATATGTTCAGGGGACTATTGATAAGATTGGAAGGATTCTCAAGATGCATAGTGTCCCTGTGACCTTTAGGCCCCTGAACACCATTCATATGTCCCTCAGATCAGTGAAGGATCCTATCGACCCTAAAGATATGAAAGGTGTGTATATGATCCCCTATTCCTGTGGGACCCCCTATATTGGGGAGACTGGTCGCTCCATTAATCAAAGGATTAATGAGCATGCAACGGACCTTAAGCATAGGCGAACTAAGTCTTTCGCTTTAGCTGAGCATGCTAGAAAACCAATCATCATGTTTGTATTGAGGAGGCTAGTGTTATTGCTAAGGTTTCGCACTTCCATCATTGGAAATTTAGGGAAGTACTTGAGATTGAAAAGAGGTCGAGCAATCTCAATAGAGAAGATGGCTGGAAAATCAGTAGGTGTTGGGTCCCAGCACTCTCTTCCTAGTCATTTTTTCCGCCCCCTTCCTCCTTTTTTTTTTTTTTTAGTATATTCCATCTACTTTCTTAATTAATTTATTATTATTATTATAACCATCTACTTTCTTAAATAATTTATTATTTCTTTATTTTTATTAGATATTTAGATCAACTTTATATATATATATATATATTTAAGATTTTTATGTTAACTTAATGTTAGTTTCTCGTTTTTATTTATTCTTATCTATTTTTATTTATTTATTTGTTTATTTATTTATTTATCTTCTTTTTTTTTAAGTTGACTTATATTATTTTTCTCGTTATTTTTATTTTTATTTTTATTATTTATTTATTTATTTAACCATCTCTTTCTTATTCATTTATTTACTTTTTTACATTTATTTTATTTATTTATTTTCCTAACTAACTTGTATATACATATAATTTATTCATATAAGAAAGGACCTTTATATAACTAATTTCCATTTAAATACTAATTAACTTATAATTTTTAATTATTTAGTAATACATTTTTAACTAACTATTATCACAAATTTAAATTATATATATATATATATATATATATATATATATATATATATATATATTTTAAGGGATTGGTCACCTAATATAACTTATTTCCCTTAAATTATTAAAAAGTTTTGATCCCGGTCCAATAGTCAAAATTAGCTGTTGGTCAAGTTAGCCGTTGGAGGCTCTGCTCAGTCTATTTAACATGCTAAGCTGGATCTGTTTCTTCAACTTTTCCTGACGATGAACCACACTGGTTGCTTCGAAACGCGTCGACAAATGGTATTTCATGTGATCTTCGCCGAAAAATATTTTGTAAATCTTTAAAACTATCTTGCAAATCACAATCCTATAAATAACATGCAATCCTATCCACATCAACCACTGCAATAAAAAATAGAGCTTCTCCCTAGCTCCAAATATCCATGTTGTATGCACATACAAAATCAAGCTCATCAATAACATACATAAATTTATATGCTTGATAACCATATTATAGCATCTATTATAATGCTTCTAGACTTATCTAACATTTGAAACTCAAGCTAGGTCTAATGTTTGGACTTACAGCTCTGTTGATTCAGTAACATGGCACTAGCTTGTTCCCATAGGTCTAGAGTTGAAACCTTTTATCTGCACTTCTTTTGCAGTATTGTCCATCCAGTCCAAGTGTTGAACCTAGAAGCTCCGATACCACTCTGTAATGTACCCCTTACTAACCCTAGTGCTAACTAAGGTTATAAGGAGGAAATTACTATGTTGAATCAACCTCCATGGTCCAACTATGGATATGGGGTCCACATTTTTTTCACTTTCTTTTTCTCTTGAGAAACTCAAAATGAATGATGCATCATGTTAATCTTGTCAAGACAATTTTGACGATCTAATTTTTTCTTTGATACGACTTCCAAATCCAAATATATGTCCATCCAAAGATTAACCATTTAATTAGTACCACCTCACCAACCTACCACGCGACACACACATGGTCCCTATGTGGCACCCACTTGGAAATACCATTCATCCTCTAACTGCCACATGACAGTGTCACTGTAGCTTCCGGCTCATTCTTCTTGGTCATGTAGTATCCCACTAAATAGTAGGTGCAACCCAATCCATACATATATGCACTACAAGGGGTATTAAGGTGTGGACCCCTCGAAAACCACATCTCCCCATAAATAACTCTTTTCACTCCTTGTCGTCCTTCTGGAGATGATCCTTCTAGGATTATGTGGAGATTTCCACAACAACCGACACTTTAGCATGGTTCATCCAACCGCACGATATTTATCTCATTTTTACTTATACAATTGGGCTCTGTTGTGCCACATGATCCTGGGGATAATACCCCGAAAATTTTCTACCATGCTCCATTCAAAACCTCCAAGATCTGGGGTCCAGGATGTCATCATCCGTTGTCACTCTGACCTCGTGGATGAGGTCCTATGTAACCTTCAAATCCCCCTAGCTATTCATGACTTCCCCATTATGTACAATTGGAGGGTTTTCCCCAGTTTATGTGCCCACTTAGAGGCCCACCATGCCACATCATCCCAAGAACTTGATCTTGGTAGTTCCTCCTTTGTGCTCCCATGGAAATCTTCGGTGATAAAGTTTTGGGATACATGGATGGTTCTGAATTTTTTGTCACTCGACGGTTGGGATCTCTCCCACTCACCACGGAAAATTTTAAGAACCACCCTAAATTTATATGTATAATAAATTGGCAAATCCCCATGATACATAGGAAAAATGGGAGGCAATTTTATCACTAATATAATATGTATATATATTTTTTTGGCGAATCTCTCACCAGATTATATTATCTTGTAAAGTAATGGCAAATCTTTCACTAAATAATAAACATTATGAAGTCTTGGCGAGTGTTCTGTTAAAGTATGAAGCCATAGATGATAATAATAAAACATATTCATTAAACTGTAATATACTAACATACATGTTTGGAAAAAAACATAATTTTCACTTCTTACAAACAATGTTGCAAGTTTTAGTGGCCATGTTTGTCATGGTAGGAGAGATTAATGTTTTCTCTACCACTTTTGTCAAGCTACCACTTTTGCCAAGCTATCAAATTTATTTTTTATTCCATAGACTCCAACTACAAGATGAAAAAAAAAAACACATCAACTTTGTTTACCCCAACAAGTAGCAAGGCCCAACTATATAATATAATGAAGTAGTAGGTATCCCAAAGGCCTGAAGGGGATATAATGGAAAGAAGTGACCATTGTCAGAAGCCTTCCAATCAATATATAAATATAAAAATGTAGATTTATTATTATTTTAATTGGAAATATTCAATTAAATAATAAAATTTAATTACGTCTCTCCCAATCTAAATTTCTTATTAGCATAATCCACTACCTCCATACCATTTTTAAAACCGTTGTAACATGTGGATTAATTTCCTTTTTGGTGCACAATCTCCACCTTTTAGGACAATATGGTGCAGTGACCCAACCCCTACAGATCATTACGACAAACTAAGAATAACAGAGAAGATGAAAGGTTGTACAAACCAGCATATTTTTCAAACAACTAATCTAAGATCAGCACCTTAACTTTTTCATGAAGATATCATATTGAGAATGCTTGAAAAATTGTGGGAAATCTGGGTAGCGACTACCTCTCTTCTGCGAGGGTGATGCGGAAAGAGTTAAGTTTTCATTGTTTTGAATTCATTTTTTGTTAAATTGGAAAAACAAATATTAATGGAGATATCGGTATTTTTAACTAAATTTTGTGAAGTGACTAAATGTAGCTTTAACCATTCACCTTAAGATTTTTTTACAATATAATTTCCTAAGTCTATTTAATATCTTCATTATCATAAAAACCAACCTATATCCATCTTAACTCCACATCTACCACTCTTAGAGGGATGAAATCTATTTATCCCTCCCAACACTTGGTAGACCCGGAATTAACATGGATCTAAGTTGATAGAATTTCCGCTTTAAATAATCTATGCTCACATGAATACCATGGTATTACCATGGGTTATCATAAACCTGGAGCTTAAAAACTACTATTAGTAATTTATAAAAATTAATAAAATTATAATTGATTTTTATTTTATTTTTTTATTTTAACCAAGTTAAAATGTTTAAGTGACATTAAATTACAAGATCCATTTTTACTCTTGATCTACCAAGCCCCAAGAGGGATCAAATATTATTTCGCTCTATGTTAATTTGCATATCACGATATTTGATCCAGAGTAAAGATGGATCTATGCTAGTTTAATTCTCCCCTTCAAATAGGCTGCATTCCATGTGAATACCATGGGTCAATACCATGTGCCATCCTTATTTTTATTAATACTAATATTAGGGTTAATAATGTTTTTTTGCATGGTATTAATAATAATTTGGCCCATAGGCTTCACCTAAATATAACACATTTTTTGAGTGTTCGTAAATATAAGGTGGTTTGTGGAGTAAATATAAAAAATGTTTTATTAATTTACCATACTTCTAGTTTATTTATATTTTTATTAATTTACCATACCTATTTTATAAATATGGTATTTGGCCCATAGGATTCAAATAAATAAAACTTCTTTTTTGAGCTTTCTTAAATAGAAAGAGGGTTATGGACTAAATATAAAAAGAGGTTTTATTTATTTACCATACCTATAGTTTATTTATATTTTTATTTATTTACCATACCTTTGAAGTATAAAAAGAGGTTTTATTTATTTACCATACCTCCACTTTATTTATATTTTTATTTATTTACCCGCTTGCATGTTCATAAATATAAGGTGACATATGGAGTAAATATTAAAAAATGTTTTACTTTTTTACTATATCTCTCATTTATTTACATTTTTATTAATTTACCATACATCTTTTATAAATATGGTATTTGGCCCATAGGATTCACTAAAATGAAACCTCGTTTTTGAGCCTTCTTAAATAGAAAAAGGGTTATGGACTAAATATAAAAAGAGGTTTTATTTATTTACCATACTTCTAGTTTATTTGTATTTTCATTTATTTACCATACCTTTGGAGTAAGTATAAAAAGAGCTTTTATTCATTTACCATACTTCCATTGTATTTATATTTTTATTTATAACTATCATAAATACATATTTTTGAAAATGAGGGTGAATGGAAGATTGTAACTCCTAATTTCAAGGGCTAAATTTACTTTTTTTTACCCTCTCCCTTAAAATAAGGTGGGCTAACCTCCCCCTAATTTTTTTATAAAATAAATTTGAGTCGATTTGTAACAATGTACTATGATACAAAATATTCGCCCAATAAAAATATAAAACCCCTTAATTTAGCCCAAGGGCGAAAATTCGCCTCGAAAATTTTCAATGCCACTCACTCCCTTGGACACGACTCCTAACCATATGGCTCAGCAAAGGGACACTCCCCTGACCCTCGACTACGATTCTTTGTTGAGTGTGGAGCCTGATTATCTTCCTGATTGTTTAGAGATTTTTTTTTTTCCAATCGCATTGGAACCCTATTATTAATGAGGTAGAAACGTCGCCCATTTAATCGTTGTTAAGGGGGTCTGGGGGGGCGACAATGACTTTTATGAGGCACCCCAGTGAGGCTTCAGGGGCAGTGCTCCCGAAGCTAAAAATAGATGAAAATTTTCCTTGTAAACTATTATAATTTCGTAACTAATCTAGGTTGTTATTTAGGCAGATGATCTGCCGGTAGAAGTTATGTTAATTTAGGTTTTTTTCCCTAGAAGGCAATCCTCAGTTTATATGAAGGAATTGTATTACGATTGTGTATGATTATTTTGAGTGAGAGAGAGAGAGGAGGATGTGTGAGAGTGAAGAGGAAATTACAATAAATTTGCTATAGGTTGTATCTCTTCATTTTGTTGGATAATATAAAAGGAATGAATGGTTGTTTCTCTGTGGATGTAGCACAGATTGGGTGAACCACATATATCTATGTCTCTCTTATTTTATGTGTTTTTGTATTTTTATTTCCACAATATTTTTTGTATTTCATTGCTCTGCTAATTAATTTATAACAACTAGTATCATAACCGAAGGTCTATTTGGCTAATAAACTTGTAGGAGAGAAGGGTTCCTGGTTTGAGTGGGAGAAATGGCAGAACATGGTAGGTTTAGGGTCGAGAAATTTAAAAACCAAAAATACCAGCTGTGGAAGATACAGATGGAAGATTATCTATATTAGAAAGATCTACACTTACAATTGACCAGAAAAACAAAGAAGTCGACGAGTGTCTTGTAGCATTGGTGGCATTCAACATTTCAAAGGAAACGACAACAGAAGGTTTAATGACGAAATTGGAAAAACTAAATGAAATAACCCTCGGCCTCAAATAAGGTATTTCTTATGAAGCGTCTATTTAATATGAAGATGTCAGAAGGTGGACTTGTTGCTGATCATTTAAATGAATTTAACACGATTACCAGTTACTTAAGTTCTATAGGGGTAAATTTTGATGATGAAGTTAGGGCTCTGTTGTTTCTGTGCTCATTTATAGAAAGTTGGAATGGCTTAGTTATGGCTATTAGTAACTTTTTCTCTGGATCTACTACTTTAAAGTTTGATGATGTTATTGGTGTTATCCTTAGGGAGGAAATGTGACGGAAAAAATCAGGTGAGACATTAGGTAATGCTTTGACTATAGAGACTAAGGGAAGAAAGATGGAAAGAGGAAGGAGCCCAGGAAATCACAGTAAGTCAAGAAAACGTAGATCCAAATCCAAATCAGGGATAGTGTGCTAGAAGTGCGGGAAGAAAGGACTGTTGAAGAAATATTGCAAATCTCAGAAAGGACAAGAAGGAGATGGACATCAAGAAGACAATCATGAAGTGAATGTGATAGGTGATATGTTGCAAGATGCTTTGATTCATTCATCAGAGAATATTATTGATGTCTAGGTGAGGGGCCTCATTCCATGCCACAACTGATAGAAAACATTTTCATGACTATGTTCAAGGATATTTTTGAAACATTCTTTTGGGTGATGATAAACCTTGTAAAATCTTTGGAATGGGTAAGGTTTTTATAAAGAAAAAAATGGAAACCAATGGTTATTGAAGGAGTTAAGGCATATTCCAGATATGAAGAAAAGTATAATTTCAATAGGGTAGTTAGGTGGTGAAGGTTGTGTAACTACATTCACAGACAAAACTTGGAATGTCACTAAAGAAGCCTTGATAATAACAAAAGGAGAAAAGGTTGGTAGGTTGTATTTATGCAATGGTAATTTTAATTTTGTTAATGCTTTAACCCCCAAAGGAGCATATACAACATTGTGGCTTCATAGGCTCGGGCACATGAGTGAGAAAGGGATGCATATTCTTCACTCAAGAAATTTGTTGCTAGGTTTGAAGCATGTTGATTTGGATTTCTACGAGAATTGTGTTTATCGAAAATGGAAGAGATTTAGATTTACCAGAGTTGGGAAGGAAAAGAAGAGAGAAAAATTAGAGCTTATGCATACAAATGTATGGGGATCATCTCAGGTAACATCTCTTGGTGGCTCTCACTATTATGTCACTTTTATTGATAATGCAACTAGAAAAACTTGGATTTATTGTATTTAGAATAAATCTGATGTATTTGATACTTTCAAGAAATAGAAAACTTTGGTTGAGAATGAGTCGGAAAAGAAGTTGAAGTGTCTCAGATTAAACAATGGAGGTGGATATTGCAACAAAGAGTTTGATAACTATTGTTCAAAACATGGAATTCGCAGAGAAATAATGTAAACTATCAAACGAGAATTGTACCGAGTACCCATTTTTTTGAGGTAGCAAAAAATACTCTGATTTTGAAAAGTGTTGATTCAGAATACACCTTTTTTTTTAGCATATTTTTTACACTTTAAATTTCTTATGCATCAAGTATGAACATTTTTTTTAACTATTGATGATTTTCATGCTGATTTTGACAAGTATTGATGAGACATTAACCCCCTTTTTTAGAGCACTTATTTTTGACACTTTAAATTTTCCAATGTATTAAGTGTGGATAATTTTTTTAAAATTTTGTAATTTTCATGTAGATTTTGAAAAACATCGACATTTTTTTAAGGCATATTTTTGATACTTTAAAATCAACTATCAAATTAACACATAATGAGATTGGTTTGCTAGTCGAGGATTGACACAAACCCTACATGAAAAATAAAATAAGATAAAATAATAAATAAATAAAAATGAAAAATACAAAAGAAATAAAAATTAAAAACATGAAAAAATTAAAAACAAAAAAAAGCTTAAAAAATAATAACAAGTAAATAAAAATATATATTAAGATATAAACAAATTAAAAACATCGCTATATATATACAAAAAAAAATGTAGAAAAAAAAAACAAAAGTAACTTATAAATGATAAAAAAATAAAAAATAAAAATTATATTAAAGAAAAAAAAAATACAAGAAAATATTTCCAAAAGAAAAATAATTTAAGAAAAAAATCAAATCATAAAATGTAATAGAAACTTAAAATAAGAATATAAGAATAAAAATAAATAAATAAAAAACATTAAAAAAAATTGAAAAAAAAAAATAATTAAAAAAGATAAATACAAAAAAATAAAAATTAAAAACATAAAATAAAAATAAAATAAAATAAAAAAGAAATAAAAATCGCCCACCCCCGCCACCCAATGGGCCCACGAGGTGGAAGGCCGATTTCGAGAATCGACCCTCCATGCTCTAGGACCATTAGGCAGTGGGCATGGGTGCCTGGGTTTGGCGATTTTTATTTTATTTTATTTTAATTTTATGTTTTGAATTTTGTTTTTGTTTTTATTTTTATAATTAATTTTTTTAATGGTTTTCAATTTAGAAAAGTCGTTTGATAGAAATCACATAAGAGAAATTTTGGCCAACAAGTTTTAAACTAATAAGAGTGGTTCATCATTAAGACCAGATGAAGAGGTAGACCATGGCAAAGGCTTAAATAAAAAGCAATGTAGAGACCATAATTTCAAGCAATGACTATATTTGAACAAATAATATTTAAATTATGATATCAATTTACTAATATATTAAAAACAAATATTATTAAGTAACAACTATATTAAACCACTAGTTTTTGAAAAATAATATTTAAATTATGATATTAATTTATTAAAAACAAATATTAATAAGTAATAGCTATATTGAACGGCTAGCTTTTTTAAAATAATATTTAAATTAATTTATTAAAATAAAATATTATTAAAAAATTCTATTACTAGGAAATAACCATAAAAAAATATAAATAACTAAATATTCAAAACAACAAGAATAAAAAATCAAAGTGAAACTCCAAACGAGGAAGGAAGTCAAAAATTACAAAAAGGAGTCAAGACCCTAATGAGACAAAATCATTTAATAAATAAAATAATTAATGAAAATAAAATAAATTGAAATAAAAATAATCAATGAAAAATAAATAAAATAAAACAAAAATATACACAAATCAAAAGAAATATATATATATAAATAAATAAATAAATAAATATATATATATATATATATATATATATTCATTCAAAGAAAAGTAATCAATAAATAAAACATAGTTAACAATAAAATATGGGGTTGAGGCCCATTAAACGAATAATAAAAATACTAAAAGGAGTTAAGAATTAATAGGGTGATAAAATGCTTCAGAAAACAAGAAAGATCAAGAATTTAAACTCTAATGAAGAATAATTCAACAACAAATACTATAAAAATGACACCAATACCTACATAGATAAATAAACAAAAAAATAGATCCCAACAAGAAACCTAAAAAACTAGGAGGATAAGACAGGGACCCAACTTCTACTAATAATCCAACCATCGTCTCTAATGAAATTATTGGGTCTTTTTTCAATTTCTAGGGCCTCCCTCAATTTACAATGATGGAAATGACTAACCCTCGCAATGACTTCAGCGTCCTCAATGCAGATGTGATGCTTAGATTTATCTGCATGCTTTGGCAAAGCAGAGGAGCGGTGCTTGATGTTAGCAATATACTCACGAATCCTTTGGTTAATCAAATGACCAGTCTCACCAATGTATAGAGTCTCACAAGAGCATGGGATAACGTAAACATCCTTCATATTCTTGGGGTCCACTGGGTCTTTTACAGATCTAAGGGAGCTCCAGATGGTATTTTGTTTTGTTTATTTTTTTATTTTTTTTAAAATTATCTAATATCATTTTTTTGTTATTTTTTTCTTAAATTATGTTTATTTTGGAAATATTTTCTTGTATTTTTTTTTTTAGTTTTTAATACATGTTTTTAATTTTTTTTAATGTATAAGTTAATTTTGTTTTTCTTTATAATATATTTTTTGTCATGTTTTTAATTTGTTTATATTTTAATATATATTTTTATTTACTTCTTATTATTTATTTTTTGTTTGTTTTAGTTTTTATTTTTCTCAATATTTTAATTTCATGGTTTTTTTATGTTTTAATATATATTTTTATTTACTAGTTATTATTTTTTAAAGTTTTTGTGTTTTTTTGTTTTTTTTTCAATGTTTTAAATTATATTTTCTTTTGTATTTTTCATTTTATTTATTTATTTATTTATTAATTATTTTGTTTTATTTTATTTTCCTTGTAAGGTCCACGTCGATCCTCAACTGGCAATCCGATCTCATTATGTGTCAATTTGATAGTTTATTTTAATGTTTTTGTTATAATGGATTGAGTCTGACCCCATAATGTGTCAATTTCATGGTTGGTCTTTAAGCTTACATTACAATGGCTCAGTTTGCCTATGATGCGTGTCAATTTGATAGTTGATTTTTAAATTTTTGTTGCCATGTGTCAAGTTGTCTTAGGCTAAGAATTTAAAGTTGTTGTACTTTTAGCATTTGAAAAAAATTACTTTTGGTATAATGGCTATTTCATTCATGTATTCATTTTTTGAAATTTTTTTAGTCATAGAAAATTTTCATAATGCCATGGTTGAAATATGTTGAAAACTTAAGGTTGTTGTAGTCATGATGTTTGGCTTTAATTCCATGGTTGAAAAATTATCAAAATTTTAAGAGTTTTCTAAATCATGATATTTTATTTTTAACACGGTGGCTGAAAATTATTGGAATTTTAAGGTTTTTTTAGAGACATGATGTTTTATCTTTAATGCCATGCCTGAAAATCATTGGAATTTTAAGGTTTTTCAGAATCATGATATTTTATCCTTAACGTCATTGCTAAAAAATGTTGAAAATTTACCTCGAAAAAAAACATTATTACAACATCAACACTTTTTATTTTCAGGGTGTTTTTTGCACAAAAAAATGGTTTTTATTGGCTTTTACTACTATTTTAAAAAAATGTTGAAAATTTACCCTAAAAAAAAGCGTTATTCCAACATCAACATTTTTTGTTTTCACATTGTTTTTCATATTTTTTGGCTAGAGTTCTCGTTTTGAGTTTATAGTTCTCATTTCATAATTTACATTGTTCAGAGAAGACAGTTTTAGGAGCGCCATAGGAAAATGGTGTGTCAGAAAGGATGAACAGGAAAATCATAGAGCGTACAAGGTGCATGGGATTGCATGTAGGATTGCGCTTACAATTTTGGGCAGATGTTGTAGATATTGTTGTTTATCTAATAAATAGAGGGCCTTCAAGTTCCTTGGATGGTGATATTCTATAGGAGACATGGACAGGTAAAAAGGTAAACTACTCACTTTTAAAGACTTTCAGTTGTGAAGCCTTTATCTACATTAATAAAAAGAATAGAACAAAGCTTGAGGAAAAATCAAAGAAATGTACCATTATTGGATATGGTTTTAATGATTTTGGTTATCGCTTATATGATTATGAAAATCAAAATATCATTAGGAGCATATATGTCATATTCAATAAAAAGTTATTGTATAAGGATTAGATGCAAGAAAAGAAACAGGAAAAGGAAAACAAAGAATATGCAGTGCTTGATGAGATCACAAAAAAAGTAAATGTGCTTGGAAATCATAATGATCAACAACCACGATAACAACAACACCAACCACAACACCAATAGGCACCTGAAACACCTGAAAGTGGTGTTAGAAGAATTACCAGGATAAGTAGATCCCCTGAACAATACTCTTCTTCATTATAGTATGTATTCTTGACTAATTCTGGTGAACTAGAAAGATATGAAGAAGCAATGCAAATAGAAACCAGGAAGAAGTGGGAGCAAGCCATGGAAAAAGAGTTGGAAATCCTTGATGCATAACCGAACTTGGAACTTATTCAAATTGTCTGTAGGTAAAACAAACATTTCAGAATAAATGAGTTTACAAATTGAAGGAAGAAGATGGATGAAAACATAGGTACAAGGCTAGACTTGTGGTGAAGGGGTTTGTAGAAAAGAAAGGTATAGATTTTGACGAATTTTTTTCTCCTGTTGTTAAAATGACTTCAATTAGGACTATTTTAAGTTTAGTGGCAGCAGAAGATTTGCATCTTGAGCAGTTAGATGTAAAGACAACCTCTCTCCATGGGGATTTGGAGGAAGAAATATACATGCAGTAGCCACAAGGGTATGAAGTCAAAGGAAATGAGAAATTAGTGTGAAAACTTAAGAAGAGCTTGTATGGCTTAGAACAGACTCCAAGGAAGTGGTATTTAAAATTTGACAAGTTTATGTCTAAACAAGGTTATACTAGATGTCACTCTGACCATTGTATCTATCTTAAAAAGAAAAATGATGGCAGCTACATTATATTGCTATTGTATGTAGATGACATGCTTGTTGCAAGGTCTAACATGTAGGAAATAAATGTGCTCAAAAGAAAATTGGCAAATTCATTTTCAATGAAGGATTTGGGTGCTTCAAAACAAAATTTCCTTGGTATGAGAATAACTAGAGACAAGAAAAATTGCAAATTAACATTGTCTCAGAGTGAGTACATAGAAATGGTGTTGGAAAGATTTATTATGCAGAATGAAAACCCAGTTAGTACACCTTTGGCTAGCCATTTCAAACTAAGTAAGGAGATGTGTCCTAAGATCTAGGAAGAGATGGATTATATGTGTAAAGTTCCATATGCATCAACAGTTGGAAGCTTAATGTATGCAATGGTCTACACAAGGCCTGATATTTCACTTGCAGTGAGAGTTGTACTCAGGTATATGAACAATCCAGGAAAATAGCATTGGATGGCAGTGAAGTAGATTCTCAGGTATTTGAGAGGTACCACAAATCAAGCATTATTCTTTGGTGGTTCAAAAATTTCTCTAAAGGGATATGTTGATGCAGATATGGAAGGTGAGAGATATAACAGGAGGAGCACCACAAGGCATGTGTTTATTGTAGGTAGAACAACTACCAGTTGGGTTTCAAAGTTGCAAAACATTGTTGCACTTTCAACAACGGAAGTAGAGTATGTTGTTTCTACAAAGACTAGTAAAGAAATGATTTGGTTATAAAGGTTTATGGATGGGTTGGGCAAGAAGCAGGAGATGGGCAGGTTATACAGTGACATCCAGAGTGCCATTGATCTTGCAAAAAACTTCGCATTTCAGTACAAGATTAAACATATACAACTCAAGAACTATTTCATATGCTTAGTGTTGGATGATGGACAATTGAATATGGAAAAAATACACACTAACGAAAATCTTGTAGATATGTTAACAAAAGTTGTAACCTGGGAAAAACTGAGATTCCGCTCAATTTCAATTGGTCTTCAAGTATGATGATGAAGATGAGAAACAACCAAGTCCAAAGTAGAAGAATTTTTCAACAAGTAAAGCAGCGGTGGAGTTGCTATAATCAGTCTCCAAGTGGGAGATTGTTGGGTGTGGAGCCTGATTATCTTCTTGATTGTTCAGAGGTTTTTTGTTTCAATCGCGTTAGATCCATGTTTCTAATGGGGCGGAAATGTCACCTGTTCAATCTTTGTAATGGGGGGGAGGGTGGCGATGACGAATTTTATGAGCCCCACCCTAGCAGGGGTTTGGGGGCAATGCCCATGAAGCTGAAAATAGATGAAAATTTTCTTTGTAAAATATTGTAATTTCGTAGTCATTCTAGGCCATTCATTAGGCAAATGATCTGATGGTATAAGTTATGTTAATTTAGGGTTTTTTCCCTAGAAGGCAACCCTCGGTTTATATGAGGGAATTGTATTGTGGCTATGTATGATTATTCAGAGCGAGAGAGAGAGGGAGGAGGTTGTGTGAGAGTGAAGAGGAAATTATAGTGGATCTGTTGTATGTTATATCTCTTCATTTTGATGGATAATATAAAAGGAAGAATTTGTTGTTTCTTCGTTGATGTAGCCCAAATTGGGTGAACCACATATATCTATGTCTCTCTTGTTTTATGTGTTTATGTATTTGTGTTTCCGCAATATTTTGTGTATTTCATTGCTCTGTTAATTAAATTATAACATTATTAACCTCCACAATAAGTACTTGGGCATGGTGCCTCGTCTCATGGTACTTAATCCTGAGACCCTTTTAACTCCTTCGGGCCCCACTTCCGGCCCTACAATAGTCGTTCATATGTGTACATTTGGGATTTTTCTACTCTTGGCCCTTTGATAGTTATTAATGCATGTAAGAAGAACCTTTTCCTAGGCCTTTGAAGTTTGTAAATCTGTATAGGGTACATGCAAGCCCCTCTAGGATATCCCTCCTGAGCTTAATAAGGCCTCGTCCTATCCTGTGATTATGTATCTATATATATATATATATATATATATATATATAGATATATATCTATATATATATATATATATATATATATATATATATATATATATATATATATATATATATATCTATATATATATATATATATATATATATATATATATATTATCCTGCCTTAGCTTTATCGTCACATATATCTCTCATGAGCTTGTAACAAGGCTTAGTCTAGCCAATGCCACACACACACACACACACATATATCAAGTTGTTCCTCTTGAGCTTAGTAATATTTAAAGCATAGTGTTATAACCAATGCTTTCTAATTTCATAACCCATACACAAATATTTGCTCATTCATTTTCATTGTGGCCCATTAAACGAATTTCAAGACCTTAACAGTTCAAAAATATGCAAGCCTCTCAAACTAATGAAAAACATAAAACAATCCTATGCATACATACAATAATCCCTCTCATTTTCTAAAGAAATATACAAGGAAGTAACCCTCCTTAAGAAGACAAAAAATTGCACCATGACATATCACATGCATTGAACCAACACATTGGAACCATATCAACACAAGCCTTATGCCAATACAACGACTTAAACCATTCCATGTCCATACCTTTTAAAAAATAATGTTCATTCATATAGGAATGTCTCATTCCTCGACATTGCAAGGTAATAAATCAATAAATTACACAATCATAAAGCATTGAGAACATGAAATTCATAATTAAACACTTATCTTTGATACATTGGTCTAGGAAATTGAGATTGGGACTTCAACTCTCCACCCTAACTTAGACACATTGCAACAAAGTATTTCTTCCAGTAGTGACCCCTGATCTAGCTCCAGAGTTTTAGGATGAGTGCTTAAGGGATCAAACCAAATATTCTAGCTGAAACAAGGACTTCGAAGGACCATCCACCTGCACCCACCAACTTCTTCTTACACTTAATATCTCACCGGGGAACCTAGAGGTCCACCACCTCCACCCTGCAACTACTCCAATAGGAACTGTGGCTTTACCAATACAGGCTAGAATAGGGAATCTAGAGGCTTAACACTTCCACCCTCAACAATTCCTTCTCACAACAGTTCCACCCAATTCTTGGAATCCATAATCCATCGTAAAGTTAGAAAACAAGTAGAGTGGGGTAGCTAAAGAACCCTCCTTACCAGAATGCAAGGAACATGCCTCCACCCAAGTTGTCAAGGGAATCCAAAGAAAACTATCTCCACCCTCCAGTCTTATTGGGAATCCAGAGACTACTATCCTCGCTTGGGAGATATTCTTCCACCTCCCAATGCTCAACCAAATATTTTCTCTCCTCCTTTCCTTCTGGTAGCGACTTAGAGCTATGTGTTCTTTTCCTTCTGCACTTGTTCTTTCTCAACGAAACAATACTTCAACAAACCTCTCCACGATGCTTTCTTTCCTTTGTCTTCTTTCCTGAGCTTCTTTATCTATTGTCTCTTGTGTTCTCTCTTGTTCTTTATCACAAATCACCTTCTCAATGCCAAATAATTACTTCTTCGCGAATGCCCCCCTTGCTTGCAATGTGTGGGGTTTCATTCCTCCCCAGAATGCTTATCGCCCCTTGCGTGGAGTGTGATAATCCTCCCCATTACGCAATCACAACCTGTTTTGGTTGTGTGGGAATACGTTCCCTGACACCCTTGACTTCCTTCTCAGCCATGGTGGTTCAGTATTTTCTGAGTAATGGTGGGGATGTTATTGTGTCAGCTCTCGACCTTATTCTCCTATTGGTTGACTTCAACTATCCCAACAGCCCACACAACCCATCCTTCATAAAAAAATTTCCTTTCTGCCTTGTGAATTTGTCCAAGAAAAACATGGTTTTTTTGTCCTCTTGCCCAACTCTATTAATTGATACGTCCAACCCAATTTAAAGCCTACATGTCAGTCTTTCATAACTGCAATAACAATTCATGCTTCCTTAAAATCCCAAACAATCTCTTTCCTTACACTCTAAAATTCATGTCCCAATTCTCAAATTTTTAATTTTAATAAAAATACATGAAATATTTACTATAATTATTTATATTTAAAATTTTCGATTAATATGAACCGACTCTATTTTTTCTATTTCTATTTTAAACACTAAAACAACAATATTCAACTGTGCCATAGAATTTTCTACAAATATGTAAATTTATTTCACCAAAATTATTTGAAACTTCCACTCAAACTCACTTACATTTCCATATTATATACTTCAATTTTATTTTTTTATTTTAAATACCTAGGCATATCATATATATATATATATATAGATAGATATATATATATTTTTAAATTTTAAATACAACATTAAAAACCCAAGGCATATATCATAATTTCCTTAGGACTCTTGTATGAATGGAAATTACATGAGGTAATGTCTCCTTAAATCTATGCACTTCCAATTCCTAAAAAATGATGTTTCTTAGATAAGGCTATTGAGTTGGAAGAATCTCATAAAACAACCACCTAATCCATTCACCTTTTCAATATCTATGAGATTTAATTATCTTTTCATCCATATTAAATACTAATTTATTGAAAATAAAAATATCTTTGAGATTTAAGTATCTTTTCATCCATATTAAATATTAATTTATCGGAAATTCTCTGTAGAAAACAATCACAATCTCATATTCATTTCATCACATCATCCAAATTATGTATTTGGGCAATGTGCAACCAAGTTATTTTATATGCTCCATTGACATTAGTAGTGCGGTTTTTCATTTTGAGTAATCGTTTTATATGCTCCATTGACATTGGTAGTGTGGTAGTGTAGAATGACTAGATCCTCTTGATGGAACAACTAGAAGCTTCAAACGGATCCCTCGTAGTTTTCAATTTTGACTCCTTTTCTCTTATGAATACTATATTAATATTCTTAGGTATAGCATCCCCATATCATTAAATTTATTTATTTAAAAAATTTAATAGCACTTTAATTTCCAACATATTATCAATATTACATTCAAAAATATTTAAATTAAATCTCTAATTTAAAAAAAAAAATATTTAAATTAAATTTCTAATACATTAACATGCCATCCATAATTCTATATCACAGTTTTAAATTTCTAATAAATCAATTTGCAATTTATCATTTTATCAAAATTTCATATTCTCTAGGTTCATAATTAGAATTTTATAATTGAATATTAAATTATTATGAAATATAATTATGTTTTTATGATTATTGTTATATTGATTAAAATTTGTTTTATTATTATTATTAATAAGTTTCAAATTTTTACCGTGGTTTCTTATCAGGGTAACCAAACCAATGTTGAAAGAGAAATATTTTTGTCCAATAACTAACAAAAAATAGATAATGTCTATGATTTTGTTTAAAAATAATGACAAAAAACATAACTGAGAACATATAAATATTCCAAGAAGAGCTAAGATGATCAAAAAATGTAACCATGAGAGCAATCATGTAGAGGTTGAAATGTTTATGGCAGTAATTGAAGTGCCAAGAGAGGGAGGTCCTTTTCCTTTGGTAAGCAATGCTTCAATTCTTGTAAGCTTAAGCAACATATCACAATGCTCTAGAAACATCATTCTATGCTCCTCTTGTATATAATCCATCTGGTGAGACAATTTTCTTTTAGCTTTATCCCTTTCCGAGAGGGTCTCAGCCATGAGAATTTTGATATGCCTGTAAAGCTCTACTAAACATATGTATAAGTTTTTCCTCTCTTGGGTATGCCTCAAATCAGGTAATCAGTCATATAGAGATTCAAGTATTTCAAAATCAAAGTGCTCCTACTTTTCAACTATAACGTTCGAAAAACTTTAGTAAGTTTCTAACTATATACAGTTTAGTTTTATGTCACGATATCAATTTTACAATTTAATAAATTGACTATATAATTATATAAATATGTAACCAATCCACACGATATAAAATATTTTTAATTTTAGAATCATGTATCTTAGAATATTAATCTTTTTAATATTTATAATATCATTTATATTAATAATTTATATTGGATAGAGAAAAAATACACTATTATAAAGATATAATGATAATATAAAATGAAATAACGAAGGTAAAGTATTATAATAAAATCAAATTTTATGAATAAATTGAAAGATGAAAAGTGTTACGATGCATATAATAATATAAAGTGTTTAGAATTATCATAATTTATTTTTTGAGAAGGGATGTGATGATTATGTTTATTTAGTCTATATCTATCTATCTATATATATATATATATATATATATATAATAAAAAGTAAAAAGTTGAAACTATATTTTATAATGATGCCAATAATTTTATGAGGGAAAAATTCATCTCATCACATGTAAGAATTATAACTCTAGCATAAAATTAGCAATGAGTGTGAATATTGAGTTAGATGAATATGAATAATCCCAAAAAAAAGGGAATCATGTTGAGAGTGTAACTTTTTGTTCAAGGCTCTTTTTTTTTCTTTTCTTGTTTATCTTATTGGAAAAAAAGTAATGCACAAAGTCAATTTCTTAGAGTGTAAAAATTGCAAAAAGACAAGTAATAAATCCTCAAAAATATTATGATCTAAGATCTAGGCTTTGCTAAGATGATCCTCCATGACTACCCAATTTAAATGAGTTCTCTACATCCATTGTAACATAAATTGTAATATCCAAATGAATTAATTTTTATAAATTCATGGGATTTTGCTTACAAAAATTTACTCCACAAATTTCTTGTTCAATCCCCAATCAAATTATATGTTCACACCATGAAATCATTAGAACAACACATAAAATATGCAAAAAAAACTAGAAATGCCACACTTACAAATAACACAAGAAATGGAGAATACCACAACTTTCTTTATTTGCTATAGAAATTACATATAAAGATATCAATAGAAATAGTTGCGGAGATGCCCATAAAGATTTGTTGCAATACTAAATTGGGCTTCCAAAATATAAACTGGAAATCAATAAGTGAATCTGTGAATTCTGGATGAATTCACCAAGGGATGAGGTGGGTTTTCGTCCACTCTCACTGAATCACCTAAGGGTTTTCGTCCTGGGGCTTGCTGAAGCTCGGAAGTTTGTTCTCCAAAGCTCACTATAACAAATAAACAACTAAACCAAGATGTTCCAAATGATTGTATCCTCCTCCTTTTAAAGACTCGATAGACAGATCTCCAATCTTCTAGAAGTATTTTATTTTGATTATTTTAATATTATTCTAACCCCCTTGACTTCATCTAAGTGACTTTTCATTTTATTTTATTTCACTTAAGTCAATTTTGGCCCTTTTTTCGCTTCCATTAATCATTTCCCCCTTTTTTTATTTAATTAAGTGACTAATTAAAGTCACTTTTAATCTGATAAAATGGTAAATTTCCCACCATACTTTCTCTAGTTGTTGGAAGTCAATTCTCATCTGTAACCGCCTCCTCCCACATTTACCCAAATTCACAAGCTTTCTAGGGTAAACATGAGACGAGTGTCACTATGAAATGACCCAACCTCCAAGTTTCAGTTATGGAAGTCGGGCCTAAAAACCGAAACACTCACAACTCACAGACATCTCTCAGGACACTGGGTCACCCAGAAGTCAGTCCACAACCTCTTATGACAAAATCCTAAGATGGAACTGATTTTCACTGACCTAACTTGTAACTGCACCAAAAAAAATGCATGCATGCATTTGTGAGCCTCCAACCGCACTCACAAGCCTAGCTGTCAACGGTTGGGACCTAAAATATTCAGTTCAGAGCATGTGGTCTCGGGATCACTTTTTCAGGCTAACCTCCAGACCACTGCCTAGAACTTCCTGAAACTTTCTAGAAGCATAAGTTACATGATGACAATTCTTAACATTCAAATGTGAACAAGATCTTGACCTAGATAGGCCTAGTAATTAGTAGACATTTCATCAAACACATGGTAAACATGTAAGCTAAAGGTCATGAATGCATGTCTAATTATGAACTGATAGTATTCACCTAAGAATCACTGGGAAGTGATCTAGGTGGATATTGGTGGCCACCCACCTATTCCACTTGGACCCCCACCATTCTTTCTTTCATTTTTCAGTTTCCTTATTTGTAGCACAATTTACTATTTTTGGCAGTTTTTCGAGTCCTAAACTTCCGGAGCCGTTTTGAGGCCATAAACAACATTTTTGGGGAAAACTGTGGCCAGCATGGGTTTTAGTTTGATTTTGGCCATCAAAAGTTGTAGTCCTCAAATAGATATTTCTACGAGGTATTATGCATGTCAAATGGAGATCGTATGCCAAAGTTACGACCCCGGGAAGTTAATGTACCAATTTACCCAAACAGGGCCCATAGTTTGGTGCTTCATCTCCTAGGGTTATGTTTTTGGATGTTTAAGGTTTTCCATTGTTTCTAAATAATAAATAGGCCTTTGAGCCTCATTATAAGACAATTTAGAGGCATGTAGTCACCACATCTCTTCTCAGAGATAAGCTACCATCGCCTGAGCTAGTCTTATTTACATTCTGTTTGTAAGCATATTTTAGTATTTGATATTAATGAAATGAAGTGTTATTTATGTTGCATCTTTGTATTTATGGTTATATCTGTAATTTGTTTCGTTCATGTTTAAATCTGGATCAAGAAGGCTCTAAACCATCTCTATAGCTACAATAACACTTGTTAGTCCATACATTCATTAACCATTCATATATTCATCAAACATGTCAAGATCCATAGACAATATACATCATATAACCAAAACATAACCAACAAATAACTAGCATAGAAGCCATGACAACTCAACCATAATATCACCAACGTAGTCACTACAAATGCTCATGAAACACAATAGAAGAATAACTCTTATTAATATATGAAAATACCAACCAAGTTAGGGACTTCCACATACCACCCGACCATAGATTGGGCTGAACCAAATCTCTCTTTCAGCCAATCACCCTTGCGCCATATTCCAAGCATGAATGTGGGATCTTATGGAATAAACCAAGACAAAACCAAACCAGGGCTTCCAAAGGCCAAACCACCTCAACCCTCAACCACAGTGATTCCACCTCCACAGTCAAACATCACTAACACCAACCAGATCGGTCTCTACCCAAGTTTTCTAGGGCTCCAGGAACTAGTAACTCAACCCACAAAATTCCAGGGCTCCATAGCCTTTTTCCAACCTAGATCTAGGGAATAGTAACTCAACCCACCAAGGGATCGAGAGAGTTTTTCCCAACGTAGGCTTTAGGATTAGTAACTCAACCCAAGTTTTTCCAAGGCTTCTAGAGTGTTTGTTCCAACCCACAACCATAAGTAACCTAAGAATCAATTAGAAAAACACAAGTGGAAAAACCCACAACTCCATGGTTATCCAAGAAATGGCAAGGCAAGGCTAAAACCATTGTCAATCTAGAAAAATATCCATGCCAATGACGAAACATAACTAGAAAATCACATGCATATACCATGCATCTAGAAATCAGCAAGGAAATCACACATGCAACTTGTTACTTGCAAGGCAATATAGTTGTAGTTACTGATCCACCTATTCCCTTGCGCTTTCCTTCTTTCCCTTTTCCTTCTTTCTCCAAATTCAATGTATGCCAAAGTGCTCCAAGAATACTCTAAGCATGCAAGAGTGCGATAGAATGAAAGACTGAAAGAGAGCTCCAAAGCTAAACTAACAAAAGGTTAACTAACAAAAGCTAACAACTAATCCTCATAAGCCTTTTTATCATTGAGGCCTCTATTTTCTTCATTTTCCTTAATTTTTCCTCTAATTTCCCTCTCATGAAAATTTGTGTCTCTTCACCTTCTTTTTATCCTATTTTTGTTTATTTTAATAAATAAATGTCAGTTATGCCTCCATGTCTTTGCCAATTTCCTTAGCCATTAATAAACCGAAAGTGACACATACTATGATGTTTTTCCCACCATTCAACTTGGAATGCATGTCCCATGACCTTGGTCTTATATTTTTTACATGGAAAATCAACCAAGGGCTTTTACAAACCCCTCCCCCTTGGAGGAAAATCGTCCTGAATGTTCAATGACACCTTTGACAAACAAACTACTAAAAACAGAACATACTGCTTATGGAGCTTTATAACCCATCTTGTTGCAGTATTTACAATGACCATTGTTGAAAACATGACAATCATATCGTTTACTGGATCTTTATAACACGTCTCATTACGGTATTCACAATAACAACCACACATTAGAGGAAATTTTATTTTAAAAGGTTAACATTGAATTTCCATGTCATAATGTGTAAGCCAATCAAAATATTTTAAAATTCAAAAGAGATACATGTGTGACTAGGCATTGGAAATTTTTTTAATAATACAATTTACCTATCTTAAGCGTGAATAATGCCCAAGTGACCCAAACTACATTAAATATTTAAAATTAAATTAATATCTTATTCTATAAAAGTTATGGTATTGATAATGTTTTTGATGACACGTAACTAATTTGAATTTTAGATTTACTTTTTTAATTTAAATTTTATTAAATCTTGTATAACAGAGTAATTTAAATATAAAATATATATACTATTATTTTGATAAAAGTGCATTTATTTGGTTAATTTAAATTTAAATTTTAAATTCACTTTTTAATTTAAATTTTATTAAATTTTGTGTTAATAAATTAATTTAAATATAATATATATTGTTATTTATTTTTAATGACGCGCAACTAATTTAAATTTTAAATATATATTTTTTAATTTAAATTTAGGTCATTTAAATTTAAATTTAAATTTAATTTTCTTTTCTAATTTAAAGTTTATTAAATATCGTGCTAATAAATTAATATAAGGATAAATTACATATACTGTTATTTTGATAAACGTCACATTTATTTGGGTAATTTTGAAAAAAGTAAAATAATAAAAGTGATATATTAAAAAATTGTCTACATGGCATTATTTTATTAATTTCTTAATTTTTTCTTAGGTGGCTATTTTTGAGTTGAAATTTCCTCTAATGTATATACCATGCACATTTGTTTTAACCAACAAATAATCATATTGTTTATGGAGGTTTATAACCATAAATCGATACAATATTTCCAATAATATACACATATACATATTCACATTTGTTCTAACCAGCAAATAAAAGGATACAGTGCCTACATCAGTCAACAAGGTAATTTAGAGGCTCACACCTCCACCCTCAAAAATTAGTATCGGGATTCACCTCCTTCCCAAGAAGTCTAGAATCCATTGCCAAAGTCAAACCTTCATCCAATTTCTAGCGCTACAAGACTACGCCACTTGTTCTCGCAGTGAACAATTATCAACTCATTGCTCCAACGCACACTTCCAATGTGCTTTTGATTCAATATGAAAATTCTAATGAGTAAAAAAAAAAAATATTCCCTAGCCTTCCCTTCTCTGTTGCACAGTCCCTTAGACAATTCAATCACCCCCTTCCGTGCAGTGACACACCTTCCAAGTTTCAATGGAATCCCCTTCTCTACTACAAAGTCCCTCAAGGAATCCATACCTTGGCAAGGTTTCCTCGCATTAGAAGGTCCAAAAACCAAGGCGTATCACTGCCTGAAAACCATCATACCGGTCATAACATGCTCATGGAAATCAATGGACACTATTGGGCACCAGTGTCCCACAATGGTCTTGCTCCACAAGTACTTTACCAACATATTGTTGCACGTTCCAATTCCTTTTATTTAATTTGCTGCTAATTCTTTGACAGTCAGTTTCAACCACCCCAAACTGGGCATTTCCAACCACCCAAACATGGGCATTTTCCATGATTTCCTCTACCAAGCCCATAATTTCCATTAGATTCAAAAGGAAATGAAATAAATTCAAATCATACCTCATAGGTGACTGTCAATAAGGTACACTTGCAATTATGTTTACTTCCTGTCACAACAATTCAAACTAGCTCTTTGATCAAACCATCATGTATAAACATATCACATTCGATTAGCTCAAAACGCAACCATCATAAATAAAAATCATAGATCAAATGAAATCGTCATAAATAAGATTCATAGATCACATGCATAATTAGAAATTGAAATAAAATATGGATACTTATCCTTCAATCGGTCCTTTGATTCTACCTTTGTTCTTTATCCTTTCTATACACACACTGAATCAGAGGCAAAATTTGGAATGAAACTAGTGCCTTCTCTTCTCTTCAATCATGTACACAAAGTTTACATCACATGCATACACCTAGACACTATGATCTGAAAATAGAGGAGGTGGTCAATTTCCTCTTCTCCAAAAACAAGGATTGTTCTCTGACACTTTGCAAGGAAAAATGGGTCTTAACACAAAACATGTTTTCCAAAAGGTATCTTCAAGTTATGAGTTAGTTTTCACATGTAAACTTAAGCATAAGCAACACAACATCATATAACTCGTACATGCATACATGAAGAGCACAACAAAGGATTTGGTGACAAAGTTCACCCCTCCTGGGCTACATCCTCGGGCCTGCCAAAATAGCTAGACCGCTCCATATATTCAGTGGAAAAATAAGTAGATAAAAGTTTGCTGATAAACATGTGGTTATTTCCCCTTCAAGGAAATGTTCTCCTACAAAGAAATCTCACATAAAACAACATGAAAACCTACAGTCATCATGAAAACACCATCAACACAAGGCATCTCCTACAAAGACCCTATACTCCATTTGAAAATGAGCATACACAAGCATATGCACACTTCAATTCCACATTGAAGGACAAATAGAGAACTTTCCTCAATAAGACATAGTGAGAAAAGATAAAAGAGTTGAGACCAATAAGTAATAGTTGTTGGAGTAAAATTATGGAGGTAAGAGAACCCTTACAAGGTCATCTCCATGCTCAAGAACCTTCAAGAACTGTTAGAAAACTCTGATTGATACATACACCCATGAACTTGAACTTGCAAAACATTCCTTTATATGTGCTCAAATCATGAAATAGAGGTCACCATTGGATCTAGATTGTCCAAAAATATCTAGGTAGACTCTTCTTGAGCCCCAAAATATAAAAAAATCACAAAGATATGTTTCTACAAGCTCTCCATGTAGTTTTGTTGTTATTCGTCCTACAAATCAGACTAACAATCTAACTGCCCTACAAATTTTCCCTATTTTCTGCTACAGAGGTGAAAATTTCACCCTTCAATGGTGCAATTTTTTGGACAACTAAATTTTCCAATAACCCTTATGTGTGAAAAACCAAGCCACATGGGCCATGTGGCCGCAAACTAGGCCTTAACACCCACCCCCGCTAGCCTAGCACCTTAATTGTCGATTATGGTTTTATTGGGTCCACGGGACCAAGGGCTGGGCCAACGACCCGCCCTTCCCACCCGACCCCCATCATCTATGCGTCAGGTCACATGTGTGTAACGGGACCAGGGACTGGCCCATTCCGTAAGCACCCTTCGTAAGTGTTTTTCTGAGGTTCTATGTGGGTGATATGCCCTTAGGCCGAGGCTAAGGCTAAGCCCCCTCTTTGATGTGCCTTCCATCGATATGCTTGTGGTCTCATGAGTGAAACATGACCAGGGTATGGGGTTGGTCCCCAGGCCCCATACCTTCTAGTTGTGGGTCATATGATATGGTTACAACTAGGAGCCAGGGTTGGCAGCCTGACCCCTCTTCCCAAATGTGGCACTAATAAAACTTAAATACAAGTTTTATGCTATATGGGTTAAGACCCACCGATAGAGTAGTCGGTATAACATTACATTTCTGAACATGAGTTCAGGGGTTTGATCCGCCCGGGCCTCTTGCCGACCATACCAAAATTTTGTTGCACCCTGAGGGTGCCACATGGGAGCCCTTGATTGGGCCACATGGAACCTTCCTATTAGTCCTTTCAATCATTCACGAACTAATAAAAAATGACCCAAAACCGACGAACTAGAACTAGACACTTTGCAACATCTAGTTGGTCCGTAACTCCATATCAACCCTACTAACTCAACTGTACGGTCACCCAATCAACAAACCTACTCATCTTTTAGTTATTGGGTTAAACAATCAAAACACAATAACTTGGGCATATGATGTCGGATTGAGTTGAAACAAACATCATTGGATTCAGAACGAAGGGAACTTCGACTTGATGTTGGTTTCAAGACTTTTTAGGTACTTTCATTTTTGACCTAAAATTTGATCACCTGATCACACCTCCCCACTAGGAACTTTTTGACTCCAAAAGTTTACTTCCATAGTAAATAAAATGAGGCTGAAACTCAAAATCACCCAAAAACTCAATCCAAAATTCTTAGTTTTCAATTGTTTCCCTTCAAGCCCCAATCAAGGCATTTCACCTATCTTGTTTGTGGAGACCTACTGTCTTGTTAAAAATAGAGCCAAAATTTCTTATTGTTGATGCAAGAACAAAAGCACTGATGAGTGGAATATGAACATTCTCTTTATTCTCATGTTTTCACAATTCAAAACAGCTTCATATTGAACTTAAACTATTGAAGACAAACTTGACTCCATCTTCGCAATTAGAAGCAACATAAACTTGCTTTACCGTCCTCAAACTGAGCTTGTACACAAAAGTACATTGTTGCAAAAATTCAATGACATAATTCGATTTTCCTACAAAAACATAGTCATCTTTTACAGTCTTAAGAAAAAATTTTGTTGGCTTATTGGGCCCTGACCCAGCTTCGGAAGAGTTATTAGCGAAACAAATCCCGCAGCTACTAGCCCTTTCGGCAACAACCCGCGAAATGCGGACTGAGGTCTGACCTGCGGTAGCAGGGAAGGGCGCTGGAACCAGGTTTCTGCACCCTTGGGATGTCTTGATGTGGTCTGGAGGGGTCGTGAACCATTCTATGGCCTCACGCCACTCGGCACTGCTATCAGGCTTTCGCGTAGATCCATGCAGACACACTTTCTTATTCACCAAATTATTACAGATCTGAGCTATTTATTACAATCTTTAAGCAAACATTTAAACTTAAAACCCCATGCACGCACTTATAACAAATGATGCATAAATTCATAACATAAGAAATAAACAGATCGGCACACAATGATTCAGAAAGTATTATCTTTATTGATCTTCTATTCAATACTACCAAATCCACCCTGTGCACTCAGCTGCAAGGATTCGTGCACACAGCTGCAGACTCTCCCAGGCCTTTGTGCACATAGCTGCAGAGCCTTTATCTACCCACCAACACCCTTGACTCAAACTTACAGACGCAGAACTAAGATCCATCAAAACCAAGAACTGCCTTCTACCCTTAGAGCCTCGCTCTATTTATACATTCCCATGGTTCGTGGACCATGGGAAGGCTGACTTACTTCCTGTTATTCTATATTATTTCTTGGGTGGACAGCCCTTTGACTCGATCTATTACATTTCGCGCTCCGCATATTTCGGAGATTTACAATATTATTATCCTAACTTATAGGCTTTACGCCCCAAAACTGTTACGTAGGACCTCCACTACCCAACAGTCCCCCAACATAATCATCGTGACTCGTCCCGAGTCACTTGTCAGTGTGGCGATACGCGCTGCCTAGGCTCCGCGGTTCCCCTTCCTGTGGGTGACGCACTTCGTTCTGCTGCTCGCTCTTTGTCTCCAACAACGCTTCTTCCCGCTCATGCTCCATTGTCTCTACCAATTCATGCAACCGATAATACTCATTTTACTCTGCTCGGTTAACACAAAACACCCCCTTATAGGATTTTAGCTCTAGCTGGGGTGTCGCATATGAGTACTCCTCATCCCATCACAGGCATTTTCCAATTGCGTATCTTCTATACGCACTGTCTGCCGCAACTTGTGTTGCAATTTTGCAAGACCATTGTTGCTGTCCGCGAGATCCCAATCTTCAAGGTGCATCAAAGACGACTTGTTAACTGCAATTCCACCATTTTTCTTTGTATTTACAACCTTTCCCTTATCTTTAATGGTTCGCCGACCAGCCCATGGGTGAGGCAGCGACATTTGTACCAGTTCTGCTTCGTGTCTACAAATTTCTGGCACATCCCTTACCGTCGATGTTGAACTCTATGCGGTGCCCACAGCTGTCAACACCATACTCTTTAGAAAGCCTTGCATCTCCATTGGCCATATCACAATCCTCGGGTATACTCCTTTAGCATAGATAATGAATAGTTCCATAGCGGTGGGAAGGCACAATAGCTTACTGTACTCAGAAACACAGCTCGTTTAGTGGATGCCCCCTGTGATTTATAAGTGTTTCGAAATTCAAATTCATTGGCTCCCACCTTTTCTGGTGCCCTCATGTTAAGCCTGTAGTAGATCGTTCCATATCTAGCTCGTACCCCGCCTCTTAATTGCTCACCGCCCGCTCCCTTTCACCATAACTCAAACATCTTGTCATGAATAGTGACAACAACGGTCACCTCTCTTCTTGTCAACGCAGCAGCGCAACGCGTTTTGCGAAAATGCGACCCTTGCGACAGACCAAATCTATGCGCACCCCAGTTATCGCGCAACTTCCCCCCAGATTGCTTTATCGTCCCGCACTCTCTTTCAACTGGCTGGAGCGGTGAGACTATCCTTCAATCGGTTAGTCAGGCGGTCGGCCCACCCATGTAGAGGTTCAGGTGACTGCCATTTACTCTTCCCGGGAAGGGGTCTCCATTGAGCTTGGCAAGCTGGACCGCGCCTCCATCTATAACTTCTTTGACTACATAGGGTCCCAACGAATGCATTCGAAGCTTGCCAGGGAATTTCTCAAACTTATTGTCATATAGTAATGCTAGATCATTCTCCTTGAAACTGCGCACCTTGATATGGCGATCATGCCACGCTTTCTCTCGCTGCTTCTATACTTGCTGATGGAATCCGGCCAAAAACCATTCCTCCTCAAGCTCCTCCAGTTGCGCGAGCCGTTCTTCCAAAGCCCCACGGTCTACCATGCTTGTTATTGCCGCGATTCGTAAACTAGGTACAATGTATTCCATGGGCATGATGGCTTCCTTTCCATAGACTAACTGGAAAGGTGTCTGGCCTATCAACTTCTTGGATGTCGTTCGGTATACCCATAGCACAACATGCATGTGCAAGTCCCAATCATTTCTCTGTGCATTACAGACCTTGGTCAACGCAGTCTCCAAAATCTTGTTGAATGCTTCGACGGTCCCATTCACTTGCAGATGGTATGGCATACTCTGTTGATGATATATCTGGAATTCCTAATTGAGCGCGCTGATCGTTTCATTCAGAAAGTGTGTTCCCCGATCGCTCTTTAGAATTTTGGGACATCCAATCCATGTCAACATGTTCTCGAACAAAAATTTCGTAGCTGTAGCGGCCATGCAGTCCTTAATCGGATGTGCTTATGCCCACCGGGTCAAGTATTCTGTTGCGGTGATGATATAGGGTGCGCCCGTCTTCCCTTGAGGTGTGATAGGTCCCATGAAGTCGATTGCCCACTTCTCGAACAGTTGCAGTGTCATCAGTGGCTTGAGCGGCATTTCATCCCTCCACGATGGTTTCCCAATCCGTTGACATACGTCGCAAGCCCGACAGTACCCTTTCGAGTCTTGATGTAGAGTTGGCCACCATAGTCCCACGTGAAGAATCTTCTATGCTGTGGCGTGGCCCGCATAATGTCCTCTAGCAACCCCCCCATGTGCTTCGACCAGGATCTATCCTCGCTCAAATTCAAGTACATATCTATGTAATATTTCATTGTTTCCTATTTTGTAGAGATGCCCTACAATAACAATAAAGTTTGCTGCGTGTATCACCAATTCTTTCTTTTGCTGAATGAAATATCCTTGTGGCACAGCTCCTGTGGTTAAGAAGTGGATTATATCCTCAAAATGGCCATCCGTGACACGCACTGCATACAACTGTGCATCTGTAGTCCTTCTAAGTTTGTGGGCTCTTTGCTGTTCTCAATTCAGGACAGGTGATCTGGTCCTGCATTTAGATGTCCCGGCTTTACGACGACTTCGAAGTCATATTCTTGAAATAATAGCAACCACCTACAAATGCGCCCCCCAAACACAGGCTTATTCACTAGGTATTTTAGCGCAGAGTGGTCAATATACATCTTAAAGTGTCCTCCGAGCAGATAGTGGTAGTATTTTTGGAGCACGTATACCATCGCCAATCCTTCTCGCTCAGTAGTGGAGTAGTTCTTCTCAGCTTTTGACAATCGTCGACTTGCGAACGTGATCGGGTGATCAATTCCCTCCGCTCCTTCTTGAGTGAGTACCATGCCCAACGCGATACATGACACATCAACATGCACATGAAATTCGATGTCCCATTTCGGAAAGACCAATATAGGGGCTGATGCCATCTTTTCCTTCAACGTTTCCAGACTTTTGTTACATTCCTCATTCCAGCAATAAGTAGCATCCTTCTTCAGCAACTGTTCCATTGGTGCCGTGATCTGTGCGTAGCTTTTTATGAACTTCCGATAGTAACCAGTGTGTCCCAGTGTGGCACGCAGTTGTTTGACACTTCGCAGTGCTTGCAGATTGAGTATGACAACGATCTTCGCTGGATCCACCATCAGACCTTGCTTGCAAACCACATGGCCGAGTAGGTTCTCCAAGGGGACGAGGAAAGTACACTTCTTTAGGTTTAGCACAATCTGGTGCTGTCGGCAAGTATCCAGCATTAAGCGTAAGCTTGCGGTATGTTTCTTAACCAACCCGAATACGGTCCAATCATCAAGATATACCTCTAAGAACTTATGTATAAATTCCTTGAATGCAGCTGCCACAATGCGTGAGAATATTGTTGGCACATTCTTTAGTCCAAAGGGCATCACCATATACTAGAAACAGCCCCATTCAGTAGCGAATGTTGTTTTACTCCTATCCTCTGGCACAATCTTGATCTGGTGATACCCCAAGAAGCCGTCCGTAAAGGAGTAGGCTTCCTGTCCACCCACATTTTCTAGTACCTCAACTGTAAATGGTGTCAGAAATGGATCGTTAACACATGCATCATTGAGCTTCCTGAGATCCACACAGATACGAATTTCCCCTTTCTAGTTTTTCTCCTGCACAACCATAGGACTTACCCAGTCAGACTCCTCCACTGGCTCAATTATTCCTGCTGCAAGCATCTTCTCCAACTCTTCGTGGACCTTTGCTTTGTATTTTGGATTCAACCGGTAAGGCCGCTACTTAACTGGCTTCGCATCTGGCTTCAGGGTTATCTTCATCATTCCCAGGTCACCGAGGATCCCTTTTAACTCTGTGATTTTAGTTGGGAATAAATCTTGATATTCTCGAAGAAACTCGACGACCTTTTCCACCGTGGAATTGTCCCAATAGTCCCCAAGCGTTGCATACTTTGGCTCTTCCTTCGTTCCGATGTTTACTTGTTTTGTTTTCAGTGGCGTGGTGATGTCTGGATCCTCGATTGCTGGTCCGTGAACCTCGCAACTCCCCTCTGTTTCTGGAATATTGATGTTTCTAGGGTCGTCCTCATCATCTTCTACCTGCACATTGTAACATTCTAGGGCCTGGCTCAACTGTCGTGACCAGTCTGGCTGCACGATTTCTTCTGGTTCTAGTGGTATTTTGAAAATAGTGGCCTTTACAACCTGCAATGCATCGTCCACAGTATCCATCCATTGATCTTCAAAGAGGAACGTTAACAAAAACCCTTCGCGCAAGATATCCCATTCGCCTGTACCATGTCGGAGCTCTGTTTCAGTATACCAATTCCTTGGAATGACATCCAGGGTATGATAAAATAAGTGTACCCACTCCGGTTGAGGCTCTTCTCCATAGGCTTGGACCCATCTAGTAAGGTGCATGTGTGGGTCATTACATCCATCGTATTTCTCAGTTATTCATAGTTCCAGCTTCCCAAATCTTATCTGCATCATGCGCCTATAGCCACGCCAATCGTTGAAGGTTCCTTCATGTGTGCCCCACCAACGCGTAGGCGTCGCACGCAATGCCCATCTCAACGCATCAAACTGTTGGTGCTCTGGAACCGTGCTTTCAAATATGGTCAGGAATTCATCTATTTCTGTTAGCCCATCATACATCGGCAGTTCGCGATCTTGAGCTCTGACACAATACAACGACTTAGTCATCATATTGTAGTTTACCGTGGTTACTCCATTCAACTGATTATGCCACCGCTCGTCTTCCTCATCTGAATCTTCGATGCAGGACTCTACATGCCCCCACGATATTCTCCCTTCCACAGTCAGATTGACCCACTCTTGATTTCGTGCAGTAATTTTGTAGATACAATCTAATTCATCATCACTTCCTTCGTAGCACACGAGTTCAGTATAATGCGGTCCTTCAACCGGGTCTAGAGGAATGACTACGCGGAGCAGAGAGAATTCTTCTCAAATATCATTTTCCGCTTCTTTAAATTAATAACCCCATTCATATCGGTGGCCCAGTCGATCCCTAACAATGCAGGGTAGGGGCTACTTTCATCCACGATTTCTATTACATCAAAGTCTGTTCGGGTGCTCACGCCTTCTATATCTACCGTAATTCCTTGTAGTCTTCCCATGGGTAGGATCTTCTGTTGGTTCGCCATCCGCAATTGAATAGGAGACCATTGTAGTGTGGGCTTTCCCATGCGCTCCCAAGTCTGTTTAGGTAGTACGTTTGCATCTGAGCCCAAGTCCAGAATGATCTGATCCATCTCATAGTCGCCAATCTGCATCGTTAATCACATTTCCCGCCCTGTCCATGACGCATATTTTCCCAATTTTCAGACCACGCAAGGTTCACCCGACCTGACGCACCTAGTTATCAATTCTTGTAATCCTTTAACCACCCTATTGTCGTGAAGCAATTTCATGCATGTCTCTAAAAAGGTAGTTAGCATCAAGGGATCCCTCTTTGGCTCGGGTTGATCCTTACTACCTGGGGTAGAGACCTCCATGAAGCTCTTCCTAGCTTCCAGATCTGTCTCCTTGTGAACCTCGGCATCGTCCTTGGTTACTTTCCTCTTATCCTCCCCTGTAGCTGCGCCACTTCTGAGCACCATGTTTATGTTGGGGTCTTCCTCGCGTGGTTCGACCCTCATCATTTGGACGTTCTGCATCGTCGTAGGTTGTGCTGCCCTCTTCTCACGTATTTATGCTATCAATGTGGGGCAATCTATCATTTCATGATCAAACTGCTCGCAGTAAGGGCATGATATTCTGGTCGAGTTGGTACAGTCCCGTGCATCGTGTCCTGGTCCTCCGCAGTTGTAACAGATTAGCTGCCCATGACCCCTTCCTGGCCCCATTCCCCCCCCTCCTTGTCCATGTCCCTGGAACCCACCACGTGCTATTACCGCAGTTAGATCCTGACCTCACGCTTCAGTCTACATTCTGTAGGCCGATGACCGGTCCATAAATAATTGATAACTACGGCAGTCTCACTCCTCGTGGCCCACCAATCTGCAAAAGTTGAAAAATAGCTGTTGGGGGGTCTGGTTAAATTTTGGCAGTAGATGACAGTTGTCCGTGTTGTGCTTTCCTCCCACCTGATAGATTGCACATCAGAGAGAGGGTGTTGCGTTTGATCGTGCTTGTGCCTCTGGTCTCAATGATGTTGGTCCCCCCGTTGCCACATAGTTCGCAAAGACCGGATAGTGATATTTATCATGACCCTGGCTTCTACACTTTATACACCACACTTCCTCCCATGCTTTTGGGCGGGGTGCCTTTTCTTGTTTTAACTTCTGCATTTCTAAACACAGGTTTTGTATTTGCGCGTGGATTTGCTGAACTCCCAACCCCGGATCCTGTATTGGAGTTTCATGCAACCTCATCGCTGTCTCTAATGCTTCAGCCTGGGTTGAGATCTTTTGCTGTGACAGCACTGTCCTTAGATGTGGTGTCAATGACGCCACAAACCACACGCAGTGTTGTGCATCTGACAACGTCATGTTCGCCTCGCAGATTGTACTTTTCAATCTTTGATCTATATCCCACGGAGTTTCACCAGGCATCATTGCAATCTCCTTGAACCCTATGATTGACTACATTTCTGATTTCGGCCGGCTAAATTCTTTTTTCAATTTGGTCCGGATCTCCGTTGTTCCTGCATTTGGGTGATCGCTTGAGTACTTTATATACCATGTCAGTGCTTGGTCCTGCAGCGTGCTAACTAGGGTAGCCTTTTTTATGTTATTGTCCGTAACTTCGTGCGCTTCCCATACTATCGTTACCACAAACCAAAATTGTTCTGGATCTTCGCTTCCTGCTCCTTTGAATACCGGTAACTGGATCGTGCTCGTCATGTTTAACCTCTGGTTTGCGCATCGGTGTACTAGGACCTACTATGAACTCATACCGCTCCTGATCCAATCAATCCTCAAACTCTTTCTCCATAGGGTTCCAGCGTCCCGACATCAGACATCCCTTAGGCAGATGCCGGTCCCAGCAACAGAACCATTTGTTGGCTTATTGGGCCCTCACCAGGGTTCGGAAGATTTATTAGCCAAACAAATCCCACAGCTATCGGCCCTTTCAGCAATAGCCCATGGAGCGTGAACTGAAGTCTCACCTGAGGTAGCAGGGGAGGGTCCTGGAACCAAGTTTCTGCACCCTTGGAATGTCTTGATGTGGTCTGGAGGGGTCGTGACTCATGCCACTCGGCACTGCTATTGGGCTTTCGCGTAGATCTGTGCAGGCACACTTTCTTATTCACCAAATTATTACAGATCTGAGCTATTTATTACAGTCTTTAAGCAAACATTTAAACTTAAAACCCCATGTGCGCACTTATAACAGATGATGCGTAAATTCAGATCATAAGCAATAAACAGATCCGCACACAATGATTTAGAAAGTCTTATCTTTATTGATCTTCTCTTCAATACAACCAAATCTGCCCTGCGCACTCAATTGCAGGAGTCCACACACACAGTTGCGGACTCTCCTAGGCCTCTATGCACACAGCTGCAGAGCCTCTATCTACCCACCAACACCCTTGACTCGAACTTACAGATGCAGAAAATATTTTCTTCACAAACCCATAGTACTAAGATCCATCAAAACCAAGAACTGCCTTCTACCTTTAGAGCCTCGCTCTATTTATAAATTCCCATGGTCCGCGGACCATGGGTAGGCCGACTTAATTCCTATTATTCTATATTATTTCTTGGGTGGACAACCCTTTGACTCGATCTATTACATTTTGCGCTTCACATATTTCGAATATTTACAATATTATTATCCTAGCTTATAGGCTTTAAGCCCCAAAACTGTTACGTGGGACCTCCACTACCCAACAGATTCTATTCACAACAAGTTTAATCTTGAATACTTGCATCAGTGAGTACATGACAAACTTGGATGACAACTTGTACATTCCAAAAGTCCTTGCACATATGGGCTTATAAACAAGCCAATAACATAATGTCAATGAGACATATTTGTTGCACATAGTGACTATTATTGTTCACTTTAAAAAGTACCCAAACAGGTAAACAACAACAAGTAATTACAAATTTACAAATAGTCTACCCAATCTTCGCCTCTCCTAGGCTTATGGGTTCTCTTTTGCATCAAATTTTCCTTTAAGGTTTCTTTAGGATTGGTGCGAGTCCTCTTTGTCCCCTCTTGCTTCCCTTGCATTAGGTTGCACAATCTCTTTTCCCTTCTTGGAATCAAGCTCTTGATGTAATTTCCAACATCATTCATTTCCATGCCCATGCATCTTGCAATGGCTACAAAAGAACTTTCTCTTGCTTGTTGAAAAGGAATTCCTCTCATGAGAAGGAGATTCATCATGCTTGATGTCTAGAATTTTATCCATTCTTTTAACCATTACCATGCATTTCTCGCAGACAACCACACAATGGTCTAATGCATCACAAAAAGTACAAGGGTACATATTCCACAAGTAGTCAAAATTACCAGCATTTGGAAAACACCCATGAGATTTATAGCTATCTCTCGGATTGTAGCTTTGATGATGTTGGGTGGATGATGAAATTCAAGGCCCCTTCAAACATTCATCTCTCTTGGGAGACAAATGGACATTGTCACCACCATCTTGGTGCGACATCTCATCCTCTGATGATTGTGGTGCCTTAAATCATTTAAAGCATTCTCCAACCTCTCCATCACCATATCCCAATCCTTGATACTTTGGTCTCTCTTGTACCATGATTGAATTGGTGATACTTTGGCCATTGATGTCAAAGCCTCCTCCTTCATAACCCAGTTTAGAAAGCAACTTCATACCAATGCCTTTGGTATGTTGCTCAAATGTTACAAAAGAGGTGTTATGAACATAAACATAAGGAATTGTACTTGAAATTCTTATTACCTCCTTGAACTTTCCATTCATCTATTCAACTTTTGGTGATGATGACAACATTGCAGAGGACTCTAGCCACCCATTTTTACCAATTCGAATATGGTGAAAATCTTGGATATGCTTGCAAAATGCACATGCATAATCTTCCTAATAAGGTCCATAACCATTGTTTGAACCATGGCCACATATTGGTTTCATTTTTGAGGTGTCCTTTGTTGCCATAGGAGTGGAACTTTCAGCAACTTGTTCCTCAAGCACATGTTGCAACTGAAGGCACATTTTTCTCTTCTCCTCTTCATCCATTTCTAGGATTCTTCTCAACTCAATTTTCTCCATACGAAGAGCCATATTCATCTCCTCTAGCTCTTGGAGTCTCTTCTTGCCCATTCTTACAACTTGGTCAAATGAGACTCTGATACCAATTGATTTGAAAATGGAGGAGGTGGTCAATTTCCTCTCCTCCAAAAACAAGGACTGTTATTCGACGCTTTGCAAGGAAAATGGGTCTTAACACAAAACAAGTTTTCCAAAAGGTCTCTTCAAGTTATGAATTAATTTTCACATGTAAACTTAAGAATAAGCAACACGACATCACATAACTCATACAGGAATACATGAAGATCACAACAAAGGATTTGGTGGTGGAGTTCACCCCTCCTAGGCTAGATCTTCGAGCCTGCCGACATACCTAGATTGCTCCATATATTCAGTGGAAAAAAGAGTACATAAAAGTTTGTTGATAAACATGTGGGTATTTCCCCTTCATTGGCCCTCAATTTTGGTCATTTTTGCATATCCTGAATCCATTAATTTACCACCATAATCCATATTATTTCACTTACATATGCTTCATTTTAGTCCTATTATTCATATTTAGGTAACTAAATTAAGTTTTTCAAATTTTAGAATTTTTTTGTAAAAAATGGGTTTTAAGAGTAAATTTGGACTACATTAAAAATTCCTGTAATAGCTCCGTTAAAGTCATATGTGCAGGAAATCTGGGCGAGATCTGAGCACATATTTGGAAAGCTTGGGAACCATGGATGAAGGAATACCTATTGGTTCGGTCAAACTGAGCAAACACAGGCCCGATCAATGTTGGTCAAACTTGACCCGTCATTCAGAAATCCCTAGTAAAAAGAGGCAGATTTCTTATTTTCCTAATTTTGTGAACCAGACTTGATGAGTTCGACCTATATGGATGGATTATGATAGATAAGGCTATTAGAGCCATTATAGAAAAGTTCTTTTATTATTTTCCTATTTAAACACAGTTCATAAACCATTCAAAGTGTGTGTTTTGTATTAAGACTATTGGAGACTTTTGAGTTAATTTGAAGAATCAGTTATATTGTTATATTGTTGTGAGTGTTGTGAGTGTTTTATCAAGTTAGTTGTAGCTGAAGAGTTCTTCAGGTGTACAAGGAAAGGTTGGAGGGCCCCCATTCCAAGCTAAGTACACTTTGGTTAAATTTTGTATAAATTAGCATAGTTTTGATTCAATATTTCTTGTTTCAACTTTATGATTCAGTTGCTTAGATGTGTTATGATTTATTTATGATTTATGGATGATTTTGGTTTAAGATCTAATTTGCATACGAAAGGACAACCAAGGATTTAAGTTAAATTCTCTTTCTATTAAATTATGAATCATAACTAAAAATCATCCTTTTGCATTTCTTGAATTGTTTCTTGAATTCCAGTTTATGATTTGATGCAATGGTAATGTTGTTGGAGTAGAATTGTAAGGAAGGAAAACCAGAACCTTCTAAGTTAGGAGCCTCTTCTCTTGCTATCTACACATCACAAACTACTGCTCTTTATTTTCTCTTCTTGGAGACAGTACTGTGAGGAAGGACAACCAGGACCTCCTAAGTTAGGAGCCTCTTCCTTTTCTTACTGCATATTGAATCAGAGACTTTTTAGTTTCTTTAAATTTAGAACTTATTTGTAATATGCACTTCCTTTAACCTTTGAGTCTTGCCTTCTGAAATTGATTTTACCTGAAATCCATATATTTTGGACATGCTTCCAAGTCTACAAACCCGGATTGACAAGTAAAACACCTGTGTTAGTTTACTTAGTAAATTGACCTGACATTTTTGGCACCATTGCCGAGGAAGCATATTTAGATTTAATCAAAATAGGAAGATCATTTAGAAAACAAAAAAAAAAAAAAACATAAAAAATTTAATTAGGATTTCTCGTTATGGTCATTTATGCCTAGACAAAGAGATGAAAAGGGTAGATACACAAAACAAGGCCCCCGAACTACTAATCCATTAGTATAAGCATGACTACCTCCATTTGAATTAGCTACACCAATTGTTGGAAAACCAACTTTGGAAGAGTTAGAGGGAAAACAACATTCAGGACAAAAGTTAACTCTTCTTGAAAGACAAACTTTGTTAGCTTATGAAGTGAAGAGAAAACAAAAACACATAGGAACATCTTCGATAGGAAAACAAAGACAGACAAGAAAACCAATTGATCAACCTATTCTTGAACAAATAGATCAGCCTATCTTTAAACAAATAAAACAAGTTGAATCTAAAGGTGTTTCTGAAACATTTGAAACTATTGAAAAAGATATAGCAAAAGAAGGGCAAGGATGTAACATCCTCACTCTAGAACAAAGGTTACAATATGAAAAGCAACAAAAAGAATGGAAAAGAAGAAGAGAAGAAGAGGTAAGAAGAGGAGAAAGGAAAAGAGAAGAAGATGTCAAAAGAGAATATGATCATAAGAGAAGACAAACATGAAGAAATAGAAAATGATGAAGAAGCTACTTTTGAATTTTCAATTGTAGATACTAGAAAAATTCTAGGAGAAGAGGTAAAAATGAAGAATATTCTGCCTTAGGTTTTACCAAATTTCTATGGAATGTCTTCTGAAGATCCTGATTCATTGATGTTTTAATTTGATATCTTATGTCAAACTTATGGTTATACTAATGATACACATAAGCTTCATCTTTTTCCTGCTACTCTTAAAGAAGCTGCATTAAAATGGTTTATGGGATTACAAAAACACTCTATTACTTCTTGGGAAGAAATGAAGAAAATTTTTCTTAAGAAATATCAAGCCTATTGTAGGCCTATAGATTAAAAAAAAATATTTTTAGGATGTCTCAACAAGAATATGAGAGTTTGGAAGAATACTTAGAACATTTTCTTTACAACCTGCTAAAATCCAAACAACATTCTCTAAATCCTGATACCATTAGAACAATTTTTCTCAATGGAATAAAAGATGAGTATCTTGATATTATCAATGTGATGGGTAAAGGAGATATTTCATACTTACCATTCAATGAAATTGTTGAATTATGTCAGAAGTACTCTAGAAGTAGAGCCAAATCAGGAAAAAGAGATATAACTTCAAGAGCTTCTAAATCAGCAACAAGAGGAGTGAAAAGAGCAAAAATAGGGACTTTGTTAGAAAACTTTAAAACAAATATTTTGAGCACCTTAGGAACACAAGTTGATTTATTTAAATAAAATAAGAAACAAGAAGAAGAAGAACAAATACTATCAATATTTTGTCCTAAGTGTAGGAAGAAGCATCCTTTACGAGAATGTCCTTTGGATAATATACATGTTTGTGGACTTTGTACAGAAAATCATGCTACAAACGATTGTCCAACATTAAAAGAGTTGCAAGTAGGCCAATTAGAAGAAACTCAAGGATTTTATTATTTGGCACCAAGAAGAGATTGGAAACCACGTTTTGCAGACACATGTCAATAGTTTCCTCAACAAATACCCTAAAATTTTCAGTATCAAAATTCAAGGAATACTCATATGCCATGGTAGGTTTGGCCTCCTCAGAAAAACCAAAACCAACCTTCACAAAGTTGGTGAGGATATGCTTATGGAGCCCAAAATCCCCAACAATTTTATCCTCAACAACAATATCAATCGTATCCTCAACAGTCATATCAACAGCCATATCCTCAACAATCATTTCCATATCAACAATTACAACAATCCCCTCAATCAAATCCATTCACACAACAATCAATCCCTGCACTAACTCAACCTCAACAGCTTCAAATACCTTCTAACCGACCACCACCCAGACAAACTCAGTTACCTTCTCAGCCAGTAGCAAATCCGAGTAATAGAGTGGAAAGGCGAGCCTATAATGTGGAAGAAACAACATTATTTCCTACACATTCTATTCTTCCTATTCAAGACATCCACTTGAGGTCTAGAAACATTCTACAAAAAGATTCTCCGTCAATCATAGAAGAAAAAATTGAAGAAGGAGAAAAATATGAAAAATCTAATCCAAGGAATCAAATTCATAAAAGTAAAACTATTATGACTCAAACACCACCTTTCCCAGAAAGGTTAGTGGATCAGAAAACTTCAATCTCTCTTCATAAATTTCATATCATGGATGAATTAAATAATTCTTATGTCAAAATTCCTTTGTTGCAAGCTATTAAAGATATTCCAATCTATACAAAAACAATAAAGGAATTATGTATTAAGAAAACTGGTAGAAAGAAAAGAGATCCACCCACAATCCAGGTCATTGGCAAATTAGCTAGTCTAATGTCTGCAAAAACAACGATCGAAAAATATATTGATCCGGGGATGCCTAATTTTTTAGTTCCAAAAAATTTAATTGATCTAGGAGCTGCTATAAATGTCATGACAATAGAAACTATGAAATATTTAAAATTGCCAAATATCCTACCTACTACTACAATTTTAGAACTAGCAGATAGATCTAAAGTTGTACTGGAAGGAATACTTGAAGACATCATTGTTTCTTTGGATTCATGGGAATACCCTGTAGACTTTCTAATCTTGCAACCAAAAACTAATCTAGGAGTTCATCCTTTAATTCTTAGTAGATCATGGTTAGCCACAATAGATGCCTTCATTGGATGCAGATAAGGAAGCATGATTATAGCACATGGAGATGAAAGGAAACATATTACACTTTATCCTCTTGCTCAATCTCCTTCTTTACTATCGTGGCCCGATGACTAACAGGAAGAAACTCTACCTGTTTTAAGCATTAATCAAGCCTTTAATTTTAGAGAAGAAGAAGAAAATGAGGATTTAATAAACCTTTTTATCTCAGAACCTGATATTTTTGAGCAACTATGAATAACACAATATGAAGCTGCAAATCATCTTCTAAATTAATGTTTTCAGGAAAATTGTACTATTCAATCATTGCAAAATTCATTTGAAAGAATTTTTCATGTCAACTAGATTACCAATTCTCAAAGCAAAATCATTGAAATCAATCATGGAAAGAATTTAAATATTGGTAGTAATCTACAATCATCACAGGAACAATAGGTAATTGCATTGTTATAGAAATATTCAAAATATTTTGCCTAGGACTATACATATATGCAAGGAATCCATCCAAAAACATGTATCCATCACATTTACACAGATAAAACAATCAATCCAATGAGACAACCACAAAGAAGAAGAATTCAATAATGAAGGAAACTATTATAGGTAGGATTTATCTACCCTATCTCTGATAGTCAATGGGTTTCTCCCTTAGTTATGTTACCAATTAAAAATGGAAAATGGAGAATATGTGTAGACTATAGGGAACTAAACAAGGCAACATTCAAAGATCATTTCCCACTACCATTTATTGATCAAGTACTAGACTCATTGGCTGGGACAAAGTTCTTTTCCTTTCTTGATGGATTTAGTGGATACAATCAGATCAAGATAACATTAGAGGATCAAGATAAAACTGCATTTACTTGTCCATGGAGTACATATGCTTACAATGTTTTACCCTTTGGATTATGTATTGCACCTGCTAAATTTCAAAGAGTTGTCCAAGCTATCTTTACAGATCTTATACATGAATGTGTTGAAGTCTACATGGATGATTTTACTATTTATGGAAGTACTTTTGATGATTGTTTAAATAAACTTGAAAAAGTTCTAAAGAGATGCATAGAGAAAAACCTATCCCTCAGTTATGAGAAATGTTTTATGATGTTAACTGAGGGGATAGTGTTGGGACACCACATTTCCTCTTCTGGAATGTTGGCTTAGGGGGTCCTGACCTAGGTTTAGAGTTAGTTGCGCCAACCAACAAATACCTACACTACTAGCCCTTTTGGAAACAACCTGCACAACATAGGTTGCAGTATCACCCGAAGCAGTATGGGGGGATGCAAGAACCAAGTTTCTACATCTAGAGACTAGTGTGATGTCTTTTATCACCCTAGATTTGCTTTCATGCAGATCAATACACCCTTAGGGCACATTGTTGCAACTCTGTCAAAATAGCCTTCAGACCTTCGCGAAGATCTATGATCAATCTTTACGGACCTTTAACAGTTAATTTATCTACTTACACGCATCAGAAAGTAGTTCTAAAGTAGTGTTCGCACAGAATTACTTAGTTTATTAGTAAATACCAGAGAATACATCAGATGCTTTGCGAAATTACTTAAACATGCATTGCATACATCATTAATAGTTATTCAATAGAATCGCGCATCATTCAATCAATATTTCATTAAACACATTATTCATCGACAGCACATGTCATAAATAGAAATAAACAGGAATACACATGAATTCTTCTGAAACTATCTTTATTGATCTTCAATTCAAGATTACATACTCAAAACCACCCTGTGCACATAGTTGTAGGGGTCCGCGCACTCAACTGCGGACTCTACCTAGGCCTCTATGCACTCTACTGCAAAGCCTTTCTTCTCCTATATGACCCACTACTGTTCGCTGTCACGTATATTCTATCTACCTATTTCTCATCAAGTATGCCTTAGACTCTCTAAGACACACCTATTTATAGCATTTTTCATACAATGCCATGGTCTGTGGACCATGGGTGGATCTCAAAACCGACTTACACTTTACATAAAACAAGGGGCTAAACCCTTTTGAATCCTAGCCATCTACGCTCTCTGCATCCACAAATCATGGAGACTTTACATTAGTTACAAAAATGTATAAAAACTTGGGTTATCTTAACCCCAAAACTGACCCAAGGGACCCCATCCCAACAGGCCCCCAACACAAAGATCATGACTCACCCTCGAGTCACTCGGCTGGCATTGCGATCTTGCTACGAAGATCCCCCAACTCCACTTGGATCACTGTGACTTTGGTAGCGCTCTAAGTTGTTTCCTTCTTGACTTCCTCAACTAATCTTTCTATGGCTCGTCCTTCGACGACCAGCCTCATCGTCTGCTGTGTTTTTTACAAGATGTTAAGCTTATCCTGAATGGTAGCCATGACTTGATGAGCTTCCTCCAACCATGGCTGCAACCTAGCCTTTAACAAGGCCTCCTTCTTCTTCTCTTTCTCCACCTGTGCTAGGAGCTTATTTCCCTCGTATAATTTGGCAAGGCTCTGCGATGGTGCTATGGAGTGCATAGTCTCTCTGACTTCATCATATTTCCACTACAACTCCCTGACCTCTATCTTCAGCATCTGCAAGTTCGGATCCTCCTGCAGATTATTCGCAACCTGCATGGCCCGCTTGAAGAATGTCATAAAGTCAACGACTGTGGCATCCAGGGTAGTCATTCCTTCCTTGATTGTGGCTCTGCACTGCTCCCAGACCTCAGGCGGAGTCGTGGACTGCAACTTTAACTGTAGCTTTGTAATCTTTATATTGAGGTCAAAGGCTACATATCCAACCTCTGCTTTAGCTTCATGCACACCAACAGCTAGTTTTTTTTTCTTTGCTCATGGCTGTGCATCCTCTAGGATGTGAAGCTCATGCACTATCTTGCATGCCTCTGCTATTGTGGACTCCAGATTAGAACTACGTGTCTGAAGTGCCTCCTTTTCCTTTAAATCATATGTCTTCTCATCGAACATCTGCTCATTGTTCACTTTGTACTAACTAATAAGGTTGAAGGCGCTGCTCCTTGGCTCTTAACTCATCTGTCATCCCTGCATGTAGTGCGTGCAGGGTCTTGTTGGAGAGCGCCACTATATTAAGTCCAATATTCTTGATCATACTGAGTATGATACGATAGTTGATGGTCTCTGTGCGAAGGGACCCATATGGAAATGCTATAGTTTGGAGGTCAAGGGTCCTTACTAACTCTGTTGCTTGGCTCGTCCCAGGTGCTAGGCTCGCTTGCTCCGTGCTCACTTGTTCGGTGCCCACCTGTATCCTACTTGCTTGGATCTGCAACGCACTCAGATCTTTTTGGATGCTCCCCAACGTCTGCATGTACTACTTCTCAAACGTTTGCAGCACCTCGGTTGTGGTATCCCTAATTTTATCTCCAATCTCATCGAGATCGCCTTCTGTTAAGACCATGGGATCCATCTATGACTTATTTGATTTTTTCTTTTTCCTTGTACCTTCTTGTTTCTCCTTACTGCGTTTCTTCATAATGAATGGGGTGCTCTGCCCCTCATCTCCTCTACCACCTTGCCTTGAAAGTTCTTCCTCCTCTGTCTCTACCGAAGGTGACTTGTCACCTTTTTGTGACTCGTGTTGTTCCTGTTTTGCCTACTCCTTGGTAGTGTGTTCTTGCTCCTCATGAGCCTTCTCAGTGGTTTCCTTATTTTTCTGTGCTGCGAGGTTATGCATAGCCTGCTTAGCTGCCTCCTTCCTTTTTTGTGCGGTAAAACTCTCCACACTTGTGCTTAGTTCCGCAGCTAAGTCTGATGGGGCATGCCACTCTGCAAGCCATCTTTCTACCACCTCATGCACATCTATTTCTATCACCAAATATGGCAAGTCATGCCATTTCTACTATAGATCCATCTATGCTTGAATGTATACTCTATGGAAGTTAGCCTTGAATGTTGCGTAGGCTGACAGCTACATGAACAAGGTTTGGGACAACATCGGACGTTGGTTAATGGCCATTCAGAGACTCATTTTCATAAGGACCCAAAATATCTTTGTTTCTATAACTCACGTGGGATCCTTTGTGGCCCATAAGGAAGTGAATTACGCTGCCTCCAGTAATCCTTCTTCAAGCGGAGGAAATTAGCTATCCTCCAGAAATTCCCATGCAACAGGAACAATCGACAGCAACAACCAAGCATAGTGGAACAACATAGTTTCATCATGGGCCTCTCGACAGTTCGCTAGGAACTCTTGACAGAGGTATCTTGACCAATTAAATTTCATGTCGTTTGCACATTGTGCAGCCAAGGAAACTATAGGCGCTGGAACTTCATCCGCACAACATTTCCTCATCACCTTCCCTGCCAAGATCTGAGTGGCTAATTGAACTGTTGGGTATGTTATAGAAAATATCGAATACCCCCGCAACTTCTTCATGAGGCTGTAATCTCTCTTCATTGTTTCTACGAGGTCCTTTTCCCTCATATTTTCTCCAAACTCCTTAGTCGGGTTTAGGCCTTCGTATGGCAGGTGCATGATTCCGTGAATTAGCATTTCTATAATGGGTATAGGCCCTCCTAGCCATAAACAACCATCGTGCACCAATGTGAGAAGTTGGCGCACACAATTTGTCTTAATGGGGGTGCGATGATAATGGGGCACCCATAAAAGATTGAATAAACCTGAGTTCTTGACACCACAGACCCATTCCTCCATTTTCAGTGTTGTAACACCTGATTCTGCATAATAGACCCTTCACATATACTTATCTATCACCAAGTGTGGAAACCTAGCATGATCTACGAGGTCCCAATCCTCCGTTTTTAATTGTGGGATCTGTGCGAGCCGAGGACCTTCAAATGAGACCTACTCAGGTAGCAGTGGTGTGGAAATGGTGAACTTCTTAGAATTTGGGTCCTTTGTGACCTTCGCCTTTCCCTTTCACAGAGGGATATACTCAGGGAGCCTTGTTACGGGCTCCACTCCTTCAGTGTCAATGTCTTTTGTTCCCTAGCCTTATTCCGCCTCCAGGTCAACTACTTTCTCCTGCTTCTTATCTTTCTTTTGCTTCTGCATTTTAGTATGATTCATGGGGGAGGGCGCACTAGCACCGACATTTTCTACTTGCCCTTCTTTTATTTGGTTGTTTGGGTCTCTCTTGTAGGGATAGGCTTCGGTTTAGGCGACCTTGTTGTCGTAGGCACAGGAGCTGGAGCTTCCATACTTAAAACTTTCGGGGCAGCTCCCTTAGAGGCAACATCGCCAGTACTCAGTTTCTGCAGGACTAGGTAGCAAGAATTTTTTCAAGAATAAACTTATGATTTAGCTCGGAAAACTTAGCAAATGCGGGGCTTGTGACTAAATCTTCCCAATATGATCGGTTCATAGGCAACAGACAACAAATTTCACTAACAATTCTGAGAGCGCAAAGTGTTCTCTGTTGGACCAACATGCGTAATTTATAGGGAGTTTTGAATTCAAATCCGACTGTTCCCCCCAATTTCTGATAATAAATGTTGTTTTGGTGGCAGATCTTCAAATATTTTTGCCTTAAATGCTGCCATCCTGCTCCTCTTAACCGTCTTCTGGCCGTCAAGTCATGAACAGTGACTCCAACGGTCACTTTTCTACTGTGCTGTGTGACACTTCCCTCCATGGTGCAACTTCCTATGCGCAACTTCATAGTTTTCAACTTCGTCACTTTCTGCGTAGCCTGCTCACTGCATTGTCCTCCAAACTCGGTAGTGTAGTTTATAGTCCCGCACTCCCTTGCAACTGCCTGGAGCACTAAGACTATCCTGCCGTCGTATAGTCATTGTGCAGGATCCCCCATATACAACTTCAATATGCTCTCATTCACTCTTCCCGGAAAAGGTTCCCCATTTAGCTTCGTGAGCTGAACTGCGCCTACATCTGTAATTTCTTTGATAATGTATGGCCCCAGCCAATGCATCTGGAATTTACTCGGAACTTTAGTGAATTTACTATCATATAACAAGACAAGATCATTTACCTTGAATGTGTGAAGCTTGATGTGGCGATCGTGCCATGTCTCATTCCTTTTGTACTTACTAATGAAATCCTGCCAAAAATCAATCCTCTTTGAGCTCCATTAGCTATGCGAGTCCTTACTCCAAGGCCTCACGATCCTCCATATTCGTCAAGGCTGCTATTCGCAAGCTAGGCACAATATATTCCATCATCATTATGGCTTATACACCATAGACCAATCTGAATAATGTTTTCCCTGTTAGCTTCTTATAAGTAGTCCTATAAGCCCATGGTACTGCAGGTACGCACACATCCCAGCCATTACGCTGCACGTTGCAGATCTTCATCAGCACGTTCTCCAAAATTTATTAAAGGCTTCAACAGTTCCATTGGCCTATGGGTGATACATTGTACTCTTTTGATGGTAGACCTGGGATTCTTCAGTCAGCGCACTGATCGTTTCGTTCAAAAAGTGTGTACCCCTATCACTCATCAACACTTTTGGGCAACCAATCTGGTTAATACATAATCAAACAAGAACGTTTATACCGTAGCCCCTGTACAATCCTTAACCGGTTGTGCTTCTGCCCATTTGGTTATATATTCCATCATGGGGATGATATAGCGCGCACCTGTTTTCTTTCCTGGGGGCTGAATTGGCCCAACAAAATCAATCGCCCATTTCTCAAATGGCTGCAAAGATACTTGAGGATGCAATGGCAACTCATCCCTTCATGACGGTCTTCCAGTTCTCTAACATGCATCACATGCCTTACAATATGCATTGAAATCCTTGTGCAATGTTGGCCACCATATACCTACGCACAAAATCTTTTGCACAGTTGCCTTACCTGCATAATGCCCTCCTGCAACTCCCCTATGAGCTTTAGCGAGAATTATATCCCTCTCAAAGTCCTACCCATATCTTTGCAATATTTTGTCTGCACCCATCTTATAGAAATGTCCCACAATGACTGAAAAATCTGTCGGGCGCACTACTAATTCCTTCTTTTGCTAACTTGTATATCCTTCCGATGCCATCCCTGCAGTCAAGAAGTGAATAATGTCTAAAAACATGATTATCTACTACGCTCACTGCAAAGAGCTATGCATCTGGCAACCCTTCCTCTATATTATTGGGCTCCTCGCCTATTTCGATCCGCGACAGATGGTAAGGTCCTGCATTTAATCTCCTTGGTTTCACAATTACTTTAGAGTCATACTCCTGGAATAGTAGCAACCATCTACAGATCTTCCCCCCCAACACAGGTTTATTGACCAGGTTTTTCAAGGCAGAATGATTTGTGCACATTTTGAAATGCCCTCCTAATAGATAATTCCTGAATTTTTGTAGCACGTACACCATAGCCAATCCTTCGCGCTTAATCGTTGAGTAATTCTTATCAGCCTTCGATAATTTCCTACTCACGAAGGATATGTTGGATTGTGTTATATTCTTTCCATGACTAGCCCACATAGTTAACCGGGGGGTTAGGACGGGGGCAGAGCCCCCCTTCATTGCGCCGTTTGCGTAGCAGGGGGAGTCACAGGGGGTTTTTGGGGTACAGGTAACCCCACTCTATGGGGTCCGAGGTAGCGCCCCGGAAAATTTTGGTTTTGGAACCTATGTTAGGTTGGGCAGACCCACCTATGGTTTTATGCATGATTTTTGCACATGTTTTTTGGATGCGATGGTTTTCGGTCCATGGTTTTAAACGCGATGGTTTTCGGTCCATGGTATTGGATGCTTCGGCATGTATAAATATGTATTATACCATTGAAAGGAACATAATGAAAAATCAAGCTGGTAGTCCCGGTTTTGGGATCTAGGGGAAAATCTTTGTGTATATGTGTTTATGTGTTATGCTCTCGCATTGTTTATTTTATGTGTTTTAGAATTCGTATGCAGGTAATTTTTGTACGGGGTTAAAACCTACATTTGGTATTAGAGTTGTTTTGGCTTCAAGGGGATGCCTTTGTTGTTGAGGGGTTTCGCTCGAGACTGTGGTATACCCTGTTCAGTGGGAGATCTGCAAGATTGATTCTGGTGGTGAAACAAGATGGCGAGCAGTGGAAAGATAGAGATTGAGAAAATTAATGGTCAGAGTTTTGAGTTGTGGAAACTCAAGATGGAGGATCTGTTGGTGGATAAAGATCAGTGGATCACAGTAGATTCGAGTACTAAACCAATGGGAGTGTCCGATGAAGAATGGAAGAAGTTGGATCGGAAGGAAAAAATCACAATACGATTGGTGTCTCAGATTCAGTATTGCTGAATGTATCAAGGGAAGCTATGACGAAGGCTTTGTGGGACAAGTTAGGGACTTTGTACCAATCTAAATCTCTGGTGAATAAACTGTTCCTGCGGAAAAAGTTGTATAACCTGAGGATGAAAGATGGAGACTCGGTGACAGAGCATTTGAACGCATTTAATACTGTGGTAAGTCAGTTGGCATGTATTGATATTAAAATTTTAGATGAAGATAAGTGCACCAGTTTCTTGTGTTCTCTACCAGATTCGTGGGATAGTCTGGTTATTGCAATAGGTAGCAATGCAACTGCCTTACAGTTTGATGAAGTAGTCTTATCCTTGCTGACGGAGGAGATGAGACGGAAAAATATGGAGAGCCAGAATGGTCATGCCTTGTCTGTACGAGGACGGTCCCAGAACAGAAACAAAAATAAGTCATCGAGTGGGAGATCTAAATCTCCAGGAAAACCTGTAAAGGTGGTGTGCTGGAAATGCGAAAATGAAGGGCACTACAAAAGGGATTGTAAATCTAAAGCTCCTGATAAAGGAAAGGGATTTGTTGATGCTCCTTCTGCAGAGGTGAAAACCACCTCAGATGAAGGTAGGGATGTGTACTTAACTTCTTCAAGTGCACATGTAGATCACGAGGGATGGTTGATTGACTCAGGTGCATCCTTTCACTTCACTCCCCATAGAGAGTGTTTCTGTGAGCATGAGAAATATGATGGTGGTATGTCTTCTTAGGGGATGATAGGAAGGCTATAATCATTGGTCACGGAAAAGTAAAGTTGAAGTTGCAAGGTGGAAGGGTTAGAACACTTCCGGGTGTTCTGCACATTCCTACATTGGCCAGAAATCTAATTTCTGTAAGCAAGTTCTATGATGCATGTGTAAAAACAGTGTTCGAGAAGGATACTTCCAAGATGGTTCGGGGAGCACTGGTATTGATGCAAGGAGTTCGGATTGGAACTCTGTACAAGATACAAGGTAGCATGTTTGTTGATGGGTGCAATAGTTCTGTGGTTCTTGAAAGTGGAGCAGAAAATCTAGTGGTCTCTGGAGAGAAGACCATGCTGTGGCATCAAAGGCTTGGACATATTGGAGAGAAGGGCCTTCGAATACTTCATCGTAAAGGTATGGTAGAAGGTATGAGTAATAGCTCTCTGGATTTTGATTTCTGTGAAAATTGTGTATATGGGAAGCAGAATTGGGTGAGTTTCCCCTCTGGTGGTAAGAGGGCAAAACATATATTAGAGCTTGTGCATAGTGATGTGTTTGGACCTGTGAAGGTTCCATCACTGGGTAAGTCTGTGTACTATGTATCATTTATAGATGACTTCTCAAGGAATACATGGATATATTTCCTTAAGAAGAAATCTGAAGTCTTTGACAGGTTTAAAGAATTCAAGGCTCTGGTGGAGAACCAGATAGAGAAGAAGATAAAGGTGCTAAGGACATATAACGGTGGAGAGTTTTGCAGTAAGGAATTTGAAGAATTCTGTAAGAAGTGTGGTATAGCATGGTAGAAGACTACTCCATATACACCTTATCAAAATGGAGTTGCATAAAGAATGAACAAGACGTTGATGGAAAGGGCAAGAAGAATGCTCAGTGGTGTTGGGTTAGGATAGGACTTCTGGGCAGAGGCAGTGGAGACAACATGTTACTTGGTCAACAGATCACCTTCATCAGCGTTGGAGGATAAAACTCCACAAGAGGTATGGACTGGTAAGAAACCCTCTCTTTCACATCTGAGGGTATTTAGATGTGATGCATATGTACATGTTCCAAAGGAGAAATGAACCAAGTTGGATAGTAAATCTGAAAAGTGCATCTTTATTGGGTATAAGGATGGTTTAAAGGTTATAAGCTTTGGAACCCAGTAACAAGGAAGGTTGTGTAAAACTGAGATGTGGTGTTCAAAGAGGTGAAAGATGTTATTAAACATGAAGTCCAACCAAAGGAACCTGAGAAGATAGAGTTTGAGCTAAAGGAGGAAGAATCAGACTCTACAACAGAGGAGGAATCAAAAGATGAAGAGCCACAAATTCCGGGTGTGAGAAGATCAGTTCGAGAAAGAAGGCAGCCAGAAAGGTATAGTCCATCTGATTTTTGTTCAAATTTTGCTTTATATACTACTGATGATGATCCCAGAACTGTGAAGGAAGCAGTAGATTCAGAGAATGGAAAACTCTGGAAAGAGGCCATGGTTGATGGAATGGCATCTTTGCACAAAAATGAGGCTTGGGATCTGGTGGAGTTTCCAGCTGGAAGGAAACCCATTGGCAGAAAATGGGTGTTCAAGAAGAAGACAAATGCAGAAGGAAAGGTGGAGAAATACAAAGCTCAGTTGGTAGCAAAAGGTTATTCCCAAGTGCCAAGAATTGATTTTGGTGATATTTTTTCCCCTGTTGCCAAGGTAACTTCTATTAGATTACTTTTATCTATTGCTGCTGCTTTTTATTTTGAGGTAGAACAAATGGATGTGAAGACAACATTTCTTCACAAGGATCTGAAAGAGGAAATCTACATGAAGCAACCTGAAGGCTTTGCGGTGAAGGGTAAGAAAGAATTGGTATGCAAATTAAAGAAGTCTCTGTATGGGTTAAAACAATCACCAAGGATGTGGTATCAGAAATTTGATACATTTATACGACGACTTGGTTGGAAATGACAAAGAAATTATCCAGGATTTGAAGACCCAATTGTCCTCCAAATTCGACATGAAAGATCTTGGTGCTGCAAACTATATTTTGGGCATGGAAATTAAAAGAGATTGGGCAAAGAGGAAGCTTTGGTTAAACCAGAGGAAGTATGTCGAGACAATATTGCAGAGGTTTAATATGCAGGATAGTAAATCAATGAAGTTTCCTATTCCTGTAGGTATAAAGTTATCTGTTGAACAGTGTCCCAAGACACAAGAAGAGGAAGAGGATATGTCCCATGTTCCATATGCAAGTGCAGTCGATAGCTTGATGTATGCGATGGTATATACTAGACCATACATTGCACATGTAGTGGGTAGCTTGATGTATGCGATGGTTTGTACTAGACCAGACATTGCACATGCAGTGGGAGTATTGAGCAAGTTTATGTAAAAACCAGGGAAGGAGCATTGGACAACAGTGAAGCGAGTTTTCAGGGATTTGCGTGGCACTAGTGATTATGGTTTGTGCTACCAAGGAAGACCAGGATTGGACAAAGTTTTGGATATCCATGGCTTTGTTTATGCAGACTGGGCTGGAGATCTGGATTAGAGAAGATCTACAAGTGGGTATGTGTTTAACCTATTTGGAGGTGCAGTTAGTTGGATGAGTAAGAAACAATCTGTAGTGGCACTATCAAGTACAGAGGTAGAATACATGGCAGCCACTCATGCAAGCAAGGAAGCAGTTTGGTTGCAGAGATTGTGTTCAAGTATGGGGTTTGTACAGGGAGCTATAAGGATAGACTGTGACAGCCAAAGTGCAATTTTCTTGGCAAAGAACCCTGCTTACCATTCAAAGACAAAGCACATTGATGTTCAGTATCACTTTGTGAGGGATATGATATAAGAGAAAAAGGTGATGCTGGTAAAGGTGGACACTTTGAAGAATACTGTAGATGCATTGACAAAATCTATGAGCTCTGAGAAGTTCTCTTGGTGTAGAGAAACAATGGGTGTTTCAGGGCTGGATAAATGACTAAGCTCTTTTGTGGCCCCCTGTGGAAAGAAAACAACAAGTGGGAGAATGTTGGGTTGTGTTATATTCTTTCCATGACTAGCCCACATAGTTAACTGGGGGGTTAGGAGGCGGGTGGAGCCCCCCTTCATTGCACCGATTACGTAGTGGGGGGAGTCACAGGGGATTTGTGGGGTGCAGATAACCCCACTCTATTTTCGTTTTGGAACCTATGTTAGGTTGGGTGGACCCACCTATGGTTTTGTGCATGATTTTCGCACATGTTTTTTGGACGTGATGCTTTTCGGTCCATGGTTTTGGACGTGATGGTTCTCAGTCCATGGTTTTGGACGTGATGGTATTTGGTCCATGGTATTAGATGCTTCAGCATGTATAAATATGTATTATAACGTTGAAAGGAACATAATGAAAAATCAAGCTGGTAGTCCCAGTTTTGGCATCCAAGGGAAAATCTCTGTGTATATGTCTTTTATGTGTTATGCTCTCACATTGTTTATTTTATGTGTTTTAGAATTCGTATGCCGGTAATTTTTGTACGGGGTTATAGGATGGTCTATTTTCCCTTAGCCGACCTGTGTTAGCACTGCACCTAATGCATTGCAAGAGGCATCCAAATGTACGTGAAATTCCTTCTTCCAATTGGGCAATACCAAGATCAGCGCAATGACCATATTTTCCTTCAATACATCTAAGTTGCGCTAACATTCTTCGTCCCAACAGAATTTTGCAACCTTTCTCAACAGTTTCTCCATGGGCACAATTATTTGAGCATAAGATTTGATAAGTTCTCTATAACGTCCAGTATGTCCCAGTGTTGTGCACAACTGCTTAACGTTCCTCGGGGCCTCCAAATTCACAATCACCACAATCTTTACAGGGTCCACCATCAATCCTTGCTTGCATACCACATGACCCAGTAAGATCCCAAAGAGAACACGGATTATGCATTTATTCAAAGTTAGCACGATCTGGTATCTGTGACATGTATCCAACATCAAGCACAAACTTGCTACATGGCACTTTACTAACCCGAACACCATCCAGTCATCAAAGTACACTTCCAGGAACTTATGGATGAACTCCTTGAATGTTGCGATGACTACGCAAGAAAATATCGCAAGCACACTCTTGAGTCCAAATGGCATCACAATGTACTGAAAACAACCCCATTCCGTTGCGAAGGTTGTTTTGCTCCTATCCTCGGGTGTGACCTTAATCTGATGATATCCAGAAAACCCATCAGTAAAGGAGTAGGCCTCCTCCCCTCCAACATTGTCTAATACTTCATCTATAAACGACGTTGGGAATGGGTCGTGAACACACACATCATTAAGATTCCGCAGATGTACACAAATCCTTATTTCTCTTTTCTGTTTCTTCTCCTGAACCACCATTGGCCCCACCCAATCAGAGTCTTCAACTGGTTCTATGATGCCTGTCTCCAGTACCTTACCCAACTCTTGGTGACCCTTTTCCTTGTACTTAGGATTAAGATGATACGGTGTTATACAACAAATTGACCTTCTCATCAACTGAGAGGGGAAAGAGATGATGACTGAAGCAAAGACCACAATTATAGGCCTTGATTCCACACTAATATTGGTTGCACACTGAAAACCTACTTTATAAAGATTTTTACCAAGCATAAGGGTGCGTTAGTGACCTTGCTAACTCAAGTTGCTAGGCAGGGGACAACGTTAGTGAAACTAGATGCAGTTCCAAGGGTCAAAGGAATGAATTGACTCACAAATATCTAGATATTTGTTCCTAAAATTACTCAAGAAAAGCAAGGAAACATTCAAAATTGACCTATTTGGAGAAATTCTAATTTGAACGAAGGAGGCAAATGGGAAAGAGCTAAAAAGCAGGGCAAGTTCATTGCTTTTTCCCTAGTGAACTCCATGAGGAACTTGGCAACCCTAACTCAATTGCTATATAAGCAAAGTGAGGGTCATTGTGAAAGGGGTCAGAGCATTTGAAAGGATAGCCTACTTAATTGATGAGAAGTGTCTCATATCTGAAGAAGTTGGCAAGAAGGGAGAGAGAGAGAGAAGATGAAGGGGAAAAGGAAGACTGATGCAATAGATGGTTGTAATCACTCTTCCATTATTAATACAAAACTGCAGTTGTGCTGCCTACTCTATGGTGTCGATACTATCGTTCATTAAGTTGTTCATTTGATACCTGTTTGCATGAGTAGTTTAGTTGTATGCAATTATATGTTCTTCATGTATTCATATATTAGTTTTCAAGGTTGTATACTGTGATTCCGCTTGTCTTTCCTTTGTGCAGGACTTGATTTGGAGCTGGCTTTGAGGGAGTTCTGCTTGGCTGCATTGTGATCTCCAAACAAATCTAGAAGGAGACTTGAGGTAATCCTCTTTCCATACTTTGATAGTTGATAATTGTTTATGAACATGTGTATAACTCTGTGACATCTGCAGATAATCTTACAGTCTGTCGAAGGTCCCGAGAAGACCTTTGAGGGTATTTTCATTCTCCATACACTGTGCATTTTACCCCATATCAGAATTGGTGACTCCACTGGGGACTATACATCTAGTTCCCGGTTTACCCAGACTCTTCTCGGTTCTCTCCTCCTTTTAAGAGTTCCTTATACTTCTGCAATCCCTTTCTGACCCACCAAGAATCTTGCTACATCTTGCTTACATATATTCATCTTTGAATCTGATCTTGAAAGCCCTCTTTTTGACTGATTTCCCACACTAACGCAGGTTAGCAGTCTACACAGAGCTTTATAAAGCACTGTGCCTATTCACAGGGAGCGTTAGTGGACCCATTAACTCTCTGTAACCACTGTTACAGAGCGTTAGTCTCCCAAAAGTTTGATTTTTAGCTGTGTCTGGAAGCCAAAAGGGATAGGAAGCCTTCTCATGGACTGAAATAAGATCTGTAACTGCATTTTGTCAGCAAAATAGGTGTCCTAGAAATTTATTTTTAGGAAAAAAGTTTTGTTTTTCTTTCTCAAAAGCATTTTTTTTAAAGAAAGACTCACAATTTTGATTCATCCTTTTGTTTAACTGGTTATAAAGTTGCTTTATTTTGGTTTCAAGTAGTTGTTAAGAAACATCGGAAAAAAGTCTTTTGGTTATGCAGGTGTTAAATGACTAAAGATGCATGGAAAAACTATGAATATGTGAAAAATATGAATATGTAGAATACAACTTGTTTTCATCGAATTGAAAATTTTTCAAAGCATTGTTTTGTGCATGATTTATTGAGTCAAAGTCTCATCACATTTCATACGTCAACTCCCCTACCGAAGACAATAATCAAGTACACATAAAATTTACCTAAAATCAATCAGTAACTCTTTATTGAGAAAATAAACATTAGTGCAGGCTAGGATCTTGGGCTAAGTAGTGTGAGTAAACTGCCCAAGGTCGAAAACCAAACTAGTGTCATTAAAAGAGAGAAAAATTCCTTCTGCACTCATACTACCGGGACCACTCCAGTAAAAGCGGAGCAAAATACGAGACAACATCGGACTGTAAGTGAAGGTAGCCCGCCTTCTCTTACAAATCCTTTGGGTATTTTGTGTATTAGGGATCCCTTCGGGGATTTCGGAACTGAGTCGGGGACTTAGGTATCCTGCCCACACAGCATGTTGTCTACAACTATGTCCCCCCCGGTGGTGTCTATGATCTGAGGTATCTTTAGTGGCCAAACTTTTAGGGACTTACACAAGGTGATTGGGACGGACTGTCCTGGTACCTAACATGGACAGATCTACTCTGTCTTTAGTTTTTGGGAGGGTTCTCATCTTCACGAGAGTACTTGGCCCCTTAATCTGAGGTTCGGGTGAAGCTCTAGAGTAATTGTAACCATACATCTGGACATCCTTCTCTGTTATTCATTGACATACTGGGTTTCATCTCTGGTGATCGATGCTTATCAAACAAGGCAATTTCCCTCTATTTGTTGATTGATCCATTTAGTGCATTTTTTATATTTTTAGGTACCTGAGTGCTATCATTTTAGACTTTAATGAATATCACGATAAAATTTATTGATAAAAATTAATGTTTACCATGGCTACATCTGGCCCTTGTCGTCAATCTAAACGATTGCTAGGACTTCCTCCACTCATTGTGGAAGATTCGCCAAGTTCCACTAAACCAGATTCCCCATCTTCAAGGGATCAGTCTCCTAGATCTCACAGGGGATCTGTTTGGACAACCGACGATTCAAGTTTGCCAGAGAATTTCTTTATCGAAGGATTCCTTCCTCCCTTTAACCCTCCGCTCACGAATCCGTTGGAACCTGTCTTAGCTCTCGTGGTACCTGTACTTCCTGCTTCAGTACTTGGAACATTTCCATCTATCCCATTGACGACCAACGGGTCGTGGAACTTTCTGGATGCTTTCGGTCCTCCACCACTTCCCCAGTCGATAGTCACCACAACACCAGTAATGGCGAACCCGCTATCCCATTTGTCCCAGCTACAACCACTCACATGACACCCTCTATGAGCGAGACCCAGCCGATGCCAGGTTCCACTCCTTTCATTTCAAACTGCATACCTTCGACAATTGCCACACACAACGATCCCTATAATGCTCAATACAGAACCATGGGCACAGTTCTCGTCTACCAACAAAATGTTCAGCCGCCATTGTATAGTTCCAAACCCTAGATCGATATACCTGGGGGGTTCCCAATATGCACATGTCGGTAGGGAACGTCATAGTTCCCCCTCCATTCTCGGGCATGCATGGTCAGTTGCTAATTGACATGAGCATTCCTTATGTCAATCAAGGACAAATGGTTAGTTCTGTGTCGGGTGGGAATCCTCAAGGAGGTCCCAACCAATCCATGGCGGCACCCTACTCACATATTCAAATGAGTCAAGGGGACACCACTTATCCTGGGGGAAATTCTATACCCTAGTATCAAAATCCTCATGGAAATCCACTCTACAACACCATACCTCAAAGCAACTGCTACACCACACAACCCATGTATAATATTGGGAACCAAACGATGGGAGGAACGCAAAGCTCCTCAAGTCATCTGTAATCACCATGGTCTGAGTTGGGGGCACCAAAATCTCTGCCTTTCTTGGCAACGTTGGATATACTCGACTTATACAAGCTGACAAACGACCCCATCTATCACAACTTACAATGGTCGCTGATCCCGCATAAGATACCAATGGACATCCCAAAGTTCGATGGAAAGCAAGGGGAGGATCCGGGCACCCATATCACCACCTACCATCTTTGGTGTGTTTCAAACTCTATGGTGGATGATAGTGTCCGGTTACGTCTTTTTCCCCACACCCTCATTGGCAACGCAACGAAATGGTATATGGAGTTACCATGTGCGTCAATAAATACCTTCGACGCTTTAGCGATGGAATTCCTAAAGCACTTCCAGCTACCCATCTGCTATGAGACTGGCACAGAGCTCCTCACTTCATTTCTTCAAGATACTGCCACCCACATATCTAATCATATACATGAATGGAGACGTAGGCGGAGGTTAGTCAAAGCTCCCCTCCCAAACTTTCCCTTAACGGACTGGTTCTGCAGGTCCTTACTCCCGCAAATCGCTAGAGATGTTGCTTTAGGTGGTGCGGTTACAGAAGACCAATCCATACGTTGCGCCCAACACTTAGATTTGATATATTTGTAGTCTAGCACTCTTTACGACATAATCTCCAATGCCCCTGGCAACCCCAATGATTCCACTACTACCAAATCAACTGTTCTTCCTACCACTGTGATAAACTCTGTGTAGTCTACATAAAATCTTGGTGGTAAGAAAAAGAAGAATAAGAAAAAGACTACTCCTTCTGAGGAGCAGTAAATAAAGAAGCAAAACCCAAACTATGCCTACTGACGAGGAACAGGGTAAACCTGCAAGATTTCCTTGCAAACTTTGTGCTGAAGACCACATGACCTATTGTTGTCCGTGTCTTCAGGAATGCACAGAATACATTGCCAAAAAGGATACTGGTAAGACCCCCGTTGTCCTTAGGAATCCTTTTCCTACTCAGCAGCAGCAAAACCTTTTTGCAAACCAACTGCAACCCCCACAAGGGGCAATGATGGTTCGCAACATCCTTCAGCTGGTGAAGGATCTTCTACCATTTACACATTTGAAATGGTAGAACTCACCACAAGAGCCAAATCTTATGGAGCTCCTATCGCTCATGCAATGGAACCTTCCTCAAGTCCAAACCCACCACCGCCCAATGATTTGCATATTGAAAGGCTAGTTGCGGACCTTGTAATTTGACCCCCAAAAGGGGCACTTCAGCGCACAACACACAATACATCTGCATGTGCCGCCCAAAACTACAACATTGTAGAAGATTTGGTGCAAGCGTCGTCGGCTATGTCGGCACTCGAAGTATCACAAACATGCCCAACACAACAAAAAGATTTGTTTTTGGCTATTGGTGGTATCGACCCAGAGGATTCCATGCTTGCTATTTTCAACATGGACAAGTGTAAATCTCCCCTTTCTCATCAACTTTCATTCCAGGTGCATATAACTTCGAAAGGTAAAGGTATACACAGAACTATCATCGACGAAGGTGCTTCTACCTGCATCATGTCGGCTTCATGTTGGCTTGCCCTGGGTTCTCCAAACCTATCCCCACCATCGAACTCCTTGAAAACTTTCGACGGCCACACCTTTACCCCAAAAGGATACCTAGCTTGCTATCTCATCACTTTGAGTGGGAAAATAGTAATGGTAGATATTGAAGTCGTGGATCATAAACTCGACTATAATCTGCTTTTGGGCCGCACTTGGACTTATACCATGAAGGTCGTTGTGTCTTCGGTCTTCCGTATCATCCTCTTTCCCTTCCATGGAAAGATAGTCACAGTAGACCAGCTGTCCTTTTGCACCCCAGATTACTCTCCGTTACCTAGCAGCTCTGTACCCTTAGTAGGTGGTGTGTCTGACTCTTATGTCAGTCTCAGTACCGATCTATTGAAGGCTTCTTCCCTCATGGGTTGTTTCCCTCTTCAATCGGTCAACATCCTTTCATCCATTCCTCATGAACAGACCGATCCAGGGATCCTACCAGCTCCTTCAGACATTGACACATACGGAGAAAAAATGCCACTGACACCAGCTAAATCAACCTACCAAGCCATTCAATTCACATCTGAATCTTCGGTCACTTTGGTTTCGGCCAACGATACCACTGCCCCTCCCATAACTTCTCCTTCTTTCGATCCACTCAATCAAGTCCTACCTATGGACGAAGCTATTAGAGAGATCATGAGTTTAGAAGATCGACCTTGGGAGGACTCACACCATCATGCTTCGATATCTTATTCGGACATGATGCCTCTCAAATCATGTCACCTGAGGCACCAGAAATAGTTTCCTCGCCATATACGACTATCCACACTTTGGACTCGGAAGGAAATAGGGGCAATATTTCAAAAACATTTCTCATCGATATTTCTATCATGACAGGCATCATGGAAAACATACAGATTGGAGCCAATCACAATCCTGAGGAAATTGTGAGCTTCACCTACCCGTTTCAGGACTTCCGCGATGTCTTTCCTTGGTCTTATGAGGAAATGCATGGCATAGACCCTTCTAATGTCAAGCATGAAATCAAGAAAGATCGAGCATTCTTTTCATGGTATTTTTCTTACTCGTTAATCTGAAAAATCCTTGAGTCTCCTTCTTCAGGATCATTAAACTACATGACGAAGAACGAGTATTCTTTTTATGGTATTTTTTTTTCTCGTTAATTCGAAAAACCTTGAGTCTCCTTCTTTGGGCTCGTTAAACTACTACAAAGACGAAAGAGCACTTTTTGAGATATTTTATTGCTCTTAAAAAATAGCAACATCTCCGAGTTTTCATCGTCGAGCTCGTTAAACATATACGACGATGGTCTGAGAAACTCTTTTTTGATCTTTTTCTAGCTCATTAAACTGACAAAGACCAATTGAGCATTCTTTTTAGGCACTTTTTCTCGCTTGTTAAACTGAAAAAATCTCGAGTTTTGTCTTTAGGCTCGTTAAACTTTATAAAGATGACCCGACCATTCTTTTAGGTACTTTTCTCACTCATTAAAATGAAAAATCCCGAGTTTTTGTCATCGGGCTCGTTAAAAATATACGACAACAACCAAAGCACTTTCTTTTTGGGACCATTTCTCGCTCTTAAATCGAAAAATCCCCGAGTTTTTCCTCTCCTTCAGGCTCATTAAATCATTGAAGGAGGAATGAGCAGTTCTTTTACCTCTTTTTCTCACTCACTAAACTGAAAAAGATACCTTGAGTTTCCTTCATTTGACTCATTAAAATTTGATGAAGGTATTGAGTTTTTCGTCACGTAACTCATTCAAAATTCATGACGAAAAATGAGTTTGATCCATCGCCTCGTACTCGTAACAAAATGAGGTCGACATCTATTGAAAAAAGGTTTCTCTTTATTCGGATTCAATAGATTAACTAACGGAAAAGTAACTGATATGGGTATACTATTAACCTTTTGTCACACCCGGTTAACAACTATGACAAAGGGACCACCATGGAGTTGCTCTTTACAATCTTTTCAGACTCTCTAAATATGAAAAGACCACTGAGTTGTCTAGTCTAGACTCTTTAAATTACACAGACAAGATATAGAGTCACTCTTTTTACGATATTTTTACTCTTAAAAAATGAAAAAAATCGACGAGTTTGCCTATCTGGACTCATTAAACTAATCAAATAGGGCAGAAAGTTGCTCTTTTTGCGGTCCTTTTCAGACTCTTTAAGTATGAAAAGATCAATGAGTTTACCTGTCTGGACTCATTAAACTAATCAGATGGGGAAATTGGACAGTACAACTGTATTCCATATTAGAAAGCATGGTTTGGCAGCAGTCGTTCCCTTGAACATGGCACTCCCTCAGATAAACCTTCCTTGTGACGATCTCTCAAATATGAATCCTACCATCCTATGAGTTTAGCCTAAACACCCTGATGTAATTGCATCTTTGTATCCTAACACTCTTTAGTGTTCATGAGTCTAGTGCTGCATGGTTAAAACCGTTGTCATGCCTTCTATTGTTCAAGGGTTAACCTTTTGTTTCCTCCATCAACCCATCAAGCATATTCTTTCATCATGCCCTCTGTTGTTTAGACCCAAAAGCTCAAAAGATTCCTCAAAAAACAAATCATTCTTTTCCTATTTCATGTTGACTGATGTAGGACACATTATTGCCTACCTTTTGACAAGTTTTTTCCTATTGACTTCAACACTCTATCTAGGAAGATAACACAGAAACACAGTCAGTGCCTTGGTACTTGTAGAAATTAGTGGCAGGTTACCTTGTGTTTGATTAGGGGTTCTCATTATTGGCTCCTGGTTAAGCGATTCTACGAGTGTTCGACGACAAAGACATCTTTCCCACTCGTTAGTTTGTACTGTGCATCTTGGGGACCATCACCATTATCGATGGCCTTCCTCGCGTCTGTTAATGATCCCCATTATTGACTAGTAATCAGATGATTTCGTGCATGTTCGACGTCAACGCATATATTCACATGTATCGATCTATGCTGTTCGGTGAAGCGAAAATCAAGACCTTGGGTAGAGGCTTGCATCATTCAGCCTTGTTTCCTCTCCCAAGCTGCGAATATTGTTTTTTGGAGACAGTTGTTTCAAGATGATTCTATTATGACACTGGATCCGCATTGTGCTTATCGGCAGCCAGTATCGTCATATCTCTTTGGAGAAAATCACTCTGACATAGCTACTGAGCATGGGAATGCCCGACTCAGGACATGATTTTAGTAGTTTTATATATATGTGTTGTATCAGGTTTCCATTGCCGCCCGAAGCTTCGATCCTCTCTCTCTTTTTGAAAGGGAAAATTACAGTTATAGTAAAGTATTTCAGCCATCGTTGCAGCCTCTAATCTCATACTTTAGGGGGCATCTATTATACAACAAATTTACCTCCTCATCAACTCAGAGGGGAAAGACATGATGACTGAAGCAAATACCACAATTATAGGCCTTGATTCCACACTAACGTTGGTTGCACACTGGAAACCTACTTTATAAAGCTTGTTACCAAGCCTAAGGGTGTGTTAGTGACCCTGCTAACTCAAGTTGTTAGGTAGGGGATAGCGTTAGTGAAACTAGATGCAGTTCCAAGGGTCAAAGTAGTGAATTGACTCACAAATATCTAGATATTTGTTCCTAAAATTACTCAAGAAAAGCAAGGAAACATCCAAAATCGACCTATTTGGAGAAATTCTAATCTGAACGAAGGAGGCAAATGGGAAAGAGCTGAAAAGTAGGGCAAGTTCATTGCTTTTGCCCTAGTGAACTCCATGAGGAACTTGGCAACCCTAACTCAATTTCTATATAAGCAAAGTGAGGGTCATTGTGAAAGGGGTCAGAGCATTTGAAAGGATAGCCTACTTAACTGTTGAGAAGTGTCTCATATCTGAAGAAGTTGGCAAGAAGGGAGAGAGAGAGAGAAGCTGAAGGGGCAAAGGAAGACTGATGCAACAGATGGTTGTAATCACTCTTCCATTATTAATACATAACTGTAGTTGTGCTGCCTACTCTATGGTGTCGATACTATCGTTCATTAAGTTGTTCTTTTGATATCTGTTTGCATGAGTAGTTTAGTTGTATGCAATCATATGTTCTTCATGTATTCATATATTATTTTTCAAGGTTGTATACTGTGATTCCTCTTGTCTTCCCTTTGTGCAGGACTTGATTTGGAGCCGGATTTGAGGGAGTTCCGCTTAGCTGCATTGTGATATCCAAACAAATCTAGGAGACTTGAGGTAATCCTCTTGCCATACTTTGATAGTTGATAATTGTTTATGAACATGTGTATAACTCTATGACATCTGCAGATAATCTTACAGTCTGTTGAAGGTCCCGGGAAGACCTTTGAGGGTATTTCATTCTCCATACACTGTGCATTTTACCCCATAGCATACGGTCTTTGCTTAATAAGCTTCACGTCCGGCTTTAGAGTGATCTTCATAACGCCCAAATCGCCAATTATGCCCTTCAAATCAAAAAAATTGGTGGGGAAAAGATCATGGTATTTGTTGAGTAACTCAAAAACTTTATCCACAGTAGCATCGTCCTAATAATCTCCAATCTTTGCAAACTTCAGTTTTGCTTCAGTGCTCTTCAACGATGCGGTGATGTCCGGGTTGTCTATTTGTAGGCCCTCGACTTCGCAATGCCCTTCTACCTCTAGAATGTTAATGTTTCTCAAATATTCATCCTCCTCTTTAGCCGTTACATTGTAGCATTCCAGCGCATGGCGCAGCTAGGTGCTCCAGTCTGGTTGGACCCATTCCATGGGCTCTTGCGGTGTTCTAAAGATAGTTGCCTTAATTTCTTGTAGCCCTTCGTCGATGCTTGTGAAGCCATCTTCAAAACTGAAGGTCAATAAGAATCCTTCCCTCAATATATCCCACTCTGCAGTGCCATGGTGGAGCTTCAATTCCATAAACCAATTCATGGGAATTGTATCCAAAGTATGGAAAAATATGTGTACCCACTTCGGTTGTGGCTCTGTCCCCCATGCTTTCATCCATTTTGCTAAGTGATCACGTGGATAATCCCTCTTGTTATATTTCTTAGTCAATCTAGTGTTAGGAAACCCAAACTATAACCCCATCATTCTTCTATAATCTCGTCATCCATAGAAACTATCTTTATGCGTACCCCACCATCATGCAGGCGTAGTGCGTAGGGCCAAGTCTAATGCTTGGAAGTGGTGATCCTCAGGGACTTCTCACTTAAATTCATCCAAAAATTATCTACATCAGTTAAACCATCATAATAGAGTAGTTTTCTTACCTCCAACGAGACACAACGCAACAAATTCATCATCATATTGCATCATAGTGTGGATACTTCATGCAAATGATTTTGCCAATGCTCCAACTCTTCGTCTGAATTAGAGGTGCAGGAACTCTCCCAGTCCCATGTAATCCGACCATCTACCGTCAGATTGATCTAGTCCTAGTTGTGCATTGTTATTTTGTAGATTTGATCTAGTTCATCATCACTTTCTTCATAATTGCAGACTAGTTCTGTGTAGTGCGCTCCTTTTGCACGGTCATATGGTACTACAACCCAAAGTGAAATCCTTTCAAATGACATTATCCTCTTCTTCAAATTGATGATCCCATTCATATCAATGGCCTAGTCAATTCCTAGGAGCGCAGGGTATGGATTGTTGTCATCAACGATTTGTATAACCTCAAAGTCGGTCATCGCTCTCACACCTTCTATATCAACAGTTACTCCATATAATCATCCCATAGGGATGATTTTCTGCTAGTTCACCATTCTGAGCTGAATCGGAGACCACTGCAGCGCAGGTCTCCCCATTATTTCCCATGTTTTTTTTGGTAGTACGTTCACATTGGACCCCAGATCCAAGATGACCTGGTCCATCTCATAATCTCCTATCTGCGTGGTGAGCCTCATCTCGTGCCCTATTCGTGCCTTATGTTTGCCAATTTTTCTGACCACCCAGTTTCCATTAGGGACCTTCTCCTTGCTGGCACATTTGTTTATTAACTCCTGCAGGCCTTTCACAGCTTTGCTATCACGCATTAGTTTTATGCAGGTCTCCAAAAATGTAGTGAATACAAAAGGACCAACCTCTGTAGATGCGATGGTTTCTTGCATCTTGTCCTAGCTTCTTGAGGTGGACGCCTCAGCGAAGATTTTCTTGGCTTCCATAAAAGTTTCCTTAGTGCATGCCAAATCAAAACCAAGTTCCTTCTTTTGGGCCTTGCAGACCCATCCGTCCTCTTCAGGTTGCTTACCTTTGTCATTGCTAGTTGTTATTCCACTTCTCAACATTAAATTCTTGCTTTGATCTTCCTTGTCATGCTCAACTCTCATCATCTGTAAGTTCTGCATAGGTTGTTGAGGCTGTGCTTTCTTGTCTTGCATTTTAGTTATCAGCATCGGGCATTCTTCTATAGTATGGTCAAACTGGCTACAGTATTGACATGACACACACATCTGATTTTGGCATTGTCGTGCATAGTTCCCTAGTGTTCCGTAGTTGTAGCAGATGAACTGACCATGGCCTCTACCAGGCCCTCCTCCTCGTCAGCCTAATCCCTGATAACCTCCATGCACTCCTTTGATGCCCTGTTCTGGAGGCCGAGTTTCAGCCTACATCTGGTATGTATTTGTTTGTTTCGTCATCATCTCATAGTTGTGACAGTGGTGCTCATCGTGGCCCACCTATTTGCAAAAGTTACAGAACAATTGTTGGGGTGTCTAGATGAACTTTTGAAGTAAATGACAATTATCCATCACATGTTGTCCAACAACTTGACACATAGCACACCATAGTGCAACCCTCATGCTCGGCCCTACTATGACTTCTAGTTTCAGGGGAATTGGTCCCCCTCCTGTAATATAATTTGAGTACATGGGATAGTGGTATTTATCATGCCCCTGGCTCTTGCACTTCAGACACCAGACTTCCATGCAAACTTCCGGTTTAGTCTCCTTGTCTTTCTTCAAACTCTGCAATTCGAAGTGTAGGCTCTGTAACTGAGAGTAAATCTGTTGTACCCCCAAGGTGGCATCCTGAATAGGTGTCACGTGTAACCTCATTGTGATTTCCAAGGCTTCTGCCTATGTTCCTATCTTCTGTTGTGACAGGTAAATTCTCAGGTGGGGCAGGAGTGAAGCTGTAAACCATTCGAGACGTTGACTATCTGAGAGCTACATGTTAGCTTCTCGAATCTGACACTTCAACCATTGATCTAATTCCCAAGGCATCTCATCGACCCTCATCATGATTTATTTGAATCTGATTACTGACTGTGAGTCAGACTTAGGCTTGCTAAACTCCTTGTTCAAAGCTGCCTTAGTCTCTGCTAGTGATGCAAGAGGATTATCAGAACAATACTTAATATACCAAGTTAGTGTGCAATCCTGTAGAGTGGTAAACGACTGTGCCTTCTTTATATTTTCATCAGTAATCTGTTGTGTTGTCCACACAGTGTTTGCAACAATTCAAAACTGCTCTGTATCTTCACTCCCTATGCCTTTGAAGATCGGAAATTTCATTGCGTTCGCCATGGAAAATGGTGGTGGTGGAGGTGGAGGCATGGGCAAAGGTGTATGCGGTGGAGTTGGAGGCAAAGGTGGAGTGGATGGATGATTTACTCTAGGAATCCCCTGAGTGATTAGCTAAATAGCGCTTCACGGCGGAGTCTGTTCCATCCCTTCGTCATCACATAAAGGAGGTCCAATCAATGGACTATACTTTGGTCCTAATCCTTCATGGTTTCTAAAGATTCTTCCACTTCACGTAGCTCTGAACATCAAGGTAATGGCATCACCCATTTTTCACACAACAACATTTTAATCCAAGTATTCAATGATCTTAAATACTTACCTCGTGGTCCTTTAAAAAATTGTCACTTCGCTTCACTGTAGCTGACTGAGGTATCAACTGCAAATTTTGTAACAAATCCTCCCAAAATCCAATCAAGCCAATGATCAACAACCTGCATGATCTTGTTTTCAAAGGTTTCTAGTCTTTGTACTAGTTCTGGAGTCCACACTATAGGGCTATCGATCTTCCACCTTCCTTGGCTATTTGTCAATTTGGCCAACCATTCATACAATTCAATGGGGACGGTGCAGAAGAAGATCTTGTGTATCTCTGTATACAAATACCTGTTCAACCATTTTTCCTTTGACAAGTGCAGATTCTTGTTTCTTGTGCTGCAAACTCGTGAATCTTCTGATCCCACCACTTTTCAATTTCCTTCTTGGTTGGATTCCAGTGGTGCGACATCACACATCTCTTTCAATCAGATCCTGGTCTTGGCAACATAACCATTTTTTGGCTTCGGGGATCCTGACCCAGGTTGAAAGTTAGTTGCGCCAACCAACAAATCCCTACACTAGTATCCCTTTCAGCAACAACCCACATAGTGCAGTTGCAATCTCACCCGAAACAGTATGGGTGGAATGCAAGAACCAAGTTTCTGCATCTAGTGACTTGTATTATGTCTTTTATCGCCCCAGATCTACCTTCGCGTAGATCGATACACTCTTAGGCACATTGTTGCAACTATGTCAAAATAGCCTTCAGAGCTTCGCGAAGGTCTACAATCGGTCTTTTCGGACCTTTAACAATCAATTTATCGACTTATGCAAATCAGAAAGTAGTTCTAAATTAGTGTTCGTGCAGATTTTCTTAGGTTATTATTAATACCAGAGAATTCATCAAGGCTTCGCGAAATTACTTAAACATGCATTGCTTACATCATTAACAATTATTCAACATAATCGCGCATCATTCAATCTGTTATCACTAAACAAATTTCAAATAAAAGGGGTAAGTTAAGGAAGAATTGGTCTTGGTCACTTTCGCATTCCTTTCATGCATAAGAAGCACTTGGCAAGCTCAGGGTCAGCATACATCAGAGTTCTCCATTTCAACTCAAGCAAGGCAGTTAGCACTCAAGAAGAAGAATGTAGCTTTGAGGAAGTCAAAAAGGAAATGGATGTCTACCAACTTTGAGATTCCCCAATTCAAGGAAAAGGCAAGGAAACATGCAATTGAAAAGGCAAATTGAATATCTGAAGACACAACTAAGCCGACATGAAGGACATTCTTAACTAAGAAAAATCACATAGCAAGTATGGTTAAGTCCTAAATTTTGATAGATTGCCTTTTGAAGTTTACTTTAAAAGAATGGTGTCTATGTTTTCAGTTTTGGACAACTTCATGGTAGATGGAAAAGCCATTACAAGGAAAAGAAAGATCAAAAGAGTTAAAGTTTTGGCCTCAAGCTGTGTTTTTAAAATTACACAGCAGTTTCGTAGCGCGCTACGAAACTGCTGTAGCTGCACATTATGATTTCATGGACCAATGTTGAAAGACAAAGGCAAATATTCTTGAAGGGGAATCTGTACAAAGGATCATTTAAAAGGTGTCAACATTCAGTAAGGACAAAACAAGTAGAGGAGAGACATTTTGAACTCCAAACTTTATCAGTCAACTTATCAGTCAAACTGTCTTCTTGTTTTTACCAGTCAACTTCTAGAAGAGTTTCTGAGTAGTTGAAAACTCATCTCTGAAAAGTGAAAGAGGTTTTCATTCCTAAGATTCTTAAGTACAAAAACCTCTTCCACTTTCCTCAAATCCATTACGATCTGAGAGAAATTAATGACCAAAGTTGCGCTACGAAACTGCTGTAGGTGCAGTTTTTCATTTCCTGTTTTACACCTGTTTTTCAAAGACTCATTCTGGGCGGTAGAAAAGATGTTTCAAAAAACAAAGAGAGGTTTTTGTTCAGCATGGATTGGTCCAAAAACGCCTCCTTCAGTTTTTCGAAATACATTTTTTATGAGAAGTTATGAGCTCTGTCCCAAGACCTATTTTTCAGCCAGAACAGAGCAAGGGACAGTCTCCTAGTTTCTAGGAACAGCAAAAGGATCAATCATCAAGGGCCAGCTGGAAGGTTATGAGCACCATCAAATTCGACTTCATGGAGTTTTAGGTGTCAAATAATGTTTTAAATGTTTAGATAAGGTTGTTGTAATTATAATAAGGAGTTACACTCCTAGTTGTATTAGGTCTCTAGGACTCCTAGTTAGCTGTCCTTTGTATTAAATAGTTAGTTTTAAGTGTCAATAGGTGTCAAATTAGGAGGAATTCAAATTCCCCTCATGCTGGAGGAAGGAATCTACATGAACTCTATATATGGGAGAAAAAATAATGTATTAGGGGTTGGAAAATGTTAGAGAAAAAGACTACTTTTGTAAATGCTATGCAGGGATTGATATATACAGAAGCAGTTGGACTTTTCTAAAGCTGAGATTCTTAGTGTACTTCAGTGAGCTTCATCTTTTATCTTTGAAACGCTTTACTTCCATAGTCTTAATGCTTATTACTCAGAATTCATGGAGGAACATGCTCTGACTTCCTTTAAGTGTTAAACTATGGTGAATTGAGTTCAGTAATACATGCTTGACTTTACTTCTCAGGATTCATGAGGGATTTTTTATGTTCAGAATATGTGATGTTGTCCTTTTCTTAATTCTTACAGTGGTATGGATGTATAATCACTCAGAATTCACTGAATGTGCTCTGACTTCCTGTATACATTTATAAACTGTGTGGTCCCATATGAGTTTATGTTTTGAATGTTTAAATGTTGAATACCCTGACTTCCATGTAAGGTTGAGTTCATTGTTATATTGAGGTGTTGTTGACTCAGAATTCATGCCCACATGCTTTGACTCCTATGAACTTCAAGTTGTTGAGACTTTCTTGAATGTGTCACTCTTTCATTGAAGTATATACAAGCCTCAGTTTTATAAGAAGAGCTATTTGTTATCCTTATCTCTGTCACTGACTCCATAGCCCAATGGTAGCAAGTCTCCATCTTCCAATCTACAAACATATAAAATCACAAACCATAGAGTTAGCCATCTATCCATTTCTTTAATCAATATCATTAACCCTTTGAGAGAGCCCTCTCGGGCTAAGGAGGCTAAGCCTTAGCTAAAAGATTGGTTTGAAATAGTTACACTGAGATAGTCTGATCAGCAGCCTATCAGGGTCCTATTTTGGTGATAACATTTTGGTGCGTCTGCCGGGAGTCTGAAGATTATTCATTCCCGAAATCAAGAGACTGAACTTCTGAAGGTAGCAGGAGCTCAGAAATCTTTTTGAGGCTGCAAATCTACCTTGGCGACTCCATTGTTGAAGAATTCGAAATTCATAGATTCATGGTGATTCCACTGGAGTTATGAAGGACCCAGATGCTACCATTCTTATTTCAAGGTATGCATGCATAAATTTTTCAGGAATTCATGGTTTCCCAAATGATTTTCCCAAGGATGCATATTTTCTAAGGAATGGTCCAAAATTCAATGGAGAAGATTTGAGTTTAACTTTGAAGCATATATCAGATTTTTGTGATTTTACAGAGCTTCTTAGAGTTAAACATGAGGATGTTTGCATTATGTTGTTCTATGATTCATTTCAAGGGAAATGTAAAAAATGGATTGAAAGCTTTCCTACCAAATCCATTAAGTCATTTGAAGACTTTTGGCTTATGTTTTTGGAGGAATGGATGGATAGATCAGATGCGGTGGCAAACTCTCCTTCAATTCAAGGTTTCAAACAGTGGAATGATCATCATATTAATGAAGAAATAGTTGAAAATTTTTCTTTGTCCTTGTCTTCTTATCTAAAATCATTTGACTGCAAGGCAGAGGATAAGATGAAATTTTTGGATGAATTTTCCAAAGACATTGAGAAAGATATTGAACGTTTACAAGGTCAAATTCAACCATATAGTCTTCGTGGTTGTGATCATTCTTTTCAAAATATTTTTATGGCAGCACATAAGGAGAGAGTGTTGCTTCCTTTCTCTTTCACGATTGAGGAAGAGTACACTGTTGTTGAAGATCAGTTTTCACAACCAGAAAGTTACAAGAATCATCAAGCTGATCATGTATTCTGGGATCCTATAGCCAAATATATGGAAGAGTTTTACTCTCCAGTGTTTCAGTTTTTCTATGAAGATCAGAGGCAATTTCAGTGGCAGTGGTCATCACAATATCATAGTGGCTCTGAACTCCGATGCAGTCAAAGAAATCAAACATCAGATAAGACAAATGATTGGCTACATTGGAAATTTCACATTGATTGAGCTGAAAGAAGTTTGAAATTGATAGGGTAGGTAGGTAGGAAAATGCAAATAAGCTCAAGGTTGACTGAGCATTTTTTTTAGTAGATGTAGATTTCTTTTTCCTACAGTGATCATCAAGCTTAAGCCTGAGGTGAAGGCCCAACGAACTTAAAGGAGATGTTTGTCAAATAATTTTTTGTTTATCATAAGAGGATAAGGCACTGGAACTGCAGGTTCTTAGTGTACCACAAGGGCACACTATCCCAAGTGGAGCCGCTGTTATCACTGACAAAATTTCAAAGAAAAAAGGTAAGGGAAGAGTTAATTGATCCTGGATATATTCATGCTAATCTTGGTCGTGTTCATGCAATAGACATTTGATACAATTCTTAGTTTGAGCAAACAAGCCCATGGTGAGCAGACATTAGAAGTCTTCATTAAATTCAAGCAAGGCAAGATACATCAGATGGATTAATAATAGGCTCAGACCCAACATCAGAATTATGAAGAGGCAAATTGAGGATTTGAAGATACAGCTAAGCCAGCGGGAAAGGTTTCCTTAACTAAGGAAAGTCACTTAGCAAGTAAGGTTAAGTCATCAAATTTTGATGATTTACCTTGTTGAATTTTCCCTTGAAGAATGATGCCTCTGCATTCAGTTTTGAAAAAATTTAGGACAGATGAAAGGGACATTCCAAGATAAAGAAGCTCAAGACAGTCAAATTTGGCATTAAGCTGTGTTTTCGTGATTGCACAGCAGTTTCGTAGCGCACTACGAAACTACTGAAGATAATGCCTAATGCACAGCAGTTTCGTAGTGCGCTACGAAACTGCTGTAGCTGCATATTTTGATATAGTTGACAAATTTTGAAGGACAAAAGGGAAACCTTTTTGAAAGAGAGTTTCTAAAGAAGGATCATTTACACAATACAAACATCCAGCAAGGGCAAAACAGGCAAAGGAAAAGCATATATGAATCATAAACCATTTGTTATAAAAGTGATCACAACTAGTATTGTTCATTATCCCTCAGGCAGCATTAAAGAGGTTTTATTTTCACAGGGGTGCATGGACAAGGTCTACAGCACATGAAGAACATGGCATTTCAATACATTTTTGTGTAATCAAAGAAGATCCTTGTGGAGACCAAAAGCAAAAAAAGGAGGAACTTTCTCTCCTTGTTTTTACCAGTCAATTTCTAGAAGCGTTTCTGAGCAGTTAAAAACTCATCTCTAAAAAGTGAAAGAGGTTTTCATTCTTAAGACACTGAAGTACAAAAACCTCTTCCACTTTCTTCAAATTCATTATTATCTGAGAGAAATTAATGACCAAAGTTGCGCTACGAAACTGCTGTAGGTGCAGTTTTTCATCTCCTGTTTTACACCTGTTTTTCAAAGACACATTCTGGGCGGTAGGGAAGGTGTTTCAAAAAACCAAGATAGGTTTTTGTTCAGCATGGATTGGTTCAAAAAAGCCTCCTTCAGTTTTTCGAAATACATTTTTTATGAGAAGTTATGAGCTCTGTCCCAAGACCTATTTTTCAGCCAGAACAGAGCAAGGGACAGTCTCCTAGTTTCTAGGAACAGCAAAAGGATGAGTCATCAAGGGCCAGCTGGAAGGTTATGAGCACCATCAAATTCGACTTCATGGAGTTTTAGGTGTCAAATAATGTTTTAAATGTTTAGATAAGGTTGTTGTAATCACAATAAGGAGTTACACTCCTAGTTGTATTAGGTCTCTAGGACTCCTAGTTAGCTGTCCTTTGTATTAAATAGTTAGTTTTAAGTGTCAATAGGTGTCAAATTAGGAGGAATTCGAATTCCCCTCATGCTGGAGGAAGGAATCTACATGAACTATATATATAGCTGAAACAGCAATGTAAAGGGGGTTGGAAAATGTTAGAGAAAAAGACTACTTTTGTAAATGCTATGCAGGGATTGATATATACAGAAGCAGTTGGACTTTTCTGAAGCTGAGATTCTTAGTGTACTTCAGTGAGCTTCATCTTTTATCTTTGAAATGCTTTACTTCCATAGTCTTAATGCTTATTACTCAGGATTCATGAAAGATTTTTTATGTTCAGAATATGTGATGTTTTCCTTTCCTTAATTCTTACAGTGGTATGGATGTATAATCACTCAGAATTCACTGAATGTGCTCTGACTTCCTGTATACATTTATAAACTGTGTGGTCCTATATGAGTTTATGTTCTGAATGTTTAAATGCTGAATGCCCTGACTTCCTTTAGGTATTAAACTATGATCTGTCACTTTAAATTCTTTCTTTTTGAATACCTTGATGTATCATTACTCAGAATTCATGCCCACATGCTCTGACTCCTATGAACTTCAAGTTATTGAGACTTTCTTGAATGTGTCACTCTTTCATTGAAGTATATACAAGCCTCAGTTTTATAAGAAGAGCTATTTGTTGCCCTTATCTCTGTCACTGACTCCATAGCCCAATGGTAGCAAGTCTCCATCTTCCAATCTACAAACATATAAAATCCAAACCATAGAGTTAGCCATCTATCCATATCTTTAATCAATATCATTAACCCTTTGAGAGAGCCCTCTCAGGCTAAGGAGGCTAAGCCTTAGCTAAAAGATTGGTTTGAAATAGTTACACTGAGATAGTCTGATCAGCAGCCTATCAGGGTCTTATTTTGGTGCGTCTGCCGGGAGTCTGAAGATTATTCATTCCCGAAATCAAGAGACTGAACTTCTGAAGGTAGCAGGAGCTCAGAAATCTTTTTGAGGCTGCAAATCTACCTTGGCGACTCCATTGTTGAAGAATTCGAAATTCATAGATTCATGGTGATTCCACTGGAGTTATGAAGGACCCAGATGCTACCATTCTTATTTCAAGGTATGCATGCATACCTTGAAATAAGAATGGTAGCATCTGGGTCCTTCATAACTCCAGTGGAATCACCATGAATCTATGAATTTCGAATTCTTCAACAATGGAGTCGCCTATCAGGGTCTTATTTTGGTGATAACATTTTGGTGCGTCTGCCGGGAGTCTGAAGATTAATACATACATTTTTTCTACCGCCCAGAATGAGTCTAAAGTGATAGCCTATGTATGTAAGAAAAGGACAACATCACTTGGGATAGTGTGCTCTTGTGGTCCTAGCTTCGCGAAGGTCTACAATCGGTCTTTTCGGACCTTTAACAATCAATTTATCGACTTATGCAAATTAGAAAGTAGTTCTAAATTAGTGTTCGTGCAGATTTTCTTAGGTTATTATTAATACCAGAGAATTCATCAAGGCTTCGCGAAATTACTTAAACATGCATTGCTTACATCATTAACAATTATTCAACATAATCGCGCATCATTCAATCAATATTTCATAAAACACATTTTCATCAACAACATATATCATAAATAGAAATAAACAAGAATACGCAAGAATTCTTTGAAAACTGTCTTTATTGATCTTCAATTCAGGATTACAGACTCAAAACCACCCTGTGCACATAGCTGCAGGGGTCTGCGCACTCAGTTGTGGACTCTACCTAAGCCTCTGTGCACTCAGCTGCAGAGCCTTTCTTCTCCTATCTGACCCACTTCTCTTTGCTATCACGCCTCTTCTATCTACCCATTACTCGTCAATTATGCCTTAGACTCTCTAAGACACACCTATTTATAGCCTTTTTCATATAATGCCATGGTCGATGGACCATGGGTGGATCTCAAAACTGACTCAAACTTTACATAAAACAAGGGGCTAAACCCCTTTGACTCCTAGCCATCTACATGCTTTGCATCCACAAATCACGGAGACTTTACATTAGTTACAAAAATGTATCAAAACTTTGAACATTGCAAACTTTGAAACGGGAACTATAAACTCAAAATGGGAACTGTAGCCAAAAAACCCCAAAAAAATATCAAAAACAATGCTAAAAACGAAAAGTGTTGATGCTGGAATAACACCTTTTTTCTTTGGTAAATTTTCAACATGTTTTAAAAATAGTGGTGAAAACCAATTTTTTGCGCAAAAATTATCCAAAAAACACCCTCAAAACGAAAAGTGTTAATTCTGGGAGAGCACTTTTTTTTTTCAAAAGTAAAATTTCAACATTTCGAAATAATGGCATAAAATATTTTATCATGACCCCGAAAAACATTAAATTTAAAAAAAATAGAAAATTAACCAAAAAAAATACTAAAATTAAGATTAGAATGTTGATTACTTAAAAAAACAAATATAAAAATATATATAAAAGACAAAAATAAAAATAAAAAAATGTTAAAAAAAATTATCTCACAAATCAGAAAAAAATTTGAAAAAATAAAAAATAAAATATATATATATATATATATATATATATATATATATATATAAGTAAGTAAAAACAGAGAAATAAAAAGAAAACATTAGCAAAAACCGAAAAACAAAAAATTAAAAATTAAAAAAATAAAATAAATAAAATAAAATAAAAAATAAAAAATAAAAATAAAATAAAATAAAAAATAAATATAAATTAATTAATTAATTAAATTAAAAACAAACTAGTGTTAAAAAAAATAATGAACAAATTAAAAAACTAGTAAAATTAAAATAAAAATAAAAAAAATCAAATTAAAAAAATAAATAAATAATTAAAAAATGCGTATTTTTTATCAAAAAATGTAATTATTTTTTATTAAACCTACAATTTTTATTTTAAAAATAATAATAATAATAAAAAGAATTTAAACAATCTTTTTTTAATATACATATATATATATATATAGGTATAGGTATATATTAAACAATTATTTTTTTAATTTAAAAATACAAATAATTAAAAAAAATTTATAAAATTTAACTTTTTAATTTAAATTTAACTTTTTTTAATTGTGGCACAAAATTTTAAATTTTAAATTTTAATTTTAATTTTAAAAAACAAATTTTAATTTTTAAATTTATTTTTTTAATAATTTTTTAAATTTTAAATTAAAAATTTAAATTTATTTAAAAAAAATTAAAATATTTTTAATTTTGTTTTTTAAATTATATATATATATATATATAAATTATAATTATTTTTTAATAAAAAAAAAAAGATTGTTTAAAAAAAGATTAATTTTAATTTTTTTTTAAATAAAAAATTTAGGTTTAATAAAAATAATTATTATTTTTTTTTAAATGAAAAATATGCATTTTTTTATTTTATTTAATTTTTTATTTTTTATTTTTTTTTTAATTTGTATTTTTTTTTTTTTTATAATTTGAATTTTTTTTTAAATAAAAAATAAGATTTTTTTTTATAAATTGTAAATGTTTTTTTATTTATTTATTTTTTTAGTTTTTTCATTTGAAAAGACATATATTTTACGCCATTTTCTTTTTTTGGGTTTTTTTTTTATAATTTGATTTTATTTTTGTTTTTTTTTTAATATTAATTTTACTAGTTTTTTTAATATTTTTCGTTAATTTTCTATTTTTTTTTAACTAGTTTTTTTTTTCCTAGTTTTTGCTAACGTTTTTTCTTAATTTCTCTATTTTTACTTACTTATATATATATATATATATAGATATATATAATTTTTTTCCAAATTCTTTTATGGTTTATGAGAAATTTTTTTTAACTTTTTTTATTTTTGTCTTTTTTATATATATTTTTTATATTTGTTTTTTAGAGACAATTATTTCATTTGGATTGAAATTTTAATTAACGATGTATAAATATGTAGAATATCGAAAATGCAAAATATCGACCTTTTTCTTTAAATATGCAAAACAATAAAAACCTCACTACAAAAAAAAAAAAAAAAAAAAAATGTGAAGAAGAAGACCTCTTCCAAAATTATTAAATTTACAAAATAATTATTTACATTTCATACAATAAAAAAATTTAAAGTCAAAAGATAGGTCTTTTAAAAAAAGGGTCTGATGCAGAATAACCACTTTTTAAAATCAGCATGAAAATCACTACCATTCTAAAACGCAATGTACATAAAAATAAAAAATAAAGTGCCAAAAACTATGCTCTAAAAAAAACGTGTATTCTGCATCACCCCTTTTCAAAATCGGATCACTCTTTTGCTATCTCTACAAAATGGGTAACAGTATCAGTTCTTGTTTCAAAGTTTACATTGTTTTTGGTTATCTTAACCCCAAAACTGACCCAGGGGGCCCCATCCCTACATGGAATTAAGGTAGATCCAGCAAAGATACAAGTCATTTTAAACTTAATGCCACCAAAAACACATAAATAAGTTAGAAGTTTCTTGGGATATGTAGGCTATTACAGAAGATTCATTGAAATTTCAACGAAATAGCTTTACCCTTGCTCAAATTACTTGCAAAAGACATTGAGTTTCAATGGGCTACAAATTGTCAAAATGCATTTGAAAAACTGAAAGAAAAATTGTTTATAGCACCCATTCTCAGAGGACCAAATTGGTCATTGCTATTCCACATATCTACTGATGAATCAGACACAACTATAGGAGCATCTCTAGGACAAAAAGAAAATCAGTTTAACTATGCCATTTATTTCATTAGCAAAAACTTGATTCTAACAAAACTAAAATATACAGTAACTAAAAAAGAAATGCTAGTTGTTGTGCATGCAGCCAATATATTTAGGCATTATATAACAAGCTATCAAGTATTTATCCATACATATCATTCAACCATTAAATATTTAATGAACAAAACAATTACCAATGGTAGAATTACTAGATGATTATTACTAATGCAAAAATTCAATATTACTATTCTAGATCGACTAGGAAAAGATAATCAAGTGGTAGATTTTCTGTCAAGACTTAATTCTCTTGATGATCTTATCCCTGTTTCAAAAAAATTTCCTGATGAGCATCTATTTGCTATAACAGCTAAAACCCCATGGTTTGTAAATGTAGAAAATTATTTATCATCTAGAATATCACTATCCCATTTCACTAGCAAGAAGAAAAGAAAAATAATCAGAGGGAGTGGTAGATATACTTGGGTCAATGGTGACCTCTCGTATACTAGTCCTGATCTCTTAATAAGAATATGTGTAAGAGGATGAAATTCTTGATATTCTAAAAGCATGTCATGATGAACCATGTGGTGGCCATTTTGCAGATAAACGAACAACATACAAGGTGTTGAAGCTTGGCTACTGCTAACCAGCAATCTTCAAGGACTCAAAGAGCTATGTCAGAAGATGTGATAGCTGTAAAAGAACTAGAACACATGTAGTATCGGATGAAATGCCATTAAAACCACAATTACTTATAGAACCATTTTAAAAATAGGGTCTAGACTTTGTGGGACCTATTAACCTGCCTTCAAATGGAAAGAAGTTTATCTTAGTATGTATAGACTATGTTACAAAATGGGTAGAAGAAAAAGTAGTGGCACGAGCAAGAGAAGAAACAATCGTTTCTTTCCTCTTTGAAGAAATCTTTGTAAGATTTGGAGTTCCAAGGCAGATTGTTACAGACCAGGGAACATAGTTCACTTCTAAACTTGTCCGAGAACTTATAGAAAAATATAAAATCAAGCATAGAAACTCTGCTTTGTATCATACACAAGCAAATGAACAAGTGGAATCTACTAATAAGGTTCTGGAAAAAAATCATGACAAAGAGAGCGCAAATGAACAGAAAAAATCGGTCAAAAAAATTAAAAGATGCATTATGGGCATACAAAATTACATGGAAAAATACTACTGGATTTAGTCCATATCAACTGGTATATGGTAAAGAAGTTTTGTTACCAATCGAATTTCAAATTCATACATTCAAACTTGCAGTAGAATTGGGATTAGACTTGTCAGAAGCTCAACAACAAAGACTTATGCAGCTGAATGAACTAGACAAGATTAGACAACAAGTAGTTGAGCATACATCACTAGTACAGTAGCAGAGAATCAAATGGCATGATAGATTTATCAAAAACAAATTTTTTCATAAGGGAGACTGGGCACTTATTTTTTACTCCAAGTACAAATATTTCAAAGCTAAGTTCACTACTCATTGGCTTGGGCCATATGAAATAGAAGAAATCTTTGACAATGGAGCAGTCAAGATTAAGACAATTGATGAAGCAACTATTTCATTTCTAGTTAATGGTCATAGGCTCAAAGTTTATAACAAACCTATCAATAAAGAAGACTTTCTGAACAGAGTCTCAGCAGAAAACAATATGGAAGTATTGGAACAACATAGTGATATGCCTTCCCTACTTCCAAAATAAAAATTAAAAAAAAAAAAAGTTAAAAGATAATAAAGGAGTTTGGTTATTAAAATCCAGGATACTGGCACAATACAAACTCGAATTCATATCGGAAAACCAACTTGTTTGGCCAATATGAATTCTCTTTTATGTTTTTCAAATTTCATTTTGCAGAATCAACTTCCAAAATTCAAAGACTTGAGGACAAGTCTCAAGATCAAAAAGGGGGAAGATTCATAATAAACCAACAAACTATGCAACTGGTTTGCAAAAGGGACCTAAGACTTCATAATTAATATTCATCAATAAGGGACCTGAACAAGATCAATGTCATATATTATTGCAGAAGGGACCTAATTACTCATCCTAAATCAACATCAGAGGGACCTAAGAAGAAGCTACAAGCATCTACAATCCAACAAAACCCATTCATTAGAATTCAATTTTAAGTCAAAGTATTGTTACCATTATCACAAGGTCATGTATTGAAAAAAGAGCTAAGGTCGCCATCAACAAAATAAAAGCATTGACAATGAACTATCAAGTCAAAGAAAGGTACTATAAATTTAAAATATTCTTAATGCCTTCGATTTTGAAATTTTTTCTAAGATTGATAACCTAGTTTAAACTTGAATATGCAATACTTCTAGCCATGTATATACCATCTTCTATTATCCTACATTACCCTACATTGTATACATTCATTCATCTCATCATCAATCACATCACTTGCAAATTTGAACCAAACTTTTTGGCCACATCTCCTTTTTGAGAAAAAAATTGGTGCTCCTGGAAAAATTGTCTACACAACAAAGAAGGGTTAGTTTATGTGCCTACAAAACAAGAATAGAGACGGTTAGTATCATTACATATATACTTAATCTTTCAAAAAGAATTTGATTTGAAATGACCCAAGATTATGGTCATTTCAAAACAAATATCAACACATAAGTATATGATGAAAAGGGACAAATATGCAATGATAAAGGCATGAATATGCAACATGCAAACAAGTATGGTGGATATAAGCAAACATAGTGCATGCAATGGAAAAATCATAAGCTAAAGTCCTAATGGTAATGAGTATTAAAAACTCTAATCTACAAACTATGATGCAACATAAAACAAGTGTCGAAGGAGTGTACAAAGAATAGCATGGTCATAAGTAAATGAACCATGATGCATTAACACAAGTGGCAACCAAAATTGAAAAATGAAAGGTTAGCTAGTCAAATCAAGCAGCAAGCAAATGATCAAAAATGTTTTCAAAGGATTGAACATTGTCTGCGTATGATATCCTTCATCATCATAGCTAAACCCAACTCAGAATTGAGGACAATACTGTGTATTCATCCATAGCTCAATAAAGCAAAAAGAACCCTGATTGAAACAGAAATACACAGAGAGAAAAATGCAGAAAGGGAAGGGAATTGTGTGGAAGAGAAGAACCCTGCGTAGAGGAAGAATTGGGTGAAAAATTGCGTGGAATTGCAAGGAGGGATTGGAGGAACTCCATGGAGAAAAGGAGAAGCATTTTTAAAGAAGGAGAGAGCGATCATTTCCTCTGCACTGAGCTAACATTTCTCTCCAACAAATTCTGAAAATCATGTAGTGATCAGGTAAGAGTCAATTCCAGGGCCTCCTCAACAGCTATAAGATTTCAAAAAAGGGGTTTAACTTAAGATTTTGTTCAGATGTGTCATAATGTGAGAGAAACAAGACTCCAGTTATGGATTTGCAAAGCTCTGTCACCTTAGATATACTCTTCCACCTGTAGAACCCATGATTTCTCGAGATGTTGGAGGAGAGTTTAATTAAAACTATATGTTTGCACAAGAAGGACAAAACCATTAACAAGAGATTTCTACAAGTTTTCTACATGTCACTTGTAGTTCAGGTATTAAAACAACGATTTCCTCATGCAATTTTTGTGAAATATTTTGTACATAAAAATGCAGTGAGTGTTCTTTCAAATACACAGTACGTAGTTTTTAAAACAGAGAGGGATTTTCATAAATTTTTATGAGGAACTTTTGCAAAAGAGGAGAGATTTAAATACAATTTTCAAAACAGTGAGAGATTTTTCTTACAGTGGATATTTTTATTTTGAGTCTTTTACATAGTAAGAGTTGTTATTCAGTTTACAAACAAAGAATTTTGTTTGGATACCATTTGTAGTAGAAGACAAGGAAATTGAAGATTTAAAGGCAAAGGAAGTAATCTCATTTTTTTCAAAGCTATAGAGATCTGGTAGGTACATTCACCATGATTTTTATCAAAGAATTGCATGAATAAGAAGGAAAAAATTATATATTTTGCTTGCTATATTCATAATGAGGTTATTTACTAGACAAGGCCATATTAATTGGTACACAGAGAAAATGCAAATGGCAACCAAAATGGAACCTAAAGACTTCAAGATAGAAAATTGGAGTAAGGATATAATGGAGAAATTATACCAAGCAGGGCTAATGGAGTTTCTTAAGAAATTCAATGGTCATAATGATAAAATCACACAGGAGTTCATAAAACATTTTGAACATGGACAAACTAGAGTTGGTGAACTCTCTATACCATTGAATCCAACCTTTCTTTCTCATGAATTAGATCTTCCTTTGATAGGAGAAGAGTATCACAAGGGTTTGCATTTTAAGGAGAAGGGATGGATCTTTTTCCTCGAAAAACCAAGGAAGGGATCCTTTGACAAAAAAAATGGATTCAAAGAGGTTGGCTCAAAGAACCATGGTCAGAATTAGTTTTGATTATCAAAAGCATTTCACTTATATCTCTATCAAATTGCTTCAACATATAAAAGGAGATTGTAAAATCAACTTACCCTATTTTCAAAGAGCTTAACTAAAATGATAGAGAATGTCAAAAACAAAATAGAAGTTAAAGAAGACAATATCTATCATTGTGGGTTAATCAAGATACTTGTTGAGTATCAGGCAAGGAACAAAAGGATACTTTGGAAGGAGTTTTTGGTTGCACATCATTTTGAAGAACAAACAACAGGAAATGAGGAGAATTTTGAACAATTACATGTCACAAGAAGTATTATGAATTCTCCTTTGTATCCTAGGATGAGATTGAAGAAAAAACAAGATGATACTATTATAGAGAAAGAAAAACCATTTTTGTCCATTCCTAGGAGGTCTAGAAGAAAATCACAAGAAGAGCCAAGAAATGAAGGAAAAGATCCAGAAATTGAAATTATTGAAACTAAACCTCCACAAACATCAAAGAAAATTGATGAAATTATACAAAGATTAGAGGAGGAAGCTTGGGAAGAGCCCATAGAGAAAGACTCCCATTTTGAGTATGCTTGGGTAGGAGACACTTCATTTCATCCATATGCCAAAGAGGCAAGGGAAGATTCTAAAAAATTGCATAATGAAGAATATATTAAGAAAATAGTAGAGTTGACAAGTGAGTTGGAAGACAGCAAGATCATGGAAAGACACTTGAAAAAGGAAAACAAAATGTACAAAGAAAACAACAAAAACATAGCCAAGGAGAACAAGAAACTGAGCAAGCAAATTAAAAATCTTGAGACTCAGAATATGCTCATCTCCAAACAAGCCTATAGATGGCTAAAGGAGAAAAAGTTATGGCAGTACAAATATGAGAAACAAAAAGTAAAAACTGCCATCTACAAAGCAGAGGAACATGAGGGTATTGATATTCTCCTTCGAGCTGCACAGGAAGAAGCTACAGGTTTAGGAACAACAGGGGCATCATCACTCAGGAGATCCAAACGGAGAAAGCAAGCATGAGGACATGCTTGAACATCAGCAAGGGGGAGATGTTGGCCCTCAATTTTGGTCATTTTTGCCTATCCTAAATCCATTCATTTACCACCATAATCCATATTATTTCACTTACATATGCTTCATTTTAGTCCTATTTTGCATATTCAGGTAACTAAATTAAGTTTTTCAATTTTTAGAATTTTTTATAAAAATTGGGTTTTAAGAGTAAATTTGGACTACATTAAAAATTCTCGTAATAGCTTTGTTAAATTCATATGTGCAAGACACCTGGGTGATATCTGAGTGCATATTTGGAAAGCTTGGGAACCACGAATGAAGGAATACCTATTGGTTCGATCAAACTGAGCAAACACAGGCCCGATCAACGTTGGTCTAACTTGACCTGTCATTTAGAAATCCTTAGTAAAAGGGGGCAGATTTCTTATTTTGTGGGATTTTCCTAATTTTGTGAACCAAACTTGATGAGTTCAACCTGTATGGATGTATTACGATAGATAAGGCTATTAGAGCCATTATGGAAAAGTTTGTTTATGATTTTCCTATTTAAACATAGTTCATAAACCATTCAAAGTGTGTGTAATTGTTTATTAAGACTATTGGAGAATTTTCAGTTAATTTGAAGAATTAGTTCTATTGTTCTATTGTTGTGAGTGTTTTATCAAGTTAGTTGTAGCTGAATATTTCTTCAGGTGTACAAGACAAGGTTGGAGGGTCCCCATACCAAGCTAAGTACACTTTGGTTAAATTTTGTATAAATTAGCATAGTTTTGATTCAATATTTCTTGTTACAACTTTATGATTCAGTTGCTTAGATGTGCTACAATTTCTTTATGATTTCTAGATGATTTTGGTTTATTATATAATTTTCATATGAAAGGACAACCAAGGATTTGAGTTAAATTATCTTTCTATTAAATTATTGATCATAACTAAAAATCATCCTTTTGCACTTCTTGAATTGTTTCTTGAATTCCAGTTTATGATTTGATGCAATAGTAATGTTGTTGGAGTAGAAATGTAAGGAATGACAACCAGTACCTCCTAATTTAGGAGCCTCTTCTCTTTCTATCTACACATCACAAACTGCTCCTCTTTAGTTTCTCTTCTTGGGGACAGTACTGTGAGGAAGGACAATGAGGACCTCCTGAGTTAGAAGCCTCTTCCTTTGCTTACTGCATCTTGAATCAGAGACTTTTTAGTTTCTTTAAATTTAGAACTTATTTTTAATATGCACTTCCTTTAAACCTTTGAGTCTGCCTTTTGAAATTGATTTTACCTGAAACCCATATATTTTGGAGATGCTTCCAAGTCTACAAACCTAGATTGACAAGTAAAATGCATGTGTTAGTTTACTTAGTAAATTTCCTTGACACCCTTCAAGGAAATGTTCTCCTACAAATAAATCTCACATAAAATAGCATGAAAACCTACAGTCATCATGAAAACATCAGCAACATAAGGCATCTCCTACAAAGACCGACTACTCCATCTAAAATTGGGCATACATGAGCATATAAGCACTTAAATTCCACAATGAAGGACAAATAGAGAAATTTCCTCAACAAGACATAGTGAGAAAAGTATAAAATAGTTGAAACCTGCAAGTAATAGTTGTTGTAGTAAACTTATGAAGGTAAGAAAACCCCTACAAGGCCATCTCCATGCTCAAACACCTTCAAGAACTTCTCCAAAACCCTGATTGATCCATTCACCCATGAAATTGAACCTTCAAAAAGTTCCTTTAGATGTGTTCAAATCAACAAATAGAGGTCACCATTGGATCCGGAATGTCCAAAACCCCTAGGTAGACTCTTCTTGAGCCACAACACACTGAAAACTCACAAATATATGGCTCTACAAGCCCTCCATGTACTTTTTTTGTTATTTGTCCTACAAATCATACTAATAGTCTATCTGTCCTACAAATTCACCATGTTTTCTGCTATGGAAGCGACAATTTCTCCCTCCGACAGTGCAATTTGTTGGTCAATTAAATTTCCTAATAACCCCTGTGTGTGAAAAACCAGGCCACATGGGCCATGTGGCTGCGGGTTGGGCCTTAACGCTGGCCCCCATCGACCTAGCACCATCAGGTTATGGTTTATTGGGTCCACGGGACCGAGGGCCAGGCCAATGGCTTACCCTTCCCACCTAGTCCCCATCATCTATGCATCGGGTCACATGAGTATGACGAGACTAGGGGATGGCCCCCTTCGTAATCACTTTTCTGAGGTTCTATGCGGGTGATATGCCCTTGGTCAGGGGCTAAGGATAAGCCCCCTCTCCATCGCGCCTTTTGTTGATACGCATGTGGTCTCATGGGCAGAACATGACCAGGGAATAGGGTTGGTCCTTGGGCCCCATACCTTCTAGTTGTGGGTCATATGATATGGTTCTGATCAGGGGTCAGGGCTAGCAGCTTAGCCCCTCTTTGCAAATGCAACCTTAATAAAACTTAAATACAAGTTTTGTGTTTTATGGGTTAAGATCCACCCGTAGAGAAATTAGTAGAGAACTTAATTTTTGAACATGAGGTCGGGGGTTTGATTGGCCCGGGCCTCTGGTCAAATACCAAAATTTTGATGCACCCTAGGGGTGCCATTTGGCAGCCTGTGATTGGGCCACATGGCACCTTCATATTGGTCCACTCAATCATTCACGAACCAATAAAAAATGACCTAAAATTGATGAACCAAAATTGGACACTTGGCGACATCTGGTTGATCCATACCTGCACAGTCACCCTGCTGACTCAACTATATGGTCACCTAGTCAGCTGCCCAGTCAACAACCCTGCTCATCTTTTAATTGTTGGGCCAAACGATCAGAATGTGATAACTTGAGCATACTATGTTGGATTGAGGTGAAACAAATGTCGTTGGATTCAGAATGATGAGCCCTTCGACTTGATGTTGGTTTCAAGACTTTCTGGGCACTTCAAATTTTGAGCTAAAATTTGATCACTTGATCACATTGTGTACCAAAAAATACATACACCTACACTCAGCATACAACACAACACATACACCTACACCCGGTGTACAACAAAAGACATACACCTACACCTGGTGTACAACACAATGAATACACATATCATGATACAATGATTACACAATACTTGTATCATAATACCGCATGTGCACAACACAATGTGTACAATGTGTACACAACAACACATGTACAACAGGTACATAACACCACATGTACAACATGTACATAGTGCCACATGTACACAACACCATGTTTACAACATGTACACAACACCACATGTACAACATGTACACAATGTCACATGTACACAACACCACCTGCACAACGTGTACACAACATCACATGTACACAACACCACCTGCACAATGCGTACACAACACCACATGCACACAGCATAACATGTACACAACACCACATAAACATAGTACCGAATATACAACATGTACACGACACCATATGTACACAACACTGCATATACAACATGTACACAACACCAAATATACAACATGTACAGACGACCATATGTACACAACATCACATATATAACATGTACACATTATCATATCTACACAACACCATATGTACAACATCTATGCAACGCCATATGGATACAACACCACATATACAACACGTACGTAGCAGCAGTATTTCACATCCAGAGACCACATTGTCTCTACTAAGAAACCTTGCTTCTAGTGCCTTTCCACTATCCATGCTTGTCCCAACATGCCGCATAGCACACTATTTTCATTCCGTTGATGTATCCTTCAGCATTGCCTGCCATAGCATAAACATAGACATAGTATAAACACATAATATCAACTCATATCCACATGATACTAACCTCATATATCTTTGAGGGCTACTCTTCCCACTTTAATCCTCATAAAACCATGAACCTCTTCATGCCATTCACTTGCATAAGAAATCATTCCTCCACAAGGATGATCTCTAACTACCATGTCAGACAATAACATACATACATACATGTATACATATAAACATTAGCATAAAATAATCATGATCACTGATAACCCTATCAAACAATTGCATTCATACATACATATATACATATATAGACATCAGCATAATCATGATCACAACATAATTACAAGTTATCATAAGGTCAAGATTAAGAGAACTCCCTTTATCTATGCAAAACATGCACAACATTGAGGACAATAGTTCCCAATGTAGCCAACCCATTTGACGCCTGAAATCCATTTGCTTTATCTTTCCTATTACATTTCTCATGACTGTCATGCCACTTTCCATTTACCCCAATGGACCCAACCAATATATCCAACTGGTTGTCATCTTCTTGTCTTCAGCTTCCCAATGGACCCAACCAATATATCCAACTGGTTGTCATCGGGGGTCTTACATTACTTGTTGGGTTTCATTCAGCTCTCCCCGAGCCCCATTAACTTTCCTCTTTCCCCAAGCAATTCCTATGACCCTCAAAACACAAAAGGCAAGAGAAAGAAACAAACAAAAAGAAAAACATGAAAAACCAATAGAAATATTACACCACAAACAAAGTGGCATGGCCATGCACCAAACATTAAAAAAAAACAAAAAAAAATGGTAAATCAAGCACAAGAAAATCACAAAGCACCAAAAGAACAAAACTAGCAACAAACACCATGACTCAGCCCCATGGTTTCCCAATGCTTCCAAGGGAAACCTCAACCTGAGCCATCTTCAATGTTTCATGGCAGTCTCTTTTTCCATGCAATCCACTACATCATACTGCCATAAACACACAATTGTCAGTGCATAAATAGACATAACAATATACTGGTTACCTTACCTTTTTGTTCCAAGCACACTACCTTGTAATTGAACATGTATACATACCACCTCTCAAGGTACTCCAATTCCTTAACAAATCCAGCTATCACTGGAAACCTACTGTTATACCTGTCAAATACATTTTCATGAATATAGCACATATCCACATAATGTTAGACAAAATCAAGGTTAAGAAGATTTCATGTATGCAAAGCACTCATTCATTTGGAATTGTGGTTTCCAAACATAGCCAAAGGAACTATCACCCAATTCCTTTCTTTTACCTTTTTCCTTGTTGCAATTGAGTCTTATTATGTGCTATAACATCACCCAACGGTTAGTTATATAAAAAAATCAACTCTTACCTTGTCATGCTAATACCAAGCATGTTGTCTTGCAACTGTTCACACATGTCAGTCACATGTTCCAAGATCGAGACATCGTATCTATTAATTTAAAATCATCCTTTACCAAGAATAACGACCATGTCATAATAAACTCATAGTCATTAGTCATAATACTACAACTAGCACCCACTTGCAATCAAGTGCATATTAGTTGTCTCAGCACATATTGTGTTAGTACAACTGTCTTAAAACAAGATCGTTCCTTCATGTAATCTTATATACACATACTCATACCATGAAATTAATCAAACATTAAAACAACCTATAAACAAAACCCATTACTATCCATGGTCCACACTAAGGTAGAAAGAGGCAGTTACTATAATAGCCCTATCTCCAAAGCTCTACTAAATTTAACCACACTTTCCAAAACTGGATTCTCATTTCTCATACATTTGTACCTTAAAACATACCACATAATCATGCCACCATTCCACTTCGTAGATTTCATGTCAAGCTTATAAATGGAGTCATGTGAATCGTAGTCCACTACTCTACTCTTCATCCCTGATATTCTATTTCTTGCAAACATACCATGTTAGATAAACCAAATAGATGACATAATAAAACTCATACCTCAATGTCTATCAAGGGAGGCTATCACATCTTCACAAGTCAATGCAAATTAGTACGACAAAATATCACAAATATATTGAATCATAGTTGAATATCATAACCATAACCATCTACACAGGGCAATCCAGATTAGCATGATACATATAACATCAAGATCTTAAATGCAATGACCATAATCATCATGTGTATGACCGCAATGCATATAACAAGTTAACTATCATGCATGACTAACCAATGCACATGCATATGACCACACTGATTAAGTAGGATCTATCATGCATGTAACCAAAACATCAATATAATGACATGCATGTATATAATCATAATGCATATAACAACCATTAACCATCATACCTTTATTCCCAACATTTAAACCTGTATGATGATCTGCTCTACCCCCAAGGTCCATTGCTGCAACCTCATTCTGATAATCAACATCTCCTCCTCCATCTCAACAAACATATCAATATCATAACATACCAACAACATCATGACGACACAAACTGCATAATGGCCACCACTATGCATGTTTTACCTACTATGCATGCATAACCATATATAGTTAGCTCATCTAGTCCAAGTGTTTGAACCTGGAAATTATGATACCACTATGTAACCGCTCCCTCCCACATTTACCCAATTTCACAAGCTCGGCAAGGTAAACATGAGACGAGTGTCACTATGACATGACCTGACCTCCAAGTTCCAATTATGGAAGTGGGGCCTACAAAACGACACACTAACAACTCACATATATCCCTCAGGACACTAGGTCAGCCAGAAGTCAGTCCACAACCTTTGATGACAAAATCCTAAGCTGGAATGGATTTCTCACTGACCTAACCCCCAATTGCACCTACAACAAGGTATGCATGTGGTTATGAGCCTCCAACCACACTCACAAGCCTAGATGTTAGCGGTTGTGACCTAAAATCCTCAATTCAAGGCGTGCGGTCTCGGGATCACCTTTTTAGGCTAGCCTTTAGACCATTGCCCAAAACATCTTGAAACTTTCCAAAAGCATAAGCTACATGACAACAGTGTCAAACATTCAAACTTGAACAAGATCTTGACCTAGATAGGCCTAGTACTTAGCAAACATTTCGTCAAACACATGGTAAACATGTAATCTACAGGTCATGAATGCATATCTTGATCATAAGCTAATAGTATTCACCTGAGAATCAACAAGAAGGCTCTAAACCCTCTCCAGCTAGTTGCAGTAGCACTTGTTAGTCCATGCATTCATCCCATAAATTTTTCAAATAACCCTAGCCATTGATGATTGGGAAAGAGATCCCTGGTAGCAGGATGTTCGTGAATTATTGATCAACATGAAGGATATCTATGGTTGAACCCACACCCCATGGTCTTCAACATAAATTTTCCAAAGTTCGTAAGGAAATTCTCCTTCTCTACTACAAGTGTTGGATTTTTTATGCAATTAGGGTTTTAAGATAGGGGTAAAAGAAACAATTTGTTTAAACTATTTAGAAGAGGGTATATTTCATGCTCAACTAAAAAAATTGCAAGTCCCCTTCTTATCATGCTCAATTAAAAAGAAACATCCATACTTCACCTTATTTTCATTCCCAAACTTCTACCAGAAATTTATACATGATGTACTGTTGAAAAATTGAAAAAAAATTGCAGGGTTTTTGTCAAAAGGTGGAAAGGAAAAATTCAAACTTACCCTCCCTTTGATTTTCCTCCTTGAATTCTAGGTTTTGGGTAAATAAGTTTCTCATAATCGGACTCTTTGTAGATCTCTACAATTTCTTGTAGAACCCGGAAACAATCTTGTAGCACTTTGTGTCAATTGTGTAGCATTTTGTGTAATTCTTGTAGCGATATCCTACAAGTTCTATAGCTCCTCTATAATAGTTTATGAAAGTGATGGCTCAGGTAGCTTGTCCTTCAACAGTGGTGGTGAGCCTCCTTAACTTTAAAATACATTTTTTTATATGCCAAATGAGGCTTGGAGCCCAATTTAAGTGATTGGTGGTCAAGTGGTTAGGCTCAACGTGTTGTATGAGATGGCCCCACCTACCACCCTTGCAGACAAACCCCGACGATAAATAGGCATGGTGGGCCACCCTTCGAAGTCATCACCCCTTTTTTTCTTTTCCTCCACAGGGGTGATGGAAAAAGGAGAAAACTACAGTTAACTATCAAGGTGGATGAGACCATTGATCCATTCTTAGCTTATAAAACCCCTTCTCTCGTGCATTCATAACACTTTTAAAGTGAAGATACAATCAAAAGGAATGGTTAGGAACTTGCATACATGTGCATACCTAAGGGTGCTCATGCTGATGTGTTTTAGATGATGATTTGACCATTTGATGTCTGCATGAGGTTATTGGAACATGGATGACACTGTTTGAGATCCCTCTAAGGTGAAATTTATTGTCTCCATTGATCCATCTATTGGCTTGATTTTTTTATAATGATCATTGCTAATTGAATCTCCATGACTCCGGTGATCAGAAAAAAAAAAAAAAAAAAATGCATCCATGATTAGATGTTGTTGTTATTGGTGATCTATGACATTGTAGCAGTCTACAAGGGATCTTGTAGCTACCAAGGACTAGTGTTGGAACCTCCTGATACACCATAATGCTCAAAAATCTCGGTCTAGTGCTTTATCTATGATCCTGTAGGGTTTATGCGAACTACTACAGGATTGTGTGTCTTCCTATAATAGTCACATAGACCACTTTGGATTACAATTTTCATTGGGTGTTTCTTTTCAAAAAACACGATAATTAATGGGAAGGTTGGTAATGGAAGATAGGGAATTTTTCTGTGATGGGAATGGATGGAAAGGAGGTGAAGGATTAGGGTTTTGAGGCATGGTGAGTGTAGTATTGGTGGGAAAGGTGAAAAATAATAAAAGTGATGGAGGATTAGACTCTCATGAGTCCCCTCCCTTGGTATGAAGTGAACAAATTTCAATTCTTCATCCTTTCATGTTGATAGTATCCTGTAGCAGTATAAGATCAATCCTATAACAATATAGGGCTTTGACATAATCATGTGAGAGAGGCCCTGAATTGATGTAGAAATTTTGAGAAATATTAATGAATGGATGGAGTGGACACAAAGAGATGAATGGAAGTGTTTGAAGGTGAATTTGATGCTTCTTCTATGACTATTTTGTCCTTTCATTGACTGTCACTAGAACCTTGTTGTACCCGCAGAAATGTTAAAATGAAAAATGTAAGGGCTCCTTTTCACTTTCCTTTTATTATTGTTTTTTCCTTTTCTTCTCTATTTTTTAATTTTATTTTTTGAGACATGTATGCTACCTCAAAGGAGATTTTCAACTTATAATAATGCCCCGGATGCCTCAAAGGAGGTTTTCACCAGAGGATATTTTTATTCCCATTTTTAACTTTTTTTGTTTTTTCAAACTCTTTGGTTGTCTCATGGAGTTTTTCATCCCAAGAGCTTGCCTCAAGTGCCTCATGGAGGTTTTCACCTAGGGATTTTTATTCCTTTTTCTCTCTTTTTTTTTTCTTTTTTTTCCCTTCCTTCTCTTCTCATCAAGGGTTGAATGGATTTGGAGCTTTCAGGCTTCGAAACACATTTAGGTCTCTATGTATTGAACTGGTAAATTCCTCCTTTGACAAAGGTTTCTTGTAGATTTTAAATTTGTAACCATTAAACAAAAATGGGATCTTCTCCTCATCAATTGTTCATACCTAAACATATCCATTTCCATGGAACTTTTCCACAAGGTATGGACCCAATCATATTTTCATGAATTTCCCTTTGAAGTCCTTGCATCTAGAGTCATATAGGAGGGCCCAATCAACTTCCTGAAGGTCTTCTCCCTGATATTCTTTTCATTCCAAACCTTTCTCTACAATTTCACCACTTTATTATGCATAATATCTTGCATCCTAAATTCATCAAGGTCATTTAGTTTCTATAGCCTCTCCTCCTAACCTCTTGTGATGTCAAGATCAAGTTGTGCTGCCATTTTCAAGGTGTTATTTTCAAATTCAATGGAAAACAGTTCTTTCTTACCATAAATTAGCTCAAAGAGGTCAAATCTAATGGTGTTCTTCCATGAAGTATTGTAGGCCCAAGTGGCATCCACAAGCCTAGATGCCCAATCTTTCTTATTATTTCCAACAACATTGGTTAAGATGCCTTCCAATGCTTTGTTGATCACTTCCACTTTCCCATTTTCTTGAGGGTGATATGGGGTGGAATTCCAATTCTTGATGTGATGTTGCTTCATTGTTCCCTCTATATGTTTTCCCTTAGGAACTCTGCCACCTTTTGTTTTGTTGTTGCTTTAAATGCACTTACTTCAACCCACTTTGTTAGATAATCTATACATAAAATAATATACCTATTTTGTCTAGATGGTGGGTCAATGGGTCTAATGAAATCCATACCCCATTTCTCAAATAGCTCAAGAGCCACTTGAGGTTATAATGGAATTTCATCCTTTTTTGAGGGCTTACCCATCCTTTGACACTCATCACATTGAGAATTGTACCTCTCAGAATCTTGATGTAGGGTAGGACAATAGTATCCTATGCAGAGATTATTGAAGGTTGTCCTCTTGGCAGAAAAATGGCCCCACAGGGTCTATCATGGCATTCTGAGAGGATATCAAATACTAATTAATCTTCCCTTATACACCTCCTCAAAATATAATCTGGTCCCAAATTGAAAAGGTTTCCCCCAATCCAAGTGTAAGGGGCACTTTTCTTGGAATTTTTTCTCTTTTCCTTAGAGGATAACTTGGGAGGAAATTGTCAAGGAACCAAGAATTTTACTATGTCAGAAAAACAGGGTGAAAACAATGAAATGGTGAAGATTTTCTCATTTGGGAGCCAATCATCTATAATTTCTTCATTCCATGCGTGTAGGGTTAGTCTAGATAAGAAATAGACAACCACATTCTCTTTCCCTAGCTTTTCAAAAATGGTTAGATCAAACTGTGGTAATAGAAATTTACTATGTCAGAAAACTAGGGTGAAAATAGTGAAATGGTGAAGATGTTCTCATTTGGGAGCCAATCATCTATAATTTCTTCATTCCATGCGTGCAGGGTTATTCTAGATAAGAAATAGACAACCACATTCTCTTTCCCTAGCTTTTCAAAAATGGTTAGATCAAACTGTTGTAATAGAAATAACCATATAATAATCCTAGCATTGACATCAAGTTTTTTCATTAAATACTTAATGGTTGCATGATCAATGTGCACAAAAAATTGGTACCCTATAATTTAATGCCTAAACTTATTCAAGGAATGTACAATAGACAAAAGCACTTTTTCAGTGACATTATAGTTGAGTTCAATCTTGTACAAATTCTTACTGATGAAATAGACAACATAAGGTATCTTACATTCCAATTGTCTTAAGGCTACACCTACAACTTTTTCATATGCATTTATGTGAATATGAAAAGGCAAGGCCCAATTTGGGCCCCTAAGAACTGGTGCAATTTTCAACTTCTCCTTGAGCTCTTCAAATGCTTCTTGACATTGTTTTATCCAACAAAAATCTAAATCTTTTGTTAGCAAACCAAACAAAGGTGAGTCCATTTTACTAAAATGCTTGATAAATTTCCTATAATATCCATCTAGTTTGAGGAAGATCCTAACATCTCTTTGTTTCTTAGGAACATGGACCCTTCGGATAATGACAATATTTTTAGGTTCAACTTGAATCCCTCCCTTAAAGAGGAAGTGACCTAGAACAATCCCTGCACTCATAGAAAATTCATATTTTTCTAGAATTAAAGAGAGATTCATTTCAATGCATCTTTTCATAACTTTACACAAGTTAGAGAGGGCTTCCTAGAATTCATCTCCATAAGAAGTAAAGTCATCCATCAAAATTTCAATAGATTCATGAACAAGATCAACGAAAATACTCAATACTTCCCTCTGGTAGGTAGAAGGGGCATTATACAAGCCAAAGGGAAGGAACCTATAGAAAAAGGTCCCCCATGGACATGTGAAGGTGGTCTTATCCTTGTCTTCAAGACTGACTTGGATCTGATTATACCCACTGAAACCATCTAGAAATGAAAATAACTTTTTCCCTGCAAGACCATCCAAAACTTGATCAATAAAAGGTAAGGGAAAATGATATTTCTTGGTAGCCTTGTTAATTTCCTTGTATTCAACAAAAACTCTCTATTTCCAATTCTTCTGGGGCACAAGAATAAAAGGGGATACCCATTTACTATTTGAAATAGGATAAATGAATCCTACATCTAACAATTTCAAAAATTCTTCTTTTACTATGTCTTTAAGGGAAAGGTTCATCCTTCTCTTGGGTTGGTGCATAGGTTTTTGGCCCTCTTTGATGTATATGTGATGTTTACATACTGGAGGATGTACCCCTTTCATCTCTTTGTAATCCCAAGAAAAGGCATCAAGTTGTTGCCTTAAGACAATGAGCAATTGTTCCTCTTGTTCTGCTGAAAAGGAAGGATTGATTTTTAGGATTCTAGATGGTCTTATTTCCACAATTTTGACACAGTCTTAATCAAAACCAACAGTGAGTAATTATTCCCATGGAAATGGCACAAAAATTGACGAGTCTCGGTATTACAACAACAACAATGTTGCAACTACCAAGGCTACCAACTTTAATTTATCAATATAGAGTTCATACAAACTTAAGAGGTGACAATGTTATTGCAGAGTAAGCATGATTTCTACTTAGGATGCTTTGAAGCAATGGATTAAAATAAAGTGTGCAGAGACCATTTTCTAAAATTCCAAGAAAGGAAATTATTAAAATTAACTTTTTAGGAAAATTTAAATTGAAACTTTACTTCTATTGCATCAAGGAAACAATAATATATTTGCAAGTAAAAAAATGTTGAAATATAAAACCATAACTCTATTTTTCATAAATTAAATGGCATGAATGTAAACCTAAACTAGTTGCATGAAATGAAATACAAGAGAGAAAAACTATGTTATTTAATCCATATTAAACTCTAATATATCTGCAAAAACCATTAAATTCTCAAAAGGAATCAATGCGAACTATTTTTACGCTATCTAACTGATGATCAAAACTGTATACCCTAATTGTAGATTTAAAGATATAATGTTGAAAGGATGTTGCACAAAGGGTATTTGGTCTCTTCAATTTGATTCCAATGCTTGGGGTAGGTCGTAAGGTGATGGAGATTGAAAAATAGGCATAAGAGTACATTTTGGCTGAGTTATGAACAATTCTGTGAAGTGTTACAGGATGTTACAGGATTTCATCTGAGAGTCATCTAAGGGCTCAAAAAATATTATGAAGGTGGGAGAAGATAGTACAAGGACCTTTCCAAGCTTATACCTACTCAATATCCCACCGTGCACAAGGGGGAAAGAAAACTAACGGTCTCCCTACAACTATGTAATGTAATTTTTTTGTGCGCATACAGTTTGGAGGAACTAATGGGAATGGAAAAAAGGACATTGAGGGATATTGTGTGGTTGATGGAAAATGATGTTATTTTATCTTATGAACCAATAAATCTTTCTTTCACACAAAGTGATTATTCAACTTGTAAAAATAACTCGAAATTTGCAACTGCTAATGAAATTAGACTAAGATCAATAGACACAAATTTCTTCTACTCAATCTACGGAAAGGAAAACATATAATACAAACACATACAATAATTCAATCATAATGAACACAATATTTTTACTTCAGGAAAAATATTCATCCATTTGTATTATATCATATGAGAAAATTTATCTATTACTATGACAACTTCAATCCTTGAAGCTCAACCTGCACTACAATATTGATCTCCTGCTCTTGAGTCTGCTCTTGAAATAATTTGCCATATCTAGGCTTCTTGCTCCTCTTATTTCCTTGTGCAATTATTGAGGAAATTAGCTCTTATTTTCTTGCACAATTCCCAGGATAAAAAAATCACTTACTACATGCAAACATTGTAGACTCACTAGTATACAATAATGATTACATTGATGCCTTTTTTCTCCACTCAAATAGGAAATTCGAATTCCATGAATGAATAAGGTTATTTTTAGTAAATTGACCAGTTAACTAAGATATCAGTGAGTTAACAACAATTTCAACTACTCAACTGAACTCCTACTGACTCTATTCATGACTAGAGCTCAGATAATTGAGTTTCACGAACTATAACTCCACTAGATTTCTAGATCTTAGCAATAAACTCATTCAAAACTCTACTTATTACCCATAAACTTGAATTGAATGACTTAACTAAGTGACTTGGCCATTTTATTCCCGTTAACTACAACTCAAGTCATCCTGTTGATGTGGAAATTTGAATTTCTCCATTTGACTAAGGCACATGTCAAATCAAGCCTTTTATTGCTATAATTTAACACTCCCTCTTAGCAAGAAAATAGTTTTAAACCATCCTATCCTGCTCCTATGGAAATCAAACTTGGCTCTTGGCAAAGCCTTTGGCAAAATATCTACATCCTGCTCCTTTGTGGGAATGTACTACAACATGATAACCCTCCTCTATACACAATCTCTCATGTGATGGAACTTGATGTCTATATGTTTGGACATACCATGGAACACTGGATTTTTAGAGAGTTAGATACAATTTTGATTGTTACAGTGGATCAAAGTAGTGCATTATACCCATATCCTTCATTTCAAACTATCTTGCAAGGTCATCCTTGCAATACTGGATCAACCTCTCATCTCCTGTTAGTATCAAATCTTCTACATATAGGACTAAGGTGAGTAGACTACCATCTACCTAAATGTAGTATAGATTCACATTTGCTTCACTCTTAGTGAAGCCCAATCAACTGAGATAGGAATCCATGTGAGTGTACCAAGCATGAGGTTCCTTCTCTAGACCATACAGGGCTCTCCTAAGTCTACACACGTGTCTCCTTGTTAAATGTCTCAAATCCCTTATGCTTCTCAATGTATATCTCTTCCTCAACCACTCTATTGAGGAAGGTATTATTAACATCCATTTGGTGGATTACCCAAACTGTGTTGCCAATACAATTATGGTATTGATAGTGAGTATATTGGCACAAGGGAAAAATTGTCCACATAATCAACTCCCTCCACCTATGAGAATCCTTTTTCCAGAAATTTGACCTTGTACTTCTTAACACTGCCATTAGTTGAATGTGTTCACCTTGTGCACCCACTCAGAGGCAATAACATATTTTCCCTTAGGTCTAGTTACAACCTCCCAAGCATCATTCTTCCTGATGGAGTCATACTCCTCCACCATGGCATCTACCCACACCTGCTGGGAAACTTCCTCTTCAAATGAAGAAGGCTCAAAATCAATCAGTTTTGTCATGAGTGACATATATCCAATATATCTATCTAGTGATTTCCTCTTTCTACACAAGGAGCTAGGAGATCCAACCTACTCCTGAGCTTCCCGCACCAACCTATCTACCTCCCTCATTCTCTTCCTCCCTTCCCTCGAAGGATTTGTGTGAGTGAGTGCCTCTGCTTGCCTTGCTTTCTACTCCTCCACAACATCTTGTGGATCTTGTTGGGGCTCCTCCTTTGGAGCTAGAAGCTCCTCCTCTAGTGGAATTCTCAACTCTCACTACGAAGAGCTTCTCATGGTCTGCTCCTCGTAAAATTTGATCTCTCTCCTCATCACAGTCATCCTGAGTGAAGGAATATACACCTAGTAAATACGAGGTGTCTTTGTGTATCCTACAAATATCCCCCTCTCTACAGTAGGCTCCAAATTTTTCCTGCTATCTTTGTAGACATGACAATGGACCATGGATCTAAAAATTTGAAAGTGGGAGACATATAGATTCCTGCCAGAGAAAACCTCTTCATGTGTGATCATTCCAAGAATTTTGTGAGGGCTCCTATTCTGAAAATAAACAGTTGTATTACATGCTTCTTCCCATGGGTATAGTGGCAGTCCTTGACCATGCAACATTTCTCTTGCAACCCATACAATGCTTCTATTTTTCCTCTCAACCACCCCATTTTTTTGTGGGTTGTGAGATGTAGTCAACTCCCTTCTAATACCCTCGTTGGCACATAATTATTTGAAGGAATTAGACACACACCCTCCTCCATTATCACTTCTTAGGGAATTAATTTTTTGTCCAGTATCATTTTCAACTAAGGCTTTGAATTCAACAAACTTTGAATAAACCTCACTTTCTTCTTCATAAAATAGATCCTACATTTGTGGGAAAAATCATCTACAAATATCACATAATACCTGTTCTTTGCAACTGATATTGTAGAAAATTGTCCACACACATCTTAGTGAACTTGCTCCAAGATGGCTCTAGCTTCTCTATCTCACCCCTGGAAGGAGGATTTAACATATTTTCTGAAAGTGCGTCCCTTGCAAACATCATGTTGATCAAGGGTGCATTTTGGAAGTCTAGTGGTGATCTGCTGAATTATTTTCAAAGCTCCATGGTCTAGGTGCCCCATGTGCCTATTTTAGAGCTCTCTAACATCTCGACCCTGAACATGTTTTACCTTTCTATTTAATGCAGTGCATGCATCCACCACTAACTTGTAGAGATTTTTAACCCAAACAACAATTTATTTTACTTGTCTAGTAGAAACATGCTTCATATGAGTTTTCCCCTTACTAAACACCACATCATATCCACGATGTTCATGTATAGTTACAAAAACTAAATTTTTCTTCAGACCAGGCACATAAATTACATTCTTTAGGTGAAGATGGGAGCCTAACTCCTTCTTAAAGGTGACCGTTTCAATCCCTTTGGTACTATACCTTCCACCATCTCCAAGCTTTATGTGTAATTGTAGATCCTTCTCTTCTAAGATGTTTAAGAACTCCTTACTTCTTGTCATATGAAATGAAGCACCAGAATCTAAGTGCCATACACTGTCTCTTACAATACTTGTCATTCATGCAATCAGGGTGAAATCTAACTCGAATTGTGAAGTGAGAGAATCACCTCCTACTACTCCTGCAGAATTCTTACTGGATTTCTTGTGTGAACACTTGGTTGCATAGTGTCCATACTCATGGCAGTGAAAACATTTAATTTTACTGAGATCTTTCTTCTTTCCATGGTTCTAGAGATATTGTTCCTTGTCTTGGGCCTTCTTTCCCTTATTTTTCTTTCCTTTGCTAGCCAAATAAAAGTTTTATTCCTCGTTAATTTTGGATGTGACACCATCTCTATTGTTTCTTCTAATCTCCTCCTGCACCAACTCAAACCAAAGTCTCTTCCAATCAGGGAGCTTGTCTTTACCATTAACTTAATCTTGGTAGTTGTGCCAAGATTTCATAAGGACAAGGAGTGCTAAGCTCACAAGTTCATATGATGGAACATTTTCTTGAACTCCTCCAAATTCATCTCTCACATAAGTGAATCTGGATAGGTATTGAACAATAGTTTCACTTTTACCCATTCGAATGTTCCTGATCTTATCTCTCAATGCCAATTTTCTGGCAACATTGTTGCTTTGGAATAGATCTGTTAGGGTTTTTCACATTGAAAATGGAGTCTCCTTGCCATGAAAATTAGAAACCACATGATCTCTAACTCCCTCTAGAATAATACTCCTAACTTTTGTTGTGTCTTTCTTCCACTGAGCCAGTTGTTATGCATCTGATGCTATTGGTTATGGAAAATCAGTTTGTGTGTACTCCAGTACTCCATTTTCATCCAACACAAGTTCCTTCTTGTCTTTCCAAGCACATAAATTTGAAGTCACCTCCAATGAATGCTCAAGCCTCAATCCATTTAAAGACATTGTTCCTGCACTAAAGAAAATATGCACCACAAAACTCTATTATTTGATTTTTTTCTGAGAGAAGATCTGGAACCTGGTTTCTATGTAGTCTTCAACATCTCTGATACCATGTAGAAATATATTGAAATTTGTAGGTGCTAATGAAATTAGACTGAGATCAATAGACACAAATTCTCTGACTCAATTTGCAGAAATGAAATCATACAATAGAAACACATGAAATCATTCAATCACAATGAACACAATATTTTTACTAGGGAACCCAAGTGGGAAAAACCCCTCCTCTGTTTGTATTATATCAGATGAGAAAATTTATCTATTACAATGATAACTTCAATCCTTGAAGCTGAACCTGCACTGCAATACCAATCCCCTGCTCTTGAGTCTACTCTGGAAAAATACTTATCCAAATCTAGGTCTCATTCTCCTCCTATTTCCTTGTGCAATTTCTAAGGAAATTAGCTCCTAAAGAGTAGGAAAATCTCCTAATTTCTTTCATAATTCTCAAGATAAAAAAAAAAAAAAAAAAAAAAAAAACCTCACCCACTAAATTCTAACACTGTAGGTTCACTAATATACAATAATTATTGCATTGATGCCTTTTTCCTCCACTCAACTAGCCAATATTCCAGGCATGACTAGTGTTATTTTTAGTAATTTGACTAGTTAACTAAGAGATCAGTGAGTTAACAACAATTACAACTACTCAACTAAACTCCCATTGACTCTATTCATGACTAGAGCTTAGATACCTGAGTTTCATTAACTATAACTCCACTAGATTGATAGATCTTAGCAATCAACTCATGCACAACTATAATTCTTGCCCACAAACTCGAATTGACTGACTTAACTAAGTGGCTTGGCCATGTCATTCTGAAATATTGCAACTCAAGTCATCCTACTGATGTGGAAATTCAAATTTCTCCATTTGACTAAGGCACGGGTCAAATGAAGCCTTTTCTTTCTACAATTTAACACAACTATCAAAGACATCATCATTGAAGGACTGTTAAAATACTAATTGTAGAAAATCAAAATGTAAAGGAAAGCATGAGTTGATTTTAAAATAGAAACTAGATATTACATAACATAAAAATAAAATACCTTTGGTGTATGTTCATACAACCTTTATGACTAACCCTCCCAAGGAAGCTCACTCACTAATGTGCAGAAACAATACTTTTTCTTATAAACCAAACTTGTAGAGAAATAATACAACTAAATAAATGCATTAAAAAGAACATATGACAGAAATGCACAACAAAGGATCTTGAGTGCTTGGGTTGGTCCCTAACCCAAGGAAACTTAGCTCCTTAAAAAAAACTTAGATTGGAATTAAAAATGCTTCTCATTAATCTCAAAAATTGTTCAAATACATGATACGACAATGGAAATGAGAAATAACAAGCTCTAGCTCGAATGGTCACTATCTTTATTTAAAATGTCAAATCCTACTAAGCTCATAGGTTCCTTTATTTTTACAGAAACTAGTGAGGGGAATCCCCCTTGAAGGGGGGGTTTCTTCCCTCCAAAACTCCTATAAAAGTGGATTTGGTTTCATGAGATTCTTGCAATCACTGAGGTGGAGTAATTGCCACATTCTAGCCAAGTAGTTGATGAGCTAACACGAGGAACATGCCTCCTAAACCTTCTCCTATTGGTCTACAACATTCTCCTATACAATAAATTCTCCTTTTCCTACACATTTAAGGCATTAATCTAAAGGATATGACAAATATTCCTTAACCTTCATAGCGAACACATTAAAGCTCAAAAAGATGTCATAAAATGTGAAGAGAGAGAGATTAAAAGGCATTGAAGGATGGTCATATGAGCCTTGATTGGTACCTATTTAGGAGGCCCATCATCATCCTTGAAGAGTTTGATGTCATAGGGGAGGTGACATTATTGGTTGACACAAAGATCTTGCCCTTGGCGTAGCCACCCAATGGTGTAGGGTTGTGGGTGTGGTGTTGTCAGAAATCCCAACCACTTGACGATCTCTATTGAGATGAGGTTATTTTTACTTCCACTATTAACATTGAAATGCAAGGGAACATCCTTCACCCACATTTACGAGTGAAAAAGACACTCACCTTCCTCTAGTTCTTTCAGCTCACTTTGTTGGACCTTCATGGTAGAAATCAATGTGTTGGTTCCTGCATCAATGATATTCTTCCCATTGTCTAAGTCTAATTGAGAGTTAGAGCCTACATCTAAATTTGAGGCTTTTAACTTGACCACCAAAAAATTTCTCGATTAACATTCATCGATGTTATGCCAGGGGCTCTTATGGAAGTCACACCACTTTCTCGTGTCTTTCTTTGTCTTCCCTTTACCAGTCTTTGTTTGTGGTTTAGATGGTTTTTCCAAGAGTGATCTATCTCATCTTTTCACTTTTCTCTACATTTTGGGGTTGTCTTTTCCATAATTCTATTGTGAGGAGTTAAAAAATCCAAACTCTCACTTCTTTTGTTTAAAATTCTTCTTTATTTTGCCAATATATCAACATGTTGCACTGGGTAAGGAGATTCACAGAAACTCCATTTTTGTATGGATGTGTTTGTGCAATTTGTTACAATACTTGAGCACTAGATATTTCTCAAAGTTTATGATACCTAGCTTGGTGTGCAAGGTATGGAAAATATCTGTGAAATATAACACTTTTTGGTCCCTCTCCTACTGTAATGTGATCCATCTCATGTACTAGTCATTGTAGCTTGCAACAAGGTAATATTTTTCCTTCATAGAATCCTTGAAAGAGTTGCAGGTGGGTATGTCCACAAACATTATGGATTCCTTCATGGCCCTTTGTTCATAGTAAGTCTCCCACCAATCCTTGACATGGGGGACAATCTGAAGGAGTGTAAAGGTAATCTTCTCTATATTGAAAAAAATGTGGATAGAGAAACACCCTTCTAGAATCTTTAACCATTTGTCTAGAGCGTGTGCATCTTTCTAGCCTTCTAATACACCAATATCAAAATTACCTTGTACCTTGAAGGGGGTGATGCCTCTAAAGTGGACTCTTAATGAAGATGCATCAATTGTTGGTAGTCATCGAAGGATCTAGATAAAATTATCCATCATCTCATTCCTTTGTCACATGAGGGCTTCCTTGAGAAAAAATTTAATAGGATCTACTGCTCCCTCGTCTTTCTTTCCTTCCACCATGGAAGGCCATTGGGGTTTCCAAGGATGGTCTTGCAAGGGCTCAAGTAGTTCGAGTCCAAAATCATTATACCTTGACCTCATTGGAGACATGCATAGAGAGACAGATGAAGAGACTACCATTTGATACAACTAATATGAATTTATGAAGAGTACAAAATGAAATACAAAATTAGAAAAAGAACATAGAGATATAGTGAAAATTGACTTCTATTAATAAATGAAACATGTTGAAACTATAAAAATGTGGAATGAAACAAACTCGCTTGAATGGTAGTAGTTTATCTCTGAGAGGAGATGTGATGACCACACATTTTCCATAGTGCATTACAATGAGGCCAAAAGGCCCTTTTTAACATAAGAAGAAAATGAGGAAACCCTAAACATCCAAAAACCTAACCCAATGAGATGAAATGCCAAAAGGTTTATGGGACCTAATAGGGTTAGTTGGTATATCAACTTCCCAGTGTCATAAATTTTGCATACAATATCCATTTGGCGTGTTCAATATCCCATTGGAAAGTTCTAGCCAAGAATTACACATTTCGACTAAGGCCCAAGTTATAACCTAGGTCTATGTCACATAAAAAATAAATAATTTAGGGCCTCAAAATGATCTTGGAAGATTAGGACCCAAAAAAGTATATAAAAACTGTTAAGATGGAGAATTTTTCTTTGAGCCAGTGGAATAGGTGACTGGCCACCAATATCCACCTTGATCAATGGGAGTCCCAAGGCTTTTAGGAACTTCCTTCCACCATTTTTCAATGTTCTCCTTGAAGGAGTGGTCTGATTAAGAAAAATAATTTTTCTGTGCTAAAATTTCTTTTCAAATTATATTAAATATGCTTGATGATTTATGAGATTGTTTGCAAGTTTAAACATGGATTTTTGAGTGTTTTTATGCAATTTTTATGTGCAAATTAACATAAACAAATTATTGAACAAACATATAACAAACATGAACATCGCAATAAAAAATATCACAACAACACATGATGAAGGAGTTCACACCTCCTGGGCTACGTCTCATTGGTCCATCTTCCAATGGATTGTCCCTCTCTATTATGCTCAAAAGTGTGAATACATCAATTTAAAATGCTTAGAATGCTCTGAAACCTATTCCAATGGCTCAAGAATGCCCAAAAATGCCCGTGTAGCCTCTTTCTGCTCCTGATTTGGTCAAAAACTGAAGAAGTTATGACCTTTCCCAATATTCTAGTAATCACACTGCAAATTCCCCAAAATCCAGCATCATCCTATAATTTCACCCCAAAAACGTGCTAACAGAGCGACAATTTCACCCAAAACCAAGAAAAATTGTTAGACAATTTAAACGCACGCTAACACCTATGTATCGAAAATTGTGGCCATGTGCCCGGGGTTAAGGCCAACAGCCTGCCCCCGTCGGTCAGGACCTCCATCCTCCTGCACAGGTGGTCACATTATGGTGAGTGTAACTAAGGGTCGGGCCCCGCGGGCTGGCCCAACCTCTGAACTATATACCATCATAATTTAAATATAGCACACAAATAATAAGGTTAAGGAACACGATGCATGGTGCATTGGTAAAGGCTTTGTATTAGTGTTGGGAGGTCACGGGTTCAACCCCTGCTGCCTTTGCTCGAACTATAACCAAATTTTTGGTGGCCTCCTGGGCTGCCATGTGGCAGCCTCCGGCTGGGCCACATGTTAGCCTGTGGTTGGCTACCTCTTCAACCAATCAAAACCGCTCAAATTCAACCAATAAGAATGTGACACTTGGCATGATACCATTCACCGAGGTACTTTGACCAAGTCAAATTGCCACATACCTTGCCCAGTCAGTGCCACGTCAGCAATACAGACTGCTGACTGGGCTATCAATTTTTTTGAAAAATTCATCTATTTAGGAAAGTGAACATAGCTTGTTTCTGGATTCATACGAAGTCCATTTTGCACAAAATGAGTTGCACCAAATTTAGGATAACGAGCACTACGCAGTTATCCAAGTTCCACACCAATACGAAAACTTTTAATTTTGAGCTATTTTTTGAGAACCTAATCATTCCTCCCCCATCATTGCAAATTAATCACTTCACCATAGAAATTTTCTGAATGAAATGAAATGGGCTTACCATATTGCATAAGGACTATGCCCATGGCATAGTTGCATACATCAACCTAAAAATCAAATGACTTTTTCAAGTTTAGAATAACAATTATAAAGGTTGAACTGATATTTTGTTTCAAAGCATCAAATTCCTCTTGTTTTTCCCCCCCCATTGGAAGACCTTTTGCACAACTGCCAAAGAATGAAAATGAGCTACAATAGAATAAAATTTTATAAAATTCTTCCTCCAACATTGGGCTGCTCCCAAAAAACCTCTTATCCAAATGACTATCTTGAGCATTGACCAATCCATAATGGCATCAATCTTGGATAGGTATAACTTCAGCTCACCTTCTCTAATATTATGGCCCAAGTACATCAAAGAAGTTTTACCCAACACATACTTTGACATCTTCAATAACAAATGTTCTTGACATACGACATCAAGTATTTTTTTCTCACACATGACATGTTCATAATGAAATTTTCTGAAAATGAAAATGTCATCCAAGTAGACTATCATGTCTAGAAATGGCTTCAATACATCTTTCTTCATATGCATGAAAGTAGTAGGAGCATGGAAAAGACCAAAAAGCATAACAAGCCATTCAAACAAACCTTTCTTGGTTTTGAATGTTGTCTTCCATATGTCTCCTTCAACAACTCTACTTTGATGATAGCCACTCCTTGAATCCCATTTAATGAAATGCTTTCCATTCTTCTTGGACACCAAAACAATAGGTGCACCACATGGTGAAGGAGATGGTTGGATGATCCTTTTGTTCAACAATCCTTGGATTTGCTTTGTTATTTCTGCACTTTCCCTTCTTGACATCCGATGCATGTCAATGTTAGAAAGAAGACACTTTTGTTGCAATGGTATTTCATGTTGGATTCTCCTCTTGGAAGGAAATCCCTTTTCTTTCTGAAACACCTCATCATCATGGTTAACAACATCAACCAAATCAATTTTCAAATTTGAATTACAACCATCAAACGCTTCATAATCAACATCAACATTGGGTTTGATCATAAGAAGCAATAAATTCTTGCTTGAATTCACTAGTCTTTTCATTTGCCCTACATTAACTAATGAAAGATTTAGTTTCTTGTGATGGGCTCTCACAATATACTCCACACCATCTTTGAACAAGTGGTACTTGTTTTCATGATAATAGAAGATTGATTTTCTATCATAGAGGTAAGGACTACCCAAAACAATTCCTGAAATATCAAGTGGTACAACATCTAATTCAACTTCATCAATGAAGTTTGCTATGATTGCAAACCAAAGAATACATTTTCTTGTAACCTGTAAGTTTGTGTCCTTGCATATCCAACCCAATGGATATGGCTTGGGATGTAAAATTGTTTCAAGATTAAGTTTCTTGACTAAATGATCAGATATTAAGTTGGCTTGAGACCCACTATCAAATAGTGTGTCGATTTGTGTATGTTTTGAGATTACCCTCACATGAAATAATTCAATCCTTCTTTCTTCATTTGGAGTACTAGTGTGACAATTTGATATATCAGTGCTAGCCATGGATTCTTTTCCTTTTATACACATGGCCATAATTTTAGTTTCATCACCCGAATCGGATCCCAAATCCTTTTGAATGATGTCAATTGTCTTTTCTTTTCCTTTGTTGTTGAATTTCTTAGGCCTCATATCAGGATGAAGCTTCCAACAATTAGCTTCATCATAACCCTCTTTGGAACAATGTTTACATATTGTTTTTTGTCCTTCCTTTTTAATGGATGCATTTTTATTTCCTTTGAAACCCTTTTCTTTTTCTTTACCCTTAAATGGATTTTTACTACCCTCTTCTGGAGTGTTTTGCCCCCTTACCTCAAGATGAGTGGTTTGCACACACACCTCATCTAGATTATTGGGATTAAACATAAGGATAGTATGCCTAAGGTAACTATGTAATCCCCTTATGCACTTTAGCAATGTGTCTTGTGATTTCAAATCTACACCTAACATTAGAGACATTTTTCTAAATTCTTGGGTGTAATCTTGCACATTTTGACCTTTAAGTTGTCTAAAGTTCTGCTAATTCATGATGGATTTCTACATATAAGCTAGAGGGTAGAATTGTATTTGAATTGTAGCAATGAAATCAGACCAATAAATTGAGATCTTACTATTTTTTTTATCTCCTCTTGTGTATTTGATTCCCACCATACTAGTGATGCACCCTCCATCCTCAAGGAAGCTAATTGAATCTTTATGTCATCCTCTTGAATGTTTTGAATTCTGCAATCGACCTCCAATTGAAGATTCCAATTATCAAGCTTCTTTTCATTCACTTCACCATTATACATGGGCAGTTCAAATTTAACATCAGATTTTAATAAGGGTGATTTACCAGTTTTGTTTGAGATACGTTGATGAGTATGAGTAAGGGTTGTGATAGTGGAAGAGGGTGAAGATGCCTATGAAGAAGAAGATGAAGAAGATGGTGGAGAGGGTGGAGGTTTACCTCCATTTCCATTACATCCTCCTCCTAAAGAACATTCTCCTTTGGGAGGTTTGGAGCTCTTACCTTGCAGTTTGGTATTCCTCTCTTCATAGAGTACCTTCACCATCTCTGTCATATTAAAGAAAGCCTTCCTGAAGACCTTCTCATCCTCTATCATGTTTTTAGGTTCTCCTTCATGAGACATGCTCACTAGAGTCTCAACTGCAACTTGAGGAAGAACTGGTGATGGAGATTGTGGTAACCTTTCCCTCCTTCCCCTTGACCCAACTTCAGGGATTTCAACCAGCTTCCCTTCTCCTCTCTTGAGTTTTAACCTTGTAAGCATGAAATTCACTTGCAAACAGTTAAATCCTTCTTGCACAAATAAAACCAAGAGCTCAGATACAAAACTTGATCTAATTAAGAAAATTAGTTTTGTTGTGCTAAAATTCGTTTTCAGATTTGTTATGAAACCAGCTCACAAAAAGATAGAAAAGATAGATCAACGCCTTAGAATTTAGCCTCTTCGAGGGGGAAACCTCCTTTACCTTACATAAATGAACAATTCTTGGATGATACAAATGAAAAGACCTCCTTTCTATATATAGGAGTCTAAGCAGTCATCATATAATTAGAGTCGACATAACAATAATAATGTAAGGGCACAATAATAACAATAGTGGGCTTCTATGGGGCACAATAGTAACAATATGTGGACTACATGGGTGCAAAAATATAATAAGGGGGTTGTACTAATAACAATAAGGGGTTACACTAGTAGTATAGGGGCCTAACATGCCCCTCTCCTTCAAAAAGTGTTGTCCTCAACGCTTGAGTAGTTCTTGATGCTTATGTATAAAATTCTTGTCCTCCCATGTGGAATCTTCAATGGGTAAGTTCTTCCACTTGATGAGATACTCTGAAATTGATCGATTTCGTAGCTGTCGGGTTCTTGTTTCTGTGACTGCTCCAGATTCCAATATGATTTTTCCTTCCTCTTCAAGTTCTGGAAATATTGTTTGAATTGGGAACTTCTGCAACTTTTGAATGAGTGGCCATACTTCTTTATCCTTTTTCCATTCATCCCTTGCTTCTTTTATCCACTCTGGTTGGATAATAGAAATAGCACAAAACAATGCTTCCACATCCTCATCCTTTCTTGAGAGTGCATCTGCCACCACATTTTGCTTCCCTTTTTTGTATATGATTTCAAAGTCATAATCCAACATCTTTGTGACCCACTTTTGTTGCTCTTTAGAGGCTAATCTTTGTTCTAAAAAGTATTTAAGGCTATCATGATACGTTTTTACCTTGAAGTGTCTTCCCATTAGGTAGGGTCGCCATTTCTTAAGTGCATGTAGTATTGCCAACATTTCCTTCTCATAAATAGCTTTGTGTAAAAGCTTTCCCTTGATTGGACGACTTTCAAAAGCAATGGGTCTTTCATCTTGCATTAAAACAGCACCAATTCCATTTCCTGAAGCATCACATTCCACAATAAAGGTTTTTGTGAAGTCCGGTGTAGCTAAGACAAGTGCTTGGCACATTGCCTCTTTAAGATGTTCGAAGGCCTTTGTTGCTTCTGGATTCCATGAAAATGCATCTTTCTTCAATAATGTTGTTAGAGGTGCTGCTATTCTCCCATAATTCTTAACAAACTTGCGATAATACCCTATCAACCCGAGAAATCCTCGCAGATGCTTTATGGATGTGGGGATATTCCATTCCTTAATGGCTTTAATTTTGCTAGGGTCTACCTTAACTCCTTCATGAGATACAATATGACCCAGATATTCCACCTCTTGTACTCCAAAGAAACATTTGGATCTTTTTGCATATAATTGTTTCTCCTCCAATAGTTGTAGCACCCTGTCAACATGTTCAACATGATCCTTCCAAGACTTGCTGGAGATTAGTATATCATCAAAAAATACTAACACAAATTTTCTAAGGGTGGGTTTGAAAATGGAATTCATCAAACCTTGAAATGTAGAAGGTGCATTGGTAAGGCCAAAAGGCATGACCAAAAATTCATAATGACCCTCATGAGTTGTAAATGTTGTTTTTGGAATGTCTTCAATCTTCATTCTGATTTGATGATATCCTGAACGAAGATCCAACTTGGTGAAGTAAATTTATCCATGCAATTCATCTAGTAATTCATCAATGACATGAATGGGAAACTTATCTTTAACAGTGAGCTTTTTGAGCTCCCTATAATCCAGACACATGTGCCATGATCCATCCTTCTTGTGCACCAATACTAATAGAGCAGAGAAAGAACTTTGACTAGGTTGAATTATACCAACCTCTATCATTTCTACAACCATACGTTCAATTTCACTCTTTTGGGCATAGGGATATCTGTACGGCCTAATGTTTGGAGGAACACTTCCTGGAATCAGATGAATAGCATGATCATGATCACGAATAGGTGGGAGACCTTTGGCAGTCTCAAATACCTTGGAATGATTGTCCAAGGCTTTTTGGAGATCTGGAGAAATAGATGATTTCGATGTGGAAACATCTAGCAAACATAATTGTGAAATTACACCTCTTTGTTCCTTTTTTAGAAGCTTTGTCACACCGTTAAAACTAATTATCTTTCCCGGTTTCCCTACAATACCCCTTAATTCAACTTCCTTTCCTTCCGCAGAAAATTTAATGAAAATTTCTTGAAAATTAAAAGCTATTGCACCCAAGGATTGTAGCCATTGGACTCCTAGTACATCAGCACCTCCCATTGAAATGGAAAGCATTGGGCTAGTCATTACATATTCTCCCATGGATAGCTTGATATTATGGCACTTTCCAGAGCAATTTATTGTTCCTCCATTTGCAACCATCACTTGACACTCTGGTGCTGGATATAGGAAGCAATTCAATTCTTTTACTACCTTACAATGAATAAAATTGTGGGTACTTCCTGAATGAATCAACACTATTACCTTTTTCTTTTTGATTTGTCCTTCTATCTTAATGGTTTGAGGAGTTGTAATTCAAGCCAATGCATTACAAGATATGGTCGGATTCATTTCTTCTTTATCTAGGCTTTGTTCCTAGAGTATATCCTCTTCTTTTGACCTTTCTTGCTCCTTTTCTTCTTCCTCTTCACAATCTATGTAGAATAATTTCTTCTCAGCACACTTATGACCTTTAGTGTATTTGCTATCACAACTGTAACAAAGCCCTTTTTCTCTTTTTTCTTCCAATTATTGTGGTGTTAACCTTATAGGTTGTGGAAGACTAGGGGCAACAACACTTCCATCTTTATAGTTGTGTGTGGTATGCTTCCTGGTTGCCATAATTTTTCTTTCCATTTTTCTTGCTAACCTGAATGCCTTCTCTAATGAATCAGGTTCCCAAAGGCGAACATCATGTTGAACATTATCCTTTAAAGTCCCTATGAAGACATCAATCCTTTGCTTCTCTGGAATATAATTTACCCTTCTATTCAATTTTTGGATGTCTTCAATGTGCTCTTCCATTGAACCCTTTTGTTTGATATTTATCAATTGGCTAAAGGAGTTTCTCTTTGTATCCTCATAATGTGCTATCATTTCCTCCATGAAAATTGACCACGTGACAAGTGGTTTATGAGAGCAAAGCAATTGATACCATACAAACTGATTTGGTTCCAAATATAAAGTTGCAATACGTACCTTTTGTGTGTTTTGCACATTATTGAGATCGAAAAATTGTTCCATTTGTAATATCCATGTTGCGGGATCCTTGCCATCAAACTTCCTCATATTGGTTTTTCTTGATTTTACGAGCTCAATCTTGAAACGACTGTAACTCTGTAATTTCAGATCTTCCAATTATGAAATCACGACCTACAGTAGCCCTCTGCGTCCTCTTCCCAATGCCACTAGTCTGATCCAAATTGGATTCTCCAAGGAAGATTTATGCCAAATCTCCCACAGTGACCTGATTATAGACTAGTTCAGTAGAGCGAATTTGTATGACATGCCACGTGTCACTGTTTCGACCTTTGGATCTGAAAAATGTACACAAGAAACTACAATCCGTCCTCGTTTTGTAACTTCTTACGAAATTTCAATGTGATTCTCAAAACAAAAGTTATGACTATTTTACCAAGGTCACCTGTTTGGAATGTAATTTAGGATTCTACAAAAAGGCTAACTTCCTCAGATCATATCTCCACAAATATTGCGTAAAAAGCTTTGAAATTTGGACCCGAGGTTCAGTGCGATTTCGTCTCAAATGGGTTTTTATTGGCTTCTGAAACGTTGCAGAAAAAAAAGTTATAGCGAAAATTCCACAATGACCTATTTGAAGCAGCGAAACCCTAGAATCCATAGCTCTGATACCAAATGTTATGAAACCAGCTCACAAAAAGATAGAAAAGATAGATCAATGCCTTAGAATTCAGCCTCCTCGAGGGGGCAACCTCCTTTACATTACATAAATGAACAATTCTTGGATGATACAAATGAAAAGACCTCCTTTCTATATATAGGAGTCTAAGGGGTCATCATATAATCAGAGCTAACATAACAATAATAATGTAAGGGCACAGTAATAACAATAGTGGGCTTCTATGGGGCACAATAGTAACAATATGGGGACTACATGGGTACAACAATATAATAAGGGGGTTGTACTAATAATAATAAAGGGTTACAATAGTAGTATAGGGGCCTAACAAGATTATATAAAATATGATTGAGGATTTATGAGATTTTTACAAGTTTAAAAATGGGTTTTTGAGTGTTTTTATGTAATTTTTATGTGCAAATTAACATAAAAAAATGTCTAAACAAAATTATATAACATACATTAGCATCACCATAAATAGTATCGCATTAACACATGATGAAGGAGATCATCGTTCCTGGGCTACGTCTCCTTGGTCTAGCTTCCAATGGCTTGAACCTCTCTATTATGCTCAAAAGTGTGAATACATCAGTTTATAATGCTCGGAATGCTCTGAAACCTATTCCAATGGCTCCAAAATGCCCAAAAATGTCTGTGTAGCCTCTTTCTACTCCTGATTTGGTAAAAAATTGAAGAAGTTATGGCCTTTCCCAATATTCTGCTAATTGCACCGCAAATTCCCCAAAATCTGACATCATCCGAGAATTTCACCCCAAAAACACACTAACGGAGCAACAATTTCTCCGAGAACCGGGCAAAATTGTCGGACAATTTAAATGTTCGCTAATACCTATGTACTGAAAATCGTGGCCACGTGCCCGAGCTAAGGCCAATGGCCCACACCCGTCGGTCAAGCCCCCCATCCTCCTTCGTCGATGGTCGAGTTATGGTGAGTGTAAGCAAGGGTCGGCCCCTGCGGGCTGGCCCAACCTCTGAACTATGCACCATCATAATTTAAATATAACATGCAAACAATAAGGCTAAGAATGACACATGCTGTATTGGTAAAGGCTTTGTATTAGTGCTGGGAGGTTGCACATTCAACCCCCGCTACCTCCGCCTGGACTATAACCAAATTTTTGGTAGCCTCTTGGGCTACCACATGGCAGCCTCCGGCTGGACCACATGTTAGCCCATGGTTGGCCACCTCTTCAACCAATCAAAACCATCGAAATTAAACCAATAAGAATGTGCCACTTGGCATAATACTATTCGCTGAGGGTAATTTGACCAAATCAAACTACCACATACCTTGCCCAATCAGCACCACGTCAACAGTACGAATTGCTCACTGGGCTATCAATTTTTTTGAAAAAATCACTTGTTTGGGAAAGTGAACAGAACTCGTTTCTGGAGTCACACTATGTCCGTTTCATGCGAAACGAGTTGCAATGGATTTAGGATAACGAGCACTACGTGGTCATCTAGGTTCCACACCAATATGACAACTTTTAATTTGGAGCTATTTTTTGAGCACCTGATCAAGGAGGGATGGAAAATCCAAAAAGATTCAAATATAAAAGGTTTGTTTTTAGTATAGCCTTTACAGTCAATATCTAAAGCCATTAGCTAATAATCAGATCAAAAACTTGGAAAAATCGAAGCCTCTATTGCAATGCATATCAGGAACAATGATTCAGATACTAAGAATCTGTCTATTCTAAAGGCAGTTTGGGCTTGTTCTCCTCTATGATTATTCCATTTATGAATTCCATTGGTGGTTTCCTAGTCTACTAATTTGAAGTGATATATCATCTCCATGAAACATATTGAGTATTCTAAATTCTTCAAAAATCCCCACTTATTTTCATCTAGTGATTTTACTATGTATAAATCTCCCCCATAATCCACTAGGATTCCTGAATTAGGTTATATATGTTTTGAAAACTTTAAATGCAGTTTATTTTGTCTCTTTGTACATTGGGCCCATAAACATTTTTAATATACCCAAACATTTTTTATCCTACCTTATCAAATATGGTTGTTAAATTTCTTTGAGTAGCTATGAAATTAGAGACAATGATTTCATTTGGAATCCATAATATGGCGAGACCTATATAGGCACCACATTCATCCACTACCATCAATTGATAACCCTTCCAAATTGTGCTTTAAATTCTATTGATTTGTGTACCACCACATTTTGTCTCCCGAATCAGGACTATTATAGGATTTTCTTGAGTGATTTTGGTTTTGAGAAGCCTGTGCTTGGATTTACCATTCAAACCTCTTTGATTCCATGGAATTATTTTCATTAGTGATCGCGGGGAGATGGGTGGAAGGCCTCTATCATTAGGGTTATACTTTCAGAATTTACCAAAAATTGTCCCATTTTACTGAATTAATTGTTTGTTACTTTTTCTTCCTCTCTTCTTTTCATCCTTGAACAACTTAATGTTTTCCTTATGACTACTTTTTTTTAACCCTAAGTGAAGAAGAGGCAAGATTTGGCTTGCCTTTTCAGTATTGATGCATAATCATTTTGGATTTGATGTAAGCATTTGAGATGAGTTCCACTTCCTTTTCTAGGATATATAAGGGATATTTGTTTTTCCAAGATGATACAATCAATTAGAGGTCAAGATTCTCTAGCTCTATCTCTTCTACCTCCTCTACTTCTCCTGGTCCTTCTGGGTCCTAGATCATCTCCACATCTGCCATGATTTTGTTAGCAGTTTGATCCTACAACTTCCTTATTTTAGCCAAATATTATGGATTCAACTCTAGTTCTTGACTTGGAGTTCCTTTCTCCCCCTCCTTTTTTATTTCATTGTTTACTGGATTTGAATCTGAGTTTGATAAGGCTAAATATCTATTATTTTCCCTCATGTTGTCCCATGTTGCTCCTCCATTATCTTTTATATTAGATATTCTTCTATTTATAGCTTTCTCAAATCCACCTTGAATGTTCTCTAATGAAGCTTTTAAGGGCCGTTGATTTAGATTAAGTGGTGACATGTTATGTAAACTTGAAGGTGATGGAAAATTTGCAAGTAAAATTTTATGTATTTTGGGTAATTGATCACTTCACTAAACACATAAAATAATAATTTTTAAACTTAGTTAACAGTAATAACAGAGACAATATACCATATCAGAAACACATAACAAAAAAAATGATAAAGGAGTTCACCCCTCTCCTGGGCTACATCTCCTAGTCCAGCTTCCAATGTTGGGCCTCTTTCATTAAGTGCTTAAATTTGTGTTTACATGGATTTACATTGCTTAGAATGTAAATATTATGTCTCCAATGGCTTCAAAACAATAAAAAACCCCTACTTGGGCTCTTGTTGGGCTCAATTTGGCCAAAAAATGAAGAAGTTATGTTATCTCCAAGTTTTCCTTAATAACTAATCTACAAACTGGACAGGACTGCTAACCATCCTACGAATTTCACCTTTCCATGGCACGCTGAGTGAAAATTTCACTCAGCACCTATGATATTTGTGCAAAAACTGGTGCAAAATGTTTCTTGGTTTAAATTTCCAGTAAGGCCTTGTGGCAGAAAAATAGGACCACATGGGGCCATACATCGGGCTGAGGCTAACCACCCGCCCCCATCGGCATACTCCCCTGGCTCTTCGACAGTTGATTCTATCGAGCCCATGAAATCAGCATTGTTCATGTTAGAGCCTAAATCTAGCTTAGGCTAAGAAAGGCAGGTCTAGGGTAACATCAAACCACGCTTAACCTGGTAGCTAGCCCTACCAGGTCGGGAGAGGGCTCTCTCCTTTTCAATCTCAACAAGAATATGGAAACTAAGGCTTGAGATGACTGAAAGTAAATGTTGATTTTAGGCTAGGTATATTTGCTCAGAGGATTTTGATTGATTTTAATGGTTCTTTGTTGGATCATATGAGGAAGGCAGTTTTGGGTCCAGGAAATCAACTGAGATTTGCAGAGGTTTCTGTGGGGCGAGGTAGGCAAGTGTTTTAGCACTTTGAATTGGGTGTAATGATGAGTCTAAAGACTGGTGAGGAGTTGGAGAGGGCATGCAAATGTCATGAGTCCTCTTCAAACAACAGAAAACATTTAAAACTAAATAAACCCCAAGGCAGAGCACTGAAACATCAATGAATTCCACCTTTTACACTTGATTTGATTCATTTAGTTATGCAGAAAAAGAGAGAGATGATGACACATATAAACATATGATAAATTGAATAATAGAGAAGAAAACAATACTAATTCACATTAGCACAAGAATCCCACAAAATGCTGCAAAACCTGGTTTGTTTCCTTGCCAAACTGCAGAAGTGATGTACAAAGTAGCTCAATGCATCCACAAGAGTCTAACCTTTACAAATAACTAAGAAGGTACAAGATATAGGCATAATACCACCTATACTAGCCATCAAGGGTCGAATCCATAAGTCAAGGATCTGTTTCAACAACATCTAAACTAGGAACTCAAAAATAGGCAGTGGAATAGCTTGCCTCTAAAACTATGGAAACTGATTCATTCATCCTCAAACCAACTCTAACTGATGTATCTACCTCCTTAAGTAATTTTTCATCATAATTACATCATGGTACATCAAGTTACATCAAATTACATCATTAATTTACCAAGGAGAGAATGAAAAGTCAAACAGGCAGCAAACTAGGTGAAATTCTGAACAAATAGGCAAAACTAGCAAATTTTTCTCCTATGCGCAACGCCACTGATCCTATGCATAATGATTTTTGTAGGCTAGTTTTGGAAGGCTTCCCAAAGTCTAAATCTAGTGCAGGATATCTCGTTGGAAAGCATGGTGAGTCTAGTTTCTAGAACAACTTGAATTTTTTGATTTGGAGTCCATTTGCCCCTCCAAAAATGAAATCTCACAAGACTGCTTCCTGTGTGGCAAAAAAGTGGCAGAGAGGGCACGTTTTGGGTGTTTTTGGCCCTTTTGGAGGTCCAGAACTTGTCAAAAATTCTTAGCCATTTCTGAGCATGCATAAATTTTCATGGTGATTCCAAAAATGTAAAGCTTTTTTCAAATGGAGGCCCCCATCAAAAGCATAGCGCCACCGCGCTACGCACCTACTGAAAAAACCTGTTTTTTGCCTCAAAAAAATTCAAAAATGACAAAAACTTCACCAAATTTCTTGAAATTTGGCATGAGTGATCCTTGTTATGTGTTATGCAAGGCCAAAGATGCTTCAGCCAAGATCTTGAGTTTATCTTGCTCTTTTTTTCTCCTTAAAGCTCTCTTTAGTTTAGCCTTTAACCTCTTCACCCTTGTTTTGCAAATTTTATTCCGGGTTAAGTAGTGATAGGCCATATGGCACAACATTTTCTTCTCCTTATTAGATTTTTCAAGCAATTTCTCCAAGTGAATGTTTTCCCTCTCTAACCATGATTCCCGGTCAACCTCAATTTCTTGCTCAAGGGGTGTCATTTTGATTTTCCTTCTTTTTGCTACTTGCCTATTTTCTCTAATTGTTTGCAGCTCCATGATAGTTTGTTTATCCTCCAGTCGCTTTTTCTCTTGCTTAAGGAACTTAATGATCCATTTAGCCCTCTCAAGGTCAAGTGACAAGGCTTGGATTTCAGCCTCTTTTTCTTTAATGATCATATCTCTAAGTTTTGAGCTTTTAGGGCCCAAATTAATGTCATCTTCTTGAACCAAAACAAAATCTCTATCTTGATCTTCAGTAGGCCCTTCATCATGCAATTTTTGCTTTCCTTTGTCCTGTACCTGTACTGCTAAAGAAGAAGACAAAGCTCCTTTCACCCCAAGTGAAGATAGCATTTGCCTGTGATCTGGTGAAGGAAACGAGACCCCTTCCACCCCTGGTGGAGATAATACTCGTTTGGTAGCTGCAAATAGTCTCCTTGTGCCTTTCTCATAAGTGAAAAACACTGGCACACCTGTAGTTTCAGTCTCATGAACATCTGGCTGGTTTGAAGGCCCTCCTTCCTCTTGAAGCACCAATGAGGTCACCTGAGGGCTTTTGAAAACCTCATGTGCAATGAAGGTATCCCACAGGGAAAATTTTAAGAACCCCCCCTAAATTTATAAATATAATAAATGGGCGAATCTCCATGGTATATAGGAAAAATGAAAGGCGATTTTATCAATAATATAATATGTATATATAATTTTTTGGCGAATCTCTCATCAGGCATGGCGAATATTTTACTCAATTATAAAATCTTGTAAGATCTTGGCGAGTCTTTCACTAAATAATAAAACTTTGTAAAGTCCTAGTGAATCTTAGCATAGGCTAAATGCTGGTTTAATTCCCCCATTTAAATAGGGTACATTCCAGGTGAATACCATGTGCCATTTTGGTGAATACCATGGGTCAATACCATGTGCCATTTTGGTGAATACCATGGGTCAATACCATGTGCCATTTTTATTTTTATTAATTCTAATATTAGGGTTAATAATGGTTTTTTGCATGGTATTAATAACAATCTAGTCCATGGTATTTGTCCCATAGTATTTTCGCCATAGGTTTCACCTAAATATAACCCATTTTTTAAATATAAAGTGACTTATGGAGTAAATATAAAAAAATGTTTTATTTGTTTACCATACCTCTCATTTATTTATATTTTTATTAATTTACCATACCTCTTTTACAAATATGGTATTTGGCCCATAGGATTCACTTAAATAAAACCTCTTTCTTGAGCCTTCATAAATAGAACGAGGGTTATGGACTAAATATAAAAAGAGGTTTTATTTATTTACGATATGTCTAGTTTATTTATATTTTTATTTATTTACCATACCTTTTGAGTAAGTATAAAAATACGTTTTATTTATTTACCATACCTCCAATTTACTCATATTTTTATTTGTTTACACCCTTACATGTATATAAGGTGACTTATGGAGTAAATATAAAAAATGTTTTATTTATTTACCATACCTCTCATTTATTTATATTTTTAGTAATTTACCATACCTCTTTTATAAATATGGTATTTGGCCCATAGGATTCACTTAAATAAAACCTATTCTTGAAAATGGGCGAATGGATTCACTTAAATAAAACCTATTCTTGAAAATGGGCGAATGGAAGGTTGTAAGTCCTAATTTCAAGGGCTAAATTTACCTTTTTTACCCTCTCCCTTAAAATAAGGTGGGCTATTTGAGGTGATTTGTAAAAATGTACTATGGTACAAAATATTCGCCCACTAAAAATTTAAAATCCCTTAATTTCGCCAAAGGGCGAACATTCGCCCCTAAAATTATCCTTGGTATCCCATGAAATATTCAGCAAGCTTAGCTGATGCAAAACAACAACTTTAATCAATGAAAAATGGTAAATGCTACTAAAATGCTAAGGAAGAGGTTTCCTTTGCACATATAGATCCATCTTCTCAATATTCCTGCATATAAAATATGGGAGGTTCATCATCCTCACTCTTGTGAAATGCATCAGCAATCTAACATGGTAGGTATACAGACGAGAAAACCTCCCTTCACAGGTGAAATACTTGATGATGAGTTTCATGAGTGGAGCATAAGTATCTTGCAAGTATTTGAAAGGAAAGACCCTACTGATTTGCCTCTGATAACTAGCCTTGATGTAAGGCTCATAATGTTCTCTGCCCACACGCTGCCCCTTATTCCACTGTTCACCCACATGAGGGATGCATGTTGCTGCTGCAATGATTTCAGGTGTCAAGGTGAAAGAGACACCATCTAGGTTCACCTGGCCATTGTGAAGATGAAGAACAAATAACCTAGCAATCTCATGGTGATATTTCACCCTCTCCACCATTTCACAAAAGTGGTAACAAGATTGATGTTTAAAACAGGTTACTGCAAGAGGGCAAGCAAGTAACTCTGTGAGAGTGATGGGCTCCTCCTAGATATGTTTTCCTCGTTTATGTGGTTTTCTTGGTGCATGAGCCTCTTGGGAAGAATCATTGACAGTTTCATCATCCCTCTCATATGCTGAGTCTGTTTCCATACTTGCAAATTTGGAGTGAAAAAGGATGAGTATGAAGAGATTTTTAAAGTATGAGGGTGAGTAAGGTGCACTGTTTCTTTTCTTTGGGAAATGAGGGATTGATTGATATTATGACTGTAAATGAGGGTTTTGATGGTGGAAGCAATGTAATGAGGGAATAGGAAATGGGAATTAGGGTTTTGGGAATGTATAGGGTTAATGTTTAGGAATAATGTATAGGGCTTAGGGTTTGGTAATAGGGATTGAGTGCCAATGATTTTGGGAGAGGGAAAGAGGAAGGGATTTAGGGAAATTTAGTGCAAGGGAATGGAGTGTAGGAAGATAATCAAAGGGGAATTAAAATAGCAAAAAAAACAAAACCCTATGCAAATTTGGCAAGACAATTTTAGAGACAGCTAGGGTTTAGCTTTTAGATACACAAATCACCACTATAGATGAAAAAATCCCTTGCTATACCAGATGTGAGGCTTTAATTACTTGTTGAGAGGTTACTTGTGAATTTGGAGGCAGAGGAAGGTGATGAAATTTGATTTGGAGCTCAACAGGAAGGTGCGTAGCGCTGCCTCCCATGTGCGTAGCGCACTTTGTATGCGTAGCGCATGACCAAAATTCAATGAAAAATCTGTGCCAGGTGCATAGCGCCAAGCAGGTGTGTAGCGCCAATGCCCAGGTGCGTAGCACCAGTGAAAATTTGTGTTTTTTGCTCAATTTCACCTCTTTCTCCCACAAACCCGATTTTCTCCTTTTAGCTCACTCTCTTACACAAAATGAAGACTTTCAAACACAAAGAAGAACTTTATATCCCCTTGGTTTTAATTTTTCATTTACAAACCCACTTTTCTAAAGTCTTATTCACTTTGCTTTAAAAAGTCTGGTTTTCATTTTGCAGTTTAACTCTTCTTAATCACTTGATGAACTAATGCATTGATGTTTTTGTTTCTTGCAGTGGCTGGAGTTGCCAAGGTGACCAAGGGTAGTAGCTAGAACTTATTACATATAAAAACATTGAAATTACATCAAATTTGTACATGAAATGGAAAAAACCCTGTTTTCACCTCAAAACAGAGTTTTGAGGTAAAAACCCTTCATTAAGCATATCATCAGTGAATTTTGTAATTTTATGAACTTACTAGACCTCCTCATGTGCCTGGTGACCTCTTATTGAGTTTTTTATGACCATGGTGGCAAACCCTAGACCTAGTGAGACCTAAAACCCTAAAACTGATTTTGGTAAATGGAATGAAATAAAATGACAGTAAATGACCTGAACATGTGAAAATAGGCCAACAGGTAAATGGCATGAGGGAAATTGACAATGAACCACTACCATCAGTTGATCCATGACCTAATGGAATGCAGCTGACCAGATGGGACACCTAACATGCATGCAAAAAGAGAAATTTGATCACTGATGGAGGGATGAAGATACCGACACTAACAGCTCCCAAACTTTCCGTGCTCGAACTCCAAACTTTGTGCTAACCGCTCTGCTGTGGTGGAGTGTGGTTACATAATGGTAGTGTGATCGGGGTTGGTCGCCAAACTCCACTCTCGCATCTGTTGGTGCTCCAGGTTGTTAGCATATGGTCCAGTGGCTTGTTATTGCAGGTGCCGGAACTATTGGATGGGGCTAAGCCCAAGCCCTCGGCTCCCTTGCCTGTAGCCTTGTGGGCGTGGTGTGACCGGGAGCTAAGGCTTAGCCCCTACCTCGTCCCCCAATACTTTAATGCATATGATTTAAATAAAAATATTCCACCAATACTATTAAGAACCACCTACATCCTAGCGGTAAGGCGTTGTAAAGCTTCTGCATAGGTCGTGTGTTCAAGTCCGGTCAGTTGCAGTTTGTCCATAACCAAAACTTTATTGAATCCTGGGGTGCCAGGTGTCAGCCCATGATTGGGCCACATGGCATCCCACCATTGGTCCAACTCAAAAACCTAACCATAAATCAAAATTTCCCAAATGGCCAGCAATAAGAGAAGTATGTGCTTCCCTTATGATGTTGACTCTTTCACCCCGTGGAATTCATAGCTTTCCGAGATGATACAAAATTTTATCATGAACATGGTAATCTAATTCCTCTACTTGGTTGCCTTGACACAAAGTTGCACATACATCTTTAAAATCTTCATCTACAACATATTTTTCAACATAGCTCTCATGCATGATATAATTATGCTTAATAATAACTAAAGCACTAACAATTGGTCTAGAAATCATGCCAACAACCTTGTTATAGATACATTTCTTATACTTTATCACTAAGTGGAATTGCTGCAAGAAACCCATCGATCTGAAATGTCACGCTTGTTGTATCTTGGTTTGTGATTGCAAGTATTGTAATGGTTGATGATCAGTGTGAATGATAGTTTCCTTTCCCATCAAGTAGTTTTTCCACTTTTTCACACTTTGCATGCATACAATTCCTTATCATATGTAGGATAGTTAACTATTGTACCATTAAAATTTTAAGAATGGTAACATATGGGCTTACCATGTTGCATCAAGACCGCTCGCATGGCATAGTCACTTGCATCTGTTTGTATCTCAAATGGTTGTCTTAAATCAGGAAGTGCGAGAACTGAAGCTGTGTTGAGTCTCCCCTTCAATGCATCGAAGGATTTATGTTGCTTGGCTCCCCATTGAAAAACCCTCTTCACACTTGTCAAGGCATGTAATGGAGCTTCAATTGTAGAAAAGTTAGAAATGAAATTTCTCCAATTTTGGGTTGCTCCCAAAAAGTTCCTAACCTTTGTTACATTATTGGTTTTAGGCCAATCTACAATGACTTTGACCTATGAGGGATCTATATTCAATTCACCCCCTCCAACAATATGTCCCAAATAGACTAACGAGGTCTTTCCAAATTCACATTTAGACATATTTAAAAACAACTTCTATTTCTTTAAGACATCTAATACTTGCCTAACATGCCTGACATGTTCTTCATGGTTTTTACTGAAAATCAATATGTCATCTAAGTAGATAATCACAAAGTCATCAAGAAAAAGCCTTAAAACATCATTAATAAACTCTCATGAAAGTTACAGGAGAATTACAAAGCCCAAAAGGCATAACTAACCAGTCAAACTAACCTTGATTTGTTTTGAAGGTTGTCTTCCATATGTCTCCTTCAGCAATCATAATATGATGATAACCACTTCTCAAGTCCAACTTAGTGAAATAAACAACATCTTTCAACTGATCAAGTAAATCATCAATTCAAGGAAGAGGGTAATGATTCTTCACCATGATCTTGTTCAAGGCTCTGAAATCCACACACATGCACCATGTACCATCTTTCTTTGGTACTAAAAAAATTGATGACCCGCATGGCAATGTGCTTGGTCTGATGGCCTCTTTATCAATAAACTCTTGGATTTGTCTGTTGATTTATGCATTCTCCATAACTGATATCCTATACATGCTAATGTTTCAAAGAGGAAAATCTTTATGCAATTGGATCTCATGTTGGATTCCTCTTTTAGGAGGAAATCCTTTGGGTTCATGAAACATCTCATCATAGGTTTTAACAACCTCAAATAAATCAGATTTTAATCTTGCATCACATCCTTGGAAGGATTCATTTTCATCATTCTCTTTTGGTTTGATCATCAAGAGTACAAAGTTCTTACTAGAATTAACAAGCCTCTTCATTTGTCCAGCATTCACAAGTGATAAATTCAACTTCTTGCTATGTGATCTGACGATGTACTCAATCCCATCTTTAAACAAGTGATATTTGTTCTCATGGCGATGGAATATGTCTCTCCTATCATATAGATATGGGCTTCCCAAAACAATACCACAAATGTCAAGTGGAATAACATCGAGCTCTACCTCATCTATAAAGTTTGCAGTGATGACAAATCTCAGTTTACATCTTTTTGCCACATGGAATTTTGCATTGTCACATATCCAATCTAAAGGATAAGGTTTAGGATGAGTGGTTTCCAAATTCAATTTCTTAACAATGTCTTCTGAAATAAGGTTTTTTTGTGATCCACTATCAAACAATGTATCTATATTGGTATGTTTTGAAATGACTCTAATGTGGAAAAGATCTATTCTTTCTTTTTCATGTTGAGTTTCATTGAGGCTACTTGAAGAACTAGTACTTGCAATAGAGTCATTACCTTTAAATCCCATGGTTGTGATCTTTGTTTCATCCCTGGAATCGGATCGTAAATCATGTTGTGTAGTTGCAGTAGTATTTTGTTTCCATTTGTTGTTAAACGTTTTGGGTCTCATTTCACGATAAAGTTTCCAACAGTGGTCTTCATCATGGCCTTCTTTTGAATAATGTTTACATGTGATTTTTTCTCCCTCTTTTTTGATTAAAGCATTCTTCTTCCATTTTCCTTTGAATTTCCCCTTTCCTTTGTCTCCACTCTTGAATGGATTCTTGTTGTCCTCTTGAGGAACATTCTCCCCTCTTGCATCTAAATGAGTTCATGTACACAAAATTCATCTAGTTTTGTAGTGTTAACATGAGAATTGTGTGTCTCAAATAACTATGTAGTCCTTTAATGTATTTGAGTAGAGTGTCTTGAGAGGATAAATCTGTACCCAAAACCAAAGCTCTTTTCCTAAATTATTGAGTATAGCTTTGCACATTTTGACCTTTAGCTTGCCTAAAGTTTTTCCAATCCATTATAGCTTTTTGCATGTATGCAAATGGATAAAATTGCCTTCTTATTGCAACAACAAAATCATTCCAAGAGGATAAAACATTACTGTGCTTCTTCACATCCTCTTAAGTTTTGGCCTCCCACCAAATAAGTGCTGCACTTTCCAACGTAAGAAAAGTAAGCTAAATTTTGGTATCATCATCATTGATTCTTTGTATCCTGCAATACACTTCAATTTGACGAATCCAATTATCTAATTTCTTAGCATTTACCTCTCCATTGTACATAAACAATTCAAACTTTATGTTAAGCTTTAACAAAGGAGTTTTACCATTTCCCTTTGGATAATTTGGAGGTGTTTGTGAAAGGGTAGAAGAAGTAGAAGATAATGAGGATGAAGATGAGGATGATGTAGGTGAAGGTGGTGGATTTTCACCATTCCATCCATTCCCTTTTGGAGGTTTGTCTCCTTTTCATCCATCTCCCTTTGGAGTTTTTGATCTGTCTCCTTGAAACCTTGAATTCCTCTCCTCATAAAGAACTTTTACCATCTCAGAAATTTCAAAGAAATCTTTTCTAAAAGTTCTTTCATCTTTAGACATCCCTTCAGGACCTTCTTCATGTGCCATGACTATTGAAGCTTGACGTATGTGTGTTCTCCTTGAAACAATGTGAGAACTTGGCTAAATAAGTTCTCCTTCTCCTCTTTTAAGCTTCAACCTTGTAAGCATCAGAAAACACTTGCAAACAAAATCAAACCTTCAAAATAACCTTGAGCTCTGATACCAAACTGATCTGTTATGCAAACTAGAAGGTGATGGAAAATTTACAAGTAAACTTTTATGTATTTGGGTAATGGATCACTTTACAAAACACATAAAATAATGCTTTTTAAACTTAGTTAAAAACAATAACTGAAACAATATACCATATCAAAAACACGTAACAACAAAAATGATAAAGGAGTTCACCCCTCTCCTGGGCTACATCTCCTAGTTCAATTTCCAATGTTGGACCTATTTCATTAAGTGATAAAATTTATGTTTACATGGATTTATAGTGCTTAGAATGTAAATATTATATCTCTAATGGATTCAGAATAGTAAAAAACCCCTAGTTGGGCTCTCGTTGGGCTCAATTTAGCCAAAAACTAAAGAATTTATGCTATCTCCAAGTTTTCCCTGCTAATTGATCCACAGACTGCATTGGACTACTAACCATCCTACAAATTTCACCTTTCCAGGACACACCGAGCAACAATTTCACCTGCTGTCAGCGATATTCGCTATAAAATAGGTGTAAAATGTCACTTGCTTTAAATGTCCAGTAAGGCCTTGTGGCAAAAAACCAGGGCCACATGGGGCCATGCATCTAGGGGCTGAGGCTAAATGCCCGCCCTCGTCGGCATAGCCCTCTGGCTCTTTGGTGGTTGGTTCTATTGATCCCATGAAACCAAGGCTATTCCCAAACTTTCCGCGCCCAAACTCCAAACTTTGAGCTAACCCCTATGTTGTGGTGGTGTGTGGTTACATGGCGATAATGTGACTGAGGCTGGTCCCCAAAATCCACCCTTGCATCTGTTGGCACTCCGCGCTGTTGGCATATGGTCCGGTGGCTTGTTATCATAGGTGCTAGAATTGTGGACCAGAGCTAAGCCCAAGCCCTTGGCTACCATGCCTATGGTCCTATGGACGTGGGGTGATCAAGGACCAGGGCTTAACCCTGGCCCCTTCCCCCAATACTTCATTGCATACAGTTTAAATAAAAACACACCACCAATATTGTTAAGAACCACCTACGCCCTAGCGGTAAGCCACTGCAATGTTACTCCATAGGTCGTGTGTTAGAATCCGGTCAGTTGCAGTTCGGCCATAACCAAAATTTTAGTGAATCCCAAGGTGCCATGTGGCAACCCATGATTGGGCCATGTGGCATCCCACCATTGGTCCAACTAAAAAACCCAACCACCAATCAAAATTTCCCAAATTCAAACCAATCACAATAGGGCACTTGTCAACCTACCATTGGTCCAAATCGTATAGTCAACCTGCCCAATCAAGTTTCCTAGTCATCATACGGGCTTCCCAGTCAGGATTCATGCAAGCAACCCGCAAATTTTTTACCTATTTGGGAAAACGATCAGAACATGATATCGAGAGCGGTTTTAAGAAATTAAAGTTGCGTTCGATTTAGATCATTGAGATATACACTCTAGGACATGTTTCGATCACTTTTGAACACTTTTAATTTTGAGCATTTTACTGATCCTTTGGATCAAGTGGGCATTCTCAGAACAAATTCCCATGTTCATGATAGTTTCTACATATGAATGGGATTTGTTCATAATCTATGATCCAATGCCATAGATTATCTTGGTAGCTAAGATACTCATGTGTACACATATGTGGGCATACAAAATATATCTTCCTAACTTTGTGGCTTCCAAGCACATGACGAATGTACTTATGGAATTCCTAACTCCTTCCAATATTTCTCGGTCCCAAATTTCTTGGTGTAGGGAATACAACTTGATCCAAACTAGGAACGCTTTCAAGTCCTCTTTGTTAGGGCTAAACTATTATATCCAATATCTCTTATATAATCCTACTGAGTTGAATAAGTATGACCCACTTTGGAAAACTCTATTTCTATCCTTAAGGTTGTTGAAGATTGTTGTGAAAAGTCCTTTTGACCCTAGGTTTAGTTCCACATCTCCTTTAGGCTGTCAATTCTTTCAAATCCACCATACTAGTGCTCCCCATAAAGTTTTTTATTAGGGAATGATCTTGCATATATTGAATCTTTTCTATAATGCATGTTGATGTTATTTCATAATTGGGAACCTTTTCAACTTGGGGTATGCATGTACCCATTTTTTTTATTCCCTATGCCATGCTTTGATCTGGATCTTGGGAGGAGGCCCCCAAGATCTTAAAAATTGAAATAGATCTTGGGGGAAGGTCCCCAAGATCTGAAAAATTGCAATTCCAGAAAGAAAAAGAGGAGAATGCCCAATAAACAAAACCACAAAGAAACTTTTTATTAAAACAAAGAATAACTGTAAAAGCTACATTGTGGTGGACAATCTGTCATTTTACAAAATGTGACTTGTTACTTATAACCTTTTTCGGTTACAATACCATAGATAAATTCCATGGGTGAATGAATACCATTGGTAGATGTCACAATACCATGGGTGAATGAATACCATGGGTGAATGAATACCATGGGTGAATGCCACTTACAATACCATGGGTGGATATACCATGGGTGGATGCCACTTACAAAACCATGGGTGGATGAATAACATGGGTGGATGAGTACCATGGGTTGATGCCATTTTCTATTTGGATCATTCTTCCCTCCTTAAGAAACAATGGTCCCCATTGCGTGAAGTTCCTTCCTGCAAAGCCTTTGTTGAATATGAAGAGCCATTGAAGAGAAGGGCTTTATATGGTTAACCCATAACCATGATGAACGAAGATTCGAGGATAGAGATACCTTGTAATGATTGTGACCAACTGTCATACTGACAGTGTGTAGCCTAGCAAACACAATTTGATAAAGTGTGGGTTTGTGGATGACCCATAACCAAGATGAATGAAGATCCAATGATAGAGATACCATGTAATGCTTGTGACCAACTTTGATACTGTTAGTGTGTGGCCTAGAAAATGGACTTCAATGAAGTGTGGGTTTGTGGATGACCCATAACCATAATAAAAGAAGATTCGAGGATATAGATACCTTGTAATTCTTATGAACAATTGTGATACTAACAGTGTCCGACCTAGAAAATGGACTTTAATGATAAGGATTTTGTGTGGTTAACCCATAACCATGATGCCGATTGTTAATGAAGTAGCAGATGCCTACAGAGCCTAGGGTGGGAGAGCATGTCTCCAAAGAACCCAAGTCTGGTTGTTATGTTGAAATTGATGAATGTGATGCAGTTGTCTATTAAAGCGAGGTGGGAGGGCACATCTCCAAAGGGAACCCGCTTTGAATGCTACTCTAGATTTAAAATGGGCATAACTCGGTCAATATAACTCAAATATTTATTATAACCTCTTTTTGGAAAACAGAATGACCATTCTACATCTTCCCATGAGTTGGAAATCCTTATCTGGACACTCTGGAATCTCATATTCATGCTGCAACTGTTCCGCCGTCATAAAAGTTATGAAAAAATCGTTGATTTTAAATCAGCGACATCTCCCACATTCGAACTTTGATTCAACTTTTTTTTTTTAATTGGGTGATTTTTCAAAAGGAGTTTAGATTTGCAATCATTGTTCTGAAATTATGCATAGAAACTATAAAAAATGATAGGAGAGTCGTCGTTCACCGGTTGTTGTCAGAAAAAATTCTACAACATAACTGATTCTAAATCAACGATATCTCCGTCATCCAGACTCCGATTTGGCCAATTTTTTTTTTTTTGAATTTTGGTATTTTTCGCAAGGAATCTAGATTTGCTATTTGTTTTTGTAAATTTTGCACCAAATGTTTCATATCTGATCTGCAAACTTGTGGCCCAAAAAAATTCCTACAAAAAAATGAAAAAAGAAAAATTCTTCCTGCTTGGCAAGAAAGTGCTTTGTGGAGGTCGCAGCACATGCCTGAAGTTTGTTGAATATTTCCGCAAAAAAATGAAACTGAAATATGAATTAAACCCTCATTCCCATGGAATCATAACCTTCTCTGATACCACTGATCTGGATCTTGAGAGGAGGCCCCCAAGATCTAAAAAATTGAAATGTATCTTGGTGGGAAGGTCCCTAAGATTTGAAAAATTGCAATGCCAGAAAGAAAAAGAGGAGAATTCCCAATAAAAAAAACCACAAAGCAACTTTTTATTAAAACAAAGAATAACTGTAAAAGCTACATTGTGGTGGACAATCTATCATTTTACAAAATGCGACTTGTTACTTATAGCCTTTTTCGGTGACAATACCATGGGTAAATTCCATGGGTGAATGAATACCATGGGTGGATGTTACAATACCATGGACAAATACTATGGGTGGATGCCACTTACAATACCATGGGCAAATTCTATGGGTGGATGAATACCATGGGTTGATGCCATTTTCTATTTGGATCATGATTTTTTATTTGTTGCTTCATAGATTCGACAAATAGACTTGGCTTGCCATTGACATTTGGAAGCAACTCAATCTCTTGACCTTTCCAAATTGGAATTACTAGATCTACAAGGAACATTGTTTGCTCTTCCTTTAGCCATGACATTCTAATAAGAGGAGGTCGATCTCCCAACTCCCAAGGGAACCATTAAAAATCCTCAAATTGATTCAAGTTACAAGTGAAAAAACCCTAGTTTTATGTCTACCCTCTGAATGCCCTTCTCAAAGATTATGTTTCTCCTTTTCTTTAAATATTAAATATTATTTTATATTTAATATTTAAAAAACTAATGTAATATTCAATTCTATAATCACAATTTATGAATAAAGAATGGATTACTATTATTATACCTACCAAGATATAAAGTATTCAATTTTTCAATGACTTCCTATTAGTCTTTTTTTGGCTAAAAAAAATTAAAATCTATCCAAAGTTTAACATTATGAAATTAAATTTATTATTTTTAAATAGAATTTATTTCTGTTTAGATAATCTTCAGCAAAATCACATAACCAATCTTTTGTCGACGCGTTTCGAACCAACCAGTGTGGTTCATCGTCAGGACAAGTTGAAGAACCAATCCGGCTTAGCTTGAATAAATAGAGTGTGCAGAGACTCAAACGGCTATATTGCCAACGGCTAATTTAGACCTAATGATCTTAGTCAAACAACCAATTTAATTACTAACATTCTCAGAAATAGCTAAAATAGGTAAATTTGTTAATTTAAATAAATGATTATGTATATCTAAAAACAAATAAATAAAATTCATTATTATTAGCTCATATATTAAGAGAATTCATTTGATAATAATAATAATTAAAATATCCATATTTATTATTTAATTATAATGGTCATTATATAATCCATATTTATTATTATTCCAATATTATTTAAATACAAATAAATGGTATTAAATTACTATTAGGTAATAGTTTATATATTTAATAATAATTATTTAATGGTCATTTAGATCTTCTATATTTGTTCATCTAAAATATATCATTTTTATTTATTATTTAAATATAATGGTCCATTAAATTAATAAGTTATATACAATAATAATCTATATTTACTTAATAATTTATAATACCAATATTATTAAAAACAAACAAATAGTATTCTTGTTAAATCATTATTATTCTTAGAATTTAGTTTCATTAGGTAATTACCATAATTGAGGGTTGTTAGAGTCCATGTTTATTAATAATAGTATAACTAATATTATCAGTATATCATATATTTATTTATAATACTTTCTTATTTATCCTTTAAACCTAATGGTCATTTGGTAAACTAGATCCCCTCTTATAATTAAAATATTAATTTATATTCATTAAATAATCAGTATTTATTCAATAATCTGTTATTCCAATAAAATTATTAAAGTTAACTCTGTCATTAGGTAATTATATTATTACTTATACGGTTTAAATATAAAGGCATAAATAATTGACATTATGGAAGCAAAAATTCTAATCTAATTATAATATACCCAACGGGATAAGGTTAATACAATAATTAGCCCGAAATTAATTAATAACCTAATAATAACTCAAACACCCCATAATGATAGGACTAACCCGCCAAAAACAAAGCTTAAGGAGAGGGAAGACAGAAACCCTAAGACCTAACAAAAGGGGAATGAGGAGGCTAGGAAGCCAAGGCTGGGACCCAGCAACTGCTAATCCTCCAGCCATCATCCCTATTAAGATTGTTCGGCCTTTTCTCAATCTCCAGGGCCTCTCTAAATTTGCGATGGTGAAACTGCGCAACTTTGGCAATGACTTGAGCCTCCTCTATACATACATGATGCATAGTCTTCTCTGCATGCTCAGCCAGGGCTGAGGACTTGGTCCTACCATGCCTTAAGTCAGCCGAATGCTCGCTAATTCGCTGATTGATAGAGCGACCAGTCTCACCAATATAAGGGGTCCCACAGGAACAGGGAATGACATACACGCCCTTCATGTCCTTAGGGTCAATCGGGTCTTTCACCGACCTGAGGGAGCCCCGGATAGTGTTGAGAGGTCTAAAAGTTGCGGGCACATCGTACTTCCTCAGAATCCTCGCAATCCTGTCTGTGGTCCCCTGGATGTAAGGAAGGTTCACACCCATGATATGATCTTTAGGAACCCTTCGGATTGAAGGCTCCTTCTTGGCCTTGAGGAAGGCTTTTTGACCGAGGTGCCTATTGTAACCATTCTTCTCAAACACATCTAGGAGATGAGCCTTCTCCGTTTCCAGGCTCTCCTCATCCGAAATTCTTACAGCCCGGGTGGCAAGCGTGCTAAGAACCCCTAACTTCTGAGCGGGGAAATGATGCGAAGAAGCATGCAAGTATTGCTCAGTATGCGTCTTCTTTCTAAATACCTGATGAGAAAAGGAACCATCCACCTTTTTAGAGATGAGAACATCCAAGAACGGAAGACAACCATTATCTTCTTTTTCCATCGTGAATTTAATGGCGGTGGATTGGTTATTGAGGTGACTGAAGAAATGATCCAGCTCGTCAGGACCATGAGACCAGACAACACCAGTGTCATCAACAAATCTTTTCCAAAGCTTCGGTAAGAGACGAGAGGAGGCCAAAGCCTTGGACTCAAAATCCTCCATGAAGAGATTAGCGACGACAGGGGACAAGGGGGAGCCCATGGCAACTCCGCAAGTCTGCTCATAGAATTCTCCCTCGAAGCTGAAAAAGGTAGAGGTAAGGCACAACTCAACTAACATAGTCGTATCAGGGTTAGTTAGCTTATTAATTACCTTCATGGCCTCATTGATAGGAATACAAGTATAAAGAGAGACCACGTCGAAACTTACCAGAATGTCCTCGGGCTCAAGTTTAATCCTCTTAAGATCCTCAATAAAAGACGCTGAGTCTTTGACAAAGGACTCAGTCTGCCCAACCAAGGGTCTCAACTTCGCAGCGAGGAACTTGGCCAGGAGGTAAGTCGGACCACCGATGGTATTGACAATGGGTCTCAGGGGGACCCCATCCTTATGGATCCTTAATAAACATGGACTCTAACAACCCTCAATTATGGTAATTACCTAATGAAACTAAATTCTAAGAATAATAATGATTTAACAAGAATACTATTTGTTTGTTTTTAATAATATTGGTATTATAAATTATTAAGTAAATATAGATTATTATTGTATATAACTTATTAATTTAATGGACCATTATATTTAAATAATAAATAAAAATGATATATTTTAGATGAACAAATATAGAAGATCTAAATGACCATTAAATAATTATTATTAAATATATAAACTATTACCTAATAGTAATTTAATACCATTTATTTGTATTTAAATAATATTGGAATAATAATAAATATGGATTATATAATGACCATTATAATTAAATAATAAATATGGATATTTTAATTATTATTATTATCAAATGAATTCTCTTAATATATGAGCTAATAATAATGAATTTTATTTATTTGTTTTTAGATATACATAATCATTTATTTAAATTAACAAATTTACCTATTTTAGCTATTTCTGAGAATGTTAGTAATTAAATTGGTTGTTTGACTAAGATCATTAGGTCTAAATTAGCCGTTGGCAATATAGCCGTTTGAGTCTCTGCACACTCTATTTATTCAAGCTAAGCCAGATTGGTTCTTCAACTTGTCCTGACGATGAACCACACTGGTTGGTTCGAAACGCGTCGACAAAAGATTGGTTATGTGATTTTGCCGAAGATTATCTAAACAATGTTATGGATCACAGAAGTCTAAATTCCTTAAGAATTTATTTCTATTTATCTCAAATATGATTGGTTGAAATGTCTCCCCTTTTATTGTGTAATGATGGCAAGAATTGACTTTTGTGTACTCTATTATTAATTATTATGTACTATATTACTAATTACTATGTATAGTAAATATAAATAATTTGAAAAATAACATTATATATTAATTACTATGTACCATAAACACAAATGGTTTGTAATTAAATTCAAAAATTCTGTTTTCTCATTTGTGTAAGTATTGAATTGACAATTTTTATGAGTTTTATTTTTTAACTTACAAAAAAAATAAAAAGTATAAATTTGAAAAAAATATGTAAAAATAACATGTGTACAATTTGTATAACTCTCATTATATCACTTTATACTCTAATGACATGACATGTGTACTATAATATGAGCATTATATAAAAAATTGCCATCATTTAATATTAAATAAATAATTATTAACTTGTTATCATTCCCTTCAATGTCATATATATATAAAAAACCTTTATCTACCAAAAAAATGTTTAATTATTTAAAAAAAATTAAAAAAAGTTAAACAAATATTCATATAACTTATTTTACAACTTTATTATTGTTTGGAGTACATACAACACATCATGACATTAAAATATTTTATTAAATTAAGTGACAAAGAACGCTAACTTCCTGTCTATGCAGCGTTGTTTATAGTCATACCAATAAAAATGAGATATATTATAGAATTGAAAATAAAAAAATATATCAGGCATAAAAATACTAATAAATCTAAATTTTATAAGAAAAAAATTAAAAAAATATATCATAATAATAAAATATAAATTTAAAAACATAAATCAAATAAAACCATTTTAATTATAAATATTTTAAATAATGAAATTTAAATGAAAAAACACATAAAAATAAAACCATCTTCATTATGGATATTTTAAACAATGATAAATATGTATATAATTTTTATTTTCTCTGTTCCCACGTATGTTAAACATAAGGGATAAAGGATTAATACGGATCTTTAACGATTCAATTTTAAAGTAAATGAACTTTATAATAATAGATTTTTAGGAAATATTGTATAAAATTTTTGGATTATTTTTTCAATTACAGTTAGGAACGGTGGATAATAAAGATTATTGTGTTGAGACATTTTTTTAATTTAATAGGGTAATGGTGTTGTAATGTGTTGGTTAATATTTTGATTTAAGAAAATTTTAATTTAAATTAAAATGAGATGTCTCCAAATCAAATTTTTTAATATTAGTAGATCTAAAATTAAAGCTAATCTATACAAGATAATAAATAAATATACTAATATAAAATGTAAAATTATTTATTTATCAAAATGAAATATAAAACACAATATTATTATTTTTACTTATTTAATTTAAATGATATAAATGTTTAAGATACAAATTATTTAAAAAACTTATGAATTTTTTGTTATTGAAATTTTAGTTTACTGCGTATTAACATCAGAAAGAAATATAATACATTACCATTCCAATGGTCACTTCTTCTCATAAATAAAAAAATCTAAACCAACATAATAGCATTAAACCAACTTACACAAGATCAAAGTGTAGGAGCTTATAATAAAACAAACATATAAAGTAATTATGATCGTGAGTTAAATGATGATAAGAAAAAGCATCCTTTCCCTAAAAAATTGTTAGAGCATAATCTATGTACAAATATAATTTTCAAAGTAGTATCATATATTTTACCTTTTATTATAACCATTAGTCAAGTGTAGACCACATCATAATTAAATAAATTATCTTTACCGGGGAAAGATGAAAATATTGAGTGAGAAAATGGTGCTATTTTAATCATTTAGGCTGATGTCTCTTTCATTACCCCTTTATCATCGCAGCAAAATGTGGCCCATCTTCATGATGGTCCGACCAGAGAATAACAAGCATAAATGCATGTAACTTCTAGGATAGTTCCCCTCTCATGGAGGGCAAGCAACTTCGATTGCGACTTTAAAAGTGATACATGTGTCGTGACATGCATATGGGTGGTCTGTTCTAAAAGATATGTTGATAATGACGTATTTGGCAAGTTTTAATTTTATTTGGGATGTGTTGTTGTTGCTTGAATAAAAAGATGAATTTTAATATAAAATTAATTTGTAATATATAATATTGCTAAGTTAAGCTTATAATATTGTATAGATAATAATTAAAGTTAAATATAATTTAAGAGATATAATAATGGAAAATGTGTATGATGTGAGAGAAGATGTTTTAATATTAACTAAAGATATGTATGTTGATGTTAATGTTAAATTGGCAAAGTCATAATTTCTAATGTTATTTCTCTCACATACATACAAATGAAAAGAATCTTTCTCACATACAGATAAATGAGAAGAATATCAATGAGGTAGGAATCTCAACAGATGAAGTTGCTACTATTGAGATAACTTGTTACATCATATGATAACAATACCAAGTTAAAGAAAACCCAAAGCGAGATACCTTGTTACATCATATGGTAACAATTCCAAGTTAAAGAAAACCCAAAGCGAGATACCTTGTTACATCATATGGTAACAATCCCAAGTTAAAGAAAACCCAAAGCATGACACCAAAACCATTGGCATTGTTATTACTTAGGTGAAGGAGGATGTGATTGCATAAAATCCAATAATGTTGATTTTGCCTTGATTAAATTGAGAAAATTCGAAATTACACATTAGCATACAACTTGGAGGAGTAAACTGAGGTGACATGGCTTTTGTCAGTTGAGAACAATCAATTCGAGTTAAGAGTTGAAGTTCAATTTGCTTGAGTTCATTCCTAACAAATAGGAGTCTAGCTCAGCTAATTCGAGTTAGGGGCATGAAGTTCAATTGTGTGCAATGGTTTCTAAATTTTAGGAGCCTAGCTTGAGTTGATTTTAGTTGTAGCAATTTCATTCAGTTAAAATTGAGTTATGGTTAGTTAAACTAGTTCTAACTATCGGAGGAACTAGTGGAAGGTCAAGTTGTGGAAGTGTGACTTCAACCACACTCAATGATCATCTAGATAGTTGATCAATCAACCTAAATTAGCTCATCCATGCAGAGAATTCGAGTTACCCAGTTGAGATGGATATTCCGAGGCAGTGTACTATTAGTTGTAGACTATTCCAATGCGTATAGGTGGTGCATGCAGTAAGAGGAAGAGCCTAGAGGAATTGCGCAATCCAATTGAGGGGATTTCCTAATTAATAGGGGCATAATTCCTTAAGGAACAATGTAAGGAAATAGGAGCTTGGAGGGCTTCAAAATTGGCTAAGTGTTGGCTAAAGTCAGACAGTTAGGTAGAGAGATAGACTATACACTTGCAGGTTGTGCTCGAACTTGAGCAAGCATATGTATTCATCGATATTCTTTGATTAATGCAATACAGATAAGAAGGGTTTTGGGCAGTTGATTTCCCCTAGATAAATCTTTGTGCATGTGTGATGTTCCCTTTTGTATGCTTATGATTTGTGTTCTAGATTGTGAATTAATGTCCGTAGAGCGGTAGAGTAGATTTGAGTCTACTTGAGTCTTGTGATTTAGTAAATTTCATGAGCAATTTCGAATATACACGCTAATTTCTACAAGTAAATCTTCTCCAAAGTTAGCATCAAATTAGTAATTATTTGGTGTAAGGAGTGCCTTATAATCCATAATTTTCTCAAAACTATTACGCACGTGGGATTATTCACAACACACACCCAACATTGATATTAGCAAACATACACACACAATTGAGAAGATGAATATCAATGTTGTACAAAATCCCCACATAGCGATATGGCATTGTATAGATTACATGCAACATCACATGGATAACAACCACAAGTAAAATAAAAGACCATTAGCAAGTTAAAGTATCTGAGGATGCACTCCAAACTTTTTTCCGAAATAGAAAATTCATAATTTCAAAAGTGAAATTACATGCTGTAGATGCCCGAAGGCATATGCTGGAACTGTGGCACTCGTCCACTATCAAATCAAAACTAGTAACAGAAATACCCCGGAGGGTGTACAATATTGGTACTATGACCATCAAAATAGTGTTCAGAAAGTATCTCTTGTACATAGAAGATGTCCATATTTACAAGCATTATGCTATTATATACATAGTATTCGGCAAAAAGTTGATAATCATATGCTATGAAGTTAGAGGCTGCTACCTCCTTGTATTGCCCCATCGATATAAGGCCTGTGAAAATATTGGTATGTCCCTGCTGGTGTAAATTCAACGATCATCCACTCCCCTAGAGGACGATGCGTCGCTTCTTTTGATAGCCGGTCAGTAGTTTCATTTCTTTCCCTGTAGATATGAGAAACAGATATTTGGTCAAAGAATGTTTTGAAAAAAACAATTTCTTCCAATATATTCCTCAATGAGTATGCAGAACAAACAACAGTGTTGTTAAACCAATCAGTCACATTCTTTGAATCGCAAAAAAATTGCAAATTTTGACAGTTTTTCTTAATGGCAAAGTATAAAATATGTTGGAGTAACATCAGTTCAGCATGGTTATTTGTTCCCAGCCCCAGTCCCATACTAATCTGAAAGTAATGAGTTTCAGATAGGTGGAAATAAATGCCTCCCCCACAGCCATGCTGTTGGGCGGCCCCATAAAAATAGGCCCAAGGAATTGTACTATTAATCTGCTCCTGCCGGATATTCCGAGGTCTCACATTGCTGTTGTCATTTGGAAGTTTAGCATATGCTGCACAGATAATAGGATGGATAAGGTTCCAGTTGACCGGTCTATCCTCAAAAATAAAAGTATTCCTCTTGATCCAAATATGCCAAGAAACAAGCAGTGGGAGGTTCCGAGGTTTGTCCGTGGCTAAGGTACTCCAGCAATGTTCCCAGGCTGAGCTGATGTCTGCCCCCTACCAGTTAATATTCAAATTAAGTGTTTGAATGACCTGTGACCAGATGCACCTGGTAGTAGGACAAGAAAGAAAAAGATGATGGGTTGATTCTTCTTCTTGAAGGCACAACACACATCGGGTAGCACCCAAGAAAGCCCTTTTTTTAGATACGATCCAGTGGGGATCTTGTTTTCCAAAATGTTCCACATCAACAATCTGGTACGCGGAGGAGCTTTTAATTTCCATAATGAATCCCACTAGCTTTTTAAGACCTCTGGTTTTCTATCAGCAATGATTTTATCATAACCCAGTTTCGGTGAATATTGTCCAGATTTTGAGAGTGCCCATATAAGTTCATCCTCTGTATTCCTTAATCTGACATGTGATTCTGTAAGTGCCTGTATATAACTTTGCCAAGATCTACTCCATTCATTTGGGATATGCCAGTGCTGTTCAGTCAACCATGCTTGCGAATGAAAAGTAGAATTCTGCTGGTCCCCAATCTGTCCAAGGAACTTTATACCTCTGCTATTAAGATGATGTATCAAACCTTCTGGTAATTTATGGGAGTTTCCACAGCCCGACCATGGGTCAATACCAATTTGGACAGATGCACCATTTCCAATTTTCCATAGCAAACCTTCTTTGATAATGGGCATAGCATTGAGAATGGCCCTCCATATCACTGAAATACCCCTCCTGTTCCAAGATGTGTCTCTGATCCAGTCAGTGATGGTCGACGGCCATATGTATTTATGATGAATAACCTCCGCCCAAAGACTATTATGTTTCAACAGAAGCCAGCCCTGTTTGGCTGCCAAGGCTTGAGCAAAGGCCAGGAGTAATTTGAGCCCCCAACCTCCCCACTTCTTTGGAGTGGCTATTTTGTTCAAATTTATCCAGGCAAAAGTCCTGCCCTCCTTTTTACCGTTCCAGAGGAATTTGCAGCAAATTTGTTGAATTTTGTGGAGTATCCCACGCGGTATCCAGGCAAGTGACATCCAGTATACCGGGGTGGCTTCAAGGACAGATTTTATGAGTATAAGTCTGCCAGCTCTAGAAAGGAATCTATGATACTAGCAGTTGATTCTCTTTTCCACTTTTGTGATGAGCCAGGTCCAATTTGCAATCTTGTACCCATATGGTTTAAGTCTGAAACCCAGGTATTTGAGGATGCACTCCGAACTTAACATCAAAGCTAGCAAACTTTTGATACAAATAATGCCTTAGAAAACATATTTTCCTTCCAATTATTATGCACTTGGGATTATTCACAACACTAACTCAATGTCAATGTTAACACCCACATGTAACACAAATGTGAAGATAACTATTGATGTGAAACAAAATCCCAACATAGAGATATGTCATTATATATATTAACATCTAACATTACTTAGATAATGATCATACACCAAAAACAAGACATAAAAACTACACCAAAACAATTAGCAATATTAATATCAAAATAAAATAAAAAAAATATTTCAAAATCTTAAAAATTATTCTAACACACTAAATATGATATAATCGGCATCACATATGATAATTGGCATCACATACATCCCAAAAGGGGTGCGAAACCCTAAAAGAAGCGCAGTACATATGTCAAACCAGATACATCATACATACAACATACAACATAATTATCTCTTATATGACCGGAACCCGGGTGAGGAGGTTATCATTAAACCCTCCCAACCACCCAAGATATCTTCCATTAACATATTAGCATCACATACATACACCTTCACAACACATCCCAAAAAAATCAAATAAACTTACATATCCATCTCACAACCACAAAACTTATACTTCAAAGCCAAAGCCAAAGCCCTAGCCCTTTTCAACTCATACATTACACTGAGATGGCCCCATTTTTTTATTAACCCTATTTCCACGCATCCAATCATTTTTTTAAGACAACCATCCATTTAATCCTCTTAAAATTAAGAACTAAAAACCAAATATTAAAGTCAAACTTTTAATATAATTCTAACCAAATTTAAAATCAAAATTATTACCACATATCCCAAGCTATCTTAATATGCCAATTAAACCTTGACTTGCCCAACCCAACGAACCTTTCTGATATTTAAAAAAAAAAAATTACCTTTCCACAGTCAAAATGACCACTTTGTCCATAGATTAAAAATAAAAGCCAAGAGACAATATGAGATAAGGTATGAGAAAATGGTTAAGTTATTGATATTTAAAAAACATTTACCTTTCCAAAGTCAAAAGTACCACTTTATCCAAAAGATTAAAAAATATAAACCAACGGACAGAGAAAAGGGTTAAGCAAAGCATCGCGGGGTGAGAAAAGATTGATGTTGACGTGGATATTAAGTGCGGTAGCACGTCAAGCGCAGATGAGCAGGCACACGGTACTTATCATGTGTAAGGCCGATGCGTGTCATTGATGCCGGGTAAGCTACCAACAAGTGGCTACGTGGCAACGCGTCACTCCGTCTGTGGCATGGTGCCGTTTCATGTCCGCCGCCCGCCACTGACCATATGTGTAAGACAAAATACGAGGTACACATATTCCTTAATATAAAATACTAGGTATACGAAGATGGAAAGTTACGGACCTTGAAGGACGGAAGCGTATGTGTACGGAAACGTATGCAGTCCATGTACGCCCCTATACGCTGTTAGACTACCTGCCGATTTCGTAATATCTTTTGATTTTCTTCACCACAAAATATGTGCGTTTTTAAGAGCTTTGAAAAGTAAGCATTTCACATGGGGTACGATTGAGATGGATGGAGATCGAAATGCTTTTATTATATTAGGAGAATATAATATAATTATTAATAATTAAATTTATAGGTTTGAGGATTAGTTTTTTTAATTATAAATTAAATCAAATTTTGAGTACTAATTTTCATTAAAAAAAGTTATAGGTTTGATTTCTTTTACTTCCTCTAAATGAGGTGCTTGGAATTTAGGTATTTGTCCATTTATTTTAAGTATTAATTTTTTTTTTCCTTCCTTGAAGTGCTTGGAATTTAGGTATTTGTCCATTTATTTTAAGTATTTTTTTTTTTTTTTCCTTCCTTGACATGAGGTGTTTGGAATTTAGGTATTTGTCCACTTACTTTAGATACCATCCTTGTAAAAATCCTTAAAAGTTTTAAGGAATTATTTTACAATTAAAAAAAATTAAATTTATAGTATTTATAAATGATTAAATTTAATCAATAACACTAAGACTGCATATAGTGTGCCATAAAGGGAATTAGAGGAGTCATATAATAATATAAACCTGTAAGTGAATTATTAAGTGTGAAAACTCAACTTTTTAATAAGTTTATTTTTTTTCGAAACAAAATTATATTTTGATGCACATTTTTTTAATTTTGATAATTTGAGTGTTTTTCAAATGAGTTAAAATTTCAAATAAAAAGTTTCATGAGTAAAAAAAATAATTATGATTATTGAATTTTTTTTTGAAAAAAAAAAAAACCAAATTAAAAGTTTCATGACAAAAACTCCTATTAATTAAGTGTAATTATGATTATTGAAAAAAATTTAATATATCTGGGAACATTTTTTATTGGAAAAAAATTTAAGTTTGCCCGCTTATTAATTTACTCTTATAAAATTGCACTCAATCAAAGACACTAAAAAGATATGGATAAAGTAATCTTTCTTAACATTTGAGGTGAAGAAGTGAGTAATATGTTGCAACAAATCTATACATGTGCTCTTGACTATACACGAGATTCAACGTGGAAGGTTGTTTTGAACATTAAGATGATCCAAGCATCTCTTTCAATATGTCTTAATATTTGGGTAGTAAGACAAAAGGACCTTAATGGAGTTGGATCTATGAGTAAGGAACAATTTCCAAAACTAAGTATGCTCTCTAATGAAAAGGAAAACACACCTATAGTCTTTGTAATGATTCAAGAATCTCACATCATGAGAGTTTTTAAATAAGCAACAAATCTACCATTAAATTCGTAGTAGATTAGACAAGAAAAAAATAAAGTGTTGTTCTAATTTGAGCTCCATGTTGCATAGATTATATATGTTAGTCACAAGAAATTGATGGTTGATCTCCATTCTTAATTTGTGAAAATATATCTTGAAACACTTAAAATGGGAAAGAAGGTTATGAGAGATGGCCTTCATGATAACTTACATTAATGATAAAACCAATCTAGATCCATCTTAACCCTAGGCCTATCAAAATACCTTATTTATAGTGCAAAAACATTAGGAAAGGTTTACACTTAAAATATTTTATCCCTCTCAATTCTCAGTAGATTGGAGGTTAAGATAAATCTACTATAATGTATATAGATTCAATTTTCTTTTCATTTTCATTAGTTTATTACCTTTATTATTTATTATTCATGTAATTTTTTTGAAATAACATATAAATTTATTTTTTTTACTATTATTATTTTAAATGGTGTATTGTAACGTACCTCTTACTAACCTCAGTCCTAACTAAGGTCAGAAGGAGACAATTACTATGTTGACTCGACCTCCATGGTCCAATTATGGAAATGAGGTCCATATTTTTTTTCGCTTTCTTTTACTCTCAAGAAACTTTAAATGAATGATGTCATCATGTTCGTCTCATCAAGATGATTTCGACGATATAAATTTTTCTTCGATTGGACTCCCAGATCTAAAGATATGGTCCTCCAAAGATTATCCATTTAATTAGTACCACCTCATTGACCTTCAATGTGGCACCAACGCAGTCCCCATGTGGAAATAGCAGTCGACCTCTCACTTCTACATGACAGTGTTACTGTAGTTGTCAAATCATTTGTCTTGGTCACGTAATACCCCACTAAAAAATGGGTGCGACCCAATCCATACAGATATACGCTACAAGGGGTATTATGGGTGTGGGCCCCTCAAAAGCCACATAACCTCAGAAACACTCTTCCCGAAAATAACTCTTATCGCCCCTCATCATCCTTCTGGGATTATGTGGAGCTTGGCACACTAACCGACACTTCAGCACAACGCGTCCAACCACACAGTCTCACTCTCCTTTTTACCTATATAGGTGGGCTCAATTATACCACATTATCGCGAGGATAATACCCTAGTAATTTTCTACCATGCTCCCTTCAAAACCTCTGGGGTATGGGGTCTGAGGTGTCATCATCCTTCACCACTTTTCCCTCGTGGATGGGGTCCCATGTAACCTTCGAATCCCCCAAGTTATTCATGGCTTCCTATTATGTGTGATTGGAGTGTTTTCCCCACTTTATGTGACCAATCAGAGGTCCACCATGCCACATCATCCTAGGAACTTGATCCTGGTAGTTCCTTCTTTGTGCTCCCCTCGAAATATCCAGGGATAAAGTTTTGGGAAAAGTGAACAGTTTTGATGTTTGCATCATTCAATGGTTGGGATCTCTCCTGCCTACTCCCTTAGACACGACTCTTGATCATATGGCTTAGCAGAGGGTCACTCCTTTGACCCCTGGTTATGATTCTTGACCTCCATGATCAACACTTGGGCATGGCGCCTAGTCTCATGGTGCTTAAGCCTGAGACCCTTTTCATTCCTCCGATCTGATCTAGACTTATGCAAGAACGCAACAAAATACAGAAATACACATATACATAGAGATGCAACAACAATAACAATTCATTTTATTAGTATCAAAAAACTAAAATATGCTTACATACAGAAATGGAAATAAACTAGCATAAGCGATGGTAGCTTATCTCTGAGAAGAGATGTGGCAACTGCATGCCTCTAAACTATGTTACAATGAGGCTCGAAGCCCTATTTATTATTGATAAACAATGGAAAACCCTAAACATCCAAAAACCTAACCCTAAGAGATGAAGCGCCAAAACTATGGGCCCCGTTTGGTTAAATTGGTACATCAACTTCCTAGGGTCGTAACTTTGGCATACGATCTTCATTTGACGTGCACAATACCTCGTTAGAAATATCTATCTCAGGAATACAAATTTTGATTGCAACACACAAGTCAAAGAGTCATGTTTGCCCATTTTCCCCAAAAAATGTCGTTTAGGGCCTCAAAGCGACTCCGGATGTTCACGACCCAAAAAACTGCCAAAAACAGTAAATTGTGTTATAATTAAGGAAACTAAAAGACTGAAAGAAATAGTGGTTGGGATCCAAGTGGAATAGGCAGGTGGCCACTAATATCCACTTGGATTCGTCCTCCCCCCTTAAGAAGAAATGGTCCCCATTGCATTGAGTGCCTCCATGAGATGGGGAAACTTCTGTTGAACTTGATCCCTGGTGAGCCACTTTCCTTGGTGTAGGAGTTGGCCAAATTTGACAACCTGATATAGTTGTATTTGTTGTTGGTGAGTAATCTTGATCTGTGTGTCCATGATCTGATCAATTTGTGGCATATTTTGTTAGGTCCCTATACTACTAGTGTAACCCGTTATTGTTATTAGTACAACACCCTTATTATATTGTTGTGCCCATGTAGTCCCCATATTGTTATTATTATGCCCCATAGAAGCCCACTATTGTTATTATTGTGCCCTTACATTATTATTGTTATGTCGACTCTGATTATATTATGACCCATTAGACTCCTATATATAGAAAGGAGGTCTTGTCATTTGTATCATCCAAGAATTGTTCATTTGTGTAATGTAAAGGAGGTTGCCCCCTCGAAGAGGCTTATTTCTAAGGCATTGATCTATCTTTTTGTGAGTTGGTTTCATAACATTTGGTATTAGAGCTTTGGATTCTAGGGTTTTGCTTCTCCAAATAGGTCATTGTGGAATTTTCACTATAACTGTTTCACTACGAAGTTTCAAAAGCTAAAAAAAAGCCCATTTGAGACGAAATTGGTCTAAACTTTGGGTCTAAATTTCAGATCTTGTCTCGCTATATTTTCGGAGATATGATCTGAGGAAGTTAGGGTTTTTGTAAGCTCCAGAATTTCATCTCAAACAGGTCGTCATGGAATTTTTTCTATACTTCTTTTTTGTGAAGTTTCAGACTTTGAAATTGAAACCCATTTGAGCCGCAATGTTGGTGAAGCTCATACGCGAATTTCAGATCTTGGTTCACTATATTTTCGGATATACATTCCACGACATGTAGGGCTTCTACAAGCTCCCGAATTACGTCCTAAACAGGTGACCTTGGGAAAATTGTCATAACGTTATCTCTGAGCATCAAATTGAAATTTTGTAAGAAGTTGCAGAAAGAGGACAGACAATAGTTTCCTGTGTATCGGTCTTAGTTCCTAAGGTTGAAAAAGTGACACGTGGCACTTCCTACAAGTTCGATCTACTGAACCAGTCTATAATCAGGTCATTGTGGGAGATTTGACATAACTCTTCCTTGCAGAATCCAATCTTGATAAGACTTGCGGGGTTAGAAAGAGGCCTCAGAGGGCTACTGCAGGACACAATTTCAGAACCTGAATATCTAAAATTACAGAGTCACATTCGTTTCAAGATCGAGCTCCTAAAATCAAGAAAAGGCGATATGAGGAAGTTTGATGGCAAGGATCAGGTAAATTGGATACTACAAATGGAGTAATATTTTTATCTACATGAGGTGAAATTGTTACAAAAGGTATGTATTGCATCTTTATATTTAGAACCAAATCAATTTTAATGGTATGAAGGGCTTTGTTCTTGCAAACCACTTGTCACGTGGTCAATTTCCATGGAGGAAATGATAGCACATTATGAGGATACAAAGAGAAACACCTTCTTTAGCTAATTGGTAAATCTCAAACAAAAGGGTTCAATGGTATATCACATTGAAGACTTTTAAAAATTGAATATAACGGTAAATGATATTCTAGAGAAGCAACGGATTTATGTCTTCATAGACATTTTAAAGGATAACATTCAACATGAGGTTCGTCTTTGGGAACCTGATTCATTGGAGAAGGCATTCAGGTTCGCAAGAAAATTTGAAATCGAAATTATGGAAACAAGGAATCCCACCACTCACGACTATAATTATGGAAGTGTTTTTTCTCCTAACCTTCCACAATCTACAAGGTTTACACCACAACAAATGGAAGAAAAAAGGGAAAAATGGCTTTGTTACAATTGTGATAGAAAATACACTAAAGGTCATAAGTGTGCTGAAAAGAAATTATTTTACATAGATTATGAAGAGGAGGAAGAAAAGGATCAAGAAACATTAAAAGAAGAGGATATACACTAGGAACCAACCCCAACTAAAGAAGAAATGAATCCGACCATATCTTGTAAAGCATTGGCAAGAATTACCACTCCTCAAACTCTCAAGATAGAAGGACATATCAAGAAGAAAAAGGTTCAAGAAGTGAAATATCACATCGAGAAAGCAGAAATGAATCCGACCATATCTTGTAATGCATTAGCCAAAATTACTACTCCTCAACTATGAAGATAGAAGGACATATCAAGAAGAAAAATGTTCAAGAAGTGAAAGATCACATCGAGCATCAAGAAATGAATCTGACAATATCTTGTAATGCATTGGAAGAAATTACCACTCCCAAAACTCTCAAGATAGAAGGACATATCAAGAAGAAAAGGATTCAAGCAATGAAAGATCACATCGAGCATCAAGAAATGAATCCGACCATTTCTTGTAATTCATTGGAAGAAATTGCCACTCCTCAAACTCTCAAGATAGAAGGACATATCAAGAAGAAAAATATTCAAGTAGTGAAATATCACATCGAGCATCAACAACAAGTTCTCCAACTTTTAAAGAATAACACCACTTTGGTGCAGAATCGAATGAAACAATAGGAAAATCAATGTCGTAGTGAAAGAAGATTTGATGTAGGAAATTGGGTATTTTTACGGCTACATCTAAAGCAAGATATTTATGAGAAGGAAATGTTGGCAATACTACATGCAATTAAGAAATGGCAACCTTACCTAATGGGAAGACACTTCAAGGTAAAAATGGATCATGATAGGCTTAAATACTTTTTAGAACAAATATTATCCTTAGAAGAACAAAAAAAATGGGTCACAAATATGTTAGGTTATGACTTTGAAATCATCTACAAAAAAGGGAAGCAAAATGTTGTTGCAGATGCACTCTCAAGAAAGGACAAGGATGTGGAAGCATTATTTTGTGTTATTTCTATTATCCAACCAGATTGGATAAATGAAGCAAGGGATGAAGGGAAGAAATTTGAAGAAGTGTGGCCACTCATTCAAAAGTTGCAGAAGATCCCAGTTCAAACAATATTTCCAAAACTTGACGAGGAAGGAAAAATCATATTGGAACCTGGAGCAGTCATAGAAACAAGAAACCAACAGCTACGAAATCGATTAATTTCAGAGTATCTCATCAAGTGGAAGAACTTACCCATTGAATATTCCACATCGGAGGACAAGAATTTTATACAGAAGCATCAAGAACTACTTAAGCGTTGAGGACAACACTTTTTGAAGGAGAGGGGCATGTTAGGTCCCTATACTACTAGTGTAACCCCTTATTGTTATTATTACAATGCCCTTATTATATTGTTGTGCCCATGTAGTTCCCATATTGTTATTATTGTGCCCCATAGAAGCCCACTATTGTTATTATTGTGCCCTTACATTATTATTGTTATGTCAATTCTGATTATATTATGACCCATTAGACTCCTATATATAGAAAGGAGGTCTTGTCATTTGTATCATCCAAGAATTGTTCATTTGTGTAATGTAAAGGAGGTTGCCCCCTCGAAGAGGCTTATTTCTAAGGTGTTGATCTATATTTTCTATCTTTTTGTGAGCTGGTTTCGTAACATATTCCATGCAGTCTGGGTTTAATTCTGTTGGTATAAGTTGTTCTGCAATGTCTCATTTGTGCAGTAATGGTGGAAAGAATGGTCCAAAGCGATCCACATTGAACACTATATGCTGGCCAAGTAATGGTGGAATGTTGAGCTTGAAATCATTGTCCCCTATAGCCTTCGTAATGGTGTAAGCTCGATATTGAAGAAGGTGAAGCCTGCAGTAGGGCCCAGCGAAGCGCTCCTTCTGCAAATGTAACCAAACTTTTTTGCCCACCTGGAACTTGTGTGGAACTCAATGCTGATCATGAAGTTGCTTGTACTTAGCATTGGCTCTATCCAATATGTCATGTACCTATTGGAGGATGTGCTAAATGCAATCAATGAAGCTATTAGCCTTGTCAGCTTCAGACTGAAGATGAGCTAAATCTGTCAGAGCAGCTGCAAATGGTATGTCCACATAAATGGGACATAGTGGTTGGAATCCAAATCCCACCTGAAAAGGGTTGTGGCTAGTTGAGCTATGGAGAGCTTTGTTGTAGTTGTGCTGGAAATAGGGGAGGATTTCACCCCATTTGTGTGGATGCTTCGATTTGTACATGCACAGAATATGTACGATCATCCTATTGACGACCTTTGTTTGGCCATCAGTTTGGGGGTGGAAATTCATGGACTTAATGAGCTTGGTATCCAACATTGACTAGAGAATTGACAAAAATTTTCTTAGGAACCTGTTGTCCCAATATGAGATAATGGATTGTGGGATCACAAAGTGTACCCACACCCATTCAAAGAAGAGCTTAGCAGTGGCTTCTGCTGTGATACTCTTCTTGCAGGCTGCCAGAATGGCCATCTTAGAATTTGTCGATGACCACGAAAATGCAGTTATTTCCATGCTTAGTAGAAGGAAGGCTTGACATGTTATCCATGGAGATGGATTCCCAAGGTCAACTAGGAGTAGGTAGAGGAGTATATAGGCCTTTCTTCTTGATGGTCAATTTGGCAATGGCGCAGGCAATGTAGGATCTGATGTACTTCCCAACATTTGTTGGAGGTTCGGCTAATAAAAATACTTATGCAACATCGCCATTGTTTTCTCTGCCCCAAAATGTCCAACAACCTGACTATAGTGCGCCTCCCAAATCATCTTGGCACGCTTTCTTGAAGGAACACAAAGGTCTCCCAGGTGACATAACAGTGCATCCTAGAGGTGAAAATTTGGAACTTTCTTGCCTTCTAGAAGTGTCTCGTATGTGTTGCCGAATTTTGGATCACTCTTGTAAAGATGAGGCCACCTCGTTCCCACAAGAGTCGAGCATAGTGGTCAACTCCATGACCGATAGTCGGCTAAGGCAATCTGCAACATTGTTGATGCTTCCCTTGTACTTAATGTTCAAATGGAACTGTTGTAGATATGTGGACCATTTTTTATGGCAATAGTTTTGCAACTTCCCTTGTGTTTGTATGAACTGCAAGGGTTGGTGGTCTGTGTAACTGACCGTTTCCTTCCCCAGAATGTAATGCTTCCATTGTCAGCAAGCTTGCATAATGGAATACATCTCTTTGTCATAGGTGGGATAATTTTTGGCCGTGTTTGAAAGTGTCTCACTATGATATGCAACTGGATGCCCCTACTGAGTAAGAACTACACCAATAGCATAGTCAGAGGCATTTGTCTCGATCTCAAATGGTTGCTACAGGTTCGATAAAGCAGAGGCGATGCTTCAACTCATAAAACGCCTTATGTTGGGATTCAGACCAAAAGAAATTTCCTTTCACTCCTCCCTTGGTGACTTGGCTCAAGAGCCAAGTGATATGAGAGAACACCAACACAAACCTATGGTAGAAGTTGGCAATGCCCAGAAAGTTGCGGAGCTCCCTTAGAGTGGTCGGTGCTAGCCAATCCCGAATGACTTGTATCATGGTTGGGTTCACATGCACACCTCGCTCATCAATAATGTACCCCAGATATTGAACTTGGGTCATACCAAAAGTGCATTTCTCAAAATTGGCACACAACTTATGTTGCCACAGGGTTTGAAGGACCTGTCAAATATGGTGGATGTGCTCTTCCCAACTCTGGCTGAAGATCAAAATGTCATCCAAATACACCACCATGAATGAGTTGGTGAAGGGTTGCAAGATGTTGTCCATCAGCCTCATGAAGGTTGTGGGGGCATTTGTCAACCCGAAAGGCATGACCAACCATTCGAAAAGGCCCTCCTTAGATTTGAAGGTAGTCTTCCACACATCGGAGGGTTTGATTGGTACCTGGTGATAACTAGACTTCAAGTCAATCTTGCTGAAATATTTGGCCCCCTTAAGCTAGTCCAGAAGGTCATCAATATGTGGGATTGGATACCTGTTCTAGACAATAATCTTGTTCAGTGCCTGATAGTCAATACAGAGTCTTTAGATTCCATCCTTCTTCTGTACCAATTTAAGGCTGAATTTAAGAACAAGATCTTTGAAAATCTACTGCCAATCTAGCATTTATGAGCAGATTTTGGGGGGAATAGTCAAATTTGAATTCGAACTTGCCTATAAATTACAAATGGCCGCCCAACGAGAGACACTTTTCATTCTAGGAGTTTATGTGTCGCACTGTCAGGTGTGCATGAACTGTGAATTCTTTGATGATTTGGTGGCTAGTTCTGTGTTTGACAGGTTACCCACGGAAACTCAGCAGCTTATTAATAGCTTCATGTCTAAACCCATGGAAACTGCAAGTGCTGGAGGGTCTATTGCCTCTGAGGGAGCTACCCCTGAGGTCATAAGTATGGAGGTGCCCACAACGATTCCAAAATCACCGAGGTCGCCTAGGCCAAAGCCTATGCTGGCAGGAGAGGTTCCCAAGATAAAGAAGGATAAATAGAAGAAAGCGCTGCTGGTGCGCGAGTCACCATGGAAACATCAGAGGAAATAAAAGCCAACCGCGCTGGAAAAGGGAAAAGTGGTTGACTTGGAGGGTGATGAGGGCACAAAGGACATTGATATTGAAGGGTTAGACCCTATTTTGAAGCTACCAGAATATATCCCTCCATGCCAGGACAAGGTGAAGGTCCCAAAGGACCCAGATGAGGTAAAGTTTCTTCTTAACACACCCCTGCTGCCAGGAAACATAACATTTGAAGGTCTGCGCTTGGCATGAGTCCTATACCTGAAGCTTGAATATTGGGACTTGGGGGACGTTGAGCGGTTCACCCACATGGCTACCGACAATTTCATGCAGCGAGTATTCTACAAAGACCCTGTTTTCACTGCACTGGAGTCGGTGAAGTGGATTCGTGGGGTAGAAAAGGCAGGATTGTTGAATCTTCTATGGATACCGCATTACCACCGCGCTCCCATAAATTTGATTGTTATCAAACAGTTGCTATGCCTGGATCATGATGGGTACCTGTGGTTGGAGGAGTTGATCCCTATAACCGACATGCTGATCCACATGATCACCTTACTACCAAATTCAAGGCTAAATCTGACCAAGGCATTTGGCAGAAAGATAGGTGAGAGTGACCTCGCTGAGTAGATGATGGACAACTTTAAGCTTGTTAAGAAGTCTCTTGGATATTCAATCTCAAGCATAACCTACCCCACGGTTAAGGTGGCCACCTAGATTTTGGCTGGCAAGATAATGAGGAAGTGTCACATAGACGAGGTTTCGACACCAGTTGTTTCACTAGCGACCCAATGCATGGAGGCCGTACAATTCAACTGGGAATGCTACCTGTGCAGCGAGTTACTCATGAACTGCAGGGAGGCATAGGACCAGAGCAAGACATTTCATTACTCATGGCTTTTTCTTTCGAGTGTGCTGGTCACATGGCAGCTGCCGGTGGACAACCAATTTCCTCTGATCGCACCAAATTTTCTAGAAGCAGCGAGTTTGCTTCACTATGGGCCACAAAGGACGCTGAGCGGGTCCAAGAGAGCAAATTGTTTTGGGTATTGATGGAAATGAGCATTAATATGGCCATCAATTAGAAGCCATAGTTGTTGATAAACGTTTTTGAGCAGTTATCTGGGTACGCAGAGTTTAAAGCGGACTTACACCAGATTTCCATTCAAATGTGAAAGGAACAAGAACATAAGTGGTATGATTTACCACACCTCACGATGGATGATGCAATTGCAGCAGTCCTTGAGTGTTGGCCAACAGATTGGCGCACAACATCTGATTTGTCTGCTGGATGTAGTAAGTTTGCGGAAAAGTAGAAAAAGGAAGCGGCTTGGTTGAAAGTTCAGCAGTTGGCTTAAAAGAGAAAGAAGGAGACTGACGAGAAGGCACATGCAGAAGTGAAGTGCACTACCAAGGAAAAGGAGGAAGAGCGTGACTTTGACAGAAATTAGAAATCTCCTTTGTCATAAACAGAGGAAGAGGAGCAATCACAATAGGGCGGAGGAGATCTTGAAAGCACTCCCTTCTGGGTAAAGCGGAACTGGGAATAGGAAAAAGAAGGACCGCTGAAGAAGACCAAGGCCACTAAGTCGTCGCTCGACCTAATCACCTTGACAGAGGGCGACTTGGATGACATTGGGGACAAGGTAAGGGATACAAATGCAGAATTGTTGCAGCAGTTTGAGTAGTAGTAGAAGTAGGTACTTGGTGACATACAGACGGGTCTGTGCAAGCTACAGATGCAAACAACCAGACTATAGGCAGGAGCGGGGTAGAGCATTGCGACCTCAACTAGTTTAATGTCGGGGACAACGACAATGGCGGAGTTGGTTCTCTCTTTGGATCTTCAGGTAGTCGTGCTGCTAGATGGAGCCTTGAGCGCGTTGGTAGATGCTGACAATGCTACAATCAACGATTTGTGGAATGTGGGACTAAACTTGGCCATGCTCCCTAGCGAATTCCTTCAAACCCTACAAGCAGGTGTGATCAAAGAACTTAAGGCCCAAGAGCAGTGCACGCTACGCACGATCAGTGAGCAGAAAATCAACAACGAACATATATTCATTGAGAAAACATCTGCGCTAGAAGCCTGGAAGAAGGTGTAGGAGAAGAACGAGCACACCGCCATGGTAGTAGCTGAAGCACGCAGAACCATTCCAGAAATGCATCTCCCAGAAGAAGCGCCGTTAGAAGCCAAGATTCAGAAATTGGCTGTAGGTGTACGTGATGCAAAGACTGATATGACTAAGGTTCAATTTGAGCTAAACCTAAAAATTACAGAGCTGGAGTTGAAGACATAGCCTTCAACTCCACCAGAGGTCAAAGAACAGCGTGAAGCTGCTGTAAGGGATGGAGTCGCTGCAATAGATGTCACGGTGGCAGAATTCACTGTGCTCTTCGAGCAGTCCATGGAGCTAATCATGAGTCTGCAGGAAGATCCTAACCTGTAGAGGTTAAACAAATAGGCCCAGGAATTGCAACAACAGTATGATAAATTAAAGGCAACAATGTGCACGATCATTGTCACACAGAGATTGGCAAAGTTGCAGGAGGCAATGAAAATTCAAGAACAGGTGGAAGCAGCGCAACGGAAAGAGGTAGTCCTCAATGCCAGATTAGGGCCTTGGCTAGATGAGGCCTATGTGATCTCTGCCACCATTGAGGAGAAGTTGGATAGCCTGTAAAGATCACAACAAAAGATCTAGGAAGATAGCGCAAGACCAACAACCGAGCAGCTGGTGGAACAGGTCAAGCAGGCAGCTACGTAGTGTACAACCGAAGTTGTAGTGGTGCAAGTGGAGCTGGTAGGTCTTCGCAATAAGATCTCTGTGCTAGCAGAGTGACTCGAGGGCAAGTCATGATATTTGTGTTGGGGGCTTGTTGGGACAAGGTCCCCTAAGGTTAATTTTTGGGTAAAAGCCCAAGTTTTGGGGAAGAAAGCCCAAGTTTTTTTGATGTAAAGTGTAAAGTCTCCACAAGTTATGGTCGCAGAGTGTGTAGATGTAAAGTGTAAAGTCTCCGCAAGTTATGGTCGCAGAGTGTGTAGATGTAAAGTGTCATAAAAAGGTTTTTACCCTTTGTTTATGTAAGATGTGTCAGCTTTAGTAGACCTACCCTTGGTTAACTGACCATGAGATTGTATAAAAATGGAAGTCTTAGAGAGTCTATGGCAGTTCATAGAAGTTTTGAAGATGAATGTAATGGGTCAATAGGAGCTAAGATCGAAGATTCTTAGAGTAGAAGAGAGGCTCTGCAACTATGTGTGCAGAGGCCTAGAATAGAGTCCACAACTGAGTGAGCGGACCCCTGCAGCTGAGTGCGCAGGGTAATTTTGAGTCTGTAAGCAAATCTGAAGTATCAATAAAGAGTCTGTTCAAGAAATGTCTATGTTTTACCCAGTTACTTCTGTTATGAATGAATTTGTTTACGTTATGATGAATAACGAGTTTATGATTTAATGTTGTATTGATGCGTGAATCTGTATGTTTTACATTGTTATATGAACACAAGTAATAATATCCGTTTATGCGACTTAATGCATGCTAAAGATATCAGACACTTAAGTTAATCTGGGTAATAACAGACTTAAGAGTGATAACAAAGACGCGGTTGATTTGCCTATTTAGGGTCTGTCAAAGACAGTCATAGAACTTCGCGAAGGTCTATAGGCTGGTAAGAGGAAGTTATATCGATAAGCCTCAAGGGCTTGTCGATCTACGCAAAGGCAGATAAAAGGGTAAAAAATTACATCATAACCATCTCTGGGTGCGGAAACTTGGTTCCAACATCCCCCCATATTGCTTCGGGTGAGACTTCAGTCTGTGCTCTTCGGATTGATGCCGAAAGGGCTAGTAGTGTAGGGATGTGCTTGGCTAACTTAACATTGAACCTGGGTCAGGCCGCCCTAAGCCAACAATATAATTTGGACTTCATATGAGGGATATCCCCTGTATGTTGGTGGTATCCACCATCGTCAACAAGACCTCCGACCCCTGATGGAGTGGAGAGGTGGGTCTTGCATTCACATATACATGAATTGTGCTTGTGTATGATGTGAAATGTTGATGCATCAATGTGTTTGGTCGTGTGTGTGTGTGTGTATATTTAATTTGGACCTCATATCAGGGAGATCCCATGTATGTTGGCGATATCCAACATTGTCAACAGAACCTTTGATCGTTGATGGAGCGGATGCATCCACATATACATGAATTATGCGTGTGTATGAGGTGAAATGTTGATGCATCAATGTGTTTGGTCATATATATATATATATATATATATATAGATATATATATATATATATATATATATATATATGTATATGTATATGTATATGTATATATGTATATGTATATATGTATATGTATATGTATATCTGTATATGTATATGTATATGTATATATATATATGTATATCTATATATATATATATATATATATATATATATATATATATATATATATATATATGTATATGTATATGTATATATATATATGTATATATATATATATATATATATATGTATATATATATATATATATGTCTATATATGTATATATATATATGTGTATATATATGTATATATATATGTATATATATATATATGTGTGTGTGTGTGTGTGTGTGTGTGTGTGTGTATATATATAGAAACCACCTAAGAATCAAGGGGGATAACGATCTGATTTAGAATATTAGTTTGCAGTGCTAGGATCTTCCTCAGATTATAAACAAAATATTGTCATTGTGCTTAAGGATTCATCAATTTTTTTGCAAGTGAAATGAAGAATTTTTATGTTAATTTTATGAGCAATTTAACATAAACCAAAAACTAAATAGAAGCATAAACATGTACAGAACATCATCAAAAACACATTAAAATAATCACATGATAAAGGATTTCACCCCTCCTGGGCTACGTCTCCTTGGTGCAGCTTCCAATGACTTGGGCCTCTCTATAATGCTCAAAAGTGTAAAAAATTGTGTTTACAATGCTCAATTGCTTCTGAAACCTGTTCCAATCAGTCCACAATACTCAAAAATGGATATCTAGCCTCTTTTTGCAACCAATTTGGTGGAAAGCTGAAGAATTTATGACTTCTCCTAGTTTTCCCACTATTTGTTCCACAAATTGCTCCACATCCGATAGGAACCCACAATTTCGTTCCAAAAATTTTCTAATCGAGTGAGAAATTTTCCACGCGGTGGGCCTTAATCTCTCGACACCGAATGTCTTATCATAAATCATAATCGGTGCAGTTATGCAGGCTTATGGTCCATGAACAAGGCATGCAATGTGCCATTGCGATATTAGGCAAACTCGATGGGACATTAAACTGAAACCTCTAACCTTGTCGCATCCGGGATATAAAAATCAGTGGAAAACTGGTGGTCTTGTATATGTAGGAATTTTTTTTGTTGTGGTTTGTGATTGCAATATCGCATCGCAACCCAAACCTATTGGGGCCGATTCTGTAACGCCGACCACTTCCCTGTTGCGATGTGCGATTTATTGCATCACAACCCTGATCTTTCCAGGGGCTGATTCTGTAACACCTCCCTTCGTTAATATGAGATTTGCAAAATGCAGAAACCAATGGTGGCATGCCACTTGGCACCTCCCGATTCGCTTATGGAGCCTGCCACATGATCCAATCCTGCCATGTGAGCAAGTTAAATATGAACTTTGACTTCCTATAACTTCTGCATACAAGCTCAGATTTGAGTGTCGTTCACATCGTTGGAATCAGAATGATGAGCTCTTCGATCTGAAGCTCAGTTTAACAAGATTTTGACACTTTGATTTTTGAGCCTTAATTTTGAGCACCTGATCACTCCTCCTCACTGGAAGCCTTTTGGACCCCAAAAGGATCACTTTAAATTGTGCAATAGGTGAGGGTACAATTCCCTCACCTTTCCAACCTCTATCCATTTGGATTTTGAAGGAATTGTACCTTTGAGCCCCACTCAAAGATAATCGATATTTCCCCTTTTTGTTGTCCTTGTTCTTCTGTCAAGTATAGTGTCTTGCTGAAGCACATCACAGAATTCTGGAGAAAATTCTTCAATAGATGGAATTTGAACATTCTCTCCTTGATCTTGAATCAAAGGGGGCTCATACAACCTTAAATTCTCAACATTAGTAACAACATAAATTTGCATATATGAAGGCAAATCCACCCTAAAGGCATTGTTATCAATCTTTTCCAAAATTCTGAATGGACCACATCTAATTGGTTTTAGTTTTTTAACTTCTCTTTGGAGCCTCTCTTTGTTAATGTGAAGCCAAACTTCATCACCAACTTGAAACTTGTGATCTTGATGATGCCTGTTGTGCCTTGCTTTGTACTTGCCTTGGCTTTATCATGCTGTACTTGAACCTTTTGGTGTACTAATTGTATATGTTGAATGAAGTTTCTTGCTTTGTTTATGTCGCTATGACCTTCAATAGCAACATATTTGCCAAAAATAAAATCCAAAGGAGATTTAGGCAAGTATCCCATGCATGCCTCAAATGGCGAAGTTTGAGTGGAAGAGTGCTTGGCTCGGTTGTAAGCATGTTGAATATAGTGCAACTGTTCATCCCACAACTTAGGATGCTTGCTGCAATTCCCACGCAGAAGATGTATAATTGTTCTGTTCACTACCTCTGTTACCATCTATTTGTGGATGAAAAGTTGTACTCTTTGTCATTTTGGTGTCCATGAATCCCCACAAGTTTGAAAAAAATTCCCCGCAAAGCGAGAATCTCGATTACTAACAATGGATGTGGGAAATCCAAAATGCACCCAAACATTCTGAAATAATAATTGAGTAGTTTGTTTAGATGTAACTTTCTTTTTACATGGCATCAAAATACACATTTTTATGATCCTATCCACAACTACATACAAATAATCATGACCTCTTTTTGACAATGTAAGACCTCCTACAAAATCCATAGAAACACTTTCCCACGGTCGTGAAGGAACCAGAAGTGGTGTGTACAATATTAACTTCCTATTGCTAGGCTTACTGATTGCACATAATGAACATCCTTTAATAAAATGAGACACAATTTCAAGCATACGAGACCAATAAAAATACCTTTGTAGATGTGCCACCATCTTACTTACACCAAAATGACCAGCAATAAGAGTAGTATGTGCCTCTCTCATGATGTTAACTCTTTCTCCTTGTGGAATACAAAGCTTTCCAAGATGGTACAACAACTTATCATGCAAATGATAATCCAATTCCTCTACTTGGTTACCTTAACTCAAGCTTGCATAAACACCTTGAAAGTCATTATCTAATGTGTATTGCTTAATATAACTTTCATGCAAAACATAATTATGCTTGAGTAAAGTAGTTGCACTAGCAATCGGTCTAGAAAGCATATCAACAACTTTATTGTAGATACCTTTCTTATACCTGATTACCAAGTGGAATTGTTGAATAAAACCCATCCATCGGAAGTGCCTTGATTGCTACAACTTTGATTGTGATTGAAGGTATTGCAATGGTTTATTATCAGTGTGAACCACTATTTCCTTACCCATTAGGTATTGTTTCCATTTTTTCACACTTTGCACCAATGCATACAATTCCTTGTCATATGTAGGACAATTAATCACTACACCATTAAAAGTTTCTGAATGAAAACAGATAGGCTTACCATGTTGCATGAGGACTGCACCCATAGTGTAGTCACTAGCATCTATCTGAATCTCAAATGACTGTCTCAAGTCTGGAAGTGTGAGTATGAGATTTGTATTGATCATTTCCTTCAACACATCAAAGGCCTTTTGATGTTTGCCTGCCCACTAAAAAACCATTTTCACACTTGTCAACGCATGCAAAGGAGCTGCTATAAGAGACAAATTAACAATGAATTTCCTCCAATATTGGGTTTCTCCCAGAAAACTTCTTACCTTTGTAACTGTCTTGGGCCTTGGCTAATTTACAATGACATCAACCTTGGAGGGATCTATTTTCAACTTACCTCCTCCAATAATATGACCCAATTAAACTAAACAAGTCTTTCCAAACTCGCACCTTGACATCTTAAGATACAACTATTCTTTTTTCAAGACATCAAGTACTTTTCTTACATGCATGACTTGTTCAACATGAGATTCACTGAAAATTAAGATGTCATCTAAGTAGACTATGAAAAATTCATCAAGAAATGGCCTCAACACATCATTCATAAACACACATGAATGTAGCAGGAGCATTACATAAATCAAATGGCATAACTAGCCATTCAAACAAACCCTGTTTTGTTTTGAACGTTGTTTTCCAAATGTCTCCTTCATCTATTCTAATTTGATGGTAGCCACTTCTTAAGTCTAGCTTAGTAAAATACTTTGCATCTTTGAATTGATCCAATAAATCATCTATTCTGGGAAGTGGGTAATGATTCTTTACCATAATTTTGTTCAATGCTCAGAAGTCCACACACGTGCGCCATGTTTCATCCTTCTTTGGCACCAAGACAATAGGTGAACCGCAAGGTGAGGAAGATGGTTTGATGATCCCTTTATTCAACAACTCTTGGATTTGCATCTTAATTTATGTGCTTTCCATCACTGACATCCTATACATGCCAATGTTAGGAAGAGTAAAATCCTATTGCAACTGTATCTCATGTTGGATTCCTTTCTTGGGAGGTAATCCCTTTGGTTCCTGAAATATTTCATCATATTGGTTAACTACATCAACCAATTCAGTTTTCAAATTCAAATCACAACCTTTAAAAGCTTCATTATCAACATCATTTTTGGGTTTGATCATGAGAAGCACAAAATTCTTGCTCGAATTCACTAGTCTTTTCATTTGCCCTGCATTAATAAGCGAAAGATTTGTTTTCTTGCTGTGAGCTCTCACAATATATTCTACTCCATTTTTGAATAAATGATATTTATTTTCATGTCGATGGAAGATAGCTTTTCTGTCATAAAGGTATGGGCTTCCCAAAACCATGCCATAGATATCTAACGGCACAACGTCAAGCTCCACTTCATCTATGAAATTTACAGTAATAACGAATCTAAGTTTACACTTTCTAGTAACCTGCATTTGCACATTATCACATACCCATCCAAGTGGATACAGTTTATGATGTGGAACATTTTCCAAATTTAAACTCTTGACAATTTTTTCATAGATAAGATTGGCTTGAGAGCCGCTGTCGAACAACGTATCAATATTTTTATGTTTTGAGATCATCCTTATGTGAAACAATTCTATTCTCCTCTTTTCATTTGGAGTTTCATTTTGCGAGTCTGAAGAACTAGTGCTGGAAATGGATTCTTTTCCTTTTAACCCCATGGCTGTGATTTTAGTTTCATCACCCGAATCAGATCCCAAATCTTGTTGAGTGGTTGCAGTTGTCTTCTGTTTTCCCTTGTTGTTGTTTCTTTTTGGTTTCATTTTAGGATGAAGCTTCCAACAATGAGCTTCATCATGACCCTCTCTGGAATAGTGTTTGCATGTAATTTTATCTCCTTCATTTTTTATAGACGCATTTTTCTTTGCCTTCCTTTTGAAAGCCTTTTCATTTCCTTTACTCTTAAATGGATTTTTACTACCTTCTTCTCGAGTGTTTTTCCCTCTTGCCTCAAGATGAGTGGATTGCACACACACATCATCTAGATTACTGAGATTAAACATTAAGATAATATGCCTAAGGTAACTGTGTAAACCCCCTATGTACTTTAGCAAAGTGTCATGTGACTGCAAATCTACACCTAACATCAGAGACCTTTTTCTAAATTCTTGGGTGTAATCTTGCACATTTTGACCTTTAAGCTATCTAAAGTTCTACCAATTCATGATGGATTTCCGCATATAAGCTAGAGGGTAGAATTTTCTTTTGATTGCAGAAATGAAATCATTCCAAGAAATATAGATCTTACTGTGTTTTTAAATCTCCTCTTGGGTCTTTGATTCCCACCATACTAGTGTTGCACCCTCCATTCTCAAGGAAGTTAACTGAATCTTTATGTCATCCTCTTGAAGGTTTTGAATCCTGCAATAGACCTCCAACTAATGAATCCAATTATCAAGCTTCTCTGCACTCAATAACATTTTACATGGGAAAATTTAATTTAACATCAAGTTTTAACAAGGGTGATTTACCAGTTCCTTTTGAAGAATGATGATGAGTATGAATAAGGGTTGTATTAGTGGAAGAGTGTGAAGATGCTTGTGAAGAAGAAGATGAAGAATATGGTGGAGATGGTGGAGGTTTGTCTCCATTTCCATTTCCTCCTCTTGAAGAGACTTATTCATTGGGAGTTTTGGAACTTTCCCCTTGCAACCTGCTATTCCTCTCTTCATAGAGGACCTTCACCATCTCTGTCATATCAAAGAAAGCCTTTCTGATGGTCTTCTCATCTTCTGTCATGTTTGTAGGTTCTCATTCATGAGACATGATCTCTGGAGTCTCAACTAAAACTTGAGGCTGAACTGGTGTTGGAGATTGTAGCAACCTTTCTCTCCTCCCCCTTGACCCAACTTCAGGGTTTCCAACTAGATTTCCTTCACCTCTTTTTAGTTTTAACCTTGTAAGCATGACATAAACTTGCAAACAATTAAATCCTTCTTTCAAAAAGAAAACCTAGTGCTCTAATACCAAATTGATCTGATTTAGAATATTAGTTTGCAGTGCTAAGAGATTCCTTAGATTATAAACAAAATGCTTTCATTGTGCTCAAGGATTCATCAATTTTTTTGCAAGTGAAATGAACAGTTTTTATGTTAATTTTATGAACAATTTAACATAAACCAAAAATTGAATAACAACATAAACATGTACAGAACATCATCAAAACCACATTACAATAAGCACATGATAAAGGCGTTCACTCCTCCTGGGCTAAGTATCCTTGGTCCAACTTCCAATGGCTTGGGCCTCTCTATAATTCTCAAAAGTGTAAAAATATGTGTTTACAATGCTTAATTGCTTCTAAAACCCGCTCCAATTAGTCTAGAATACTAAAAAATGGCTATCTAGCCTCCTTTTGTAACCAATTTGGTGGAAAACTGAAGAAGTTATGAATTCTCCTAGTTTTCCCACTATTCATTCCACAAATTGCTCCACATTAGATAGGAACCCACAATTTCACTCCAAAAATCCATTAACTGAGCGAGAATTTTGCCACGCGGTGGGCCTTAATCCATTGGCATTGACTGTCTTATCGCAAATCGCAATCAGCAGAGTTCTGCAAGCATATGGTCTGTGACCAAGGCAGGCAATGCGTGATTGCAATATTGGAGGAACCGACGGGATATTAAACTGCAACCTATAACCTTGTTGCATCCGGGATATCGCAATCAGCAGAAAACTGGTGGTCTTGTATATGAGGGACTTTTCCATGTTGCGATTTGCGATTGCGATATTGCAACACAACCCAAACCCGCCAGGGCCGATTATGTAACGTCGACCTGCTTCCCTGTTACGATGTGTGATATGTGATTTATCACATCGCAACCTTGATCTTTCCAGGGGCCGATTATATAACACCTCCCTTCACCTATATGTGATTTACGAAATGTGAGAACCAAAGGCGTCTCACCACTTGGTGCCTCCCAATTCGTTGATGGAGCCTGCCACATCATCCAATCCTGGAATGTGAGCAAGTCAAATCTGAAATTTGACTTGCTATAACTTCTGCATACGAGCTTGGATTTGAGTTTCGTTTGCACCATTGGAATCGGAAAACGAGCTCTTCAATATTAGCTAAGTTTAACAAGATTCTAACACTTTGATTTCTTAACCTTAATTTTGAGCACTTGATCAAATAATGTGGCTAGTGTGATTGATCTTATCATTATTGATTTTCCCATTTAGTGATATTTTATTTTGTCTGGATATTGATTAATGAATCATTTGCATCATTGAAGGAGCTCTCACCGAGCGGGATCTTAGATAAATATTCATAGTTATCTTTGTAAAGTTTTAGATTTTTGGCATTTTATGACTTGGTATATTGACGATAATTGAGAAACTTGAGTTAACATGTTAGTAACCCTCCAATAACCCATGAAAATACAAGTGGTATGGTAGGTAATGTTACAAAGTGGTATAAAATCTAGGTTCAACACTTAGACTAAATGGGCCTTAAAGAGGTAAGGTTTAGAACCCTCATACAAAATGATCTGAGTTAGAGTCCAATATTAGACCTGAAGAAACTTACAATGAGAACTTAAAATAATAATTTAGTCATGAAATAAGAAAAAATTCTTCAAATTCATAGTTGATATACGCTTACCAATGTACTTATATGTTCAATATTTGTCCTTAACTAACGTGAAATCTAGTTTAGTGAACAACTATAACATGCATACTATATACATGAACAAGGTAATGGATCAATGACTTTTAAAGGAATATTGAGCCTAGAAATAAGTATTTATCTACCAAGATCATGATTTACAGGCCATCCTGTGATGAATAAATACTAATATTTTATAGTATACTTGGTACATTTAGAATATGGAATTTAAATCCTAAAAGGTTGAATTATGATAATACTCTTCTCTTTGATGTTTGATGGAATTATCTTTCAGAAGAAAAAAATTTTAACACTCCTTCTACATGGAAAAATAATTTTCTAGATTTAGAAGGAGAAACTAATTTTGAAGTTTCTATATTTGAGCAAGTTATGGATTTGAACCTAAAGATAAAGAAGAAGTGTCCAGCCCATGATGGACATGGGTAGATAAAATTCTTGGGAATATGTAATGATTCCTAACATTGTTTCTTCACTATATCTAGAATGAATTGGTGGTGGTCCTGCAATGAAAATGGGTTCCAAAGATAGCCCTATGCCCAGAAAAATGAGGATATTATTGATGCACTAAGATTACTCTCACGTGATGATGCTCACTAGAGTAGAGATAATTTTCCTATACCCAAAACTAGATGGGTCTTCTAAAAGAGAAATTCATTCTAATGATTTATATATTAATGTTGAACTTGTAGATTTCGTTATCTTTAGATGAATCTTTGTTTTATGAATCTAACCAGGTTGTTAGATGTATGCCACAACACCAAACTATCTTTCCTCAAATAAGTATGCTTATTGTTGGAATGACAAGGTAACAACTTAATACATTATGCTTGAGATAACTAATAGTTGTGTGTGTGTGACACTCAATCCGTTAGTCGAGAACATCTAAGGAGAGCCTGCCCTACAAAGAAACAAAGGAAGAACAACACTATGGTTGAAGTAGAAACCAAAAACAAGACAGAGATGAGGGAGCATCCTCTCAAGCTCTCTAAAATACTAGAAAGTTCTCTTGAGATATTTTGAAGGATTTCTAGAATCTTAAAATTTCCAAAGACCTTAGGAAAAGCACCATATCAAATTTTGTGCATGTACTTGGTGATCTCGTTGAAGTGAATATGTGATATTTGATGTGTTGCATAGTCCTTTGTTTATCATTGTTGATTACATGTTTATGTTTTTGTGAATTGTGAGCATAACAATGCTTTTGGTCGCCATCATGTGTTGTTGCGGTATTTTCTTTCCTTTTCTTTCTCATCGCCTCCTTCATTTGGCCTTGATGTGGTTGATTGGGTATGATAAAATGAATCAAAGAAGCTCATGAGCAAGAGATGAATAAAACACAACCAGGAGTTCAAGACCATGACTAAACCTTGTGCATGAGATAAATTGTACTAAAGGGAATAAGAAGATCATAGATTAACCAAAAGGATTTGGTTGGATCCACTTGAATAAATAGATAATGACATGAAAATTATAAAAAAGATTTTTTTTATAACCTAATTACTACTTGACATATATGTCCTAAGTAAAAAATAAGGTGAATGTATATTGATGCTTTTTTTGGCCAGTAAATATGTAGCGAGCCATCATGGAAAAGTGATTATTAGTTAATGTTCTTAAATATAATGTCTGCATGAATAATATGATTAAGGTAACACAATGAGGTTACCCAATAAAAATCCTTGTTACTTGTTGTGGATATACTCATGCATAATCGTATGATGTTGGATGTGATCCTATATATGTTTATGATAGAGAATTGTTGAATATTGCAACTGCGAGTATGCTAACAGTTAGTTGGGTTCCTTGAAAATAATACAACCATGAAAGCTTTCCATGATAGCCAAGTCAATGATGAAAATTAACATAGAGAGATTGGTTTGAAGACATTGGGTGCCTGCTAAGATTGATAAACCACTGGTGCTTGTTACGGTTGAGAAACCATTAGTGCTTTTCTGTTGTTGAGAAACCACCCATGAAATGAGTGTATTGGGTGCTTGTTGAGATTGATAAACCACTTGTGCTTTCTTTGACTGAGAAAACACCAGTGCTTGTCTTTGGCTAAGAAACCACTTATACAACGAGTCACTAGTGCTTGCAATTGTATTAGGGGAATTTTGAGTCTAAAATGGGGCTCCTAAAGAAAATAATAACACGATAGTTAAAATAATAAAATAAGATTTATGAATTTTTAAAAATAAAATAAAGGAAACGACTTTTTTTTTTAATTGTATTTTCGGTGTATCTCATAGATTTACTCAAATGTCAAGTGTAGACACAAATTGGATGTAGAATTAAATTCCATATCCAACAAGTATCCACTCTGCATACTTTTGAGTAGAGCCACATTGAAAAAATTGAAAATACATGAAAAATGTGTGTTCAACATGTTTCTATCATGTATTTTCAATTTTTTTCAACGTGGGTCTATTTAGAAGTATGTAAAATGGGTACTCATTGGATGTGGAATTTCTACATCCAAGTGGTGTCTATACTTGACATTTGAGTAAACGTATAAGGAGATAGGCTAAAAATACAAATTAAAAAAACTAGTTTCTCTTTTCCCTCCAAAATATTTTCCCCTATGGATGACATCATCATTTTGAATGTTATTAGTTCTTATAAAGGTAATTTTGTTAGTACATGTTTTGTTTTGAGGTCCATTTTTTACCTTAAAATTACCCTAATGGCTAACAAACCATTGGTTCTTACTATGGTTATGAAACCACTGATGCTTGCTAGATTATTGATCAACCACCTGCAAGTGAAATCAATCCCTCAACTTAATTTCTATACTATCCCAGTTAACAGAAGATCCACAAAAAGATTGTTTGATGCAGTATATTCACCATTGAGTGCTTGCTTTGGTTGAGAAACCACTCAGTGAGCTGAACTTGAGGATGGAGTTGAATCAAGGTTTCATTGAGCTATGGATCATATACAGATTGAGTGCTTGATTGGCATATTAAGCCGCTCAGTTTTGTGAAAACTAAGGAAGCAAAGATCAATTAAACAAATACATATTAGGTTAGTAGTTTAAAGTTTTTTTTTTTTTTTTTTTTGTTTTTTTTTTGTTTTTTGTTTTTTTGTTTTTTTTTTTTAATTTTGATTTACTATGAGTTAAAATTTGTATGATTTATCTCATAGAATCATGTGCTTATTATGTATTTGAATTACTAAACTATCCAACAGAAATGTTTGAAGCCAATTTTAAGTAATATTAGACTATGTAGCAGAAGCATACTGGGGTAGTGTCGTGGCGGAAAAAGTCGTTTGTGCGAACACAACTGACCTCCCTAGGAGTCTAAACTCTCTAGCGACAAACAAGACAAAATGGAGTGATCTTTCTCTAAATATACCTTTTAAAACATGAAAACTACAAGTGTTTAGGCTTACCTTATTCCAAAACGCGGTTGTTGTAGTCCGTCCTTGCCGATCCGGATGAGCTCCTCCTTCAAGTCAATTCCTGCAACCACAAACAATCAAACAATTACCAAGCACTTGCATTTCATATAATAAAACATATATTCAACATGCAGACCAAGGAACACATGAAATAACTCATTAACACAAGCTATTGAGAAAAATAAACCAGTTTGTATTAATAACGAAACAAAGAAACTCTTACAACCTGGCCTTGGTGTTGTGCAAGTTCCTCCCAGGGTCCATCAAGGGTTTTCCTCTACTTTGACAAAGCTCACCCACTTCCAAGTAGAATCAAGCAAAGACAATCTCTCCTCACAAGGTTCTAAATGGGAGTCCTAATTCCTGCAGCATTTACCCAAAGAAAATGTATAGCTCCAACCTCTCCTCCCTCTGGCTCAATGTCTTTATTTATAGTGCTATAAAGAGGTTATTCAGGTCCACCATCAATGGGATAATCCCCCTCTTTGGGTGGGATAGCTCCCTTATTGATGGGATAAGTTCCCCCTTAATAGAGATACATGAACCAACTGGAGGCGCATCCAATTCATCAAACCGACCTCTAGAAAGTTCTAGAAGTAACCACAAGTAACTTTTTTAAGATGAAACTCGCGCATTTTGCCTTTTACAGAAGGACGCACCTGTCCCTTAACATACAGAGCGTCCAAGGACGCACCTTTTGTGAACATGGTCAGCGTCCCCGCAGGTAAGGCTAGAGAGAACCTGCGACCCCAGAGATAAACATATTTTTGACAAGACTTTCTCTCTTCTTTGAGTTTGAGATGGATAACAGAGGCATAAGACTTGCCTAAGAGGGTAGCATGACTGTTGATTTGAGCCATACTAACTGTAAGTGGTCATGGTGACATTTTTTAGTGTAACAGATTGCCCCCTAAAGTGCGAAGCCTGGAATAGATTTAGGGTTTTGTAATTCTAGGAAGGGTGAAGCGCTTTATCATTTCAAGGATTGTCTTGTGGATGGCCTGGTTGGAACCTGCAATTTTCAACACAAAATACATGGATAAGATTATATCATCACTGAGGTAGGCATTCCCATACTCAGATTCAAAACTTTAACTAATGGACTAACTATTCTGATACAGGAATGATCTTGCAGTACATCATTTTAATAGACTTTTGTAGACACAGTATGGACGCAGCCATCTGTTTATGATTAGTCTACATAGATAATGAATACAAAACTCCTCGCAGCCTGGATGGTAGAAACTAGATCCAGGGTCTTCACTTCTACTTCCCGAATTGGTACGATTCTAGCCATGTGATTAAATGATTCGATGTCGAACATGTTAGAAACCACTTGATTACCAGTCGATGATGCAAACTGTTAACAAGCGTGAGAGAAACCACCAGTAATGTCAATGGTTCTCAAAGTACCAAGCACAACCCGTGAAATGTGAATAGATGTTTTGATGTCGAACACTTCACGGAATCCTTTGATCGAAAGTCAATGATGTAAACTGACGTCAAAGGCGAGAAACCTGCCATTGATGCATGCAGACTTCAAGGTGCTGTCGATTCCTAAGTCATCTTTCTAGATAATGTGTCGATGTCGATAGAAAGCGACCCGTTGCAGGCAAGCCCGCAACACGAAATCATTGTTCAAGTTGAAGAAATGTTGCTGTAAGGACTGACTCAGGGATGGTCAAATGGATGACAAGTATTTTGCAGATGAAAGTTTTTGCTTGCAGACCTCTTGAACACATAACGACACGACAGATGGCTTGGTGACGAATAACTCAAAGTTAATCCCCGAAACCCGGTTAAAGACTTTCAAAGTGGTTTGGTCAACTGTGAGGTAAAAGATTTCCCAACCCAGGTGAATGAAAAGTGTCGTGTTCAAGAGTGGTAATAAAGTTTCTTTTGAGACAAAAGGTGACAAACAGGTTCATTCTTCTCTCTTTTCCCCCACCATTTCTGGCAAGTACCTCTTTATTTTTAACAAGCTTGAGGAGGATAACATATGCTTGATTATAAGCTCATCCTTCGGACGAGTCCAACCTAGTTTAAATTCGAACCCTAGGAAGGAGTGGTTCGTTCCTGTTTGTAATTGAACAGGTCCTTTACTGTAAAAGTTTAACGAGCCCAGTATAGGAGAAACTCGGCGTTTTTCAATTTTAGAGAGTCTGAAAAAACAAAAGGAGACTCCACGTTGAACTTTTTCGTATATTTGTGTCCCTCAAGCCCGAAAAAGTATAAAATAATACCTGGGGGAACCGCTTGATCTTGCGACCAAGGAGTACTTTCATAATAGTGTCGTCGACCTGAAAAGTAAAAAGCGATCAAGGACACGTCGTTTTATTTCCTTATCGAGTTTGAAACGACAAAAACCCGGCAATCTTTTCCTGATTTTACGGTCAGAAAAGAGCTAAAAGGGGACCGTCTTTTAATTCCGTTTTAACGAGTGTAAAAGAAACGCTCGGCGATCTTTTCATTTTTTAGGAGTCAGAAAAGGGCTTAAAAGATGACTCTGATATTTTATTTGTGAAAAAATTACAATTTCCCTCGAAATCCCTTTGTCCTGCACAAAAGCGACACATTACTCATACCTGTTTAAAATAGGCAAAAATACATCGAAAAACATCTTTTCATGGTAAAAAATGAACTAATTCATCCAAAAAACCTATAAAAAGACCTTTTACCATGTCATTTTTACCGTTTGACTTTTGAGGTTGAAAAAGGAGCTTTTGACAAGAAACTTCCCGTGGTTGCTGCGGAAAATCTGACCGTCGGAATCGAACGCCGTCTCATCCAGGTATTTTACACATCCTACTCTGCATTTCTATCCGTTTAGAATTAATTTTTAGGTCTTAGTTTCATTTTTTGGGGGGTTTTGGTTTTGGAATGCGCCTCTCGGCGGACGCAGGTGCCCTTCGGGTGACCTGCGTCCCCCGACTTTTTCTCATACGGGAAAACGGTCGGAAGACGCAGCCCGCCTTCAGGCCAGCTGCGTCCGGGCGCCCTGTGCTACAAAGCCGGGGTGCGTCTTCCGAGAAGTGCGCATTTCAAAACCCCAACTCTCTCAAAAAACCACCAAAAATTCCCAAATCAATTTCTAATTGCTATTTTTGATATGCAGGGCATTAATCATGTTAGACTGGAGAGAAAGAGAGCATGTAGAGGAAGATGAAGCTGCAATAAATCACCAACCTTCTCTGGATGCCCTAAGAGCATGCGGATTATACAAATATTGGACCATACCGGGCATGAGGGGCCAGGTAAGATTCTTGGAATGGCTGGTTGAGCGATGGAACGTTCAAGAACAATGCTTTTACATAGGAGGGCACCAGCTCGAGATAGAGCCCTCGGATGTATACTTTCTCACTGGCTTGCCGAACAGAGGTGAGCAACTCAGTCTTGCGGGGACTAGGCCGGGTGGCCAATCCCTTGATAGTCTCCGCGAGGATTGGTGCACACGTGGGGCTCACCATTCAAAAGGCATAGAGATAAAACACATCACTCTACCGGAACTCAAAGTCATAGCGTTCACGGTTACCAGAATTTGCGGCGCGGCCGCTTTACACATTGCTTCCGGATCCCAAATGCGGATGGCAATTGACTGTTACCAAGGCACCATTTTCAACTGGTGTGAAGCTGTGTCGGCTCATATGAAGAGCCAACTGACCAAGGCAAAGAACGGACGACTAAAGACTTTTGGATATGGGCCTATAGTCGTGAGCTTTGCCTTGGAGAGAGTTCCAATGCTGATCCCTCAGCAACTCACTGTTGATATCTTGGGTCCTCGGGAGCCAAAGCTGATACGATGGGTTGCGGTGATGGCCCGGCATCCTGACGAGGGCGCGGCAGTGGTTCGATTCTCAGATAGTTACTTTCACTGGTTAGAGGACCAGGTTTTTTCGATACAGGACTTTCCGTATGCCGGAATGGATTTCAGAGGTGATCCGGACATGGTTCTTCCACAGGGAGAACAATGGGACGACAGAGGTACTTTTATTTTCACAAGTTTTCTAATTATGTATTTTTTATTTTTCATATATATCGTCTCAAAACTAACAGTAAAATTTTCAAAATGCAGATGTTGGTCCACAGCGTCCAGCCAACCTCCGGCCTTTTGATAGACTACATCCAGCTGCACCGGTACCGGCCCCACAGGACGCGGCTGCAGACGTACTAGCTGAGTTGGAGCATGATCTAGAGCGTCTCACGGCAGACATACCTGAGACTACTATGGACGACATTCCTATCAGGCTTCAGCGTTTTGTAGTCGCGGTCCCTGGACCGTTTAGGAGATTTTTGCGTAAGGTAGCCCGCGCAGTGGTGTCATACAGAGAGCACCACCAGTGATTGACTAGTCACTTTTGTAGTCACATGTGACATTTTGACTTTTTGTACTATCATTTTGCCGATCATAAGGTGTTTTCAACCTATGATCGAAGACGATGTATATATTTTTTGACACACTTCTATCTATATATATCACTATTACCGGCTTATCTTGTTTAACATATGTGATGAAATGTTTTTAAATTTACTTGCATGATTATCGTAAATGTCTGTCCAACATTCGAGAAGCAATTGCATCTGCTAATGTATTCAAAGACCTTGGAATATGTTGATATTCAATGTAATCAAATTCACGTTCCAAGAGACGCACTCTCAAAAACAACCTTAATAACACAGGATTCCTAATGGCATAAACTCTATTAAGCTGTAATACAACAAGTTCAGAATCTAACCTCACTGTCAAACGTCGAATTCCAAATGAAATAGATTCGGATAATAATTCAATCACTGCACTGTATTCTGCAATGTTGTTCGTTGTTTGACCGAGGCTTACCCCATGCATAGAAACTAACTCGTCAGAGGGCGAATAGATAACCCAAGCTGCGGAAGAGATGTTCCGTGTACTACGACAAGCACCATCAGCAAATCCAATATATGTTTGGAGAGGCGTCGACATCTGCAATATCAAGAGTAAAACCAAGATAAGCCAGAATAACGACGAAAAAACCACACTCTCTAAGCTAAGCACACTGACTAAACTAACACACTTGCTAGCTAGAAAGAAAATCTAACCTATCTAAAAATTTCTCCATTCCCATCATTTAAGCATAATACCTCTTTAGGTAAAGTCCATTTCTGGGTTTACCCAAAGAGTCCCCATCAAAGTCAACTAGCTCATAAGCCCCTTTTGCTAGCTTTCGCTTTACAATGTAGGGCCCATGCCACATGGGAACGAATTTTCCGGCACCTAGCTTATCGTTAGCTTGATCATATAATAGTACTAGGTCTCCTTCCGAAAAACTTCGAGGGGTTACATTTCTATCATACTGAGCTTTCATTCGTTTCGCGTGAGTCTCGATTGCCAATGTAGCGTCACGTCGAGTCTCATCTAATTTAGCCAAGTACAATAAACGTGTCTCCTCTTCGGAAGTAGCTGGAAGTAATTCGACAGCCATTTGAAGTGATGGGATTTCGCATTCAATGGGTAACACAGCTTCTAAGCCATAAACTAGCTGGAAAGGAGTGAACCCTGTTGAATTTTTCACTGAGGTTCGGTATGCCCATAGCGCTGAAAATAACATGTTGTGCCAATTCGACCGATGAACACCAATGGTTCGTCGGATCATGGTAACTAGAACTTTGTTGATAGACTCAACCAAACCGTTGGCTTGCGGATAATAAGGAGTAGAGCTATCGTGGCGCAAACCAAGCTGGCTTGTAAGCTCAGTCATCATGACATTTCGAAAATGGCTCCCATGGTCAGTAATGATTGCTTGTGGGACACCAAACCTAGTTATGATATGATTGAATACGAAAACTGCAGCTGTTTTGCCGCTTGCGTCGAATGTAGGCATCGCCTCGGCCCACTTAGTAAAATAATCAACCGCAAGGATGATATACGCATGCCCCCCGGCCGAGTGAGGGTTACAAGTAATAAAGTCGATACCCCATTTGGCGAATGGACCAACGGCAATTATAGGGTGGAGAGGAGCAGGTGGAGCGCGCATCTTGCGATCAAACACTTGACAGTTGTGGCACTTCCTGACTGCAATGATACAATCTTTAAACATAGACGGCCAGAAATAACCAGCGCGCAACACCTTCTGAGCTGTGGCATACCCAGACATATGACCGCCACATGCTCCAGAGTGACAATCATTCAAAACCCTCTCAGCCTCTTCGTGAGTTAAACAACGTCGAAAAACTAAGTCTGCCCCCCGGCGATAAAGTGTATCTCCAATAATTTTGTATGGCTGGGATTGAAACCGAATTTTTCGACGTTCCGCTTTGGAAGCTTCAGGCCGAAAGGTTTGGGTTTGGAGATAAATGATTATATCCCCGTACCACGGATCTACAGTACTGATAAGAAACAAAGATTCGTCCGCAATGGACTCCTCTGCCACAGTCTCTGTGTCAGCACTCGGGAAATCACACATCAATTCCGCAAAAACTAAGGATTTCTTAGACTTGGACTTCTCGAACTCCAAGTCGAACTCTTGCAGGATAACAATCCATTTAGAGTACTTGCCCCCTAGCAGTTGTTTTGTCAAAATATAAATCATAGGGTTGCAATCCGAAATAACTGTAGTTTTGCGGAGAAGAATGTAGTGACGGAAACGCTGGACAGCTTGAACGGCTGCCAGGGCCAATTTCTCCACATGCGAATATTTTAGCTCAGTTGGATTCAAGGTCCTACTAAGATAATATATCACATGCTCCGCTCCGAATTCATCTTCTTGAACTAACACCATTCCAATGGTGGAATGCGAAGCTGCGAGGTATAAGAAGTAGTCTTGGTTGTAGTTGGGAGGATGCAATAACGGTGCATGGGTCAACGCGTGTTTAAGTGCATCAAAAGATTGTTGGGCAATCTCGTCCCAAAAGAATTGTGCGTTCTGTTTCAACAACCGTGTAAAACCTTTAGTGACCTCGGCGTAGTTTGGGATGAATCGGCGTAAAAAGTTCGCTTTCCCTTGCAAACTTTGGAGTTGGCGCAAACTCGAAGGAGGAGGCAATTTGATGATAGCCTCGACTTTCGAGGGATCGACGCGAATGCCGGCTTTTGAAACAACAAATCCCAGCAATCGACCTGTTTCTATACAGAAAACACACTTGTGGGGATTCAACCGAATTCGATAATGCCTACACCTCATAAAGATTGCTCGTAGGTGGACAAGGTGATCAGCTCGATGTAAAGAATGAGCAGGCAAATCATCGAGATAGGGTTGCACAATGTGCTTGATATCATGAAATGCATAAGACATCGCCCGTTGAAAAGTGGCCCCGGCATTCTTAAGCCCAAAAGGTAACTTGCAATAAGCAAATGTCCCCCATGGACAAATGAATGCCGTTTTTGGTTGGTCGGCAGGTAGAATATTGATTTGATTATAGCCCGAAAAACCATCCATGAAGGAAAACATTTCACTTCCGGCACAATCATCAATAATTTGATCGATATAAGGCGTAGGATAGTTGTCTTTTGGACAAGCTCGATTTATATCCCTATAGTCGATACAGATTCTTATTGTTCCTTGTTTCTTGTTGACCGGAACAATATTCGATACCCAATCCGTTAACGGGATCGGATAAATGAAACCTGCTTTCAACAGCTTTTCGACTTCTGCTTTAATCGCAGCCGCTTTTCGAGGGTGAATTTGACGCAACCGTTGCCGGACGGGTTTAGCATCCGGGTAGGTCTTTATTTCATGAATAACAATGGCAGGATCAATTCCCGGCATTTCCTCGTAAGACCAGGCAAACACGTCGCGGAATTCTTGGAATAGGGCCTTGTAAGTTTGGATTTCTTCTTCAGTACATGCGGCACCTATATGAATGTTTTCCTCGATTCCGGGCTTCACTGAAATATCAATGGGAATAGTACGAGAAATATTCCCTAAATTCAGCTCTGAATCAGAATGTTTCGTTGGATCCTGAGCGTCTTTGACATATTCAGCGGTAAAGATAGATGAAAAATCATTTTCAAATGCATCATCCTTAGGTAAAAACGAAGATCTGTGATGGAGATCTTCCCATGGTAGATCGTCTACACTTAGGATTTCGCGAAGTTGTTCGTCAGATGACACGACTTCGGGAAACGTTATCCGTTCTAAGGGTGAGGTGAAAAGTGACTCTTCACTGACCACATTCATTTGGTCGACTTCGGTTGAATGAAAGTCAGTAAAAGACATGAGAGCTTCATAAGCAATTTCATATGGACTCAAAGGCATAACATCACCGAGTGAGTCTATCTCAGAGTCAGATGGGACGAACCAAGGATCATCATAAATAATGTTTTCTGATGTAATCATATGAATGGTTGCAAACGAAGGATCTGCGCTGAGTGGAGGGAGAGGAAAAGTTCCCAGTAAACCGGAATCCTTAACTAAACCTACACCAACGTCCCTATAAGGGATTGTCGTTTTACCAACATGCTGGATACTCTCTGAAGAGGCTGGGTCGGATGAAAAGTATGTCAGCTGATCAATAGTCACGATCTTACCGTTATGTGGAAACTTAATTACTCTGAAGACCGATGAAACGACCGCTGTCATAGCATATGACCAACTTCGACCCAAAAGAAGGTTGTAGTCTAGAGGGGCATCAACCACTTCCACATCCAGACTAACGGTTTTACCTTCAACCCCTATAGGCAATTCTTGTAGAATACCAAACGGACGGAACCCACGGCCATCAAAGGCCTTAAGGATGGTGGGGGATTGGTTCAACGAAGGAGAACCAAGCGATCTCCAACATTGAATCGACATAATACACGTAGAAGCTCCCTCATCAATCACAGTCCGATGAATAGGCCTGTTTTTGACTATCACTGGAATTTGGAAAGCCATTTGATGGGGGAGACGTGGTGTACTATTTTCTAGATCAAAGATCATTAGGTTCGGGTCCTGAACATCGACAGCTCCGATAGCCGACAAAAGCAATTTTCGTTGTGCTGGGCATGATTGCAGCACTTCGAGTGCCGACATTGCTGAAGGTGAAACAGCTAAGTCCTCAACAATGTTGTAATTCTGGGCTGCTCTCGCATGTGGATTGAAAGCAGACCTTCGAAGTACACCCTTGGCGGGCGGCTTAATCACTAAGTCTGGGTTAGGTTTTTCGATCTGTAGTGGATCGGAACCAGGAGCTGAGGTTGATGGGTTAGAGTGAGAAGATTCTGCTTCCTTGCCATCAACAGGAGCCTTACTACCATAATCTTGCGATCGAGTCGCAATCCTCACATGAGACATCATCAAAATGGGTTCTTCACTGGCATTCGAAGAAGAACCTATCATCTTATTCTCCTGCTCTGGAAATGGATTCTTTAACACAGCAGGAGTGGGAGAACCTTTGACTATTTTTACAACCTCGGCCCGATGAGGGCAATCTCTCGTAAAATGATCCTCTTCACAAATAAGACAAGGATATCGAGGTTTGCGTTTTTCGTCATTGGTTTCCGACTTTTCAGTTTTCTCCTTTGGAGCCTTGTCTGCTTTAGCCTTCTTCTTTCCTTTCTTCTTTCCACCGTTTTTTGATTTGGCCGTAGATGACTCTACAGCGTGAATGTCGGCGGTAAGTTCAGGAGGAGAAGACTCTCCTGTCGGAGAATCAGGCAAAGTGATAATTGGAGTATTGGAGGCCTTGGAAGACTTCTTCTTACTCTTCGTAGTCACGATACCAATCATACCATCAGCGGCATGAGATCCCGAAGGAGCAGCAGCGATTTGATTCGACTTTGGAAGATCCGGAATCTTCTCGTGTAACGTACCCGACTGAGTGTAAACTAAGTCAAGGTATTGTGCCTGAGCAATGACTTGCTCCTCAGTAACTACTCCGGCCTTAGCGACATCTTCAGTAATCTTCGGTAATAATGATTTGACAAACCATTCAGCTAAGATTTGGTCCGGGATAAAAACTTTCACTAATCTCCTTCGACGTCTCCACTCATGAATGTGATCAGAAATATACGTGGACGTCGATTGTTTTAGTGAAGTTAATAACTCCGTGCCGTTATCGTATCTGACCGGCAACTGAAAGTGAGTTAAGAACGAGGTAGCTAACTGGCTAAAGTTGTAAAAAGAGGCCCGTGGTAACTCAATGTACCACTTGGCCGCGAGACCAATGAGTGTACGCTGGAAAAGACGTAAGCGGATGGAATCATCTGAGATAGAATTCGAAGCACACCAGAGGTGGTAAGTCATCACATGATTGGACGGATCCTCTCCAGACTTACCTTCGAACTTGGGTATATCACTGGGCAACTTATTTGGCATTGGCGGCCAGAACTGAAGATATTGAATTGGATCGTTCGTTAGGCGCGTCAAGTCGGGTAAATCTAAAGTTGCAATAAACGGTAACTGCCGGTTAGGATCTCTAAAACTCTGGGTCACAATACCAGCCCCAGGAGGAGGATATCCAGGATAACTAGGAACAGGAGTCGCATTTGGGATATTATATCCTCCTGGAAAACCAGGATTAACCGGACCGTACTGGGGTTGTTGAGGTTGTTGATAAGTGTACCCAGGATACGGTTGATACTGGTAAACCGGTTGTTGGACAGCTTGCCCAGGTTGGTACTGTCCCTGGTACGGAGGTTGAACAAATTGAGGTTGAGTAGTCACAACCGTACTTATACCAGGCTGACCTACAGGCATCTGGACCGTGGTTTGAATCGTAGATCCAGACAACGGTAAAGATGTCTGAGGTGTGGTAACAGGGACAGTAGAAACTGGAGCCGTCGATACTCCAGAAGTAAGTATGGTAGATGTAGCGGTAGTTGCAGCAGCCGTTTGAGATGGAGTACTAGGTGCAATTGCGGCTGAGTAACTACCGAATCTACAGAAGCTTGAACATTGGGCTGGACAGGTTGCGGTTGCTGGGTTGGACCAGAAACTACGGGTTGTCCAGCTTGAGGAAGCATTTGTACACTTGGCTGCAACACCTGTTGACCCTGTGAGGGATCCCACACTAACATTCCAGGGTACTGACCCGTAACAGGTTGAGGGTACTGAGATCCATAACCAGATTGAGGGTAGGATTGATAATTGTAAGGTGCAGTTCCCATACTTGGAACATATGACTGACCTTGAGGCGGTTGATAACCTTGACTTGAGTATTGACCTTGAGGTTGATAACCTTGAGGTAAATACTGATACTGGGGTTGACCTTGACCTTGAGGTTGGTACCCTTGAGGTTGATAACTTTGGGGTTGATACCCTTGAGGTTGCCATCCTTGAGGTTGCCATCCTTGAGGTTGATATTGATACTGAGGTTGACCTTGGGGTACATATTGAGGCTGAGGTTGACCTTGAGGTAAGTATTGCACCATAGGTACATACTGACTTTGAGGTTGCCCCCCAGACACAATTTGTGTACCTTGAGGTTGCCCCCAGGCGTTAACTGCGGTTGCCCCCCAGGCGGTAATTGGCCACCTTGAGGTTGGGAAACGGGAACTGAACCTGACATCATGTAAATGTCTCCTACACCCAATGGTATATTACCACTGTTTCCAGCAAATAACCCATGATCAATGGGTTGAGGAGATGCCCCCGCAAAGGTACCAGAAAGTGACTGATACCCAGTGGGAACAGAAGGACCGCCGTGTAAAAAAGATTCAGGACTTTGTGTAAACACGGACGACTGACCAGACATATTTACAGGAGTATGAATACCTCCAGGTGGAAAAGGAGTACGAGGTGTGGAAAAACCGACTGAGTTGTCTAAAAAATTGGTTAACGCAAGGTACCAAGAAGTACTTCTAGGAGGACTGTAAAAGATGGATTCACGCTCCCTTAGATCAATAGTAAGTTGACCTTCAAGGTGAGAGACACCTATATCTTCTTCTGGAGCAAGTTCTTCTATAGCAATCAAACCAGAAGGTAAATTTTCGGTGATAATTCTTTCTATTCTCGGTGAATCAGGGACACTAGAAGTTGGAGTAACAGGTTCGGAAATTTCAGGTTCTTCGCCTGTTTCACTGGCAGATGAAAAACTACCAGCAAGCTCGGAAACTGTAACAGTTTCGGGATTGTAACCTGTTTCTAAACTTTGGTAATCTGGATGGACTACCAAGGAAGATTCTCCTTCTTCAGGTGAACCTACTCTACTGTCACTAGGAGGAGTTACAAGGACCTTTAACCCTTCTAAATTACCCGGGTCGTCTCGAGGAGGGGATCCCCTAAGTCTACGGGATCTTCTCAACAATTCGGCCACAGAAACAACTTCAGGAGACTGGCCCCGAAGTCTACGGGACTGTCTCGGTAATTCCGCCACAATTAAAGATTTTTAACTACAACACACGAAAACAAAGTAAAAAATTTCAAATCAAACCACCTAAAGTCTTCTAAAGAAGCAAACAAATTTGAAGCACACGCCTAAATAATCTAGAGCGTCAAACCACACACAAACAGTAGTCTTCCGGACCAAAAGCGCTAGTTGGTGATTAGGCCCAACCTCGCAGGATTCAGTACAGAAATGGCGGGTGGAACAGTTACCCCGGCAACCTGCTTAATGAATAGACCGGCACAAGTTCCTCCACTTTAACCGTCTCGAAGTGAAGTGAACCCCCCGGAAAATCCAAGTGAGTATAACCGACGTCTGCTCCAGGTACAGTGGGACCTTCCCTCCACCGTCACCTCGGTAGAACCCTAAAGATTATGGTCACTAAAGTTACCAATCACAACAATTACACCTGGGGGAACAGTCTAAACTCCGACAGCACGCAAGGGCAGAGTAGCAAGCTCCAATCCCCTTACCGGCTCCTTGACAACAATCCAAGGTTTACCGATAAGTGACCCCTGGCTCCTCGACAATGGTTAATCCGAGGTTTACCGTTTGTAATACGTACTGTCTGGCGTCGTTCCCAACGAGGGAGGAATGATCCCCTCACTGGTTCGGACACGAGCTCGTGCTTCTCCTTTAAGAGGAGCTTTCCCAGAGTATAACTGAAACAATTGGATTTAATCTACTCAAGATAAACTATCTGTTTGGTTTTGTAGTCTTGGAGAGTTAAGTACTCACCTACTCCAAGACCCTAGCCTAAGCTATGTTGGTGTTTCAGAGCCCTAGAAAAATAAAAATTACTAGATTGATTTTAATTTAAGCGTTACTTTTAAGGTTGTTTCTTAAGTCAAAAGGTGATGGAAGTGAAACCAGTGGTGTGTTGACTCGACTCGAAACCACTACAAAATGCACCTAGGATGATTTACCCACTACTTTACTTTTTCGATGAATTGCTTAACTAAAAAGTTGAGAGAATGCAATCTTTATAAAAGCAACTTCTTAATTGAAGACAATCAAAGAAACAATTCGTTTGTCTTTTCCAAGCATAAAAAACATGACCGCTCTTTACATGCACGAAAAAAACTCTTTTTCTCTTTCAAAAACAAAAAGCTACTTGAAACAAGACTTTTAAAGAAGATGTTTTTGTATTTTTCTTTTAATAAAGCAAATAAATCTAATATAACCAAAAATCAATCTTAACAACTATTAAAATCTATGAAAATGCACTCATAAGCAAACTAAAAGGTAAATTTACTCTAAGCAATCTTAACGAGGCCAAAACCAACAATGATTATTCTAAGGTGTTTTACTTGATCACAATCAAATCAAGGACTAGCTTATTGCAGAACCAAAAACTAGTCAAAACAAAACTCTAATCTTTTTGTTCTTTTGTAAAATGGAAATCAACACTTTATAAACAAGTAATTCGAAATTTGACCCAAAACAACTTAAATGGCAAGCTGCTCACACAAGGAGACTTTACGACAGGCCCGACTTCTAAGAAGGCTGACTAACCAGAGAGATCTAAGGCTGGACAACTTTCTACCGTCAAAGTCACTACAGGACCTATTGAAAAATCAAACCCTAGGCCTAAACTTCGTTGAAATCCACTAAAACACTCAAAGCTCACAAAACAAGTTCAGGTGAAAATTCTTGACAGGGTACTAAAGGATCTGGGTAGAAAACACTAAGAAAAATCAAAATCTAAAAGCAATTAAAGCAAAAATGGAATTTTCCTAAATTTTACAGGAAGACGCAGGCAACCCGTTATAACAGGTGCGGGCCCGCTCTGTGCAAACGGCAACAGCGCGTCCAAAGACGCACTGTGCAGTACTCAGAGGGTGCGTCCTTCTGGAAAAGTTGAGAAAAACCAAATCTAACTAAATCTAAAGCTAAGCCACCCAAATACTAATTCTCACAGTCAAAAACCAGAAAATAAAAGTGATTTTCACAGAGCAAAGTTCACACAAAGGAAAAGACTCTCTCATTAATGGATTCCCCAGTGGAGTCGCCAATTTGTCGTGGCGGAAAAAGTCGTTTGTGCGAACACAACTGACCTCCCTAGGAGTCTAAACTCTCTAGCGACAAACAAGACAAAATGGAGTGATCTTTCTCTAAATATACCTTTTAAAACATGAAAACTACAAGTGTTTAGGCTTACCTTATTCCAAAACGCGGTTGTTGTAGTCCGTCCTTGCCGATCCGGATGAGCTCCTCCTTCAAGTCAATTCCTGCAACCACAAACAATCAAACAATTACCAAGCACTTGCATTTCATATAATAAAACATATATTCAACATGCAGACCAAGGAACACATGAAATAACTCATTAACACAAGCTATTGAGAAAAATAAACCAGTTTGTATTAATAACGAAACAAAGAAACTCTTACAACCTGGCCTTGGTGTTGTGCAAGTTCCTCCCAGGGTCCATCAAGGGTTTTCCTCTACTTTGACAAAGCTCACCCACTTCCAAGTAGAATCAAACAAAGACAATCTCTCCTCACAAGGTTCTAAATGGGAGTCCTAATTCCTGCAGCATTTACCCAAAGAAAATGTATAGCTCCAACCTCTCCTCCCTCTGGCTCAATGTCTTTATTTATAGTGCTGTAAAGAGGTTATTCAGGTCCACCATCAATGGGATAATCCCCCTCTTTGGGTGGGATAGCTCCCTTATTGATGGGATAAGTTCCCCCTTAATAGAGATACATGAACCAACTGGAGGCGCATCCAATTCATCAAACCGACCTCTAGAAAGTTCTAGAAGTAACCACAAGTAACTTTTTTAAGATGAAACTCGCGCATTTTGCCTTTTACAGAAGGACGCACCTGTCCCTTAACATACAGAGCGTCCAAGGACGCACCTTTTGTGAACATGGTCAGCGTCCCCGCAGGTAAGGCTAGAGAGAACCTGCGACCCCAGAGATAAACATATTTTTGACAAGACTTTCTCTCTTCTTTGAGTTTGAGATGGATAGCAGAGGCATAAGACTTGCCTAAGAGGGTAGCATGACTGTTGATTTGAGCCATACTAACTGTAAGTGGTCATGGTGACATTTTTTAGTGTAACAGGTAGAAGTCTCTAGGATCAAAACCATTGTTGTGACATTGGAACCCTATGACATGCATTGATCTCCATGATAAATGTCATGAAATAATATGATATTGTGTTATTAGAGCAAGCCAAAGGGATGCCTTCACTATAAGAACTCTTCTTGTGTGAAGAAGCCTTGCCAAGGGAAAGACCGCTCGCGGGACTGAGGAAGAAGAGAATGGGATGTCTGAACTTGGGAGGTGTGTGAGTACAATGAAGAGTAAAACGAATAAAATTTGCTTTAAAAAGGTCATGTGCATACTTAGTGGGGTCAAGCATGCATTGGGTATGTTCCAAGAAGCAATGAGCTGAATCTGTTCTTGTGAATACAAGAACGAAGTGAATGGATTGATAAAATCAATACATAGAAGGTGTTTCTGATGCAAGGAGATGTGACTATATGGCTCAATTATATCTTTTCTTTGTTATAGAACACTGATGATAATGTTCCTTTAAGGGGGTGGGGTTTGTAACACCCTATTCTACCCTGTTATTTTTATAAATGTGGCCCTGATGACCACATCAATGTGGAGGGAGCCATGACTAGCCAAAACTCTAATTAATTAATTAAAAAGTAATTTAATTAACACAATTGAATGTTGGATTGCCTTACATATCCTTGGCCTGAACAAACATACCACACGTTATTGAATTTAATACTAAAACCTCTATAGCTGAGAAAAGTCATCCCCTATTTTGACTGAACACATATTATATACTATTGGGCCACCTTAGGGTCGACAAAACCGATGATTTTTTTATCCTTGAAGGGGAAATATGGTTGGGCAGTGCCCATCTCAAATCCCCCTACCACACCAAAGAGATAACGTGTGTGAAAATGAAAAGTTGGTTGGGTGGTGAAGTGGTGGAACAAGGTGGTATACATTTTCATACCTCACAACAAAGGGGGGGAGGGTGGGTTGCGGGGGGGGGAGTGGTGATTGATAGTTATTTGGCACCAAATGCTCACACCATTCCCTTTTCTCTCTATAAAAGTTAGCTCATTTGTACTGACTCCTACTAATAATTGTCCATGCCATTGCCCCACTCTGGTTAGAGAGTCTGCATACCTTCTAATGTTTGAACTAGGACAACATTCACACCTTTTCTTCACCTTAACTATTGCACATGCATTGATTTATTATTGGTTTAATTACCAGAATCCTATCGAACCTATTGTACACTCACTCCTTCCTTTACTCACTCATGCTAGTTCCATTTATAAATTCTCACTTCATTCTTTTTCTCTCTGGCGCTAGTTATCCCTTGTTTACACTGGTATCACTAGCCTAGAAGGGAGAGGTTGAATTCAAATCTACCTGAATGCTAATAAAATACCAGATTTTGGGTGCTTACAAATATGTTTATAAACCACCTACCACTCTCCATACCTTGGATCCAGCTCGGGTGTGGTTGTTGATGACTGTTTTTGTCAACAATATGTACCCAATCTTGAGTAACATCTCTCGCCTCACCACACTCAAATTTTGTGTCTTACTTTTGAAATCTAACCCCTACATCTCATAGCACTTTCACCCACTTTGTCTCATAGTCTAGTTCATGTAAATATGGCATAAACTATTCTTTACATTCAACATAACTATGAAGATAAAAGAAGAAGTCTCCTTAGTTTGAATTGGGAGATGTGGTTAAAGTTTCGGTTATTGAAATATAACATGGGTTTCCCTTCCTTATCTCTAAAAATATTTGGTCTAATTGAGATGTATGATCATTTTTTTTTTAAAGATTTCCTTGGTTAAAATGGTAGTCAATACCTAGTCATAAAAATTCCCTCACAAAGCCCTTGCCCTATTACCTTGTTATCTAAATCCTCTCTTATCGTTATCTAAGTTGAATCTCGATGTGCATTCATGAACATGGGCCAATTCACATATGAAAACTCAATCCAAGACCCATAGACCACTATGTTTCATGTCATTGTCAAATGACATGATAGGCGGTGATGGTTATGAGTAATGTTTATTATATGCCCATCATGCATGTGGGATATACTAAGAGGATGTGATGGGTAAGATTGCCTTTATTTACTCAAGCATCAAATTCAAAGGAAGGCTCTTGAACATCGAGACATCACTTGTGTGACTAGGATAACGTTTATGATTAACATTATTAATATATTAAAAGTTGTACACCTATACAAACATTATATATTATGACATCAGAGATAGTCGCAATGTGTGAGAAAAGTTAAAGAAAAGTAGAGATTCAAATGCATTCAGATGGATTGATTTCTCCTAGGGATCCAAAGTGAGAAGGGGCTCAACATCATAATTCTTAATCTCAACCCTTCAAGTAATTGATTCAAGAAGAAGAGAGGCAACAATTGAAGCTAATGGATTCCATTTCCATTGATGACTCCACATCGAAGCAAGCGAATAAGCTAGGAAAACAAGTGCAAAGCCATGTAGGAGAGTATGAAATTGATCAGGACACCACAGCTAACACCACTACAGAGAAAAAAGTGCAATGGAAACCCTGGGTAGTACATGAAAGAAAAACAACAACAGGAAAGTAAGGGGAGGATTGTGAAAGGCCCCACTAATGGGGGTGCAGTAGTTGCATCAGAGACTACAAAATATGTTTCTTGTTCCTTCTAAAGATCACAAAATTGTTATCACATAGTACCAATCACTGGGAACACAATATTTAACGAGAGTGAGAATGTGAATTTTGACATGATTCATCACTTAAATGACCTCATTTATCATATAGTGATGATGAACCTTACATCCATGTTGTTTATAACCATCAATCAAGTGAAAACAAAGGATTTTGAGGCTGAGAACACTGAAGTATTGACAACGATTTTTCGTATCTTGCAAACATATGGATTGGAAATATCTTACTCTTGCAAAGTAATCACAGCGCAAGTTGTTTATAACCATCAATCAAGTGAAAATAAAGGATTTTGAGGTTGAGAACACTGAAGTATTGACAACGATTTTTCGTATCTTGCAAACATATGGATTGGAAATATCTAACTCTTGCAAAGTAATCACAGTGCAAGTTGTTAACCTATTGAATTTTGGTGACGATGCATTTATACGAGTCAGCCATGGAGTCTTTATGATTGAAGGAGATCATTAATCCCAATATCATAAAAAACAAGCAAGGAGAAGCTACAACAATTTATGGTCCATCTCTTGATGTCGATTGTGGTGAACAGGTTATGTATCTTGTGCCTAAAATTATTGGGATTACATAAATAATGGGGAGAAATTCCAATCATTTGCTATATCGAACTCGAGGTGATGGTTCTATCTTGGAAGTACCCCTTGGTAAAAATAATACAAATTTGAGGAAGACGTAGAATACAAAAAATTGATCCATATGTTATCGAGAGTGTTTTCAAGACAAATGTGTCGGTAATTCTAAAGAAATCGATAAAGAACACATGCAAACATTTTTCTTCCAAAGATATTCAAGAGAAATCAAACAATGAATTAGATGTTATAAGGTAGGACATTTTGGAATCACTACCCAATATTGTCACAAAGGAACCAAGTGCCAAGTTTGGAAAGGATTGCATATACATAAGAGTGGGAAGAGGACAAACTATCGACAGTCATAGCCTCACAAAAAAGGTTAGAAGGAAGAAAATCAATGACCGTATCTTACGAAATCTTGTTCCAAGTTGTGACTAGGTTACATAAAAGACACCTTTGTTGAAGGAAATCATCATTTATGTGGAGTCCGTGCAGAACCAAGTGAACATTCTTTCAATGAAAATTGAGTGTATTAGTTCTCTTTGCACTTTCAACGAACAAATACTTGCCCACCCACTTAAAGAGATGCTTCTACTAGAAGTGACAATAAATCCTATGATTTCCTACAGATTTCCCCTCCTTATGTTGATCATAATCATACAATAGCACTGCACCAAACACCTGGAACAGTGGTATAATATTATGACACGACGTGATAGTAGGATTGAAATCAATTGTTGAATAACACAAACTTGTAGAATCAATAAATCTAATGGTGAAAATTTTTGACAATAGTATTATGAGAGAACAAAACTAGGAGTATAGAGATATGAAGAGAAATATTGCTAATAAATTCTCAGATTGTGTACAAAATAAAGATGTCATCCTGAATGCAAATGATGTTAGAGAATGCAACAAGATGATGGATCTTAGTGGAAAGAAGTCGCCTTCACTAAGTGGGCCCGCAGGCTATCTTCGACGCAAAGTCTATTTTTAGACTATGTCTATTTTTAGACATATGGATCATGGTCTATGAGTTGCAAGATGCTATTTGTGGATGATTGGTCATGTTGTTAAAAATAGATGGACTTATATTTTTAGACATATGGGTGGTTTCTATTTTTAGACTGCCAGGCTAAAAATAGAACAGTCGAATATTATTAGCTCATAATAATATTTGGACTATAAACATTATCTTATCCTCTTGGAGCACTTCAGTTTGAGCTACAGATGTGGCACATGCAGCTGTCAGAAGGAAATACGCTTTTCTTGTGGGTCAGTTGAGCTATTGCATGCAGGACTTTAGTTAGAACTCATGTGGTTGAGTTTGGTGGAGTTGATTGTGGAGTTGATGGGGTTGTGTTCAGTTTGACTTGGTTAAACTAGTTGTATTTTAGTCTAACTAAAGAATACACTAGTGATGAGTTGTGTGAATTAATAATTAATTAATTCACTAATTATTAACTCATAAAGCAACTAAAGAATACATCAGTTAACTCAGCGCATATACAGTTCAGTGGAGACAGGTGTTAGAGGTTGAGATTGCTATTAGTTATGACTATAGTTGTGCATGAGATTTGCACATGCATGAATGGAGATTGCCCATGAGGCTTGCATAGTATAACCAAGGGAATTTGAATTCACAGAGTGATTGATTCTCTTGCAGGATTGCACAGTGGAGGCAGGCAAACAGTGGAGGAGATTTGAGGCTTCAAATCTGAGCTAGTTTGTGTGTAACAGGTGGAGATAGTACTGAGTACTTGTGAGGAGTATTGTACTATGTATTGTTACATGTTCTCTATCATTATAATATAAAGATAGTGTGGGGTTTTCAGCTGTATGCTTTCCCCGAGTTACATACTATGTTAATGTGCGCATGCGATTGATGTTTCATTGTTTTTAATGCTGATAAATTGATGATCAACGTAGAGGAGGTTATGTATTATGCATGTATTCCGCAATAGTGTATAATCGGGATAATCTCTGTGAATAAGTGTTTAATTATTCAAAATTTCTACATGGTATCGGAGCTGTTGATCATCAGATCTATTATTCAGAAAGTGTTTACATTTTATTTCTTCAGGCAGAGTCTGTAATCGGGCCAGGTAGCCTCTGGATTCATCCTTCCTTTGGAAGGTGAGATATCTGGTAAAATCCCATACAGTCAATCTTTGTATGAGAAATACTTTGTTCTCAAGAATTTTAGATCATAGGCGGTTGAGTTTTGAGCTGGTGGAATTCGAATTTGCAGCAGTGTTTTCTTGGTGTCAACGTTGCAATGTCTTTCAACGAATTGCGATTGGAGTATGCTCTTGAGGGCAGCTCAAACTATATTGCATGGAAGGACATGATGGAGGCGGTGCTAGATGATAATGGGCTGAAGGAGTTCATAGAGGCTGAGGTCCCAAATCCTACTAATACTGCGCAAGTTGATGCTTGGCAAAAGAAGACAACAAAGTGTCGAAGGATTTTGTTGGAGGGCATGAAGGATCACATTGTGTCTAGCCTGCATGGTAAGACTTCTCCATACTTGATGTGGAAAGCGTTGACAGATCTATTCCAAAGAAAGAGCGACTAGAGGAAGTTGGCGCTGAAGGATAAACTCAGAAACAATAAATGTGAGAAGGGAGACAGTATGCCCAAGTATCTCACGAAGTTCACTCGGTGCAGGGATGAGCTGGGAAGTGTGGGGGTGACTGTCGATGATGAGGACTTGGTGAGCTTGGCTCTCCTTGGTCTTCCGAAGAGTTGGCATTCCTATCAGGACTCTGTCAATGGTCGGTAGAAATTGCCAGGATGGGAGAGACTTTGGTCAGATCTTGTGCAGGAGGAGATCAGGCGGAATACCAGGGACGGATCTTCATCAAAGGTAACTGATGAAGAAAATTGTGCTTTGGCTACCAAAGCAAAGAAGGGGAAGAGCAAGAAAGCTTCTCATTCCGGTGCGAAAGCCAAGAAGCAGGACATGTCCAAGGTGAAGTGCTTTCATTGTCACCAGCACGGACACTATGCCACTAATTGTCCGCAGAAGAAGAAGAACAAGCAAGCTGTTGGATCTGCAGCGGGAGAGGCCTTAGCCTCACAATTTGAGCTTGATTTTTCATTGATTGCATGCTTGGTATCAAGTGTGATGGGATTGGTATGGTTCTTGGATAGTGGTGCGTTTTTTCACATGACAGGAGATCAAGATTTGTTGTCTGATCTGGAGGAGAAAGATCTTGGAGTGCACATCGAGATGGGAGATGATGGTAGATACAGTGCGATCGGTATCGGTACCATTTCCTTTGAGAGGGAGTCTGGTAAACCCTTTGTATTGAAGGAAGTGATGCATGTTCCAGGATTGAAGAAGAATCTTGTCTCTATGGTGATGTTAGAAGACAAGGGATATGATGTTGTTTTTAGCGAGGGAAAGGCTTTCCTGCGCAGTAAGTCAACTGGAGAAACCCGGAAGATAGGGGTTCGAGTGAGCAACCTTTATCAGTTGCATGTAGATGGCTGCACAACAATGGCATGCAAGGTAAAAGGATTGGTGAGCCGGGATGATGGCGAGCTGTGGCATAGGAGATTGGGTCACCTTCACCATGGAGCCTTGAAGATACTACAACAAATCACTACTGGGCTTCCTAAAGGCACTCTTGCGCAGTCAGATCAGTGCAAGGGGTGTACTTTGGGAAAGTTTGTGAAAGCCACCTTTCACGAGAAGGATAGTCGCGCCACGACGATCCTTGAGAGAATTCACACAGACGTGTGTGGACCTTTCTCAGTAGCTTCGACAACAAAGCACAGGTATTATGTGACCATTGTTGATGATTTCTCTCGAAAGTGTTGGATCTTCTTCATGCAGAAGAAGAGCGAGACATACTCAAAGTTCTGTGAGTTCAAAGCACTGGTCGAGAAGGAGTCGGGGAAGAAGGTGAAGGCTCTTAGGAGCGACAATGGTGGTGAATACATCTCTGGCGAGTTCAAGGATTTCTGCAACGCAGAAGGGATTCAAAGAGAGCTCATAGATCCCCATAACCCACAGCAGAACGGGGTTGTTGTGCGGAAGAACAGAACGATCGTGGGTGCTGCATAGGCGATGTTGCATGATCAGGGCCTACCCCTTCACTTGTGGGCGGAAGCATGCAATACTGCAGTATATTTGTAGAACCGTTGTCCTCACATGATACTTGGCATGAGTACACCCGAGGAGGCTTATTCTGGTAAGAAGCCTGATCTTTCTCATTTCATGATTTTTGGTGCTAACGTTTGCATGCATGTGACGAAGGATGCCAGGAAGAAGCTGGAGCTGACCGCAGAGTTTGGGATATTTTTGGGGTACACTGATACGCCCCACAACTATCGTGTGTATTTTCCAGACAGTGGCAAGACTGTTGTGCGACAAGATATAAAATTTCAGGAGGAGAAAGCCATGAAGCGTTCGCTTGAGAGGGAGCCACACTTGCATGCAGATGAGGAGCTATTAGTTCCTAAGGATGAGCTTCAGGACGTGGATCAGCCATAGGACGAAGTTCATGGAGTGGAAGAGACCACTCATGCAACACCAACCATCAGAGGGTGAAAGCACTTGACAGAAGCTAAGCGACTGGCTCAAGATGCAGAGAAGGTTGTAGGACCACCTACAGCTCAACGTAGACAGAGACAGTCACTCGATCGGTACACTGGATACATGGCTCTTGTGAGCAAATGTGTTGTGACTGAGCCATTCTCTTTCGAGGAAGCTGTGGAGGATCCCGCATGGATAGATGCCATGGTAGAAGAGTATGATTCGATTGTCAGAAACAGTGCATGGGAGATTGTCCCAAGACTGGAAGGGAAATCAGTGGTGGGTTCGAGATGGATCTACAAAGTTAAGCAGGCAGCTGACGGGAGTGTGGAGAAGTACAAGGCAATATTTGTTGCCCGAGGCTTTTCACAGATAGAGGGGATCAATTATGAGGAGACCTTTGCACCTGTCACAAGGTATTCTTCCATATGGACGATTCTTGCTCTCTCAGCGCAGATGGGATGGCACATTCATCAGATGGATGTGAAGACTGTGTTCCTCAACAGAGTCATTGAGGAGGAGGTGTACATAGAGCAGCCTGAAGGTTTCGAGATCTTCAGCAGTGAGTCGCATGTGTGCAGGCTCAAGAGAGCGATGTATGGGTTGAAACAAGCACCACATGCTTGGTACACATGGATAGACAGTTATTTCACCAGACTTGGATTCTACAAGAGTGAGGCGGATCCTAACCTATACCAGATTGTGGTGGAGGGTAAGTTGCTTATCATTGTACTTTATGTAGATGATTTGATTCTAACAAGTGATGAGTTGTTGATACTTTCATGCAAGGATGATCTTGCTAAGGAGTTTGAGATGAAGGACTTGGGCCTCCTTCATTATTTCCTGGGATTGGAAATCTGGCAGCGCAGTGATGGACTATTTGTTTCTCAGGGTAAGTATGCTCGGGAGATACTGGAGAAGTTCAACATGCATGGCTGCAAGCCTGTTGATACTCCTCTTCCTGGAGGTTGGAGGAAGGAGGATGCTACTTCAGCAGAAGTAGTGGATGCCATTGTTTATCGATAGTTGGTGGGGTCGCTTATGTATTTGGTCAATACACGACCCGATATATGATATGCTGTTAACCAGCTTTCACAAGCTATGGTTAAGCCAACCAAGCTCTTCTGGAAGGCAGGCAAGCATGTATTGCGTTATTTGAGAGGCACATCGGGATATGTTTTGTGGTATAGACAGGAGGATGAGGTGAAGCTATGTGGCTTCACGGATGTAGATTGGGCAGGGAGCCCAACTGACAGAAAGAGCACATCTGGAGGGGTCTTCAGTATCGGGTCGACAACAATTTCTTTGTACAGCAGGAAGCAGAGATCCGTGGCACTCAGTTCAGCAGAGGCCGAGTATATGGTAGCAAGTTTAGCTGCATGCGAGGCTATATGGATGAGGAAGATCCTGGTCGGGTTGTTCGGTTCTCACTTGGAGCCTACAGTGATTTATTGTGATAACCAAAGTTGCATTAAACTCTCGGCTAATCCAGTATTTCATGATAGATCCAAGCACATTGACATCAGGTACCATCATATCAGAGATTGTGTGCAGCGGAGAGTCATGTTACTTTCATACATTCCAACGGAGGATCAGGATGTTGATAATCCATATCTTGTTGAGAGGGAGTGTTGAGAATGCAACAAGATGATGGAGCTTAGTGGAAATAAGTCACCTTCACTAAGTGGGCCCGCAGGCTATCTTTGGCACAAAGTCTATTTTTAGACTATGTCTATTTTTAGACATATGGATCATGGTCTATGAGTTGCAGGATGCTATTTGTGGATGATTGGTCATGTTGGTAAAAATAGATGGACTTCTATTTTTAGACATATGGGCGGTTTCTATTTTTAGACTGCCAGGCTAAAAATAGAACAGTCGAATATTATTAGCTCATAATAATATTTGGACTATAAACATTATCTTATCCTCTTGGAGCACTTCAGTTTGAGCTATAGATGTGGCACATGCAGCTGTCAGAAGGAAATACGCTTTTCTTGTGGTTCAATTGAGCTATTGCATGCAGGACTTCAGTTAGAACTCATGTGGTTGAGTTTGGTGGAGTTGATTGTGGAGTTGACGGAGTTGTGTTCAGTTTGACTTGGTTAAACTAGTTGTATTTTAGTCTAACTAAAGAATACACTAGTGATGAGTTGTGTGAATTAATTATTAATTAATTCACTAATTATTAACTCATAAAGCAACTAAAGAATACATTAGTTAACTCAGTGCATGTACAGTTCAGTGGAGACAGGTGTTAGAGGTTGAGATTGCTATCAGTTGTGGCTATAGTTGTGCATGAGATTTTCACATGCATGGATGGAGATTGCCCATGATGCTTGTGTAGTATAACCAAGTGAATTCGAATTCACAGAGTGATTGATTCTCTTGCAGGATTGCGCAGTGGAAGCAGGCAAACAAGTGGAGGAGATTTGAGGCTTCAGATCTGAGCTAGTTTGTGTGTAATAGGTGGAGATAGTACTGAGTACTTGTGAGGAGTATTGGACTATGTATAGTTACGTGTTCTCTATCATTATAATATACAGATAGTGTGGGGTTTTCAGCTGTATGCTTTCCCCGGGTTACATACTGTGTTAATGTGCGCATGCGATTGATGTTTCATTGTTTTTAATGCTGATAAATTGATGATCAATGTAGACGAGGTTATGTATTATGCATGTATTCCGCAATAGTGTATAATCGGGATAATCTCTGTGAATAAATGTTTAATTATTCAAAATTTCTACAAATGATTCTCAGAAGAAAATATATAATAAGGCAGAGAACACTAATTCTTTTGGCCCGTGATGATAAAGCCGATTTCGTATTTAGTTGTCATGATACGTCGAATTTTTATGAAAATGAATAATAATGGTAAAGCTCTTCATTGTATTCCACCAATTAAACAAGTTTTAAAAGAAATAGGTGGAGCAATTTCCAGATGGATAATAGGTGCATCCACCCAACACTCATCCGATGACCATTCGAGAAAGATCGAAGCTACCCATAAAATTGAAGAAATCTATAAAAGCAAGCTTTGACTTTGAAGAAAGGATACCCAAATATTGCCCAATTTGTGAGTGAATGCATGACGAATCCGTGTGTTAGAAACAATGGAAACCAAGATACTACCGGTGGGGTGAATAAGTAGTGTGACCAAATTATATTACTCTTGAAAATTTATACTTATCAATCACTTTAGAAACCACTCATGTATTCAACATCATAACTCAATCATGTAAAACGTAACATCATAATCATTGTCATACACATGTGCAACACATATAAAGACATCAATCTTATTTTTATTTCTTTAGTAAATACAAGCTTCAACTTGCTATTACATCACTACCCCACAATCCACTACAAAAAAACTCTGTGATTAGAGCCCCTTTTTGCTTCTTTTTTTGCATATAGAGCTCATTTGGTGTTATTTGTGTCTGTTTATCAAATATGGTGCAATACTTGATGGAAAATTTGCGTCAAGTTTTGCAGCAAGTCTCACACCAACTTTAGCACCAGGTGTTGCACAAGGTTTTCTGCCAATTGTTGTGCCATCCTTTGCACCAAGTTTTGTGCCAGGTTTTGTGTTAAGTTTGGCACCTAATTTTGTTTCACCTACTTTTGCATCCACATTTTGTGTCTACACTTGCATCATTTTTTGCGTCCTCTTGTGCATCCATTTTGGAATCAATTTTTTGCATCCCCATTTGTGCAAAGTTTTGTGTCAAGGTTTGCGTCTAGTTTTGCATCTACTTTTGTTGCAACCACTTTTGCATATTGTTTTTCATCCACAATTGCATCCTCTTTTGCATACATTATTGTGTCCACTATTGCATCCACTTTTGTTGTGCCAAAATTTGTGCCTATTTGGCACCTACCTTTGCACCCACTTTTGCTTCTAATTTTTCATCCACAGTTGCATCCTCATTTGCATCAACTTTTTCCTCCTTTTTGATATCCACTTTTAAGTTAGGTTTTGCATAGGGTTTTTCATCTCATTTTGCATCTACTTTTGCATCAACTTTTGTTGCACCCAATGTTGCACCCATGTTTACGTCCACTTTGGCATCCCTTTTGCAACTTCTTTTGCATCAAATTTTGCTTCTTTTTCTTCACCTATCATTGCATCCACTTTTAAATCCACATTTTTTGCACCAAAATTTGTGTCATGTTTTTCACCTAATGTTGTACCCACATTTGCTTCCACTTTTGCAACCACGTTTGCATCCTCTTTTGAATCCAAATTCACATCAAATATTGCATATCTTTTTGCATCCACTTTTGTGTCAGGTTTATGCATTGGATTTTTCATCTCATTTTGTATCTACTTTTGCATCTACTTCCTCTGCATTAATTTTTTCATCCAATTTTGTGTCCATTTTTATGCCCATGTTTACATCCACTTTTGCATCCCTTTTTGCATCTTGTTTTGCATCCAAGTCCGCATCTTTTTTTGTGTGTTTGTTGTTGCATCCACTTTTGTTTTGTCACAATTTGTGCCATGTTTTGCACTTATAATTGCACCCACATTTGCTTCCACTTTTGCATCCTCTTTTGTGTCTAAGTTTACATCAAATATTGTGTATGTTTTTTCATCCCCTTTTGCATCAAATTTTATGTTAGATTTTGCATCTATTTCTATTGCATCCATTTTTGCATCTAATTTTGTGTCCATTGTTGCACCCATGTTTGTGTGATCTAGGGGATCAAAAATATGCTTAAAAATCAAAGTGATCAAAATTGCTCGAAACCAGTACCAAATCATAGTGTTCGTCATTCTGATTCCAACGCCGCGACACCATATGTGAAACTTATCACGTTCTGAAGTTTTTGGAAAAGAACTAAAAGTTAACTTGTAGGGTTCACTGGGCTGCTGACTAGGCAGGTCGTATGATGATGCCATCAACTGACTGTGCAAGGTATAATGTTTGATAGGCCAATCCAGCATTGACATGTGGCAGGGTTGTACAACTTAGGTTGGAATTTTTTGATTGGTTGTTGAAGTGGCCCAATTATGACGTGCCTTGTGGCCTAATGGGAGGGCGCCATGTGGCCCTATGTTATTGGCCAAAAAAATTGTAACAGGGCTAAAGGGCCTTGGCGGGGTTCAACCCTTAGACTTCCTATAGAGAAATAGGACAGTTTACCGCCACACCATGTCAATGGTTACTAACATGTTTAAAAGCCTAAATTTATTTGAATTAACAATGTTAGCACATTGGGGAAAGGGGGTAGGGCACTTGGTCCCAGCCCTAGGTCTTATGGACTGATGTGACCAAAAGTGCAGCAAATTGGGGTGAGGTGGGTGGATAGGCCTCGACCCCCAGTCCTCTTGGCAATGGATATGACCAAACACAGAGCTAAATTGGGGGGGTTGGTGGTTAGCCCGACCCTCGACCATATTAATGCCACATGACCCACACCAACGCAAAGTCGGAGGGCTTAGTAGAGGGGTGGCGCGTAGCCTAGCCCCTGGCCACATGGCACCCACATTAGGGGAATTTTGAGGTCTAAAAGGGGTCTCCTAAGGAAATTATAAAATAATAGTGCAAATAATAAATTAAGATTAGATTACATCATCAAATTTTAGAGGGAAAAAAGAAAAAGCTATTTTTTCAACTTGTATTTTCAGCTTATCTCCCTTTAGGTTTGCTCATATTCTGAGAAGAGACACTCATTGGATGAAAAAATTGATTCCTTATCCAAGGAGTACACGTTTCATACTTTTGATGGACCATACTACACGAAAAATAAGAAATACATACAAAACATGATTGCAATCACATTTTTTCATGTATTTCTCAATTTTCATGTAGCAGGGTCCATCGAAAGTATGCAATGTGGGTAGTCCTTGGATGAGGAATTCATTTTTTCATCCAACGAGTATTCCCACTCAAAATGTGAGTAAAACCTTAGGAGTTAAGTTGAAAATACGAGTTGAAAAAATAGTTTTGTTATTTTATTATTATTTTTACTTTTTTACTACAAAAATGGTGAATCATCCCCCATGGTTGACATCATCATCTTGAATCCTATTTGTTCTTATAAAGTTTATTTTTGTTGTACATTTATTTTTGGAGGCCCATTTTAGACCTCAAAATCCCCCGAATGCGTGCCTGAGAGCGGGGCTAAGAAATCAGAGCTTAAGGCCTAATTGGCACACTTAAAGAGGTGACATTTTGGACTTTTATCGACGGGATTTCCACCACCCCCATGCCAATCTATTGCTTCACAGAGACACCAAAGGTAGGAAGTGTTGCCTAGTTAAACAATTTTTTCAATTTGTATGATAGATAGCAGGGAAATTGTTGGCTCGAAAGAGTCACCAGGGGGAAGACCATGGGTTCGGGCACAGGAGGCCAACAATAGTTCGTTGTAGTCTAGGACAGCGCCAACATTTTCACCTTACCCCAAAGGGAAAGGAGTCTCACCCGAGGCGCGTCGCGACCAAAAGGGAGAAGGGTTTAGCATGGAGTCGAGAAAGTATTAACTAGGTTGAATTTGATCACATATATGGACACATTATATATAACACAGAGATAACAACATACTCGTGATAATATAAGGACTATCGATTACATGCAATTGATAAGACATTCAAAAATTTAAAGATTCATCATACACAGGGCCCAGATACATCACAAGCTACAACCGATCTTAGCAGGTCTTTATATTAATATTAACAACAAACATTACAATATAACTCGGCTTCCGCCACAAACAACTATATGAAATACCCAGCTCAATTCCAAGGGTTTGGTTCAGATTCAAGGACCATGTCTTCCAGGCTCCTAGAACATTCCCCCCGTCTGCCACAACTGGGGATCCTTTCACCTCCTCTCATAGCTCTGTTGCTCCTCCCCTTAACCTCGCCCACATCTAACCTTGCTCATTTCCTGGTATTCTCCTTTTATATCCCTCTCTGTTACCTGGACTGCCATTTCTTGTTCGATTGTTCTTCCCCTCGGCTGCTTCTGCACCTTCCCGCCCCCTCGGCTGCTTTTTCCTTTCGCTGCTTTTTCCTTTCCTTCTCATCCCTTGGTTAGCCAAAATTGATCAAAACCTTTTCAAAATTTAAACAAGGGCCCCAACAGGGCCCGACAACAATTCCTTGACTCGTCCCCGAGTCAAGTCATTTCAACCTTTGTCGGTCCCGCTGATCCTGCGGGTGGTGGATGTGCTATTACCTGCACTGGTTCTGTTGTTTGTTGTGCGGGTGCTTCTTCTGCTTCAACCATTGCTTGCAGGGTGGCATCTGTTTTCGTTGTACCTTCTCAGCCTTGAGGTTCCCCCATTCCAAACGAAGGCTCCAACTCTGGGACATAGACCGTGGTCTGCTGCCTGAACATTGTATAATTTGAAAAACGGTGTCCCACTGTGCGAGAATTGCATCAGTGGCCTGGGTAAACACTTTGGCTGAGTGCGACGTTAGTTTGGTTGGCCGCTGTCTTTGTAGTTCGCTCCATTGCTACCCCTGGAATCACAAACCTCCTTCAGAAGTAACACATGTATTCGAACTAGTGGTTGTAGATCCCTGAATATCTTTTCCATCCTCACAGACTCCTCCTCAATACTATCAACCTGAGCCTGAAGGGTGTCCATTTGATCATTGATCTGCTGCAGTTAGGTGGGCTCTGTGCAGTATTTCGTGCTGGCAAACAGGGTTTGTATTTTCTCTCTAAGGGGGTAGACCAAATGGTTCGTCAATGCCAGATTGCCAGACTAGTCATGGACCTTGTTCATCAGGGCATATCTGTCAGTGAGGGCGTCAGCTAAAGCTTGCTTCTTTGATTATAGTTCCATGACCTTTCCCTCAACCATCCTTGCGTAAATTTCCACTGAATCTGGTAGTGCAAATCTTACCATCTTTAATTTCCTCTTCATCTCGGCATTGGTAGCTGCCAAGCGCGGGTATGCTACCTGGATGTGGTCGCAATAGCTGACCAGAGTGTAGGTAGCCATGTCTGTTAGTGCTTCGGTATCCACCTCGATGATGGTCGACCATAGTGATCTGAACCACTATGTGACTTGGTCGACTTGGGCCTTCAATCTAGCATTTGCTTACCACAGGTGATCACACTCTTCTGTCACCGCCTGCAACTGCTTCATTTGTTGTTCATGTTCCTGGGCCAGGTCCTCATGGATCCTTTCGACCCGGTGTGCTGCTTGCTGGATAATTGAAAACAATTGCACCGATGACCAATGTTGGAGCATCTCGGCCTGCATTGTGCAAGGGTCTAGGAACTACTGTTGTAGGGGTAGGCTGCTGGCAATGGATTTGTCGGAATGGGAGGTGGGCGAATGGGCTTGCTGTGATGGCAGGGTGAACTGTGGAGTGGGTGGAATGATGCTAGGAATTGGGTGGACTCTGAGAATTATAGGGAAAGGTGGAAAGTATGGCTCAACCCTTTCTGTCTATAGATTGGCATCTAATTTTCCCCCTTCTTGTGGGTCCAACCCAAGCATCGGGGATGTGAGTTCCGTTGGTTGCATCCTGGTGGTAGGAGTGGTGCCCTCTATTCATTTGACTAACTGAACTTCTGCTTCCACAGTCGTCCTTCGTCAGCCAGGTTGAAGGGTCTCAGATAGGGTCGTGAAGGTTGAGGCAGTGTGCGGGGATGACTCCCGCGAGTGATGCAATGCAGTGGAGGTGGTGGTGGGGATCTATTCAATTATGGTGGTTGCGGGGATTGATTTCTTGACCTCCACAGTAAGGTCGACGATCAGAGCTAGTGGAATAACTTTTGGTTTTTTGATAGTTGGGGTGTGGGTGACTCACTTTTTCTTGGGCTTGGGGACCGTGGGCTGGGAGGGGGCTTGAGCTACTCCTGTTGGGAGCTTCATGGCCAACGGTGGCGTTATGATAGGAGAAAACATGGTGGAGCCCTGAAATTGGGTAGGGTAGTTTCTCTCACCTGACCTGAAGCTAGCAATTGTCCATCGGAGTTCAAACATCCTTTCCTCCATCTGGAGCACCATCGGCTTGATTTCCTCCTTGGCTGGTCGCTTCCTACTGCTTTCTGCCCCATCTTACTCTTGCCCCTGCGGAGCCAGTGCCCCAAAGAGGTACTTGTGCTTGCCTTTTGTTATCTCACAGGCCACTCCTGGCCATGATCCCACTTCTCTGTGTAGTGCTTCCTCAGTTAGGACAAACCTCTACAGTCTCATCTTAAATGTTTGAGGGTGGACACACGTTGGTCTCAGGTACGTATGCACGTGGGAAGCCCCAAACCAAAGTTCTTCTGAGAATTTGTCTAATAGAGCCTTGGGTATCCTCTCTATTGACCTTATGGTGGCCAGCATATTCTCGTACCAGTCTCTGAAGGCTATCTCATTGATCTCTTTCATGCTGGTGTCTCTTGATGCCTTCCATGGGTCACACCAGAGTGCAATTGGTTGGCCCTCGAGGATGGGTTCCATTTCACTCTCCTTCGGTGGCATCCATTTCCACATCTCCAGTGACATCAACAGATATCCGAACATGAACCCAACACCCCTTCTGTACACATCTTCACATGCTTCAAAAAATTCATTGAGAACAAAGGTTGACCAGTTGAGCACTTCCGCTCGGCAACAATGTTCCGCAACTGATATTGTGTCCAAGGTGCATTCGTTCTTTGTGAAGTGCCACATTGTTTTGCCTGCAATTAGGTAACAGGAAAATATAATTTCATCCTTGTTAATCTTATCTAGCGTCGCTCCTCTTCCGCCCCGCTTGGTCCCATATTTGGCATAAATGTTGTCTTCACTTTACTTCTTGCCCCACTTAGCCCCTATCTAGAATACAATGCTAATTGCATTTCCACCCTCGGCCAGTCCTGTGAGCCAACTGATATCTTCCACTTGTATGGGGTACTCCTTATCCATCCACAATGATCCTCCATGCATCCTGCTCACTAACAAGTTGGTACATTGCATCGCGGAAAATTGAGTGCCGAACATAGGTAGGCTCCTCAAATTGGTTATTGTTGATCTCTGTATTCCCTTAAATTCTTCCCTGAACTTGGAGGACTTGGTGCCATCCTCCTTTTAGAAATCCTCCGTGTAAACCTCTCTCTTCATGGCCAGGAATTGGAAACAGTTTGTGAAGTTATTGTCTATCAAATTTGTCTTGTCATACTTGCCATATAGATTATCGACCGTTTCAATTCGTGCATCCAATGTGTCCTGTAGAACTGATACGAGTCCTTTCACCATATTCGTTCTCCTGTGATAAACTATCTGCATTGGTGGCTTCCTACTTCTTTGTCTCTGCACCTATTCTTCAAAGCGAACCTTTAACTCTTTTGTTGTCTGCAATTGGAATTTTGGAATTACTGACAAGGCCTTAATAACTAATTACTCCGTCGATTTTCCCATGCGTTTTAGCTAGACCTTGCCACTGTCGGCCGACTTGGACGTGACAACCATGACATGGACTGGAAAGTACAGAGTGGGTTGCATGTCGTATTTATTTTGTCGTGATCAGTTTATTTATTAACTAACTTTATGCTTAATGGGAAAAGATATTGTGGCTTCTACTTTGACAGTTGCTTATTTAGTTACTTAATTAGGAAATGACTACTGGTACGACGGACACGACGGGTATCTGTATGGTCATAAATTTTGGAAAATGTGCATGCCTATGTGTATTCTGCTGATTAGGATTACGTGTGTGGCCACTGACTCTACTGACTGGGATTACATGTGTATCTACTGACACTACTTTCCCCCAACAACAAATGGGTTGCAGTATGCGAAGACTTTTCCGCAACCTTATTGATACCTGCCTTTTTTTTTAATGAGTTATGGAAGGGCTTCAGGCATGCACCATTCACCCATCCATGCAGTAAGACTCCATCTAGTTGCACAAGCCTTACCGTGCTCGAATCTCTGATTTTTGTTACTATAAACGGACCCAACTAGTGCATCTGCATTTCCCAGGGAACTTCTGGAACTTATTGTCATAAAGGAGCACTTGTTCCCCAACTTTAAATGACTTCCTCTTGATATGCCGATCGTGCCAAGCATTTTGTCTTCACTGCTCGATTGATTGATGGAAGTCTGCTAAAAACAGGGTTTCGTCAAGTTCTATCAGCTGGTTTAGTCTGTCTCGTAAGGCAATGTTGTCTGTCATTCCCATTGCCTTTGACAGGAACATGATAGGTAGTATAAGTTTTGTTGGTACCACCTCTTCCCTTCCATATACAAGTTGAAATTGAGTTTGCTTATGGAGTCTCTTTTATGTCATCCTATATGCCCATAGAGTCGCGGGTATTCTTTCATCCCAGTCGTCCCTATTGGTAGATACAAGTTTCGCGAGCCCTTTCTCCAGTGTCTTGTTAAATGCTTCTACTGCACTATCGGCTTGAGGGTGGTACGGGCTACTCTTGTTGTGTTGAACCATGAAGGTCTTCAACAGAGAATCAATGGTCTCGTTCAGGAAGTGCGTGCCTTGGTTGCTTGTGAGGCTCCTTGGGTATCTGAACCATGAGATGATATTCTCAAACATGAACCTTGTTGTTGTTTCTGCTGTGCATTCCTTTACAGGTGCTGCTTCTGCCCACCTTGTGAGGTATTTTATTGTTGTTATGATGTACCTTGCTCGCGAATGCCTCGTCGGTGGAGAAATGGGTCCAATGAAGTCTACCGCCCATTTATCAAAGATTTTCAATGCGTGGACCAGATGTAGATGCAGCTCATCACATCACGAAGGCTTCCCAATCCTTTGATAGACGTCGCATGTCTTGGAAAATTCTTTAGAATCCTTATGGATAGTTGGCCACCATAGTTTTGCGTGGAGTAGATTTCTTGCGGTGGCATTCCCTCCTACATGACCTCCTGCGACCCCTACGTGGCACTCCCATAAGACATCATTCCTTTCATGCTGAAGGACACATCACCTCAGTATTTGATCTAAGCCCATCTTGTAGAGGTGTCCTGCGATCAGACCAAGAAATTGAGATATTACTATTCTTTTTATCTCCTCTTGTGTCTTTGATTCCCACCATATTAGTGGTGCACCCTCCATCCTCAAGGAAGCTAATTGAATCTTTATGTCATCCTCTTGAAGGTTTTAAATTCTGCAATCGACCTCCAACTGAAGAATCCAATTATCAAGCTTCTTTTCATTCACTTCACCATTATACATGGGCAGTTCAAATATAACATCAGATTTTAATAAGGGTGATTTACTAGTTTCATTTGAGGTATGTTGATGAGTATAAGGGTTGTGATAGTGGAAGAGGGTGAAGATGCCTATGAAGAAGAAGATGAAGAAGATGGTGGACAGGGTGGAGGTTTACCTCCATTTCCATTACCTCCTCCTCCTAAAGAACATTCTCCTTTGGGAGGTTTGGAGCTTTCACCCTGCAGTCTGGTATTCCTCTCTTCATAGAGTACCTCATAGAGTACCTTCACCATCTCTATCATATCAAAGAAAGCCTTCCTGAAGACCTTCTTATCCTCTGTCATGTTTTTAGGTTCTCCTTCATGAAACATGCTCACTGGAGTCTCAACTACAACTTGAGGAAGAACTGGTGATGGAGTTTGTGGTAACCTTTCCCTCCTTCCCCTTGACCCAACTTTAGGGCTTTCAACTAGCTTCCATTCTCCTCTCTTGAGTTTTAACCTTATAAGCATGAAATTCACTTGCAAACAGTTAAATCCTTCTTACACAAATAAAACCAAGAGCTCAGATACAAAACTTGATCTGATTAAGAAAATTAGTTTTGTTGTGCTAAAATTCGTTTTCACATTATATAAAATATGATTGAGGATTTGTGAGATTTTTACAAGTTTAAACATGGGTTTTTGGGTGTTTTTATGTAATTTTTATGTGCAAATTAACATAAACAAATGTCTAAACAATATCATATAACATACATTAGCATCACCATAAATAGTATCGCATCAGCGCATGATGAAGGAGATCACCCCTCCTGAGCTACGTCTCCTTGGTCTAGCTTCCAATGGCTTGACCCTCTCTATTATGCTCAAAAGTGTGAATACATCAGTTTACAATGCTCAGAATGCGCTGAAACCTATTCTAATGGCTCCAGAATGCCCAAAAATATCTGTGTAGCCTCTTTCTACTCCTGATTTGGTAAAAATTTGAAGAAGTTATGGCCTTTCCCAATATTCTGCTAATTGCACCGCAATTCCCCAAAATCCAGCATCATCCTAGAATTTCACCCCAAAAACACACTAACGAAGCGACAATTTCTCTAAGAGCCTGACAAAATTGTAAGACAATTTAAATGTTCGCTAACGCTTATGTACTGAAAATTGTGGCCATGTGCCTAGGCTAAGGCCAACGGCCCACCCCTTCCGGTCGGGCCTCCCATCCTCCTCCGTCGATGGTCGAGTTATGGTGAGTGTAACCAAGGGTCGGCCCCCACGGGCTGGCCCAACCTCTGAACTACACACCATCATAATTTAAATATAACACGCAAACAATAAGACTAAGAAACATGACGCATGGTGTGTTATGTACCTAGGGGGGATAATATGGGGTACCAAGGGAGGTACCCAAGGTAATAATGTAATAATGGGATGGGCCATAGTAATAAATAAGGTGGTTAACCCATGTCATGTAAGGGACCACAAGTAATTAATAATAATGTAATGGGCCCATGGTATTAGTTGATGGTATGAGGAAACCATGGTAATGATGCATGGTATTGTATGTATGAGGCCTATATAGAGGCTAGAGACTCCACATGGAGAGATATGAAGATGAAGTGAAGTATTATTGTATGAACAGGCATATGGCTTGTGGATTGTTCTCCTTCCTTAAGGAGTGAATGTATGGTGTTGCCCTACCTTAAGGGATTGATAATAAAGAATCATTTCATATTATTTCTGGGTTTCTTTGCATTATCTTATATTTTCATATCAGATCTATAGTATTTTTGGGTTAGCTCTACAACAATTGGTATCGGATCTACAACAAGTGGTATCGAAGCACTTTCTTGGGCAAACCGTGGAGATTTTTTTTTTTCATTTTTGCAGGGTTTCTGGGGCGGCGAGTTGCAGGTCATATCTGTACATTTTGGTGAAATATCTGTAGAATCTAATTGCAGATCTGTATTCCTTGTGAAAAAATACCCAAATTCAAAAAAAAAATCAGTTGAATCGGAGTCCGGATGAAGGAGATATCGCTGATCTAAAAATCAGTGGGGTTGCAGACAATTTTCAGGGCAGCGAGTTTTGCGGCGCAGATCTAGAAGTCCTGGTGCCAGATCTGCAAGATCTAATTGTAGATCTGGAATATTTGGGAAAAAACACATGATTTCAAAAAAAAAATCAGTCGAATCGGAGTCCGGATGAGGGAGATATCGCTGATTTAAAATCAGCTCTTTTTGCAGAAATTTTGGGTGACGCCGGGAGCGTAGCAGCGCAGATCTGGAATTCTAGTGCCTGGATCAGGATTTTTATCATATGGGCAGATGCAGAATGATTGTTCCATTTCCAAAAATAGGTTATAATAGAGATTCTGAGCAATATTGACGGATTTGTGGCCATTTCAAATTTTCGCCAAGTTTTTTCAAAACCCTCTTCATGGCTTCTAGCAAGGTTCTATATTTTACAGGAACAGATGATGGTCCTACTATTGAAGAATTTATACAAAGATACAAGTCCTCACATGGGAAATATTGGAGGCTTCCAATAGTATGTAGTATGAGAGATGAGGCTAAAAAGTGGTGGTTATCACTTGACCACCACCAAAAGATGGCCAACATTTCAGATGCAGAATTTGAAAAAGTCTTTTTAGACAAATGGTCTCGGGCTAGAAAAAAGGAGAATGAGACACATAAGGGTTTAATTGCTACGGGTGTCTCCTTATTGCAGGTTCATGGATTGATTCAGAAGGAGAAAATCATTGTGTATATAAATCCGAGTTGCAAGCAAAATCTCATAAATATCAACTTGACAAAGAAATTGCAAGTCCCAGCGAAACAAATTGAAAATACACAGGTTGATGATAAGGATGTTCAAATCTATAAGGATTTGAAGCTTTCTATGGATAAGTATGTGTTTCATGGTGATTTTTATGCTTCAAAGATGGAGAATATCGATGTTGTTTTGGGATATCCTTGGATGGAATCTGTGGGTACTATCAATATTAATGTGCAGAAAAAATTCCTGAAGCTATGGTATAAAAAGAAGAAAATTACATTACAGGATATTTCCATCCATAAACAGGTAGAGCACATGGAGGCGGAAGCAGGAGATGTTCAAGGGACTGACATATCAGATGATGAGCCTTTGATGATCGACAATCAAACACAAATAGAGGCTGCAGAAGAAAAGGTTACAGGTGATGATACATCAGAGGAGGGCTCAGTGGTTGAAGTCATATTGAAAAGGAAGACACCACAACAGGCACCACAGCAAGATGAAGTCAAGCAAAAGCCATCGTGGGTTAAAACTTCAACATATCATCACCCACATCACCCCGCACGACAACCATCATGGAAACCAAGTAGTCACAAGATGGATAGAAAGGACAAACGATCCACCTACTACACATCAACACAGAAGAGCTTCCACGGTCAACTTCCATCTCAAGCGAGCGAGGCACCAGCGAGATCGAGGGTTCAACTTTCTCTTGGATGGCTAGATGCACGTGCATGGTATCAGTGGACTACTCTTTTGAGTAGATCTTATTATTTGTGTTCTTCCCATGTTTCGGGGACGAAACATGCTTAGGGGGGTGGAATGTTATATACCTAGGGGGGATAATATGGGGTACCAAGGGAGGTACCCAAGGTAATAATGTAATAATGGGATGGGCCATAGTAATAAATAAGGTGGTTAACCCATGTCATGTAAGGGACCACAAGTAGTTAATAATAATGTAATGGGCCCATGGTATTAGTTGATGGTATGAGGGAACCATGGTAATGATGCATGGTATTGTATGTATGAGGCCTATATAAAGGCTAGAGACTCCACATATGAATATGAAGAGAAGTATTCTTGTATGAACAAGCATATGGCTTGTGGAGTATTCTCCTTCCTTAAGGAGTGAATGTATGATGTTGCCCTACCATAAGGGTTTTGATCAATAAAGAAGCATTTCATCTTATTCTTGGGTTTATTTGCATTATCTTTGATACCACTTGTTGTAGATCTGATCCAAAAGATATATGATAACAAAAATAATCCCAAGAAAGAACAAGATCAAAATAGATAGAAATGATTCTCTTTATTGATATCAAACCCTTAAGGTAGGGCAACACCATACATTCACTCCTTAAGGAAGGAGAACACTCCACAAGCCATATGCCTGTTCATACAATAATACTTCACTTCATCTTCATATCTCTCCATGTGGAGTCTCTAGCCTCTATATAGGCCTCATACATACAATACCATGCATCATTACCATGGTTTCCTCATACCATCAACTAATACCATGGGCCCATTACATTATTATTAATTACTTGTGGTCCCTTACATGACATGGGTTAACCACCTTATTTATTACTATGGCCCATCCCATTATTACATTATTACCTTGGGTACCTCCCTTGGTACCCCATATTATCCCCCCTAGGTACATAACATGGTGTATTGGTAAAGGCTTTGTATTAGTGTTGGGAGGTTGCAAATTCAACCCCCGCTACCTCCGCTTGGACTATAACCAAATTTTTGGTAGTCTCTGGGGCTGCCACGTGGCAGCCTCTGGCTGGGCCACATGTTAGCTCGTGGTTGGCCACCTCTTCAACCAATCAAAACTGTCGAAATTAAACCAATAAGAATGTGCCACTTGGCACAATACCATTCACCGAGGTACTTTGACCAAGTCAAACTGCCACATACCCTGCCCAATCAGTGCCACGTCAACATTACGAATTGCTGATGGGGTTGTCAATTTTTTTGAAAAATTCCCCTATTTGGGAAAGTGAACAAAACTCGTTGCCGTTATCATACTGTGTTTGTTTCGCGCGAAACGAGTTGCAATGGATTTAGGATAACGAGCACTACACGGTCGTCTAGGTTCCACACCAATATGACAACTTTGAATTTTGAGCTATTTTTTGAGCACCTGATCTAGGAGGGATGGAAAATCCAAAAATATTCAAATATAAAAGGTTTTTTTTAGTATAGCCTTTACAATCAATATCTAAAGCCATTAGCTAATAATCAAATCAACAACTTGGAAAAATCGAAGCCTCTACTACAATGCATATTAGGAACTATGATTTAGATACTAAGAATTTGTCTATTCTAAAGGAAATTTGGGATTATTCTCCTCTATGATTATTCCATTTATGAATTCCATTGGTGGTTTCCTAGTCTACCAATTTGAAGTGATATATCATCTCCATGAAACATATTGAGTATTCTCAATTCTTCAAAAATCCCCACTTATTTTCATCTAGTGATTTTATTATGTATAAATCTCCCCCATAATCCACTAGGATTCCCGAATTAGGTTATATATGTTATGAAAACTTTGGATGTAGTTTATTTTGTCTCTTTGTATATGGGGCCCATAAACATTTTTAATATACCCAAACATTTTTTATCCTACCTTATCAAATATGGTTGTTAAATTTCTTTGAGTAGCTATGAAATTAGAGACAATGATTTCATTTGGAATCCATAATATGGCGAGACCTATATAGGCACAACATTCATCCACTACCATCAATTGATAACCCTTCCAAATTGTGTTTTAAATTCTATTGATTTGTGTACCACCACATTTTGTTTCCCGAATCATGACTATTATAGGATTTTCTTGAGTGATTTTGGTTTTGAGAAGTCTGTGCTTGGATTTACTATTCAAACCTCTTTGATTCCATGAAATTATTTTCATTGGTAATTGCAGGGAGATGGGTGGAAGGGCTCTATCATTAGGGTTATCCTTTCAAAATTTACCAAAAATTGTCCCATTAAACTAAATTAATTATTTGTTACTTTTTCTTCCTCTCTTCTTTTCATCCTTGAACAACTTAATGTTTTCCTTATGATTACTTTTTTTAACCCTAAGTGAAGAAGAGGCAAGGTTTGGCTTACCTTTTTAGTATTGATGCATAATCATTTGGGATTTGATGTAAGAATTTGAGATGAGTTTCACTTCTTTTTCTAGGATATATAAGGGATATTTGTTTTTCCAAGATGATACAATCAATTGGAGGTCAAGATTCTCTAGCTCCATCTCTTCTACCTCCTCTATTTCTCTTGGTCCTTCTGGGTCCTAGATCATCTCCACATCTTCCATGATTTTGTTCACAGTTTAATCCTACAACTTCCTTATTTTAGCCAAATATTATGGATTCAACTCTAGTTCTTGACTTGGAGTTCCTTTCTCCCCCTTCTTTTCTATCTCATTGTTTACTGGATTGGAATCTGAGTTTGATAAGGCTAAATATTTATTATTTTCCCTCATGTTGTCGCATGATGCTCCTCCATTAGCTTTTATATTAGATATTCTTCTATTTATAACTTTCTCAAATCCACCTTGAACGTTCTCTAATGAAGTTTTTAAGGGTCGTTGATTTAGATTAAGTGGTGACATGTCATGTAAACTTGAAGGAGATGGAAAAATTGCAAGTAAAATTTTACGTATTTTGGGTAATAGACCACTTTACAAAACACATAAAATAATAAACTTAGTGAACAGTAATAACAGAGACAATATACCATATCAGAAACACATAACAACAAAAATGATAAAGGAGTTCACTCCTCTCTTGGGCTACATCTCCTAGTCCAGCTTCCAATGTTGGGCCTCTTTCATTAAGTGCTTAAATTTGTGTTTACATGGATTTACATTGCTTATAATATATATATTATGTCTCCAATGGCTTCAAAATAGTAAAAAAACCCTAGTTGGGCTCTTGTTGGGCTCAATTTGGCCAAAAAATGAAGAAGTTATGTTATCTCCAAGTTTTCCTTGCTAACTGATCAACAAACTGGATAGGACTGCTAACCATCCTATGAATTTCGCCTTTCCATGGCACGCTAAGTGACAATTTCACTTGGAACCTATGAGATTCGCACCAAAAATAGTGCAAAATGTTGCTTGGTTTAAATTTCTAGTAAGGTCTTGTGGCAGAAAAATAGGGCCACATGGGGCCATACATCAGGTTGAGGCTAACCGCCCGCCCTCGTCGACATACTCCCCTGGCTCTTCGGCAGTTGATTCTATTGAGCCCATGAAATTAGCATTGTTCCCAAACTTTCCGTGCTCGAACTCCAAACTTTTCGCTAACCCCTATGTTGTGGTGGAGTGTGGTTACATGATGGTAATGTGACCGAGGTTGGTCGCCAAAATCCGCCCTCACATCTGTTGGTGCTCCAGGCTGTTAGCATATGGTCCAGTGGCTTGTTATTGCAGGTGCCAGAACTGGCTGGGGCTAAGCCTAAGCCTTCAGCTTCCCTGCCTGTAGTCTTGTGGGCATGGTGTGATCGGGAGCCAGGGCTTAGCCCCTACCCCGTCCCCCAATACTTTAATGCATACGATTTAAATAAAAATGTTCCACCAATAGTATTAAGAACCACCTATGCCCTAATAGTAAGGCGCTGTAAAGCTTCTACATAGGTCATGTGTTTGAGTCCGGTCAGTTGTAGTTTGTCCATAACCAAAATTTTATTGAATACCAGGGTGCTAGGTGTCAACCCATGATTGGGCCACGTGGCATCCCACCATTGGTCCAACTCAAAAACCCAACCACAAATCAAAACTTCCCAAATTCTAACCAATCACAATAGGACACTTATCAACCTAACATTGGCCCAAATTGTACAGTTAGCCTACCCAATCACCTTGCGCAGTAATCATACGGACTGCCCGGTCGACAGTTCTACAACCAACCTGCAAATTTTTAACTTGTTTGGGAAACTTATCAGAATGCGATATCGGGAGCATATGATATCGGTTTTGAGTGCGTTGGATTCAGGTCATCAAGATATACACTCTAGTACAAGTTTCGAGCACTTTTGAACACTTTTAATTTTGAGCACTTTACTGATCCCTTGGATCACTCCTCCCCACTAGAATATTTTGGACCTCCAAAAGACTACTTTCAGTCAACAAACAGATGAGGATATAGTTCCCTCACCCTTCTAATCTCAATCCATTTGGCTTTTCATGTATGTTTTTCCTTTGAGTCCCACACGAAGGTACTCCACATTCCCTCATTTTGAAGTTCTTATTTTTCTATCAAGGATAGTGTCCTACTGCAATTCTTCAAGAAATTCAGGAGAGAAATATTATATTGAAGGAATCTGAACATGCTTTCCTTGATCATCAATCAAAGGAGGCTCATATAATCTCAAATTATCAACATTAAAAACTACATAAATTTGCATATATGGAGGCAAATCCAATTGGAAGGCATTATTATAAATCTTTTATAGAATCTTAAAAGACTAATACCTTATTGGTTTCAATTTTTTACCTTCTCGTTTAAGCCTCTCCTTGCTAATGTAAAGCCAAACTTCATCTCCAACCTAAAAACCATGGTCAACACGATGTGTATCATGCCTTGCCTTGTACTTGGCTTGGCTCTTTTCCAACTCTTCTTGAACCATCTAATGCACCAATTGAACTTGTTTAATGAATTGCTTGGCCTTATCAATGTCACTATGACCATCAATAGCAACATCTTTCCCAAAGATAAAATCTAAAGGATATTTTGGTAAGTATCCAAAGCATGCCTCAAATGGAGATGTTTGAGTCAAAGAATGCTTTGCCTGGTTATAAGCATGTTGAATGTAGTGTAAGTTTTCATCCCAAAGCTTAGGATGTTTGTTACAATAACCATAAAGAATATGTACTATTGTTTTGTTCACCACTTATATCTTATCATTGGTTTGTGGATGGAATGATGTGCTCTTTTTCAACTTGGTGTCCATGAGTCCCCATAAGCTTGACCAAAATTTCTCGACAAATCGAGAATCTCGATCAGAAATAATGGATTTGGGCAACCCAAAATGTACCCATACATTTTGAAAGAACATTTTTGCAGTCTATTCAACTGTAACTTGCTTCTTATAAGGCATCAAAATACACATCTTGCTGAAACGATCTAGCACAACATAAAGATAATCATGATTTTTCTTAGACATAGCCAGTCCTCCTACAAAGTCCATAGAAACACTTTCCCAAGGATGGGAAGGAACTGGAAGTGGAGTATACAATCCTAACTTTCTATTGCTAGGCTTACTTGTAGCACATAAAGAACATCCTCTTACATATCATGACACACTTTCATTCATTTGAGGCCAATAACAATACCTTTGTAATTGTGCCACTATCTTGCCTACACTAAAATGGCCAGCAATAAGAGAAGTATGTGCTTCCCTTATGATGTTGACTCTTTCACCCTGTGGAATTCATAGCTTGCCAAGATGATACAATAGTTTATCATGAACATGGTAATCTAATTCCTCTACTTGGTTTCCTTGACACAAAGTTGCATATACATCTTTAAAATCTTCATCTAAAGCATATTGTTCAACATAGCTCTCATGCATGATATAATTATGCTTAAGAATAACTGAAGCACTAATAATTGGTCTAGAAATCATGCCAGCAACCTTGTTATAGATTCATTTCTTATACCTTATCACTAAGTGGAATTGCTGCAAGAAACCCATTGATCTGAAATGTCACGCTTGTTGTATCTTGGTTTGTGATTGCAAGTATTGTAATGGTTGATGATCAGTGTGAATGATAGTTTCCTTTCCCATCAAGTATTTTTTCCACTTGTTCACACTTTGCATGCATACAATTCCTTATCATATGTAGGATAGTTAACTATTGCACCATTAAAATTTTAGGAATGGTAACATATGGGCTTACCATGTTGCATCAAGACCGCTCCCATAGCATAGTCACTTGCATCTGTTTGTATCTAAAATGGTTGTCTTAAATCAGGAAGTGTGAGAATTGGAGCTGTGTTGAGTCTCCCATTCAATGCATCGAAGGCTTTATGTTGCTTGCCTCCCCATTGAAAAACCCGCTTCACACTTGTCAAGGCATGTAATGGAGCTTCAATTGGAGAAAAGTTAGAAATGAACTTTCTCCAATATTAGGTTGCTCCCAAAAAGCTCCTAACCTCTGTTACATTACTGGGTTTAGGCCAATCTACAATGACTTTGACCTTTGAGGGATCTATCTTCAATTTGTTGGAAATAATACTGCGAGGGGGGGTGAATAAGTATTTGTAAATCAATAACTTTTTCATTTCCATAATCATATTTATATACGCTACTTCAGTGAAGGGAACTCGGTGTGCACACAACTGTTCTTAAGGAATCCAGCGTATACCTAGTGAACTTATGATTCAGTTAATTCATCATATGTTGATCTTTAATCTGTGCATCAGTACTTTATTAAACATTAAACAATAACCATGTGCAGTTAATACCAGAATGAACCATCACACATAAGCAACACACATGAACACCAAGATTTAGGTGGAAACCCAATGTGGGTGAAAAGCACTTGTTGCTATCATCTTTGTCTTCTTTTAATAATAAGAAAATATGTTTACAACATTGTACTGTTGCAGACTCATACCAGTACACAGGCTTCTACTGCAGAAGGTTACAACTTTCTCTCGTTCTCCAGCTTCTACTGGAAGGGAGCTACACCCCCCTAGCTCTTGTACTAGTCAATATGTTTACTAATACGCAAGCGCCGACCTACAGAAGGCTATGACCTTGTTTCTTCCTCCAGGGACCATGTTTCATAAATTTTCTAACTAGATGCTCCTGGTACTCTACAATACACATGAAGGCCTCATTTCATCCAATTTTCATACTGGACCCATCACCAACATTGAAGCTCAAAATCAATCACCACTATAATACAACCATCAAATACATCTACATTAACCAATCATTGAAACTCAATCATCAATCTCTGAATCACCCACAACTAAATCACTGAAATCCCATCATCACTGAAGCAAATCAAAATCAATCAATCTGAACATTCAGTATACTATTATCAAAACATAGTCACCAGAACACAGAGCAGAACCCAGAATTCTAGAACAACTGATAAATCCAACTGCAACTTCAAATATCATATTTCATAATGTATACGCTACTTAGAGGTGTCGAACCAGCGTGTATACGCGCTTTTATCAAAGCCAACCAGCGTACATATCTGGAAATATTAATTCATAATTTTGCAGCTATTCCAGACTTCATTCATACCCAGATCATCACATTTATAGAATAAAACATGTGTCAGTATTTAGATCTACACTGTTCAAGATCAAAACACATAATGATAATACTCTTAAGCCTTTATGATCTCAGTCCATCAACCTCATAAGCCTTATAGGTGCATCCTTAGATCAGATCACACAAACCATTAGAAGCTCATTAAACTGCATATATGATTCAACACTTCATAAGATATTCAAATCCTTGCACACTTTGGCCTAATGATCTTCTCCTCCTTATATAGTTTTAGGTATTTCTCAATACCTTGGACCAAAACTACTTAGGACCAATACCTTGGACCAAATACCTAAGGTCAATAACTCGGACCAAATACCTTGGACCAAATACCTCGGACCAAAAACTTAGTTTTCCAACATATACTTGCTTTTCCTTCTGTGAAAGTGTGTGTGTACATATACACTCATTTTGTTCAGTGAACCTGCGTGTATACGCAGCTTGGATAAGGTGAACCTGCGTATACCCCTCTTTCTTCATTCTTTGTAGTTTGATATGTACTCCTTTGTTGTTAACCTGCAGCATTGTGAACTGTCATATGAGAGAGTTGCCATTATACATTACTTCTAAACTGACTCCTTTGAACTGCCTTGAATTTTGTCACATCTGTAAACACAACTGCCATGCGTTCTGCCACATCTGATATCTCTTCTGTAGATTCATCTAGTTACCATATACAAGTGAGTTGTTCTGTTACAAGTGGGTTGCCATCAAATACATCACATGCATCATAATGCCAACAATCTCCCCCTTTGGACTTGATGGCAACCATGTTGGTGTTGATTACCGCAAGCTGTAGAAACTGTTAGAGATAACAAGCAACACCAAAATACTCTCCCCCTTCGACTTCAAGGGAAAAGGCCCTTTGATATCAAAAAGAAGACTTTCATATATGAACAACTGAATATAAACATTGATCATGCTCCCCCTAAGCACATGTTGAATTCTCTGATTAAACTCCCCCTTTGTACATGCTGAGATGGACTATATCATCCATGCTCCCCCTGAGCACATGCAGAGTCTGCAAATATTTTCCAAAAGAATAACATGACTCTATAACTCAACTAAGTGACTTTGACTGTCCTATAACCAATGACTCATACATACATCAATCTCCCAACCAAGTGGGGATATATTGAATTTGACTCATCCTCCCAACCAAGTGGGGATATACCAATTTATACATGACTGAAACATAACAATTATTACATCATCCTTCCCATGCATAGTGGGGGTACAAATTACATCATATGACCAAAAAGGACTCATCAAAAGACAAAGACAAATTATTACATCATGGGTCTTTATATGACCTTTACATCGAATGATATATATGACATTTATAACAGGGACCAAATATCTAAACAAGACCATGATAGCCATCAACAACTATCATACACCATGTATGATCTGTACCATAAGCATTTGTCAACAACATCCAGACCAACAACCTGTATATGTTCATCATTAGTTCACAAGATATGATAGTGTAAATATCATCAACCTGTGACAAACTATGCTACATATAGATATCAACTCATCCTCTTGATCTCGTCAAGATAAACTTGCTTCGTTTCCTTAAAAAGAGCCTTATCATAACCTTCCATGAATCAACTAAGCATATGTCATGTATCCAAGTAGTAACACAAAATAATTCACATCATATCATATGTGAAAACATCATCATCAAGAACTGCATGATCTTTCATAAGGACCCTTAATATATGAACCATGTATCATCACTAGGGAATATCCCACATCTGATAAGCATCAACCATGATAATCAAAATATGTGAGTATCAACCTATCATCATAAGGTAAGAACTCATCATCATTATGTGTCTAGGTAAGCCATGTCTTCGAATATCCATGTCTTCAAATAGTTATGTCTTCATGTGACATGCAATAACACCATTCTCTTGGCCAACCAACAATATTTATCAATATGCAACTTAAGTAATCATCCATGTATCTAGCATACTGTATATCCATCAAAGAGATAGGAATATGTCTCTAGCAAACCATGAGCTCATGGTCATTTGTCAAGATTTATTGATATCATCAACATCAACAATCCTCAACCATGTGAGAGCCAAGAACTATAGGATTCCTACATCATAACTGCAACATATGAACTTTATGCATCTTTGAAGGCATGATGACAACAACATAAAAGAAATGAGTGGCTCATCATCAAATAATGAAGTTTTGTACTCAAGCTTTGTACTTCTCCTTGTCCTTATGAAGATCACCATGTAAACAACATATATGTAATATATGCATCATCAAAAAGTCATTCACAATCATCCATAAATTTGATTTGAATACCAACTATGTAACCCCAAGCAATACAAGTATCATATGAGATTTCATCATGGGAAACTCATAACCGTCACATAGCAAGATGTATTATTTAAAGACTTTAGCCACATAAGCATCATCATCATTGATTAGGTACCAAAGACTTCTAAACATAATGCCAACATAGCATGTTCTCCCCCTGAACCTGTTCCACCTGTTCACTGTCATATCTGACCATTGCATATATCAGTAAGAAGTATCAAGGCATCATCATCAATCAGATATACATCAAGTTATCAACAACTTGTGAGGATCAAAAACACTTTTAAATAACATCCATAGACTGTAATCATCTATCATCATGACAAAAAAGATAACTGATAATTGTCTGAATCATATCAAATCAGTTTTTCTGACTTTGTCCCACTGCATTTTTCTTCAAAATCCCATATATGTGACTGTGCAGCTTCGAACTCGCGTATAGACACAACTTGTCCTCATGCTAACCGCATATGAGAATTGAAATTCTGAAGTTTCACACTTTCAGCTCCCTCTAAGTCTGTTATGTAAGTATACTCTGCTATGCCACATTTTTCTGACTATACTTCCTTTTTCTTCCATATCTTTGAGTGTGATGTTTTCTCCTTTTGGTATGGTGTCCAAAATTTTCTCCTGCATTCCTTTTCTATACGTCCAAACTTGTTACATGCATAACATCTTACATGTTTCATATTTCTTCTATAGTAGTCAATTGCTTTGTGACCAAGCATATTGCAAGAAAAACAATATCCCTTAAAGTACCTGGAAGCGGATGATCTTTCTGTGTGATGGTCTTGAACCATTCTACTTCTGCATCTTGTTGCGACATGTCCAATATTATAACATTCAACATTATTCATTTAAGGAAATAACCGATTATCACTTCCACAGTTAGGAGTAAAAGATTTTCTTTGAATAATTTTTTTCCTTGGTTGTTGATGAGGCTGACCTCTAATCTCCTTGTTGAGAATTTCAGATTTTGAATTAGAGTTCCTTGCCTTAGCTTGTGAGCTAGATTCGGCTTCAACATATTCATGAAAACCAAGACCATTTTTGATGGCAGGAGACCTTTGACTACTAAAAATATCATCCAAAATCTTAGTACTATCTTGAAATCGTAAAAGCTTATCCTTTTCTTCTAATTTACCTTTTAGTATATTTACCTGAACCTGATATTGCTCTTCCTTTTCAAGATACTGATTCTTCATTATTTCTTTAGTTTTTCTTCCTTCTTCCACTTGTTGCCTTAATTCGAGAACTTCGTTTTCTTGTTCTTCAAGAGCTTGGAGTAGTTTTTCATTCTGCTTATTTGATTTTTCAAGATATTCTTTGAGAGAGAGGATCTTAGCTTCAAGACCTTCATAGTAACTGGATCTATCTTTAAGTTTCTTGATTGTTGTGCTCTTTTTATTTACTTCATTTCTTAATGATGTCACTTTATCCTGCAACTTTTGACATTGACCTTCCTTTTCCTTGTACTACTTCCTTACTTTGTTTCCTTCCTCTACTTGAGCTTTTAGTTTGGTAGCTTCTTCTTTGGAGGCACACTCTCTTTTGTCCAATAGATCTTGTTGATCTCTAATTTTGTATGTGAGTTTTTTAAATTCTGCCTCTATTTGATATCTTTCTCTTTCACCCATAAGAGAAAATTCATTTGTTTCCCTGTCACTTTCATCATCTTCAAATGGACAGAGAAATGTATCACTAGAGAATAACAAATTCATACCTGATAGTTCTTTTGCTTGTTCATCTTCATTCTGAGGTGATTCTGAATCTGAAGAGTTGCTTCCTCATAATCCCCAATCGACTCTCCCACTGTCATAGTTCCTTTGAGATGCCTTCTTCTTTTGATGTGCTTTCTTCTTTCCCATTGCTTTTACGGATCTCCTTCAAGCGATCAAGCTTCTGCCAAAGAACCTGCTCTGATACCAATTGTTGGAAATAATACTGAGAGGGGGGGTGAATCAGTATCTGTAAATCAATAAATTTTTCATTTCCATAATCAGATTTATGTATGCTACTTCAGTGAAGGGAACTCGGATGTGCACGCAACTATTCTTAAGGCAACCAGCGTATATCTAGTGAACTTATGATTCAATTAATTCACCATATGTTGATCTTTAATTTGTGCATCAATACTTTATTAAACAGTAACCATGTGCAGTTAATACCAGAATGAACCATCACACATAAGCAACACACATGAACACTAAGATTTAAGGTGGAAACCCAATGTGGGTGAAAACCACCTGCTGCTGTCGTCTCTGTCTTCTTTTAATAATAAGAAAATATGTTTACAACATTGTACTGGTTCAGACTCATACTAGTATGCAGGCTTCTACTCGCAGAAGGTTACAACCTTCTCTCGTTCTCCAACTTCTACTGGAAGGGAGCTACAACCCCCTAGCTCTTGTACTAGCCGATATGTTTACTAGTATGTAGGCGCCGACCTACAGAAGGCTACGACCTTCTTTCTTCCTTCGGGGACCACGTTTCATAAATTTTCAGACTGGATGCTCCTGGTACTCAACAATACACATGAAGGCCTCGTTTCATCTAATTTTCATACTGGACCCATCACCAGCATTGAAGCTCAAAATCAATCACCATTATAATACAACCATCAAATAAATCTGCATTAACCAATCATTGAAACTCAATCATCAATATCTGAATCACCCACAACTAAATCACTGAAAGCCCATCGTCACTGAAGCGAATCACAATCAATCGATCTGAACATTCAATATACTGTCATCAAAACACAGTCACCAGAACACAGTCACCAGAACACAGAGTAGAACCCAAAATTTTGCAACAACAGCCAGATCCAACTGCAACTTCAAATATCATATTTCATAATGTATACGCTACTTAGAGGTGTCGAACCAATGTGTATACATGCTTTTATCAAAGCAGACCAGCGTACATATCTACAAATATTAATTCATAATTTTGCAGCTATTCCAGACTTCAGTCATACCTAAATCATCACATTTACAAAATAAAACATGGTCAGTATTCAGATCTAAACTGTTCAAGATCAAACCACATAATAATAATACTCTTAACCTTTATGATCCTGGTCCATCAACCCTCATCAGCCTTATAGGTGCATCCTTAGATCAGATCACACAAACCATCAGAAGCTCATTAACCTGCATATATGATTCAACACTTCATAAGATATTCAAATCCTTGCACACTTTGGCCTAATGATCTTCTCCTCCTTATATAGTTTTAGGTATTTCTCAATACCTTGGACCAAAACCACTTAGGACCAATACCTTGGACCAAATACCTAGGGTCAATACCTCAGACCAAATGCCTTGGATCAAAATACTTTGGACCAAATACCTCGGACCAAAAACTTATTTTTCCAAAATATACACGCTTTTCCTTCTGTGAAAGTGAGTGTGTACGTATACACTCCTTTTGTTCAGTGAACCTGTGTGTATGCGCAGCTTGGACAAGGTGAACCTACATATACCCCTCTTTCTTCATTCTTTGTAGTCTGATCTGTACTCCTTTGCTGTTAACCTGCTGCACTGTGAATTGTCATCTGAGAGAGTTGCCATTGTACATTACTTCTGAACTGATTCCTTTGAAATGCCTTGCATTTTGTCACATCTGTAAACACAACTACCATGCATTCTGCCACATCTGATGTCTGTTCTATAGATTCATCTAGTTACCATATACAAGTGAGTTGTTCTACTACAAGTGGGTTGCCATCAAGTACAACACATTCATCATAATGCCAACACAATTCACCCCCTCCAACAATATGTCCCAAATACACTAACGAGGTCTTTCCAAATTCACATTTAGACATATTTAGAAAAAACTTCTCTTTCTTTAAGACATCTAATACTTTCCTAACATTCTTGACATGTTCTTCACGGTTTTTACTAAAAATCAATATGTCATCTAAGTAGACAATCGCAAAGTCATCAAGAAAAAGCCTTAAAACATCATTCATAAACTCTCATGAAAGTTACAGGAGCATTATAGAGCCCAAAACGCATAACTAATCATTCAAACAAACCTTGATTTGTTTTGAAGGTTGTCTTCCATATGTCTCCTTCAGCAATCATAATATGATGATAACCACTTCTAAAGTCCAACTTAGTGAAATACATAACATCTTTCAACTGATCAAGTAAATCATTAATTCTAGGAAGAGGGTAATGATTCTTCACCAAGATCTTCTTCAAGGCTCTGAAATCCACACACATGCACCATGTACCATCTTTCTTTGGTACTAAAAAAATTGGTGACCCGCATGGCAATGTGCTTGGTCTGATGGCCTCTTTATCAAGCAACTCTTGGATTTGTTTGTTGATTTCTGCATTCTCCATAACTGATATCCTACACATGCTAATGTTTCGAAGAGGAAAATCTTGATTCAATTGGATCTCATGTTGGATTCCTCTTTTAGGAGGCAATCCTTTGGGTTCATGAAACATCTCATCATAGGTGTTAACAACCTCAAATAAATCAGATTTTAATCTTGCATCACATCCTTGGAAGGATTCATTTTCAACATTCTCTTTTGGTTTGATCATCAAGAGTACAAAGTTCTTACTAGAATTAATAAGCCTCTTCATTTGTCCAGCATTCACAAGTGATAAATTCAACTTCTTGCTATGTGTTCTGATGATGTACTCAATCCCATCTTTAAACAAGTGATATTTGTTCTCATGGCGATGAAATATGTCTCTCCTATCATATAGATATGGGCTTCCCAAAACAATACCACAAATGTCAAGTGGAATAACATCAAGCTCTACCTCATCTATAAAGTTTGAAGTGATGACAAATCTCAATTTACATCTTTTTTCCACATGGAATTTTGCATTGTCACATATCCAACCTAAAGGATAAGGTTTAGGATGAGTGGTTTCCAAATTCAATTTCTTAACAATGTCTTCTGAAATAAGGTTTTCTTGTGATCCACTATCAAACACTGTATCTATATTGGTATGTTTTGAAATGACTCTAATGTGGAAAAGATCTATTCTTTCTTTTTCATGTTGAGTTTCATTGAGGCTACTTGAAGAACTAGTACTTGCAATAGAGTCCTTACCTTTAAATCCCATGGTTGTGATCTTTGTTTCATCCCTGGAATCAAATCCTAAATCATGTTGTGTAGTTGTAGTAGTATTTTGTTTCCCTTTGTTGTTAAACTTTTTGGGTCTCATTTCAGGATAAAGTTTCCAACAGTGGTCTTCATCATGGCCTTCTTTTGAATAGTGTTTACATGTGATTTTTTCTCCCTCTTTTTTGATTAAAGCATTCTTCTTCCATTTTCCTTTGAATTTACCCTTTCCTTTGTCTCCACTCTTGAATGGATTCTTGTTGTCCTCTTGAGGAACGTTCTCCCCTCTTGCATCTAAATGAGTTCTTGTACACAAACTTCATCTAGTTTTGTAGGGTTAAACATGAGAATTGTGTGTCTCAAATAACTATGTAATCCTCTAATTTATTTGAGTAGAGTGTTTTGAGAGGATAAATCTATACCCAAAATCAAAGCTCTTTTCCTAAATTATTGAGTATAGCTTTGCACATTTTGACCTTTAGCTTGCCTAAAGTTTTTCCAATCCATTATAGCTTTTTGCATGTATGTTAATGGATAAAATTGCCTTCTTATTGCAACAACAAAATCATTCTAAGAGGATAAAACATTACTATGCTTCTTCATGTCCTCTTAAGTTTTGGCCTCCCACCAAATAAGTGTTGCACTTTCCAACCTAAGAAAAGTAAGCTAAATTTTGGTATCATCATCATTGATTCTTTGTATCCTGCAATACACTTCAATTTGACGAATCCAATTATCTAATTTCTTAGCATTTACCTCTCCATTGTACATAGACAATTCAAACTTTATGTCAAGCTTTAACAAAGGAGTTTTACCATGTCCCTTTGGAGAATTTGGAGGTGTTTGTGAAAGGGTAGAAGAAGTAGAAGATAATGAGGATGAAGATGAGGATGTTGTAGGTGAAGGTGGTGGATTTTCACCATTCCATCCATTCCCTTTTGGAGGTTTGTCTCCTTTTCATCCATATCCTTTTGGAGTTTTTGAGCTCTCTCCTTGAAACTTTGAATTCCTCTCCTCATAAATAACTTTTACCATCTTAGAAATTTCAAAGAAATCTTTTCTAAAAGTTCTTTCATCTTTAGACATCCCTTCAGGACCTTCTTCATGTGCCATGACTATTGAAGCTTGAGGTATGTGTGTTCTCCTTGAAACAATGTGAGAACTTGGCTCAATAAGTTCTCCTTCTCCTCTTTTAAGCTTCAACCTTGTAAGCATAAGAAAACACTTGCAAACAAAATCAAACCTTCAAAATAACCTTGAGCTCTGATGCCAAACTAATTTGTTATGCAAACTAGAAGGTGATGGAAAATTTGCAAGTAAATTTTTATGTATTTGGGTAATGGATCACTTTACAAAACACATAAAATAATTATTTTTAAACTTAGTTAAAAACAATCATTGAAACAATATACCATATCAGAAACACATAACAACAAAAATGATAAAGGAGTTCACCACTCTCCTGGTCTACATCTCCTCGTTTTGCTTCCAATGTTGGGCCTATTTCATTAAGTGCTCAAATTTATGTTTACATGGATTTATCGTGCTCAGAATGTAAATATTATATCTCTAATGGATTTAGAATAGTAAAAAACCCCTAGTTGGGCTCTTGTTGGGCTCAATTTGGCCAAAAACTAAAGAATTTATGTTATCTCCAAGTTTTCCCTGCTAATTGATCTACAAACTGCATTGGACTACTAACCATCCTACAAATTTCACCTTTCCATGGCACGCCAAGCAACAATTTCACCCGTCGTCGGAGATATTCACTCTAAAATAGGTGCAAAATGTCACTTGCTTTAAATGTCCAATAAGGCCTTGTGGCAGAAAACCAGGGCCACATGGGGCCATGCGCCCAGGGGCTGAGGCTAACTGCCTACCCTCGTCAGCATAGCCCCCTGGCTCTTTGGTGGTTGGTTTTATCGATCCCATGAAACCAAGGTTATTCCAAAACTTTCTGCACCCAAACTCCAAATTTTGCGCTAACCCCTATGTTGTGGTGGCATGTGGTTACATGGCAATAATGTGACTGGCCCTGGTCCCCAAAATCCACCCTTGCATCTGTTGGCACTACACACTGTTGGCATATGGTCTGGTGGCCTGTTATCGTAGGTGCTAGAACCGTGGGCCGGAGTTAAGCCCAAGCCCTTGGCTCCCATGCCTACGGTCCTATGGACATGGGGTGACTAGGGACTAGGGCTTAGCCCTGGCCCCTTCCCCCAACACTTCATTGCATACGATTTAAATAAAAACACACCACCAATGTTGTTAAGAACCACCCACACCCTAGCGGTAAGCCACTGCAATGTTACTCCATAGTTCGTGTGTTCGAATCCGGTCAATTGCAGTTCAACCATAACCAAAATTTTAGTGAATCCCAAGGTGCCATGTGGCAACCCATGATTGGGCCATGTGGCATCCCACCATTGGTCCAACTCAAAAAACCAACCACCAAACAAAATTTCCCAAATTTGAACCAATCACAATAGGACACTTGTCAACCTACCATTGGTCCAAATTGTATAGTCAACCTGCCCAGTCAACTTTCCTAGTCATCATACAAACTTCCCAGTCATGAGTCTTGCTAGCAACCTGCAAATTTTTTACTTGTTTGGGAAAACGAACAGAACATGATATCGGAAGCATACGATATCAGTTTTGAGAAATTCAAGCTACGTTCAATTTAGATCATCATCGAGATATACACTCTGGGACATGTTTTGATCACTTTTGAACACTTTTTAATTTTGAGCATTTAACTGATCCCTTGGATCAAGTGGGCATTCTTAGAACAAATTCCCATGTTCATGATAGTTTCTACATATGAATGGGATGTGTTCATAATCTATGATCCAATGCCATAGATTATCTTGGTAGCTAAGATACTCATGTGTACACATATGTGGGCATACAAAATATATCTTCATAACTTTGTGGCTTCCAAGCACATGACAAATGTACTTATGGAATTCCCGACTCCTTCCAATGTTTCTTGGTCCCAAATTTCTTGGTGTAGGGAATACAACTTGATCCAAACTAGGAATGTTTTCAAGTCCTCTTTGTTAGGGCTAAACTATTACATCCAATATCTCTTATATAATCCTACTGACTTGAATAAGTATGACCCATTTTGGAAAACTCTATTTCTATCCTTAAGGTTGTTGAAGATTGTTGTGAAAAGTCCTTTTGACCCTAGGTTTAGCTCCACATCTCCTTTCGGCTGTCAATTCTTTCAAATCCAACATACTAGTGCTCCCCATAAAGCTTTTTATTAGGGAATGATATTGCATATATTGAATCTTTTCTATAATGCATGTTGATGTTATTTCAAATTTGGGAACCTTTTCAGCTTGGGGTATGCATGTACCCAATTTTTTTTATTCCCTATGCCATGCTTTGATTCGGATCTTGGGAGGAGGTCCCCAAGATCTAAAAAATTGAAATAGATCTTGGGGGAAGGTCCCCAAGATCTGAAAAATTGCAATGCCAGAAAGAAAAAGAGGTGAATGCCCAATAAACAAAACCACAAAGAAACTTTTTATTAAAACAAAGAATAACTATAAAAGCTACATTGTGGTGGACAATTTGTTATTTTACAAAATGTGACTTGTTACTTATAACGTTTTTCGGTTACAATACCATGAGTAAATTCCATGGGTGAATGAATACCATTGGTGGATGTCACAATACCATGGGAAAATACCATGGGTGAATGAATACCATGGGTGAATGCCACTTACAATACCATGGGTCGATATACCATGGGTAGATGCCACTTACAAAACCATGGGTGGATGAGTACCATGGGTTGATGCCATTTTCTATTCGGATCATTCTTCCCTCCTTAAGAAGCAATGGTCCCCATTGCGTGAAGTTCCCTCCTGCGAAGCCTGATCCAGGTGGATGTTGGTGGCCACCCACCAACCCATTTGGACCCCCACAACTGTCTCTTTCAGTCTTTTCAGTTTCCTTAATTGTAGCACAACTTACTATTTTTAGCAGTTTTTCGGGTCCTAAACTTCCGGAGCCGTTTTGAGGCCCTAAACGACGTTTTTTTGGGAATCAGGGGGCAACATGGGTCTATAGACCAATGTTGCCCTTCCCAAAGTGGTAGTGCTCGGATAGATCTTTCTAACGAGCTATTGTACGCGTCAAACGGAGATCGTATGCCAAAGTTACGACCCCGGGAAATTGATGTACCAATTTACCCAAACGGGGCCCACAATTTGGCGTTTCATCTTCTAGGGTTAGGTTTCGGGATGTGAAGGGTTTTCCATTGTTTCTCAACAATAAATAGGCCTTCGAGCCTCATTGTAACACAGTTCGGAACAGTTCAGAGGCATGTAGCCGCACATCTCTTCTCAGAGATAGCTACCATCGCCCTAGCTGGTTTATTTCCATTTCTGGTTGTATTCAGTATTTTCCATTAATGAAATGAATCATTATTTCCGCTGCATCTATGTGTTTATGGTTATTGCATCTCTGTATTTATGGTTATCTCTGTAATCTATTGCGTTCCTGTTTAAATCCGGATTAGTGGTATCAGAGCGGTCTGCTTTTTCTCTGTTTTTCTTTGCATGTCCCCAACGAGGTCGGGATATAAGGAGTTAGGGCTTGAACTGGTCGAACCTTTGCAAGACCAGCCGCGCAAATCCCGACGGCCTCCCATGGCGGATGAGAAGAAAGACGAGGGGGCAGGAGATCCTATCAAAATCTTGCTCGAAGAAGCGCTCGAGCGGCAAAGGAACGCGATGATGGATAGCTTTGCACAAATCCTTCAGCGGCTACCCAGAGGCGACGCATCGGCTTCCAACAGCGACTCTGGAAATGCTACGCCATTTAAGGTACAAGTTAATTTTGAAATCCCCATCTTCGAGGGTCAAATAGACGCAGATGCCGTAGATAAATGGTTAAATCTGCTAGATGGGTATTTTTCTGTTCATGAATTTTCAAGTCGGGAAAAGATTGTCTTCGCCCTTCTCAAAGCAGCCCCCCACGTCAAGGACTGGTGGGAAACCTACTGCGAGCAGAAGGATGAAAGTACAGGCTCACTATTTTCAGCCGCACCCACTTGGAATGACTTCCGAGATGCCATCAAGGAGCAGTATTACCCTGTCGGAAGCTATGAGGACAAATACATCAAATGGACCACACTGCGGCAGGGACGAGACCAAGATGTGCCGGAGTTCACAAACATTTTTCATACCCTTCGCACACAGTTGGGTATCAAAGATTCTGAGCTGCATCTGGTACTCAAATACCGCGGCTGCCTACACAGATACATCCAGGAAGAGATGGTGTTCTTGAACATCTCCTCACTCGGCACAGCATACCGATATGCTGTCAAAATCGAACAAAAGTTCAAACAGAAGAAGCGAGACTTTGGATCTGCAAATCCGAAGCCCAAAGGACAAAGCCAAGGCGGGGTGACCCAAGACAACCCGTCGAAGCCGCAAGAAAAGAACAACACCATGAAGCCGAAGAAGGACACAGGAAAGTGGTGTGAGTTCCACAAGAGTCCCACTCATAACACAAGTGAGTGTCGGACCAAGCAGTCGTTGGTGGCTGAGTTGAAGGCTTCCGAATCAGATGCATGTTCTGACCCTGAGCCAGAACTCGACAAGGGGAATGGCAAAGGGAAGCAGATCATTGATGCGGATCCCAGCGCCACTGTTGCCACCGCCAAGATCCAGAAGAATGAACCTGCAGATCCAGAAGAGGGGGAGCGTCTTTTCCACTCACAGATGTGGGTGAAGGGTTCGCCGCTGCAATTCATTGTCGACAGTGGCAGCCAAAAGAACCTCATTTCAGCAGAGGTCGTGAAGCGGTTGGGCCTACCGACTACACCACACCCACAGCCGTACAGTATCGGGTGGCTTCATGAAGGACGAGATCTCAAAGTTCGCCAGCAGTGCCGCCTTCCCTACAGCATCAAACCATTCACAGACGAGGTATTGTGTGATGTTACACCTCTGGATGTTTGTGATGTATTATTAGGCCAGCCATACTTGTGGAGGCGACATGCTGTGTATGAGTCCAGGCCTCGCGCTGTCATTATTTCCTTGGGTGATTCATTATACAGGATACCAGAGGTAGCTCCACCTACTGCCACATCCTTGATCACTACCAAGAAAGGCAGCAAGCTCATATCACAGACCAGGAAATTCATCTGTCTGGTTCACTCCCAAAATAAGGGGAAGATCGTTGCTACATCCATGACCCCTGCAAAGGGTTCCTCCACGCAGCAGCAGCAGCAAAGGGATACGGTCATGACAGAATACAGGAACAACTTCTCCTCATCCACAGGGGTACCACACAAGTTTCAGGTGGGCGACAAAGTTTGGTTACATCTGCAGAGAGAACGCCTTACCAGAACCCATCAGAAACTCAGGCAACGCCGACATGGTCCTTACAGCAGTACCAAGGCTATGGGGAACAATGCTTTGGAGCACAACATTCCTCCATTCCTTCGCTTGCACCGAGTGTTCAATGTGGACCATCGTCGACCATGCTTCCCACCATCACTGGACACATCAGAGATTGCAGGACAAGTTCAGCAGATGGAGGAACTCAACGCAATGGGGACCATTGCTTCCTAAGGGGGGAGGAATGATCCAGGTGGATGTTGGTGGCCACCCACCAACCCATTTGGACCCCCACAACTGTCTCTTTCAGTCTTTTCAGTTTCCTTAATTGTAGCACAACTTACTATTTTTAGCAGTTTTTCGGGTCCTAAACTTCCGGAGCCGTTTTGAGGCCCTAAACGACGTTTTTTTGGGAATCTGGGGGCAACATGGGTCTATAGACCAATGTTGCCCTTCCCAAAGTGGTAGTGCTCGGATAGATCTTTCTAACGAGCTATTGTACGCGTCAAACGGAGATCGTATGCCAAAGTTACGACCCCGGGAAATTGATGTACCAATTTACCCAAACGGGGCCCACAATTTGGCGTTTCATCTTCTAGGGTTAGGTTTCGGGATGTGAAGGGTTTTCCATTGTTTCTCAACAATAAATAGGCCTTCGAGCCTCATTGTAACACAGTTCGGAACAGTTCAGAGGCATGTAGCCGCACATCTCTTCTCAGAGATAGCTACCATCGCCCTAGCTGGTTTATTTCCATTTCTGGTTGTATTCAGTATTTTCCATTAATGAAATGAATCATTATTTCTGCTGCATCTATGTGTTTATGGTTATTGCATCTCTGTATTTATGGTTATCTCTGTAATCTATTGCGTTCCTGTTTAAATCCGGATCAAAGCCTTTGTTGAATATGAAGAGCCACTGAAGAGAAGGGTTTTATGTAGTTAACCCATAACCATGATGAATGAAAATTCGAGGATAGAGATACCTTGTAATGCTTGTGACCAACTGTGATACTGATAGTGTGCAGCCTAGTAAACAAACTTTGATAAAGTGTGGGTTTGTGGATGACCCATAACCAAGATGAACGATGATCCAAGAATAGAGATACCATGTAATGCTTATGACCAACTTTGATACTAATAGTGTGTGGCTTAGAAAATGGACTTCGATGAAGTGTGGGTTTGTGGATGACCCATAACCATGACAAACGAAGATCCGAGGATAGAGATACCTTGTAATGCTTATGACCAATTGTGATACTAACAGTGTGCAGCCTAGAAAATGGACTTCGATGATAGGGATTTTGTGTGGTTGACCCATAACCATGATGTTGATTGTTGATGAAGTAGCAGGTGCCTACATAGCTTGGGGTGGGAGGGCACGTCTCCAAAGAACCCAAGTCTGGTTGTTATGTTGAAACTGATGAATGTGATGCAATTGCCTACTAAAGCGGGGTGGGAGGGCACATCTCCAAAGGGAACCCGCTTCGAATGCTGCTCTAGTTTTAAAATGCGCATAACTCGGTCAATGCAACTTAGAATATTTATTATAACCTCTTTTTGGAAAACAGAATGACCATTCTGCATCTTCCCATGAGTTGGAAATCCTTATTTGGACACTCTGGAATCTCATATTCACGCTGCAACTGTTCCGCCATCATAAAAGTTCTGAAAAAATCGTTGATTTTAAATCAGCGACATCTCCCACATTTGAACTCCGATTCAACAAAATTTTATTTTATTTATGTATTTTAATTCGGTGATTTTTCAAAAGGAGCTCAAATCTACAATCATTGTTCTGAAATTATGCACAGAAACTATAAAAAATGATAGGAGAGTCACCATTCATCAGTGGCCATCAGAAAAAATTCTACAACATAACTGATTTTAAATCAACGATATCTCCCTCATTCAGACTCCGATTCGGCCGATTTTTTTTTTTGAATTTTGGTATTTTTTTACAAGGAATCCAAATCTATTATTTGTTTTTGTAAATTTTACACCAAATGTTTTAGATCGGATCTGCAAACTTGCGGCTGAAAAAAATTCTTGCAAAAAATGAAAAAAGAAAATTTTTTCTTGCTTGGCCCAAGAAAGTGCTCTGTGGAGGTCGCAGCACATGCCTGAAGTTTAATAAATATTTCTACAATTCTGCAAAAAATTGAAACTGAAATATGCATTAAATCCTCATTCCCATGGAATCATAACTTTCTCTGATACCATTGATCCGAATCTTGGGAGGAGGCTCCCAAGATCTAAAAAATTGAAATGGATCTTGGGGGGAAGGCCCCCAAGATTTGAAAAATTCTAATGCCAGAAAGAAAAAGAGGAGAATGCCTAATAAACAAAACCACAAATAAACTTTTTATTAAAACAAAGAATAACTGTAAAAGCTACATTGTGATGGACAATCTATCATTTTACAAAATGCGACTTGTTACTTATTGCATTTTTTCGTGACAATACCATGGGTAAATTCCATGGGTGAATGAATACTATGGGTGGATGTCACAATACCATGGACAAATACCATGGGTGAATGAATACCATGGGTGGATGCCACTTACAATACCATGGGTTGATGCCATTTTCTATTCGGATAATGATTTTTTATTTCTTGCTCCATAGATTCGACAAATAGAATTGACTTGCCATTGACATTTGGAAGCAACACAATCTCCTGACCTTTCCAAATTGGAATTATTGGATCTACAAGAAACATTGTTTGCTCTTCTTTCAGCCATGACATTCTAATAAGAGGAGGTTGTTCTCCCAACTTCCAAGGGAAGCATTAAAAATCCTCAAATTGATTCAAGTTACAAGTGGAAAAACCCTAGTTTTCTGTCTACCCTCTGAATGCCCTTCTCAAAGATTATGTTTCTCCTTTTCTTTAAATATTAAATATTGTTTTATATTAAATATTTAAAAAAATAATGTAATATTCAATTCTATAATCACAATTTATGAATAAAGAATGGATTACTATTATTATACCTGCCAAGATATAACATATTCGTATTCAGTTTTTCAATGACTTCCTGTTAGTTTTTCTTTGGCTAAAAAATTTTAAAATCTATCCAAAGTTTAACATAATGAAATTAAATTTATTATTTTTAAATAATATTTATTTCTATTTATCTCAAATATGATTGGTTGAAATGTCTCCCCTTTTATTGTGTAATGATGGCAAGAATTGACTTTTGTATATTCTATTATTAATTACTATGTACTATATCACTAATTACTATGTACAATAAAAATAAATAATTTGATAAATAACATTACAAATGGTTTGTAATTAAATTCAAAAATTCTATTTTCTCATTCGTGTCAAGTATTGAATTGACAATTTTTATGAGTTTTATTTTTTAATTTACAAAAAATAATTTGAAAAATATAAATTTGAAAACATATGTAAAATAACATGTGTACAATTTGTACAACTCTCATTATATCACTCTATACTCTAATGACATGACATGTATAGTATAATATGAGCATTATATAAAAAAATTGCCATCATTCAATATTAAATAAATAATTATTAACTTGTTATCATTCCCTTCAATGTCAATTATATATATATATATATATATATATATATATAACTATAACTTTTATCTACCAAAAAATGTTTAATTATATTAAAAACAATAATTATAAAAAAATTAAACAAATATTCATATAACTTATTTTACAATTTTATTATTGTTTGGAGTACGTACAACACATCATAATATTCAAATATTTTATTAAATTAAACAACAAGGAACGCTAACTTCTTACCTATGCAGCCTTGTTTATAGTCACACAAATAAAAATGAAATATATTATAGAATTTAGAATAAAATAATATATCAAGAATACTAATAAATCTAAATTTTTAAAGAAATACAAATTACAAAAAATTATCATATTAATAGAATATAAATTTAAAAACATAAATCAAATAAAACCATTTTAATTATAAATATTTTAAATAATGAAATTTAAATGAGAAAACGCATAAATAAAAATAAAACCATCTTAATTAGGGATATTTTAAACAATGATAAATATGTATACAATTTTTATTTTCTCTGTTCCCACGTATGTTTAAAACGTAAAAGGATTAAGGATTAATATGGATCTTTAACGATTCAATTTTAAAGTAAATGAACTTTATAATAATAGATTTTTAGGAAATATTTTATAAAATTTTTGGATTAGTTAGGAATGATGGATAATAAAGATTATTGTGTTGAGAGATTTTCTAATTTAATATGGTAAAGGTGTTGTAATGTGTTGGTTAATATTTTGATTTAAAAAAATTAAAATTTAAACTAAAACGAGATGCATCGAATCTTTCCAAATCAAATATTTTTATGAGTAAAAAGAAATTTGATCTCTCAAATATTGGTAGATTCAAAGTTAAAGCCTATCTATACTAGATAATAAATAAATATATTAATATAAAATGTAAAATTATTTACTCATCAAATTGAAATATAAAACACAATATTATTATTTTTACTTTTTACTTATTTAATTTAAATGATATAAATTTTTAAAATATAAATCATTTAAAAAACTTATGAATTTTTTATTAGTTCCAATTGTCACTTCTACTCATATATAAAAAAATCTAAACCAACATAATAGCATTAAACCAACTTACGCAAGATGAAAGTGTAAGAGCTTATAATAAAACAAACATATAAAGTAATTATGATAGTGAGTTAAATGATGATAAGAAAAAGCATCCTTTCCCTAGAAAATTGTTAGAGCATAATCTATGTACAAATATAATTTTCAAAGTAGTATCATATATTTTACCTTTTATTATAACCATTAGTCAAGTGTAGACCACATCATAATTAAATAAATTATCTTTAACAGGGAAAGATGAAAATATTGAGTGAGAAAATGGTGCTATTTTAATCATTTAGGCTGATGTCCCTTTCATTACCCCTTTACCATCGCAGCAAAATGTGGCCCATCTTCATGATGGTCCGACCAGAGAATAACAAGCATAAATGCATGTAACTTCTAGGATAGTTCCCCTCTCATGGAGGGCAAGCAACTTCGATTGCGACTTTAAAAGTGATCATGTGTTGTGACATGCATATGGGTGGTCTGTTCTAAAAGATATGTTGATAATGAAGTATTTGGCAAGTTTTAATTTTATCGGGGATGTGTTGTTGTTGTTTGAATAAAAAGAGGAATTTTCATATAAAATTAATTTGTAATATATAATATTGTTAAGTTAAGTTTATAATATTATATAGATAATAATTAAAAGTTAAATATAATTTAAGAGATATAATAATGGAAAATGTGTATGATGTGAGGGAAGATGTTTTAATATCAACTAAAGATATGTATGTTGATGTTAATGTTTAAATTGGCAAAATCATAATTTCCAATGTTATTTCTCTCACATACATACAAATGAAAAGAATCTCTCTCACATACAGATAAATGAGAAGAATATTAATGAGGTAGGAATCTCAATAGATGAAGTTGCTACTATTGAGATAACTTGTTACATCATATGATAACAATACCACGTTAAAGAAAACCCAAAGCGAGATACCTTGTTACATCAGATGGTAACAATTCCAAGTTAAAGAAAACCTAAAGCAAGATACCTTGTTACATCATATGGTAACAATCCCAATTTAAAGAAAACCCAAAGCGAGATACCTTGTTACATCATATGGTAACAATCCCAAGTTAAAGAAAGCCCAAAGCATGACACCAAAACCATTGGCATTGTTATTACTTAGGTGAAGGAGGATGTGATTGCATAAAATCCAATAATGTTGATTTTGCCTTGATTAAATTGAGAAAATGCGAAATTACACATTAGCAGACAACTTGGAGGAGTAAACTAAGGTGAAATGGCTTTTGTCAGTTGAGAGCAATCAATTCGAGTTAAGAGTTGAAGTTCAATTTGCTTGAGTTCATTCCTATCAAATAGGAGTCTAGCTCAGCTAATTCGAGTTGGGGGCATGAAGTTAAGTTGTGTGCAATGATTCCTAAATTTTAGGAGCCTAGCTTGAGTTAATTTTAGTTGTAGCAATTTAATTCAGTTAAACTGAGTTATGGTTAGTTAAACTAGTTCTAACTGTTGGAGGAACTAGTCGAAGGTCAAGTTGTGGAAGTGTGACTTCAACCACACTCAATAATCATCTAGATAGTTGATCAATCAACCTAAATTAGCTCATGCATGCAGAGAATTCGAGTTACCCAGTTGAGATGGATATTCCAAGGCAGTGTACTATTAGTTGTAGACTATTCCAATGTGTATAGGTGGTGCATGCAGTAAGAGGAAGAGCCTAGAGGAATTGTGCAATCCAATTAAGGGGATTTCCTAATTAATAGGGGCCTAATTCCTTAAGGAACAACGTAAGGAAATAGGAGCTTGGAGGGCTTCAAAATTGGCTAAGTGTTGCAATACAGATAAGAAGGGGTTTTGAGCAGTTAATTTCCCCTAGATAAATCTTTGTGCATGTGTGATGTTCCCTTTTGTATGCCTATGATTTGTGTTTTAGATTGTGAATTAATGTCCGTAGAGCGGTAGAGTAGATTTGAGTCTACTTGAGTCTTGTGATTTAGTAAATTTCATGAGCAATTTCAAATATACACTCTAATTTCTACAAGTAAATCTTCTCCAAAGTTAGCATCAAATTAGTAATTATTTGGTGTAAGGAGTGCCTTATAATCCATATTTTTCTTACAACTATTATGCACGTGGGATTATTCACAACACACACCCAACATTGATATTAACAAACACACACAATTGAGAAAATGAATATTAATGTTGTACAAAATCCCCACATAACGTTATGGCATTGTATAGATTGCATGCAACATCACATGGATAACAACCACAAGTAAAATAAAAGACCATTAGCAAGTTAAAGTATATGAGGATGCACTCCAAACTTAACATCGAAGCTAGCAAACTTTTGATACAAATAATGCCTTAGAAAACATATTTTCCTTCCAATTATTATGCACATGGGATTATTCACAACACTAACTCAATATCAATGTTAACACGCATGTAACACAAACGTGAAGATGACTATTGATGTGAAACAAAATCCCAACATAGAGATATGTCATTATATATATTAACATCTAACATTACTTAGATAATGATCATACACCAAAAACAAGACATAAAAAACTACACAAAAACAACTAGCAATATTAATATCAAAATAAAATAAAAAAATATTTCATAATCTTAAAAATTATTCTAACACACTAAATATGATATAATCGGCATCACATATCATAGTTGGCATCACATACATCCCAAAAAGGGTGTGAAACCCTAGAAGAAGCACGATACATATGTCAAAACATATACATCATGGTTGTGTCATCAAACATACAACATAATTATGTCTTATACTTACATATCCATCTATCTCACAACCGCAAAACTGATACTCCAAAGCCAAAGCCTGGGCCCTTTTCAACTCATACATGGCACTGAGATGACCCCATTTTTTTATTAACACCATTTCCACACATCCAATCATTTTTTTTTTAAGAAAACCATCAATTTAATCCTCTTAAAATTAACAACTAAAAACCAAATATTATAATCAAACTTTTAATATAATTCTAACCAAATTTAAATATCCCAAGCTATCTTAATATGCCAATTAAACCTTGACTTGCCCAACCCAACGAACCTTATTGATATTAATTTTTTTTTTTTTACCTTTCCAAAGTCAAAATGACCACTTTGTCCATAGATTAAAAATAAAAACCAAGAGACAATATGAGATAAGGTATGAGAAAATGGTTAAGTTATTGATATTTAAAAAACATTTACCTTTCCAAAGTCAAAAGTACCACTTTATCCAAAAGATTAAAAAATATAAACCAACGGACAGAGAAAAGGGTTAAGCAAAGCATCGTAGGGTGCGAAAAGATTGATGTTGACGTGGATATTAAGTGCGGTAGCACGTCAAGCGCAGATGACAGGCGCACGGTACTTATCATGTGTAAGGCCGACGCGTGTCATTGATGCCGGGTAAGCTACCAAACAAGTGGCTACGTGGCAACGCGTCACTCCGTCTGTGGCATGGTGCCGTTTCATGTCCGCCACTGACTATATGTGTAAGACAAAATACGAGGTACACATATTCCTTAACATAAAATACTAGGTATACGAAGATGGAAAGTTACGGACCTAGCAGGATGGAAGCGTATGTGTACGGAAACGTATGCAGTCCATGTACGCCCCTATACGCTGTTAGACTACCTGCCAATTTCGTAATATCTTTTGATTTTCTTCACCACAAAATATGTGCGTTTTTAAGAGCTTTGAAAAGTAAGCATTTCTTAGGAGATCGAAATGCTATTTCTAGGAGAATATTATAACTATTAATAATTAAATTTAATTATAAACTAAATCAAATTTTGAGTATTAATTTTTCATTTAAAAAGTTATAGGTCTGATTTTTTTTTATTTCCTCTAAATTAGGTGCTTGGAATTTAGGTATTTGTCCATTTATTTTAAGTACTATTTTTTTTTTTAAATGAGGTGCTTGGAATTTAGGTATTTGTCCACTTACTTTAGATTCCATCTTTGTAAAAATCCATAAAAGTTTTACGAAATTATTTTACAATTAAAAAATTTAAATTTATAGTATTTATAAATGACTAAATTTAATCAATAACACTAAGACTACATATAGTATCCTATAAAGGGAATTAGAGGAGTCCTATAATAATATAAATATGTAAGTGAATTATTAAGTGTGAAAACTCAAACTTTTTAATAAGTTTATTTTTCTTTGTGAAACAAAATTATATTTTGATGTACATTTTATTTATTTATTTATTATTATTATTATTATTTTAATTTGAGTTTTTTTCAAATGGGTTAAAATTTCAAATAAAAAGTTTCATGATTAAAAAATATAATTATGATTATTGAAAAAAATCTTATTATATTTGGGATTTTTTTTATAAAAAAAAAATACCAAATAAAAAGTTTCATGACAAAAATTCTTATTAATTAAGTGTAACTATGATTATTGAAAAAATTCAAATATATTTGGGAACTTTTTTTATCGGAAAAAAAAATTGAGTTTATCCACTCATTAATTTACTCTTATAAAATTGCACTTAATCAAAGACACTAAAAAAATATGGATAAAGTAATCTTTTTTGACATTTGGGGTGAAGAAGAAGTGACTAATACGTTGCAACGAATCTATACATGTGCTCTTGACTATACACGAGATTCAACGTGGAAGGTTGTTTTGAACATTAAGAAGATCCAAGCATCTCTTTCAATATGTCTTAATATTTGGGTAGTAAGACAAAAGGACCTTAATGGAGTTGGATCTTTGAGTAAGGAACAATTTCCAAAACTAAGTATGTTCTCTAATGAAAAGGAAGACACACCTATAGTCTTTGTAATGATTCAAGAATCTCACATCATGAGAGTCTTTATAAGCAACAAATCTACCATCAAGTTCATAGTAGATCAGACAAGAAAAAAATAAAGTGCTGTTCTAATTTGAGCTCCATGTTGCATAGCTTATATATGTTAGTCACAAGAAATTGATGGTTGATCTCCATTCTTAATTTGTGAAAATATATCTTGAAACACATAAAATGGGAAAGAAGGTTATGAGAGATGGCCTTCATGATTACTTACATTAATGATAAAACCAATCTAGATCCATCTTAACCCTAGGCCTATCAAAATACCTTATTTATAGTGCAAAAATATGAGGAAAGGTTTACACTTAAAATATTTTATCCCTCTCAATTCTCAGTGGATTGGAGGTTAAGATAAATCTACTATAATGTATATAGATTCATTTTTCTTTTCATTTTCATTAGTTTATTACCTTTATTATTTATTATTCATGTAATTTTTTTTGGAATAACATATAAATTTATTTTTATTACTATTATTATTTTAAATGGTGTATTGTAACGTACCTCCTACTAACCTCAGTCCTAACTGAGGTCAGAAGGAGGCAATTACTATGTTGACTCAACCTCCATGGTCCAATTATGGAAATGAGGTCCATATTTTTTTCGCTTTCTTTTACTCTCAAGAAATTTTAAACGAATGATGTCATCATGTTTGTCTCATCAAGATGATTCCGAAAATATAAATTTTTCTTCAATTGGACTCCCAGATCTAAAGATATGGTCATCCAAATATTATCCATTTAATTAGTACCACCTCATTGACCTTCCATGTGACACCAATGTGGTCCCCACGTGGAAATAATAGTCGACCTCTCACTTCTAAATGGTAGTGTTACCATAGTTGTCAAATCATTTGTCTTGGTCACGTAATACCCCACTAAAAAATGGGTGCGACCCAATCCTTACAGATATACACTACAAGGGGTATTATGGGTGTGGTCCCCTTAAAAGCCACATAGCCTCAGAAACACTCTTCCCGAAAATAACTCTTATCGCCCCTTATCATCCTTCTAGGATTATGTGGAGCTTGCCCCACTGACCGACACTTCAACACGGCTCGTCCAACTATGCAGTCCCGCTCTCCTTTTTACCTATACAAGTGGGTTCAGTTATACCACATCAGCGCTAGGATAATACCCTAGTAATTTTCTACCATGCTCCCTTCAAAACCTCTAGGGTCTGGGGTCTGAGGTGTCATCATCCTTCACCACTTTTCCCTTGTGGATGGGGTCCCAAGTAACCTTTGAATCCCCTACGTTATTCATGCCTTCGTATTATGTGTGATTGGAGTGTTTTCCCCACTTTATGCGCCCACTCAGAGGTCCACCATGCCACATCATCCTAGGAACTTGATCCTGGTAGTTCCTTCTTTGTGCTCCCCTCGAAATATCTAGGGCTAAAGTTTTGGGAAAAGTGGACAGTTTTTATGTTTGCATCATTCAATGGTTGGGAACTGTCCTGTCTACTCCCTTAGACACAACTCTCAACCATATGGCTTAGCAGAGGGTCACTCCTTTGACCCCTGGCTATGATTCTTGACCTTCATGATCAACACTTGTGCATGGCGCCTAGTCTCATGGTGCTTAAGCGTGAGACCCTTTTCACTCCTCCGATATGATCTAGAATTATGTAAGAATGCAACAAAATACAGAAATACACATATACACAGAGATGCAACAACAATAACAATTCATTTTATTAATATCAAAGAACTGAAATATGCTTACATACAGAAATGGAAATAAACAAGCTCAAGCGATGGTAGCTTATCTCTGAGAAGAGATGTGGCGACTGCATGCCTTTGAACTGTGTTACAATGAGGCTCGAAGGCCTATTTATTATTGATAAACAATGGAAAACCCTAAACATCCAAAAACCTAACCCTAGGAGATGAAGCGCCAAAACTATGGGCCCCATTTGGTTAAATTTGTACATCAACTTCCTAGGGTCGTAACTTTGGCATATGATCTTCGTTTGACGTGCACAATACCTTGTTAGAAATATCTATCTGAAGAATACAAATTTCGATTACAACACATGAGTCAAAGACTTGTGTTTGCCCATTTTCCCCAAAAAACGTCGTTTAGGGCCTCAACACGACTCCGGATGTTCGCGACCCGAAAAACTGCCAGAAATAGTAAATTGTGCTATAATTAAGGAAACTAAAAAACTGAAAGAAATAGTGGTTGGGGTGCAAGTGGAATAGGCAGGTGGCCACTAATATCCACCTGGATCAGTCCTCCCCCCTTAAGAATAAATGGTCCCCATTGCATTGAGTGCCTCCATGAGATGGGGAAACTTCTGTTGAACTTGGTCCCTGGTGAGCCACTTTCCTTGGTGCAGGAATTGGCCAAATTTGACAACTTGATATAGTTGTATTTGTTTTTGGTGAGTAATCGTGATCGGTGTGTCCATGATTCGATCAATTGTGGCATATTCTGTTAGGTCCCTATACTGCTAGTGTAACCCCTTATTGTTATTAGTACAATGCCCTTATTATATTGTTGTGCCCATGTAGTCCCCATATTGTTATTATTGTGCCCCATAGAAGCCCACTATTGTTATTATTGTGCCCTTACATTATTATCGTTATGTTGACTCTGATTATATTATGACCCATTAGACTCCTATATATAGAAAGGAGGCCTTGTCATTTGTATCATCCAAGAATTGTTCATTTGTGTAATGTAAAGGAGGTTTCCCCCTCAAAGAGGCTTATTTCTAAGGCATTGATCTATCTTTTCTATCCTTTTGTGAGCTGGTTTCATAATATTTGGTATTAGAGATTTGGATTCTAGGGTTTTGCTTCTCCAAATAGGTCATTGTGGAATGTTCGCTATAACTGTTTCGCTACGAAGTTTCAGAAGCTAAAAAAAACCCATTTGAGACGAAATCATTCTAAACCTCGGGTCCAAATTTCAGATCTTGTCTCACTACATTTTTGGAGATATGATTTGAGGAAATTAGGGTTTTTGCAAGCTCTAGAATTTCATCTAAAATAGGTCATCGTGGAATTTTCGCTATACGTCTTTTTCTGTGAAGTTTCAGACTCTGAAATTGAATCTCATTTGAGCCACAATATTGGTGAAGCTCGAGCCTGAATTTTAGATCTTGGTTCACTATATTTTCAGATATACAGTCCAAGATATTTAGGGCGTCTACAGGCTCCCGAATTATATCCTAAACAGGTGACCTTGGGAAAATTGTCATAACGTTATCTTTGAGCATCAAATTGAAATTTTGTAAGAAGTTGTAGAAAGAGGACAGACTATAGTTTCCTGTGTATCGGTCTTAGTTCCTAAGGTTGAAACAGTGACACGTGGAACTTCCTACAAATTCGATCTACTGAACCAGTCTATAATCAGGTCATTGTGGGAGATTTGACATAACTTTTCCTTGCAAAATCCAATCTTGCTCAGACTTGCGGGGTTAGAAAGAGGCCTCAGAGGGCTACTGCAGGACACAATTTCATAACTTGGAGATCTAAAATTATAGAGTTACATTTGTTTCAAGATCGAGCTGCTAAAATCGAGAAAAGGCGATATGAGGAAGTTTGATGGCAAGGATCCGGTAAATTGGATATTGCAGATGGAACAATATTTTGATCTACATGAGGTGAAATTGTTAGAAAAACGTATTGCATATTTATATTTAGAACCAAATCAATTTTTATGGTATGAAGGGCTTTGTTCTCGCAAACCACTTGTCACGTGGTCAATTTTCACAGAGGAAATGATAGCACATTATGAGGATACAAAGAGAAACACCTTCTTTAGCAATTGATAAGTCTCAAACAAAAGGGTTCAATGGTAGAGCACATTGAGGACTTTCAAAAATTGAATATAAGGGTAAATGATATTCCAGAGAAGCAACGGATTGATGTCTTAATAGACACTTTAAAGGATAACATTCAACATGAGGTTCGTCTTTGGGAACTTAATTCATTGGAGAAGGCATTCAGGTTGGCAAGAAAATTTGAAAGCAAAATTATGGAAACAAGGAATCCCACCACTCACGACTATAATTATGAAAGTGTTTTTTCTCCTAGCCTTCCACAACCTACAAGTTTTACACCACAACAATTGGAAGAAAAAAGAGAAAAAGGGCTTTGTTACAATTGTGATAGAAAATACACTAAAGGTCATAAGTGTGCTAAGAAGAAATTATTTTACATAGATTATGAAGAGGAGGAAGAAAAGGATCAAGAAACATCAAAAGAAGAGGATATACACCAGGAACCAACCCCAACTAAAGAAGAAATGAATCCGACCATATCTTGTAAAGCATTGGCAAGAATTACCACTCCTCAAGCTCTCAAGATAGAAGGACATATCAAGAAGAAAAAGGTTCAAGAAGTGAAAGATAACAACGAGAAAGCATAAATGAATCTGACCATATCTTGTAATGCATTGGCCGAAATTACTACTCTGCAAACTATCAAGATAGAAGGACATATGAAGAAGAAAAATGTTCAAGAAGTGAAAGATCACATCGAGCATCAAGAAATGAATTCGACAATATCTTGTAATGCATTGGAAGAAATTACCACTCCCCAAGCTCTCAAGATAGAAGGACATATCTAGAAGAAAAATATTCAAGCAGTGAAAGATCACATCGAGCATCAAGAAAGGAATCCGACCATATCTTGCAATTCATTGGAAGAAATTACCACTCCTCAAACTCTCAAGATAGAAGGACATATCAAGAAGAAAAATATTCAAGTAGTGAAATATCACATCGAGCATCAACAACAAGTTCTCCAACTTTTAAAGGATAACTCCACTTTGGTGTAGAATCGAATGAAACAATAGGAAGATCAACATTGTAGTGAAAGAAGATTTGATGTAAGCAATTGGGTATTTTGCTGGTTACATCTCAAACAAGATATTTATGAGAAGGAAATGTTGGCAATACTACATGCACTTAAGAAATGGCGACCTTACCTAATGGGAAGACACTTCAAGATAAAAATGGATCATGATAGTCTTAAATACTTTTTAGAAGAAATATTATCTTTAGAGGAACAGAAAAAATGGGTCACAAATATGTTAGGTTATGACTTTGAAGTCATCTACAAAAAAGGGAAGCAAAATGTTGTTGCAGACGCACTCTCAAGAGAGGATAAGGATGTGGAAGCATTATTTTGTGTTATTTCTATTATCCAACCAGATTGGATAAACGAAGCAAGGGATGAATGGAAGAAATTCGAAGAAGTGTGGCCACTCATTCAAAAGTTGTAGAAGATCCTAGTTCAAACAATATTTCCAGCACTTGACGAGGAAGGAAAAATCATATTGGAACCTGAAGCAGTCATAGAAACAAGAACCCAACAGCTACGAAATCAATCAATTTTAGAGTATCTCAACAAGTGGAAGAACTTACCCATTGAAGATTACACATCAGAGGACAAGAATTTTATATAGAAGCATCAAGAACTACTCAAGCGTTGAGGACAACACTTTTTGAAGGAGAGGGGCATGTTAGGTCCCTATACTACTAGTGTAACCCCTTATTTTTATTAGTACAATGCCCTTATTATATTTTTGTTCCCATGTAGTTCCCATATTGTTATTATTGTGCCCCATAGAAGCCCACTATTGTTATTATTGTGCCCTTACATTATTATTTTTATGTTGGCTTTGATTATATTATGACCCATTAGACTCCTATATATAGAAAGGAGGTCTTGTCATTTGTATCATCCAAGAATTGTTCATTTGTGCAATGTAAAGGAGGTTGCCCCCTCGAAGAGGCTTATTTCTAAGGCATTGATCTATCTTTTCTATCTTTTTGTGAGCTGGTTTCATAACATATTCCATGCAGTTTGGGTTTAATTCTGTTGGTGTAAGTAGTTCTGCAATGTCTTATTTGTCAAGTAATGGTCGAAAGTCTGGTCCAAGGAAATCCACATTGAACACTAGATGCAAGCCAAGTAATGGTGGAATGTTGAGCTTGAAATCATTGTCCCTGTAAAGCCAATATCGAAGAAGGTGAAGCCTGCAGTGGGGCCCAGCAAGGCACTCCTTCTACAAATGTAACCAAACTTTGTTGCCCGCTTGGAACTTGTGTGGCACTCAACGCTGATCATGAAGTTGCTTGTACTTAGCATTGGCTCTGTCCAATATGTCATGTACCTATTGGAGGATGTGCTGAATGCAATCAATGAAGCTATTAGCTTTTTCATCTTCAGACTGAAGATGAGCTGAATCTGTCAGAGCAACGGCAAATGGTATGGCCACTTAAATGGGACATAATGGCTGGAATCCCAATCCCACCTGAAAAGGGTTGTGGCTAATTGAGCTATGGAGAGATTTGTTGTAGTTGTGCTAGAAATAGGGGAGGCTTTCATCCCATTTGTGTGGATGCTTCGATTTGTACATGCGAAGAATGTGTATGATCATCCTATTGACGACCTATGTTTGGCCGTCAGTTTGGGGGTGGAAATTCGTGGACTTAATGAGCTTGGTATCCAGCATTGACTAGAGAATTGACAAAATTGTTCTTAGGAATCTGTTGTCCCAATATGAGATAATGGATTGTGGGATCCTAAAGTGTACCCACACCCTTTCAAAGAAGAGCTTAGCCGTGACTTCTGCTGTGATACTCTTCTTGCAGGCTGCCAGAATGGCCATCTTAGAGAATTTGTCGACGACCACGAAAATGTAGTCATTGCCATGCTTAGTAGAAGGAAGGCCTGACATGTAATCCATGGAGATGGATTCCCAAGGTCAACTAGGAGTAGGTAGAGGAGTATATAGGCCTTTCTTCTTGATGGTTAGTTTGGCAATGGCACAGGAAATGCAGGATCTGATGTACTTCCCAACATCTGTTGGAGGTTCAGCTGATAAAAATACTTCTGCAACATTGCCACTATTTTATCTACCCTGAAATGTCCAACGACTTGACTATAGTGTGCCTCCAAAATCATCTTGGCACGCTTTCTTGAAGGAACACAAAGGTCTCCCAGGTGGCATAACAGTGCATCCTGGAGGTGAAAATTTGGAACTTGCTTGCCTTCTAGGAGTGTCTCGTATGTGTTGCTGAATTTTGGATCACTCTTGTAAAGATGAGGCCACCTCGCAGTCTCATCAAGAGTCGAGCATAGTTGTCAATGCCATGACCGACAGTCGACTAAGGCAATCTGCAACATTGTTGATGCTTCCCTTGTAATTAATGTTCAAATGGAACTGTTGTAGGTATGTGGACCATTTTTTATGGCAATTGTTCTGCAACTTCCCTTGTGTTTGTATGAACTGCAGGGGTTGGTGGTCTGTGTGGCTGACCGTTTCCTTCCTCAGAATGTAATGCTTCCATTATCAGCAAGCCTGCATAATGGAATACATCTCTCTGTCATAGGTGGGATACTTTTGGGCTGTGTCTGAAAGTGTCTCACTATGATATGCAACTAGATTCCCCTGCTAAGTAAGAACTACACCAATAGCATAGTCAAAGGCAATTGTCTCAATCTCAAATGGTTGCTACAGGTCCGATAATGTGAGAATTGGTGTAGAGCAGAGGCGATGCTTCACATCAGAAAACGCCTTATGTTGGGATTCAGACCAAAAGAAATTTTCTTTCGCTCCTCCCTTGGTGAATTGACTCAAGAGCTAAGTGATATGAGAGAACACCAACACAAACCTATGGTAGAAGTTGGCAAGGCCTAGAAAGTTGCAGAGCTCTGTTAGAGTGGTTGGTGCTAGCCAATCCCGAATGACTTGTATCTTGGCTGGGTTCATGATGAGCCCCAAATTTTGGTAACATTTTGGGCTCATTTGGCCTACTTACCTTGCTCAACCATTCATTTTTTAGCACTTATGCATCATTTCTTAGTATATTCATGTTATTTGTAGGAAGGAGGGCAGTCATTATGCCTATATGGCTAATACATGTTTATTTCAGGTTTTTTTGACATTAAATGGAGCAAAACCACGCAGATGAAGGCAAGGAGACAGCCAAGGTGGCATTGCGGTTTTGTAGGAAGGTTGTCCACAGCCTTGAATGATCTTCCTCGTGATCTCCACCCCAACTCCGAGCTCCAACAGCTATCACCACCGAGCTAGAAGGCAGCCAACGGATTCTAAAGGAACAGCAGTTTACTTTTAGTTGGACAGCCAAGCCCCACTAATTTAGGAGGCCAGCTTGGCCCTCATAATGTATAAATATTGAGGCTGTAGCCTTCGATGGGGACTTTTGAACCTTTGTTGCAGATTTTGAATTACGAGCTATAGCTCTGTTTTGCTTTTTGTAAGCCATTTTTGGCATGTTGTTAGACTTTTGACTATGATCTTTTAATAAAAGGCAGGCAGATTTGAGTTCAATTCTGAGTTCTTAAAGGAGCTATAGCTCTCAGGTTTGGGCCCAACCTGAGAGCAATATGCCTCCTTTCTTTGTATTGTTACTTGTCTTTCTTTCAGCATTATATTTCTTGTCCTTTACATGCACTTGGAAACACAATTTGCTGATTCGGATTTCTTGGTGTGGTTACATAGGTTAGTGTTATGAACAAAAGTTGCTTTCAGTAGTCTAGATTAGAGTAAGGATTGGATTTAATCAGATTTCGAAAAAAGGTTGAATGCACACTCACTTTCACCTCTGTTTTGGGACCGGAAGTGCAGACCGTGCCAACTACCAAAAACACTGTTTTACATGTTCATGCAATCTTTAACGTAGCATTTTCAGTTGTAGAAGCGTCCATGCATTTAGATCTTGTGGAGTAGCTCTTTGTTTCAGCACCATGCACGATTCTCCCTTAACTTACATTGCTGTTCTTTGGTTTTTAATAAAACAGTTAGAGTAGATTGATGACATTTCGGTGATACTCAAGACAGAGGTGATTTGTTTCATTTACACTGCGCAGCACCACTCTATCATTTCCTTATCCTTCTCAGTCGTGCCTAAGCCATCTCCTTACCTCCCAGCTAGATCATTTGCCCACCAACTCTTCTATTATCCACGTTGTTTTATCTTTTCGGCCTTCCATTGCCTCTACCCTCCTATCGACCAACCAGCTTTACACACCCCCTCTCCATCTCATCTCTCTGTCCATAAGCCATCACAAGCTCCCCTCTCATCCTCCCTATCTACCCATACAGCTCATCCACTCCTCCATCACCCAAAACTCCGATTGCAGAACATCCTGTAGAAGTTAGCAGACTTCCTGCAGAAATCCCGAGCTTCCTGTAGGATCCCCTGCAGACATCCTGTAGAAGCTTGCAAACACGGTTGCCAGGCATCTGAAGGTTGTGAACTTCTGTGCAATGATGTTAGGGTTCCTCTGGACCCTCTCAGAGTCCTCCTGACCTTTTCCAAGCCTTCCTCCCCTTGAACTACCCCTGCACAGTCAAGACCCAGTAAGAAGCACAGTCATAATAACTCCAACCACTTGAGCAAAAATACAGAAACATGTTCTCTTCAGATGAAAGTAGTTTAGACTCATGCATCTCATCTCACTAGAAGTAATGGCATCATTTTTAGAAGTTGCATTCCCACCATTGCATCGTAAGGATTAAGCTGGTCAAATTAGGGTTTACTAGGGTTTCCATGTTTTGTTGGCTTTTAGTTAATTCTTGCAAAGTAGGTTAATTTCCTTTGAGATAGCTTTCGTTCATCACTTAAAAAGCTTCTTCTGAGAGCATATAGAAGTTGGATTGAGCCCTAGCGGACTTGTGCCAGCTGACCAAGTGACAGCTGTGACAAGAGCTAGTACTTGTGCATACAACACCGTCGCTTCCAAGTTTGTTACGAACTACCGGGTTGATAAAATTAGAGAAGGAACCTCCAGGAGTTGTAGCATTATTGCTACAATACTGGAGCCCACCAGTTCACATGCACACCTCGCTCATCAATAATGTACCCCAGATATTGAACCTGGGTCATACCAAAAGTGCATTTCTCCAAATTGGCACACAACTTATGTTGCCACAGGGTTTGAAGGACTTGTCAAATATGGTGGATGTGCTCTTCCCAACTCAGGCTAAAGATCAAATGTCATCCAAATACACCACCATGAATGAGTTGGTGAAGTGTTGCAAGATGTCGTCCATCAGCCTCATGAAGGTTGTGGGGGCATTTGTCAACCCGAAAGGCATGACCAACCATGTGAAAATGACCTCCTTAGATTTGAAGGCAGTCTTCCACACATCGAAGGGTTTGATTGGTACCTAGTGATAACTAGACTTCAAGTCAATCTTGTTGAAATATTTGGCCCCCTTAAGCTGGTCCAGAAGGTCATCAATCTGTGGGATTGGATACTTGTTCCAGACAATGATCTTGTTCAGTGCCTGATAGTCAATACAGAGTCTCTAGATTCCATCCTTCTTCTGTACTAATTTAAGGCTGAATTTAAGAACGAGATCTTTGAAAATCTGCCGCCAATCTAGCATTTATGAGCAGATTTTGGTGGGAACAGTCGAATTTGAATTCAAACTTGCCTATAAATTACAAATGGTCACCCAACGAGAGACACTTTGCCTTTTGAGAGTTTATGTGTCACGTTATCTGGTGTACATGAACCGTGCATTCTTTGATGATTTGGTGGCTAGTTCTATGTTTGACAGGTTACTCGCAGAAACTCAGTAGCTTATTAATAGCTTCGTGTCTGAACCCATGGAAACTGCAAGTGCTGGAGGGTCTATTGCCTCTGAGGGAGATACCCCTGAGGTTGTAAGTATTGAGGTGCCCGCAGTAGTTCCAAAATCGCTGAGGTTGCCTAGGTCGAAGCTTATGCTGGCAGGAGAGGTTCCCAAGACAAAGAAGGATAAACAAAAGAAAGCACTGCTGGTGCACGATTCACCATGGAAACATCAGAGGAAAGAAAAGCCAACCACATTGGAAAAGGGAAAAGTGGTTGACTTGGAGGGCAATGAGGTCACAAAGGATATTGATATTGAAGGGTTAGACCCTATTTCGAAGCTGCCAGAATACATCCCTCCACGCCAGGGTAAGGTGAAGGTCCCAAAGGACCCAAATGAGGGAAATTTTCTTCGTAACACACCCCTGCTGCCAAGAAACATAACATTTGAAGGTCTACACTTGGCATGAGTCCCACACCTGAAGCTTGAAGATTGGGACTTGGGGGACACTAAGCGGTTCCCCCACCTAGCTACTAACAATTTCATGTAGCGAGTATTCTACAAACACTCTGTTGTCACCTCGCTGGAGCCGATGAAGTGGATTCATGGGGTAGAAAAGGCAGGATTTTTTAATCTTCTATGGGCACCGCATTACCACCGCGCTCCCATAAATTTGATTGTTATCAAACAGTTGCTGTGTCTGGATCACGACGGGTGCCTGTGGTTGGAGGAGCTGATCCAAATAACTGACATGCTAATCCTAAGATCATCTTACTACCACATTCAGGGCTAAATCTAGCCAAGGCATTTGGCAGAAAGATGGGCAAATGCGACCTCACCGAGCGGATGATGGAAAACTTTAATCTTGTCAAGAAGCCGCTTGGATATTCAATTTCAAGCATAACTGACCCCACGGTTAAGTTGGCTGCCCAGATTTTGGTTGGCAAGATAATGAGGAAGTTTCATGCAGACGAGGTGCCAACACTAGTTGTTTCACTAGCGACCCAGTGCGCGAGAGCATACAATTCAACTGGGCATGCTACCTGTGCAGCAAGTTACTCATGAACTGTAGGGAGGCATAGGACCAGAGCAAGATGTTTCATTACTCATGGCTTTTGATTTCGAGTGTGCTGGTCACATGGCAGTTGCCGGAGGACAACCAGTTTCCTCCGATTGCACCAGATTTTCCAGAAGCAACAAAGTTTGCTTCGCTATGGGCCACAAAGGATGCTGAGCAGTTCAAGGAGAGAAAAGCGTTTTGGGTATTGAAGGAAATGAGCATAAATATGGCCATCAATCGGAAGCCACAGTTGTCGCCAACCATTTTTGAGTAGTTATCTGGGTACGCAGAGTTCAAAGCAAACTTCCACCAAATTTCCATTCAAGTGTGAAAGGACCAAGAACATAAGTGGTATGATTTACCATACCTCGCGACGGATGATGCAATTACAACGGTCCTCGAGTGTTGGCTAGTAGATTGGTGCACAACATCCGATTTTTCTGCCGGATCTAGTAAGTCCTCAGAAAAGTAGAAAAAGGAAGCAGCCTGGTTGAAAGTTCAGCAGTTGGATTAAAATAGATAGAAGGAGACTGGCGAGAAGGCACGAGCAGAAGCGGAGCACACTGCCAAGGAATAGGAGGAAGAGCGCGACTTTGATAGAAGTCAGAAATCTCCTTCACCACAAACAGAGGAAGAGGAGCAATCAAAATAGGGCGGTGGAGATCTGGAAAGCACTCCCTTCTGGGTGAAGTGGAACTAGGAATAGGAAAAAGAAGGACCGCTAAAGAAGACCAAGGCCACTAAGTCGTCGCTCAACCTGATCACCTTGACAGAGGGCGACTTGGATGACATTGGGGACAAGGTAAGGGATACAAATGCAAAACTGTTATAGCTGTTTGAGCAGTAGTAGAAGCAGGTACTTGATGACATATAGACGGGTCGGTGCGAGCTGCAGATCCAAACAACCAGACTATAGGCAGGAGCGGGGTAGAGAAGTGCGACCTCAACTAGTTTAGTGCCAGGGACAACGAAAATGATGGAGTTGGTTCTCTCTTTGGATCATCGAGCAGTCGTGCTGCTGGATGGAGCCTTGAGCATGGAGGCAGATGCTAACAAGGCTATAGTCAGCGCTTTGTGGAATGTGCGACTAAACTTGGCCACGCTCCCTAGTGAATTCCTTCACACCCTACAAGCGAGTGTGATCGAAGAACTTAAGGCCCAAAAGTAGTGCGCGCTGTGCACAATTAGTGAGCAGAAAATCAAGAATGAACAGATATTCGTTGAGAAAACATCTGCACTAGAAGCTTGGAAGAAGGTGTAGGAGAAGAACGACCACACCGCCGCGGTAGTAGTTGAAGCATGTAGAACCGTTCTGGAACTGCATCTCCCAGAAGAATCACTGTTAGAAGCCAAGATTCGGAAGTTGGCTGTAGGTGTGCGTGACGTAAAGACTGATATGGCCAAGCTTCAGTTTGAGCTGAACCTGAAAATTATAGAGCTAGAGTTGAAGACACAACCTTCAACTCCACCAGAGGTCAAAGAACAATGTGAAGCTGCTGTAAGGGATGAAGTCACTGCAGTAGATGTCGCGGTGGCAGAATGCACTGCGCTCTTCGAGCAGTCCATGGAGATAATCACGAGTCTGCAGGAAGATCCTAACCTGCAAAGGTTAAAAAAATAGGCCCAGGAACTGCAACTGCAGTATGACGAAACAAAGGTGACAATGTCCACCATTGCTACCATGTAGAGATTGGCAAAGCTGCAGGAGGTGAAGCAACTGCAAGAACAGGTGGAAGTAGCGCAACAGAAAGAGGTAGTCCTCAAGGCCAGATTAGGGCCTTGGATATATGAGGCATATGTAATCTCCACCACCATTGAGGAGAAGTTGGATAGCCTGCAGAGATCATAGCAGAAGATCCAGGAAGATAGTGCAAGACTAACAACTGAGAAGCTGGTGGAACAGGTCAAGCAGGAAGCTACGCAGTGCACAGCTGAAGTTGCAGTGGTGCAAGTGGAGATGGGAGGTCTTCGCAGTAAGATCTCTATGCTAGCAGAGTGACTTGAGGGTGAGTCACGATGTTTGTGTTGGGGGCCTGTTGGGACAGGGTCCCCTAAGGTTAATTTTGGGGCAAAATCCCAAGTTTTTGGGAAGAAAGCCCAAGTTTTTGTGATGTAAAGTGAAAAGTCTCCGTAAGTTATGGTCGCAGAGTATGTAGATGTAAAGTGTCATAAAAAGGTTTTTACCCTTTGTTTATGTAAGTTGTGTCGAATTTAGTAGACCTACCCATGGTTCACTGACCATGGGATTGTATAAAAAAGGAAGTCTTAGAGAGTCTATGGCAGTTCATAGAAGTTTTGAAGATGAATGTAATGGGTCAATAGGAGCTAAGATCGAGGATTCTTATAGTAGAAGAGAGGCTCTGCATCTATGTGCGCAGAATCCTAGAATAGAGTCCACAACTGAGTGCACGGACCCCTACAAATGAGTGCGCAGGGTAGTTTTGAGTCTGTAAGAAAATCTAAAGTATCAATAAAGAGACTGTTCAGGAGATATCTATGTTTTACCCAGTTACTTCTGTTATGAATGAATGTGTTTTACGTTATGATGAATAATGGGTTTATGATTTAATGTTGTATTGATGCGCGAATCTGTATGTTTTACATTATTATATGAATGCAAGTAACAATATCTGTTTATGCAAAGAATATCTTGATGCATGCTAAAGATATCAGACACTTAAGATGATCTGGGTAATAACAGACTTAAGAGTGATTACAGAGAGGTGCTTGATTCGCCTGTTTAGGGTCCGTGAAAGACAGTCATAGACCTTCGTGAAGGTCAAGAGGCTGGTAAGAGGAAGTTATATCGATAAGCCTCGAGGGCTTGTCGATTTGCGCAAAGGAAGATAAAGGGGTACAAAATGACATCATAACCATCTCTGGGTGTGGAAACTTAGTTCCAACATCCCCCCATACTGCTTCGGGTGAGACTTCAGTCTGCGCTCCACGGATTGATGCCGAAGGGGCTAGTAGTGTAGGGATCTGCTTGGCTAACTTAATGCTGAACATGGGTCAGGCCCCCCTAAGCCAACAATCTAATTTGGAATTCATATGAGGGATATCCCCTGTATGTTGGTGGTATCCACCATCGTCAACAAGACCTCCGACCCCTGATGGAGCAGAGAGGTGGGTCCTGCATTCACATATACATGAATTGTGCGTATGTATGATGCGAAATGTTGATGCATCAATGTGTTTGGTCGTGTGTGTGTGTGTGTGTGTGTCTATATATATATATATATATATAATTGAGACCTCATATCAAGGAGATCCCCTGTATGTTGGCAGTATCCAACATCGTCAAAAGGACCTCTGACCCCTGATGGAGTGGAGGTGGGTCCTTCATCCACATATACATGAATTGTGCATGTGTATGACATGAAATGTTGATGCATCAATGTGTTTGGTCATATATATATATATATATATATATATATATATATATATAAACCACCTAAGAATCAAGGGGGATAATGATCTAATTTAGAATATTAGTTTTCAGTGCTAGGATCTTCCTCATATTATATATATATATATATCTATATATATATATATATATATATATATATATATATATATATATATATATAATATATATATATATATAGATATATATATATATATATATATATATATATATATATAGATATATATATATATATATAGATATATATATATATATAAACAACCTAAGAATCAAGGGGGATAATGATCTGATTTAGAATATTAGTTTTCAGTGCTAGGGTCTTCCTCATATTATAAACAAAAATAAACAACCTAAGAATCAAGGGGGATAATGATCTGATTTAGAATATTAGTTTTCAGTGCTAGGGTCTTCCTCATATTATAAACAAAATTCTTTCATTGTGCTTAAGGATTCATCAATTTTTTTGCAAGTCAAATGAAGAATTTTTGTGCTAATTTTATGAGCAATTTAACATAAACTGGAAACTGAATAGAAGCATAAAAATGTACAGAACATCATCAAAAACACATTAAAATAAGCACATGATAAAGGAGTTCACCCCTCTTGGGCTACGTCTCCTTGGTGCAGCTTCGAATGGCTTGGGCCTCTCTATAATGCTCAAAAGTGTAAAAATCTATGTTTACAATGCTCAATTGCTTCTGAAACCTATTTCAATCAATCCGCAATACTTAAAAATGGATATCTAGCCTCTTTTTGCAACCAATTTGGTGGGAAACTAAAGAATTTATGACTTCTCCTAGTTTTCCCACTATTTGTTCCACAAATTGCTCCACATCTGACAAGAACCCACAATTTCGTTCCAAAAATCTGCTAATTGAGCGAGAAAGTTTCCATGCGATGGGCCTTAATCTGTCAGTACCGACTGTCTTATCATATATCACAATCGATGGAGTTATGTAGGCTTATGGTCCATGAACAAGGCATGAAATGTGCCATTTCGATACTGAGCGGACCCGACGGGACATTAAACTGCAACCTATAATCTTGTCGCATCCGGGATATAGAAATCGGTGGAAAACTGGTGGTCTTGTATATGCAAGACTTTTCTATGTTGTGATTTGTGATTGCAATATCGCATTGCAACCAAAACCTATTGGGGTCAATTCTATAACGCCGACCCGCTTCCCTGTTGCAATGTGCGATATGTGATTTATTGCATCACAACCTTGATCTTTATAACACCTCCCTTCATTAATATGTGATTTGTGAAATGCGGAAACCAATTGTTGCATGCCACTTGGCGCCTCCCGATTTGCTTATGGAGCTTGCCACGTGATCCAATCCTGCCATGTGAGCAAGTCAAATATGAACTTTGACTTCCTATAACTTCTGCATACGAGCTCGGATTTGAGTGTCGTACACACCGTTGGAATTAGAATGATGAGCTTTTTGATCTGAAGCTTAGTTTAACAAGATTTTGACACCTTGATTTTTGAGCCTTAATTTTGAGCACCTGATCACTCCTCCCCACTGGAAGCCTTTTGGACCCCAAAAGGATCACTTTCAATTGTTCGGTAGGTGAGGGTACAATTCCCTCACCTTTCAAACCTCTATCCATTTGGATTTTGAAGGAATTTTACCTTTGAGCCCCACTCAAAGATAATCGATATTTCCCCTTTTTGTTGTCCTTGTTCTTTTGTCAAGTATAGTGTCTTGCTGAAGCACATCACAGAATTTTGGAGAAAAGTCCTCAATAGATGGAATTTGAACATTCTCTCCTTGATCTTCAATCAAAGGGGTCTCATACAACCTTAAATTCTCAACATTAATAACAACATAAATTTTCATATATGAAGGCAAATCCAACCTGAAGGCATTGTTATCAATCTTTTCCAAAATTCTGAATGGAACACATCTAATTGGTTTTAGTTTTTTACCTTCTCCTTGGAGCCTCTCTTTGTTAATGTGAAGCCAAACTTCATCACCAACTTAAAACTTGTGATCTTGACGATGCTTGTCACGCCTTGCTTTGTACTTGCCTTGGATTTTATCATGCTGTACTTGAACCTTTTGGTGTACTAATTGTATCTGTTCAAAAAACTTTCTTTCTTTGTCTATGTCGCTATGACCTTCAATAGCAACATCTTTGCCAAAAATAAAATCCAAAGGAGATTTAGGCAAGTATCCCATGCATGCATCAAATGGCGAAGTTTGAGTAGAAGAGTGCTTGGCTCGATTGTAAGCATGTTGAATATAGTGCAACTGTTCATCCCACAAATTAGGATGCTTGCTGCAATTCCCACACAGAAGATGTCTAATTGTTTTGTTCACTACCTCTGTTACCATCTATTTGTGGATGAAAAGTTGTACTCTTTTTCAGTTTGGTGTCCATGAATCACCACAAGTTTGACCAAAAATTCCCCACAAAGCGAGAATCTTGATTACTAACAATGGATGTGGGAAATCCAAAATGCACCCAAACATTCTGAAAGAATAACCAAGTAGTTTGTTTAGCTGTAACTTTCTTTTTACATGGCATCAAAATACACATTTTGCTGAACCTATCCACAACTACATACAAATAATCATGACCTCTTTTTGACAATGTAAGACCTCCTACAAAATCCATAGAAACACTTTCCCACGGTCGTGAAGGAACTAGAAGTGGTATGTACAATATTAACTTCCTATTGCTAGGCTTACTGATTGCACATAATGAACATCCTTTAATAAAATGAGACACACTTTCAAGCATACGAAGCCAATAAAAATACCTTTATAGATGTGCCACTATCTTACTTACACCAAAATGACTAGCAATAAGAGTAGTATGTGCCTCTCTTATGATTTTAACTCCTTCTCCTTGTGGAATACAAAAATTTCCAAGATGGTACAACAAGTTATCATGCAAATGATAATCCAATTCCTCTACTTGGTTACCTTGACTCAAGCTTGCATAAACACCTTGAAAGTCATTACCTAATGCATATTGCTTAATATAACTTTCATGTAAAACATAATTATGCTTGAGTAAAGTATTTGCACTAGCAATCGGTTTAGAAAGCATATCAACAACTTTATTGTAGATAACTTTCTTATACCTGATTACCAAGTGGAATTGTTGAATAAAACCCATCCATCGGAAGTGCCTTGATTGCTACAACTTTGATTGTGATTGAAGGTATTACAATGGTTGATGATTAGTGTGAACGACTGTTTCCTTACCCATTAGGTATTGTTTCCATTTTTTCTCACTTTGCACCCATGCATACAATTCCTTGTCATATGTAGGATAGTTAATCACCACACCATTAAAAGTTTCTGAATGAAAACAGATAGGCTTACCATGTTTCATGAGGACTGCACCCATAGTGTAGTCACTAGCATCTGTCTGAATCTCAAATGACTGTCTCAAGTCTGGAAGTGTGAGTACGAGATTTGTACTGATCTTTTCCTTCAACGCATCAAAGGCCTTTTGTTGTTTTCCTCCCCACTGAAAAACCTTTTTCACACTTGTCAATGCATGTAAAGGAGCTACTATAAGAGAAAAATTAGCAATGAATTTCCTCCAATATTGGGTTTCTCCCAGAAAACTTCTTACCTCTGTAACTATCTTGGGCCTTGGCCAATTTACAATGACATCAACCTTGGAGGGATCTATTTTCAACTCACCTCCTCCAACAATATGACCCAAGTAAACTAAAGAAGTCTTTCCAAACTCGCACTTTGACATCTTAAGATACAACTATTCTTTTTTCAAGACATCAAGTACTTTTCTTACATGCATGACATGTTCAACACGGGATTTATTGAAAATTAAGATGTCATCTAAGTATACTATGACAAATTCATCAAGAAATGGCCTCAACACATCATTCATCACACGCATGAATGTAGCAGGAGCATTACATAAACCAAATGGCATAACTAGCCATTCAAACAAACCTTGTTTTGTTTTGAACGTTGTTTTCCAGATGTCTCCTTCGTCTATTCTAATTTGATGGTAGCCGCTTCTTAAGTCTAGCTTAGTAAAATACTTTGCATCTTTGAATTGATCCAGTAAATCATCTATTCTAGGAAGTGGGTAATGGTTCTTTACCATAATTTTGTTCAATGCTTAGAAGTCCACACACATGCACCATGTTTCATCCTTCTTTGGCACCAAGGTAATAGGTGAACCGCAATGTGAGGAAGATGGTCTGATGATCCCTTTATTCAACAAATCTTGGATTTGCGTCTTAATTTCTACACTTTCCATCACTGACATCTTGTACATGCCAATGTTAGGAAGAGTAAAATCCTACTGCAATTGTATCTCATGTTGGATTCCTCTCTTGGGAGGTAATCCCTTTGGTTCCTGAAACATTTCATCATATTGGTTAAATACATAAACCAATTTAGATTTCAAATTTGAATCATAACCATTAAAAGCTTTATTATCAACATCATTTTTGGGTGTGATCATGAGAAGCACAAAATTCTTGCTCGAATTGACTAGTCTTTTCATCTGCCCTGCATTAATAAGCGAAAGATTTGTTTTCTTGCTGTGAGCTCTCACAATATATTCTACTCCATTTTTTAATAAATGATATTTATTTTCATGTTGATGGAAGATAGCTTTTCTGTCATAAAGGTACGGGCTGCCCAAAACCATGCCACAAATATCTAACTGCACAATGTCAAGCTCCACTTCATCTGAAATTTGCAGTAATAGCGAATCTAAGTTTACACTTTCTAGTAACCTGCATTTGCACATTGTCACATACCCATCCAAGTGGATACTATTTATGATGTGGAACATTTTCCAAATTTAAACTCTTGACAATGTTTTCATAGATAAGATTGGCTTGAGAGCCGCTATCGAACAATGTATCAATATTTTTATGTTTTGAGATCATACTTATGTGAAACAATTCTATTCTCCTCCTTTCATTTGGAGTTTCATTTTGCGAGTCTGAAGAACTAGTGCTGAAATGGATTCTTTTCCTTTTAACCCCATGGCTATGATTTTAGTTTCATCACCCGAATCAGATCCCAAATCCTGTTGAGTGGTTGCAGGTGTCTTCTATTTTCCCTTGTTGTTGTTTCTTTTTGGTTTCATTTCAAGATGAAGCTTCCAACAATGAGCTTCATTGTGACCCTCTCTGGAATAGTGTTTGCATGTAATTTTATCTCCTTCTTTTTTGATAGACGCATTTTTCTTTTCCTTCCCTTTGAAAGCCTTTTCCTTTCCTTTACTCTTAAATGGATTTTTACTACCTTCTTCTGGGGTGTTTTTCCCTCTTGCCTCAAGATGAGTGGCTTGCACACACACATCATCTAGATTACTAGGATTAAACATTAAGATAGTATGCCTAAGGTAACTGTGTAAACCCCCTATGTACTTCAGCAAAGTGTCCTATGACTACAAATCTACACCTAACATCAGAGACCTTTTTCTGAATTCTTAGGTATAATCTTGCACATTTTGACCTTTAGGCTGTCTAATGTTCTGCCAATTCATGATATGATTTCTACATATAAGCTAGAGGGTGGAATTTTCTTTTGATTTCAGCAATGAAATCATTCCAAGAAATATATATCTTACTGTGATTTTTAATCTCCTATTGGGTCTTTGATTCCCACCATACTAGTGTTGCACCCTCCATTCTCAAGGAAGCTAACTGAATCTTTATGTCATCCTCTTGAAGGTTTTGAATCCTGCAATAAACCTCCAACTAAAGAATCCAATTATCAAGCTTCTCTACATTCAATTCACCATTATACATGGGCAACTTTAATTTACCATCAAGTTTTAAAAAAGGTGATTTACCAGTTCCTTTTGAAGAATGATGATGAGTATGAGTAAGGGTTGTATTAGTGGAAGAGTGTGAAGATGCTTGTGAAGAAGAAGATGAAGAATATGGTGGAGATGGTGGAGGTTTGTCTCCGTTTCCATTACCTCCTCTTGAAGAGACTTCTTCATTGGGATTTTTGGAACTTTCACCTTGCAACCTGCTATTCCTCTCTTCATAGAGGACCTTCACCATCTCTGTCATATCAAAGAAAGCCTTTCTGAAGGTATTCTCATCTTCTGTCATGTTTGTAGGTTCTCATTCATGAGACATGATCTCTGGAGTCTCAACTGCAACTTGAGGCTGAACTGGTGTTGGATATTGTGGCAACCTTTCTCTCCTCCCCCTTGACCCAACTTCAGGGCTTCCAACCAGATTTCCTTCACCTCTTCTTATTTTTAACCTTCTAAGCACAACATAAACTTGAAAACGATTAAATCCGTCTTTCAAAAAGAAAACCTAGTGCTCTGATACCAAATTGATTTGATTTAGAATATTAGTTTGCAGTGCTAAGAGATTCCTTAGATTATAAACAAAATGCTTTCATTGTGCTTAAGGATTCATCAATTTTTTTACAAGTGAAATGAAGAGTTTTTATGTTAATTTTATGAACAGTTTAACATAAACCAAAAACTGAATAGCAACATAAAAATGTACAGAACATCATCAAAAACACATTACAATAAGCACATGATAAAGGTGTTCACTCCTCCTGGGCTACGTCTCCTTGGTCCAACTTCCAATGGCTTGGGCCTCTCTATAATTCTCAAAAGTGTAAAAATATGTGTTTACAATGCTTAATTACTTCTAAAACCTGCTCCAATTAGTATAGAATACTAAAAAATGGCTATCTAGCCTCTTTTTTCAACCAATTTGGTGGAAAACTGAAGAAGTTATGACTTATCCTAGTTTTCCCACTATTCATTCCACAAATTGCTCCACATTTGACAGGAACCCACAATTTTGCTCCAAAAATCCACTAATTGAGCTAGAATTTTGCTGCGCGGTGGGCCTTAATCCATTGACACCAATTGTCTTATCGCAAATTGCAATCGGTAGAGTTCTGTGGGCTTATGGTCTATGACCAAGGCAGGCAATGTGCAATTGCAATATTGGAGGAACTGATAGGACATTAAACTGCAACCTATAACCTTGTTGCATCTGGGATATCTCAATCAGCGGAAAATCGGTGGTCTTGTATATGCTGGACTTTTCCATGTTGCGATTTGCAATTGCGATATTGCATCGCAACCCAAACCTGCCAGGGCTGATTATGTAACGTCGACCTGCTTCCCTGTTGCGATGTGCGATATGTGATTTATCACATCACAACCTTGATCTTTTGGGGGTCTGATTCTATAACGCCTCCCTTCGCCTATATGCAATTTACGAAATGTGAGAACCAATGACGTCCTGCCACTTGGTGCCTCCCGATTCACTGATGGAGCCTACCACGTCATCTGATCCTGGAATGTGAGCAAGTCAAATCTGAAATTTGACTTGGTATAACTTCTGCATACGAGCTTGGATTTGAGTTTCGTTTGCACCATTGGAATCAGAATGATGAGCTCTTCAATATTAAGCTAAGTTTAACAAGACTCTAACACTTTTATTTTTGAGCCTTAATTTTGAGCACCTGATCAAATAATGTGGCTAGTGTGATTGATCTTATCATTATTGATTTTCCCATTCAGTGATATTTAATTTTATCTAGGTCTTGATTAATGAATCATTTGCATCATTGAAGGAGCTCTCACCAAGCGGGATCTGATATAAATATTCATAGTTATCTTTGTAAAGTTTTAGATTTTTGGCATTTTATAACTTGGTATATTGATGGTAATCAAGAAACTTGAGTTAACATGTTATTAACCCTCCAATAACCCATGAAAATACAAGTGGTATGGTAGGTAATGTTACAAAGTGTGCCATGGCAGAGCTCCATTTCCAGATACCAGTTCATGGGAATTGTATCTAATGTATGGAAAAATAGGTGTACCCACTTCGGTTGTGGCTCCATTCCATAAGCTTTAGACCAGTTCACTAGGTGATCACACGGATCATCCTTCCCACTATATTTCTTAGTCAATCTAGTCTTAGGCCATCCAAACCATAACCTCATCATTCTTCTGTAATCCCTCCATCCATAAAAGCTATCCTTGTGCATACCCCACCATCATGCAAGCGTAGCACGCAATGCCAAATCTAATGCTTGGAAGCGGTGATCCTCAGGGACTTCACACTCAAATGCATCAGAAAAATTATCCACATCATTTAACCCATCATAATAAGGTAAGTTTCTTACCTCTGACGAAACATAACGCAACGATTTTATCATCATATTACATCGCAATGTAGATACCTCATGCATCTGATTCTGCCAATGTTCTAACTCTCCATCTGAATCAGAGGTGTAGGAACTCTCCTGATCCCATGCGATCCTCCCATCTGCCATTAGATTGATCCAATCTTTATGTCGCACTGTTATTTTATAGATCTGGTCCAGTTCATCCTCACTTTCTTCATAATCACAAACTCGTTTAGTGTAGTGCACCCCTTCTACAGGGTTCAATGGAACTACAACACGAAGCGATTTCCTTTCAAACAACATTTTCCTCTTCTTGAATTTGATGACCCCATTCATGTCAATGGCCCAGTGAATTCCCAGAAGCGTAGGGTATGGATTATTTTCATCAACGATCTCTATCACTTCAAAGTTAGCCATTGCACTCGCACCTTCTATGTCAATTGTTACTCCATATAAGTGTCCCATAGGGATTATCTTCTACTGGTTCACCATTCTGAGCTGAATCAGAGACCACTATAACACAGGCCTCCCCATCCTTTCCCATGTTTGCTTCGACAACACATTCGCATCAAATCCCAGATCCAAGATGACCTGGTCCATCTCATAATGCCCTATCTGCGTGGTGAGCCTAATCTCACGCCCTGTTCTTGCCTTATGTTTGCTAATTTTTCTAACTACGTGGTGTCCATCAAGGGCGTTCTCTTTTCTAGTGCATTTGTTTATTAACTCCTGCAAGCCTTTCACAGCTTTGTTGTCGCGCGCCAGTTTCATGCAGGTCTCCAAGAACGTGGTAAGCATAGAGGGATCAACCTCTGTAGGCGAGCTGGTGTCTTGCATCTTGCCATGAATTCCTGAGGTGGATGCCTCAACGAAGCTTTTCTTGGCCTCCATAAATGTTTCATTCGCACACTCCAGATCAAAACGAACTTCATTTTTTAGACTTTCAGACCCATGTGTCCTCTTCAGGTTGTTTTCCCTTGTCATCGCCAGTCGTTATTCCACTCCTTAGCACTATATTCACGCTTTGATCTACTTCGCGAGGCTCAGCTCTCATGATTTGTAAGTTCTGCATAGGCTGCCAAGGTTGCGCCTTCTTTTCCTACATCTTAGCTATCAACACCGGGCATTATTCTATGGTATGGTCAAACTGACTGCAGTATTGACATGACGGGTGTGTCTAATTCAGACATTCCCACGCGTAGTGCCATGGTGTTTTGCAGTTGTAACAGATAACCTGTCTGCGACCTCTACCAGGTGCGACCTCTACCAGGTCCTCCTCCTCCGTAGCCTCGTCCTCTTGCCTGATAACCTCCACGCGCTCCTCCTGCGCTCTGCTCTGGAGTCCAATTTTCTACTTGCATCCGGTATGTAGGTGTTCTTTCTATCATCAACTCATATCTACGACAGTGGTGCTCATCATGGCCCATATATTTATAGAAGTCATAGAACAAATTTTGGGGTGTTTGAACGAACTTTTGGAGAAAATGGAAATTGTCTGTGGTGTGCTTTCCAGCAACCTGACAGATATCGCACAATAGCATAGCCCCCATGCTCAGCCCTGTTAGGGTTTCGGATTTAGGGGAATTAGTCCCCCTCCTATAATATAATTCATGAATATGGGACAATGGTCTTTATCATGCCCCTGGCTCTTACACTTCAGACACCAGACTTCTGCGTGCACCTCTGGTTTAGTCTCCTTGTCTTTCTTCAAGCTTTGCAATTCTATGTAGAGGCTTTATAACTGAGAGTGAATCTGCTATACCCCCAAGGTCACATCTTGAATCGGCATTGCACGTAACCTCATCACGATTTACAGGGTTTTTGCCTGAGTTCCTATCTTATGTTGCAACAAATCAATCCTGAGGTGGGGCAGAAGTGAATCTATAAACCACTCGCGATGTTGACCATCTGTGAGCTGCATGTTTTCTTCCCGAATCACACATTTAAACCTTTGATCTAATTCGCATGACATCTCATCAACCCTCATCGTGATTTCCTTGAATCCAATTACTGACTGCGAGTCAAACTTAGGCTTACTAAACTCTTTGTTTAAAGCTGCCTTAGTATCTGCTAGTGATGCCAGAGTATTATCATAATAGTACTTAATATACCAAGTCAGTGCGCGATCCTGTAGAGTGGTAAACAATTGTACCTTCTTTATATTGTCATCAGTAATTTGTTGCAATATCCACACATCATTCACAACAAACCAGAATTACTCCGTGTCTTCACTCCCTATGCCTTTGAAAATCTGTAGCTTCATGGTGTTCACCATGTTTGATGGTGGTGGTGGAGGTGGAGGTGTCAGCGAAGGTGTATGCAGTGGAGGTGGAGGTGGAGGCAGAGCAGATGGATGATGTGTTCGTGGAAAACCCTGTATTATCAGTTGAACAACGCTTCATGGCGGAGTTCGTTCTGCCCCTTCATCGTCACTCAAAGGAGGTCCAATCATAGGTCTATACTCCGATCCTGCTCTTTCTCAATCTCTAAAGAATCGTCCACTTCGTGTAGATCCGAACATCAAGGTAATGGCATCACCCATTTTTCACACAACAACATTTTAATCCAGGTATTCAAAGATCTTAGATACTTACCTCGCGGTCCCTTGAAAAACCTTTGCTCCGCTTTGTTGTAGCTGACCAAGGTATCAACCATGAAATATGTAACAAATCCTCCTATAATTGATCGAGCCAATGATCAACAACCCACATGATCTGATTTTCAGAGGCTTCTAATCGTCGTACCAGTTCTAGAGTCCACACTATTGGTTTGTCAAGCTTCCACCTTCCTTGACCATCTGCCAACTTAGCTAACCACTCATATAATTTGATTTGGAAGGTGCAGAAGAAAATTTTGTGTATCTCCGTATACAAATATCTGTCCAACCACTACTCATTTGATAGGTGTGGATTCCCGTTTTCTTACACCGCGAATTCATGAATTTTTCTATCCAACCACTTTTCAATTTCTTTCTTTGTCGAGTTCCAATGATGCGACATCACACATCTCCTTTAGACAGATCCTGGTCTCGGAAACAGAAACATTTGTAGGCTTAGGGGGTTCTAACCCAGGTTCATAGTTAGCTGTGCCAACCAACAAAAACCCTACACTACTGGCCCTTTCGGTAAAAACATGCGTAGTGCAGGTTGTAGTCTCACCCTAAGCAATATTGGGGGATGCTGGAACCAAGTTTCCACATCCGGAGACTAGTGTGATGTCTTTTATCACCCTAGATTCTCCTTCATGAAGATTTATAAGCCCCTAGGGCTTGGTACTGGAACTCTATCCAAACAACCATTAGACCTTTGTGAAGGTCTACGATTGGTCTTTGCAGACCTTTAACAATCAATTTATTAACTTACATTCATTGGAGAATAGTCCTAACTTAGGGTTCAGGTAGATAAGCTTACTTTATTATTAAACATCAGATAATACATCAGAGTCTTCGCGAAATTACATAAACATGCTGGTGTGCATCATCTAATAATTATTCAATAGAATCGCGCATCATTAGATCAATATTTCATAAACACATTATTCATCCATGACATATATCATAAACATAAGTAAACAAAGATAAATAGATATACATAGATTTTATTCAATAACTTTCTTTATTTATCTTCAATTCGGACTTACAGACTCAAAATTACCATGTGCACTCAGTTGCAAGGGTCTGCGTACTCAGTTGCGGACTCTACCTAAGCCTCTGTGCACTTAGCTGCAGAGCCTTTCTCTCCTATCTGACCCACTTCTCTATGCTATCACTTCCAAGACTCCATTCATCCTCCACATAGATTATGCCATAGAATCTCTAAGACACACCTATTTATAGCCTTTTACATACAATCCCATGGTTTGCAGACCATGGGTGGATCTCAAAATCGACTCAACTTTTCATAAACTAGGGGATAAAACCCCTTTGACTCCTAATCCTCTACGCACTCCGCATCCACAAATCGTAGAGATTTTCCATCTTTTACAAAAGTTACATCAAAACTTGGGTTATTTTAGCCCAAATATTGACCCAGGGGACCCCATCCCAACAAGTTAATTATGTAAATTCTAAATTATAGAATATTTGATTCACATCTAATGTTGTTGCTATCACTTCATAGATTTAGGAAAAATACATCAAAATATATCCATAGTTTTGAAACATAACGGTGCACTTCTAGAGGAAAGTTATGCAGTCAAGGTTTGACAAGAACTTGGGATTTGCATATGGGATGGAATAAGTGTTATGAGAACCAATGGAACTACAATGTAATGGACCATAGAGTCAATAGAGTGTCTTCATAAGGCAATGTCTCTATGGGAGGGAAGTATCTACATTGAAAAGCTATACCTAGCTACAATTCAATTACTAGAAGAGTAAATTCTTTACACCACTAAATATGATGGCGGGTAGGTGTTGAAAAAAATAATTTAATGTCACATAGGTGTTATCTAAGAAAATCATGTCATGTTGATGATCTAGAAATTAATTGCAAAAGGAATGTCCTGTAAATGACTATCTCAATCAAAAGTTATGGTTAGTCAAAGTAAGGACCTTAAGCCATAAGAAGCGGTGACTAGAACCCCGGAAGGCCCAATGTTGGAAACAATGTTAATACTGAGAGGGGGGGTGAATCAGTATTAAGGATAAATTTAAATTTTTATGCCAATTTATATTTTCTCATTCAAACATGACCACCATTCATGTGAGAAATAAAAAATATATTAAGTGCAACAACATAAATCATCACATGAATACAAGCACCATGAGCAACATACACATTGGACACATAGGTTCAACATGGAAACCCTTCTGGGAGAAAAACTGCCAAAGCTTGTTTTGTTATTGATGTAAAATTAAGAGCAGCTAATCTATTACATTAATATGTTTGTGAACCACCACTCACAGGAATCACCAACTCCCTTTGATGTTTGCTCGTGCCCACTAGTAGGAAGCACCAACTCCCTCCTTTTGTAGACACCTGATCAGTTTACCAAAAGCACCAACTACATGGATTTTTTGCAAGCACCAACTTGAAACTCCTTGGATTTATGCAACCACCAACTTATAGGAGGCACCAACCCCCAATCCTTCTTCAGACACCCACTGTGATAAGCACCAACTCCCTATATGAAAGCTCCAACCCACACTCGATAAGGAACCAATGTTTGTTGTACATGGTAGCTACACTTCCTGATATCAACTCTATTCTCCTTAGCAACCTTTTTCCCATGTAACATTCTATGTCCTATACTCACTCTGAAGTAGCCCATTGTTCTGCTCAACATCATTCATCGATACACAACCCTCACTTCACTCTATCCACTATGCAAGAGCATACTCTCTCACACTAAGCTCTCTGTTATGGGCCCTCTACTTTTGCACAACCATTCCCAACCTCTTTCCTTTGCATATTCACTCTCGACCTTCTTCTACAACATAGGCACACTTGAACTCTTCTCAACAATGCTCACACAGAGCTCTTCAACATAGCTCTCTAACAGAAATGTTGCTTATCCCCCACCTGCTCCATTGAAATCCTTGGTTTTTCTCGATTGTGACACAATGATCGATGTTGTCTTTGTAGTCAATCACACTCTACCCAAGAGTGTACTCATCATGGCTCTCCATGTTGCTATTACATCAAATTGCATGGTCACTGAAGCTACATTAAAAATAAGAATGGGAACCTATGTGTTTATCCCATACTGAGAATTAATTCTCAGTTAGAATATGTATGGGCAATGTTATCTCTCTTCTCTATACTACTTCTCAGCTATTGCAACTGAATTAAATCTGAGAATGGGCACCTAAGCATTACTCTGTATTGAGAATTAATTCTCAATCAAGCTGCAAAATACAACAAAGCTCTCCATGCTTCTTGATTGCCTAAGGAGATCTAAGTGTACACCATCATGACTTCTCTAATCTTGATTTGATCTCCACAAATTCTCTCTGGAAATTATGGTCCCCATTTCCTTGATCTAGCAATCTTTGTAGTTAATATTGACTTCATTAGCTCAACCTATGCATTAAGGGTCCTAGATTCTAACCAGTTTTATGCTCCATTATCCATAAGTGTGGCACTATGCCACATTTTGCACACCTTCCAAATATGGTGGAACCTTGCTTGGTGAGTTTCTGACTCATTCATCCCAGTGTCTAAGCACTGTGCTATAGACGCACAGGCCTTGCCAAAACTGCACTACCAAATTAACTTACCTTGGCCCGTTTTTTTTATTTTGAGTGAAAATGCTGCCAATTCTGCCAATTTCAACCTTTAGCTTCTTTTACTGGCACCTTTACTTGTTTTCCTTCCATGGGAATCAGTGTTGTGACTACTGGCTCAAGCCTTCAAGCGCTTAAGCTATTTAAGGTCTTCAAGGGATTATTTCCCTTTGTTAACTACTCCCACATCCTTGGTATTTTTTTTTGCACATAGCCTCATGCTAGCGCTTAGCCCGTAGCTCTATATGTCAGGGATTTACACATTCCTTCACATAAATATTTGGAGCTCCTCTTAGCGGGCCTAGTTGTATTATGGGGTCTTCCTTGCACCTTTTTCATTGGTTTTCACTTTTGCAATAAAGCCTTGTTAGTTCCATTGTATCCTATTTCCTGCTATCCGACTCTTCCTTTTTTATGTCCATTATAAATTATCGGGGTCTTGCTTATAGGATTACATGTAGTGTGGGGTCTGCCCGCTGCGTGAACTAGCAATCATAAGTCTGTCAGGATGACATGTAGAACCCTTGTAATCACTTTTTGTCCTAATGCCTTTTCTTTTCTTTTTTGGCTCAATAACCCATGGTCACTTAGCACACAAGACCGCCACAAAACCAAGTCATGGGAAGCTTTCCATGACTTTGACAAAGTCTTCAATTGTAGGGAATATTTATATCTCCTGCTCCGTTTTTTTCCATAAATTCTCGACAGTTTTTTTTTTGTGTCTCCTTTGTAAGCCTCTTGGATGAGTTTCTTAGTAAGGTCCACCTATTGTATCTAGAAGGCAATAAAAAAACAGTCGAGCTAAGTCAGCTGCCACATTTTACTGATGCCTCTTTCCCAATGCATCCTCTCTGAACACTATTAACAAAAAGTCGGGCTCAATCCAATGGGATGAAATCACGCTTATGTCACCTATGCTACAAGTTGGCTTCTAAAGGTGACATGTGACACTCAAATATGGGCCTTTTGGGTATCCAAAAATGGCAAACTACCTACCAGGTATTCACCTCCTATTGGGAGGGTGATGATTTCATCATCCTCTATCATCGAGGCCAATCAAATTATGTCACCTGTCCTTGTCAGAGAGGAGAGAGAAAGGGTCCCTGAGGCCTTGGTTTTTTTCCAAATTACTTTATAAAAATTTTAAAGGGTCGCAACCATTTTCTTCTATTCTGCATATTTTTCTGCCGAGCTATCTCTCCTTTGCGTTGCCTCTTTTTTATCCCTCTAGAATGCACCTACGGGCTATCCCTTAGTGGGTTGAGCTGTTGGAGTGGGGACCTCCACTTAACACTCATTCGTTTCTAGTATACCTTCATGCTCTGGCACCTATATCCTGGCTCATTCACTGTGTGCGCCTTAAGGTTGCGCCAAGTTTATACCACAGGGATTCCCCATTGGTCCAAGTTGTAATGTGGGCTCTGCCTATGGCCAATGGGAAGCGTCTCTACTGCTCCTCCATCAGACCAAGTCAACCAACTTGATTTCATCCCGATGCTTTAACTTGTGTGTCCTTTGCAAACTGTCAGGGTACATACACTCGAGTAACTCCATCGGGTGGGATCTACTTGAGCCAATAAAAAAACTCCCACTATTGCACTGTCAGCCACGTTAGCTCAATCCTCCTTTCGTTATTCCTACTATTAGCACTCTATAATTTTTTGAGGTTGCAGAAGAAAATTACAAAGGTAACCAAAAACCTACTTTGGAAGATGGGGTCTAGTCCTACCAGCTTCAGAGAGGGATTTCTCTGTAAGATTTAACTTTGTTGGATTAAACATTAGGCTAGTTATGAAGTTTAAGGTTTGAATTGTATTTGAATGGTTGGTTGATAACTAGATTACCATTGGGATATGGAGTCTGTTACATAAAGTACAAATCAACTGTAGTGTCTACAAATAGATATCACAAGGAAGGGTAGCCAAACTGAATGGATTTTTTTAGTTTATGAGATGGGGAAGGAAGAACATATTAAGATTCACTTTAGATATAGAGCATTGTTACCTAAATTGTATATTTAAATATTAGAAGAAAACATTGAAATTATTCATAGCCGGGAGAAGAGTGTAGATTTAAACAACTTTTGTCCTTTACTTATCTATTGAATAATTCATATTAAGAAACAAATACGTGCTATAAATAGAGAAATATAAACACATAAGATGATAGAGGCACTTCACAAACAACTTGACACAAGAATCCTATGAAAGAGCTTTCTGTATTACTAGTAAATGCGCTAATGCTTAAAAAATATACAATAGTGTTCTTTTGTTCAAAAACCAACAACTAATACTTCTGAAGATGAAGTATTTATAATTAATTTACAAAAATATGGTGTCAAACTGACTAGGATGTATCTACAATTAATTAAATTGAATCAATCTAACTTATTATAAAGATATCAGGTAAATACGAACTATCTGAAATGGTAGCACTTAATTGGTGGAATAGTTGGATATCTGGGCCTCAAATTCCACATGTGATGTTGACGTTGAGCTGTGTAGCCAAATCTACTATTTACTCCAGTAATTCACATAGTTTATCCCAACATTGTTCACTCGGGATAGTCATCTTCAGTAACTTTTTGTACACTTCATCGACTTCAGTATATTTAGAAAATGTCGGCTTGGTAATGAATATGTTTTTAATTGCATACTGAATGTCCAAGTCATATGCCAATGATTCCAAGAACATCTTTCCTGTCATACTGAATCTTCTGGTTGAAACCTTTGAACTGTATCTTTCCTTGGTCATTATGTTATCACCATAATCATACCACATGCTGAGCTTATCATTAATAACTAATAAATTTGGAATTACTTTATTGTAAAGGGGTTCCAGCTTGGAGAAGAATTTATGTACTCCAGTGTCCATAATCTGACATTTTTCTTCAAGCTGTCTGATTAGATTTCTCTTACTCAACACCTTCCTTACTTCCAATATTGTTTCTCTTCTATCTTCAATCTCTAACTATTCTAATTCTTGTCTATTTTTGGAGTTAAGGAATTTGATGAGCTCAGTGGCCTCACTGGGTTTATCTCCCAACTTCTTTCTGACTTGTTCAATGTCTTCATTGGACCATTCAATCAACTCTTGTTGCTCAAAAATAATTTGTATTGAAGGCCAAATGTCTATCATGTCTTCATTGATTCGTTTCCAGATATTCTCTTTTACCTGTGCCAATGTATTACCCATGGCATTGTCTTTTTCCATATTCTGCAATCTCTAGGAAAATGTTTGGGATTTCTGGCTTTCTGTTGGGAGAGAATTTTCAGATCTTGTATTTTGTTCCTGTAGGACTTTCACCTTGTGTCTTAGTTTCTTTATCTCTTCTCCCTGTATAGACATGTTTTCCATGGATTCAACCAACTTAACTGAATCATCTACAACTGATGTGGGAAGTACTATAGAAGAGGATGTTCCTACTCCTGTGACTTCTATAGGGATACCTGTTTGAAGTAGAGATGAAATTGGAACTGCATCAAGAGGAACCACTGCTAGTTGTGAACTTTGTTCCTTTTATTTTATCAGCTTTTCCATCTATGCTTCCATCTCCTTGATCTGTGCACTCTGTTCCAATAGAAGCTTCAACATCTCTTCTTTTTGTAGCTATGTCTCTTTTAGTTCCTTGGCCTAGGGACCTTTAGTTGTAGGAAGCTTCAATTGCTTCTTAGGGCTACTATGTCAGCATTTTTCTTCTTGATTATCTCTTCCATGGATTTTGAATTATCGGGATCAAAGCCTTGCTTTGATCACCATTTCCTCCAAGTATTTGATTATGTTGTCTTTAACAAGAGAGGAAACTTTCTCCAATTTAAGCTGAGACTGCACATTGTTTAAAGAAAGTTGTAGTTTGGAAGCAATGATAGCAGTGTGTGTGAAGGTTGAGTAGACCATTTCTCCAGTCTGCCTGTGCATATCTATTTGATCTAAAGGATGAACATCCTTTGCCTCAAACTCAAAGGTAGTTTGTTTGAAGTTTGTTGCTGACTTTGGTTGTGGAACCTGGGCCTGCAAGAATTCCATATGCATTCTTCCCTTCTCTATTCCATATGCTAAAATAAGCCCATGTTGGATGGAGGAAGAGTGCTTCCGGAATTGAGTAGAGATATTGTCATGAATGGCTTCATTCCTCTGTTTAATCTCTTTATATCTCTAGAAAATATCCAGTTGCCTTTGTTCTGTAAATGACTCTGATCTGTGAGGTATCATAGCTGGAATCTCTTTAGTAGCCAAGGATGATGGAGACTCTATGGTACCACTATCCAACTTAAAAGTTTGAAAGCCTGAGAGTACAATGGTACCCTGTGTTTCCTCCAGTGGTGGGAAGTCTATTTTAGAGCCTGTTTTAATCTTCTTTGTATATATCTTGACCTCTTTGGCTGAGAATTATATAACTAACGAATAGTCCTCCTCTCTTGGTCTCTTATCTGTCTTTTCTCTAGGTATGGGAGTCTCTGAAGTTGTTCTAGAAAGTACCTGCTCTTCGGCCTCCTGCAATGTGTTTTCTACCCAAATGTGTTGGTTCATGTACTTCTCTATTTATGGCCTTTGGGTATGCACATAGGGAGTTGCTTTTTGTTCCACTCTTAACTTAGAAATTACCCCAAAGGGGTCATACTACCAAGTAAAACTATGAGGAAAATTCATTTTTTTCAGCAGGAGGTCTGCTTCCTCTCCTACTGCTCTACTGTTGCAGATGAAAGGTCCTATCTGTATCTTAATTCAGAATTGATACTTCTTCTTGGATGCCATGAAAGGGATGTTGTTTGGGTGAATTATTTTCCTGATGTACTCCAAGGAAAATATTCTCATTGGAAGGTACTTGGGGCAGATTATATGGTGCTAGCTATGAACCATAAACTCTGATTTCTGTAAATGACTGGTATAGGTACCGGTCTCCTGTCTTCACCTATTCACTGAGCTGTAAAACTTTCTGAATACCCTCATTGATCCTCGGAATCTGATGGCCACTCAACAAACAATTTGATGGATACACAAATTAATAAATGAACTCTGTAAAGCTGAATTCTTGTGATTGTCTTCTGATTAAGGAGGTCCAGAAGACAATAGACTGTGGCTCTCCTTGTTGATCAAGATTTTTCACTGCAAAGGGAAACCTATCTATCTGAAAGGAAATTAAAATATAAATAAGAATAGAAGAATATTGAAACATTCCTTCAGTTATAAACTAAAGGAATTGTTCATGAATTGCATATGCTAAGAAGTGACCATAGTCAAAGGTGACTAAATTTAGTCCTTCTTATGTAGAAAGGGTGGATAGAAATCCTAAAATAGGCTCATCTACTCATTCATCTAAATAGCAAACAAGTATGGATGAAAAGAAAAAGATAATATGTCTAGTCCTTTGAGGGAACATAGAAGAGGGATAAGGGTGATTTTTCTTGGGGAGTTGAGAGTCTTCTGGGAGGAAAACTTCAAAAATCCTAGCTCTCTAGGGGAAGGTGAGCTTCTGATAGAGTTCTCTGAGAGCTTCAAGGGAAAAGGGGTGAGGGAATCACTATAGGGGACCTGCAACATTTGGTTTATGCTATCAGATGTAATGGTGAAAAGGATTTCACCATTGGGGGAAATAAGAACCCTCTTACTTGAAAGGTAAGAGGCATGACATTTTAGGAAGAATTCAAGAAAGTAATAACATCGGGGGAAAACGAATAGGGGAAGTCTAAACTACCAGAGGCTGATTTCATAGGATTGGTTGAGGTAGTTATCATGAAACCAATAGTGTAATTCGAAGAGGTGGAATTCACACTGTGTCTCAGCTATCTTATAGTCTTTGTCATCAAGTGGGATGTGGTCTAAATCCACATGGGGAGTAAGCATGGGATTCACTACAGTGGTAACTTTAGGAGCCATTATGGTGGCAGGATGAACGAGGGAGATATTGAGAGAAGGAATCTGCAGAAGGCTTCAGGAATGTCGGGAACTTTATGTGAGAGTACCTCTGCAAATGAATCAGATACATTCAACAAATGTGAATGGCTACTGGGAGATAAACGCGAAATAGAGGGTGGGAGAAATGTTCATAAGGCAAAGAGGAAAGGATGTAATCACGGGTGAAAATTTAACTTTATATACTACAAACAGAGTGGAACCATTGGATTAATAGTCACAAGTTGCATTAACTCAGTAATGGAATGGATGAACGGGAAGAACAGTAATGGGTGGGTGCAACTATCTCCAACATGGCGGATTAGGATAGGTAGGTGAAAGGAGCGGGACCATTGGTAGGAGTGACAGAAGGAGGGACATGTGGTGTCGTTGGAATGGCGGTTAAGGAGGGACGTGGAGGGTGAAGGTTGGCAAGAAGGCGGGTTGCAGCGGGAGTTGAAAACTGCTTTCGGAGGGGGGCTAGGTGGTATGTGGTATCAGTGGGGGGGGTCTGAAATCATAAGGAGGGGACATGTAGGGGGGCACAAAACAGATTTTCGCACCCCCCTTCCATTAAAGAGAATCACTGTGGGTGGGGCGAAATCACTTATGGGCCATCGGATCAGAGTGGGAGGATGATCGGGGAAGGTGATATGTGCGGAGTTTATGTAGAAGTTTCCCATTGTAGATCACCTGATAATGCAATATACTAAAGCAAAATACTAGATCTACTTCTACAATCAAACTTTGCGGAAGCTTAACCAATTTGAGCTAGATCAATTAGAACACATATAATAGAGAATAAGAAGTCATACACATGAAACACAAAAGAATACTCTGGGGAAAGCCTCAGCTAAAAACCCCGATCTCTGTATTATCATACAAATGGAAATATGTCCAGATTACACAAAGCTTTAGCTCACAAGCTATCCAGCTCTTAGTACAATCCCTCAATGCTGCTCATAGACAAAATAGACAACACTTGTGCCTTCCTTCAATCCTCCAAGCCTCCTATTTCCTTACGCAGTTTCTCCTGGGTCCTCTAGCTGCAACCTGTGTGATTCTCACCTCACACACAACACTGACCTCTGAAATAACTATGTAATCCTGAAGGAGTTAATTCCTTCTACATGGATGAGTTTACTTTATAGGAAATATCCTCCAACTGATGGTACACTGTCCCTTCCTCTAATCTAAACTGGGTCTCTGACTGAACTGACATGCATGAGTTATTTATGAGAGAATATTCAGTTATCTGGAGTACACTAGTTGCAAGAATGCATGCATTAACTGACTGAACTCACAATTAGTTCTACAAACTGTTTGGAACTAATTTAACTGGACTTAACTCAGTTAACTAAGCTAATTAATTACAACTCAAATACAACTTGTTATCACTGGAAAGTCTGTTGCCAAATTTTTTTTTAGCTTAGCTTAAAGACAGGGTGTTTTCGCAACGCCTGAATTCTTTTAATAGTTTTGCAGCGCTACATGCTTCAAGTGATTCCGTAGCGTGCTACGGAATTGGGGATTTGCTCGGGTTTTCAGTAGAAGGTTCATATACTAAATTTAGATGATGAGCAGAGTGATGCAAATGCCCAAAATAGAATACAGAGATTAAATGCCAAGTGTCAAGTGGTCTTTATAAGGATTTGATTGCCACAAGGCCGCCATTATTAGTGACACCGGGATAGAGATGTGGCACTTCTGATGGCCACCTACAGTAGTGAAATCACCAGAATCACAACGCCAGAGGCTCCTTATAATGATGATGTGTTAACCGATCACGTTTTGAAGTTTTAATTGAACTAGCAAATTTCAAAACCTCGGCTGTGGGATTCTGGTATAGTGTGTGATCTATGTGGACAAGGTTGATCCTTGATATATGGTTATCATTTGTTCTACTGCAAATGCGCAGAGGAGCAGGAGAAATGGCTGGCCGAAGGCATCGTGGGACTCCAACAGAACGCCTTTTATATGCATCGAGCCCTGGACTCGAATAATCTCCGGGATGCTCTGAAGTATTCGGCTCAGATGCTTGCGGAACTCAGAACATCCAGGCTGTCGCCTCACAAATATTACGAGCTCTACATGCGAGCATTTGACGAGCTCAGGAAGCTGGAATTCTTTTTCAGGGAGGAGACCAAGCGAGGATGTACAATTATTAATTTGTATGAGCTCGTGCAGCACGCAGGCAACATCTTGCCTAGATTGTATTTCCTTTGTACAGTGGGATCTGTATATATTAAACATCAAAGAGCGAAATACGTTATGAGGGCATTCTTTACACCATTGACACTCAAAACTCCAACATTGCTCTGCAAGACGTGCGGTCCTTTGGGACAGAAGGACGAAAGAAAGATGGTCCACAAATTCATCCTAGTGACAAAGTTTATGATTATATCATTTTTCGTGGAAGTGATATAAAGGACTTGCAAGTGAAATCCTCTCCACCAGCTCAAACAACTTCTCAGATACGCCCCAGCCAAAGATGTTTTGAAAGATCTTGTTGAAATGAGTCGTGGAATCCAGCATTCTATTCGTGGTCTGTTTTTAAGGAGTCACTTGTCTCAGGTTAGCAGAGACAAATTACCAGATGTTGTTTTGGATAGTCTTTCAGTTTATGGATTAGGCTTTGTTCATCCGAAGAAGGTCTACAATTTCTACAATGAGTTACACAGCTATTTGGCATCGGCTGGTGTTGATGGTGTCAAAGTTGATGTTCAAAATATCATTGAAACTTTAGGTGATGGTCATGGGGGTCGTGTGTCTATTACAAGGCAATATCATCAGGCATTAGAAGCTTCAATTGTTCGCAATTTTCCTGATAATGGCTGTATTGCTTATATGTGCCACAATACTGACGGGCTTTACAGTGCGAAGCAAACAGCAGTTATAAGAGCTTCCGATGACTTTTTTCCAAGCGATCCAGCTTCACATACTATTCATATTTCCTCTGTTGCTTACAATACCTTGTTTCTGGGAGAATTCATGCAACCAGATTGGGATATGTTTCATAACTTACATCCAGCAGCTGAATACCATGGTGCTGCCCGAGCTGTCGGAGGCTGTGCAATTTATGTCAGTGAAATTGGAGCACTTTGCCAAATAGTGGTGACTGGAATATACTCTTTGAACAGTTTCCTTTCTGCTCTAGTTATGATTTTTTCATTCAAATCCATGTTACAGCTTCAGATGAAGATGATTTTCGGAGTTGGAGAGGGTGTTTGAATCACGTTTCCGTCATTTTCTCTTGAAGTTTGAAAAGCTTCCAGCATACTGTGATCCAAATCCATACCCATATTTTGACAAGAATCTAAAGGAAGCCACCAACAGGGTAGTTTTTTCCATAATGGCCGATAGCATCAGCTGCAACCAATGGGTTTGTCTACGATGGCAGTATCCTTTAAATGGTGAAACGTGAAGCCTAGCAAACAGTAACTATTCAATTTTGTGAGCAGTTTAGAGGAAGACTGTGTTTTTTAAGTCACACAGCAGTTTCGTAGCGCGCTACGAAACTGCTGTAGATGACTGTTTTATGAGAAAAAATGAAATTGATGCTGAGGTCAGCTAATTTTGAATGAAATGTTTTCAGAGCATAAAGGTGACTATTCAAAACTATCCTAGCTGTTCAGAAGATGACAGATGTGCCTTGCAAAAAGGTGAAATGTTTTGTTTCCAGCTAAAGTCTCGTTAAAGGTACTTTATGACCGAATTATTAGGGTTTTGGTTTTAGTCTTCGGTGATCCGGTTTGTACACCTGTTCAGCTCATAAGGCTTCCAGCTCATTTGAAAGGTGTGGTGATATGCGTTGTTTGGGAAGAATTAAAGAGCAGAGGACATGTTTTTAAAGTGATGAAGAGTGATGGGAGACAGAGGCCGTGAAAACAGAGCACCTCCCTTGGTTAATTAATGAAGCCATCTACGTGACTGGAATCCAAGGCCAGCTCATTCAGTGTGTTCTCCTTCAAGATACCTCAACCACAACAGAAATTGTACAGCTGTCAAGGATCCAAGAAGAATCAAGCATACGAGGAGAATGGAATTAGTGTTTTAGTTTGATTAGGATTTTGTGTAATTACAGTTCAACACTTTGTAATTAATGAATTAGTTAAATAGCATGTAGGAGTAGTTAATAGGGCCTTCGAGCCCATTCTAGAGAGAGAAGAATAGATTCCTATAAAGGGATCAGATTAGGATGTAATAGGGGTTGGAGATTTTATACAAAAACAGAGTTTATTTGGGCCAATGTAAAGACTTATTACAGTAATAGTAAAACAGTGGTTGTTTCTTCTCAAGATTCTCAATGGATTATATTGTTCAAATGAGATAGTGTTTTATTTTCTTAATGTTCTTTTACAGCCTTGTTATAGCACAATCACTCAGAATTCATATCTTATGCTCTGACTTCCTGTGTGTTTGGCAAGCTGTGGTTTTTGTGAAGTATGTTTGAACATTTAATGCAAAGAGCCTTGACTTCCATGAAATGACTGTGCTTTTGTTTACTAAAGGTGTGAGACTCCATAGCCCAATGAAGACTAATTTGATATGTGTCCAACCAGCTTTGTTTTCATGAATGTGTGAAGAGTTAGCCATCTATTGTTGTGATTGATTTTTATCAAAAGTCTGTGAGAGAGCCCTCTCTGACCAAAGAGGCTAATCTTTGGTCTAAAGTCTGGTTGAAAGAGTTACATGAAATCTTGCTTGGCTGCAGCCCTTAGTACTGATTTTGTGATAACACAACTCATCCTTATCTCCTTAATTAAGGGATAACTTCCTCAATCAAAGGGATAGCTGTTGCATGTCTTCACAATGACTTCATGTTTGATTTTCACCAACTAATTAACTCAAGATGAATTAATTAATTATTTTACAAATAGCTGATAAGATCAAATTCGAATTTTACTTCTCAATTTTAGTTCAGGTACTAACTAAAATTGGAATCTATCCTGAAATACTATTTATAGAAATGTTATTTTTAGCATTTCCATTTTTCATTCCTTGTTGCTATGTCCAACATTGGTACCTAAAATGCTATTTATAGCAATGATATTTTTAGCATTTTTTGTCGCTATTTCTAACACTCCCTCTCAACAAGAAAGGCATTCAACTCGAAACCAATCTTGAACCTTTGGAATGTTCTACATGCAACACTTCTCCCTAGTGTTGTTTCTCCAGCAACTCTAGAAACAAAAAATCTGCCAACTAACCTCCCTGTTGGGCTAGAAAAATCCTCTAATAATGAAGCTTCCTCTTCCGCATACAAGTGCTCCCTCTGTGACCTCTGAGCTGTTGCAACACTCCATGCATCTCACACCGTTGCACACCTCTCTGTGCCATCCTGCACTGGTGCAACACTCCTGTGCCTCTTGCATTGTTGCAGCCTGCTAGCTATGTACTGTAGCTCTCCCTGCCGCTCTATCCGCATCTGCCTCTACCCACTCAGCCAGTCCTGCTACTCCTCATCGGGGCTCCCGTAGAAAGGTCTAATCAAAGAGGTTGGGTACCTCAAAGACCCTACCCCTATTTTAGCCTTCTTGGGACTGTCACTCCACATCGCCCCACCTCCTACCTGGAGGTATGGATGCATGTGATCCCTCTGCCCACTTGGCTCGAAATTCCCCCCTACTGGAGGTCTCTACGTGAGTGGATGCCTCCACTCGGTCTCCTCTCGGCTTCTCCAGTTGTGGCTGCTCCACAACCTCTTGAAGCTGCTTCACCAATTGTGGCTCATCCACAATTGTCTGAGACTTCTTCTGGCGCTACACGTTGAGAGGTAATTTACTCTCCCTCTCAATCACCAAGTATCTAACCTTTGCCTTGCTCCTCAAGGCTTTGTATGCATCTTGCACCTCAAGTGCATACAGGTTCTTGGCTAGCACACCAATCTGTTTCATCTTTCCCGCCATCACGAAATTTTCTAGAAAAAGAGCTGATTTTAAATCAGCGATATCTCCCTCATCCGAACTCCGATTCAGCCGATTGTTTTTTTGAATTTGGGTATTTTGTCGCAAGGAATCCAAATCTGCTATTTGTTTCTGAAAATTTTGCACAAAAAATTTCAGATCTAATCTAAAAACTTGCGGCCCAATTTTTTTTTTTTACTTCGAATTTTCTTCTTCGTATACTGTTCACTGCTTTGATCACCTTTGCTCTAATACCATGTAGAACTTTTTCTACAAAACCTCACTCTGATACCATGTAGAATTTTTCTGCAGATCAACTAGCTCTGATACCATGTAGAAATTCCCACTGTAGATCACCTGATAATGCAATATACTAAAGAAAAATACTAGATCTACTTCTACAATCAAACTTTGTGGAAGCTTAATCAATTTGAGGTAGATCAATCAAAACACATATAACAGAGAAGAAGAAATCATACACATGAAACACAGAAGAATACTTTGGGGAAAGCCTCAGCTAAAACCCCAATCTTTGTATTATCATACAAGTGGAAATATGTCTAGATTAAACAAAGATTTAGCTCACAAGCTATCTAGCTCTCAGTACTATTATGGCCTAAAACTACCTCAGGTTGAGAAAGGCAGGTCTAGGGTAACATCAAACCACACTTAACCTGGTAGCAAGACTGATGTTTAAAACATGTTACTGCAAGAGGGAAAGCTAATAACTCTGTGAGTGTGGTGGGCTCCTCCCAGATGTGTTTTCCTCCCTTATGTGGTTTTCTTGGTGCATGAATCTCTTGGGAGGAATCACTCACAGTTTCCTCATCCCTTTCATAAGCTGAATCTATTTCCATATTTGCCAATGTATGATGTAAAATGATGAGTATGAAGAGATTTTCTCAAGAATAGGTGACTGCTGTTTTCTTCTTTGGGATTTGATGAGTGGAAGAGATGAGTGGGATTTGATGAGTGGAATATTTTGATGCTGGCTGTAGGGTTATTATGGAGTGATAGGGTTTTGGGAATGAAGATTAGGGTTTGGGGAATAGTGGGAATTAGGTGTAGGGCTTAGGGTTTGGGAAAAAGGGGGTAAGATGAGTGTAAATGAGAGAGGGAAAGGGAAATGACATTAGGGAAATGTAGTGGAGAGGAATGGGATATGGGAAAATTATGCAAGGGATTATAAATAGCAAGAATGAAAAAAACCATATAAAACCCTAGACAGTTTTGTAAGACAACTGTGCAACAATTTAGGGTTTGAATTTTCACCTTTCAAAACACCATCAAGGATGACTAAATCTCTTTTTATGGCAAATGGAAGGGTTTACTTACTTGAAGGGATGCTATTTGCAAAATTTTTAGCTTTAGAAAATCAATTGAATGAGTTTTGAACTTGGTTGACTGGTGCGCCGCGCCAACGCCCAGGTGCGTCGTGCTAAGAAAACAATTGAATTTTGCTGCGATTTTATCCTTTCTCTCCTCAAACACAATTTTCTTCTCTCTCTTTCTTTCTTTGCAAAAAATGATGTCTTCTACACAAATGATCTCTTTATATACAAGTGACTTTAATTTTTCATTTAGGAAAGACCCACTTTCTAAAGTTTCCTTTTCACTTTGCTTTTTAAAAACTCTGTTTTTGCAGTTTGGCTCTTTTTTGTCATTTGATGGACTAATGCTTGGATTTTCTTGTCTCTTTGTGCAGGAGCTAGAGTGCAGGAGTTTGGCAAGGTGACCCAGGGTTGCAGATGATGCTTTATTACATATGGAAACAATAAATTACATAAAATTTGTACAAGAATGTTGAGTTGTGTTATATTCTTTCCACGTAGTTAATAGGGGGTTTGAAGGGCACCCGTACCCCACTTTATGGGGTCCGGGGCGCTGTTTTGGTTTTGGACCCTATGTTAGGTTGGGCAGACCCACCTATGATTTTGTGCATGATTTTCGCACATGTTTTTGGACACGATGATTTTTGGTCCATGGTATTAGACGCGTTTGTTTTCGGTCCATGGTATTGGATGCTTTGGCATGTATAAATATGTATTGTAACATTGAAAGGAACATAATGAAAAATCAAGCTGGTCGTCCCAGTTTTGGGATCCAGGGGAAAATCTCTGTGTATATGTGTTTTATGTGTTATGCTCTCGCATTGTTTATTTTCTGTGTTTTAGAATTCGTATGCAGGTAATTTCTGTACGGGGTTAAAACCTACATTTGGTATCAGAGAAGATTTGGCTTCAAGGGGCGCCTTTGTTACTGAGGGGTTTTGCTCAAGCCTATGGTAGACCTTGTTGAGTGGGAGATCTAAGAGATCGATTATGGTGGTGAAAGAAGATGGCGAGCAGTGGAAAGATAGAGATTGAGAATTTAATGTTCAGAGTTTTGAGTTGTGGAAACTCAAGATGGAGGATTTGTTGGTGGATAAAGATCAATGGATTGCGGTAGATTCGGGTACTAAACCAATGGGAGTGTCCAATGAAGAATGGAAGAAGTTGGATCGGAAGGCAAAGAGCACGATACGATTGTGTGTCTCAGATTCAGTGTTGCTGAATGTATCAGGGGACGCTACAGCAAAGGCTTTGTGGGACAAGTTAGGGACTTGGTACCAATCTAAGTCTCTGGTGAATAAACTGTTCCTGCGGAAAAAGCTGTATAACCTGAGGATGAAAGATGGAGACTCGGTGACAGAGCATCTGAACGCATTTAATACTGTGGTAAGTCAGTTAGCATCTGTTGATATTAACATTTCAGATGAAGATAAGTGCATTAGTTTGTTGTGTTCTCTACTAGATTCATGGGATAGTGTGGTTATTGCAATAGGTAGCAATGCAACTGCCTTGCAGTTTGATGAAATAGTCTCAGCCTTGCTGATGGAGGAGATGAGACGGAAAAATATGGAGAGCCAAAATAGTGATGCCTTGTCTGTACGAGGACGGTCCCAGAACAGAAACAAAAATAATTCATTGAGTGGGAGATCTAAATCTCCAGGAAAACCTGTAAAGGTGGTGTGCTGGAAATGCGGAAAGGAAGGCCACTTCAAAAGGGACTGTAAATCTAAAGCTCTTGACAAAGGAAAGGGATTTGATGAGGCTCCTTTTGCAGAGGCAAAAACCACCTCAGATGAAGGTGGGGATGTGTACTTGGCTTCTTCAAGTACACATGTAGATCATGAGGCATGGTTGATTGACTTAGGTGCATCCTTTCACTTCACTCCCCATAGAGAGTGGTTCTGTGAGTATGAGAAATATGATGGTGGTGATGTCTTCTTGGGGGATGACAGGAAGGCTAGAATCATTGGTCGTGGAAAAGTAAAGTTGAAGTTGCAAGGTGGAAGGGTTAGAACACTTCCGTGTGTTCTACATATTCCTGCATTATCCAGAAATATGATTTCTGTTAGTAAGATGGATGATGTAGGTGTAAAAACAGTGTTCGAGAAGGATACCTGCAAGATGGTTCGAGGAGCACTGGTATTGATGTGGGGAGTTCGGATTGGAACTCTATACAAGCTGCAAGGTAGCATTGTTGTTGATGGGTGCAACAGTTCCGTGGTTACTATAAGTGGAGCAGAAAATCTAGTGGTCTCTAGAGAAAAGACCATGTTGTGGCATCAAAGGCTTGGACATATTGGAGAGAAGGGCCTTCGAATACTTCATGGTAAAGGTATGGTAGAGGGTATGAGTAATAGCTCTCTGGATTTTGATTTCTGTGAAAATTGTGTATACGGGAAGTAGAATCGCGTGAGTTTCCCCTCTGGTGGTAAGAGGGTGAAACATATATTAGAGCTTGTGCACAATTATGTGTTTGGACCTGTGAAGGTTCCATCACGGGGTAAGTCTGTGTACTATGTATCATTTATAGATGACTTCTCAAGGAATACATGGATATATTTCCTTAAGAATAAATCTGAAGTCTTTGATAGGTTTAAAGAATTTAAGGCTCTAGTGGAAAACCAGACAGAGAAGAAGATAAAGGTGTTGAGGACAGATAATGGTGGAGAGTTTTGTAATAAGGAATTTGAAGAATTCTGTAAGAAGTGTGGCATAACACGACAGAAGACTACTCCATATACACCTCAGCAAAATGGAGTTGCAGAAAGAATTAACAAGACATTGATGGAAAGGGCAAGAAGCATGCTCAGTGGTGCTGGGTTAGGACAAGAATTCTGGGCAGAGGCGGTGGATACTACATGTTACCTGGTCAACAGGTCACCTTCATTAGCGTTGGAGGATAAGACTCCACAAGAGATATGGACTGGTAAGAAACCCTCTCTTTCACATCTGAGGGTATTTGGATGTGATGCATATGTACATGTTCCAAAGGAGAAAAGAACAAAGTTGGATGGTAAATCTGAAAAGTGCATCTTTATTGGGTATAAGGATGGTTTAAAAGGTTATAAGCTTTGGAACCCAGTAACAATGAAGGTTATGTACAGCCGAGATGTGGTGTTCAGAGAGGTGAAAGATGTTATTAAACATGAAGTCCAACCAAAGGAACCTGAGAAGATAGAGTTTGAGCTAAAGGAGGAAGAATCAGACTCTACAACATAGAAGGAATCAAAAGATGAAGAGCCACAAACTCTAGCTGTGAGAAGATCAGTTCGAGAAAGAAGGCAACCAAAAAGGGATAGTCCATTTGCTTTCTATTCAAATTTTCCTTTGTCTATTATTGATGATGATCCTAGAACTGTGAAGGAAGCAGTGGATTCAAAGAATGGAAAACTATGGAAAGAGGCCATGGTTGATGAAATGACATCTTTGCATAAAAATGAGGCTTGGGATCTGGTGGAGTTGCCGGCTGGAAGGAAACCCATTGGCAGCAAATGGGTGTTCAAAAAGAAGACAAATGCAGAAGGAAAAGTGGAGAAATACAAAGCTCGGTTGGTAGCAAAAGGTTATTCCTAGGTGATGGGAATTGATTTTGGTGATATTTTTTCTCCTGTTTCCAAGGTAACTTCTGTTAGATTACTTTTATCTATTGCTACTGCTTTTGATTTTGAGGTAAAATAGATGGATGTGAAGACAACATTTCTTCATGGGAATCTGGAAGAGGAGATCTACATGAAGCAACTTGAAGGCTTTGCAGTGAAGGGTAAGAAAGAATTGGTATGTAAGTTAAATAAGTCTCTATATGGGTTAAAACAGTCACCAAGGATGTGGTATCAGAAATTTGATACTTTTATACAAGGACTTGGCTTCACCAGAAGCAAAGCAAATCACTATGTGTATTTTAAATTAATTGGTGACCATGTTATTTATCTGGTCTTGTATGTGGATGATATGTTGTTGGTTGGAAATGACAAAGAAGTTATCCAAGATTTGAAGACCCAATTGTCCTCCAAATTCGACATGAAAGATCTTGGTGCTGCAAAATATATTTTGGGCATGGAAATTAAAAGAGATCGGGCAAAGAGGAAGCTTTGGTTAAACCAGAGGAAGTATGTCGAGACAATATTGCAGAGGTTTAATATGCAGGATAGTAAACCAGTGAAGGTTCCTATTCTTGTAGGTGTGAGGTTATCTACTGAACAGTGTCCAAAGACACAAGAAGAGGAAGAGGACATGTCCCGTGTTCCATATGCAAGTGCAGTCGGTAGCCTGATGTATGCAATGGTCTGTACTAGACCAGACATTGCACATGCAGTGGGAGTATTGAGAAGGTTTATGTCAAAACCAAGGAAGGAGCACTGGACAGTAGTGAAGCAGGTTTTTAGGTATTTGCATGGCACTAGTGATTATGGTTTGTGCTACCAACGAAAACCAGGATTGGATAGAGTGTTGGATATTCATGGCTTTTTTGATGTAGACTGGGCTGGAGATCTAGATCAGAGAAGATCTACAAGTGGGTATGTGTTTAACCTATTTTGAGGTGTAGTCAGTTGGATGAGTAAGAAAAAATCTGTAGTGTTACTGTCAACTACAAAGGTAGAATACATGGCAGCCACTCATCCAAGCAAGAAAGCAGTTTGGTTGCGGAGATTTTGTTCAAGTATGGGGCTAGTACAGGAAGCTATAAGGATAGACTGTGACAACTAAAGTGTAATTTTCTTGGCAAAGAATCTCACATATCATTCAAAGACAAAGCACATTGATGTTCAGTATCACTTCGTGAGGGATATGATAGAAGACAAAAAGGTGTTGCTAGTAAAGGTGGACACTTTGAATAACATTGTAAATGCATTGACAAAATCTGTGAGCTCTAAGAAGTTCTCTAGGTGTAGAGAGACAATGGGCATTTCAGGGCTGGAAAAATGACTAAGCTCTCTTGTGGCCCCCTCTGGAAAGAAAACAACAAGTGGGAGAATGTTGGGTTGTGTTATATTCTTTCCACGTAGTTAACAAGGGGTTTGAAGGGCACCCGTAACCCCACTTTATGCGGTCCGGGGCGATGCCCTGAATTTTTTTGGTTTTGGACCCTATGTTAGGTTGGGTGGACCCACCTATGGTTTTGTGCATGATTTTCGCACATGTTTTTTGGATGCGATGGTTTTCAGTCCATGGTAGTGGACGCGATGGTTTTCGGTCCATGGTATTGGACGCGATGGTTTTTGGTCCATGGTATTGGATACTTCGGCATGTATAAATATGTATTATAACATTGAAAGGAACATAATGAAAAATCAAGCTGGTGGTCCTGGTTTTGGGATCTAGGGGAAAATCTCTGTGTATATGTGTTTTATGTGTTATGCTCTCACATTGTTTATTTTCTGTGTTTTAGAATTCGTATGCAGGTAATTTCTATATGGGGTTAAAACCTACAAAGAAATGGAAAAACCTTGTTTTCACTTAAAAACAAAGTTTTGAGGTAGAAACCATTTATGGAGAAAATCATCAATAATATTTGTGATTTTGTGAACTTATTTGATATCCTCATGTGTCTGCTAACCTCTTATTGAGCTTTTGAAGACCATGGTGGCAAACCCTAGACTTAATGAGACTTGAAAACCCTAAAATGACTTCTACAACTGAAATGAAATAAAAATGACAACAAATGATCTGTACATGTGCAAATAGGCCAGCAGATGAAAAGAATGAGGGAAATTGATAAAGAACGACTACCATTAGATGATCCATGACCTAACAGAATGCAGCTGATCGAATGAGACACCTAAAATGCATGCAAAAAGAGAATTTTGATCACTGATGGAGGGATGAAGATACTGACACTAAGAAGTACAATCCCTCAATGCTGCTCATAGATGGAATAGACAACACTTGTGCCTTCCTTTAGTCCTCCAAGCCGCCTATTTCCTTGCCCAGTTTCTCCTGGGTCCTCCAGCTGCAATCTGTGTGATTCTCACCTCACACACAACACTAACCTATGAAATAACTCGCAATCCCAAAGGAGTTAATTCCTTCTGCATGGATGAGTTTCCTTTATAGGAAAAATCCTCCAACTGATAGTACATTGTCCCTTCCTTTGATCTCAACTGGGTCTCTGACTGAACTGACATGCATGAGTTATTTATGAGAGAATATTTAGTTATCTAGAGTACACTAGTTGCATACATGCATGCATTAACTTACTGAACTCACAATTAGTTCCACAAACTATTTGAAACTAATTTAACTGGACTTAACTCAGTTAACTGAGCTAACTAATTACAACTCAAATACAACTCATCATTATCTCCTTAATTAGGGGATAACTTCCTCAATCAAAGGGATAACTATTGCATGTCTTCACAAAGACTTCATGTTTGATTTTCACCAACTAATTAACTCAAGATGAATTAATTAATTAATTTACAAACAACTGCTAAGATCAAATTTGAATTTTACTTCTCAATTTTAGTTCAGGGACTAACTAAAATTGGAATCTATCCCGAAATATTATTTATAGCAATGCTATTTTTAGCATTTCCATTTTTCATTCCTTGTTGCTATGTCCAACATTGGTACGTGAAATGCTATTTTTAGCATTTCTTGTTGCTTTTTCCAACAGTTCAATGTTGGTCGGTCCCACCAAATATTTCAGGCACGTGAATTTTACACCAAAGTCCAAACTTTGGACAAATGAACCAATCAACCAATTACATTGAAAAATCCACTTTTTCCTGGGCTAATGCAATTTAAAAAAAATAAGGGTGCATTTAAAAGTGAAAACCCTATCTATTTTTTCATTCTTAAAAGACTAAGAATATTTATTTCAAACCTCTATACTAAGCTAATCAACTACATTAATTCAGATTAAACTATTGGATTAACTTATTCACCTATTCTACCTATCTAATCTTAGCCAAGAGCACACTGTTTGGCTAAGTTATTTACTCTAATCTAGTTAAAATACATTGAAACTTGCTTGAACATTATTAAACTGTATGTTTCAAGAAAAAAGGTATTGTGGCATTTAGACAAGCTGCACACAATTTCATGAATTTATTATTTACAAAACTAGTAGACTAGTAGTGGCACTTAAACTAGCATCACTTTCACATTTATTCATTTTTTGTGGGGTTCTTTTATCATTTCCTTTTTTTTTTCCTTTTTCTGTATTTATACCCTCTTTTCATTTTTTATTTTCATTTTTCTATCTTTTTTTGGAAATCATTTGCAGTATGCAATATTATTTACAATCTGAAATACTGAAGGCATTTATTCAATGATCATTTGATCCTATAAATTATAGGACCCTAACAGTGGCTCCATCTAGGGATGGTACTTGCTAGTGAAGTGTCAAGAACATCGTAGACTAGTAGCCTTGAATCCTTATCTTCAGTGTTGACCACATTTGATTTTTTTGTTTGATGTAGTTATGGTGGCAAAATGACTAAAAGCTTAGGGCCTTCTCCATGGGCTTCAACTTTCAGACATAAGCTACCCACTCATGAAAGTAAAAGGTAAATGGTATCTACAATGGGTGTGATAAAAAATATTTTTTAGTCATGAAAAACATAATGCTTTAGCATCCTACCATTGACATGTTCTCCAGGTAATTCTGTTCCATCTGTGTTCTTAAGAAAAAATGCACTGTTACCTTGGTAAGCATCAATAATGTAAGGTCCCATCCACAATTTGTCGAACTTACCATGCTTTCCTTTCTCTTCCCTTCTGGAATCCCATTTCAGAACATGATTGCCAATCTGAAAGTCATCAACTTTAGTCCTTTGGTCAAATGTATTTTTGATGCTATCATGGATCAATTGAGTTTTGTTATGAACTACTTCTCTTGTCTGATGCAAATGGATTGTCTGGTTTATTTTCCTTGTAAATCATTTGGTTCCACCTCCAATTTTTACAACATCTTTAAAACAAGAATTACCAACGAAGTTGGAAAAACAACATCTATCCCATAAACTAGCTGGTAAGGAGACATGCCTATTGACTTTTTGATAGTAAGCTTGTCTGCTCATAATGCATTAACCAACTTGATGTGCCATGATTTTTTATCGTCATGCAACAAATTTTTAATAATATTAACTAAGCTTTTATTGGAAAATTATGTCATTCCATTTCCCTGGGGATAATAGGTTGTAGAATGTCCCAATGTTATCTGATATTTGTTGCAAAAATATACCATCCTTTTTTACCTGAAAGCTACAACATTGTCAATAATAATTTTTCTAGGGCATCAAAATCTTGCAAGGATATTGTTTTCCAGGAATTTTATGATGACTGCATCAGAATCTTATCTGGTAGGTATGGCTTCTATCCATTTTGTAAAGTAATCAGTGGTTGTCAGAATCCACTTATGTTGGGCAGAAGAGGCAAGGTGGATTTCTCCTATGAAGTCAAGGCCCCATTGTTGGAAACAAGTTACAACAGATATAGGCCTTAAGGGTAAAGGAAAACGTTTCTTTTTGCCTTTGAATATTTGGAATTTGTGGTAGGAATTTTATGATGACTGCCTCAGAATCTTATTGGAAGTTGTCTTCGAATATAGGTGTCCACCATAGTATCTTTCATGGAACACTTGCATGACTTTATCTGCTTCATTTTTTAACAAACAATTTAGTAAAGCACCACCAGCATATTTCCAATTCAGATTTTCATCCAAAATACAAAACTTAATAGCTTTAAGCTTAATAAATATAGCTTTTGATTTAGTTAAACTAGGAGGAGCTTGTAAATTATCTAGAACATAAATAATCTTTGCATACCAGGGAGAGGTAGCAAAATCTTTTGATACCTGTGGAGTTTCCATCTCATCTAGTTCATTAAATATTGCTAGAAAAATTATATTTAAATCATGTAAGTTAGATTCTTCCATTAATTTTGCTAACCCTTGACCTTTGATGAGTTTAGTAGGTTGGATTTCAATATCATATTCTAATATAATAGCAATCCACTTACCCCTTTTCCCATCGGGATCGTTTTGGGTTAGTATCTTTTACTACTACATTTGGAACAAAAGCAATAATAGGTGAATGAAGAATATACACTCTAAAATATTTTATGGCTTTTACCAGGGTAAAAACTTGTTTTTCCATAATGTCATATTTCAATGTTGCATCTCCCAAATCTTTGCTTAAGAAAGCAATAGGATTTTCATGGCCTTCATTATTCTTTTCTAGGAGAACTATAGTAATGGTGTGCTTAGAAGCAAATGAAAAAATTAAGAAATCTTTAGTAAAATATGGACTAATTAATAAAGGAGCCTTAGTTAAAGTCTGCTTTGCATTATTAAATGAGTGTCTATCTTCCATGTTCCATTTCACCTCAATATCTTTCTTTAACATGTTGGTTATATTTTTTAAAAGCTTAGCTAAATTCGGAATGAATCTCCTCAAAAAATTTATCTGTCCAATAAAGGATTGGACTTCCTTTATATTCCTAGGGGGCATAATTTTGAGTATAGCTTTGATTCTACTGGGACCTATCTTGATTCCTTCTTTCGAAATTATTTGTCCCAATAGTTTTCCTTCTTGCAAACCGAATAATGTTTCCTCGGGGTTGAAGGAAATGCCAAATTTCTAACACTTTTCAAAAACTCTTCTCAGGTGATTTAAGAGTTCCTCATCTATGTTCAAAAAAATAGTGATCTCATCCAAATATATAACTATGAAGTGACCCATTTCATTAGCAAAAGTAAAATCCATGGCTCTCTAAAAAGTAGCTCCATCATTCATTAAACCAAAAGGCATTTTCACATACATGAAAGTGCCCCAAGGTGTAGTAAACGTTGTCTTCTCTTGATTGTCTGGGTGTACTAAGACTTTGTTATAACCAGAAAAGCCATATAACAGGGAAATTATGCTGGAACCAACCACCTTCTGTAGAATGTGGTCCATCTTGGGTAGAGAGTAATTGTATTTTAAAGAGGCTTTATTTAGGTTCCAGAAATCAATGCAGAGCCTAATCTCACCAATGTTTTTTTGAGTGCGAACCAAATTGGATACCCATTTGGAATATCTCAAGGGTACTATGATTTTTTCATCATAAATTCTTTTTACCTCTTTTGCAACCAGAGGCATAAGCATTGGATTAATCCTCCTTAATTTTTGTTTAAAGGGTTTATGATCTTCTTTCAAGGGAATTTTGTGTTGTATGATACCAATGTCATAGGATTTTAGGTCCTCATAACTCCAGGTGAAAACATCAATGAATTCTTTGAACAATTTAATGTACTTCAACTTTTTAGTTGGTGGTAAGGATTAAGACAGTTTGATCATTTTGGGTTCTTGTTCAGTCCCAATATTATGTTCCTCAACACCAACTCTAGTGGGTTCAATTTTGGTCTTCTTAGCTACATCATTGAAATCAAATAAATCTTCTAATGGAACAAGCCCTCTAGGTAAGATATTGTCTTTCAGTTGTAAAATATTTTTTTCTTGTTTTTCTTCATCTATTTCATTCAATTATAATTTATTCACACTAGTATGTACAATATCTTATACATCAAATTCTATATCTATATTAGCATCTTCAAATTCATCTTTAGATTGCAAAAAGTTCTCAATCTGGGCATCATCTCCAAAAACCTGCCAGTATCTAATGTTATCAGGTACAATAGGTCTATTTTTCACTTCGACAGTATATGGGCAAGTAGGATGAAATGGTAATTTACAAGTACTTGCCGAAGTAGCAAGACCATCAGGCAAAATGTTTTGATCTCTTGAAACTGCAAACAAACTATATTCAGTAAAAGAATCTAGAAAATCCAACACAACATTTCTATATGCTCTCATCCTAGGATGTTTTGAAGAGTATTCTCCTTTGATTTGTTTTATTACCAACTCAGAATCTCCATGAATGGCAATTCGTTTAGCACCCTACTTCATTAAAAGTTGTAAACCTAAGTTCAAGGCTTTATACTCTGCAACATTATTAGAACACTAGAAATTCAACTTGTATGAATGACCCTTTGAGTGACGAATATATGAATTGGAAACCCATACACTTGCACTTGATCCTTATTTACTCACTAATCCATCAAAACTCAAATTCCATAAAACCTCATCTGAATTATCCTGTTCATTGATTAATGTTTGACATTCCTCAGTGAGACAAAGAGTAGTATTTTGATTAGGAACTTGTTCTTGTGCACTTACATCATTATACAGAATAAATGAGTCAAGATCTGAATGAACATAATATATGGGATAATTGTTAGGTCTTTCCTAAGTTGTGACCATGAATTTCATAAGTTTCTCTCTATAGAGTCTTATTTTCTGACCAAAGACCGAGATTGTTGCATAGGTCATATCCATCTGTAAGGTTCCCTAGAGTTTGGCTCCCCATGAACGGGAAAGCAGCATGCCATATTTGGGAGGTATATCAGCAACAACTATGTCCATAAGTACATTTTGGCTGGTATTTGGACTAAGTTGACACATAAATCCTTTATAAGTCCAAGGCATTACTTGACTGGAATCGAATGAATACATATCTTTATACTTTCTGGTTATATCTAATCCTAGTTTCTCCATGATTAACTTAGGCATAATATTGTGGGAGGCCCCTGAGTCAAGCATAGTGTTGTGTAAGATTTTATCATGAATGGTTAAACTAACATAAAAGGGAGGTACATCTCCCTCTTGAATTTTACCATCAACTTCTGGGCCAAACAATATTTTAGGTTGATCATTTGATACATTGAATGTATCAATGTTTTCTCCTATGCTCAACACTTTCATTACTTGGGATCTATAGGCAGTTTTATTCATTAATTTCGTCAAAGGAATGGGTATTTTGAGTTTTGCCAATTAATTTTTCTATATTAAATGATGTCTGATCTTTATTTAAATTGGCAACATCTTGTTTATCAGCCAAATAATTTTGGGATATGTCTCTTGTTTGGATGTTAGAGGGATCATTAGTTTGAATTGATTTGGATGTAGTATCAGGTTTTTTTCTGGATTGGAACATCAGGATTCTTTCTAGTAAGAATCTCAACGTTCTTCTTGGCAGGTGTTTTAGATGGATTTTTAGCTGGATTATCAGGTGTTTTCATACTCCTAAGGTTGTATTTTTTTATGGAATTCCATAATGGCATTCTCAAAACTTTTCTTGTAATCCCTTGATTCTTCAGGTTCTATTTCATCCTGGGATAATAGGAAAAGGTCTTGTTCTTCCTCAGTAAGAAAAATATAGTCATTATCATTTACTCCCATTAGATTTATTTGAGTGTCCTCTATATCATCAGCTACCTAAACCTCCTCATATGTATAATTTTCTTGGAAACGAGGTTTAACCTGCTGGTCTGGACCTTTTGGGTCCCTTTGTTTGATTTGGGGTTAATCTATTCTATAGTTTGGGATCCTTATTTGCCCAGTTTGATTTTCTCTCAGAGGAGCCCTATCGGCTATGCTTATTCTATCCATCACTGTCTCCACAGTTCTCAGTAGACTGTCTATTTTATAATCAATGGAAGCAGAAGGTGAAGGTTCCTTTTTTATTGTTACTCTTTTTTCAGATTTCAATTTAGCTTTTTTAGCTAATAAATTAGCCTCTACTTTAATCACATTTTTTTGCATTTCCTCTAAGTTTGTGGGATCTATTTCTCTCATTTGATAGGCCATATCAACATCGAATCCTTCTGGGAAATGTATCAGGGCCAAACCCAGGGGTGGTTTAATGGCAGCGGGGATTTCATTGTAAACCTTATTAAACCTGTCACAGTACTCTTCTATAGTTTCATTAGGTATGCTCTTAAGGTTTTTGTAATCATTAAGGATCTACAAAGGGCTCTTTTTAATTTCCCACTGAGTTAGGAAAGATTGGTGAAAAATAGCAAGGTCAATTATACTACCTACTGCTAAGTTTTTGAACCATTTTCTGACCTCTCCACCTAAGCTCTGGGTGAACAGCCTCAATTTTACATCATTCTCATCTACTTCATGAAGATCAAAAAAGTCATTCATTCTATCTATGTGTTGTTGTGCATTAATAACACCAAAACTATCAAATTGGGAATCCTAGTCTGATAGTCTTGGGATATGTCATGCAATTGGGCAGGTAAAACCAAGGGAGCATAAGGAGTAGCCATGATATTTAGTCTTAAGGGAGGGGCAGATATAAGATTTGTGGGAATTAATTGGGTTAATACCATGCAACTATTGGATTAGTAGTAGAAATTACAGATGAGGTATGCCCAACTAATGTTGGATGAACTGATTTGGAAGATGAAGTTGATGCTGCAATGGTAAGAGCAAAAAGTTCAATAGATTGTTGAATGTAAGCTTGATGTACAACCTGATCAAGTGTTGACACAAGATCCTGCAATTTGTCAAAGTTCTGAAGGGCTTGTTGATCCAAATCAGGTTCAACAGATGGTCTTATTGGTTTGTAAGGTTGAAGAATGGATTCATCAACCATTGTTTGATCAACAAAAGTTTCAGACTTAGTCCTAAAAAGACTGTGTTCAAAAGGTAAGTCGAACTAAATATCTTGAATGGTGTCGAAGTTTTCAAGAAGAGAATTGGCCCTAGAAAGGGGGTATTGCTTCCTTGGCTTTCAGCTAAACTTCTTCTTCTTAGTATCTTTTCAGGATTGTCTAAAATTTCAGGTGGGTCTGGATCAAGATTGGCTCGGGTATGAATTCTTTTTGGAGCCAGATATTTAAAAATGAAAAACAACCTCTAATCCTTTATTTCCAATATTTTTATCATTAGACTTCTTGAAATAAATATGCATAAAGTAGGGAAATAATCTTATGATAATGAAATGAAGGATTATTTTTAGGTCCCCAGTATGGTCGCTAGAATATTAGCACTCTGTAATTTTCTGAGGTTGTAGAAGAAAATTGCAAAGGTAACCACAAACCTACTTTGGAAGCTGGGATCTAGCCCTATCAACGTCAAAGAGGGCTCTCTTTGTAATATTTAACTTTGTTGGATTGAATATTAGGCTAGTTATGAATTTTAAGGTTTGATGTGTATTTGAATGGTTGGTTGATAACTAGATTACCATTGGGCTATGGAGTATGTTGCCTAAATTACGAATCGATTGCAGTGTCTATAGATAGATCTCATAGGGAAGGGTAACCAAACTAAATTGATTTTTTTAGTTTATGAGATGGGGAAGGAAGAACAGATTAAGATTCACTTTACATATAGAGCATTATTACCTAAATTCTATATTTAAAGATCATAAGAAAACATTTAAATTATTCGTAGTCAGGAGCAGAGTGTAGATTTAAACAAATTATGTCCTTTACTTATGTATTGAATAATTCATATTAAGAAACAAAATGTGCTATAAACATAGAAATATAAACACATAAGACGATAGAGGCACTTCACCAACAACTTGACACAAGAATCCTGTGAAAGAGCTTTCTATATTTCTGGTAAATCCATTGATGCTTCAGCAATATACAATAGTATTCTTTTGTTCAAAAACCAACATCTGATACTTCTGAAGATGATGTATTTATAATTAATTTAGAGAAATATCCTGTCAAACTGACTAAGATGTATCTAAAAATAATTAAACTGAATCAATTTAACTTATTACAAAGATATCAGGGAAATTTGAACTGTCTGAAGTGGTGGCACTGAATTGGTGGAATAGTTGGTTGTCTAGCCCTCGAATTCTGCATGTTCTATTGGCACTGAGCTGTGTAGCCAAATCTAATGTTTACTCCAATAATTCACATACTTTATTGCAATGTTGTTCACTCGGGATAGTCATCTTCAGTAACTTTCTGTACACTTGATCGACTTTAGTATATTTAGCAAATGTCAGTTTGGTAATGAATAGGCTTTTAATTGCATACTGAATGTCCAGGTCATATGCCAATGCTTCCAAGAACGTCTATCCTGTCATATTAAATCTTCTAGATGCAACCTTCAAACTATCTCTTGCCTTGGTCATTATTTTATCACCGTAATAATACCACATGTTGAGCTTATCATTAATAACTAATAAATTTGGAAGTCCTTTATTATAAAGGGGTTCCAGCTTGGAGAAGAATTTATGTACACAAGTGTCCATAATCTGACATTTTTCTTCAATCTATCTCATTAGATTTCTCTTAGTCAACACCTTCCTCGCTTCCAATATTGTTTCTCTTCTGTCCTCAATCTCCAACTCTTCTAATTCTTGTTTGTTTTTGGAGTTAAGGAATTTGATGAGCTCAGTGGCCTCACTCGGTTTGCCTCCCAACTTATTTTTGACTTGTTCAATGGCTTCATTGTACCGTTCAATCAACGCTTATTGCTCAAAAATTATTTTTATTGAAGGACAAATGTCCATCATGTCTTCATTGATGCATTTCTAGATATTATCTTTTACCTGTGCCAATGTATTATCCATGGGACTGTATTTTTTCATCTTCTACAATCTCCGGGACAATGTTTGGGATTTATGGATTTCTGTTAGCAAAGCATTTTCAAATCTTATTTTATGTTCTTGTAGGACTTTCACCTCCTGTCTTAGTTTCTTTATCTCTTCTCCCTATATAGACATGTTTTCCATGGATTCAACCAACTTAACTGAATTATCTGCAACTAATGTGGGAAGTACTGTAGAAGAGGATGTTTATGGTGTTGTGAACACTATTCCTTTTCTTTTATCGTCATGTCCATCTCTACTTCCATCTCTTTGACCTATGCACTCTGTTCCACTAGAAGCTTAACCATCTCTTCTTTTTGTAGCTCTATCTCTCCTAACTCCCTGGCTTGTGGATCTTCAATTGTAGGCAGCTTCAATTGCTTCTTTAGGGCTACTATGTCATCATTTTTCTTCTTTATTATCTCTTCCATGGATTTTGAATTATCGGGATCAAAGCCTCCTTTGATCACCATTTCCTCCAAGTATTTGATTCTGTTGTATTTAGCAAGAGAGGACACTTTCTCCAGTTTAAGCTGAGACTGCACATTGTTTAAAGAAAGTTGTTGTTTGGAAGCAATGATAGTAGTCTGTGTGAAGGTTGAGTACACCATTTCTCCAGTCTGCCTGTGCATATCGATTTGATCCAAAGGATGAACATACTTTGCCTCAAAATCAATGGTAGTTTTGTTTGAAGTCTGTTGTTGACTTTATTTGTGGGACTTGGGCCTGCAAGAATGACATATGCATTCTTCCCTTCTCTGTGTCATATGTTGAAATAAGCCTATGCTGGATGGAGGAAGACTACTTCCTGATATGAGCAGAGATATTGCCATGAATGGCTTCATTCCTCTGTTTAATCTCTTTATATCTCTGGAAAATATCCATCTGCCTCCGTTCTGTAGATGACTCTGGTGTGTGAGGTATCGTAGCTGGAATCTCTTTAGTAGCCGAGGATGATGAAGACACTATGGTACCACTATCCAAATTAAAAGTTTGAAAGCTTGAGAGTACAGTGGTACCCTATGTTTCCTCCAGTGGTGGGAAGTCTATTTTAGAGCTTATTTTAATCTTCTTTGTATATATCTTGAACTCTTTGGATGAGACTTCTGTAACTAATGGAGAGTCCTCCTCTCTCAGTCTCTTATCTGTCTTTTCTCTGGATATGGGAGCCTCTGAAGCTATTCTATAAAGTACATGCTCTTTGGCCTCCTGCAATGTGTTTTCTACCCAAATGTGTTGGTTCATGTACTTCTCTATTTCTAGCCTTTGGGTATGCACATAGGGAGTTTCTTTTTGTTCCACTCTTAACTTATAAATTACCCCAAAGGGGTCATAGGACCAAGTAAAACTAAGAGGGAAATTCATTTCTTTTAGCAGGAGCTCTACTTCCTCTTCTACTACTCTACTGTTGCAGATGAAAGGTCTTATATGTGTCTTAATTCGAAACTGAGACTTCTTCTTGGCTGCCACGAAATGGATGTTGTCTGAGTGAATTATTTTCCTGATGTACTCCAAGGAAAATATTCTCATTGGAAGGTACTTGGGTAGCTTATATGGTGGCATCTCTGGATCATAAACTCTGATTTCTGTAAATTTCTTTTATAGGTACCAGTCTCTTGTCTTCACTTGTTCACTGAGCTATAAAACTTTTTGAATATCCTCATTGATCCTTGGAATTTGCTGGCCACTCAGTAAACAAGTTGTTGGATACACAAATTGATCAATAAACTATGTAAAGCTGAATTCTGTGATTGTCTTCTGATTACGAAGGTCTAGAAGAAAATAGACTGCGGCTCTCCTTGTTGATCAAGCTTCTACACTGCAAAGGGAAACCTATCTGTTTGGAAGAAAATGAACATATACATAAGAATAGAAGAATATTGGAACATTCCTTCAGTTAGAAACTGAAGGAATTGTTCATGAATGACATCTACTAAGAAGTGACCATAGTCAAAGGTGACTAAAAGTCCTTCTGTAGAAAGGGTAGATAGAAATCCTAAAATAAGTTCATCTACCCATTCATCTGAATAGTAACCAAATATGGATGATAAGACAAAGATAATTTGTCTGGTGCTTTGAGGTAACAAAGAAGAGGGATAAGGGGGATTTTTCTTGGGAAGTTGAGAGTCTTCTGGGAGGAAAGCTTCAAAAATCCTAGCTCTTTGGGGGAAGGTGAGCTTCTGATAGATTTCTATGAGAGATTTAAGGGTAAAAGGGGTGAGGGAATCACTATAGGGGACCTGAACATTTGGTTTATGCTATCAGATGTAATGGTGAAAAGGATTTCACCATTGGGAGAAATATTAGCCCTATTAACTAAAAGGTAAGAGGCATGAAATTTTAGGAAGATTTCGGGAAAGTAATAATATTAGGGGAAAACGAATAGGGAAAGTTTGGACTTTCAAAGGCTGATTTCATCGGATTGGTCGAGGTAGTTATCACGAAACCAACAACGTAATTTGAAGAGGTTGAATTCACACCGTGTCTTGGATATATTATAGTCTATGTCAGCAAGTGGGATGTGGTCTAAATCCACAGGGGGAGTAAGCATGGGATTCACTGCAAGGGAAACTTTGGGAGTCATTGTGGTAGCAGGATGAACGGGGGAGATTTTGATAGAAGGAATCTACAGAAGGCTTCAAGAATGTCGGGAACTTTAGGTGAGAGTACCTCTGTAAATTAATTAGAGACAAGAAGTAGATGCGAATGGCTACTGGGAGATAAGTGCGAAACAAAGGGTGGGAGTGATGTTCATAAGGCAAAGACGAAAGGATGTAACCGTGGGTGAAAATTTAACTTTATAGACCACAGACAAAGCGGAACCGTTGGATTAACGGTCGCAAGATGCATTAACTTAGTAATGGAATGGATGAACGGGAAGAACAGTAATGGGCTGGTGCAACGATCACTGACGTGGTAGATTAGGATACGCAGACGAAAAGAGTGGGACCATTGGCAGGAGCGACGGAAGGAGGGACATGTGGAGTCATTGGAATGGTGGTTAAGGAGGGACATGGAGGGTGAAGATTGGTAGGAAGGCAGGTTGCGACAGGAGTCGAAAACCGCTTTTGAGGGGGTAGGCAGTATGTTGTATGAGTGGGGAGGGGGTCCGAAATCATTAGGAGAGGACACGTAGGGGGTGAAAAACAACGTTTTGGACCCCCCCCGGGGTCGTTAAGGAGTATCCTACGGGGGGTTCCGAAATCACTTACAGGCCGTCGGATCGGAGTGGGAGGATGACCGAAGAAGGTTTTATGTGCGAAGTTTAATGCTGGTCTGTCCCACATAATATTTTGGCCATGTGAATTTTACACCAAAGTCCAAACTTTAGAAAAATGAACCAATCAGCTAATTACATTGAAAAGTCCACTTTTTCCTAGGCTAATTCAATTTTAAAGCAATAAGGGTGCATTTAAACGTGCAAACCCTATCTATTTTTTAATTCTTAAAATACTACGACTATTTATTTCAAACCACTAAACTAATCTAATCAACTACATTAATCAAGACTAAATTGTTGGATTAACTTATTCACCTATTCTACCTATCTAATCTTAGCCAAGATTACACTGTTTGGCTAAGTTATTTACTCTAATCTAATTAACATAAATTAAAACTTGCTTGAACATGATTAAACTGTATGTTTCAAGCAGAAAGTTATTGTGGCATTTAGACAAGTTGCACACAATTTCATGAATTTATTCTTTACAAAACCAGTAGACTAGTAGTGGCACTTAAACTAGCATCACTTTCACATTTATTCATTTTTTGTGGGGTTCTTTTATCATTTCTTTTCTTTTTCCTTTTTCTGTATTTATACCCTCTTTTCATTTTTTATTTTCATTTTTCTATCTTTTTTTGGAAATCATTTGTAGTAAGAAATATTATTTACAATCTGAAATACTGAAAGCAATTATTCAATGATCATTTGATCCTTTAAATTATAGGACCCTAACTCCTACTAACTTTGTCACCAGGTTTGGAGATTGTGCCAAACTTAACTATGCACCAAAAGGATCTCCAACCCTTTTATCTTTACACATTTTGAATTTTGGGGTCCATAGATTTGAGTGGAAAAAACTTTTGATCTAGGAGGCCATTTGCAGACTTCCACATACCATTGGAAATTTATTTTTGAGCACTATGCAGTTGTACCATCTCCAAAAGTATCTAACCTGACCTCTTGAGGAAGAATATCCTCTAAATTATGGCACTCCCAACCATCATAGCCTTCATTTTATGGATTCTCCAATAAGCCTGCTACTATGATGATACTCTATAAGGGAATGCAGCAACCATGAGACTCTCATTGAGCTTATGAAAACATATGCTACCACCAACCTCGATGCTAATATAGTTGAAATCAATGCCAATAAACTTACCAACTGTTAGACAATGCCAATTGTCCAACATATCTCTCCCATGGCTATTGACATCAATTCCAACACACTCATTTCCACTAGCCATCTAGGCAATTCCAATTGTCCAACACCCGGAAGCCTAGAGACCTATTTAAAAAGGTTACAGGATTGCATTAAGATAGGGTAGCAGAAAAGCTAGAATCTCGGAAGGCCCAAAAGCCATGAGGTTTATTTAAAAAAAGTTACAGGATGGAATTAATTTGAGGAAGCAGGAGAAGTACCCGGAAGCCCAGAGCCTTATTTAAAAAGGTCACGGGATTGAATTAAGTCAAGGTAGTAGGAAGCCCATAATCCCAAAGGTTTATTTAAAAAAATTTGCGGGATGACATTAACCTGAGGTAGCAGGAGCAGTACTTAGAAGCCTAGAGGCTTGAAAACCTGGAAGCTCATAAGGAATAAGGGAAAAGAAAGGATAAAGCACCAAACTTTTGTGGCAAGTAACAAAGATAGGTGAAATTAGTTCTTGTTGACATTTGACAGTCTATCAAATCTCAATAGGTGTGCCTGGGACTTGGTTTTGTGAATATTTCACGTGTTTTGGTGGCCAAGGGCCTTTGAACTATGAACAAAGAAAATAACCTAGGGCAAGTGTTTAAAGGGCTTAGGGTGAATAACTGACATTGGAAGTGGTGCACTCTAGTTGGACATTACTCGGGAGCCCAGAAGCCTATAATTCTTGTGAAATGGCATTTCAATAAAAGTTACGAGCACCAGGGCATCCAATATCTATCTCTGTAACGACATATGCCTAAAGGTATGGATGAGTCGAAATATATTTGGCCTATGTTTCATACTTGGTAGTGTATCATAGTCATGAATGAGTCTGTAGCTCCAGGGCATAGTATACAAAGTACGAATGGGTCAGTAGCTAAAGTAAATGTGCACAGAGAGGTTGGTGCCATTGTATTAATAGTCACTGCTGAAACAAGCCTCTTTTGTTTTCACTTGCAAGCCAAGAAAAATTTAATGAGGATGATGACTTAGGGACTGTTGGGGAAATTATATCTGTTATAATTGCAACATCAAATTATCAATTCGAGGTTGTAAGACTTAGAGGCACAAGCGCAGGTAATGCAGGATCAGAGCGTCTAACCTAAATTAACATCAAATTCCTGTTTCTGAATTAAGCAAAATGAAAATAAACAATTTTAATCTCAATCTAAGTAAATCAATCAAATTTAATCTCAAATGTAGGTAAAACTTAACCGAAATTCAAACAATAAACTTTAGAAATCTGAAATCAAACAAAACTAATTATCATTTGAACAATTTCAATCTTAATCTAAGTAATGGAAATCTTAAATCAAACACTAAGATCTATTTAATCTAAGTGCAATAATCTTAAATCAATCGAGACTAAATCAAAATAACATCAAACTTATGCTAAATCTCAATCCAATAGAATTCACTTTCACTCAAACGATGTTAAACTAAGGCAATAATTCAAACAGGATTGCAACTGATCTAATTCTCGGGATCACACAAAACAATAAGCACTCAAACTAATCTCTATCATCACTTTGCAATTGCTTCAAAGGTTTTGCAATTGCTTCAAAGGAAACTAAGTAAACCAAGAATCTAATTGACATGCTTTCATATCTAAAATACTACAAAATAAGAAACTATTTTATCCTTATATTACTTTAATCAAACTCAATAAATCATTCAAACATAAGTGCATTAACCAACAATTATATCAATAACTAATTACAATTATAGTGAATTTCAAAACTAAACTACAACTCCAAACAATGATTTAATGGTCTCGTTGCATTGATTTCAAATACTTGATTGCCAAAACACAATGTTACAAGAAATTATATTGAATCAGTAAGGTACGAAATCGATTTTAATTCATATCTAAAAGAAATAAAGTTATCGATCTCTTGTTTATCCAATTAAGAGGCACCTTTGAGTATTCCAATCGTAAACCTATAACAAAGGGATTATTTATGCAATATTGATCAAGACAATTCATTAGCTCGCAACAAGTTGAAGATGATATGTCTATTTAATTTCAAGAAAAAAACAAATTATAGTCTTATGTATAGAATTGAAATTTTTAGATCTAATTAACTAATGCTTTCAAAATAAAATCCCTACACCTAGATCTAAATCAAACATGCTACCTCTATCTTGTGATGCTTACAAAACTTTCTTCCAAGCGGTGGTGAGCTCTTGCCACTCCCATAGAAAGTTTAAATTAACACAATACTCTTTTAAAAATAAAAAACACATTAATACTTACAACAAATTGAGTGCAAAATCAGAATTGTATTAAAGTTCAAAATAGAAATTCATATGCATACATCCTTGTTGGTCCTTCTGAGGAAAAGCCAAAAAAGTATTACAATAGTCCTTTCTTCTATTCTATCCTTCCCTCCTTTACACAGGCCATGGCTAAGCCATTTATAAAATTTACAAGGCAAATTTGTCATTTTCCTTAATTCTGGAAAATTGCATATTTTTAACAAATTGGCCTCAAAGATATTGTCATATATTCCGAACCATGGCGAATTTCGGAAAAAGGTTTGGAGGGAACCTAACTTGTCATATTTTCAACAAAAACCTCTCTTATATTTGTCTCATTCAACTCCATATCCTCATAAAGCATGCCTGAAGTTGGTTGTTTGGCTCTTTTTGCAAGATTCTAGAATTATGGAAAAACAATGTTTTTTATGAAACATCCTTAAATACCCGCATGTAACTTTTCAACCAAATAAAATCTTGAGAAATGGTTTCAGATATAGATAAGTTGTTATATTAAAAAAAAAAAACTCATTTTCTCAGATTTTCTAGATTCACCTCCAGCTGCATGCAAATCGAGGTCAAACTTGGCAGTTTGAAAACTGTGTGGATTTTGAGCAGATTTGATGATTTTCTTATAGATACCCACATGTACGACCCGGGTGAAATCCAACTCATGGGAAGGTTTTAGAACATCATTTTGGACAATAACCTTCCTTAGTTTTTTCCTGAAGCGTGTCGACATGTCGAAGCTTCAAATTGGATATTTTCACCTATAGGCTTGTGAAGAATTTTGGCAATGGAACCTAGCGGCAAATGAAGCTAGCAGAAACCGTCATTAGCAAATCATGAATAAATCATCTCTAATCATATAAATGCTAAGAAAACTAATGATAATTAACCATGAAATGTAGGATATGAATTAACGATAAGTGATGGAATTATGTTGTGAAATGAGTGTAAAAGTGTCGAAATTTGGGTTATGAATAATCGTTTTGTATGATGGAAAAATGGTCATGTTGGAGGCCCAACAGGGACACTGTACAAGTTATTTTATGAGCTCTAATGGCATGTTACAACTAGAGAAGGATGAAGAGACATACCTGAAGTACATTATCATCTCTATGGGCATTTAAGAGGAATGGAGAACCAAGTTATCTGTGTAGGTTGAATTCAATAGAGGTACTTTTTGAGTGTGTAGGGTAGACTGGGATTAAATTCTAAATTATAGAGTATCCATAGGTGCCCATTCTTATATTTGATCTTGCAATTTTGATGGAACAACAACAGATAGATCCATGCAGAAGCACGCTATCAGGAACTAAGTATCAAAGACAATAGGACGACAACAAAGAAAACATTGACCTTTGCGCATAAGAGGAACAAAAATTAGGATTTCCTTTGAGAAATGTGAGGGATGTAGCAGTAGTGTTGAGTCAAAGTAAGTGAGGAGCAGAGAGCTAAGTGCCAAGAGTTAATTTTGTTTACAATAGAGCAGAGGGGTAAGACTAGAGATTTTCGAGTAGTGGAGTTGCAAAGATAAAGGGAAGGATCTGGTACAATAGAAAAATATATTTATATTTCTAAGCATATGTGTTAGACTTTGTTTTTATTTTGAAATCGTATGAAAAGTAGATCAGTGGCTAGAGCAGGCAGTAGTCTGCACTCATAAAAGGTGGGTGCCTCTTGGAAAGTGTTGGCCTGCTATCTTAAAGGGGTTAGGGCATCTTGTGAGTGGGTGCTCACAAACAACTTAATGTAATTATGTGGTTTCTTAATTTACATCAGAATAACAAACAGATTGGTGTTTTCCTCCCTTTTGGTTTCCATGTAAAAATACCTATGTCAATATGTGTATGTTTCTCAACTAATGAAATGTGTGCTCATGTGAATGGTTTGCTTTACTATACATTCATATTGTAGTCTGAATGCTATTGCAAATAACTAGTATATGTCAAATTAAATATAAGAATTGATCTTAAATATTAATAAAATCACTATTATTGATTCAACCCCCCCTCTTAGTAATTCCTTATTCTAACAAATGGTTTCATATCCAAGTTCCTTTAGGAACATTTTAACCACTGGAAGGTAGATTGTCTACGAAAGAGAGTCAAGATGCTTACTCAAGTAAGATATAAATCTTTGATGGGACAAACTATGCTTTTTGGAAGATTAGGATGGAAACCTATCTTACGTCCTTCGAGATAGATGTTTGGAGCTATGTGTTGGTAGATTATGATGTTCCTAATGTCCCTCCAATAGATGCAGACAGTAAAAAGGTGTATGGAAATAATGTTAAAGCCAAGAATGGAATTCTCTTTGGACTTATTCAATCTGAACTTGTAAAAGTTATGCACTATAAGTCTATTAAGGAAGTATTAGTCAAGATCAATCAAATTCATGAAGGAGATAATAAATTTAAGTAGGAAAAACTTCAAACATTTAAAATAAGGTTTGAAAGATTAAGAATGAGTGAAGAAGAAAGCAGAATACTTCCTCATAGTTGATGAAGTAACAAATATGATTAAAGGACTTGGTAAAGTTATCAAAGAAGATATAATTGTTCAAAATGTATTAATATATTTGCTTATGAAATTTAAGGCAAAAATATATGTCATTGAAGAGATGTATGATCTAAAATGTCTCACAATGGACTAGTTGCTTGGTACTCTCACAACCTATAAGATCATAGTAGGAAAAGAGAAGTTTGAACCAAATGTGGCAGCTTTCAAGGTATCCAAGAGGGCTAAGGAGCACAAATAGCATTAGGATTGCTGCATCTTCGAATCTAATCAGGAGTTGGATCACTTTTCCAGGAAACTAAAGCGTGGCTCAGGAAAGTATAAAGGGAAGTTGCCCCTCAAATTCCTTGATTGTGGAAGAGTTGAACATTTTTTATCCAAGTGACCTTACAAAGAAAGGATAGAAAAGTAAGATGATTAGAAGTTCAAAGGAAAATCTCAGAAACATCAAAAGAAGAGGCTCTCTAAGAAGAAGGGGCACTACTCCAAAGAGGATAACTCAACCCCAAAGTCAAATAGTGAAAACTCCTCAGAGGATGAGTCATGTGAGTGGTTACTCATGGAATTTGGAGTTGACTATAAGAAACAAAATATTACAGACTTTCAAAAAAAGAAGAAGAAATAGGAGTGATGGACTTTGAAGGGGAACCCATCAGTGCTCTTGATGAGTTAAAGAAGGCTAGAAGATAGAAAATCAACTAAAAGAGTAGTTTCAACATGCTGAAGAAGGTCTGTATAACTTAGACAATGAGGAATATGTTTATCAAAAATAAAAACTTGAAGAAGCCACTAAAAGTAGATACAACTTAGCTCTTCGACTAGAAGAAAAATAAAAAACATGTGAAAAACTAGAAGAAGAGAAAAGACATGTTGTTCAAATTAAAAAATGAGATGATCCCAGAGACATGCAAAGAAGAAATTTTTTCCCTGAAATTCAAATTAGAAGAAGTGAAATGAAAAGAAGAAGTTGTTAATGATCTATTCCATGAATGGGAGGAAAATTGTGAGAGTCTCGAGGTATAAGTTGTCTCTCTAAGAACGGATCTTGAGAGACTGGATACTGAGAAGGGTGTAAATGAAAAGTTTGCAGAAGAGAAAAGAAAGTTAGATCTCCGGAAAACAAGACAAGTATGGGATATTCTAGACCAAATGAATCTTCTATGAGAAAGATGAACTTTAGGTCTGCAAGGTTTGAGGAACCTCAAAGCTATGCAAAGGTTCTTCAGGAAATAATCAATGAAGATAAAATGGTAGCAAGCAAGAGAGGATCCCATCATTGGAATGAGAATTCCAACCTCTCAAAGGAGCCATACCGACAAAGAATGAATCAATCAACAAGACAACAGAGGTACCTTCATGTACAAACTCATGAACTTTCCAACTTTAGGTACTCTAATTTATTTTATGGTCATTATTATAAATTCCATATCTTTGGACATAAAGCTATTGATTGTAGAAGAGTCAAAGTTTAAAGAGATGAAAATTTCATACACAATAAGTAACAGAAGTATATATTTCAAAACTCTCCTCCCAGAAATAGAAATCTCTTCTCTCCCCTAATGTATGATGGTGAGTGCTTCAAATGTAAAACAATATTTGAGTATTCATCTAAATCCCAAAATGCTTGTTAGCCATCCTTTCCAAATATAAGAAGAATTGGAAACGTAAGTTTGGAAAGAACATGGAATGTGGACTTGATCTGTTAGCACAAGATCAAAAAGATGTATGATATGTGAATAGTGGTTGCTCCAAGCATATGAATGAGGATAAAAGTACATTATGGTCTCTAAAATAAAGTGACAAAGGGAATAATGTCACATTTGGAAACAATGCCCCAACAAAAATTAAGGGTAACGACATAGTTTGTCTTGATGAAAATACTAAAAGTAAAAATGTATTTTATGTAGAGGTCTCAAGAACAATTTGTTTAATGTGAGCCAATGTGACCTTTCAATCCAAATATTGTGAGATCTGACTTGAAAATAATGGAAAGTTGGTGGGAAAGGTAGTCAGATTGCACAATAATGTACACATGTTTGATGACTCGAGCAAGAAAAATGAAGCTCGGTTATGGCATAGGAGACATGGTCATATGAAATTTGACGGTCTGATAAAATTCAGCGAGATAGGAGTTGTAAGAGGATTTCCAAGACTGTTAAGGCTTGGTAATTTAATCTTCAAGTCTTCTCAATTTGGTAAGTAGACCAGAACTCATTTCAATACAAAGGAGTTCTCTTCATCTAAACCTATGGAGCTAATTCACACTGATATTTGCAACCCAACCAAGACAAAAAGCCTAAGAGGATAAAGGTTTTTTATGTTTCTTATTGATGATTTTACCAGAGCCACATGGATAATTCTCTTAAAAGAAAAATCAAAATCTCTCAAACATTTAAAGCTTAGGTAGAGAGTGAGAAAGATTTAAATATCAAATTCTTAAGATCAAACAAAGAGGGAGAATACACTTCAAGAGAGATTGAAGAATACTATGAAGGGCATGGCATAAGGAGGGAGTATTTTGTGGCTAAAACTACATAACAAAATGGAGTAATAGAGAGAGAATAGAATGATTCAAGAGATTTCCAGAGCTATGATGGATGAAGCAGATGTACATCTCACCTTTTGGGGAGAGCCAACACAAGCAGTAGTGTACCTAGAAAATAGAACACAACTCAGGCCTAACAGTGATAAGACTCCCTACAAGTTATTGAAGAGGAAACATGCATCAGTAAAACACCACAAGTTTTTTTGGAGAAAATGGTTTATCAAAATAAATGATAAAAATCCTAGAAAGTTTGACTATCGTGCTAACGAGGGTATATTCTCGGGTACTCAACCCGAAGTAAAGGATACAAATGCTACAAAAAAAGGATAAAGAGAGTTGAGGAATGCATTGATATAGTAATGGATTAAATAGAACCACAATTCAAGTCTTCCAAAGGAAACATGAACACAAATGGAGAAGAAGGTACAACCACCTGATTCTTAAATCAAGCATAAACAAAGGAAGATGATGAACACGAATAAATAAGTACAACACCAAGGTCCAAAACTCCCTCAAGGTACATAGAGAAACAACATACAGAAACCTAAATTATTGGTGATCAAATACTTGGTATTCAAATTAGGAGGACATTGCTTGGCATCCTAAGCTGCACAAACCTTGCTCTACTATCTCAAATTGAGCCCAATAATCTCAATAAAGTGAGGATAAGTCCTAGATAAAGGAAATGAATGAAGAGTTGGATCAAATTAAGAAGAATGAAACTTGGGATCTTGTTCCAATACCCAAAGAGAAAAATGTCATAAGCACCAAACGTGTCTTAAAAAATAAGCTAAATGGGCAAGTTCAAGTGGTTAGGAAAAAGGCTCACTTAGCCTGCAAAGGATATGCCCAAATAGAGGGAGTAGATTTTGAAGAAACCTTTGCACTTGTAGCAATATTAGAAGCTATCAAAATGTTTCTTACTTTTTCCAGTCATAAAAAAATCAAGGTGTATTAGATGGATGTGAAGTCAACCTTTCTCAATAGAGATCTAGAAGAAGAAATTTGTATTGAGCAACCCGAGGGGTTCATGCTCATAGAAAATGAATGGTTATTGTGCAAAATTATAAAGGCCTTATATAGACTCAAATAGCCCCCCAGAGCCTCGTATCCAAGACTAGATATATACCTTCAACAACAAGGTTTTAGGAGGGGAACTATAGATAGAAATATGTATATAAAATTTGAAGATGACCACCTATTGATTGTGGTAGTGTATGTAGATGACATAATATTTGGAAGTGATATGGAGAAGTTGGGACATTAATTTGCAAATTGTATGAAGACAAATTTTGAGATGTCCATGATAGGAGAAATGTTTTCTTTCCTCAGACTGCAAATTTCTCAATCAAAGGATAGGGTATTCATCTCCCAATCCAAATATTTACGAGAAACTCTAAAGAAATTTGGACTAGAAGATTGCAAGCCAGTTACCACCCCCATGGTTACAGGTTGTAAGTTATGTAGAGAAGATGAGATGCCTCTGGTAAATCAGACCATCTACAGATCGATGATAGGAATATTTTTTTATCTCATAACATCTAGACCATACATCATGCAAGAAATAGGACTAGTGGCCAGATGTCAATCCTGCTCCCCGTGAAAACCATGTCATTGTTGTAAAAAGGATTTTCAAATATTTGCAAGGCACAGTAGACTATGGGTTGTGGTATGCTAGAAGCAGAGAGTTTAAATTAAAGGCCTATACTGATGTTGATTGGGTAGGAAACATTGATGGCAGGAAGACAACCTTTGCTGCAAAATTATTTCTAAGAGATTACTTAGTGTCCTAGGTCAACAAGAAATAAGACTCCATCTCTCTATCAATTGTTGAAGCAAAGTATATTACAGCTGCCACTTGCTGCTCACAAATTATCTAGATGAAGTATACCTTGAAGGACATTAAGGTAGAGTTGACTGATCCAATTCCAATCATGTGTGACAACACTAGTGCTATCAACATCTCTAAGAATCCTATCATGCACTCAAATACCAAGCACATTCCTATCAAGTTTCATTTCTTAAGAGAACAAGTTGTTTCTAGTGTTGTTCGACTTGAATATGTGGCCACTAAAGAGAAACTTTCATACATATTTACTAAACCACTTGCAAAAGATCCCTTTTTGTATCTCTGGTAGAAGATAGGAGTTGTGACTCCTCCTCCCAAATGACTCAATTACAATGAGTATTGGAAACTACCCAAATTGAAGGATTAATTTAAGAGTAGGCTATAGTGTTACAAGGAGTGACTTTAGAAGGATCATTTTCCATTAATGGCAAAGGGGGAGAAGATTAGTAATGCCAAGGAGAAGAATAATGATGGATAAAACCATGTCTGGTTTCAGGGGGAGCTTAGTTTGTTGCCATCAATGCCAAAGGGGGAGATTGTTGGATAGTTGGGATTGTCTGAATAGATAGTGTCATCTAGTATGTTTTCATTGATGTCAATTAGACTAAAATTGAGGTTATAAGCAGCAGATGTTTGCATTAATAAGCATGTTGTTCAGGGGGAGTCCCATGGTTGCTACAATATTTTGTAGAGAATCATCATAGTATCCAATGTAGTGGAGAAGACATAAAAAGATGACTATGATGGCTAGGGACTCTTATAATTTGGTGGAGATTATGTCTCAAGAGATCGACTTAGTGTCTCCTGAAAGTGGCATAGTTGGAAATTGTTTTGAAATATATTTCCAAAAATATGTGGAAGCCTACAAATGGCCCTTTGGATCAAATGTTATGGTTAGTTAAAGTAAGAACCTTAAGCCATAAGGAGCAATGCCCAGAACCTCGAAAGACCTAATAGTTTGGAGAGTTATATAAAAAGGTTATGGGATTGCGTTAAGTTAGGGTAGTGGGAAACCTAGAATCCCGAAAGGCCCGTGTTGGTAACGGGCCCCCTAGGGTCAATTTTGGGGTTAAAAGCCCAAGTTTTGGGGCTAAAGGCCCAAGTTTTGTATAAAGAATATAAAGTCTCCACATTTTTTGGTTGTGGATCACGAAGATGTAAAGAGTCATCAAGGGTCTCTGCCCTTAGTTTATGTAATTTGTGTTAGCTTTATGAGATCCACCCTTAGTCTGCTGACCATGGGAATGTATAAAAAGGAGAGTCTTAGAAGATTCTAAGGTAGTTCTTAGTAGTTTTTGGCAATTAATTGATGTAATGGGTTTGTGAGAGCTAAGCGCGAAGAGTCTTAGCGTAGGAAAGAGGCTGTGCAGCTGAGTGCGCAAAGGCCTAGGGTAGAAGTCTGTAGCTGAGTGTGTGGAACCCTGCAGCTGCATGTGCAAGGTAGTTAGAGTTTGTAAAGGAGATCTGAACATCAGTAAAGAGAATTATTCTATACCTGTGTATAAGCTATTGTACTTATGTTATGAATGTATGTGATTATGTTATGTTGAATACTTGGTTTATGATTTGATTTTGTATTGATGCACGAATCTATGTGTTTTACTTTGTTATATGAATGCAAGTAAGAATATTTGTTTACTCGAAGATAATCATAATACATGTTGAATTTATCCACCACCTAAGCTAATCTAGGTAAATACAGTAGTAAGAGTAGTCATAGAGGTGCGTAAGTGTCTGAATTGCCTATTTAGGGTACACAAAGGACGATCGCAAACCTTCGCTAAGGTCTCGAAGCCGAATAAGAGAAGTATATCGAGAAGCACTAAAGGGCTTATCGGTCTGTGTGAAGGAAGGGTTAGGGTAATAAACGAAATCACTACCATCTCAGGGTATAGAAACTTGGTTCTTGCATCCCCCCATATTTCTTCGGGTGAGACTTCGATCCGCGCTCCACGGATTAATGCCGAAAGGGCTAGTAGTGTAGGGATTTTCTTGGCTAATTAAAGCTGAACCTGGGTTAGGGCCCATCAAGCCAACAAATGGTTTTGTTCTCGGGATCAAGATCTGCATAAAGAGATGTGTGATGCCACATCACTAGAATCCAACTAAGAAAGAGATCAAAGACTGGTTAGATAGAAATATCCACGAATTCGCGGCACAAGAGAACATGAATCCATGATTGACGAAAGAACAATGGTTGGACAGATACGTATACACAGAGATACATGAGATCTTCTTCTGTTCCTTCCTTGTCGAGTTGTACGAGTGGATCGCGAAATTGGCAGATGGCCAAGGAAGGTGGAGGCTTGACAGTCCAATAGTTTGGAACCTGAAGTTAGTGCAGCGATTAGAAGCCTCTAAAGATAAGATCACACGTTTTGTCAATCATTGGATTGATTGTATCATAGGAGGGTTCATGATAGAGTTCGCGGTCGATACCTTGGTTAGTTACAGCGAAGCAGGGCACCACTTCTTCAAGCGGTCACGAGGTAAGTATTTAAAGTCTTTAAATACCCTGATTAAGATGCTATTATGTGAAAAGAGGGTTATGCAACTACGTGATGTTTGGGGCTATGCAAAGTGGAAGGACATTTAGGAACAGAGGAAAACCAGGTCCTGAATATAGCCCGCTAATTAGACCTCCTTTGAGTGACGACGAGGAAGCAGCACAAGCTTCTCCATAGAGTGTTGTTCAATTGAAAAAGCAAGGGTTCCCACAAATAACCCATCCACCCACACTGCCTCCATCTTCACCTTCGCCGCATACACCTTTGCCTACACCACTGCCACCTCCGCCACCGTTCAGTATGGCGAACTCAGTAAAGCTACCTGTGTTCAATGGCTTGAGAAATGAAGATCCGGACTAGTTTTGGTTCGTCGCCAAGGCTGTATGGGAAGCTTGGGGCATGACGGATGATCAAATGAAGAAAGAAAAATTGGTTAGTGCTTTGTAGGATCTCACACTAACATGGTACATTAAGTACTGCACTGATAACCCGACATATACATTGGGAGATATCTAGACCATGCTGAATAAGGAATTCAAAAGACCTAATTCTGAAGTGTAATCAATTGTGGGATTAAAAGAGATCATAATGAATCCTGACGAGACACTCTTGGATTTGGATCAAATATTGAAGTGTACAATCCATGAAGTTAACATGAATCTGATAGATGGGCAGCACCACGAATGGTTTGTGGCTTAGCTCCTGCCTCTTCTAAGGGTTGCGCTATCATAGCAAAAGATTGGTACCCAGGCAGAAGCCTTGGAAATTGTGATGAGATTGCATGAGACACCGATGCAAGATGCTAATATGGGGGTTTAGTAGATTCATGCGTAGTTACAGAACCTTTTCCTAGAAATGCAGAGTTTGAAGAAAGATAGAATAGCTCGGCCAGAGGTGTGCGAAGAAGTTTGGTCCCTGAAGTGAAAAGTTCAAGGGCATGACAAGGATCAATATCCAGTCTTCGAAAATTATATTGAAGCAAGGGGACCAATGCCTCTAAGGCTAGTAGCTGGAAAACATGTGACAGACAATTTCCACTTGCTACAGAAATTTCTACAGACACCGCAACAACGCTTCTACAACTTCTGTCAATCGGTGAGTCATGATGAGCACAATTGCTATAGTTACGAGTTCATGACGGATAGAACGCCTGCCTGTAGGGTGCAAGAAGAAACCCGACCTCTAGACAAAGTTGTTGGGGGAGCGTAAGACGAATACTAGGGGCGTGGACAAGGTTGAGGTGGAGGAGGACCTGGTAGAGGTCGGAGGTAGGTCATTTGTCATAACTGTGGAGGACCAGGACACTACGCGCGAGACTGTCCAAACTCGATGTGTCTGTCATGCCGATATTGTACTCAGTTTGACCATGCAATTGAATATTTCCCAGTATTGCTAGCTAAGAAACGTGAAAAGGGGGCACAGCCTCCACAGCTGAATCAGAACCTGCAGATGATGAGGGCTGAGCCTTGTGAAGAGGATCCCAAGGTAAATATTATGCTGCGGAGTGGAATGAAAACTGGCGAAGATAAGGGGAAGTAGCTTGAAGAAGGTGAATGGGTCCGCAAAGCTCCAAAAAAAGAGGTCGAGTTTGATCTGAAACACGCACGGGAAACATTCATGGAAGCAAAGAAAAGCTTTGCTGAGGCCTCTACCTCAAGAAGTCAGGACAAGCCAGCTGAAGAGATGGACCCGTCCATGCTTACTACTTTCTTAGAGACCTGTATGAAGTTGTTGCATGACAGAAAGGCTATGAAAGGGCTATAGGAACTAATAAATAAGTGTGCAGGGAAAGAAAACGCTCTTGATGGATTGCGCATAGTCAGGAAGATTGGTAAGCATAAGGCAAGAACAGGGTGTGAGATGAGGCTCACTGCATAGGTAGGAGAATATGAGATGGATCAAGTAATTTTGGATCTAGGGTTAGACGTGAATGTCTTTCCTAAATAGACCTAGGAGAGGATGGGGAGACCTGCGTGGAAGTGGTCTTCGATTCAGTTAAGAATGGAAAATCAGCAGAAAATTATCCCCATGGAAAGATTACAGGGAGTAACAATTGATATTGAGGGCGCGAGCGTATTGGTTGATTTTGAAGTGATAGAGATTGTGGATGATAGCAATCCCTACTCTGCACTCCTTGGGATTGACTAGGCCACTGACTTGAATGGGGTAATCAATTTGAAGAAGTAGAAGACGATATTTGAGAAGAAATTGCTCTGCATATTAGTGCCCCTGGACCCTACAGAAGAACCGCGCTATACTGAACCAGTCCGCGATTATGAAAGCAATGGTGATTTGGACCAAATTTAAAAGATGATAGTGCAAGATCAGGATTGGGTGAATCCGATAGCGGATGGACGTGTTGCATGGGACCGTGAAAGCTCATGAACTTGAGATTCAAATGAGGAGTTGGAACACTGGCAGAACCGACTACATGAAGTATCTATGCTGCGTTGTAATATGATGACCAAGTCGTTGCACTGTGTATCATTAGAGGTAATAAATCTGCCTTATTATGATGGTTTAACTAATGTTGATAACTTTATAGATGCATTTGAGAGAGAAGTGCTAGAGAAGCATCACTTCTAGGCCTTGGATTGGGTATTGCATGCTATGCCTGCGAGATGGTGGGGCACACACAAGGACAATTTTTATGATTGGCGCATGTACAGAAAGATGATGAAAATCCAGTTTGGTCACCCACAAGTGCGGCTAACAGAGAAATACGATGGGAGGAATGACCCACGTGATCACCTGGCCAAATGGATAAAGGTTTAGGGAGAGGAGCCTCAGCTTGAATGGGTGCACCTATTTTGTCATACTTTGGATGTAATACCGATGAATTGGTACTTGGAGACAGAGCTCTACCATGGCACTAAAGAATGGGATGTTTTGCGACATGTATTCTTGCTGAAGTTTATATTTGAGGATGGGTTTGAGAGTATTAAGGTAGCCATCTTCAGAGTACCACATGATCCCTTGGACTTGATTCAACTGGATTGGACCACCTAACTGAGCCATGTGCTAGAGTGCTACAATGTGACTGTCGAAGAAGAGGACGAGAACTCGAGGAACATTAACATCCCAGAGACTGAAGGTTACCACAAAGTTGAAGGACCACAAATTGAAAATTCAGATGTCACTGCACCGCTAAAAACAAAACAAGTGAACATTGGGACAAAGGCAGAGCCGAAGTTTTCAAAGATTAGGGACTACTAGATGATGCAATAGTAGATAAGGTTGTTGAATTGCTCCATGAATACCAGTACTTGTTCCCTATGAAGTTCTCAGACCTAAAGGGGATAATAGAAGACCTGAGGGTGATGAAAATTATGATGAAACCATACGCGAAGTCGATCAAGCAGTGGCTTTACCACCTAAATCTGAAGTATAAAGAAAGGGTCCACTTAGAGTTAGATAAAATGCTTATGGTAAGCATCATTGAACCAATAGAAGAGTTTGATTAGGTAAGCCCAATGGTAGTTTAGGACAAGAAATAGAAGGATGAAATAAGGATATGCGTAGATCTCAGGAAGTTGAATGACACCTATGTACATGATCCCTTTCCAACTCCGTTCAATTATGAGTTGCTAGATAATGTTGGCAGTCAGGAAGCCTATTCATTCACTGATGGGTTCTCTGGGTACCATCAGATCAAGATTGCACCAAAGGATAGAAGTAAGATGACTTTCGCAACTGAATGGGGATGCTTCCAATATACAGTAATTCCTTTTGGGTTGAAGAACGCATCGGCGATATTTTCGCGTGTGGTCATCGCAGCGTTCAAGGACATCATTCACAAGTTTTTGGAGGTATAATTCGATGATTGGACGGTTTTTGGGTTGGTAAAGTGCCACATAGCTAGTCTACGCTTGATGTTGGATACATATCAGAGGTACCAGATCACTCTCGATTTCAAGAAATTCTTGTTCTGTGTCCCTTTTGTGATCTTACTAGGTCATGTGGTATGCAGACAAGGCTTGATGGTAGACACTGCTAAGATCGTTGTTATAATCAATTTGGAGGCACCAAGAAGTGTGAAATAGTTGCACGCAACGTTGGGGAATACAGGGTACTATAGAAAGTTCATCAAAAGATATGCCCAGATTACCGCACCAATGGAGAAGCTGTTAAAAAAGGATGCCACATTCTATTGGAATGAAGAATGTTAGCAAAGCTTAGATGTGTTGAAGGAACATATGGTCACTGCACCAATCCTAGTCTTCCTGGATTGGAAGAAGGAATTTCATGTGCATGTGGATGCGTCATGTATTGCGCTCGAGGCAATACTGACACAGGTCATTGAGGGAGAGCTAGATCACCCTATAGCATTTCCAAGTAGAAAATTGTCTAAAGCTGAGAAGAACTATTCAACGACAAATTGGCTATGGTGTACGTGCTTCAGAAGTTCAAACATTACTTATTGGGTAGACACTTCAAGATGTATGCTAACCATTATGCATTAAAGTACTTGGTGAACAAGCTTGTGTTGGGGGGGAAGATATGTAGATGGTTGTTGTTGTTTCAATAATATTATTTTGAAGTTATTGTGAAGCCAAGACGATTAAATGCTGGACCAGATCATCTGTTGCGCATTGAAATAGTAGAGGAGCCTACTAATTTGGAGGAAGGATTGCCTAACACACAACTCTTTGTAGTACGTGTTGCGGACAATCATTTTGCAGATATCATACACTTCCCAACGACAGGGATGACTCCAGAAGGGTATACTAGTCAACAAAAGGAGCTAGTGGTGCGCGTGATAGAATTTTTTGTTATTGCGGGACATTTATAAAATGGGCTCGGATGAAATTCTACGATGCTATGTACATGAATTTGAACGAAACAACATCCTTGCTGAAGCTCATGGAGGAGCTGTGGGAGGACATTATGCAGGAAAAGCTACAGTGCAGAAGATTTTACATGCTGGGCTATGGTGGTTGATGCTTCATAAGGACTCAAAGGCTTATTGTAAGTCATGTGATGCATGTCAGAGGACGGGTAGGCCATCATGGAGGGATGAGTTGCCTTTGAATCCAAAGATGTTACAGCCATTCGAAAAGTGGGCGATTGACTTTGTAGGACCAATTCAGCCTCTAGGAAAGAAGTTAGGTGCGTGATACATCATCACCACGACTGAGTATTTGACCAGATGGGTGGAGGTGTAGCCTGTAAAGGACTGTACAGGGGAAAAAACAACAAAATTCCTCTTTGAGTATGTGCTGACTAGATTTGGTCGCCTAAAGATTTTGATGAGCAATCGTGGTACACATTTCCTTAATGAGACTATCAGAGCACTGACGGAGGAGTTCCAGGTTTATCATCAGAAGAGTACGCCATATCACTGCTGGCTTTAGGGATGGTGGAAGCATTTAATAAGATATTGGAGAATGCACTGACAAAGGTCTGCAATGCGCAAAGAAATGACTGGGATGTGCGCGTACCCATGGTGCTATGGGCTTACAGGACAACTTGCAAAGATCTTCCTGGACAAACACCTTTTAGGTTGGTTTATGGCATAGAAGTTGTAATGTCGATGGAGTACATTGTACCTAGTCTGTGCATAGCGGCATTCATAGGAATGGCGGATCGTGGAGCCCTGGAAACAAGGCTCGCACAGCTAACAGAGCTTGATAAAGATAGGTTTTTGATTGTATTCCATCAGCAAGTTCAAAAGGAGCACGAAAAGGCATGGCATGATCGGCACATCAAACTACGCACCTTCAAGGTAATGATTTAGTGTTATTATATGACAACAAGTTTGATAAATTTCCAGGAAAATTTCAGATGCATTAGCTGGGGCCTTATGTCATCAAGGAGATTATCGATGATGGAGAAGTTTAGTTGGTGAAGTTGAATGGAGATCCATTTCAAGGGAAGGTGAATGGCAGCCAATTGTAGTCGTACATCAGGGATTCGACCAGATGAATATATGGTGGAAGCATAGTCTTAGCACTCCAGGCAGCTGAAGGGAGGCGCGGGACTATAAACTAAATTGCCTGGGTTGTAGAGCTGCGTGACTGGGGAACTGCGCGGAAGGGAGGAATGTCACAATATCGGCAAAAGCATGAAGGGAGCTGCATAATAGGAGGAGAGATAGTACAGGGCAGCCAAAAAGTGACCGTTATGGTCACTGTTCATGAGTTGACAGTTGGAAAATAGCTAAATGGAGCGGTTGGGCAGCATTTAAGTCGAAATTTAAGAGCGAGATCTGTGAAAATATGCTTCCAATCTAGCATTTATGAGAAGATTTTGGGGGGAACGATCGGATTCAAGTTCGAATTTGATTATAAATTACAGATGGCCACCCAACGAAAAACACTTTGCATTCGAAGAATTGAGGTGTTGAGATATCAGGCGCGCATTAACCCTAACTATTTCGAGGCTTTGGTGGCTAGTTCATTATTTGAAAAGTTGCCTAAAGCAACCCAAGAGCTTATTACTGGATTCATGTCGGCGCCCATGGAAACCACAAGTGCTGGAGGATCAATGGCATCTAAGGGAGCTACCCAGAGGTTGTAAGTGCGGAAATTCTTACGAAAGTGCTAAAATCATAGAGGTTGCCTAGGCCAAGGCCTACACCACCCAAAGAGGGATCCAAGACAAAGAAGGATAAGCATAAAGCAACACAACTGGTGCATGAGTCACTAAGAAAGCACTAGAAGAAGTAAAATCCCACCGTGTAGGAGAAAGGCAAGGTGGTAGATTTAGAATCTAAGGAAGGCGCTGAAGATGTGGATATGGGCGCAAAAGACATTGACATAGAGGGTGTAGACCCTATCTCAAAGTTGCTCGAGTACATCCCTCCCTGCTAGAGTAAGGTGAAGGTCCCGAAGGACACGAATGCATGGAAATTTCTACTAAATACACCATCGTTGCCCAACCAGCTCATGTTTGAAGGGTCGCGCTTGGCACACATTCCCGATCTTAAGCTTAAGGATTGGGACTTGGTGGACACAGAGTGATTCCCCCACATGGCAACTGAAACATTTATGACCCGTGTGTTTTATAATGATTCTAGTGTCACTGCGTTGGAGCCGTGGCGGTGGATAAAGTGGGTGGACAAGGCAGGACTGTTAAACCTACTATGGGTGCCGCATTACCACCGTGCACCCATAACCCTGATGGTGATCAAGCAATTGCTATGCTTAGTGCACAATGGATGCCTTTGGTTAGGAGAACTGATACCCATTACAAATATGTTGATCCATAGGGTCACATCATTACCACATTCAGGGTTGAATCTGGCCATGGCATTTGGCGGAAAGGTAGGCGAGCACGACCTCGCCATAAGAATGAAGGAAAAATTCAAGCTCGCCAAGAAACTGAGTGGGTACTCAATTGCTAGCATAACTGACCCCACAGTTAAGGTCACCACCCATATTTTGGTTGAGAAAATCATGAAGAAGTGTCGCGCAGATGAAGTGTCGGCACCTGTTGTGCATGTCATTAGCAGCTGAGTGTGCGGAGGGCATACAATTTAATTAGGCGTGCTACCTCTGCGGGAATTCCTCGTGAACTACATAGAAGCACAAGACGAGAGTAAGACCTTCCATTATGCCTGGCTCTTACTCTCAGTTGTGTTGGTCGCATGGGAATTGCTGGAGGACAATCAGTTTCCTCCGATCATGTCAGATCTACCAGAAGCAACGAAGTTCACTTTGCTTTGGGCCACCAAGGATGTCGCGAGGGTTAGGGACGCAAAAATATTTTGGGTGCTGATGGAGGCAAGCATCCGCGCTGCGATCAACCACAAGCTGAGGCTATCCCCAATTGTCTTTGAGCAGTTGTCAGGATATGTGGAGGAAGCTGAAGAAAAAGCTAAGGTAGAGCACACTGCTAAGAAGACAGATGAAGAGGAGGAAGAAGAAGAGGAAGACCGCAACTCTAATAGAAGTCAGAAGTCTCCTTTGCTACAGATGAAGGAAGATGAGCAACAGTTAGTACAGGGTGGTGCAGACCCGGTGACTACTCCATTCAGAGTTAAGCGCACTAGGGAGCAGGAACAAGTAGGACTGCGGAAGAAGTCCAAGGCTAGAAAATCATCACTTGACCCAATCACTTTGACTGAAGGTGATGTGAATTATATTAGGGACACAATGAGGGACGCGACCACGGAACTACTACAAAAGTTCGAGCAGCAGTAGAAGCAAGCCTTGGTCGCCATTCAGACGGGTCTGCGTGAGCTACAGATCCAAGCCACTCAAGTGCAAACCAGTGTGGGACAGTGCAACATGACATCAACTAGCTTGGTGCCTGGGACCACAGATACAGCAGAGCTAGTCTGCTCCTTGGATCCCCGGGCTGTCGTGCTTCCAGACGGAGCATTAACTACAGAAGTGGAAGCTAACAAGGCCGTCGTCAGCACCCTCAAGAAGGTTGGGTTGAACTTGGTCGTGCTGCCAAGTGAAGCCCTTTACACCCTACAAGATGGTGTGATCATGGAACTTCGGGCTAGAGAGCAGCACGCGCTGAATGTGATTAGTGAGCAGAAGGTCAACAATTCCCAGATGTTTGTAGAAAATACTTCCATGCTTGATCTCCTTAAGAAGATTACAGAGAAGAGGGAGTGCACCAAAGTTGTGGTAGCTGAGGCCTACAGAACAGTTACAGAGTTGTATATCCCAGAGGATGCACCAGTTGACACAAGAATTCAGAAGCTCACTGCATGTGTGCACGATGCAAGGACAGAGTTGGCTAAGGTTCAGCTTGAGCTGAACCTTATAAGATCAAGGATTTCGAGTTGAGGGCCTAGCCTTCAACTCCACTGGAAGTCAGAGAGCAGTGCGAGGATGTTGTCAAGGATGTAGTTGTTGTAGTAGAGGCCACAGTGAAGGAGTGCACTTCGCTCTTCGAGCAATCGCTCAAAATAGTTACCAGTCTGCAGGAAGATCCCAATGTACAATGGCTAGAAACAGAAGCATGGGAACTACAACAGAAGTATGACGAGGTCAAAGCGACAACGCACACCATCACCATCACACATAGGTTGGCGAAGTTGCAGGAAGCGAAGGAACTAAAGGAACAGGTGGATGCAGCACAGCGCAAGGAGGCAGTACTGAATGCTAGTATGGGGCCTTGCCTAGATGAAGGAAAACTGGCTAGCCTACAGTCAACGCAGCAGAAAATGCAAGCAAATAGCGCAGGACTAGCGACGGAGAAACTCGTTGAGTAGGCTAAGCAAGGGGCGACGCAGTGTACCACCGAGGTTGCAATAGTATAGTGGGAGTTGGGAGGTCTTCGTGACAAGATCTCTGTGCGAATAGAGTGACTCCGAGGCAAGTCACCAGATTTGTGTTGGGGGGCCTTTTGGGAAGGGGTCCCCAAGGGTCAATTTTAGGGATAAAAGCCCAAGTTTTGGGGCTAAAGGCCCAAGTTCTGTATACAGAATGTAAAGTCTCTGCATTTTGTGGTCGCAGAACGCGAAGATGTAAAGAGTCATCAATAGTCTTCGCCCTTATTTTATGTAACTTGTGTCGACTTTATGAGATCTACCCTTGGTCCGCAGACCATGGGAATGTATAAAAAGGAGATTCTTAGAAGAGTCTAAGGTAGTTCTTAGTAGTTTTTGGCAATTAATTGATGTAATGGGCCTATGAGAGCTAAGAGTGAAGAGTCTTAGCGTAGGAAAGAGGCTTTGCAGCTGAGTGCACAGAGGCCTAAGGTAGAAGTCCGCGGCTGAGTGCACGAACCTCTACAGCTGTGTTCGCAGGGTAGTCAGAGTCTGTAAAGGAGATCTTAACATTAATAAAGAGAATTATTATATACCTATGTATAAGCTATTTTACTTCTATTATGAATGTATGCGATTATGTTATGTTGAATATTGGGTTTATGATTTAATGTTGTATTGATGCAGGAATCTATGTCTTTTACTTTGTTATATGAACGCAAGTAAGAATATTTGTTTACGCGAAGATAATAATAATACATGGTGAAGTTATCCACCACATAAGATAATCTGGGTAAATATAGTAGTAAGAGTAGTCACAGAGGCGTGTAAGTGCCTCAATTGTCTATTTAGGGTATGCGAAGGACGACTGCAGACCTTCACGAAGGTCTCAAAGCAAAATAAGAGAAGTATATCGAGAAGCCCTAAAGGGCTTATCGGTATGTGCGAAGGAAGGGTTACGGTAATAAATGACATCACTACCATCTCATGGTGTGGAAACTTGGTTCCTGCATCCCCCCATACTGCTTCAGGTGAGACTTCAGTCCGCCCTCTGTGGGTTGATGTCGAAAGGGCCAATAGTGTAGGGATTTTCTTGGCTAATTAAAGTTGAACTTAGGTCAGGGCCCATGAAGCCAACAGCCCAGAGGTTTATTTTAAAAAAATTACAGGATGACATTAACTCGAGGTAGCGGTAGCAGTACCCAGAAGCCCGAAGGCTCGTAAGCCCGAAGGATTATTTAAAAAGGTTACATGATTGAATTAATATAGGGTAGTGAGAAGCCCGAAATCCCAGAAGTCTCAGAAGATTGGAGGTTTATTTAAAAATGGTTACGAGATGGCATTAACATACATGAAGTACAATCTAAGCTCTGTGGGTATTTAAGAGGAATGGAGACCCAAGTTATTTGTGCAGGCTGAATTCAATAGAGGTGCTTCTTGAGTGTGCAGGGTAGACTGGGATTAAATTCTCAAGTATGGAGAATCCACAGGTGTCCATTCTTATATTTAATGCAGTTGTAGTGGCCTTGCAGTTTTGATGGAACAACAATAGGTAGAGCCATGTAAAAGCACACTATCAGGAATTGAGCATTAAAAATAATAGAGACAACAGGAGGAAAAAATAGACAACCTCAACCTTTATGCAAAAGAGGAAAAAAACTTAGGATGACCTTTGATCAATGTGAGGGATGTGGAAGTAGTGTTGAGTCAGAGGTAGTGAGGAGCACAAAGTTAAGTTCTAAGAGTTAATTTTGTTTATAGTATAGCATAGGGTTGAGACTAGAGCTTATCGAGTAGTGGAGTTGCAGAGCTAAAGGGAAGTAGTTGGCACAACAATAGAACATGTTTATATTTCTAATCATATGTATTAGACTCTGTTTTCAGCTTGAAAATAGTATGAAAGGCATAATAGTGGCTAGTGTAGGTAGTAGCCTACATTCATAAGAGGTTGATGCCTCTTGGCAAGTGGTGGCTTGCTGTATGAAGGGGGTTTGGGCCTCTTGTGAGTGGGTGCACACAAACAACTTGATCTAATTAATTCGTTTCTTAAAAAATGTCATAATAAAAAACAGATTGGTGGTTTTCTAACTTTGGGTTTCCACATAAAAATACTTGTTTCAATACGCATGTGTTTCTCAACTGATGAATGGTGTACTCATGTAAATGGTTTGATTTACTATACATTCATATTTTAGTATAAGTTCTCTTGTAAATAACTAACAAAAGTCAACAGAAATATAAGAATTAAGCTTAAATTTTAGTAAACTCACTATTATTGATTCACACCCCCCCGAGTAATTTTTTATTCCATATGTCAATATTAGGAAAAGAAATGAAAAAAGGGATTTATTGTTTCATTTTGGAATAATTTGTATCATTAGAACATAAAATATTAGAGCATTATAAGAGTTATAGAGATGAAGTCTTAAATAAGCCATAGTTGTAGAGATGATAAAGTATGATCATTAGAGAGAATTTCATTCAAGGACAATAAATTGGATATAAAAAAGTAATCTTCAACCAATGGGAAATAGAAGCAGTTAAAGGTGGTTTCAAGCATCAAATATTATTTAGTATAAGGATAATTCCACCACACACAATATCATAAATAGGCAAGGGGAAAGTAGGTAACAAGGCCTCAAAAAAAGTTGAGAGGCAAGAAGGCCTTCATCATTGAGGTGCCATACTCATTTTTCCTAGAAGATATAATTGATATGTGTGTGTGTGCACATGCACATCCATAAGGATGGTAATTTAAAATGATTTGTAGATCATGATAATTTAGTGGTTATGGCATCCACAACTTTGTGGTTGTCAATGAATTTTCACCATACCAAAACACACAATCAAGAAGGATAAGACAAAGATTTTGAACACATTCAAGTTCTTATTCATATCCAACATTATGAGCCCACTACATGTTCCCTATTTTGGAAAATCCTTGGTGGTGAGAAAGTGTGTGAGGATATTTTTATTGCAAACTCACTTTGGACAGGTTTGGTTGGATAAGAAAATCCCCATAAACATTGAAAAACTCTATGTCATTCTTAGGATGTCAAGTGATGGATAAGATGTTACTGATGCATTCATGGTTTGACCACAAATCTAAAGGATGGGTCTATAATTAGCCATTTGTAAGTTTGCATTACAATGAAGCTATTGTTTACAAAGGTGCTTCAAAATTGTTTGAATGTTGGGTGTTCAAGACAAGCCATCCATGTGGATGACATATGTTGAAATGGCATAAGGCTAAACTAGGCGAGGTATCTCAACACTGAGATACTATAGATTATGGAAAACATGAAAAACAAGAAATAAGGCTTCCATTACAAATGTTTCTTGATTTTAATTATGTATACGTAGTGGGACACCTTTGTTTTAGTAAACCATGAAACCCTTGCTTGTTCCTTAGACAAGGTTGTTCATGTTGGCATGTATATCATGTTTGAGAGATATTATTAGGTAACATATGAGGTCATAATGCAAACCACCAAGATTCCTACAATTAATATTGACACAACACCAACAAAATTAATTTGAGATGGAATACATTATTGTGCTATGAGGTTGTGACTATGCGATGGTAATGTGGAGTTTTTAGAGGAGGTGGAGATGCTAGAATACATGTTGAAGGTAAGGCTCATTGATCACATTGTAAAGAGGCGAGACTAATAAATAGAAGATAAATAGAAGTAGAAAGGAAATTGGATATTAATAATGAGAAGAGTGGTGAAGGAAGGAGGCATTGCAAATGAACCACAAATCAACTAAAGGGAGAGAACCTTATTAATGTCCACTAAGTCAAATGACCTAGAGACATGGAAGAAGAGGGATGTACTTCTCATTCAAGGAAGAGATTATGACCTAATGATGGGAATGGATCTACCCCCTCCAATGACCATAGGATCATTTGGCATTCCTACATGGGATGGGCACTTGCATTGTAACTAAAGAGTAGGTGGTACTCATATAATAATGTGGAAAGCTCAGGATCCCAATATTATGGTTACACTAAATGTTCCAATTCCAAACATCCGAAGATTGTATCCTTTCCCTACCTTGGAAATTCACTACCCCTCAACTAGATTTGCAACCAATAATTTAAATCATGCTACCTAGACTTGTCTTAGGTACTATGGTCCTTGTGCCCCCTACCTATGACTTTAGAAGGGTTTGATTCAAAAGATTTTAGCTTGAGGATGCAAGAGTTGGGAGAAGAAGTGCCACTTGAGTGACATACAATTAATTGACATATCATAGGAGGATCCTTTGATAAACATTGGTTATGGAGTCATAATTGGGGATACTCTAGCTAAGATGTCACTACCACTATAGCCAAAAAAAATATATAAATTCATTCTGAGTAGTACACATGACTATCCAAAAAGAAAGTATGTTAGATGAATGGGTAAGGGAAATAATGAATTCTCTAGGATAATTTGTTGGGTGGGAAACTATCTTGGATGATATGCAACAACAAGAAACAATGATGAGTATTTGTGAATTAATTAAAATTTAGTTTAATGGAGGATTTATTATATTATACCTATATTTTTTTGTCAAAAAGTCACCTTAATCAGTGTCCATGAGTGCCCCTCTTAAGTTGATTGATCCAATACTACAACCCCCACCATGTGTAGTAAGTAACCAACTAACCATAATGCATGTAATCAAGTTATGCTTTGAGATTAGGTTGAAAATTAGACATAGAGATTCAAAAAAAAAATGATGGCAATGAAGTGAGAGTTAATCCATTTAGTATACCCCAAGCAACCATCATAGAAGAAGAATATGGGAAGGAGATGAGGTCCAAAAACAACATATCATTAACCTCTAGAAGATGGACCTACACTCTTCACTTGCTAATATTGTTTCTGAACCTACTGTTATCACCCCAAGAAACTCTCCTAGGTTGCAGCTCGGAGATGCTCGGGACATCGCAAACTCAACTTGATGTTGGAAATGGATTAATGGAAGGAATGACGCATACTCAAGCCAGATAACCACTCCTACTTTTCTTGACTCCAGACATGTGTGAACACCCCCAGACTACAAGGCTTTAGACCACCAATTACTCATAGTTTAAGGATTGGGTGAATATGGAGAATACTGACCACACTAGCAGATGCACAGAACCCTGTGATGGCCGGCTGCAACCAGTAAAAAGGTCTACAAATCTAATTCCCTAGTACACAGACAGGATGACAGCTCTCTGTCACTAAGTGAAAAGAAACCTGATCAATACATTCACTGAAACATACAAGATCATAACACAGAGGTAGGATGATAGCCCCTCTAATGCTAAACATCAAGAGTTCAGGAAAAATGCATATCAAGGACAACCAAGAATAGAATAGAAATGGAAAGTCAGCAATTAACAGCAAAAAAAGCTTGTATTAGCTGAAAATGAAAACGAGATGCTGCGAGTATCAAAGCAGTTACAGTCTCCAGAAGTTGAACCTTACATTAAAACAACAACCATCAACCCTAATTACATCTGTTTTTTGGGTATATATAGAGTTTCATTACAAAAATGTTCTGATGTTCTATGCGTGGAGGGGTCATAATGGACCACCAACCGCTTTAACTGCCTGGCAGAACTTTTGAGTGCAATTGCTTGTTGTGGTGAACAAAATTTATCTTCCTGGATGCTCTGTTGTACTTCTCGAGCAGGTGGAGTGTCGTAGAGGATAGAATTCCATAACTGCTGAATGTGTTTACCTGCTCAGCTTTGTACCTTTTTTTCTCGGCCATGCTGTTTATTGATGACAATGGTTGGGGAGTAACTGCACAAAGTACTGGATGTTGGCCACCTTCGTCCTTTCAGGAGTCTGGAATGGCTATGGACATGACAGTATCGACGAACGGGGGGGAGATCAGCTGCTGGATCGCGTAGATCGATGGCGGGAATCGGTCGGCGTAGGGTATCGGGAGATACAGAGGCGGAGAAATGCGAGCCATTGGATCTCGGGCAGGCAGATCCAATGGTCGTCGGGCGTCGAAGGTGCGCGGAGGTTAACGGGTGGGGAGGATGGTTTTGGCAGCACGTGGTATTTATCGCATCGCCTCGGGGCATAAGGCGGTAATCATACAACGGGGTGCGATCCCTATCATCGGGTGACGTGTGGCGGACGGGACGTGACGAAAGCCGCTTTTGATCGCAGGTTATCGTGCGGTCAGTTTGCGAGCGCGGGAAGAGCGGACGCCATCCGATCGCGGCGGAGATGATCAGACGGCAAGGGTTTAATCACACGGGTTTTATTTAATGTGACAAGGTAACGGAAGGTTATGGGTTTTGCGAAAGTGCGCGGTTACATGAGTTTCGGGGTTTTTAATGCCCGGGGCTTAAAATGGCTTTTAATATGGTTTTTTAACGAAAGACACAGGAAATAAAAACCAAAGGAGGGTGAGAGAAGTAGAGGAGAGTGCGAAGGCAACCACCACAGCTGCTCCTCTGAATGTGATCACTGGTAGAATATGCTTCCAACTTCGGCAAATCACTGTTATATGGCAGAGCTAACACTGGCTCCTTCTGGGGATGAGATCCTTCTTGTGAGGTCCCAAGAACTTGCAAATGAATGCCTTTCCTATGAACATAAAATAGCAAAATTTCCTAGTGTTCCATTGGGCATGGAGTCTAACTAAAACTGATAAAACAACATATTTACAAATTTAAGGCCAAAAGACCTTAAATCACATAAATTTTCAGAAAACGCCCATTAACTGGGCCATCAAAAACCACTTCTCCTCCCATACTTTGCAGTAGGAAGGTATTTTTCCCTTGGATTTGAGAAATGATAAAAGGCCCTATCTAGAAAGCATCAAATTTTCCATGGTTTCCTTTCTTCTCTTTCAGTGCATCCCACTTCAGAACCAAGTCTCCAACCTGAAAATTATCTGGTTTTGTCTTTCTGTCAAAGACTTCCTTGATCATCTTCTGATGTGCTGCAGACCTTTCAACCAACTGTACCCTTATTTGGTGCACTTCTGCTAAATTAGTGATCCTTTTTGCCATGTCTTCTTCCTCATTCCGCTCTTCTTGTAGGAACTTTGCCACAGGGAGAGTTAACTGAATCAGGAATACAACTTCAGTGCCATATACCAGCCTAAATGGAGAATTGCCTGTGGATTTCTTAATGGTCACTCTATCAGCCCACAGTGCATATTTGAGCTTAGAATCCCAATTCTTTTTAATGTCTTCCAGCAACTTTTTAATTATCCTTATCAGGATTTTGTTTGAAGATTCTGCTAGACCATTTCCATGAGGGTAATATTAGGTGGAATGAACTAGCTTAATGCCCATTGAGTCACACATGTCCACCAATTCTTTTGCCCTGGAGGCTGCTGCATTGTCTATAATCAATTTATGTGGACAACCAAATCTGGTAAAGATATTCTCTATCAAGAACTTCATAACCACATTATGGTCAGCCTTTATGGTAGGGATGGCCTCAATCCCTTTGGTGAAGTAATCTATGGCCACTAATATCCATCTGTGCTGGCCACTAGAATGAGGATTAATTTCTCCAATGAAATCTGAGCCCCACTGCTGAAAAGGGCCACTAGCATGTATGGGTTTTAAGGGAAAGGACTTCAATTGCTGCTTCCCTTCAAATATTTGGCACCTGTCACAAGATTTAACAAATGAAAAGACATTAGAAAAAAAGGTGGGCCAATAGTGCCCAACTCTCAGGATCTTGTGGGCTATAGTTTTCCAATAATGGTGCCCTTCACACATGCTGGAATGAAATTGCTACATGACTTCAATGGATTGTTCTTTTTCCAGACACCTCAAAAGAATTCTAGAGGGATCCCTCCAATAGAGCAGATTTTCATGAATGCAATATTTTGTTGCCTTGAGCTTAACAGTTTTGGCTTGACTTTGAGTAAGGCCTGGAGGGATTTCTAGCTTCAGCAAGAATTTAGCTATTGCAGAGTACCAATCACAAGAAGCTAGATTTTCTGCCAATGACTGTTCTTTCCCTGGTTCAGCTGCTTCTTCTTCTCCTGTTTGACCATTTTCTGCAATTGTGCCCATGAAATCTATGTCCAATGTTCTGCAATTTTATTCAGCCAACAATCTGGCAAGGCCCTGACCTCTGACAAGCTTGGTGGGCTTCAATTCTATATTAAATTCGATTAACTTTGCAATCCATTTAGCCCTTCTTCCAATAGCATCAGGCTGTGTTAAGACATCTTTTATTGAAGCGGAGGGTACATATGCAATTATCTTGGAATGCATAATATAAACTCTGAAAGCTTTTAAATACTTAATAAGAACATATGCATGTTTTTCGATGATGTCATACCTCAGCTCGGCATCCCTTAAGGTTTTTTTGAAAAATGCCACTGGATGCTTTGAGCCTTCTTCATCTGCTTGCAATAAAACTGCTGCAAGGGTGTTTTCAGAGGCAAAAGAAAATATGTGGAACTCCTCGCTGTAATCTGGACTTATTAAAGTGGGAGCTTCCATAATAGCCTTCTTAATGGAATCAAAGGATTTTCTTGCTGAATCAGTCCACTTAATCTCTGACCCCTTTTTCAACATGGAGGTAATATGCTTTACAAGTTCCACAAAATTTGGGATAAACCTCCTCACAAAATTTATCTTGCCCAGAAAGGACTAGATGTCTTTCTTTGATCTCGGGATAGACAAGGTCTGTATTGCTCTTACTCTTTCTGGGTCAATTTTTACACCTGCAGCAGAAACAACATGTCCTAACATCTTTCCCTCTTCCAAAGCAAACTGTGACTTCTTAGGATTGACTGAAATCCCAAACCTCCTGCACTTCAGGAACACTTTCTTTAAATGCTACAAATGGTCATGATGGCTGCTGGAGTACATTATTATATCATCAAGGTAAATAAGGAAAAACTTATCCTTTTCTCCCACAAATGATATATCCATAGCTCTCTGAAAGGTGGCTCCAGCATTCATCAACCCAAAAGGCATCTTGGAATACATAAAAGTGCCCCAAGGAGTGGTGAATGCAGTCTTCTCTTGGTCATCTGGATGTACAACAATCTAGTTATAGCCTGAAAATCCATCCAGGAAAGACATCACTTTGGCTCCTGAGACCTTCTGCAGCAAATGCTCCATCTTGGGCAGAGGATAGTTGTCTTTTTTAGAGCATTTGTTCAAGTTTCTGAAATCAACACAGAGTTTGATTTCTCCACTTTTCTTCCTCACTACCACTAAGTTGGCTACCCATTTGGAATATCTAAGAGGGACTATGATTTTGGCAGCCAGTAACTTTTTTATTTCTTTTTCAATCAAAGGAAGGAGCAAAGGATTTATTGGTCTCAGCTTCTGCTTGAAAGGGATGGTGTCTTTCTCTAAAGGGATTTTAAGCTATATAATCTTCTTGTCATATGTTTTCAGGTCACTATATTCCCAGGCAAAGACATTAGCAAATTGCTTCATTAAATTGCAGTATTTGGAACTTTCGGCAGCAGATAGATGAGTGGACAGATTTATGTATCTTGGATGACCTAGACTCCCTATATTATGCTTATAGACTGCAGATTGGTCTTATTTTTGGGAAGTCTTATAAGGCACATCCTTCTGGTCAAACAGCTTTTCTAATGGAACCAGACCCTTAGGTATATGATTGCTGGGCAGTTACACAATGCTATCTTTACCAATTCTGTTTCTAAGCTGGGATTGGGGACTTTCTTCCAAGGCTTCATTCTCTTGGTCAATTTTCATTTCAGAAAATTCATCAATGACTTGCAGAAACATATTCACTTCATCATCATCTTCAAAGACTTTCCAATGTTGGACATTATCAGGCTAGGATGGTCTATATTTCATTTGAACTTCATATACTAGTCTGGGAGGCATGGGAGGGATAAACATGCTAGCAGACACAACAAGGGAATCAACAAGCTAATTTTTGGCTCTAGGGACATATGCGATGCAAAAATTATCAAAAGAGTCTTTAAGTCTCCATACCTCATCTCTATATACTTTCAGCGTTGGGTGCTTTCCTTGAAATGTTCTGTTTACTTGCTGAATGATAAGGTCAGCATCTCCAAACACCTTTATATTTCTGATCCCTCTGTCTTTAGTTGCGTTAAGGCCCAATAACAGAGCCTCATACTCTGCTATATTGTTTGTGACTTGGAAAGCCAGCTTAAAGGACAGATGTGTACTTTCTTGTTCTGGAGATATCAGCACCACCCCTATTCCTGCAGTCTCCTTGGAACATGCCCCATCAAAGAACATTTCCCGAACTTGACTTCTTTGCTCTCCCTCGGCCTGATTTGTTGGTTTCTTGAGCTGCATTGAGGCCTTCTGGGATTCTTCAATTTGGAGGATACAACCTCCAAAATCAGTGTCCAAGGCATAAATAGGATGATTAGAAGAATTCTTCTCATCACTGATGATGTATGCTAGCTGTGCTTCTCTGTACAATCTCCTGCTTTCTCCTCCAAAAACTGGGACAATGGCATAAGATAGATCATTCTGTAATGTCCCACCTAATATCTTAATCCATCCTCTAGACAGCAGCATGCAAAACTTGGGAGGGACATCTGTTACCACAATATCCATCATCATGCTCTTCATGGGTAGCTGAGTTAGGGTAATGGCTAGATCTTTGATCAATCCTAAGCACTTTACCTTCCTTGAATCAAAAGAGAATAAGTCATGATATGGTCTAGTGATATCAAGGCCTAACTCTTCCATGACAGCTTTAGGCATAAGATTGTGGCTGGCCCCTATGTCTAGCAGGAAATTTTGGAGGATTTTGTCATGAATGGTTAAGGAGACATAAAATGATGGAGAATTATTATCAGTAGGTTTGATCATAGGGCTAAGCACAACTACAGGTTTGTCATCTTGCAAATTGACATAGTCAGTGGAGGTTTGTGTGGCTTTCAGCTCAAGAGCCTCAAGGATAGGCTTTCTAAAAACTTCACTCTTTACAAGTTCTAACAGAGGCACAGATATTTTTAACTTCTGGACTTCTAACTCAAAGCTGAAAGGGAAAGGGGACTTATCCAGAACTCTTACCTCTTGAGCTGGTGCTTTGAGGATGACTGGATCAGTTGCTGGCTTCTTCTGTCTGACATTATGGGACTCTGTTTGGACAACAGCTCTTTGGGCAGGGTTCTCCTTGACATTGTTTGCTTTTGACCTCAGATTATATCTTTGCTGTTCACCAGTCTGTAGAACAGCCTCTCTGTCCCACTCCTGACTAGTTTGGTCTTGCAGTAATGATTCTTCATATGCAGCCAATGTCAAAAAGGCAACACTACCTTTATCTTTCATGCAACGGATTTCATCCTCTTCTTCAAACTGCTCCTCCTCCATGACTACATTATGGAAAGGAGCCTTAACTTTTTGTTCTTCATTTGCTTCTTTACCCCTTTGAATGATTTGCAACTGCTCATTTGCTCTTCTGAATGGATTTGGATTTTTTGGAGAAAATGTGTTTTGAAACCTTGTTTTCCCAGAACTCTGCTCAACTTTCAGCTTAGATATCTCAGCAGCCAATGACTCTATCATTTTAGTCATTTTATCTAATTTAGGTTCTGAAGATGAAGCAAAGGAAGAAGAAGCCTCACCTCTCTGCCTTCTTCTATCAGCATGACTTTTAAGCTTTTCTACAACCATGATATTTGATACCACCTCCAATGCTGCATCCTGCATATCAGCGAGAGTGGCACATCTTCTTTCTCTCAGCAGCAGGCAAAAATCAGAGTCAAAAGCATTAGCATAAGTGAGTTTGGCAGAGGTGGGGGTAGGTTTTACTTTAGCTAGTATCTTACTATACATACGATTAAATCTTTTATTAAAATCAGGCAAAGATTCCCCATTCCCCCTCTTTAGGTTTCCAAACTCTGTATGGTAGTAGCACAGGTCTTTTCTATCTCCCCATTGCTTCAGGAATGCATCATCCAATTCCTCAATGTCTATTATGGACCTATGGGGCAATTCTCTGAACCATTTTCTAGCATCTCCATCAAGGCTCTGGACTAACACCCTCATCCACACATCATCTTCACTGACGTCAAGGTTATCATCATAACTATAGAAGGACTCAATGTGTTCTTCAATTTTCACTCCCTTTGTACCAGTGAATTTGGGCATATATTTCTGATATTCTCCTGCAGGCATGGCATTCAAAGGAACAGGCAAGACCAGAGGTCCATACCTAGCATCTATGATTCTTTCCATCTTCATGGGAGCTTGTTGGCCTGCCATTACTGGGCTTGGTGGAAGGATACTGGTAGATTGAAAGACAGGAAGTAATGAAATAGACGACAAAAGTGAGGGAAAATGATACTCTGTATGGGAGGCTTTTTTGGACTGAGATCCAAAGGGGAACTAACTGAACGAGGAGCTCTATTAATCTCTGAAGGAATTTCTTTACTAACAGTGCTAGGCTCTAAATCTTCAAACTGTATATCCTCAGTTATAACCTTCTCCTTCAAAGATATATAAGGTTTCTTAGGCTTACCTGATCCTGATGCTTCTTTTTGTGATGTTTTCTTCTGCTTAGCAATCTTCTCAGGGTCAGGCACTAGGTCAGCTGGTGATTTCTGAGGATTTCTCCAAGTATGCCTCACAAACTGAGCCAGAACTGAAATGTGGAGTTTCCAGATAGATGATTACAACCAAGAATGTGTCCAGACTTTGTCTATCATCAAAGCATGGAACTATGTCATTTTCCCAGGGAAGCTGAGCTTCAATCTCCTCTCCCCAGCAATGGCGCCAATCGATGTTATCACCCCAAGAAACTCTCCTAGGTTGTAGCTCGGAGATGCTCGGGACATCACAAACTCAACTTGATGTTGGAAATGGATGAATGGAAGGAATGACGCATATTCAAGCCAGATAACCACTCCTACTTTGCTTGACTCCAGACATGCGTGAACACCCCCAGACTATAAGGCTTTAAACCACCAATTACTCACAGTTTAAGGATTGGGTGAATATGGAGAATACTGACCACACCAGCAGATGCACAGAACCCTGTGATGGACGGCTGCAACCAGTAAAAAGGTCTGCAAATCTAACTCCCTAGTACACAGACAGGATGACAGCTCTCTGTCACTAAGTGAAAAGAAACCTGATCAATACATTCACTGATACATACAAGATCATAACACAGAGGTGGGATGACAACCCCTTTAATGCTAAACATCAAGAGTTCAGGAAAAATGCATATCAAGCACAACCTAGAACATAATAGAAATGGAAAGTGAGCAATTGACAACAAAAGAAGCTTGTATTAGTTGAAAATGAAGACGAGACGCTACGAGTATCAAAGCAGTTACAGTCTCCAGAAGTTGAACCTTACATCAAAACAACAACCATCAACCCTGATTACCTCTGATTTTTGGGTATATATAGAGTTTCATTACAAAAATTTTCTGCTGTTCTATGCGTGGAGGGGTCATAATGGACCACCAACCGCTTTAACTGCCTGGCAGATCTTCTGAGTGCAATTGCTTGTTGTGGTGAACAAAATTGATCTTCCTGGATGCTCTATTGTACTTCTCAAGCAAGTGGAGTGTCGTAGAGGATAGAATTCCATAACTGCTGAATGTGTTTACCTGCTCGGCTTTGTAACTTTTTTTCTCAGCCATGCTATTTGTTGAAGACGGTGGTTGGGGAGTAACTGCACAAAGTACTGAATGCTAGCCACCTTTGTCCTTTCAGGAGTCTGGAATGACTATGGGCATAGACAGTAGGGACGAACGGGGGGGAATATCGGCCGTTGGATCACGCAGATCGACTGTAGGAATCGGTTGGTGGAGGGTATCAGGAGATACAAAGGCGAAGAAACGCGGGCCATTGGATCTTGGGTGGGCAGATCTAATGGTCGTTTGGCGTCGAAGGTGCGCGGAGGTTAACGGGTGGGGAGGATGGTTTTGGCAACGGGTGGTATTTATCGTACCACCTCGGGGCATAAGGCGGTAATCGTACAACGGGGTGCGATCCCTATCATCAGGTGACGCGTGGCGGACGTGATGTGACGAAAACCGCTTTTGATCATGGGTTATAGTGTGGTCAGTTTGCAGGCGCGGGAAGAGCGGACGTTGTCCGATCGCGGCGGAGATGATCTGACTGTTGGCATTATGATATAGGTGTTGTCCTTGATGGCAACTTGCTCAGAGGTATGATACAGGTGTGGTCCTTTGTGGCAACTCAATCAGAGGACAAATCTTAATACTGTAGGTCAAGAGAGAGATATACGCAGGTTAGCCTTGATGAAAGTGCGTATACACGCGGGTGAAAAGAATGAAAGGCGCGTATACATACACACGCAGGTTCACAGAAGGAAAGGCGCGTACAAGTTGGAAAACTAAGTTTTGGTCCATGGTAACTGGTGCATGGTATTTTTGTATTGGTCCATGGTACTTTGGTCCGAAATGTTGACCCTAGGTATTGGGTCCAAGGTATTGGTTCTACATGGTTTTGGACCATGGTATTGAGAGAAGCCTAAACCTATATAAGGAGAAGATCATTAGGCCAAGGGGGAAAGTGTGTGTGATGAATATCTGATGAAGTGTGTGATCCAGTATACTGGTTATGGGTTTGACATGCTTGGCTTGATCTGAATCAAGGAGGCTACTATGCGGTTGATAAAGTTTGATGGACCGGAATCTTGAATACTAAATGTATTATCATTATATGGTATGATCATGAATAGATCTATAAACTGAAACATGTTTTATCCTTTATATCTTATGATCTGGGTATATCTGAAGTTGGTAATTGCAGTGAAGGAATAAGTAATTATCTTCAAATCTGTACACGGGTTCTCTTTGGTGAAAGTGTGTGTACACACTAGTTTGACACAGTCAAGTAGCGTATACATTATGAGAGTTGATATTTCAGGTTGTTGTTGGTTCTAGTGGTTTTTGCAGAGTTCTGGGCTCTAGTCTGTGTTTTGGTAACTATGTTTTAATTACAGGGTTTCAGTGATTCAGTATTGGGTGATTCAGAGATTGATGATGTAGGTATAGTTGATGATTGTATTGTAGTGGTGATTGTTTTGTATTTATGGATCTAGTCTGAAAATTTATGAAACGTGGTCCCTGAAAGAAAAGAGAAGATTGTAGCCTTATGTAGGTTAGCACCTACGTACTAGTACCTCAGCTAGCACAAGAGCTAAGGGGGTTGTAGCTCCCTTCCAGGAGAGTCTGGAGAATGAAAGAAGGTTGTAGCCTTCTGCAGGTAGAAGCCTGCGTACTGGTATAAGACTACACCAGTACATAACCATTGTAAAATGAAGTTTCTTATTAAAGGAAGATAGAGACGAATTTCAGCAGGTGTTTTTCACCCACATTGGGTTTCCACCTTACATCTTGGTTTTCACGTGTGTTGCTTATGTGTGATGATCTATTCTGTTTTACTACTCCTGTTTACTGTTCATATGGTTAATAATGTTCTGATGCACTCATTAAGGATCAATTAACCGAATCATAAGTTTACTGGATATACGCTTGTTGCATTACACACAGTTGCGTATACACGCGGTTTCCTTTCACTGAAGTAGCGTATATGAATCTAAGTGTGGAAATGAAAAAGTGTTTGATTTGATAATATTGATTCACCCCCCCCCCCCCCAGTATTATTTCCAACAAAGACGGCAGGGGTTTAATCTCATGGGTTTTATTTGATGTGATAGGGTAATGGCGGGTTATGGGCTTTGTGAAAGTGCGTGGTTACATGAGTTTTGGGGTTTTTAATGCTCGAGGCTTAAAAGGGCTTTTAATATGGGTTTTTAACGAAAGACACAGGAAATAAAACCAAAGGAGGGTGAGAGAGGTAGAGGAGAGTGCGAGGGAAACCACCACAACCGCTCCTTTGAATGTGACCACCAGTAGAATATGCTTCCGACTTCGGCAAATCACTGTTATATGGCAGAGCTAACACCTACTATAGAGACAATGAGTAGGGTTAGTGAAAAAACTTACTATATGAGGGAAATATGGATTCAAAACCTAATTCAAGGAAAATGTTGAGTTATGGAAAAAATAAAAAGGTTTGTTATAGAATCAGGTAGATAAATCTATGGAGAATAAGAATCACTAAAGAAATAAGAAGATCCCACAACATTGACAAAGCAAGCAAAGGAGACAAGGAAAATTTTAAGGATGGAAAATTTTCTTGAAGTTTAAAAACATTGGTGAATCTCACTAATCTCTAATATGCAAACTATAAAATGTTTATTGATGTATTTATAAAATTATTCAAATTTATAATGATTTTATATATATTCTCTATATAATGTTGGTTATTTTTAAGGTAAAATAATTTTATATTCTAAAATTTGGGTGAATCATCTTTTATAAAAAATGGAAATTGGCGAATCTTTTTTGTGGAAAAATCATGGAACATTAGCCCACTGGGCGAACATTAGCCCCTAAAATTTTGCATGAAAGGAGATTTATTCCACTAGAAAGACTACAATAGTAAGTTGATAATGTGAAAAAACATTACATTGAAGTATATGAAGCTTCAAAGATGGCAAGGTAAGATCTCTCCTTTTTTTTGGAGGTGCTACTACCCTTGCTTGAGGTTCGTAGGATTTCTTAGAAATAAACCAATATAGTAACCAAGGTAATATCAACTCCATAGAAAATCATAAAAAATAGGAAATGGTTCCTAGATTTCATTGTTAATGAAAAAACATGGAGAGGGTGGGAGAACAAGGAAGAAATTGCAATACTAGAAGTCACCATGGTAAAGGCTTATAAGAAAACAAAATATTTTATTACTAAGCCCAACCCATAATCATTGAATCCCAAGCATAGATAGATAATTTAGAGTGGTAATGGCTAAAATACTAAATTTTTTGGATGAAATTTCAAAAGTATGAGGATATCCTCGCAACATTGGAATAGAAATCCAACAAGGGATCAAGTAGCTAGAAGAGTAGTACAATAAGGTGTACACTATGGCCATCATGTGACATACTCTAGAGCCCAAGATGGATGCTACTTGGCGCACATTAGTTAGGTTAGATTCTCTAGAAGAAGAGAAGAAAAAATTAAGAAATATAGTAAGAGAACTTGTGACAAGAGCACAATCCCAATTCATGGTGACCAATTCATGGGAACATACTATGGAAGAATTAGAAAATGTATCAGTGAAAAACTATTGTCAAATCCAAGAAGGAAGAAAGAGTTGAATCCATTTTTTTTTGAATTCAGTAAGTTTATATACATGAACATAAGAGAGCATCCAAAGTGGAGCCCAATTTTTAGGATTGATTCATAGAACCCAACTTAGGGATGGGTTGGAAGGTGTAGTAAAGGATTCGTTGTGGCCCATTTTTGAATAAATTTTAATGCATAACAAAGTTTTGTAGAAGAGGAACTTGCAGGAGCCACAAGGTTATGAAAGCTTGAGTGCATAGTTTTGTAAAACTTTGAGTACATAGAGGTTAGTTGTGATCTTATACATCCTTTGTGCTTAGATCTCTTGAACCTTTGTGCTTGTCTCTAAAGATATTGACTTTTTTGTATCAATGGCTTATAGTTAAAAAATTCCCAAGGATATTATAGATTTTCCTATAACTACTCCAGTTGCCTATATCTACAAGGATTATAATGTTGCAAAGAGTTAGTTGGAATGAGGAAAGCTCTAAGTTATATGATATATCATGATTTTTACACGACTTATCCTCCACTAACCATTAGTCTGATATAATGGTGACCTTTTCTAATTATGTATTTGTAATTGTGTTATATCCCAATGATTGATATGCGATGGTGAATATTGTGTATGCTAGAAATAATAATTAGAAAAACTTTGAGGTAAAAAATGGGCCTCAAATTTGAAAAAAAAAAAAAATTCTATCAACATTAGCTTTAAAATATTCAATAGAATTCAAGATGATGATGTCAACCAAAAGGGTAAACAATTTTGGAGGGAAAAAAAAAATCCACTTTTTTAATCATATTTTCCAATTCTCTCCCTATAGGTTTTCTCAAATTTCAAATATAGGTACTTGTTCTGCACATAATTTAATTCCACATACAATGCAGATTTTCTAAATTTGAAATTTGAGTAAACATATAAGAATATAAGTAAAAAATATCATTAAAAAAATAGTTTTCTTTCTTTCCCTTTCAAAATTCAACTCTTATTTTTTATTTACCTATTATTTTATTATTTTCCTTAGAAGGCCCATTTTAGAATTTAAAATTCCTCTGATGCACATTCTATTAATGAATGTGATTAAAGGATAAGTAATAAAAAACACACCTCCATTAAGTCTTTAATACTTTGCACCTTAATCATATGGAAATTATAATGCATGCATCTAGTGAAACCTCCTTCCTTCTAGAATGTTGAATATGTTAGTGCACTATACCATATTGGGCCTATGTTTAACACCTTACACGGTCCCCAAGTCTATCATAGATCCAATATTAACATATTAATCTACAACAAGGCTTGGGAGGACCAATGAGACCTCTTACAGTTGTTAAAATTTTACCTAAGAGAAATTATTTTATTGAGATGAAAATTTAAATGACCAATAACAATCATAAACATTAAACATAATAAACGAAATATTTACCCTAGGAAAAACCCAACTCCTGGGAAAATCCAACCAATGGAATTCCATTAGTCCTTGGCCAAAACCTCATCCAAGCGGACCAAGTGAGCCTTCACCGGTCACCTCCTTGGTCCCCTTACAATGAAGTCCTCCAAGCCTTTTAAAGGATTCATTACATGAAATCCACCAAAAAATTATGATGGGAAACCAAAAAACCATGGGCCCAGAAGCACTACTATTGACCCAATCAAAGTGTGCTCTTTCCTCGAGTCAAGTTTACCTAATAGAGGCAACTATTGGAGACTCTCAATGAGAAGAAGTTTATATTAAACTATGAATAAGTATGATCTTACCAAATAGGTATTTCATTATCTAGTATTTATGACTCATGGAGATAAACTAAGAATCAATCAAAAAGTTGCAAAAAATTTAGAAGTGGGAAAGTCCCATTAATATTATAAAAGTAAAAGGCCTCATCGGTTCTTGTTAGTATTTATGAAAGTTCATTTCATATTTCTCAAACATTTTTACACCATTGCATTCCTTAGAAAGAGGAGAAAGTATATTTCTTCAAAAAAAGTGGCAATAAAATGACTTTGACATGTTTAAGATGAATACTTGTGAAGAAGCTTCATTAGGATTTCCAAATTTGAAAACGCACCTTTAAAATTGAGGTTGATGCACATGCTTATTGTTGGGTTCTAATTTGTCATTCCTTGTACCATTCAAAACATCATTTCTTAGCCATTTTCTTGCATGTTGTCACCCATTTCCTTTCTTACTCGGTTTTCCCATGAATGTGTCGTAAAGAGCCTAAGAATGCTAAGAAGTTAATTATTTTCATTTTATTTTATTTTTAATGGATTAAAGAGGATAATGCTTGATTCTACTAATGATGTTTTCTCCTAGTTAGTTCCTATAACTCATATGTAGGTCCAATAACCATCCTCAAAGGTTGGCATATCTACATAGTTCTAGGGAGGATTTTGAAACATGGCTTTTGTCTCCAGCATCGATAGCATGGTTTTATGTCATTAACATGGTACCCAGGTCGATTCTAGAAGGCTCCAAGTAATGATTAATAGTTTTGAAAGTTCATGTCAAGCATAATTGAGTCATCAACTTCAAATGTGATTTCTCACCAAATGGAGTAGAATTTGGAAAATATAAAACATGGGTTTTGTTTAGGACTTCTCCAATTCGGTTAAACATGAGAACTTCCTCCAAAAAGTGCATAGCTTGGGGGATATATTCAATTATTTCAAGGAGACATTTCTAGTTGTGACCATTGACCATCTACGCCCAAACAGAGCAACCAGATAGCCAAACACACAAAATCAAGTTATTCTTAGATGGTTCCATGCCAAATAAACCATGTGTGATCAAATATTTAGCTAATAATGTATCCAAGACAATAATTCATAAATTAATCATGATTTGATAAACTATTTTTGGGGAAATTGGTTTCAATTCATCTCGTAATCTTTCATATATAAAATTTATAAATAAAAGCCACATACAAAGGTTTTTAAAGGAGAGGTTTTTTCATTATTTTATGTCTATGGGATGATCCCATGTGTTGGCCACTAGGATGAAGCTATGTTGTGTTATTTCTGATGTAAATTGAGAATCTTTTAGTACAAATTGTTGATGCTTAGGCTTCTATTCATTGTGCTTAATCTCATTTTGATTTAGTTTCTCTAAGGTAGGCAACATTATTAGTTGGCAAGGTCCCACCAACCCAACGTGTTTCCTCCTTCATTTATTTATGAGTTAATGCTAACTTATTGGGAGTGTATTGTAAGTTATGCTCTATTTTAGAATAGATCATGTGGCTTCCTAATTAATATGTGGATTCTACAGACATAGGTTTCTTTATTTTGATTGAAAATGACACATGAATGATTGGTTGCATACTTATGGTTTTGATCTGATGTATCTTTGAGTTCTTACCTCAAATCTAATATAGATTCTCACATATTAGAATTAGTCCATGTTCCTTTGATTTAATATATCAATTGACTATTTTATGAGCACACCACCTCTATGACTAGCTGAAAGATTATATTTGTCACGGTGTGTTCTTACTGATACAAGATAACTTGTCTTACGTATGTAGGAACAAAATGATTGGCTCTATAATGTTTCATTTTTGTTTACTAATTACGCTTTGTGAGTCTTGATGAAAAGGATCCATTTAGCCAAGATTGTGTGCACCAAATTCTTTCATATTCTATGTATGAATTGGATCAACAAAACATATGTGTTGTTTATTGGTTGGGAGTTTTATTGCCTTTTAGAGATGAGCCTGAAGTAACGAAAATATTATGTTCTTATTATTAGAAGTATGATTTATGTACATTGGTTAATGACCAATGATATATAGATCAAATAGTACCCTTAAAATTTTGAAATAGAGTTTGATTTCATGATCATAGATTCCAAACTTGTTCCCATTTATCTTATGCTTAAATCACTAATGAGTGCATAGAAATTGTGTAAACACGAGGGAAATTTAGGATTCATCTCTTTCCTTTCAATTGTGTGACAACAACACTACCTAGGTTATAGAAGTTTCTTGTTATGCCTAGGTTTCCTTTCCTATAGTGCGGTTTTGGAACTCGTAGTGAGATCTTGAGTCCTTTGTCTACATGAAGAATTGAGGGTATAGAAATTCAATCAGTCCAAGAGGGTTTAGCATGAAAAACTCAATGGTGCCTTAGATAGGATTTCCTAATTGATTTGAGCCACTAAAGTTATTTCAATATTTTTAGTCTAGGAATTGACTCTCCGATGAAAACCCAGGGTGATACAAGTTCTTGATGTTTGTCTTATGTGAGACTTTCTTTAAGCAGAGAGATAGGTATTTAACATAGCAGATATTTGTGATTTCAATACCTACGCAAATAATGTAGTGTCTCTAAGAATATTACCCTATATTGACAAGTAAATGTTGAATAATTATTATTATCAATTATTCCACCCAACAGTTATGTTGTGGGGGAAGTCCCCATGCAAGAGGAGAGACTAGTAGCTTATCATTTGAAAGCATTTTATAGAGAGGTGTTATGGTATCCTACATACTAAAAAGGGTTGTTAGCCTCACATCAAGTAATAAAGCACTATCTATTTGACATCCTATGGAAGAGGGAAATGATCCACACTAGTCATAAGTCATTTCAATTGTTGTAGACACATAGTAAACTGTAGCAAGAAAAATACCAAGTGGATGTCTTATCTACAATAGTTTCACCTTGTCATCAAGTATAAGAAGAGGTTTAAACATGATATTATTGATTTATTATATATACCATGGAGGTCAAAGATATTTCTCATGACCACTATGAAGCTACAATCTTTTCAATTTGAAAACATGAAGATTTTGTATGAAGAGGAGCAAGGATTTCATCCCATGGTAGTAGAGTTAGAATAGGGAATGAAAAATCTTGACAAATATTTAAAGATGGTTTATAATACAAGGAATATAAATTATTTATAAAAATTAAAGAGTGTATAAGTGTGCTTCTATGAGAATTCCATAATTACAGAGTTATTAGACACTTCGGATTTGGGAAGAAATAATCAAACATGCAGAGGTATGTGTGTCGATGTTGTAAAACTCATTCATTTGTAATTTATTTTACATCAAAACCTACTAAAAAAATTATGATTGTAAAATCCTTTGTCTCTACCAAGCTAACCATGGGAGAGTATTTTGAAGGACTTCATTGGGATGATTTCCAAAACAAGACAAGGGCATGATTATTTGTTGGTAGTAATAAATGAGATCATCAGGGGAATGGAGTTGATTCCTTGCAAGACCAATGTGAATGGTTGATAGAAAAATAAGTTTTTTTTTTCCAAAGTATATAGGTACATTTTGGATTGAGATGAAATCCATTAGTTTGGACAAATATAGTAGATTATTAAGTAATTTTCTGAAATGTTATGGGGCATGATGGCTACTAACTTAAAGAGGAGTACAACCTTTCATCCATAGACATATAAAATAATAAAACTAAATAATTGAATTATGGCTTATTTGTTGATGATTTTAAAAGAAGGAATCTTGGGACTTGGAATCAAAGACTACACTATATACATCACTATTATAATATACTCGTCCATAGTTATAGTAGGAAGTCACAGTTTGAGATATATTTTGGATTTTAGCCTTTGACATTTTATTTTCTCAAACTACTAAAATTTTTTCAATGGAACATGATGACAAACAAGACAAATTCATTAGTTTCATTAAGAATATTATATAGATATATATATATATATATATATATATATATATATATATATATATATATATATATATATATATTGATAAGTTGAAAAGAACATGAAAAATGTATAAGGAGAAGCATGATTATACAAGTGTATCTCATAAATTTTAGGTTGGAGATATGGTGTGGTTGCATCTCACTACAAGGAAAATGTGAGACCTAAGGAATAAGTTGTAACCAATTAGGTATGGCCCATTTGAGATTGTGCAATAAGTGGGGGAGAGTGTTTTCAACTAGAATTTCCTTTATACATGAGAATCCATTTTATTATCAATGTCGATAATTCAAATCCATTTTAAGGAGAGTTTTTTGGACCAATAAATGCTTACAATTATAAATATACATACTTTAAATAAATTAAAAAGGATGCCTTGAATAGGGTTCTCGTTAAAATCATTGGTGTAATGTGTATAACTATCTTGTTTTCATCTTATCATGAAAGAAATCTAGACCATAATATTCACAAGGCATACTTTCTTAAATCAAATTTATTGTGAAAATACATTACATGATTCTAACTATCCCAATAGAAAATAGATCATGGGAGTTTGGGGATTTTTTCATGTATTCCCATTCTTTCTATGACTTCATAACTTTTAGAAAGTATAAATCAACCAAGCTTTAATGGAATTCAATTCCCATATAACATTATTTAATCACACCCATTTCCATTCATCTTGGACCATGGGTGACTTAAAGTGGATAATTCAATACAAACCCACAAAATTTCTTTATAGTCAATTTTGTCCTTTCAATATACTCAATCCTGGTCCATTTTCAAATGAATTTCCTACTACTCCTAAGTAATATGTTATTATGTTCTATTAAGTATAATTGAGATTAGATCCTTATGTGAGTTGAGCTCTTAGTTTTCTTTTAAAGAAATGGGAATGATGTGTTATTTAATAAACAATCATATACAGACTCTCACATAGTATAAAAACACGATAATTTTTTTAGTCTAACCTTGTAGATTATTGTAACATCTCAAAATTTTAAGGGGGTATATTATTTGAGTCAAATTTTGGATTTTTAATGGCATACACTATGTACAATGATTCAAGAGACACCTAGCCTCACTTGGATCACTTCCACATAGTCACAATTGAGTGACCAACACATAGTTGGTTGATTGGCTCAAGACCAATGGGAAATAGTACATAAAACACATGGTACTATTGTGTGGAAAGGAATATTTGACACTTATAATGTCTCTATATAATATAAAAATCCAAAATTGTTTAAGTCTAGGAATCGATGGGATCTACCTTTGGAGGAGCCTCGTGATATCATTAGTTGGGGCCTAGACCCAAATGATCATAATGAACCCCCATGTTGCAAGTATTAAAGTTTAGTTATTTATTATTTAGGTCATGAGACTTATGACATTGTTGACTTTGGACACTACTATTTTAGTTATATTGCTGACTATTTTTCCTTTCCAACCAATGATTATGGTGGTTTCATAAGAAACCCCTAGTTTTGTATTAAAGGTTGTATATTTTATTATACTAATTGTTGAAGATTATAAGAACAGTAAGGAGATTTCCCATCTCATAAAAGATAAGTCAAAGTTCAAATTATCTTCTCCATATTAAAGTGGGTATTATGTCATGCTAGTATAAAGTTTGGGTTCACAACTCCCACAGATATCTAACAACAAAAAGATAAAAACACGCACACACACACAAAATGAATAGCATTTATCGTGGCATATTCATTAAGAATTTTATTCACGAATTTCCTAGATATTCATATAATCCTCTTGTCAACTTTCAAAATTTAATATTATAACATCAATAAGGAGATTTCCCATGAGTAGTTTGTAAGGATTTTTTCTCTCATAGAAAAGAAGTCAAAAGTTAAAATATATTCTCCATATTTGATATATATTGGATCATTATATTATTTTTCATCCATCTTGATGCATTTGGAGTGGAAAAAGTGGAGATATAAGCTCACTGGACCATTTTTACTAACGGGACCCAGTGTGGAAAAACAAGGTCTGAAACCTTCTAGGAGCATTTTGAGGCATTAAACAAAGTTTTTTGGGGGTAAAACCTTGTCGCTTTGGTGTCACACACCTTCATGCTATTCTACGCACATATATCTTTCCAACGACATAACAATTGTGTCAATCGGAATTCATATGCAAAAGTTATGTCGCTCATAAGTTGACCTTCCTGGTTTCACACCTATAGTTCAGGAGGATGTCGCGTTAGCCACCATTATTCATCGAAAAGGGAATAATCACGTGATTATGATCTAGAATAATCTATATGATTCTATATTATAACTCTAATTAAGATTTGATGTAGTCAAAATTAACCACTAGTAGGCTATTGTGTTGTGTTATAACCAGGCTACTAGGAGGACGAGGCATTCCATTCTTTCGAAAACAATTTGTTCCATAGTTGAGAAAAGATATTCAGGAGAGATATGAGGTAGAGCACACATAGAGGATCTATGCACTCTAGCAGCCCATGGGCCACAGACATTAGTTCTTTGTACCTGCATCCATATTTCCAGATAGAGAAAGAGAGCAAAGTGGCTTCATCTTCCAGTTGGGTTTTCTCCCGAAAGGGTTTTCCGAAGATCATATCGTGTGTATTATGTGTGTGTGAGCTTATTTTTTCACTCTAAGTTTCTGCATAATTTTCATTTGCATGCATGCACTAATTACAATTAAATTTACAGTTCTTAATGTTTAATAAAACTGTAATAGTGTAGAATCTCATATTTTAATATAATATTATCATATCTGTTGTGGCATACTGTCTAATGGAATATCCATGTAATTTTATGGATCATTTGGTATTATATTAGGTTTCTTTGGGTATTTTATGGAAATTCTAGGGATCTAAATGGCAAGGCCGAAAATCGTAAAACCCTAATCATGGACGATGAATTTGTAAACGAACCTCGTGATCCTGCAAAGGTGAGGTTTACACAGTTGGAACAAAAATTCGCATCTATCAACCACAATATAAGCCTCCTCATGGTGTCCTTGAATATAAATATAGGGATATTTAGAAAAGAAGGGGGTTCAAATTTAGAGGACAAATCAAAACGAGGATCAAAAGATCGAGGAGAAATATAGAACCAATCGAAGAAAAGACCAAAAAAAGGTCAACCCAGTTTGAGTGTCATGAACCAATAATAGTCCCTGTTTAAAATGGAAGCAAAAGAAAATATCTAGTTGTACTGTAGTGAGATTGACACTTTGAAGTTGAATCAATAGGTGTAGTAATTGGAATTTCCTTTCAGTGTCGATGATATCAAGGAAGGGAAAAATATCTCATTCTCGTTGTTGAAATTAGAGGGCCATGTACTAAATTGGTGGGAGAGCCACATCGAAACCCTGAGGCTAGAGGGAGAACCTCCAGTGACTAAGTGGGAGGATTTAAAAACATTCATTAAATCATAGTTTTATCCCATTAGGTATGTGGAGAACCAATGGATCCGGTTGCATTACTTCAGGAAAAAGTTGGGCCAAAGCATGTAGGAGTACACCACAAAATTCAGGAAGATAGCTATAATGTTAGGTATCTCTCTAAAGAACCGATATGTAATCCTCAAGTATTTTGGGGGTCTTCGCCACCATCTGTGTGAGCAAGTGATGTCTTTCAAGCCCAAATCGGTGGATGAGGCTTGTGCACAGGAACAATACCTAGAGAACATAGGCCTAAAGAGAGCGTAATCAAGTGGATCGAAGTAGAAGGAGCAACAAGATGTTTCTAAGAACGGGAAGAAGAAGAAAAAAGGGGGAAATATAAGAAGAACACAACCACAACACACCAATGCAAAGATCCTGTTAAACATTACAACATCAATGGCCATACAAAGGAAAAGTATTGGAAGTTGCATCCAGAGATAAACCCGAAGAACAAGAAGAAATATAACATGAAGAAGAATCTCATGGCCACTGATTCAAGAAACCAAGTTGAAATCAACTTGGATGTGGATGAGAATATTGTTTGTACATTAGTACATAAGGAGGTGAATCTGAGTAGCCTTCAACAATAGGAAGAGAAAGAAATGACCAAACTCTTCCATATAAAGATACAAGTCAAGAAGAAAAATATTGATGCTTTATTTGACTCAGGATCACATGTGAATCTCATTGTAGCAGAGCTAGTTAAGAAGTTGGGGTTGGAAGTTCGTGATCATACAAACCCATATCCATTAGGATGGGTAAATAAGGATGTAGAGTTTAAGGTAACAAAACAATGTAAACTTACATTTGCTATCAATGTTGATTTTATTGATGAACTGAGACCTAGATGTGGTTCCCCTTGATGTACATGAAGTCATGTTTGGGAGTCCATACATGTACATGTGTGATGAAATATTCATGAGGAGACCTAACTAGTATTAGCTCATCAAGGATGGAAAATCATTCATCATCAACGTGCACAAAGGCAAGTCAAAAATCTCACTGGTAAGTGCCAACCAAGCCAATAAATTGATCAGTTCCAACAAGAAGTATGTTTCATTGTTTTTAAGAGAAATTCAGTCTGAAGAGGAATTAATAAGAGGCAAGGAATCCCTGGAGGGATGTACTAAGAAATAGAAACAACAATTGGAAGAGCTTTTACAGGCATACAACGATGTGTTCCAAGATCCTAAAGGGTTACCACCTAAGAGAGAAGTGGAGCACAAGATCCAGCTTTTTCTAGACTCCCCATTACCAAATATTGTGTTATATAGGCACTTTGTTATAGAAGCAAGTGAGGTGAAGAAACAATTGCATTAGCTATGGGAACATGGTGTCATTCGACCAAGTACATCACCATGTGGGTCACCCATCATCACTATGTCAAATAGGGATGTGACTTGGCGAATGTGTATAGATTACAGGGCATTGAACAAAATCACGCTCAAGAACAGATACCCCCTACCCAAGATAGATGATCTACTATATCAGTTGGAGCAAGCAAAGTACTTCACCAAGTTAGACTTGAAGTCTGGATATCACCAAGTTTGAGTCAAAGAAGAAGATACATGGAATACAAACTTCAAAACCATACAAGGTTTATATGAGTAGTTAGTCATGTTGTGTGGCCTATGTAATGCACTAGCTACATTTATGATAATAATGAATGATTTATTGTGCCCTTTTATAGATTCATGTGTTATTGTCAATTTGGATGATATATTGGTATATAGTGCTACCTAGGAGGATCATATGTCACATTTGATGTAGGTGATGGAAACATTGAAGAATCACCGATTGCTAGCAAATCTCAAGAAGTGTGAGTTTGTGCATCAGTCTTTGGTGTATCTGGGGTATGTGATCGCTGGAGGAGAACTAAATATAGATCCTTCCAAGATGGAGGCCATCATGAAATGATTGATGCAGGCTGATTTTTCTGAGGTCAGGAGTTTCATTAGGGAAGCACAGTACCTAAGGAAGTTCATAGCCTGATTTTCAGTAGTAGTAGCACCGCTCCATGCCATAACAGCAAGTGGTAAGAGTTTCCAGCGGGAAAAAGGTAAACAAACATATTTCGAAGAGCTAAAGAAGAATATCATCCAAGCACCAGTTCTGGCATTACCAAACTTGCAGCGTCCCTTTGAAGTGGAGACATATGCGACTGGGTATGCTATGGTGGTTGTCTTGATACAGGGAGGAAGGCATCTATGCTACCTTTCTGAAGTATTTCATGGGGTAGTCCTTAACTTCCATATCTATGACAAGAATATTTATTCCATGGTGAAAGTTGTGAAGAGGTGGAATCAAAATATGATGGGAAAGGATACAATAATCAACACATATCACCAATCATTATAGTAATTGTAGGCCTCGAGTAAGTGAAAACAGACCAGGAATTACAAGTGGATGGGGTTCTTACAACTGTTTCATTTGGTGATCAAGTGTAAGAAGGGAAGCACAAAAAAGCTGGCCAACATGCTTTCAAGGCCACCCACATCAAAGACCACAGCTTTGGGGACTCTTATGAACATGGATTTGTTCACCCATGATGCATATAGAAAGGCATATTCAGAAGATGAGGACTTCAAGGAGGTGTATTAGCAGTTGTAGAGTCAGCGTCATGTGCATGATGGTGATAGCAAGGTTGAATGCAATCTCTAGGATGTGTTATTCTACAGGCTAGATAAGTTATTTGTTCCTAAAGGTGAGTGATTGCATCTAATCAGAGAGGCTCACACCTCCAAGGTGCCAAGGCACTTTGGTGTAGGGAAGACCATGGCTAACTTGCAAAGGTATGTGTATATACCCAAGATGCAAGAGCGGGTAGCTAGGTTCGTAAGAGGATGCATGCTTTATTGTACCAGCAAGCCTAGCAACATGAAACAGGGTCTATATCATCCCTTACCTATATCTACTCGTCATTGGGAAAGAATTTCCATGGACTTTTTGGGAGGTTTACTGACAACCAGGAAGGGACATGACTAATTTTTCATGGTAGTTGATAGGTTTAGTAAGATATGTGTTTTGATGCCCTGTAAAAAGACCATCAGTGGGAAAGAAGTAGCATAATTGTGTTTTGGACAGGTTTGGGTGCTCTTGGATATACCAAGTAGAATAATTTTAGACAGGGGTATAAGATTTCTCAGTGCATTCTGGACTACATTGTGGGAGAATATGGACACAAAGTTGAAGAGATCTACAACATTCCATCCACAGACAGATGGGAAAACATAAGTAGTCAATAGGAATTTGGTGCAACTTCTAAGGGGATACAACCAAAAGCATCCAAAGACCTGGGATGAAAATATGGTATATATACGACATTATTACAATAGACCAATCCACGCTTCTACATGAAAGTCCCCATTTAGGACTTGTTTTGGATATTTTCCACCACATTTGGTTATTTCATATGGTAAATAAGGAGGAGTGAAGGAAGATCTTATAGGAGATGCTTTGAGGGCTAAATTTTTTTTAGAGAAGATCAGGCAGATCCATATACAGGTACAAGAAACACTGCAAAATTCACAGGAGAAGTATAAGGTTAGGCATGATCAGTAAGGAACAAAGAAGTCATTCAAGGTGGGAGATAGAGTATGGTTATAGTTGAACAAGGAGAGCGTGTAGAGGCCTGGTAATAAAATAAAGGCTCTGATGGTTCCTTTGAGATACTGGAAATGTGGGTGATAATTCCTATCAACTCAATTTACCACCATATATGCACATTTACTCAGTTGCGAATATAGAGAATTTGAAAATTTATGAGCCTTCCATGCTAAATTAGGAAGAGGAACCGATCCTACCTTCTATCGAGATTTAGAACCAAGTGCTTGGGTAGAGTTAACAGAAGATACAGTTTTGTAGAAGAGGTCCAAAACTACAAGACAATGAAAACATAACCTTTGGAAGATTGGATTGAAGGAACAACTTCCAGGAAAAGCTAAATGGTACACTAGAGAGAAGGTGGAGGAAAAATTTCCTCATGTCATTCAGTAGAATACTTTGGGGACCAAAATCCTCCCAAAATGGGGAGGGGTGATCCGGATTGGATCATTATATTATTTTTCAGCCATCTCAATGCATTTGGAGTGGAAAAAGTGGAGGAATCAACTCACATGGCCATTTTTACTGGTGGGATGCAGTTTGGAAAATAAGGGTCTGAAACCTTATGGGAGAGTTTTGAGGCATCAAATGAAGTTTTTTGGGGTAAAACCTTGCTTATTTATCATAACACTATTTTATTCTATTCCACACACAAACATCTTTCCAATGGTGTAAGAAGCACGTCAATCGGAGTATGTATACAAACGGTATGCCACTTAGAAGTTGACCTTCTTTTCTTCACACCTATAGTTTGGGAGGATGCCATCTCAGCCCCCATTATTCTTGGAAAGGGGATATACACGTGATTATTATGTAAAATACTCTAGAAGTTTCTAGATTGTAAATCTAGTTAAGAGTTGATGTAGTCAAAATTAACCAATAGTAGGATAGCATGTTGTGTTATAACCGGGCCACTAGGAGCAAGAAGCATTCCATTATTTCAAGAGAATTTTGTTCCATATATGAGAAAAGATAGCCAAGAGAGATAGGAGGTACTACACACAGAGAGGATCTGTCCACTGTAGCAGCCCATGGGCCATAGGAATTACTTCTTTGTACCTGCAACCATATTTCCAGACATAGAAAGAGAGTGAAGCGACCTCACCTTCGAGTTGGGTTTTCTCCCAAAATGGTTTCCTATAGAGCATATCTTGTGTATTATGTGGGTTTTTGAGACTATTTTGTCATTCCCTACTTTTCTGCATAATTTCTATTCACATGATGCACTACTTACTATTAAATTTATACATCTTAAAGTTTAATAAAACTGTAATGGTGTAGAATCTCAGGTTTTTAATATAATATTGTCAGATATGTTGTGACCAACTATCCCGTGGAATATCCATGGCAGTTTATAGATCAATTGGTATCAGATAAAGTTTCTTTGGGTATTTTATGCATATTATAAGTATCTAGAACAACGAGGCCAGAAATCGTAAAACCCTTATCATGGTTGACAAATATGTAAACGAACATCGTGATCCTACAAAGATGAGGTTTACGCGGTTGGAACAATAAGTCACAAATATCGACCGCAATGTAAGCCTCCTCATGGCGTACTAGAATAGAAAGTTGGGGATATTTGGAGAAGATGGGGTTTGAATGTATAGGACAAGTCAAAACAAGGATTAGAAGATCGGGGAGAAACAAAGAACCAGTTGAAGAAAGGACCCGAAAAATATCAACCTAGTTCAAGTGTCGTGAACCAATCATAGTCCCTGTTTAAAATGGAAGAAAAAATAGATATAAAGTTGTACCACGACCGGATTGACGCCTAGAATCTGAACCACTAGTTGTAGTAACTGGAAGTTTATTTTAGTGTCCATTAGATCAAGGAAGGGTAAAAGATCTCATTCACGCAGTTGAAATTAAAGGGCCATGCGTTAAATTGGTGGGATACCCACACAGAAACCCTAAGGTTGGAGGGATAACCTTTAGTGACTAAGTGAGAGGATTTCAAAACCCTCATTAAGTCACAATTTTATACCATTGCGTACATGGAGAACCAGTGGATCTGGTGGCATTACTTCAGGAAAAAGTTGGCCAAAGCGTGTAGGATTACACCATAGAATTAAGGAAGATGGTTATAATGTTGGGTATCTCTCCAAAGAACCAAAATGTACTCCTCAAGTATTTGGGGGGTTTTCAACACCATCTGCATGAGCAAGTGATGTTGTTCAAGCCCAAATCAGTGGACGAGGCTTGTGTACAGGCAAAACATTTGGAGAACATAAGCCTGAAGAGAGCACAATCAAGTGAATTGAAGCAAAAGAAGAAACAAGAAGATTGTAAGCAGGTGAAGAAGAAGCAAAAAGGGGGAAAATAGAAGAACACAACAACCACAAAACACCAATTCAAAGATCCTAGCAACCACTACAACCACTGCAACATCGATGGCCATACAAAGGAAAAATGTTGGAAGTTGCATCCAGAGCTAAACATGAAGAACAAGAAGAAGAATATGATTACCATTGATTCAAGAAACCAAGTTGAAATAAGCTCATATGTGGATGACAATATCATTTGCATGTCAGTACATAAGGAGATGAATCTAAGGAGCCTTTAGCAATAGGAAGAGAAATAAATGACCAAAATCTTCCATATAAAGATACAAGTGAATAAGACAAAGATTGATTCTCTATTTGACTTAGGATTGCAGGTGAATCTCATTGTAGCAGATTTGGTCAAGAACTTGGGGATGGAAGTTTGTGATCATCCAAACCAATATCCATTAGGATGGATAAATAAGGATGTAGAGTTGAAGGTTGCAAAACAGTGTAAAATTATATTTGCTATTAGTGTTTATTTTATTGATGAAGTAGACCTATATGTGGTTCCCTTTGATGTATGTGGAGTCATGTTTGAGAGTCCATAAATATACATGCATGATGCAATATTCATGAGGATATCGAGCTAGTATCAGCCCATCAAGGATGGAAAATCATGCATCATCAACACTCATAAAGGCAAGTAAAAAATCTCACTAGTAAGTTCTAATCAAGCCAAGAAAGTGATAAGTTCAAACAAGAAGTATGTTTTATTGTTTTTAAGAGACATTCAGTCTTAAGAGGATTCAATAAGAGGCAAGGAATCCCTAGAGGGGTGTACTAACAAAATAGAAAAAACAATTGGAGGAGTTATTACAGGCATACAAGGATGTGTTTTGAGAGCCTAAAGGGTTACCACCTAAGAGAGAAGTGGAGCACAATATCCAGGTATTTTTAGACTCCCCATTGTTAAATATTGGGTTGCTCAGGCAGTCTATTATAGAAGCAAGTGAGGTGAAGAAACAATTGTAGCAACTACTGGAACAAGGTATCATTTGACCAAGTACTTCACCATGTGGGTCACCCATCATCATTGTACCAAAGAAGGAAGGGACTTAGCAGATGTGTATAGATTATAGGTAGTTGAACAAAATCATGCTCAAGAACAGATGCCCCCTACCTAGGATAGATGATCTGCTAGATCATTTTCATCAAGAAAAGTACTTCACCAAGTTGGAATTGAATTTTGGATATCACCAGGTTTGAGTCAAAGAAGAAGATACATGGAATATCGGCTTCAAAACTAAGCAAGGTTTATATGAGTGGGTAGTCATGCCATTTGGTTTATGTAATGCACCAACTACATTTATGAGATTAATGAATGATGTATTGCGCCCTTTTATAGATTCATTTTTTATTGCCTTTTTGGATGATATACTGGCATATAGTGCTACCTGGGAAGATCGTATGTCACATTTGACACAAGTTCTAGAGACATTGAAGAAGCACCAACTACTAAAAAATCTCAAGAAGTGTGAGTTTGCACAGTAGTCTTTGGTGTATCTGGGGTATGTGATTGGTGGAGGGGAACTCAGGACAGATCCTTCCAATATGGAGACCATCATGAAATAGTCAGTTCCTACTAATGTTTCTAAGGTCGGGAGTTTCATTAGGGTAGCACAGTACCTAGGGAAATTCATAGCCTTAATTTCAATGACAGAAGCACTGCTCCAAACCATAACAACAAGTGGAAATAGTTTCCAATGGGGAAAAGTTAAGCAAAGGGCTTTCGAAGAGCTAAAGAAGAAGACCAACTAAGCACCAGTTCTGACATTACCAAACTTTCAGTCACCCTTTGAAGTGGAGACAGATGTGAGTGAGTTTGTTATGGGAGTTGTCTTGATGCAGGGAGGAAGGCCTATATGCTACCATTCTAAAGTATTTCATGGGTAGTCCTTAACTAACCTACCTATGACAAGGAGCTCTATGCCATGGTGAAAGTTGTGAAGAAGTGGAAGCACTATCTAATGGGAAAGGAGACAATAATCCACACAGATCACTAGTTGTTACAATACTTGCAGGCTTAGAGTAAGCTACAATAGACTAGTCATTACAAGTTATGGGGTTTTTACAGCAGTTTCATTTGCTGATCAAGTATAGGAAGGGAAGCACAAAAAAAGTGGTCGACATGCTTTCAAGGAAACAAACATCAAAGATCACAACTTTGGGGATTCTTATGCACATGGAGTCATTCACCCATGATACATAAAGAGTGTCATATTGAGAAGATAAGGACTTCAAGGAGGTGTATCAATAGTTGCAGAGTCAGATTCATGTGCATGATTGGCAATATCATGGTTTACTACCATGTCTGGGATGGGTTACTCTATAGGTTGTTGGCAGAAAAATTTCCCTAAGGTAAGGGTTGACAACCTCAACAAAGCAGAACAAGAAAATCAATAGGAATTTGTACAACAAGCATGCCAAACATGTGAATTATTAAATGTGGACTTGGAGACTTACCCAAAGGTCCTACATTTGAAGATGTTCTTGTAGGGTCCAAACCCTCTGCTTCCTCCATAATTTAGCAGGCCTACAAATCAATTCATAAAAGCATATACATGATATATAATCCAATTTACATACATAGAAGATATGTTAGATCATCATTTATAAACATAGAAATTGCTATTCATAAGACAATAACATATCAGGAACAAGACATGAGCGTCTGTATTGGTAATCAACAATAGGTACAAGAAAGGTACAACTTGATCTAATTCAAAGAACCAACAAATCCTTCCTCTGGATCCGTCCAACCCAAGCCACGAAGGCAATCTCTCTAACAAGTACAGGGAGATGCTATAAAGATCATGAACATCTCAGCAAAGGAAACAAGGGTTTCCATAGAGACTGGAAGTGCAGGAGGAACGGGAAAATTGGGCTTGACCTAGGAGAAATATGGGTATAATGACAATATCCCTTCTCTTATATGTTTTAGGCATACCCAAGGTGTGTATATATACCTCCTGAAATCAGTTAATTCAGTTGTGTTATGGGCTCCTGTAGGTGGGCTCTCGGTAAAACCCATGAACCCCACTTGAAAAATAACATAATATTTTATTTTCTCATATTTAAAAAGGTATACGTGGGTATGAAGTTATAAAACCTTTGTATGTACATGATTTTGAATGGGAAGAGTCATATATGGAATTTAAAATATATTTTTTAAATAAAGGATCAAGTCTACATGGGAAAAGGTTGCCCAAGGCCATACAAGAGCATCAAAATCTACATGAGTGGTAAATGATGCTATAACACAAGCTAAATAAGCTATGTGTTCCTAAAGGTGAGTGATTGCAGTTGAATAGAGAGGCTCACACCTCCAAGGTGGAAAGGCACTTTGGTGTACGGAAGACCGTGGCTAACTTGCAAAGGTATGTGTATTGGCCCAAGATGCAAGAGCAGGTAGCTAGGTTCATAAGAGGATGCATGATTTGTTGTACCAACAAGCCTACAAACAGGAAACAGGGTCAATATCATCCCTTACTTGTACCTACTCATCCTTGCAAAAGAATTTCCATGGAATTTTTGGGAGGTTTACCGACAACCAGGAAGGGACATGACTACATGTTTATGGTAGTTGGCAAGTTCAGCAAGATGTGTGTTCTCATGCTCTGTAAAAATAGCATACGCAGGAAATATGTAGCAAACTTGTTCTTTGGACAGGTCTAGGTGCACTTTGGGATACCAAGTAGCATCATTTCAGAAAGGGATACAATATTTCTCAATGCATTCTAGAATACATTGTGGGAGAAGATGGACACAAAGTTGAAGAGATCTAGACATTCCATCCACAGACAGATGGGAAGATAGAAATAGTCAACAAGACTTTGGTGCAACTTCTAAGGGGATAAAACCAGAAGCATTCGAAGACTTGGGATGAAAATTTCGTATATATACAACATTCTTACAATAATATATTCCACACTTCTATAGAAAACTCCCCATTTCAGACTTATTTTGGATATTTTCCACCTTAACCTTTGGATATTTTATATGGGCAACAAGTGACGGAAGATCTTATAGGAGATCCTTTGAGGGTTGAAAAATGTATAAAGAAGATTAGGAAGATCCATCTATAGGTATAAGAAACACAACAGAATTCATAGGAGAAGTATAAGGCCAAGCATGATCAACACAGAACAGAGAAGGCATTCAAGGTGGGAGACAAAGTATGGTTACAATTGAATACGGAGAGGATGCAAGGGTCTGGTAAGAAAATCAAGGCTCTGAGGTATAGTCCCTTTGAGATATTAGAAAAGGTGGGTGATAATTCCTATCGACTTAGTTTACCACCATATATGTGCATTTACTCATATGTGAATGTATATAATTTGAAACTCTATTAGCCTTACATGCTAGATCAGGAAGAGGAACAGGTCCTACCTTTTGTGGAGGATTTAGCGCCAAATGCTCAGGTATAGTTAATAGAAGATATAGTTTTGTAGAAGAGGTCCAAAACTATAAGACAAAGGTACCATGACCTTTGGTAGATTGGATTGAAGGGACAAATTCCAGGAAAAGCTAAATGGTACACCAGATAGAAGGTGGAGGAAAAATTTCCTCACCTCATTCAGTAGAAGCTTTTGGGGACCAAAATCCTCCCAAAATGGGGAGGTGTGATCCAGGTTGAATGATTATATTGTTTTTCATCCATATCGATGCATTTAGAGTGGAAAAAGTGGAGGAATAAACTCGGGAGACAGTTTTTACCGAGGAGGTCCAGTTTGGCAAAATGGGATCTAAAACCTTCCGAGAGAATTTTGAGGCATCAAATGACAGTTTTTGGGGGTAAAAATTTGTCACATAAGTGTAGCACCATCTCATGTTATTCTACAACGATATCTTTCCAATGACACAAGCATCACATCAATCAGAATCTATATGCAAAAGTTATGCCACTCAGAAGTCAATCTTCTTGTTTTCACACCTATAGTTCGGGAGGATGTCACATCGACCCCCATTATTCATGAAAGGGGGCTAGGAACGTGATTATGATGTAAAAGACTCTAGAAGAGACTATATTGTAACTCTAGTTAAGAGTTGATGTAGTCAAAATTAACCACTAGTGGGCTATTGGGATGTGTTATAACTAGAACACTAGAAGTAAGAGGCATTCCATTCTTTTGAGACAATTTTGTTCCATGGATGAGCAAATATAGCTAGGAGAGATTGGAGCAAATTGAGAGGATTTGTGCTCTGTAGTAGCCCACAGGCCATATGCATTACTTCTTTGCACCTTCGGCCATATTTCCAAATAGAAAAGGAGAGTGAAGCGACCTCACCTTCCAGTTGGGTTTTCTCCCGAAAGGGTTTCCCAGAGAGCATATGTTGTGTCGTATGTGTGTGTGTGATCTTAATTTTCATTCTCTACTTTTTCTACATAATTTCCATTCGCATGCATGCACTAATTACAGTTAAATCTACAAAGCTTAAAGTTTAATAAAACTGTAATAGTGTATAATCTCATATTTTTAATATAATATTATCATATCTGTTGTGACGAATTATCCAATGGAATATCTACGACAATTTTTGGATCAATATTAAAATGGCAATTATTGCATGTTAGTATAAAATTTGGGTTCACAACTCCCACAAATATATATCAACAAAAATATTAGAAAAAAAAAAACAAAAAACAAAACACACAAAATGAATAGAATCTATCGTGACATATTCATTAAGCATTTTATTCACAACTTTTCTATATATTCATATAATCCTCTTGTCAGCTTTCAAAATTCAATATTATAATTTAACAGAATCTTCCTAAAAAATTATATTAACTGGGTTTGAATTATTTTTCAAAAGGTCATGATGAATGGTTTTTTTTTAATCCTCATAACACCAATATATGGGCTAAACTCCTGCCCATTCGACTTTACCACAAGAATCCTAACCCTAATGGACCCAAGGAGAATTGAACTTGCACCTCATGAAAGAGGGCCAATGACTTGGCATGGCAGCTTCAACCAACTAGGCTACCCATAAGAACTAATAAATGGTTTTAACTTAAGTCAAATAAATAATTATTAAGAAACACGGTACATCTAATAATACCCTTATATCAAAAGGCCAAAAGCACAATTTCCCTTGAAGTCATTTTCAAACTCTTAATTGATTTTAAAAAATTAACCCCTTAATCCAAAATAATCTTAAAATATAGAGAAAAGAAAATTATTAATTTCAAATTACATATATCGATGTAATAAGATATTTTGTAATATCATATATCATTAATAATACTACCTTAAAATTGTCTTATAAGTATGTACTAAAACTATTAATAATATTAAAATTGAAATAAAAATTATAAGTATGTACTAAAACTATTAATAATAATAAAATTGAAATAAAAAAAATGTTGAAACCACATTCCCTCATTTACTATACAATGTATTTAGTAGTTTTCAAACCATAGAATGGCCTTAAATCAATCAAATCTTTGTGAATTATTTTTATCATCTAAAACCATCATTGTAACTTGGAATAATCTTGGAAAATAACTTTAACAAACTTTCCCAGAACCCAATGCAATGATTTATTGTCATAATTAGTTATGAATCAACTAACTTGGAATAATGTTGGAAGATAACATTAATAAACTTTCCTAAAACCTAATGCACTGATTTACTCTCATAATTGGTTATGAATAGAAGGAAATGTAAATAATAATGGTAATAAACTTTCGTATGCAATGATTTATTCTCACAATTAGTTATGAATCAAGTAACTTGGCATAATGTTGGAAGATAACTTTAATAAACTTTCCTAAAACCCAATGCACTGATTTACTCTCATAATTGGTTATGAATAAAAGGAAATGTAAATAATAACTTTAATAAACTTTCTTAGAACCTAATGCAATGATTTATTCTCATAATTAGTTATGAATAAAATTTATGAACGAAAGGTTTTCACTAAATTACATGTAAGTGTAAGTGTATTATAAATGCACAATTTCACCCTCCACTAATCACCTTTTCATGTGCGAAAGTTTTCATGAGTGAAAGTGTGCATTCGTATTCACAAAATTCTACTTTCACCTTGGAACTTATATGTAAGAAACACTTTCCCAAATACACACTTTCACTCTCCACAACCCACTTTCCAAAGGGTTGAAGGTATGCATGCGTTCACATATTCACACCTTCACCTCAACCTTAAATCTATGAATTAATTTGTTAAAAGACCTTATGTATGTTTAGTAAAAATATGCTCACAAACATACATCTCAATAATATTTTAACTATAAAACATAATAGTAATATTTAATGTCCCAATGCATCATATTTGATTAATAAATACCCTTGTGTGGACACATTTTAACTATAAAACATAATAGTAATATTTAATGTCCCAATGCATCATATTTAATTAATAAATACCCTTGTGTGGACACATTTGTTTAACAAAAGTAAATTTAACAAATTGATTATGCACCACTAGAATATTTATAAAGACATATTCAACAACTTTTCATATCGATAGTGTTTTATCGGATAAGACATTTCCAGCGTTGTTACAATATCTTAGAAAGGTTTGTTTGACTAAGAAATTGTGAGTGATCTCTATTCCACCAAAATTGTATAGGAACATGTACTTGACCTTAATCACTTGAAAAGGCTCACGAAATCCAAAGCATGTACATGCAGAATTTGATATCAAGAGAAATATATCGAATCATCTTACTTTACTACCTAACCAAGTCCATCTTTAACTATATAGTTACTCAAAATGCATAGGAAACAAAAAGATAATCTACCTTGTCCATGGCATGGTTTAAGGAATTAGGCACCCAAAAAAGCATTAAAAATGCATGCATGAGATATTAGAGGGGGTTGTTGAATTAAACTATTGACCATGATGCCTATGGTTAAAGACCTTCAAAGTTACACAATGTTTATCACTTGATCATACATCATGTGATTTCCCTATCAAGGATGCTCTCTTAATTAGTTTTATAGGTCAATGTTCCACAATTATAGATAAATCTAATTCATATAGTTAGAATACCACCAAAATAATTATATTTATATCTATTTACACCCAAGCGTAAAACCCACACAAATTTTGCTTGAGGTAGCTATATTTATCCTTTCCCTTAAATTATAGTCTAGGCAATAAAATGCAAAAAAAATACAAAGATCCACTATTAGAGGCAATGGGAGTATATGCATTCTATTTTCGCATACAAATGTGCACCACCAACCTCATACCTAGAAGGTAAACAATAGTTTTTTTTAGCACCGACAACGTTTGGTGGACATTGATGTCAACCTTGTAGCACGTCTTTGATTGGTTGCAAATGTTTGGTTATGCATATGCTCAATTGGTTGCAGATATTTGGTTATGTAGTGTTTAGTGTTGAAGAGCAGAAAGGAAAAACCATGATAAATTACCAAGGGATTTTCCCATGATATTTGGTGTTAGAGCTTAAATGGTTAAATAATTTATTTTATTTGATATGGCCATCATGAGGTATGGAAGGTAATTAATGATTTTTATTTGGTCCATTGTGATTAGAAGAAATATTATAAATGTATTATGATTGTATTGGAGGTTAGTGTGAGAGAGAGAGCTACGTCCATAATGATGCCTCATGTATACTTGTAGCATTGATCAACAAAGTGTCACAGATAGATTTTCAAAATTGAGATGTTTTTGTTATGTGTGTGTTGAGCAGATCATCTTGGGCCCAATAAGAAAATTTTGGAATGAGGTCTGTATAGAGGTTGGGGAGGTTGGGGCCTCCAACAAGTGGTGGTTTGCCAAGATAGGAGTATGGCTTCTTGTTGGTAGTAGCCAGTAAACAGTTGAGAGGAGGTTGGGGCCTTCTAGCTAGTGGTGGCCAACAAAATATAGTTGGGGTTGTGTATCCTAGGTGGTAGTGACCGGTTGATCTATGTAAATATTTTCTTGAGAAATAATAGAAAATTTAGAGCAACGCAATAGAAGTAGGGTGGTTTTTGTCCCTTTGGGGTTTCCACCATAAATCCTTGTGGATTCATGTGCAAGTTTATCTCGATGATGTTTATGTGTTACTTTTTGTCTTGATTTTACATATTTAAATCTTCTTTGATGTGTTGGGATATTGATCATAATTAGCATTTTGGTGAAATTTTTTTAAATTTTATAAACAATAACACTATTGATTCACCCCCCCCCCCTCAATAGTTATTTGATTTCCAATAGTTTAACTTATTCCTGGTCCTTTTATAGCTATCAATCAATAAAGTTGACCAAAGCTCATAGTAAACCACAATATAGACCCATAAATACTCCTAGCATCCACAAATATTTACATATACATACACATATTTGGTAAGTATGAGTCCTCCATATACATACATACCAAATAGATATGTATGTTAATATGAGGTTTATGAAATTGAGTGGTTAATGCATAGATCTTCATCAATATTGGGAAGGCATTCCACATCTACTTGTGCCACTTCTAAGGAGTTATGTTTTTTCATTTTCCCCTTCATTCTTAGTTTCTTGCTCAATGTCATAAGAGCGGACGTAGACATGGAAAACAAGGACGAGGAAAATGAATGACAAACAACCCAAAGGAGATACATATATATAACCATACATGTCAAGGGAATAAACTTATCATCATGGTTTTTGACGTATTGTTAATCCATATCTTATCAATACAATATTGTACATGTTTCATGAAGGTGAGACAAATAAGTAAGATGCAATATGACATTATGAATCCAATTCATTTTAGTTCACCTCAACATATACACCTTACTTTGGTTGCTTGAGACTTGTGTAGCTTATTAGTGTGCCCACACTTGGGACTTATGTGTTACCAATGTGTCCCTGGACTTGTTAAACTTTTGTGCAAGTGTCATGCTTACTCAATTCATCATGCACTTAAATAAGCTTTGTGCCCATACTTAGACAATCCTTGGCATAAAATATAGGACATGCAACTCCTCCAATCATGGACTTAGTCAATCATTAACTATTTCTTGGATCACCTAGGGATACATGTTAATTTTTGCAATTGCGGTAAAATTCCACCTTGGACAACTCATATGACCGAGATGATTATTGCATTAGATTCCTCTTTTCAAGAAGACCAAAATCTACCTAAATATCACCTTATTTGGACAAGCGAAAGTTGGTTTTTGAATTTATTTATTCACTCATGTATATTGGTTTAGGTCGTCCCTAAGCACATGTTAAATTGGACAGGTCGGCCTCAACACCAAGTAGACCCTCATGAAAGTCTATAAATAGAAGATACCTCAAGCTCATTTGGACACATTGATCAATCCATCTTCTCTTCTCTTATTGTCTTGGTTCGCACAGGTCTGTGAGAAGAAAGTTCGCACAAGGGTCCGAAATCTCAAGGTCGAAGCTCACACTGATCTAGGGATTTCTGGATCTCTAATGCTTGCACAGAAAAGGAAATTTTAGTCCTTGAACTGTGGCACACAGTGGTCCTAACAGTGTTTAAGGAGCCTTGGATGTTGGCACAGTGAGTTATGGAAGCGTCTAGGGTTTCAAAGATATATTGAGTTGTATTAGTCCCTAGACGTTCGCACAGAGTGGTCTTGAGAGCATTCAGGTTGTCGTAGACACTTGCACAGTAGGCTTATGAGAGCGTTCAGGGCTTGAATCATATCTAGGTATGTTTGACCCCAGACTCCCTCATCCAGTTCACCTAGGAATGTCAAGATCTGTTCTGAACACAATCATCCAGTTATGTAGAGAGCGTCCAGATCTACTATAGATGCTCGTAAAACTCCTCCTATCTGCGTCTGGGACTCATAGATCTGTTTCATAGATATCATATTTTTTTTTTTTGCATAGATAAAGTTATGGATCATTGTACTCTCTTTACTTGAATCATTTGTTGACGGTCTAAGAAGAAGAAGATTTGCAAGGGTTTTCCCCACAATGGGTTTTTCCCTGGTCTTAGACCAATCTTGGTGTCTCTATGTGTGTGCGTGATTTTCTTCTATTTTTCCTTTATGTTCCGCTGCATTGATGATGATGTTTTTCTTTCTGTATAATTGCATATATTGATGAATAATGGTGTAGATATGAATAATATAATGATGATATGGGGTGAACTTAATTTTTTAATGAAGAAATGCAAAGCCATAATGATCACCCTGATGATGAAATCTTTGACAAAAAAAAGAAGAGGATGGTGGAGACCTAAAAGAATTCTAGGGTTTGAAGAAAACCCTAGGCAACTTGATTATTAGGGTTTGATGGATTCTATGAGGTCAGGTTTGGAGAGAAAACCCTGGGTTATGGAAACAATATGAGGTATGGAACCTAGTTGGTCAAAGTGAATATGTTCAAGCACTTGACAAAGATTTGATGAAGCCCTAAATGGGATAATCGCTAGCAAGATTGGTTGGATAACTAAAGGAAACATTGGTATATGAACCATGGACATTGACGGCTCTTGAAGATTGGTTCAAGAGGGAGAGGATCACCTCTCATTGAAGATAAGTATTTCTCGACTTATGATGCCTCTTACTTTTGTTTAGACCTTTGGATCTGATGATTATGTTTATTTCTTATACTTCCTGCATATGTATTTGTGTATATGGATGTTTCTAACCTCCTTGATGAGATGTGATGAGTAGATCCTTCTTGAGGACCATGTGTAATGCAAGAAGGATGGCTAGAGTCAAAAGAGGTAAAGAGGTACTTTATGAAAAGGAGACAAGCGATACAAGTTTCCTATAAGAAGGTGCATAGGTATTTAAATACCACAAGGTATGCATGGTATGTTGTGTTTCATTTATTGGCTCAGTAAGCCCTAAGGTATGATGCGATTGTATTTTTATTTGATTGCTCATGCATGCATATGAAAGTGACTTGGATCTATGTTTCCTATGATGAAATGATGCACATGGTGTTGAACATTTTGATCTCCTTAAATTTTGTGAGGCTATCTAATGTTGATACATTGATATACTTGATGTTTAGCTAACATCTATCTGTTGGATATCTTGATCCTATAAAGAAGGCTAACTCCTTGACTCTAGTAAATGATAATATTGATACTTGTCATGATGGATTTTATATAGAAGGATATCTCATTGACTCCTATAATTGAGTCTAATGATAGTGCTTGTGATAAGCATGATGAAGATTGATACTCTCATTGTTTTGGTAAAGTTTTATAGAATGACCTTACTTGATCTTATTGATCATGATAAGCATGGTAACCTTGACGTTAGAGGTATAACTATGAGATTGATATCTAGATCTCTTACTAACTATGGTCATGCCTTGATGTGATGAGTAACTATGACATATCTAATTGACCTAACTTGTGGGGTTATCTTGATGGAAAGTGTTATTGTGCTTACACCTGTCATTTGCTCTAATATTTCAAGTCTAACCACTTGATAAAAGATGGATGACATGATGTTCACGACCATTATAGATATATTTTTATGATCTAACAGATTTGTTGTTGCCTAACTCTAGGAAATACAGGTTGATGACATGAATGAAGATAAATGAAGTAGATTCCTAGTCAGAGGGAGAATCTCTTCTCAATATTCTTACTCATATTACTATTTGTATTATGTACTATTGAAGTATGATTTATGTGCATCTAACAATATTGATCTGCAATAGAGTCTTAGATATGGAGCTTGGACGTAGTCATAGAACTGGGAAATCTCGTCCTTGGAGGCACGCATACTAAGGCCAAGGTAGTGTCTAGGAAGCTAAAGACGCTCCCATGCTAACCTGAAGGGAGCATCCAAGAGTTTTACTATTGTTGACCATCATTTGAAGCTTTCTGAAGCTGTCTAAACTCTTAATCAAGGTGTATTTGACATATTCTACCATTGTAATCTAATTTTTGGAGTTGTTAAGTTAAATTGTTGATCAAATAATGGATTATTGTGCAATAAATCGGATGGTGACCTAGAAAATTTTAGTACCACAGATGTATTGCAGATAAAAACAAGATCTGTTAGCAGGAAAAGATTGAATGTTTTCCGTTACATGAACATGCATATTGAACTTGTGTTTGCAGATGACTGGGACATACATATAAATACATCACTTTGTTTGTGTTACAAGAGGTTGGCATGATTTGGCTGATTGATATAGATGAGCAATGTTTAGTATTTTGTCATGATACTTGACATTAATGATTGAGATATGATTTGACTTTGGACTTGACCTGATGCCTAATGATTTGATTTAACGATTGTTGATTTTCCCTCATATAAATTTTATGTGGCCATAATGACTTAGAAAAATGATTTTGCATTGGCCTCCTCATTCCTAGCGCAATGGTTGAGGTATTGAAAGTTGTGATTCAACATGAAATTGAAACCTACATGACTCATCCTTGGTGTATGCATTTTCACCTAGCGACAGAAATAACTTATGTTATGATTATGAGAATGACTTGATGAAGTTTCAGATTGATATTGCATGGTTGTTTACAACTTTTTGGTGTGATAATAAATGAAGGAACAACTTGATATGAGCTCTTCTTGTCACTTGGTTAAAAGTATTGATACTGTGATAATGATGACTTTGATAATGGTCGTGATCTGGCTTCTAAACTCTGATGAGCAGACTTTTTTGTTGTGATGGTACAACATTGATTTATGTAAGGTTTATTAGGTTGGATTAGCAAGGCATTATGCTTAGAGATTTGCATGAAGCAAGCTCCCCAATCTAGATATATCCATAAGTGGACAATCATTTGATGAAGTCAAGATGATGAGTTCTAAGGTATGGCTTTGATTTTGACCACGGTTTTGGTTTTATAACCTGAAGGTATACTCTTGACAGGTGATGAGCCTCTAATGATCTAAATCATAGGGAGATGGCTTCTAAAGCCCGAAATGATGTATTATAGCATGATGAATCAATTTCTAGAATTTGGGAAAGAAATTCCATATAACAAAGCTATTGGAAAATGTTTTTGAATAATGAAAATTCAAATCCTTGGATACTCTGATTTAAATTTCAAGATGTTGTTGAACTTGACATGGCACCTGACAGTTGATTGAAGCATTATTGTTCTGTTTTGAACACCCATCTATATATATATATGATGTGAATAGAACCTGAATGAATTCATGATTGAACTTCTTCATTCACATAAAGTTTCCACTGATAATCCTTTGAAACATATGCATGAGATATTCCATTTTTGAGGCTGAGATATTTCTCCTATGATATGTGACTGCATGGATGTATTATTGTTGATAAAGATTCTTGTTAAGAACATTTGGATGTTTCTCTAGTATGATATCTTCCATGATATCTTGGAAGAGAGGTCCATAGTACGTTTGAGGATGAGTACGGTGTTTCTAGCATGGCTATTTGTGAGTCAGGATGAAGAATCTCCTTAGAGATCTGTCTAAGAATGATCTGGATATGACATGGATATATTGTTATCCAATTGGTATAAAATTGCATATTTATAGTTGGGATTGAGATACTCTTATATATTGAGACAGTGCAGCTATTCAAAACAAGCTCAAGGTTGTGGTTGGTAACTCCTTAAGAGGGAGGATGATTATGGTATCCTTTTGTGATTTATATGATTATTTATGTTCTGACACGATATTTGATTTGATGCCATGTATGAATAGGAAACAACTACTATTGAGACAAGCTGATACTAGATTTGAGTATGATGAGAGCAGCACTGATCGAGAACATTGAGCCAACTCTTCCTCCTTGTCTAAGCCCCTAGGGTGAGTAATTGAGATGGAGGGCTCCTGGGGTTGAGGGAACTCTGGACAATAGGGAATTACCCCTATCCATTAGCCATAGGGTTGAATATGTTGCTCCCCTATCTTCATAGGGTCAGAGAATGTTGCTCCCATGTTTGGTCATTGAAGAGTATACCCTAGTTGACATCAGACCCACAAGTTGGCTTGTCAGGAATACCGCTCCTCGTTTGGAAAACGAGTTGAGAGTGTATTTGGGGTGTAAAATCCAAGTCGATTATGATGCAGGTGTTCCACCACATGACTATCTAGGGTCATCGATGGGAAGATCAGTAGGCAATAGGATGGGCTGAGATAACCATATGTGATTCCAGGTTGATATTGAGCACCCTGATGTGATCCCAGGGTCGAAAAGTGCTCTCCTATGTGTTTTGATAGCCTATTTCTAGATATGGGGATTTATATGTATATCTCCCCCATGAGATTCCAAGTTGAGATGTGTTTCCCGATGTGGTTTCAGGTTGAGATGTGCTCCTTGATAATATGCTCTCCGATGATGATTGATGATAATATTCCAGGTAGTAGCCTGTTGGTAGAGATTCCAGGTAGCAGCCTAATGGATAGAGGGTGGTATCTTAAGCTCCCCTTTGGTAACAAATTCTTCTTCTTCTAGATTCGAGAATGTTCAACATATCAGTAGGAATAATAAGGAGATAAGCATGATAAGTATGGGATAGATCAAGATGTAAATTGATGATTTGTGATGATGAGATACTTGAGGTGGTCATGGCATGATGACTACATGATAGAGATGATCAGGGATGATACGTGATGACACTTGAAGATTCCAAAATGGCATATTGATCGATGGATAGATATTGGCAGGTGGAATTCTCCCTAGTTGAGAGGGAGTGTTAATTTTTTAAACTCCGGTCAAATTCCACCTTGGACAACTCAGATGACCGAGATGATGATTGCATTAGATTCCTCTTTTCGGGAGGACCAAAATATACCTAAAGATCACCTTATTTGGACAAGCTAAAGTTGGTTTTTGAATTTATTTATTCACTCATGTATATTGGGTTAGGTCGATCCTAAGAACATGTTAAATTGGATAGGTTGGCCTCAAACCCAAGTGGTCCCTCATGAAATCCTATAAATAGAAGAGACCTCAAGCTCATTTGGACACATTTATGAAGCCATATTCTCTTCTCTTATTGTCCTTGTTTGCAGAGGTCTGTCAAAGGAAAGTTCGCACAAGGGTCTGAAATCTCAAGGTCGAAACTCTCACTGATCTAGGGTTTACTGGATCTTGGATGCTAGAACAAAACTAGAAACTTTAGCCCCTGTAATTTGGCACACAGTGGTCCTGATAGTGTCTTGGGAGCCTTGGATGTTGGAATAGTGATTTATGGGAGCATACAACGTTTCAGAGATAGATCAAGCTATATTAGTCCCAGGACACTCACATAGAGTGCTCCTGAGAGCGTCCAAGTTGCCATAGACGCTCACACAACATGATTATGAGAGCGACCTAAGCTTGAAGAAGATCTGGGTATGTTTTACCCCAGACTCCTTCATCTAGTTCACCTGAAAGCGTCTAGATCTGTTTTAAATGCAGTCATCCAGTTATGCAGAGAGCATCCAGATCTGCTATAGATTCTTGCACAGGTCCTTCTCTCTACATTCGGGACTCATAGATTATATTATTTTATTCTGAAGATTTCGCTCAGTGACGACAGGGTTCAAAAGTATCCAACAGTTGATGATAGACAGTGACAACACTCTATAGTCCTCAGAATCAGGGTTTTGATTATAAGCATGATTAGACCCATTTCACGGATATCATAGCTGTTTTGTTGCATAGGTAAATTTATGGATCATTGTACTCCCTTTTGCTAAATCTATTGATGATGATATAAGAAGAATAATATTTGCGAGGGTTTTCCCCATAGTGGGTTTTTCCCTAGTCTCAAACCAATCCTAGTGTCTCTATGTGTGTGCATGCTTTTCTTCTGTTGCTCCTTTATGTTCGTTGCATTGATGGTGATGATGATGTTTTTCTTTATATATAATTATATATGTTGATGAATAATGATGTAGATCTAAATAATGTAATGATGATATGGGGTGAACTTAATGTATTAATGAAGAAATGCAATTATCAAAGAAAAGAACATTGTAGTCCTATGGAAAATTAACAATACGTGCAAAGATTTATGACTTGGATGATGATGCATTGGGATATTTAGTTTTTTAATAGAATTGGATATGTTTGTGTCTCTCCCTTAAATTTTTACACATTATGTGGATGTTTTATTTTCAGCAAATATGATGATGGTAGATTTTTTTCATACATTTTATCCTTTTGTATCTTACATATCTATTTAAATAATTACTTTAATGATACATCAAGTGAGACCTTCCTATTTTCAAGTATTAAAAATGAAAAATCATTAGGGTTTGATAGATGATATTGTTGTTGGATTTAAAATAAACTTGTGTTGTTCATTTAGCACAAACAATTGCTACTTTCAAAAGGAATCTAGATAAGGCATTATGCCTCCTCCATTTACTTGATTTTAGATTGGGCTCAATCCCATAGGGATTCTAGTGAGTAATATGTTGTAATGTTGCAATAAAGGATGTCAAATTGTATAATAAATGGGTGACATTTGTTAGTTCTCCATCTATAGATCCAACCTTCAAGTTGAGACTATTGCCTAGCACAAATGATTCCTACCTTCAAAAAGGAACCTAGATTAGGGACTATCTCTCCTCCAGTTACTTGATTTCAAATTGGCATCACTTCTAGAGGGATTCTAGTGATTAATATATTGTAATATTGTGATAGAGGATGTCAAACTTTATGATAAATGGGTGATATTCATTAGTTATCTATACATAAAACCAAGTTTCAAGTTGAGACTATCACTTATGGTTTCAAGCTATTCAATATAAATTTGGATTGCAAATTTTATTTAATAGTTTGTGTGAAAGTGAAATTTGACCATATGTGAAATTGAACAACTATATACAAAATGACCTAATAACACTTTTTATCCAATAACATTCACCTAGTAAAATTAGTACATTCATAACAATAATTTATTATTTAATCTCATATACCCAATTAATAACCCTATTAACAAATTTGCAAAACTAACTTAAATAAATGAAACTAAATTCATAAAATAACATACGCAACTAACATAATAATTTATCAAAATATTGATGTTAATTTCTCGTAAAATAATAATATAACATTATAGCCATTTACAACATTGATATCTAACTTTCAATAAATTATTTACCACAATGAACTTAATGAATTGAATCATTAAACCATTTTACTTAAAATCAAAATGTTAAAAATATAACCAAAAAGTATAGCGAGCATTTTTCATCTTATCTATTCATATTTAACAACGCATAATTAAGTCGATAGTCTTTTTATGGTGATGTTCTTCCTCATGACATTGTAGCAGAGTCATCAACCTTCGAGGAATATACCATTTCTACAGTGTGATTCTCGTGCGTTTTGGTTTCCAATCTCCGATAGGATGAGCTCTTTGGTGCTTGGCCCTTGCCACATTTCTCTCCATACCACATGGCCCTTGCCACTTTTCATTTCCATATGGGATCTTTATTATAATAATTAAACCTTCTTTTAAAGGTTTTGAAAGAAGTTCACCCTATGTATGTAGCTTATTGTTTTTCAACACTTGTCCTTTATCGAAATTGTTAGTGTCGGTATCTTCATCCCTACATCAGTGATAAAATTTCTCTTTTTGCATGCATATTAGATGTCCCATCTGATTAGTTGCATTCTATTAGGTCATGGATCAACTGATGGTAGTGGTTCATGGTCATTTTCCCTCATGGCATTTACCTGTTGGCCTTTTTTCACATGTTCAGGTCATTTACTGTTATTTTATTTCATTCCATTTACCAAAATCATTTTAGGGTTTTAGGTCTCACTAGGTCTAGGGTTTGTCACCATGGTCATCAAAAACCTAATAAAAGGTCAGTAGTCACATGAGGAGGTCTTATAAGTTCACAAAATCAAAATTTCACTAATGATATGCTAAATAAGTGATTTTTACCTCAAAACTTTGTTTTGAGGTGAAAACAGAGTTTTTATTTCCTATGTACAAGTTTTATGTAATTTCAATATTTTCTATATGTAATAATTTTAAAGCTGTTGCCCTTCGTCACCTTGCCAACTCCAACCACAACAGACAAAAACATAAGCATCAATGCATCAGTTTACCAAGTGACTAAGAAAAGTCAATTCAAATGAAAAACAAAGTTTATGACCAAAAGTGACTTTTACATTAGAAAAATGGGTTTTGAAATAAGTAAAAATTAAAGGTCATCCATATATAAAGTAAAATAGGAGGCATTCATCATTTCATTGTGCAAAAGACCATTGGAGAGAAAAAAATCACGATTTGGAGCAAAGGAGATCAAAAACCCTGTTTTTCAAGGAAACTTGCATGGCGATGTGCATCAGAGGCAGTGCATTGCACATCAGGTTAGCATTGTGCATCAGTGGTTGTCTTCCAGTGTAAATTTGTATGGGAGTTGAACATCAAAAGGGCGTTGCGCATTAGGCCCAGTGCGCTGCACATTAGTCCAGAACTTCCTAAATCATTCCAAATCATCCAATAACCCTCAAAATTGCTACATTTCCATGCTACAAGTAAGTAATCATCATCCTAAAGCTGAATTTGAGGTCATACTTGTGTTCTTCATGAATCTTGCATGTTGAAAGTGAAACCCTAGCTTGTCTTCACTGTTTTCCATTTCATTGTGCAATTTTTACTCCACCATCATAAAAAACATTATTAAACCCTTTTCCCTCTTCCATTACCCTAAATCACTCCATTTATCCCATTCTCCATATCCCACTCCCATAAAACAAATAATTCCCTTCACCAAACCCTAAATCCTTCACTAAACCCTAGTTTCTCAAAACTAATCCCTTCATTCCCAAATTCCATTTCCCAAAAGTAAAATCTCTTCATACTAATCATTGTTGTCCTCCCTCATTACCATTTTTCACCAGATCATCATTATATCAATTTCCTAAGATAAGCACCAACACCATGGCAAGAAACAGTGAGTCAAGTTATGAGGAGGAGACACTAAGTGACAGTTCAATAGAAAGGAATGTACAGCCTAGGAGACCTCACAAGGGTGGGAAAATTATCAGAGAGGAACCTATTAGCATTGTTGAACTCCTTGCTTGCCCCCTTGCTACCACTTGCTTCAGATACCAATCTTGCTTTGAGTTTTGTGAGATGGTTGAGAGAGTTAAGTATCATCATGAATCGGCAAGGAAATTTGTAATCAACATGGAGGACAATATGGTAAACCTTGTTGGCATCAATTTCACTCTTTCACTGGCCATTATTGCAGAAGCAACTAGAATGCCATACGTAGGGGAAAGGTGGAACAAAAGATAGAATATCAGCAAACAGCATTATGAACCATACATTAAGGCCAAATATCATGGTAAATTGAGCAGGGTGTTTCCTTTAAAGTTCTTGGAGGACCGGTATGTTCCACTTATGAAACTCATCATCAAATACTTTGTTGGCATTAGGTTTCTGGTATGGCTATATGTTACAGATGTTGTACTTGATGGCAACTCCCGTGGCAAGGCTCTCAATATGATGAAAATTAAGAAGTACGCAGGAAATCAGTTCAGAAGGTGCGTACCCGCAGGTACACCATGCAGGGACCGCGTCCAGATACGCAGGCCAGCCGTTCAGGAGGTGCGTACCCCCAGTGCACTCATTTCAAGGTAGAGAAAAGCACACGTGGGGTTTCTTATGTTTAATCCTTGGTATTTAGCCGACGGTATTTGTGTTATTACGGTTTTGGCTCGTGGTATTGTTCCATGATTTTAGGAGGAGCTTGCCTATATAAAGCAAAGGAGATCACTTGGCTAAGCATCTTTTGCAATTGAATATCTTTAGATCTGAAATATTGGGTTATGGTCTTAAAAGCTTGATCTATATGAAAGGGAAGTCGAAGGCGAATCTGTGAAGGGTGATCTCTCAAGTGCATGAACAGATCTGAGCAACTGTCCCACTCTGGTGGACTGCCTATTCGGCCCTAATCAGAAGTACGCAGGTGTTTAACAGAAGAGATGCGTGGGTACGCAGAGCAGAAACAAAAGAGCTGCGTGGGTATGCAGAGCAGAAACAAGAGATCTGCGTGGGTACACAGAGCGGAAACAGGAGACCTGCATGGGTACGCAGAGCAGAAGAAGGAGAGCTGCGTAGGTACGCAGAGCAGAAACAGGAGACCTGCGTGGGTACGCAGAGCAGAAGAAGGAGAGCTGCGTAGGTATGCAGAGCGACTAAGGTTCAGGTGCGTACGCATAGTAAAAGTACGCGGCGCGATAGTATTTCTGGGTGCGTACCTGCAGTAACAGTACACGGCGCGATAATGTCTCTGGGTGCGTACCTGCAGTAATAGTACGCAGTGCAGTTGAAGGAACAGTGCGTGGGCACGCAGTGCGGCAGAAGGATCTCTGCGGGTATACGCAGGAAAGCAGAAGGTGAACTGCGTAGCGACGCAGGCCACAGAAGGGAAAACTGCGTATCTGTCTTAAGATGTTCTGTTGATTGAATTTTTCTGTTGATAAGGTGTTCTGGGTTAGTTCTGTTATTGCTGATCTGATAACTGTAGTGGACTGTAACTTTTATGTACTTGATGATCATTTGATGCTTTATGAAAAGAAGTAGGGGGTTGTAGCTCCCTTCCAGGAGAGACTGGAAAACGAGAGAGAGAGAGTTGTAGCTCTCTGCAGGTTGCACCCTGCGTACTGGTAAAGGACTGCACCAGTACAAAACCATTGTAAAAGAAGTTTCTAATTTGAAAGAAGATAGAGACATATTGCAGCAGGTGGTTTTCACCCACATTGGGTTTCCACCTTACATCTTGTGTTCTTTGGTGTGACTATCTGTTTTTCTTTGTTCATGCTCATTATTTTATGGTACTGACATGCAAAAATAATTCAAAGAACAAATAAGGAAGATTTATGAAAAGAATTAGATAATACTGATTCACCCCCCCTCTCAGTATTATTTTCAACAATTGGTATCAGAGCAGGTCCTTCAGAGAAGCTTGATCGCTTGAAGGTAGATCGTTCATCATGAGCAACTACGAGAGAGAAGCATCAATCAGGCCACCGGTCTTTGATGGGACAAACTTCAATTATTGGAAGGTAAGAGTTACTGCCTATCTTCAATCTCTTGGTACAGAAGTTTGGGACATCGTAGAGACAGGCTATGCTTTTCCTTCAGCTACTCCTACAGATGCAGCCGAGAAAAAGAAGTATGAAACAAATGCGAAAGCAGTCAGTACTCTGTTAGGATGTATATCTCAATCAGAATTCATGAAGGTAATGCACTATAAATCCGCAAAAGAGATATGGGACAAAATTGTCACGAGCTATGAAGGAGACGAACAGGTAAAGCGTGCTAAACTTCAAACTCTCAGAATTCAGTATGAGACTCTCAAAATGTATAATGATGAAAGTGTGGCTAACTATTTTCTTCGGGTAGATGAGGTTGTTAATTGTATGAAAAATTTGGGTGAAGAAATAAAAGAGGCTATTGTGGTTGAAAAGGTCCTAAGATCATTGTCCCCCAAGTTTGAATCTAAAGTATCTGCAATAGAAGAAAAGGAAAATCTTCGAATTCTTACTATGTCTCAGCTACATGGAATTCTAACTGCTTATGAAATGAGAAAGGGAGGTCCATCAGACAGAAGAGAAGCTGCTTTCAAAGCATCAGGCAAAGGAGATTATTATGAAGCAAGCCACGTCCCGGAAGAAGAGGAAGAAGAATCAAATTTTGTTAGAAATCTTCAAAGGGGTTCTGGAAGGTTCAGAGGTAAGTTACCTTTTAAATGCTTTGCTTGTGGAAGAGTAGGTCATTATGCTGCAAAATGTCCTTATAAGGATAAAGGAAAGGAACCTGCTAGATGGAACAAGAAACATAACGCAAATAAGAAAAGCTACTACACTCATGAAGATAGTGATGGTCTATCAAACAGTGATGAAGATGAACAAGGTAATGAATATAAGTTGCTAATGGCATTTGAAGATGATGATTATATGGATGCTATAGATGTGGATAAACTTTATGATGAAATTACTAGACTCAAGAGATGTATAGAAGAAAAGAACATGATCATTGATACTCTACAATTTCAAATTGATGAAAAGGAAAAACATCTTGAAAAATTAGAAGGTGAAATTGTTGGTCTTAGAAAAGAGATTGAGAAAACAAAAGCTATTAATCTCAAGTTTGTCAAAGGATCTGAAACTTTGGATGAGATTATCAATGTGCAGCGGTCTCCTCTAAACAAGACAGGTCTGGGCTATAATGGAGAAACTTCTCAAGCATCCACCTCAAAAAGTTATCTTGATGCAGCAAGAAGAAATGAGCAAAAGAACAATGAAGATCATCAGGTAAAGCAGGGACGAATTACAAACAGAAACTATCAGGGGAAATCCATCTTAAGGGTGAACAAAAGATACAACCAACCACAGGTAAAATCTTCTCAATTTGGTTCAAGAATAGATGAAAATAGAAATTACAATCAGTTGGCTGGTAGATTCGATAACCGCAGAAGTTTCTTCAATGGACAATGCTTTTCTTGCCATAACTTTGGTCACAAAGCAGCTCAATGTGTTGCATATAAAACAATCATGACTAGGGAAGCTCAAAAACAAAGAAGTATGACAGGGATTACAAAAAGGACCTATAACAACTTTTCGGTTCTTGAAAATGAAGTTGAATGTTCCATTTGCAATAACTTTGGTCATGAAGACTCTGAATGCAGGAGCAGGTTTCAGCAGAAAAAGGAACAAGCCTCAAGCACCAAAACTTGGAGAATAAAGGAACCTCAAACAGAAAGATGTGGGATAGCATTTTATGCAGAGGGACAGGAAAATCTATGGTACATTGACAGTGGATGTTCGAAGCATATGACAGGTGATAAAGAAAAATTTGAGTCTTATTCTGCTCTAGAAAAGGGAAAGAAAGTCTCTTTTGGAAATGATACTCCTGCAACTATAAAAGGAAAAGGCATTGCTCAATTAAAAGAAAAGGTCAAGGCTGGAAATGTTTTGTATGTTGATGGATTGAAGCATAATCTTCTAAGTGTCAGCCAGATGTGTGATCAAAGAACCGAGGTTATATTCAGATCAAATGGATGTCTTGTTCGTGATCTTGATACAGGTAAAACAGTAATCAAAGGCAAAAGAACTCCAAATAATCTGTACATATTTGAAGAAGGACAACAACAATGCTATCTGAGCAAGGATGATGAGCACTGGCTATGGCATCGGAGGTTGGGGCATCTAAGCTTTTCACAAATAAGGAAAGCATGCAAATATCAGGCAGTTCGCGATCTTCCAGATATCAAAATTCCTGACAACACCATATGCAAATCATGTCAGTTTGGAAAACAAACCAGAACTAACTTTCCAGAGAAGGAAGGATCAGCTAGTATGCCTCTCGAGCTAGTACATACAGATACATGCGGTCCATTCAGGAAAAGAACACCTAGAGGAGAAGAATACTTGATATTATTCATTGACGATTTCTCCAGGTTTGTCTGGCTAGGACTTATGAAGCACAAAGATGAAGCATTCGAAAAATTCAAATCCTTCAAAGCTTTGGTTGAAAATGAATTAGGTCACAAAATTAAGTGCCTCAGATCCGACAGAGGTGGGGAGTTTACCTCAAAGGAATTTTTCAATTTCTGTGAAGAACATGGGATAAGAAGAGAATTCTCTACAGCTAGAACTCCTCAGCAAAATGGAGTTGTGGAAAGAATGAACAGAACAGTCCAACAAATGGCTCGTGCTATGCTTGATGAATCAGGAACTCCCGCAACTTTCTGGGGAGAAGCTGCACATGCTGCGGTTGTTATTCTCAACAAAACAAATGTCAGGGTGAAAAACACTCAAACTCCTCATGATCTCTGGAGTGGTAAGACTCCTTCGGTAAAGCACTTCAAAATCTTTGGGAGCAAATGCTATATCAAGAATACTGATGAGCAGCTTGGCAAACTTGAACCTAGAGCAGATGAAGGCATTCTTCTTGGTTACTCTCCACATAGCAAGGCATACAAATGCTACAATAAAAGACTTGGCAGAATTGTTGACAGCATTGATGTAGTGGTTGATGAGAAGGGATACATTCCTAGGCAAGTTCATCATGAAGACATCGGAGAAGATGAAGGCTACCCTCAAAGACAGAATGATGAAGAAGAAGAACCTCAAGAAGAACCAGAGGAGTAGACAAGAATAGAAGAGAAAACCCCATCCAGATATGTTCAGAAGAATCATCCAGAATCTCAGATTGTGGGGCAGAAAGAAGCAGGTGTACAAACAAGAAGAACAGTTGCAGAAGCCTCAAGCTATTTGGCATTACTCTCCTCCACTGAACCACAAAATGTGAAAGAGGCATGCAAAGATGAATGTTGGGTGAAAGCAATGGATGAAGAACTTGAGCAAATCGAAAAGAACAACACTTGGGAGCTGGTTCCTAGACCAAAGGATAAGAATGTTATCGGAACAAAATGGGTCTTCAAAAACAAATTGAATGAAAATGGAGAAGTAATTAGAAACAAGGCCAGACTTGTTTGTAAAGGGTATGCGCAGCAAGAAGGAATAGACTTTGAAGAAACCTTTGCTCCTGTTGCAAGACTTGAGGCCATCCGAATGTTCCTTGCTCTCTCAAGTTTTCAAAACTTCAAAGTATTTAAAATGGACGTGAAATCAGCTTTTCTAAATGGAGACTTGGAAGAAGAAGTATACATTGAACAGCCAGATGGGTTCATTCTTGGAAATGATCCAAATCTTGTATGCAGATTGAAAAAGGCTCTCTATGGTCTCAAACAAGCTCCAAGGGCTTGGTACTACCGTTTGGACAAATATCTTCATCAACAAGGTTTTTCAAAAGGATCAGCAGATAGCAATCTTTATATAAAATTTGAAAATGACAAATTGCTAATACTTGTTGTGTATGTAGATGACATTATTTTTGGGAGCAATGAAGAAGCTATGAGTCAAAGCTTTGCCTCGGTCATGCAGAAAGAATTTGAAATGTCCCTGCTAGGAGAACTGACATATTTCCTTGGTTTGCAAATCCAACAAAAAGAAGGAGGAATCTTTTTATCTCAAACCAAGTATCTCAAACAGATTTTGAAGAAATATGGTATGGAAGATGCAAAACCAGTATGTACACCCATGGTCACAGGATGTAGCCTCAGTACAAATGATGAATCTGCAGCAGTACATCAACCAACCTACAGATCTATGATCGGAAGTTTACTTTATTTGACAGGTACCCGACCAGACATCATGCATGCAGTTGGAATAGTTGGAAGATTTCAGGCAAATCCGAAGGAGACTCATCTTCAGGCAGTGAAGAGAATTTTCAAATATCTTCAAGGGACTCAAAATTATGGCTTATGGTATCCTAGAGATACAGATCTTACACTTCATGCTTATACAGATGCAGATTGGGCCAGAAGCGTGGATGACAGGAAAAGCACAAGTGGTGGTGCGTTCTTTATGGGTTCCAGACTGGTATCTTGGTTCAGCAAGAAACAGAGTTCAATTGCCTTGTCTACAGCTGAAGCGGAATATGTTGCTGCTGCATCTTGTTGCACCCAACTCCTTTGGATGATGCAGACTTTACAGGATTTTCAAATCACTTGTACACCACCAATCCCCATCTTATGTGATAACACAAGTGCAATCAGCATCTCAAAGAATCTTGTTATGCATTCAAAAACCAAGCACATACCAATCAAGTACCATTTTCTCCGGGAACAAGTACTTGAACAGAAGGTCAAGTTGGAGTATGTTCCTTCTAAGGAACAAGTTGCTGATATTCTCACCAAACCATTGCCCAGGGACACTTTTGAATACCTCAGGCAAAAGCTGGGGGTTGTTGATGCATCATCTTATTGTTGAATCTTTTCTGATTGATGGTACAGGTTCAGGGGGAGCATATAATGCATTGTTGGCATTATGGAGGATGTTCAGAAGGAGATCTTGGAAATAGCTGCAATATGTCTCTATCTTTTTCATGGTGGTTTATGATTCTTTGTTGCAGATCTGGTTCATATTCAGGCGGAAGCATGTTCTTAGGGGGAGCATACCCCTTTGCCCTTGATGTCAAAGGGGGAGAATGAAGCTGAAGATTGTGAGGTTGCCATCAAGTCCAAAGGGGGAGATTGTTGGCATTAGGTTTCTGGTATGGCTATATGTTACAGATGTTGTACTTGATGGCAACTCCCGTGGCAAGGCTCTCAATATGATGAAAATTAAGAAGTACGCAGGAAATCAGTTCAGAAGGTGCGTACCCGCAGGTACACCATGCAGGGACCGCATCCAAATACGCAGGCCAGCCGTTCAGGAGGTGCGTACCCCCAGTGCACTCATTTCAAGGCAGAGAAAAGCACATGTGGGGTTTCTTATGTTTAATCCTTGGTATTTAGCCGACGGTATTTGTGTTATTACGGTTTTGGCTCGTGGTATTGTTCCATGATTTTAGGAGGAGCTTGCCTATATAAAGCAAAGGAGATCACTTGGCTAAGCATCTTTTGCAATTGAATATCTTTAGATCTGAAATATTGGGTTATGGTCTTAAAAGCTTGATCTATATGAAAGGGAAGTCGAAGGCGAATTTGTGAAGGGTGATCTCTCAAGCGCATGAACAGATCTGAGCAACTGTCCCACTCTGGTGGACTGCCTATTCGGCCCTAATCAGAAGTACGCAGGTGTTTAACAGAAGAGATGCGTGGGTACGCAGAGCAGAAACAGAAGAGCTGCGTGGGTACGCAGAGCAGAAACAGGAGATCTGCGTGGGTACGCAGAGCAGAAACAGGAGACCTACGTGGGTACGCAGAGCAGAAGAAGGAGAGCTGCGTAGGTACGCAGAGCAGAAACAGGAGACCTGCGTGGGTACGCAGAGCAGAAGAAGGAGAGCTGCGTAGGTACGCAGAGCGACTAAGGTTCAGGTGCGTACGCATAGTAAAAGTACGCGGCGCGATAGTATTTCTGGGTGCGTACCTGCAGTAACAGTACGCGGCGCGATAATGTCTCTGGGTGCGTACCTGCAGTAATAGTACGCAGTGCAGTTGAAGGAACAGTGCGTGGGCACGCAGTGTGGCAGAAGGATCTCTGCGGGTATACGCAGGAAAGCAGAAGGTGAACTGCTTAGCGACGCAGGCCACAGAAGGGAAAACTGCGTATCTGTCTTAAGATGTTCTGTTGATTGAATTTTTCTGTTGATAAGGTGTTCTGGGTTAGTTCTGTTATTGCTGATTTGATAACTGTAGTGGACTGTAACTTTTATGTACTTGATGATCATTTGATGCTTTATGAAAAGAAGTAGGGGGTTGTAGCTCCCTTCCAGGAGAGACTGGAAAACGAGAGAGAGAGAGTTGTAGCTCTCTGCAGGTTGCACCCTGCGTACTGGTAAAGGACTGCACCAGTACAAAACCATTGTAAAAGAAGTTTCTAATTTGAAAGAAGATAGAGACATATTGCAGCAGGTGGTTTTCACCCACATTGGGTTTCCACCTTACATCTTGTGTTCTTTGGTGTGACTATCTGTTTTTCTTTGTTCATGCTCATTATTTTATGGTACTGACATGCAAAAATAATTCAAAGAACAAATAAGGAAGATTTATGAAAAGAATTAGATAATACTGATTCACCCCCCCTCTTAGTATTATTTTCAACATACTTCACATGTGAGGGAAGGTTCTCCAGACTCTATGCATATCATATCAGATTACTTATGCATTTCACCAGGGTTAGAATGATGAGTATTCCATATTTCATTTGCAAAAACATAGAGAGGATGATTGTGATTGTAAAGAGAAAACCATACCCACAGCATCTTAACAGCATTTATCACTTTGTTTTCATCAATATTATTGTTGTGCATCAGCTTACTCAGTTGGGAGTGCCATGGGACACCTTCATCGCCCATGAAATCTTCAAGGGGCCTCAAATTTTTGCATATCCTCAAGAGGAAGGTGGACTTTCTGGGCAAAAAAAAGAGCATGAAAGCAAAATTGAAGAGGCTCACATTCTTGTGTGTATAACTTATGAAAAGGGTACAAGAAGACTTTTTGCAGCTGCCAAACGAGTATTATCTCCACCAGGGGTGGAAGGGGTCTCGTTATCTTCACCGGATCATAGGCAAATGCTATCTTCACTTGGGGTGAAAGGGGCTTTGGATTATTCTCTATAAAAACAAGTACATGACAAAGGAAAGCAACCATTGCATGATGAAGGCCCTTCTGAAGGGCAAGACAGGGATTTTGTTTTGATTCAGGAAGAGGACACTGATTTGGGTTCCCAAAACTCAAGACTCAAGGAGGTCATCAAAGAGAAATAAGCTGACATCCATGCCTTATCACTTGACCTTGAGAGGGCTAAGTGGATCATTAATTTCCTTGAGCAAGAGAAAAAGCAATTGGAGGAGAAATAAACAATTATGGAGGTGCAAACCATAAGGGAAAACCGGCAAGTGGCAAAAAGAAGGAAAATCAAGATGACATCACTAGAACAAGAAATAGAGGCTGAACAAGAATCATAGTTGGAAAGAGTGAACATCCACCTTGAAAAGCTACTTGATAAGGCTAACAAGGAGAAGAAAATGTTGCGCCACATGGCTTATCACTATTTGCCTGAAACAAAATTTGTAAGACAAGGATAAGAAGCCTAAAAGCCAAGTTAAAGAGAGCCTTAGAAGCCAAAAGGGAGAAAGATAAACTTAGAATTTTGGCTGAAGCTTCCTTGGCTCAGCAAAGCAACTAGTAGGCTTGCCACTTGCCAAATTTGAGGCAATTTTGAGAAATTTTTGTCATTTCATAAATTTTAATTACAAAACACAGGAATTTTCCTCTGATGCGCAACACCACTGGTGCTGTGCATTGAGCTGGCTTGGAATTTTGAAGAATGGTCTACATTTTTGGATTCCTCATGGAAAAATACTGAAACCCAGAAAGTTTCATGAAATTTGGAGGAGATCTAGGTCACCTAAAGGGCAAAAAACACCTAAAAAATGCCCTCTCTACCACTTTTTGGACCCACAGGAAGCAGTCTTGGGAGAAGTGATTTTTGAAGGGGAAAATGGACACCAAATCCAAAAATTCTAGTTGTCCTAGAAAGTAGACAGCAAGAGCTTTCCAACAAGGCATTTTGGAGATAATTTGGTGAAGGGGAAGGCCTTTAAACTCAGTCTTGAAGTGGCATTGCGTATCAGGCAAAATTTTGCCAATTTTTCTCAAAAACTCAGAATTTCGCCTAGTTTTCTACCAATTTGACTTTTTCTTCTCTCATGGTCAAATTCATGATGTAATATGATGTAAATTGATGTACTATGATGTAAAAATGATGAAAATTACTTAAGGAGGTAGATACATTAGTTATAGGTGGTTTTGAGCTGAATGAATCAGTCTCCATAGTTTTAAAGGCAAGTTGTTTCACTGCCTATTTTTCAGTTCCTAGTTTATATCTTGTTGAAACAGCTCCTTGACACATGGATTCGACCCATGATGACTAGCTTAGGTGGATTGATGCCTATATCTTGTACTTTCTTAGTCATTTGTCAAGGTTGGACTCTTGTGGATGTATTGAACACTATTGTACATCACTTCTGCAGTTTGACAGGGAAATAAACCAGGGTTTTGCAGCATTTTGTGGGATTCTTGTGGTAATGTGAATTAGCATTGTTTTCTTCTCTGTTATTCAGTTTATCTTATGTTTATATGTACCATCATCTATCTCTTTCTGCATAACTAAATGAATCAAGTGTAAAGGGTGGAATCCATTGGTGTGTCAGTGCTCTGCCTTGGGGTTTATTTAGTTTTAAATGTTTTCTGCTGTTTGAAGAGGACTCATGACATTTGCATGCCCTTTCCAACTCCTCACCAGTATTTAAACTCCCCATTACATTCATTTCAAAGTGCTAAAACACTTGCCTACCTCACCCCACAGAAACCTCTACAAATCTGAGTTGATTTCTCGAACCCAAAGCTGCCTTCCTCATTTGATCCAACAACCAAACATTAAAATCAATCAAATTCCTCTGAGCATATACCTAGCCTAAAATTAATATTTACATCAGTCATCTCTAGTATTATTGGCCATATTTTCCTGAGATTGACAAGGAGAGAGCCCTCTCCCAACCTGGTAGGGCTAGCTACCAGGTTAAGCGTGGTTTGATGTTACCCTAGACCTGCGTTTCTTAGCCTGAGGTAGATTTAGGCTATAACAAAAACCACCCTTTATCCACCACGTGTCCCTCTGAGTAGCGAGAAAATACCTTATCCTTCTTTGGTTTTGCTGAGAATTTCTTTGTTAACATGTAATTGGCCCTCCAACTGTACAATATCGCATATCACAATGGGCGCTATTTTCCTTTGTTAAATGTTTTAAGCCCGAGGTTCTTTGATTCTTAATAACCGCATGCCAGCCTAATATCGGAGCCCCTCTATCGGAACTTTTGAAATAACACATGTTGCAAAATGTCAATATGTGTTTTCCCTTGGTACTCAGTCTCGCATCTTTCCTTCTTTGTGACCATGGACCAACCCCTATATCGGATCCACTTAATCGGAGGATTTCAATCCAAGATTTTACTTTGATGCAACAACATGCCTCAACCTCCAAATGCCAATCTACAGTCAATTATTTCATTCACTGCCACGTGGAACCTGTTAGTGCTTAAATCTACCTCAGGCTAAGAAAGGTAGGATCCAGGGCCAACATCAAACCACGCTTAACCTGGTAGCTAGCCCTACCAGGTTGGGAGAGGGCTCTCTCCTGGTCAATCTCAGTGAAATATGATCACTAAAGGCTTGAGATGACTGATATAACTACTGATATTAGGCTAGGTACGTGTGCAAAAGAGTTTGATTGAATTAAATGATGTTTTTGCTGGCTCAAATGGAAAAGAAAATTTTGGGTGCGGGGAATGAGGCTCAGTTTTGCAGAGATCTCAATGGGGCAAGGTAGGCAACTGATTTTGGCACTTCAAATCAAATGAGTTGGAGGGATTAGATAGGTGAGGACTTTAAGAGGGCAAGAGAAACCATGGATCCTCTCCAAAAAGCTGAAAACATCAAGAAACTAAAGCAAACCTCAAGTAGAGCACTACAATTTCAATGGATTCTACTTTCACTCTTGTTTGATTTTGTTAGGAAGAAATAAGGTAGATAATGTCATACATAACACATAAGTAAATTCACAATTAAAAAGAAAAGCATTGTACCAAAAAAAATGCCACAAGGATCCCAAAGAGTGCTGCAAACCCTGGTCTCAATTCCTTATCCAAAATGCTGATATGAGTGTACAATGAAGCTCCTTGCTTTCTCAAGAGTCCAACCCTTCTAATGACTGAAAAACCACATAATATAGAAAAAACATAGCTCATCCTAGCCTCTAGGGGTTGAGCTCACATGTTTAGGAGCTGTTCCAACTAATCCTAAACTGAGAACTAGAAATCAGGCAATGGAACAACATGCCTCTAGAAACAAGGGAACTGATTCATTCAATTTCAAACAACTTTTTAACAGAAGAATCTACCTCCATAAGTGAAAATTTGACATATTTACATCATGATCCATCAATATACATTAAATTACATTACAAATTTGACACTAAGAAGGTGAACAAGTCAAACTGGCAAAAGCTAGGCAAAAAACAAAGTATACTTGGTCAAACTGAGCAAAATTTCCTCTATGCGCCGCGCCTGATTCTCTATGTGTAGCACCTATTTGGAGCCACTTTTGAAGGCCTTCTAGGTGTCCAAATTCACTCCAAGTGTTATTGTTGGAAATTTTTTCCTGTCTACTTTCCAACCCAAGTGGAATTTTCCAATTTGGCCTCCATTTTCCCCTCCAAAAGTCAGTTCTCCCAACACTGCTTCCTGTGTGTCAAAATAGGGGCAATAAGGTCATTTTTTGAGTTTTTTTGACCTTTTTGAGGACTCAGAACCTGTCCAAATTTCTTGGCCATTGGTAGGCAAGCATATTTTTCCATGCCAAATCCAAAAATGCTAAGTTTTGTCATTTGGAGGCTCCTATCAAAAGCGAGCGCCAGGTGGCGTGACACATAGAGCAAAAATTCCTGTTTTTTGAGCAAAAAATTCCAAAAATGCAAAAAGTGCCCCAAATATTTTGGAATTTGGGTTGAGTCTTCTCCATCAAGTGCTGTGTTGGGCCAAGGAAGCCTCAGCCAAGATCTGAAGTCTATCATGCTCCTTTTGCCTCCTTGATGCCCTCTTCAATTTTTCTTTCAGGCTCCTGATTCTAGCTTGGCACACCATATTCCTTGACAAATAATGATATGCCATGTTTCTCAACATATTTTTCTCATTTATGGCTTTTTCTAACCTCCTCTCTAAGTGGATATTGAATATTTCAATCCATGACTCCCAATCAGCATTGACCTCTTGCTCAAGTGAAGTGAGCTCCACCCTCCTTCTTTGGGTAGCTTGGTGATTCTCCCGAATTTTTTGCAACTCCATAATCACTTGCTAATCTTCAAGCTACTTATTCCTTTTCTCCAGGTGCTTTATTATCCATTTAGCCTTCTCCAAGTTGAGGGACAAGGCATTGATGTCTACTTGCTGCTCTTGAATGACTTCTTTAAGATTTGTGCTTTGCGGGCCCATATCAGTATCATCACCCTCAATGAGAATGAAATCAGTCTCCTACTCACCTGATAGTCCTTCATCCTATAATGGCCTCTTTCCTTTACCCTGAACCTGTTGTGTTGATGACGGAAGTGAGACTCCTTCCACCCCGTGTGGAGATAATACTCGCTTAGTTGCTGTGAACAACTATCTAGTGCCCTTCTGATAAGTGATAAACACTGACATACTAGTGGTATGTGTCTCATGACCCTCATGCTGATAAGAAGGTCCACCTGTCTCTTGAAAATCCTCTAAAGGTCCCTGAGGAGCTGTGAAAAACTCACGAGAAATGAAGTCCTCCCAATTGATGCCCTGCAAACCAAGTTGATGGATGACCACAATTTTAATGAGCGCAAAATGATATATACTGTCGAACTGCTGCTGAGGAGTCTTGTGTTGTACTAGAGTGGTCATCTTCTCAATATTTCGGCACATGAAGTAGGGGAGGTTCATCATCCTCACCTTGGTAAAATGCATCAGCAACCTGATATGATAGGCATATAAACGGGAAAACTGGCCCTCACAACTGAAATACTTCATTATCAGTTTCATTAAAGGAGCATATGAATCTTTGAGGTACCGAAAAGGAAAAACTTTGCTGAGTTGTCTCAAATAGTCGGGCTTGATGTATGGTTCATAATGCTACTGGTCAATTTGCTGCCTCTTGTTCCATTGCTCTCCAATGTTAGGAATACCGGTTGCTAGTGAAATAGATTTTGGTGTTAAAGTGAATGTGACACCAGCTAGAGTGGCTTGATCATCATGTAAATGAAGCACAAACAAACGGGCCAACACATGATGAAACTGAATTCTAGCAACCATCTCACAAAATTCATAGCAGGACTGATGTTGGAAACAAGTGATGGCAAGAGGGCAGGCCTGTAACTTAGCAAGAGTGTTAGTTCTTCTCGAATATGTTTGCCACCTCTATGAGGCCTCCTTGATGCATGTACCTCTGTAGGTGAGTCACTGTGTGTCTCCCCTTCATGATCATATGAGGGATCAGATTCCATCTTTGCTAGTGGGTGAGCTGTCTTGATGAGAAGTAGGTGATTTATGATGTTCTTGATTTCTACCACCAAGGGAAAAATATGTGAGGGACTGTGGAGGGAGGAAACAATGAGGGATTTTTGGCACTGTTGGGATAGGGTTTAGTTAGGGAAATAGGGGATTAGGGAGATATTTGGGAGTTTTGGGTATAGCACTAGGGTTTGGGAATTTGTATTTAGGATTTGGGAAATGGGAATTGGGATAGAAATAGATGATGTTTTAGGAATATGTGAGTTTAGGGAGTAGGGGAATCAGGTGAAAAATGATTGGAGTGAAAGGTGAAAGAATGGGAGAATGTACTTGGTAGCCACAACAACCAATGCAAACCCTAGGCAACAGTTTCTTAGGAAATAACAAGAGGGTAGGGTTTGATTTTCTTTTAGACAACCACCATAAGACAACCGCCATAAATTGTATGAAAAATTGTTTTACTAGTAGTGATAAAGGCTCAACCTACTTGCACAAATGAAGATCCAAGCGTTTTGGGTGATTTGGAGTGAGTTGTTGAAGAATTCGAGCTTGACAGCTCTATGCGACGTGCCTCAAACCTAACGATATGCGCCCTACATGTGCGTCGCTCCCATGCAATTTTGTACTAGAAATCGTGGCCCTATGCCCCGCGCCTACTATGTGCGTCGCGCCTCTGATTTCGGGCAATTTCTCCCAATTTCTCTTCTTTTACTCAAACACAACTTTGCTCTTACTCACACCTTGTTGCTTGAATGCAAATGAGCTTTTCAAATTGAAGAAATCATTTATATACAAGGAGCTTTAAATATTTGATTCATAAAACCCACTTTACAATGTTTGGAATATGACTTGACCTTCCTTTTTTTTAACTTTGTTTTTGAGCTTTTGAATTTATTTAAGATTTTTGATGAACTGAATGACCTGCTTTTGGTTTTCTTTGCAAGGGATTGGAGCTACTGAGGCTAGGGAAAGTGACCAGGGTTTCCATTAAACTATTTTACATATGAAGGAAATGAAATTACATGAATTTGTACAATAAAAACGAAAATACTCTGTTTTTCCTCAAAATAGAGTTTTGAGGAAAAATACATCTTTGAGCAGTTGATTATGAAATTTATTGCTACTGGAACCTCCTCATGTACCTGTTGATTGTTATTGAACATTTTGAAACCCTTTTTGATGAAACCCTAGACCTAATGACAATGAAACCTTAGAAGAATGACTCTTAAAATTTTAAAGACAAAACGGTGACTGTATATGATTTTGATAAATAAACATGAGCCAGCAAGTACAGGACATGAGGGAAACTGTAGGAGAAACCACTACCATCAGATGATCCATGTTTCTAATGGAATGCAGTTGACTGGGCGGGACACCTAATATGCAATGCAACAAGATGATTTGATCTCTGACGGAGGGATGAAGATACCGACACTAACAGAACCTTGTAATCGGTGACACATGTCACCATGTTTTGACCCCCTTGGCACCTTGAAAATGTCGAAATTTCTTACCATGTGTCCACCATCCCACCACATCATGCTGATGTCATATGCCATGTGGCTTTATTAGAACCAATCTCCATCCACCATTCATCTCTTATCAAAACCAATCATATTGCACCGGATGTCCATTTGGAAGAGAGAGAAAAAGTACGTCCATGTTTGGTTTTGCAATGAAAATACTTCATTATTTTGTTTTGTCGTTTCCCCGATAGTTTAACATTCATGGTACTTTTATATCACAACTTCGCAATATCCTTGGTTCTCAGCCTCACGCCTTTCCTTCTTTGTGACTGTGGGCCAACCCCATATCAAAGCCCCTTAATCAGAGGATTTCAATCCAAGATTTTACTTTGATGCAAGAACATGCCTCAACCTTTGAATGTCAATCTCCGGTATATTACGTCATTCACTACCACATGGCACCTTGTAATTGGTGACACGTATCACCCTATTTTCCCCCCCTTGGGGCCTTGAAAATGCTAAAAATTTCTACCACGTTTCCACCGTCTTTCCACGCTGCTAACGTCATATTCCATGTGGCTTTATTGAAACCACTCTCTGTCCACAATGCGTCCCTTATCAAAATCAATCATATTGCACCACTCCCATTTGGAAGAGAGAGAAAAAGCACGTCCATGTTTGGTTTTGCAATGAAATCCTTCATTATTTTGTTTCATCATTTCCTAGAAATTTAACATTCTTGGTACTTTTATATCACAACTTCACAATATCACAAAATTTGAAAGTTGTCACCCCTCTGATTCACCAATCATTGATATGTTATATGGACCTCTAACTACACGCAGGGCAATTGAAATATCACATCCATTGTCATATCGAAATTTTTGAAATGCCACATATGTTAAATCGTCAATATGGCTTAATCCTTTGATTGTCGATTTGGTTCCAGACTCGATATAGTAATCGAAAATAATTTAATTGAATATCGAATTTGATAGAGTTATATCATAGTTATATGTTATGGACCTCCAACCAGATATATGGTTTGACAATATCGCATATCACAATGGGCGCTATTTTCCTTTCTTAAATGCTTTAAGCCCAAGGTTCTTTGAGTCTTAATAACCGCACGCTAGCCCAATATCAAAGCCCCTCTATAGAAACTTTTGAAATGGAACATGTTGCAAAATTCCAATATGTGATCAGTGATTGTGATCACCCTTGGTTCTCAGCCTCGCATCTTTCCTTCTTTGTGACTGTGGGCCAGCCCCCATATCGGAGCCCCTTAATTGGAGGATTTCAATCCAAGATTTTACTTTGATGCAACAACATGCCTCAACCTCTGAACGTCGATATCAAGTCCATTACGTCAGTCACTGCCACGTGGCACCTTGTATTTGGTGACACGTGTCACCCTATTTTCCCCCCTTGGGGCCTTGAAAAATGTCAAAATTGCTTGCCATGTGTCCACCGTCCCGCCACGCCATGCTAATGTCATATGCCATGTGGCTTTATCAAAACCAATCTCTGTCCACCATGCATCCCTTATCGGAACCAATCATATTGCGCCACACATCCATTTGGAAGAGAGAGAAAAGGAACGTCCATGTCTGGTTTTGCAATGAAAATATTTCGTTATTTTGTTTCACTGTTTCCCTGGTGATATAACATTCTCGGTACTTTTATATCGAAAAATTTGAAAGTTGTCACCTCTCTAATTTGTTGATTGTCGATATGTGATATGGACCTTCGACTACATGCAAGGCAATCAGAATATCGCATCCACTATCATATCGAAATTTTTGAAATGCCACATATGTTAAATCGCCAATATGGCTTAATCTTCTGATTGCCGATTTGGTTCCGAACCCAATATAGTAATTGAAAATAACTTAATGGAATAGTGAATCCACTAGAGTTATATCGAAGAATATGCAGACCCGTTTGTTTTATCATATCAAACTTAAATTTAAATTCACATCCACCCCTTATCGCAAATTTTGCAATACTAGCTCCAATAAGATCCACTGTCTATGCATGTATCTTACTTTCACTGTCTATTTTATTCATTAATTAAGTGTGATTAACCGACTATGTGAATTTATTTTCATTTTATTCTCCCTCGTACGAAGATCGTATGTCTTATGCCCTTGTGCAAAACCACATTAATAGGGCGAATGGAACTTGTGCTTTCGGAGATTTGCAAAATATTTATTCTGATGTCAAGAATTCAATACGCAAAAAATCCGATATATGTTTAATCAATATGTCACATTTTTTAACAATTCCAAATTAAAACCTATATACACATCTTGGTCTTGACAGCTATTCCATTCATTAATCTAATTAATGGACTGACTATCTCCATTTATTTTCACTTTGTTCTCGCTCGCACAAAGTTGATATGTATTATGCCTTGGCCACTTTATGATATGCGTTTATTGAAATGAACCACATTGATATGCTGGATCAGACTTTCCGCTTCCAAGATTTCCAAAAGGATTCTTCTCGTGTCAAAGTTTCAAATCCCAGAAACTCCCATATATACTTAATCAATATGTCACATTTTCCTTTGATTAAGGTTTCAAACCTATCCACACATCTTGGTGTCAAGGCCTCTTCTATTCAATAATCTTGTTAATGCCCCGACTATGTGCATTTATTCTCACTTTACTCTCACTCAAACGAGCATATCTCAACTTGTCTCTGTCATTGGTAGCCCTTTGATCTCTGTGATGTATCCCTACTCTCATTTATTTCTCCCTCTGCTTACTTGGTAGATGTTTGTGTGCTCTATTTAGCCTTTTCACGTCGCACTATTTTGTTTCTTTTTCGAGTTGCAGTTTCTGTTTCTATTTCTCTGTTATTCTTGGTCTCTTGCTATTGCTCTTACTGTTGGTGTTGCACATCGTGATGCTTCCTTCAACCGGATAAATGTCCCAAAATTTCATTCACAAGTAGGTGAGAATCAAAAACCTGCTAAGCATATCACCTTGTACACTCAAATCGAAAGTATCAATGTTTTCATATTATATATATAGCTTAAAATAATATATGCATTGTCATGATGTGCAAAACACCCCTGTGTAGAGTTTTTGAAATTTCATATATAGAGAGCCAACTTTCTATGCTTAGACATTTCAAATTTTCTTCTCCGTTACCTTTCACTATTGGCAACAATCTAGATTGTGAATCGTTCTTCTTTCATTTGTGCTCACTTCTTTATTTTTGTTTCTTTTCCAATGTTGACAACATTTCACGTGCTTTCACCTTTCAAAACACCTCCTTTTCTCCTCCTCATGGAAATTACCTTGACAGTGAATACCATCACTTTGTTGCTGGTTGGCTCTACAAGGATCCAACCATCGCTCCAAATAGTTGAACTCGCCCTTCTTGCTTCCACAAAGACAACGTCCCAATGATACCGAATTTCCCTCTCTGATCATACCTCTCAGCATAGAAATTTGCTTTTGTCTACTTACAATGGCCATGTCATGTCTAGTTCCTTCAAGTTGGGGTTGGTTGTCATTCTCAAATAATTCAATTTCATTTTTTGCTAAACTATGCGTATGTTCACTCTTCACCATATCCATCATGTTTTTATGTTCCTTCCCTCTCTGTCCCACTATCACTTCGACTAATGCCATGTTTATTTTCTCTTTCTTTCCTTCTTTTCAGGACTATTTAGGTTATTGAACTTAAATTTCTTGAACGTCATGCGCCTTTGATTAGGGGCCCGTCCCTTCTTCAAATTGTACAACCATCCACATACCTACTAGGTTCTTTAACGTCACACAACCCTACCTCGTATACTTCTCCTTTGACACAGGTTTCTCCTTCATCATCAACTCAGTTGTCCTCTACTCTACCTATTTCCATTCCATTCATGGTGCTAAGCCCCTACCATAAAAAATGATCGATCTAGGGTAGGGTCCTTGAAAAAACAACCGTTCACTCGTACAACAATGCGCGAGCCTCCGGAAAGGTCTTTGGATTTGACTTGTTGATTCTACCAATGATGTAATTTTCTTTAAATCCCTCGATCATCACTAGTTTCAGCTAAATAGTCACATCGATCCTTGATCAGCACTATTCCATCTCCTTTCCTTCGGTGATCTGGAAGATTCCTTGCATGACCTTGTCCAAATTGGGCAGATTTACATGGTTTCAAATGGCACAGTGAAACCAGCAAACACAAATTACAACCATCTCAATAGAAAATGGGAAGTCTCACTCTCTACAACTTCCACTATTGAGCCTTCCCTAGATGATGTTTCGACAATTTATTTCCACCGTTTCCATTTTAAATATATAGATAAAATTAGATATACAAACCTTAGATCAATTGTCGACATCATTGGCACTGTCAGGTCCACTTCTCCAACTTCCACCATTCATCGAAGAGATGGCTCTGAAACACCTAGAATAACTCTCAGCTTGGAAGACATGTCTAGGTATAGTATCGACATCACCCTATAGGGGAGTTTTGTGACACTGTAGACAAGCAAATTATTAAACTTGCCTCTTCTCGTGCTTCCAACGTGCTTGCAATCAAAGGTGGCTGCATAGACGAATTTAATGGAAGAACTGTCGAGACTATCTCGACTACCAGCCTCGTGATAGATCCCGACATTCTAGAGACCAGGTAGCTCCAGTGATGGTTTGATTAAAGAGGTCGCTTTACCACCATCATTAAGTAGAAAATTCTCTGGGTATTCAAATCGCCGTCACCCATAACATACAATTTTTGACCTCATAGACTCACACCCCGCCAGAAAAGCAACATGGTTCTCTATTCGTTGAACCATCACCTCTATTGACATGAAAGATTTATACTTCCTTGCATTCCCTCTCTCGTCTGATGGCATGCAATGCATGAAAAAAGTTTTCAACCACTCAAATGGAATGTGGCACTACACAAAATGTGGTGGGGACTTCCCGGAATGTCAGTATCGTTATGTGCTGAAATTTGAAATGCATGACCACACAGGCCTACTGGAAAATGTTACTGCTTTTGATGATGCTGCAACTGAACTCATGGGTGTCCAAGAAAAATACTTGTTCATACTCTCCAGTGATCCTAATGCTATCCATGAGCTTCGTGCAAGGGTTTCATGTCATCCTTTCCTCTTCACACTATCTGTGAAAATAGATAGCTTCAATGGTGTCGACCGTTTGAAGTTTGTGCTAATCAATTCAGAGGAAATCAACTATGGCTCTGCATGTTCTGTACTCCTCCAGGATATCGAAAGAATGTCTACTACTTTAGTTGTTCGCCGCCTTTGAAACTCGTTTTCTTTTCCCCGTGCCACAATAAAGTGTAAACAACAAATTCTATATGATTTTCCGTTCATTATCGTTTCATCCCCTGTCGCCCTCTTATTCTCTTCACTTCATCATTGTACTTCTCTCATTTATGTATATACACCTATGTTACATGTTTCACCTTCCACCTTTGCATAATTCTCCATCTTTTACCTTTACATGGAGTATATATTCTTTTTTCTTCTTCCTTCTAAACAAAATAGAATGTTTGCATCCTTTTAAAGTGTGCTTTGTGCAACTAAATACAAACACTGGCTTTTTATAAACGATTTTTGTTTCCTTACCTTAAATATATTTGGTAAATCAATGATAAATAGTTATCAGTCACCACAAAAAATACTTCGCTGAAATAAGATTTATTTCAACAACAAAATTTCAATGGCATGGAATTAGTGCATAATGTCAAAGAAACATAAACTCTATTATAAAATGGTTTTTCCGACCAATTAACTATAGCCACTTTATCAAAAGACACATCTACTTTATAAGCTAAAAGGAACTATTTCAAAAATATAACCAGTAATGAAGTTCTTGGTTTTGGGGGCTATGTACTTTATATTTGTGCTCAAGACTACTATTTCCCATCTCCTATATTCACTAATACTTGTGTCCCCATATTTGTATCAGGATGGACATGCCAATGTCTTCTGCAAACCCCTCAAGAAATGTTCACAAGAGACTCCTTTATGCACAAAATAAAGACGTCTCCAACAAACAAAGATGACTCAAATATAAAGTTGATTTAAACAACCAAATGTTTCCAGGTATACCCCCATGTAATGTTTCTCTTCCCCAACATCTCAAAGCTTCACTTGGAAACCCATGTCCTTCAACATTCCCTACTCTAACTATACCTACCCTTCAACTTTCTCCATTCACTGGCACTTCTTCCCCATATACATTGCACACCCCACCATCAACTCATCCTACTTCACCCTCCCATCCCCATATTTTGCTCAACCTTGACCTTAATCATGCACACCACTGATTTCATGAAAGGATATATGACCTCTCTCGATTGCATGTATGCTCCATATGCAAAGAATCATACCCAAATATGAAATAAAAATTCTTACATGGTAACCTTTGTTTCTCCCAAGGTGCAACTACAAAATCCACCCACCGCTTCCCGCTTGAAAACAACATGGACCTTGGAAACCAACCGTTTTTCCTTGCTACTCTAACACAAATAGAGGAAATTCTCATATCACGTGTCAGCCTAGTCTTGCAAGTCCCCCATGCATGAGGTGGACAATACAAATAAATTGGTCATACTATTTGTTTCCCCCAAGACATCACTACGATCGCCAACATTTTGCCACGCTTGGTTTCCGAATTGGACATCGTCATTATTACTAGACATGGATCTAACTACAAAAACATATGATTTCATTGCTAGAAAGACATGTGTTATTGCAGATTTAGAGTGCAAACTAGCCCATGATCCCTACTACAAGGATGTTTATCTAGACCACGCTGCAATATCTACCTTGATGACTCAACCTACCAATATGTCTTCTCTTATCTGTTGCATTACCCCCTCCTGTCCTAAACAATGACTTGGCTTCCCTAATTTTGATGATAACATTCCTGCACATCCCACCCCAACAAACCTCCAACCATCCTCTTTTGTATCAACACTCCCAAATTCCCATATTGAGCTTGAAGAAATATCCAACTATCTGCACTCTCCCCATCCTAATTCCACTACTTCACTTTCATGGCCCTCTATTTCCTACTTTTTTATCAATGAATATACCACAAAAGGCTTGTTTTATATGCCATTCCCCACACTCTTCCCGACAGGGATTTCCATGATTGGTCAACCACTTCTTGGAAAAGTTGAAATGAAAGAATATATTTTTCACCTCATATGTTACTATTATAACCACTTTACCCAACATCCAACATTCCGGTATTAGTTATACAATCTTATGTTGCAGAATTGTAGTCAAGCATCTGCTACTATTTTCATGAAAATAAACCTTGAAGAGGGCTTTCGAATGATCGTTGTAGACTTTCGCACATGCCTCAATGACATGCCTGATTCCATGGTTCCTAACCAGATTATGCACTTCTGGTCAGGCCTTAGAGGGACACGCTCGTTCTGGAACACAAGTAGAGGTGAACTCACTAATATGATCGTACAAATAGGTAGCCCTACTTTCTTCTTCACCCTTATTGCAGCTGACACCAAATGGCATGACATGCACATGGTCATGCCTGGTGGCCCCACCAGCATTCACCAAAGTCGTCTCGCTAGAAATTCAATAATATAATCAACAATCCACATCTTGTAGCATAGTATGTTCATTGTCGATTCACAATCTTCCTCAAAGAAGTCTTGCAAAAATGTTTCCATGCAAAGGACTTTTGTGTAGGTTTTTGCCTAACTGTCCTTCTTTTTTTTGCCTAGATGTACACTCGCCTCATAAAATTCCTTTCTCATCTTTGCAAGTATGAGTGGAAAAATATGGACTCCGCACACATACATGGTTTCCTTTGGCTGGAAAACGCACCTGATATGGACAACCTCGATTGGGATGACCAAGGCGCGGTGGATAGAGCAAAGTTGTATTTCGATGAACACATTTATGCTTGGAATCCTCAGCCTGCTGAACAATGTGCACCTTATGTACACATCTCTACAGAGAATTACCCATGCATCCTCCCATTGCCATTAATATTTGCATCCTCTCGCCTTTAGGACTACGAGGATCTTCTTAATTGCATCAACGACATACAAAATGCCACCCCTCTTCATGTCTTCGCAAAAAAATACCTATTGTTTTTCATTATGGAGTTCCATGGGATTTGAATGCCCCCTCCTCTTTGATGATTGATGACAGTGGACAAAAGAAATATGTCCCGACTCGTAATGATGACAAGTTAAATATACAAAACTCTGCCATGCTATCCTTATGGAAAGAAAACATCGATTTCCAACTTGTTTTGTCTCGGTGTGTTGTTCTCTTCTACATCGCAAAATATGTAGTGAAGGCAGGGACAAAATCATAAAGTTATTGGAAAATTTTGTTATGTGTCTCGAAGGATCTTCACCCCGAAGCACCTATTGTGTCTGGAAATTTTTTTTAACAAAAACAGTTGTCGATAGGGACATCGACGCACAAGAAAAATGCCACGTGCTACAAAATATACCCCTTTCACTTTCTAGCCACTCATTTGTTTCCCTCATAGTTACTCTAACTATTTTTCGACATGTTTCTCATGGTCTAGTATCCCCCTTCCCAACACCACTCTTGATTGTAACATACATGAATAGAGCTCCTTTGCTTGAAACACTAACTCTTCTTGAGGTCGCACATTCCTGGTCCTTCTCTACTCACTGAAAACATAACCAATGGAAATAAATAAATCCTTGCAAGATTTCTCATGTCCACCCTTGCTATTCCTTGATCCCTTCTCCTATTGATGCATCCTATTCTTCTTCCTGTTGGAGTGGACTACTTCTATTTCCATTTCCGCACACTCCTATTAGTCATTGGCTCAACTGATGCAACAACCATTTCCCATTTGGAATAAAAAATATATGTGTATGTTCCATGGCATGTTCATCGATCCCCTAAAACCCCCCTTCCCCTAGCTCTGGTGACACATCCACTAATGATGTGCCCAACACCCATGAATCTGTAGACATCGAAAAATGGCAATTCCTTTCTCAGCTACACCCTAGAAACAACATGCAAATTGATGACCTTGACATGCTTGGAACTCGTGACTTTGACTGTAACCACAATTGGGCCCATACTAGCATCTCTCTCCCTTTGCAAGAGACAACCATATGTTTTATAGACTTCAGTCGCTCATCCACCCAAATCCATTCTATCCCCACTCCAGTTCCCTGCTCAATCATGTCACTATCGCCCACCCAACAATTTTCTTTCACCATTGTCTTTACCCACTTTAGGACCACTTCCTCCATTCCTCCACTTAGAATGATAATCCAAGGTATTTCTAGCATGGGGAAGTCTCATTTAATTGATTGCCTAAGGGACACATTTCTTGCTAAATCTATTCCTAATTCAAGTCTATTGCTCATACTCGCTCAAATAGGTGTTGCAGCATTATAAAGACACTTACAATCCATTCCGACCTTCACATTCCTTTAGTCTCAATGCATCCTCTTGAGGGACAACCACTTCTGCATATCCAAGAAAAACTTTGTCACGTCAAATACATTTTAATTAATGAAATGAGCTTTATTGGGCCTAAAATTATTTCAGGCATAAATGATCATTTAAGGGAGGTATTTCCTTCCTATCAGAATGTACTTTTCGGAAATCATTTATCGTACTTGTCAATGATCTTAGGAAACTACCTCCTATGAAGTAAATCTCGATGTATGTAATGACATCGCACGGAAATTCCCTTTGGCACACCTTTGACATGGTCATCACACTAACTACAATCTTTCTTCAATAGGGGACCGACCAATTACTCATGAATCTCATAAATGCAACACCAACAATCGAAGATTGGAACCTTCTTGTATCAAGGAAAAATTCCTTTTTGTTAAATGATGAGTAGCGGGAATTCGACAATGCAATCCACCTATATCCAAAAAACCTAGCTATTGCATTGCATAACAAACAAATGATCAAAAAATTGAACATGCCAATTGCATGATGCGACACAGAGAAAACGAATCACCATTGCACTAGTACACACGAAGATGATAAACAGTTGGACAAGTTCTTATTTTCAATGAACAACAGGTTTTCCTCACCTATGGGTTGAAGCAGGTCTTGTAAACAGAGAACTTGGAAAAGTAGTTCCATTTTCTATGCACCTAGATCAAAACCCCCTCAATTACCATCATTTGTTTTTGTTGACTTCTTCCAATACAAAGGCCTACCATGGGATGCCTTGAACCCATCTTATGTTCCAATTCCCCTAATAACAAAAGGCTTTCACATGAAACTTCCCCTTCGAACAACATGGGGTTTGAAAATACATAAATCATAAGGGATGACATTACCAAAGGAGATAATGGACATTGGAAACATAGGTTGACAAGGCTTAACATTCACTACCATCTCCAAAGTTCGCACCTTGGCTGATATTCGCATCTCTCCACCATTTTCCTTCAACCACTACTCCCACATGCAAGGAAATGCTTACATCAAATGTAGGCAACAAGAGGAATCCATGTTAGCATCAAAGTATTTACAACCACCTACAGTCTGATCGCTCCATCTAACCCCTTCTGATTTCATTTGAGTAAGCATACTTTTGATTCAATTTCACAATAGTTTCTTTATTTTACAAATAGTTACTGTGAAACTCAGTTAAAATGCTTGACAGGAAGAAACAAAAAATAAATTTGTTGTCACTTACTGGAAAATCTCTTTTCAGCTGTCCAAGAAGTAACTTACCACAGAAGTTGGAAGCCATTTTTCCAGACAACAAAAGGACTCAAAAGCTACTCTGAACAAGCTTTCCAAACTATTGTGGTGAAAAATACAACACCCCCATTTTGACTGTATTATTATCATAATACTAATGGGCACCGCTATGTATTTGCAACTAGCTTTTGGATCATTTGTTATTCCTTTTTTCCTTATGTTGTCTTGTTTTATTTTTCAATTTGACTTAATCTTATTTTTAAAGTTTCTTTTTATTATTCATTAATTAGAATAAATGAAACAAATAGCCCCCGAGTCCAGGACTTATATTGTTGTCCGACTTTAACCCTTTTATATTGAACCAATGTTAAATGGGCCCTTTGAGTAATAACACACTGTCATAGTATTTAACTGATACTTTGAAAACCTTTCAATCAAAGTTCGCAAAAAATATATAACGCACATCTTATATAATGAAATCATATCAGAGCAATTGCATATCGACATTTTGGTAATGTACCACCCCTCCAAACCTCCAATCGTCGATATAGTGTTACCTCTGATCTCTGATTTGTTTAGATCTTCGGTGTGTGATATCACAAGACCTTTGATTTGTTTAGAGCTCCAATACACAGACCAAATATGGCTATGCAATTCATTCAAAATAATATCGAATCCGATTTACGATCTAATAAAGTTATAAAAAGAAGTTAATTACCATCAAAATCCTTTCTGGATTTTAATTATCAGCAACAACAAAATTATTTGTAGATTTGTACAATTATACTTCTAATTCTAATTCTAATTTAAGCTACATTATTTCCCAAATATTCCCTTCTTTTTGCATCTGGTTTCTTCTTATGTAACTTTTCACTTCAAACTTAAATTTAAATTAACTATATGTAGAAGAAATGGGAACCAAATGAAAGGATTAAATATTCAAAATGTTAATATCAATGTCTTAAAATTATATCCTTCTAAGGAATTAAGAAATAAAAAGGAGATGCAGAAATGGCATTAAACTCTTTAAATAATAGTTTTTATTGTTGTTTCAATTTACTAACCTCATAGAAAGAAATAACCTTCTTCATGTGTTCCACAATATTATACTCAATGGTATCAGAGACTACAACGGTCTTGGATGAGTGAAGGATATATGAATGTGAAGCTAATGAATGTATATCAAACTAAAAAAATAAATATAAACAAAGCCTTGTAATATCTATCCAAGGATAATGTATCATTAATATATGTGACTTACAGATCTTTTCACTTATAGAATTATAATCTAGATCATCAAACCATTCATGAATATAAAATGAGTAATGATAGTTGCTTTAATTAAATAGTTAATTACATTAGTTGATATAAAGCACTACACATATATGATATCGTTGTTCATCTATATACTTAAAATATTTTGATTAAAACACATCAATCATGATAATGGTCCAATCAAATCCAATAACATATATGGAAAAGTTGAAATAAAGTAGTAATTCAACTCATAAACATAGCATCAACATACAGATAATAACACACAATACACATTCACTCTTATCATACGTAGAATCGAAATCATTCTTCTTTCTATTAAGACTTCTTTACAGTAACAGTAGTGAAAACAAAAAATTTTCTCAAACAAAAAGGCTTCTATTAAGACATTTCTATTGAATTATCTTTATTGGGACTAGCCTATGACAAAAAAACACAAAGACTAGCCAACGACTACACTTACCTCAAATAACTTAGAGAAATGACCAATTATGGATGTATCCAAGACTTTTATGAGCCAAATATTTAACAATCATTAGTATTAATGAAAGAATTTAGAATATCAAAAACCATAAATTCACTGCATTTCGCCATTAATTGACACAACATGGATCCACATTGGGTTTGATGCACGTCATCTTTATCGGATAATTTTATCAGAGAAATCAGATTCTTGTCCTACTAAAACTTGCGATATTGTCTACCTTCGAACCCAATTAATTTTATCATAACATATTTAATATAAAATCACATTTGCCCTTAATCAGAGATTTTGGAATGAGACCTCCCGTTAGATCCATTGATCTTCGATTGTGACATGTCTTGTGGACCTGATTGCCATTATTATAACAACTCTAATGTAATATCACATCTGCCATATCACAACTTTTGAATGCTTGTCACTTTGAAACCTCCGATTGCAATACATATTGTGGACCCGAATGCTCCATCCTAACACGCCTTAGATTATAGTTGCCAACAGAATGTAGAAACCCAATAACATTTTTGGCTTGTCTCTTAACCAGCAACTACAACCAAAACCATCTAATGCCATAGGAACCACCTTTAAAAAAAAATCATAAATAAAGATTCATAAAATAATATAAAGCAGGCAAGTAAAATAACTCTACAACTGTCATAGAGATACTTCCCCATGAAATGTGAATGCTGATATTTGTTTTAGAAATGAAGCATGCCCAGTATTCATTTCAATGGCATGCTCTATGTATTTATCTATTATTTCTCATATATTGTGTGGACTCGATACTATTTAAAATAAGAATTTATCTTGACAAAATTTTCCTTAGTCTAAATCTTTTCCTATATCATTTAAATTCCTTTAAATAGTTAAGGCTTTATATACCCTCTTTGTTGCTACCTGTTACAGGGAAAAGTGTCTATGCAGAACTACTAATCCCACTAAGGCGGGTAGCTACCTTAAAAACAAACAAAGAAAAACTACTTTCGTTTTCCTTTATGAAAAATAGATGAGAGAGGAATAAAAGAGACCAGCCTCTGTCTTGCGCTTGGTTCCTTGCTCAATTCCTCTCTCTTCTGATAGTCCTTTGCTACTCGCTTTCTTGTATACCCAGCTTCACGGAGTACCTATAGAATCAAAGCAGCATAACACTATACGAGAACATGGATCTATTATCATAAACAATCTAGGATCAGATGTAAATTGACCATACAAATGCATGAAACATAAATGACACAAGAGTATGGAGGAAAACTTGAATAGCTTTATTGATAATCAAGAAAGAGCCAAGAGAGATACAACCAGTTGTTCTGACCCAGCATCATCCTCTCAGCAAGTAAGCCCTTCTTCACCTCATGCAAAGCTTAGATCACCCAACACTATGATGTTGCCTCAAGAAACCAACAACAATTCCTTACAAGATGCAAAATTCCAGCCTCTGGATCTCTGGGATGAGGGATCCATATATAGATGTTTGTAAGGGAGATGAGTCAGCTTGTGATTTGATTAGTGTCTTCCCTCTGATAGTTCTTGCTTCCACTTGGAGATTGATGATCTCTTACTCATCCTTGGTCGAATTCAGAGAGGCAAGTGTCACGGGAGAAGTTTCTGGAAGATTCCATGCTTCTCCACCTCGCGGATTGACACTGCCATTTGTCTCTTCTCGCCCATCGCACCCCATAGAAGGGATTTTTGAAATGCAACGCACCCACTGTGTGTACTTAGGTGAGATGCAATGCACTTTGCCTATGGAGCAGGTGAAATGATCCAGTTCTGAGTAGTTTTTCATGGAGAACTTCTGGGAGAAGCTGTAATCAGTTGACCTTGTTCATTTAGGGGTTGGAACAACACTTTTAAGGACTTAGGAGCCCTTGGTTTATGGACATTTTATTCTTGGGGTTGCAGCGCCCAAAAATGTCTATAACAGTTGCCCCCTAAAGTGTGAGGTCGTTAATCTTATTTGATGTCGGGTGAAATGCTTTATCATGAGGATCCAAAGTTCTTTCAAGCTGGAAGGAGACCTGTAATAAGATACAATACAATACATTATCTTCATAATATTTTCATGATCTAGCTGAGGCGGGCATTCCCATGCTCAGCTTTATAAATTCATTTTCATGTACATAGGATAGACAATCATCTGAGTGTAGACTGATGATTCTGGTAGAGCCATCATCCCTTTGATTGGATGATTATCTGTGTAGCAATGATGTACATTTGATGTCTTTATTTTCCTAAATATATATCGCAACCCAGATGGATGAAACTAGATCCGGGGTCTTCAATCTCGTTCGATCTTCACTCAAAGTACAAGTCGATCCATGTGAGAGATGTTCTGAAGTCGAACATGGAAAGACATCGCCTGATTACCAGCCAATGATGTAAGCTGTTAACAGGCGCGAGAGGAATCACCGATAATGATAATGATCCTCAAGGTACTACAATACAATTCACATGGTGTGAATAAGGGACTTGGCGTCGAACACCACGCAAAATCTTTCGGTCGAAGGCCATTGGTGTAAACCTGTCGCCGGAAGTGAGAAACTTGCCATTGAGGCATGCAAGCTTCAAAGTACTGAAATGGGTGTTCCTAGATCGGCTTCTTGGATAATGAGCTGATGTCGACAAGAAGCGATCCGTCATAGGAGGGCCTTAATGAATCCCACATCAATGACACGGAACGGAGCAAATGATTTTAATGGAGGTGAAAACGGTCTGGTGATATAAGGTTCAGGGTGGTGGTCATGAAAGAATGGAGTGTAAATGTATTGCAGCGGGTGAGACACAGGTGAATTATCTGAGTGACTTCTCTTGAACATATCGGTGACACTGACATGATGGATTGGTAGCATTAACCCCAAATATGGATGGTGTGATGTGACCATGGTGATGTGACCGGTGAACGAAACAACCCAACCCGACTTGGATGCGGAGTGAAAGTGTCATGTTCAAGAGCGACTTGCTACCAACAAAGTTTCTTCAAGTTTTCTTCCCAATTTTTCCCCAGTCATTGCTGACCAGTACCTCTTTATTTTTTTCAAGCTTGAGGAGGATAACATATGCTTGTTCTATAATTTTCCCTTCGGGCAAACCCATCGCTATGTTTTAACGAGCCTAGCGATAGTGAAACTCGTTCTTCTCTGCTATGGACAAGTTTGTCGCTATTAGGTTTTAACGAGTTTAACGACAAAGATAACTCAGTCCTTTTCAATTTTAGAGAGTCTGAAAAGGGACGTAAAGGAAACTCCAAAAATCCTTTTTCGTCATCTAATCCCTTAAGTCCGAAAAAGTATAAAACAATACAGAAGGGATGAATTTTCAATACTTTTAACGAGCTGAACAAAGAAAGCGCTCGATCTTTTTGTGTAATAATCCCTCAGGTCCAAAAAGATTAAAATATAAAGGAGGGATAGCACTTCCGGTCCCTTTAACGAGCTGGAGAGGCCAATAGCTCGGCAATCTTTTCATATTTTACGAGTCAGTTGAAAAGAGATTAAAGGAGACTCGTCTTTGAGGAACGAGTGATAAATTTGGGTAGCAGCTGATTCCAGGTAAGGTTTGGAATTTCCCAATCACGACAGTGTTACAAGGATGGCTAACAGGATCACTCTTCGCAGTTGTTCCTCAAAAGGGGTAAACAATCAAATGGAGGTGAATGATCAGCAAATAAGAGTGGAGGTGATGATGAGAACACGACCAAGGCTTTAAAGGTTGAAGTACTACATTCATGACGGTTATTTATCGAGAATTGGTTCATTTTTTAATGAGCTTAAACGCTGTGGGAAACACTTGCTCATTGCTTATGTTTATTTTTTAATGAGCATGAAGTCCACGTTAAAACTGCTCAATAAATCCAGTCGTATAATAAGAATGTCTCATATATGAAAACGACAATTTTTCAAATCTTTGCCCCACATCCTTTCTTTATGCAAGTTAGGAAACGACCAATCCTACGAGTTTAAAGGGTTAGAGGACCTACAAATTTAAAAAAATAATGGTCGCTCTTCGCTTGCACGCCAAAAGGTTTTCATGCCCCTAGGTATAAAATAGAGTTTCAAGGTCGCCTCTCAATCTACCGACAAAACATTTGTTTCATCGAGAAAGGCTTACCTCTTTCAGGTTACCAAAGATTGTTCTATCTGCACCGCAAACAAAACACTTCTTCGGCGATGCCTACTGAAATAGACAAAGGTGAGTGGTGCAGATGCCTCCACCCACATAACTTTGACAAGGGAATCTTATTCCAGTCCAACCCCATTTTCCAATCACGGACGGGAGTGTCAGACTAGTCATATATCTCTCGCGGAAACCTATCCTATACCTGAAGTTTTCCTACCGAAGAAGACCAGGGTGCATGCCCCCTGGGTTTTAGTCATGTCCCCCGAATTACTCGCGCTCATCAGGTGGACGAACTGGAGATTGATGAGACATTCCTTGCGTGAAAAGACCATTCAAGGATGGTATATGACTAATTGCTATGCGTGAACCGGGGAATGAAAGCTGGTCTACGAGCTTGACCACTCTTCCTTCGTGCAGAAAACACATTACTCTAAAGAGTGATGAGACAATGGCTCCCATGTAATAAATATAGTCTCGTCCAAGGAGTAGATTATAATCCAGGGGTCCTTGGACTACCATTACGTTCATGTGAATAGTTTTCCCTCTCAATGTTATGGGCACATTGGGAAGGATCCCTAACGGTCGACTGGTTCCTTTGTCAAAGCCTGTTAGATTTCTCATCTCAGGCAAAAGCGATGGCGAACCAGGCGCTTTCCAAGTAGTCGAGGAAAGGATACTCACAGAAGCCCCTTCATCTATGATGGTACCGGCCATAACCATTCTATATAATTGAGCAATGATTCAGAATGGTACACTAGCTGGTAAACGGGGTTTGCCTAGCTGATTCCAGTCGAAGGAAACAACTAGGTTGCTTGGAGGTGGGACCGAATAGACGGTTGGGTACGAATATGACGAACTTCCTTCCTACGGTAAAGGAATGGGTAAATTTCCCCCATGTTCATCGAAGTCTGTGTTTACGAAAAGAATTTTGACGGTGTCATCCTTGTTCTCTTCGGTGACTGTATCATCTGAAGATGGAACCTCTGAAGGCAAGGCCGGGTCAACTACCGCCTCGACCTTTTGACTTTCGTTTGGTATGGGTTCAGATGGTTTATCTTCAATGATAGAAGCTTCGGTCGACCACCTGGGCGGGTCAACCAGATTTTCAACTAGTAACAAACTCGGAAAGAGTTTCTTATATCCAGGAGGAAGTCGTAACGGTGAAACCGGACGATCATCCAAAACTCTTTTAGCCTTGTCTAAGAAGGGACAACGGTGGACGGCGTGATCTCCTTCACACAGTTTACAAGGAAATTTTCACTTTCCTTTTTGTCCAAGGGCTTCACTTTCACTAGTTGACGGTGTGCTTTCAACATGGTCATCAGAGGTTGACGACACCGGGTTGTGCAAACGAGGAGACCAGTCCCTTAAGATCCGAGGGATGTAGGGACAATCTCTATGATAGTGGTCTCCTTTTCAAATGACACATGGCGATTTAGGCCTGGTTGGTGCAGTGTGTGGATTTTCACTAGACGACGCTTGGTTGCCCCTTTTTGCTTTTGGCTCCTTCTTCTTCTTCTCTTTCTTCTTCTTTTCCTTCTTCTTCTATGGTACTTGATTTTTGGCTTTATCAGCCTCATCAAGTGAAGAGGAAGGAGGAGAGGAAGAATTGGACGAAGTAGAGGGTTGTGGGGTAACTCTGGAATTGTCTAGTTGCTGACTCGATTGTTCAGGAATTGTGGTGTTTTGAAGGACGGAGGTTGAGAAAAGCCATATGGGCAAGCCAAGTGTCAATCCTAGAAGCGACAATGTGGCCATATGGGGTGCACCAACATCTCCCCAAGAGGAGAAGGGAATAGGATTTCCTCCAAGGGGAACTCCTTGGTTGGTGGACTCCATTTTCTCAACCTAAGACCAACGTAGGAAAGGTGACGATTATTCCTTTTAAAATAAATTTTAGATGCTTTGACACAACTTGTTTTTTCAATTTTAAAGAGTCGAGAAAAATCAAAAGATGACTCTAGTTGCCTTTGATTTTTAATGAGCCTGAAGTGACAAGTGCTCAGATGGACCTTTTCCGTTAAGGAGTCTGAAAAGGAACGAAAGGGACTGCTCTGGAAATCTAGGCAGAGGGATTAGAAAACCAATCACAAAACTACAGAATACTTTTTACGGTATGACAGTCAACCTTCCCAAATGTTGTGTTTAGTGCGTTGTGATCGATAGGGCGGTAGACACGGCTTCCTATGGATAAAGGATTAAGCCTATTGTGGTCTCCCAAAATATACTCGACGGTACGTGGGAGCACAAGTCCGTACTGGCACTTATCGTCTCAAAGTAGAGGAATCACCCAACCAACAGTGAGAACAACAGTTACCAGGCTTTACGACGCCGGAATACGTCTCTAGCCTAGACTTCTAGATGTTGTGCGTTAGGTTCCAAAGCGTTGTTAGATTCATTAAATTTATTTTATAGCTGATCTTGCTTAAGAAATTTGCCTTTCAAGTTCACCGCATGATGTAGATGTACAATTCCTAAAATGCAATCTAAGATGATAAACAGTATTTTTATCTTCTTTGTGCAATGAAAATCCTAGCTACTAAGGAAAGAGAGACAGTATTCTTTCACCAAAGAGCAAAGAGCACACACTATATGCACCGTCCTAAATCAAACCAATCAAACAGTCTAAATGCAAATGCACATGCATGTATTTGTTTTCAGCCTTCTTAATATGTGAATGATAAAAAGAAAGCTAATGCGCAAATCTGAATTATTTTTCAAAGCGACAATTACTAACAAGTTTCTTTTCAAAATCAAAATGAAGACAATGACGACACTTTACGATTTGGAAATGAAAACTTGCTTTCGACATTAGAAAAAATATTAATTCAGATCGAATACAATAGTAACAGGGTAATTGACTATCAAGAACAATTAGATTCTCTTCTATGATTGAAAACGACACTTGCAACACTTTCAAATCAAGAAATGACAGTACAATTACGTCACTTTTTTGTAAAGGAGAAGTGAAAACGACTCAACAAATACATAAAAACATTTACAGTTCTTTGCACAATGGAGGCGGAATAACAGCAAGGAAAGGGGTTTCAAACAAAGGTGTACTGACTACAGGCAGCAAAACTCTTGAATATATCTGAAAAGAGTGAACACAGAAACCAAAATTTAGGAACAATGCCTAGTCTGATCAGTGCACCTGTAACACAGTGAATTTGAAATGCAGCGCACCTACTACACTCGGGAAGTGCGCTGAATTTGATATTCACAGAACAGACAGTGCGCTGGGCAAGGGATGAGACTTTTCTTGGGTTTCGGGTCACAGTTTGCAGTTCAGTTCAGGGATTTTGGCCGAGCAAGTGGTAATCAGTAAATCAATCACAGGGGTAGATCCAAGGAGGTTACTAGAGCCACCACAAGGGCAATTAGAGAGTTTGTAAATCAGTTTTTTAATTCATAAACAATACCTGGAGATTGACTGAAGCGGCATTTATCTACTTTGCATTTGCAGAGCAAATGCAGTTCAAAGGCTACCTGGCTCAACTTCAGGCTCCGTCTGTAAGTTTATAAAGTAAATAAATGTAGATAAACAAACAACCTAGTCGCTCGCCAGTGGAGTCGCCATTTTGGCACAGGGAAAAGTGTCTATGCAGAACTGCTAATCCCAATAAGGCGGGTAGCTACCTTAGAAACAAACAAAGTAAAACTACTTTCGTTTTCCTTTATGAAAAATAGATGAGAGAAGAATAAAAGAGACCAACCTCTGTCTTGCGCTTGGTTCCTTGCTCGATTCCTCTCTCTTCTGATAGTCCTTTTCTACTCGCTTTCTTGTATACCCAGCTTCAAGGAGTACCTGTAGAATCAAAGCAGCATAACACTATACGAGAACATGGATCTATTATCATAAACAATCTAGGATCAGATGTAAATTGACGATACAAATGCATGAAACATAAATGACACAAGAGTATGGAGGAAAACTTGAATAGCTTTATTGATAATCAAGAAAGAGCCAAGAGAGTTACAACCAGTTGTTCTGACTCAGCATCATCCTCTCAGCAAGTAAGCCCTTCTTCACCTCATGCAAAGCTTAGATCACCCAACACTATGATGTTGCCTCAAGAAACCAACAACAATTCCTTACAAGATGCAAAATTCCAGCCTCTGGATCTCTGGGATGAGGGATCCATATATAGATGTCTGTAAGGGAGATGAGTCAGCTTGTGATTTGATTAGTGTCTTCCCTATGATAGTTCTTGCTTCCACTTGGAGATTGATGATCTCTTACTCATCCTTGGTCGAATTCAGAGAGGCAAGTGTCACGGGAGAAGTTTCTGGAAGATTCCATGCTTCTCCACCTCGCGGATTGACACTGCCATTTGTCTCTTCTCGCCCATCGCACCCCATAGAAGGGCTTTTTGAAATGCAACGCACCCACTGTGTGTACTTAGGTGAGATGCAACGCACTTTGCCTATGGAGCAGGTGAAATGATCTAGTTTTGACCAGTTCTGAGTAGTTTTTCATGGAGAACTTCTGGGAGAAGCTGTAATCAGTTGACCTTGTTCATTTAGGGGTTGGAACAACAATTTTAAGGACTTAGGAGCCCTTGGTTTATGGAAATTTTATGCTTGGGGTTACAGTGCCCAAAAATGTCTATAACACTACCTATTCTAAAACTTTCTTGATTAATAAGTCCTTCCAGCTACTACACGTTCTCAAAGCTTTTTTGATTAATATATCAGTATGGATTTTTCCAAATAACTCAATATACAATGCAATGAAGTGCTTAGTTTACACACATTTCATTTACCGTAGAACTTCTACGCACTTGTATACTGAAAAAACAAACAAAATGTTTTAAACAACTTGATCTGTCATAATACTTTGGGAACTCATCTCTCCATTGCATAAACACATTCTTGGCATGTTGTTGGTTGTATATAAAAAATGACCAAATATGCGGTCCATTTCAAGATTGCATCGATCCGTTCAACCCACACCTAGCTTATCATTTCATGCGGTAATTATGTGGGAAGGACTTGTTCAGATACATGGCAGTTAAATTTCTTATCGGATCTGCTTGTTAAATGGATATCAGAGTTTTTTGGAATTGTCGCTGTAAAAATACAGATAAATGGCAATGGACCTGATCATATTATAGATAAATCACAATTAAATTCCAAATTGGGTCCAATCTATCAAAATTTATAGCTTTTGGAATTATTAAAAAGCCCAATATAATGAACGTACGCGATATGGATCATAAAGAAGATTTAAATTCTATATCGAGTCCAGGGGGTGAACCAACTATATCAAAAAAGTTCCGATGGGAGAACTTGCGATATATGACATGGTATGATGTGGGCCATCGGAGGTCAGGAGTATAACGATATTGGAGTTTTTCGAGACATACCATATATAAAACTCTGATAAATGGGATTCTCTGATTTGGGACAGCGGAGAAAAATACATGACAAATGAGTCCAGCGGAGGTGGACTTAACTATGGTTGTGCCAACAACACGGGTCCTTAAACCTTTGAAATTTATTTGGGAAAGGTTTTAATCGCCATTTTTCTTAAAAGGACTTTTTAGGATGTTCTGATATAATACCTTTGCATCGAGGCTTTAAAGTTAAACCTAAAATTTATCTCTCTTTTTAATTAAGTTTTTTTGGGATCTTAAAACTAAGATTTCCTTATCTTATTATGAATTTTTGATTATAGCCTAAATTTTAAAATGGTCCCTATTCTTTATTAATTCTATTATTAACTATAATGGGGGTTGTTGAGTTGTACAACACATATGTAGAATTTTACTCAAATGTTGCTTTTACTTACTTCCATATCACCCATTGCTCCTATCGGCAATGCTCTGCACCTCTTGGTGCAAATACTAGTGTAAAAATGGTGTTAGCGTGAAAATGATAAAATTTGAAAGACATTAAACTTTGTTAACATTAAAATGATAACTATTAATCTTCTACTCGAACTTGTTTGATCAATTTTCTGTCTATATAAATGTAATAAGAAATACATCAATATCATGTACACTTTTTATGATATATTTTGCTAAGTTATATACTCAAACAATTCTTTAATCCCATTTTCATTAAGGCCATTTCAACACTTGTTTTCATATATTTTGCTAAATTATATACTCAAACAATTCTTCAATCCCATTTTGATTAAGGCTATTTCAACAATCGCAAATTTGGTCAAAATTTAACTCCATCCTAAATCACTCTCTAATGTCTTGTCCACATTAATTCATCCCATCACCTTGTTTCACAAAGCTTTTGAGGGGTATCAAATGTAATCATGGTTATAAGTTCTTACACAAAGAAAAAAAATTGGAGGATGTGTTGGGTTTCTTACTAATTTGACCCTCAAGTGAGTATATTACCACTTATAGATCAATCCATCACTTTTCAAGGTCCATATCCTTGAAATTCTCTATATAGACAACATCTACCATATGTGACACATTGAAGAAATATTGCCTAAATAATAACTTAGTGTTTTCAACTCACTTACATCATTGATTTAAAACATAAAGGATAACATTGTATGAGTAAGGAGCTTTTTAAATTTAGAGGCATATTTTTTTAGAATATTAATAATAATGATAATAAGATAAGGCGATATTTTTAAATTTTATGATATTTATTAATTAAATTTTAAATCAATACGTAAGGTGTAAATTAGTTGATTGGGTTTTAGTTTTCATTTGGCCACTAGTTCAAATCTCATGGGAGGAGTTGAATATGGAAGTCGCTTGTGGGGGATAATAATTGTCTCCGTGGATCTTCAAGCTTGAATGAGCCTTGTACAATTATTGTGAGATCTTACAAGTGGACACATATTTCTACCATTCAACATTGGAGTTGAACCGAACACATACACAACCTAGTGAGAAAAAAAAAACAGAAAACTAGTGTTTAAAGCAATGAGATTGGACTCAACTTACTAACAATTTATACTCCCATGCAGTCTCTACATTCTTTATATAAAGTGATATATTGTTGAAATTTTTTGTTATAATTTTTCAAATATTAAAGTAAAAAGTTATACAATCCACCTTACACAATTTACTATGTTTAGTTGCTTATCAAAAGAAAATGATTGCAATACATGGAATATATAATGCAAAATACTACATCCTAAGTTCAAAATAAAACATGTATTCACCAAAGTATCTTGAATAACCCTTTTATATATACTGTACCAATTTTGAAAAATAAATTTTACTAATTTATTTTGATAAATATATGATTGAAATCTTTATTTTCATGGTCACATATTTAGTTTTTCCAATATGTCATTCTTTCTCTAACTTCCTAAATCTAGAAAGCCATATAATCTAGTATATACCTTAACTAGGCCATTTTCCATTCAACTTAGAATATGGGTTTCTACACGTGAATATTTTGATTTAAATCCCTATAGCTTATTAGTAGTAAATATTATAAATATGTATTTCCTCTCAAGTCTTTTTGTTGGAAGAAAAGAACAAACCTTTCAACCCATATAAAAGTGGGTATTATATCAACAGGGGATATGATTTTTGTGATAGAAAGATGATGGAGGATAAAAAACACTTTCTCTTCTTTTTGATCTTTTTAATCATAGAAACACTAGGCTGAAATAAACGATTTAATTTCCATATATTTTTTCTTGAGGTCCAATAGACTAAAGTTGGTTTTCAATGGGGCGATAAATGATCATCATTATAAGGTTGGAGTTCATAACTTCCCCACGTATCCAACAAAAGTGAACTTATAATTAAAACATACAAAACTAATAAAAAATTTAGTTCCATGTTCAATAAAAAATTTCTTCACAAAACGTAGGTCTTGATCCCTACAAGACTTCTTTAATAAAAGTACAAAGACATAATAAATGAGTACATAGATAGTGAGTTATGATGAATTCTATCTCATCCCTTTATATAGAGTAGGTGAGGGAACTTGACATAAAACTTGAGCTAGGTTCGCATAAGTAACCCTAGACCAAAGTCAAAAAGGAAACCCCACATGGAGTACTCCATAATATAAGGAAGACAAGTGTTAAATGGGGGTTTTACCAAACCCCAAGGTGGTACACGGTCCAAGCATGACGCCCCTTAGGCCCAATGCCTCACCTCCAAGATGGTGCACTATCCAAAACGTTGTTAGCACAATGCTACCTCTTCCATGGTGATTCACTCTCCAATTGCCCCCATGTAAGGTGTTCCTCCTATAATTTTGTTCCACATGTCCTCTTGTGCCCAATGCTCTGCAACATATGTCCCGTGGTATTTTCTTTCTCTAATGCTTCTCCTCAACACATGTGCTTAGGTCCACAACCAACATCCACGAAATATGGCCCTCAACCCACACATCTTCAATTCAAGTTTTCAACCTCCAAAGTGTGTCACATGTTTCCATGTTCTTAGGCATAAGTTTTGTCCTCCAAGTGTCAAATTTTCATCCTCTTAGATATGTACCTTATAATCAAGAAATTGAATCCCCCATTATGTGTACCCAATGGGTTAGTTATCATGCCACATAAGATAACAACATTGTAAGTAAGTGAATTATGCTAGCACGTTGTCCAAGGTTAAGAATCTACTCAAACAATGGCATCCACTTGTTAATCAAGCATAACCAAGGCACTAAGAAACTAAAAGGTATCCTAGCTTGGTGAAAACAATTTTGGAGTACCCCAAAATCTAAAGCTCACTCTTTATGAGAATCATATATTGTATAATACAAATAAACTCCCTCTAAACATGCAACTTGTATATAGTGTGCCTTTATCATGACACCAACATCATATCTACTTTGCAAGAAAATGTGAAAATCACTCCCACTAATATAGGTCCACACACCTCATCATCCAAGTAATGATTATTCAAAAAGGTGTGTCTTTCTCCAAGAAATCAACCAAGAAATCTAAAATTCATCATCCATATGGCTAACACGTAAGGAGAACAAAATCAAATCAACTTGGCTTACACCATCAAACCAATTTATTCCCTCTTCATCTTTAAATTCCCCTCTATTATGGTTTTGAAAACAAGAATGACCTTCTATTAAACTAAAGCAGCATAACCTTGGGTCATTGCTTCTCACTGGGTCATTGCTTCTCGCTGAACTTTAAAATCACTTCATGAAAAAGAAGGAAACAATATGAACCTATCAAAAATCCAACGTCCTTAAATTCCTCATCACAGACAAAATATTTTTGCACCATGTTAAAAGGTTGTGAAGGTAAAATCAACAACCTTGGCCTTGTCTTATGTGTTTCATTGTAGGCAGAAGTCAATGAATTCCATGACTTCTTGTAGAGAGAAATTCCCTTTTTATGTAAACATATTTATCTAAAACCTGCACCATTTCTCTTTTAGGAATAATGAGTAGGCCTTTGAGGGTTTACTTTAATTGACTTCCTCTAAAGAGAGGTGTGTCATGGTGCCCAAAGATGTTTCCAAAGTTACAACCTTAATATCCCTCTCCTATAGCAACCTTTTTGTTTGTTGCAATTGGTTTTTTAGCTGCTTGTTTTATTTCTCTAGGTGGTCTCTTCTATTGGCTTCATCAAACCTTAGAAGTGTCATTTCTTCTCTCATTCTCTTCATCTAGTTGCTCATTAGGGAAGAAAAATCCTCTTTTTGTATTGATAAATTCATCACTTTTCTCGTTACTCTAATGTATCCATTTTAGAAGGGTAGTGACCCTACTTATTGGTTCCTCATCATTGTATGGTATCAACCATTTGACTATAGTGATTACTTCCTGACCCTCCAGATGTTGTAGGTTCAATGCAAATTTTAAGGCTGCTTAATCATCATGCCCTATCGGTTTCTCAAAGAACCATAGTTTGTGACAATTTTCTAGGATATCCATGACCTCGGGATTCTGATGAATCTGAGTGGTATTAGTTGGTCCTCTCCTTTTAAATCCTCGCCCCATTGTATCAGAAAAGTTTTCACAAGTTTGGCAAACAAGTTTTTTTCAAGGAAATGTTGTTTTTGTTCTGCTAAAGGAATTAGGGTTTTCTTGTGGCAATAAGAATTAGAGAAATTTTGAGGTCAAAAATGGGCCTCAAAACAAAAATGTACAACAAAAATAAACTTTATAAGAACCAATAGGATTCAATATGATGATGTCAACCATGGGGGATGATTCACCATTTTTGGAGTAAAAAGGTAAAAAAGATATAAATAAATAAATAACTATTTTTTCAACTCATATTTTCAACTTATCTCCCTACAATTTTACTCAAATTTTGAGCAGGAACACTCATTGGATACATAATTTAATTTTGCATCCAAGGAATACCCATGTTGCATACTTTCGATGGACCCTACTACACGAAAAATGTGAAATACATGAAAAGCATGATTGCAATCACATTTTTTCTTGTATTTCACATTTTTTGTGTAGTAGGGTCCATCAAAAGTATGCAACAAGGATGCTCCATGGATGAAAAATTAAATTTTGCATCCAACGAGTGCTCCTGCTCAAAATTTTAGTAAAATAATACGAAGATAAGATGAAAATATGAGTTTAAAAAATAGTTTTTTATTTGTTCCCTCCAAAACCCTATGAGCTAATCTAATCTTATTTTATTATTTCCACTATTATTTTATAATATTCCTTAGGAGGCCCATTTTAGACCTCAAAATTTATCTAATGTAATTTTGTAACTAAGGAAAATGTATAGCTTTCAAGCATTTTTTAAGAATAAATTATCACTCCATAATTTAAAGCATTCTTCATACTCAAATACAAAACATTAATGAATTGCTCATTTGTAAATTTAGACCCTTGACACAGAAAACCTACTAACTGATAAATTCAAGTAATTAAGGAACAATATTGGTAACAAATGTCAGTGAGGCAATGGTAAGATGTTAGACTTATAATATTTTAGGAAACCTTGATTTCTCAACTTGTTCAGGGCCTATGTGAGCATTTCTAGTGATATTATGTGTCCTATAGCATGTTGGAAATAATACTGAGAGGGGGGGTGAATCAGTATTATCAGAAAAACTTTTTCATTTTATGCTCAGAAACATATACGCTACTTCAGTTAAGTGAAACGACGTGTACACGCTACTGTGTTTAAAGAAACCAGCGTATAACAAGAAAACTTATGATTCAGTAGCTTATCTTCAGTGAATGCATCAGGACATTATTAACCATGATAGTAAAACAGGTGCAGTATAACAGAACAAATCATCACACAGAAAACACACACATGAACACCATGATATAAGGTGGAAACCCAATGTGGGTGAAAACCACCTGCTGCAAGTCGTCTCTATCTTTCTTTAATATGAAACTTTAGTTTACAATCTTTTGTACTGGTGCAGCCTTATACCAGTACGCAGGCTACAACCTGCTGAAGGCTTCAACCTTCTCTCGTTCTCCAAACTTCCTTGGAAGGGAGCTCCAACCCCCTTTGCTCTTGTACTAGCTAAGATACTAGTACGTAGGTGCTGGCCTACAATATTCTTTCCTTCAGGTACCACTTTTCATACATTTTCAGACTGGATATTCCTGAAGCACAACATTACAATCTGAAGACCACAATTCATTCAACTTTCATAACAGATTATTGAAGCACAAAACAACCAATACTAGCATCATCAATCTTTGAATCACTGAACCACTGAAACCCTGTCAACACCAGTCACCAGAACACAGAGCGGACTACAGAACTCTGCAATAGCAGTCAGACCCAACTGCAACCCCAAAAACTTCAAAAGATATACGCTACTTCAATGAGAGAAACCTGCGTATACACGCGCTTTTACCAAAGACAACCTGCGTACAGATCTAAAACTAAATTCTCTTAACTTGCAGATGTACCAGACATCAGTTAGACCCAAAACATAACATTGTGTCAGTATGCAGATCTAGAAATACGCATAATCAACCATATCATAATAGTGCATTTCAAACCATTAGATCCCGATCTGTCCTTAGATCTAGTCTTCCATCAACCGGTGTGATCTCTCCTTAGCTTAGATCAAGCAACCCAGAACCTGCATACCAGATCTCTTTCCTTTTCAGATATTCAAGACTTTTCAATTGTCTTTGCCTAATGATCTTCTTCTCCTTATATAGCCTTAGGCCTTGCTCAATACCAAGGGCCAAAACCATAGAAATCCAATACCATCAACTCCAAAACTAGGGATCAACACGTCTGTCGAGATACTTTGGTCCAAAGTCATAGGCTCAAGTACCGAGGACTAACTACCACGGACCAAGGGGAAGCTTCTCGACATGTACGCCCTTTTCTGTTCATGAAGTTGCGTGCATACGCGACTTCGTATATAGCGAACCTGCGTATCCGCGACTTAGTATATATCGTACCTGCGTGTATACGCAACTTGGGCTTAATGAACCTGCGTATATGAACTTTCTCTTCATACTTGTAGTCTGGACTGAGATCTGTCATCGAAGAGAGTTGCCATCAAGGACAACACCTGTATCGTAGCGCCACACCTATGCCAAAATGCCAACAATCTCCCCCTTTGGACTTGATGGCAACCCCAAGATCCTTAGAACCATTCTCCCCCTTTGTCATCAAGGGCAAAGGGCTGTGCTCCCCCTGAGTACATGCTGATATCTCTGCTTGGCTGTGCTGAAACATGCTCCCCCTGACTGTAGGCAATATCTGCAAAAGATGTTCTTCAAAAGAACCAAGACCTTCCTATCACCAAAAGACTCAATACATACATCCATACTCCAAGAGGGGATACATCAGAAAGTTACATATAACAATCAATTATATTACGTCATTCATCCCAGGCATAGTGGGGAAACCAACATAGGCCGTTACATGACCTTGACACCATAAAAGAGATAAAAGAGATACATGACATAGAGACAACAAATCTAGACCAAGACTTATGAAAGTCACAAGCAGCATCTGATAAACATCTTTTAGATCAGCGACCAAGATTTCCTTCTGAGCTCCTTCTCCTAAAATCAACAACAGTTCTGTACTAGAGCCAAAAGCATCTAAATGCCAACAATGCTTTATGAGACTTTAAGCTGTTCCCCCTGAACCTGTGCCTGAAGAATTCTGGCATACCCATCTCAGACCTTCTCCAACCAGAGTCTGCCCTTGCTGTTCAGAACTCCATATACACGACTTCTCCTCCATAAAACAACGTATGTACGCGGATATGCTTTCTACAACACGCGCACGTCATACACGCGACTTTCCCAGCATAAATCTGCGTATATACGCGAATATCCCTTACGTAACTTGCGTATACCAACTTTTCTGTAGAACAGACAAGCTTCAACAGCAGGATGAAGCATCAACTACTCCCAGCTTTTGTCTGAGATATTCAAAAGTTTCCCTGGGCAGTGGTTTTGTGAGAATATCAGCAACTTGTTCCTTAGAAGGAACATACTCCAACTTGACCTTTTGCTCAAGCACTTGTTCCCGAAGAAAATGGTACTTGATTGGTATGTGCTTGGTCTTTGAGTGCATGACTGGATTCTTTGAAATGCTGATTGCACTTGTATTATCACATAAGATAGAGACTGGTGAAGTGCAAGTGATTTGAAAATCCTGCAAGGTCTGCATCATCCAAAGAAGTTGTGTGCAACAAGATGCCACAGCCACATATTCTGCTTCAGCTGTAGATAAGGCAATCGAACTCTGTTTCTTGCTGAACCAAGATACTAATCTGGAGCCCATAAAGAATGCACCACCACTTGTGCTCTTTCTGTCATCCACGCTTCCGGCCCAATCTGCATCTGTATAAGCATGAAGTGTGAGATCTGTATTTCTAGGATACCATAATCCATAATTTTGTGTCCCTTGAAGATATTTGAAAATTCTCTTCACTGCCTGAAGATGAGTCTCCTTTGGATTTGCCTGAAATCTCCCAACTATTCCGACTGCATGCATGATGTCTGGTCGTGTACCTGTCAAATAAAGCAAACTCCCAATCATGGATCTATAAGTTGGTTGATGAACTGCTGCTGATTCATCATTTGCACTGAGGCTGCATCCTGTAACCATGGGTGTACATACTGGCTTTGAATCTTCCATGCCATACTTCTTCAAGATCTACTTGAGGTACTTGGTTTGAGACAAGAAGATGCCTCCTTCATTTTGTTGGATTTGCAATCCAAGAAAGTATGTCAATTCTCCAAGGAGTGACATTTCGAATTCTTTCTGCATAACCAAGGCAAAGTTTTGACTCATAGTCTCTTCATTGCTGCCAAAGATAATATCATCTACATAAACAACAAGTATTAGCAGTTTGTTATTTTCAACTTTTATATAGAGATTGCTATCTGCTGATCCTTTTGAAAAGCCTTGTTGGTGAAGATATTTGTCCAATCGATAGTACCAAGCCCTTGGAGCTTGTTTGAGACCATAGAGAGCCTTTTTCAATCTGCATACAAGGTTTGGATCATTCCCAAGAATGAAACCATCTGGCTGCTCAATATATACTTCTTCTTCTAAGTCTCCATTCAGAAAGGCTGATTTCACGTCCATTTGAAATACCTTGAAGTTTTGAAAGCTTGAGAGAGCAAGGAACATTCGGATGGCCTCAAGTCTTGCAACAAGAGCAAAGGTCTCTTCAAAATCTATTCCTTCTTGCTGCGCATACCCTTTACAAACAAGTCTGGCCTTGTTTCTAATTACTTCTCCATTTTCATTCAATTTATTTTTGAAGACCCATTTTGTCCCTATGACATTTTTATCTTTTGGTCTAGGAACCAATTCCCAAGTGTTGTTCTTTTCGATCTGCTCAAGTTCTTCATCCATTGCTTTGACCCAGCATTCATCTTTGCATGCCTCTTTCACACTTTGTGGTTCAGTGGAAGAGAGTAATGCCAAATAGCTTGAAGCTTCTGCAATTCTTCTTCTTGTTTGTACTCCTGCTTCTTTCTGCCCCACAATCTGAGATTCTGGATGATTCTTTTGAACATATCTGGATGGAGTCTTCTCTTCTATTCTTGTCTGCTCCTCTGGTTCTTCTTGAGGTTCTTCTTCTTCATCATTCTGCCTTTGAGGGTAGCCTTCATCTTCTTCAATGTCTTCATGATGAACTTGCCTAGGAATATATCCCTTCTCATCGACCACTACATCAATGCTGTCAACAATTCTGCCAAGGCTTTTATTGTAGCACTTGTATGCTTTGCTATGTGGAGAATACCCAAGAAGAATGCCTTCATATGCTCTTGGTTCAAGTTTGCCAAGTTGCTCATCAGTATTCTTAATATAACATTTGCTCCCAAAGATTTTGAAGTGCTTCACCGAAGGAGTCTCACCACTCTAGAGCTCATGAGGTGTTTGAGTGCTGTTTACTCGGACATTTGTTTTGTTAAGAATAATAACCGCAGCATGTGCAGCTTCAACCCAGAAAGTTGCGGGAGTACCTGATTCATCAAGCATAGCACGAGCCATTTGTTGGATTGTTCTGTTCATTCTTTCCACCACCCCATTTTTCTGAGGAGTTCTAGCTGTAGAGAATTCTCTTCTTATCCCATGTTCTTCACAGAAATCGAAAAATTCGTTTGAGGTAAACTCCCCACCTCTGTCATATCTGAGGCACTTAATTTTGTGTCCTGATTCATTTTCAACCAAGGCTTTGAAGGATTTGAATTTTTCTAATGCTTCATCTTTGTTATTCATAAGCCCTAACCAGACAAACCTGGAGAAATCGTTAATGAATAATATCAAATATTCTTCTCCTCGAGGTGTCCTTTTCCTAAATGGACCGCATACATCTGTATGGACTAGCTCAAGAGGTATGCTGGCTGATCCTTCCTTCTCTGGAAAGTTAGTTCTGGTTTGCTTCCCAAACTGACAAGATTTGCATATAGTGTTGTCTGGAATTTTGATATCTGGAAGACCACGAACTGCCTGATATTTGCATGCTTTCCTTATTTGTGAAAAGCTTAGATGCCCCAACCTCCGATGCCATAGCCAGTGTTCATCATCCTTCCTCAAATAGCATTGTTGTGGTCCTTCTTCAAATATGTATAGATTATTTGGAGTCCTTCTTCCTTTGATCACTGTTTTACCTGTATCAAGATCACGAACACAACATCCATTTGATCTAAATATTACCTCTGTTCCTTGATCGCACATCTGACTGACACTCAGAAGATTATGCTTCAATCCATCAACATACAAAACATTTCCAGCTTTGACCTTCTCTTTCAATGGAGCAACACCTTTTCCTTTTAGGGCTGCAGAGATATCGTTTCCAAAAGAAACTTTCTTCCCCTTTTCTAATGCGGTATATGACTCAAGCTTTTCTTTGTCCCCTGTCATATGCTTCGAACATCCGCTGTCAATGTACCATAGACTTTCTTGACCTTCTGCATAAAAGGCTATCCCACATCTTTCTGGTTGCAGTTCCTTTATTCTCCATGTTCTGACATTTGAGGTTTGTTCCTTCTGAGTTGTCTTCCGGAACCTGCTCCTGCATTCAGAGTCTTCATGACCAAAGTTATTACAAATAGAGCATTCAATTTCATTTTCAAGAACCGAAAAGTTGTTATAAGTCCTTTTCATGGTTCCAGTCATTCTCCCTTGCTTTTGAGCTTCTCTAGTCATGATTGTCTTGTAGGCAACACATTGAGCTGCTTTGTGACCGAAGTTATGGCAAGAAAAGCATTGGCCATTAAAGAAACTTCTGCGATAATCAGATCTATCATCCAACCGATTGTAGCTTCTATTCACATTCATTCTTGGAGCAAATTGGGAAGATTTTACCTGTGGCTGATTGTAGCTTCTGTTTGTCCTTAAGGCAGTTTGTCCCCGAATTTCTTGATGGTCTTTATTTGTTCTTGAGGTAAACTGTCCTTGATTCACCTGATGACTTTTATTTGGCCTTTGCTCGCTTCTACTTGCTGCATCAAGATAACTTTTAGAGGTTGAGGCTTGAGATGTTTCTCCATTATATCCAAGACCTGTCTTGATCAGAGGAGATCGCTGCACATTGATAATCTCATCCAAGGTTTCAGATCCTTTAACAAATTTAAGATTAATCGCTTTTGTTTTCTCAATCTCCTTTCTAAGACAAACAATCTCACATTCCAATTTTTCAAGATGTTTTTCCTTTTCAGCTAGTTGACATTGTAGAGAGTCAATAATAGCACTCTTCTCTTCTAAGCAAACTTTGAGATCTTTCATTTCTTCACAAAAGCCTTCTACATCTATAGCATCCACGTAGTCATCATCTTCAAAAGCCATTAAAAGTTTATATCTATTACCTTGTTCATCTTCATCACTATTTGAAAGACCATCACTATCTTCATGAGTGTAATAGCTTTTCTTCTTTTCATTTTGTTTCTTGTTCCATTTAACAGGTTCCTTTCCCTTGTCATTCTTATCTTTGTGAGGACATCTGGCAGCATAATGACCTACTCTTCCACAAGCAAAGCATTTAAAAGGTAACTTACCTCTGAACCTTCCAGAACCCCTTTGAAGATTTCTGACAAAATTTGATTCTTCTTCTTCATCTTCTGGCATGAGACTTGCTTCATAATAATCTCCTTTGCCTGAAGCCTTGAAAGCAGCTTCTCTTCTGTCTGATGGACCTCCCTTTCTCATTTCATAAGCAGTTAGAATTCCATGAAGCTGAGACATAGTAAGAATTCGTAGATTTTCCTTTTCTTCTATTGTAGACATTTTAGATTCAAATTTGGGGGACAATGATCTTAGAACCTTTTCAACCACAATAGCCTCTTTTATTTCTTCACCCAAGTTTTTCATGCAATTAACAATCTCATCAAATCTAAGGAAATAGTTAGCCACACTTTCATCATTATACATTCCGAGAGTCTCATACTTAATCCTGAGAGTTTGAAGTTTAGCACGCTTTACCTGTTCGTCTCCTTCATAGCTCGTGACAATCTTGTCCCATATTTCTTTTACAGATTTATAGTGCATTACCTTCATGAATTCCGATTGGGATATACATCCCAATAGAGTACTGACTGCTTTCACATTTGTTTCATATTTCTTTTTCTCGTCTGCATCTGTAGGAGTAGCTGAAGGAAAAGTGTAGCCTGTCTCTACGATGTCCCAAACTTCTGTACCAAGAGATTGAAGATAGGCAGTAACTCTTACCTTCCAATAATTGAAGTTTGTCCCATCAAAAACTGGTGGCCTGATTGATGCTTCTCTCTCATAGTTGCTCATGATGAACGATCTACCTTCAAGCGATCAAGCTTCTCTGAAGGACCTGCTCTGATACCAATTGTTGGAAATAATACTGAGAGGGGGGTGAATCAGTATTATCAGAAAAACTTTTTCATTTTATTCTCAAAAACATATACGCTACTTCAGTTAAGTGAAACGGCGTGTACACGCTACTGTGTTTAAAGAAACCAGCGTATAATAAGAAAACTTATGATTCAGTAGCTTATCTTCAGTAAATGCATCAGGACATTATTAACCATGATAGTAAAACAGGTGCAGTATAACAGAACAGATCATCACACAGAAAACACACACATGAACACCATGATATAAGGTGGAAACCCAATGTGGGTGAAAACCACCTGCTGCAAGTCGTCTCTATCTTTCTTTTATATGAAACTTCAGTTTACAATCTTTTGTACTGGTGCAGCCTTATACCATTACGCAGGCTACAACCTGCTGAAGGCTTCAACCTTCTCTCGTTCTCCAAACTTCCTTGGAAGGGAGCTCCAACCCCCTTTGCTCTTGCACTAGCTAAGATACTAGTACGTAGGTGCTGGCCTACAATCTTCTTTCCTTCAGGTACCACTTTTCATACATTTTCAGACTGGATATTCCTGAAGCACAACATTACAATCTGAAGACCACAATTCATTCAACTTTCATAACAGATTATTGAAGCACAAAACAACCAATACTAGCATCATCAATCTTTGAATCACTGAACCACTGAAACCCTGTCAACACCAGTCACCAGAACACAGAGCGGACTACAGAACTCTGCAATAGCAGTCAGACCCAACTGCAACCCCAAAAACTTCAAAAGATATACGCTACTTCAATGAGAGAAACCAGCGTATACACACGCTTTTACCAAAGACAACCTACGTACAGATCTAAAAATAAATTCTCTTAACTTGCAGCTGTACCAGACATCAGTTAGACCCAGAACATAACATTGCGTCAGTATGCAGATCTAGAAATACGCATAATCAACCATATCATAATAGTGCATTTCAAACCATTAGATCCCGATCTGTCCTTAGATCTAGTCTTCCATCAACCGGTGTGATCTCTCCTTAGCTTAGATCAAGCAACCCAGAACCTGCATACCAGATCTCTTTCCTTTTCAGATATTCAAGACTTTTCAATTGTCTTTGCCTAATGATCTTCTTCTCCTTATATAGCCTTAGGCCTTGCTCAATACCAAGGGCCAAAACCATAGAAATCCAATACCATCAACTCCAAAACTAGGGATCAACACGTCTGTCGAGATACTTTGGTCCAAAGGCATAGGCTCAAGTACCGAGGACTAACTACCACGGACCAAAGGGAAGCTTCTCGACATGTACGCCCTTTTCTGTTCATGAAGCTGCGTGCATACGCGACTTCGTATATAGCGAACCTGCGTATCCGCGACTTAGTATATATCGTACCTGCGTGTATACGCAACTTGGGCTTAATGAACTTGCGTATATGAAATTTCTCTTCATACTTGTAGTCTGGACTGAGATCTGTCATCGAAGAGAGTTGCCATCAAGGACAACACCTATATCGTAGCGCCACACCTGTGCCAAAATGCCAACATAGCAGAACCCTTTGTATATTGTAGGTTGTTACAGACTGGTTCTTGTAGCTTAGATATTTTGGACTCTATATACTATAACCTTGTTCTATAGAGATGGTATAATTTTTCTAAGTTTTTTAACACTTTTATGCATGCAAAATTTGTAATGAGAATAGGTGGTGAGTTGAAGTTGATCCCGAGGTTAAGTGAAGATAACATCGGGTGGTGGATGAGAGAAAACTCAACACACTGAGTTGGCCCCCACCTACCTCTGTCAATCTTAGTGTCCTCATACTCCCACTTTTCCTTGTCATTACTAAGCGAAAAATGCCTACCTTTTAAATGATGTCCTAATTTTTTCTTATTCACCTCCCCACACATGGGAATAACTTTTAGTCCAAGTGTTTTCTACCAAATTTTTTTGATACCTATATTAGTCTATCTAGCTATAAAACCATTTTCTCTTTCAATCATAATGTTTCCTAATGCTTCAAATGAATTGGAAGGTTACGTGTAAGAGATCATCATACCTAATGTTTTACCTTTTCATGATGCTAGAGCTTGCTCTGATGTATTTGCATGTGTTCTCATGATGTTGTTTCTTGAACATATAAACGTGTATCGATCTATAGGAAATCCTGTAGCTACTAAGGTACATTTTGAGAGCTGGAAGGGGTGTATTGACTACTAGTTTTGATCAAGATATGCAATATTTTGTTGCATGATGTGATCTTTCTCAGGAATCTTGCAGACTTGGGCCTATCGGATTTTTTCATGTTGCTAAGGGACTGTGTAATCTCTTATAGTAGCCACAGATATCCCTCATTCTCAACAAAATACTCTTCTAAAACATTAAGGAGTATTGATAATTTAAGGAGGATATAATGATGGTGGTGGGGAGGATTTTGACTGTGACTATAATGGAAAAACAAGAAATTTGAGTTGTTTCACGATTAGAAATGGTGAATATTGGAGGAAAAGCTAGGATATAATGCATATTTATGGTATAGCTAGGTGTTAGGATGCCTTAGGTGCTTTTCCCTAGCTTACATTGAAAATAATTTCTTGATATATATATTTTTATTAAATCTAGGCTATCCTTTAGCATTACTGGACTTTCCAGTAGTAGTTTAGGAAAGTGGAAATAAATGTATGGAAAATATTTGGAGATGTGTATATGATGATATGGATGATGGATGATGATGGAAAATGGTGTAGGGGAACTGTCTGGGCCTTCTAGGAATGCATGAATTCATGCCTTGGTCTAAGTGTTCAGGTTTGTCTATTTGACCCACCTTGTTGGTATTTTCCATTGTGATACCTACACATAAATGAAGGTAAGATAAAACATGTTTCATCATATTTTTTAATTATTTTCTTTATATTTTTTCCTTTTCTATTTCTTATTCTTCCCTAGGATACTTGGAGGAGGTTTTCACTTAGGGTTATTTATTATTTTATCTTTTCTCAAACTCACAGGTTGCCTCATAGAGGTTTTCAACTAATGAGTTTGCCTCAAGTGCCTCAAAGGAGGTTTTCACTTGAGGTTTTTTAATCCTTTTTTCTTTTTTTCCTTTTTTGTATTTTTTTATTTCTTTCTTTGTTGTTGATCAAAGGTTTAATGGATTCAAATCTTTGATGTTCTCAATCAAATTCATCTACTTAGTGAATCAATAAATGCATCCCTAGAGAGGGGATTCTTATAGAATTTCAACCGATAACTATTTATCAAAAGTAGAAGTTGCTCTTCATCTATAGTTATGATCCTGAATGGACCATTATCATATCATTTTTCAACCAAATAAGGCCTCATCCATATGGTTAGGAGCTTCCCTTTAAAATCCTTAAACATTGATTCATATAAGAGGGCCCAATCATCCTTTTGGAAGGATCTTGTTTTAATATGCCTATCATGCAAGATTTTTCTTTGTCGTTGGACCGCTTCGGTATGCAATAAGGCATGAATCCTATATTCATCAAGTGCGTCAAATTTTTGCAAACTTTCATCCTGTGCTTTGGTGAGATCCATGTTAAGTATGGTTTTCATCCTCAATGTGTTGTAGTTGAATTAAATAGATAATAAGGCCTTCTTTCCATATACTAACTCATAGGAGGTGAACCTAGTAGTGGTATTCTATATGGTGTTGTAGGCCCAGGTACCCTCAACAAGTCTCTCTTCCCAATCCTTTATTTTGGGTCTAATCACCTTGGTCAAAGTGCTCTCTATAGCTCTATTAGTCACCTCCACTTTTCCATTTTCTTGAGGGTCATATGGAGTAGACCTACAGTGTTGGATTTGGTGTCGCTTCATTATTCCCTCAATCAGATTGGAGGTGAACTAGGAGCCTTGGTCTATGACCAATTCTCTTGGAAAACCAAACTTGTAAAAGATGTTTTCTCTTATAAAATCAGCTACTTTTTGTTTGGTTTCTCTTTTAATACTTTCACCTCATCCAACTTAGTCAGGTATTATGTGCACACAATAATGTATCCCTTTTTTCAATATAAAGCATCAATAGGACCAATGAAGTCCATGCCCAACTTCTCAAATGGCTCAAAATATTCTTGAGGTTGTAAAGGAATTTCATCCTTCTCAGTGGGTTGCCCCATCCTTTAGCATTCATCACATTATTTAGTGTGTCTCTAGGCATATTTATGAAGAGTTGGACAATATTACCCTGCTTGCATGATATTATAGTTTGTCCTGTTGGCAGAAAATGGCCCCCACAAGCATGACAAGCTAAGAGGATGTCATAAAATTCCTCTTCCCTCACACATATTCTCAAGATATGATTTGGTCATAACTTGAAGAGGATTCCCCTAATCAAACTGTAGGAAACATTTTTTGTAACAATCTCACTTTTATTCCTTGAAGATAACTGAGGAGGAGATTGGCTAGTAGCTAGGAATTTGGCAATGTCAATGAAACATGGAGATACAAGTGATATGGAAAATATGCTCTTCAAGGAGTGGTTGTCCACCATTTCATCATCTATAAACAAGGTTAGTCTTGAAAGAAAATTTGCAACAACATTATCTTTTATAGGTTTGTCAACAATAGTCAAATCAAATTTTTGTAGCAATAGTAACCATCTAATTATGTGAGCATTCACATTGGGTTTATTCATCAGGTATTTGATCATTGCATGGTTAGTATGTACAACAATAAAGAGCTATTTCTCAGTAATTGTATAGTTTTTTTTTATTATCTTATGTGAATCCTGAGATGAATGGCATACCTAACCTATGCTTGAATAGTTGTGACCCATAAGAAACTAAGATGTTAAAATCACCCGTGGATTTCCCCTGGGCTGGGCCACACCAGCCCTTAGGATGGCTAGATTTTTTCCCACAGAGTTTCAAGCTAGTGACCTTTTCACCACTAAGTGTCATAGCAAAACACCCTGTCATTGTCTTCTCTATGCCCCGTGGGCCTCTAAAATTATATATTTAAGTTCAACTTTGGAAAAAAATGTGTTAAGAAAATAAATGGCATAGGGAATTTTACCTTTGAGGTGTCCTAGTGCTGCCTGAACTTCTTTATTTGATGCATCTACATGGATATGGAAGGGAAAAGTATGATTTGGACCTCTAAGTATAGGAGTTGTCATTAATTTTCATTTAATTTCCTCAAATTCTTTTTGGAATAAATCTATCAAGTAAAACTATGTATCTTTTTTAGTAATGAAAATAAAGGAGAATCAATCTTGCTAAAATGTTTGATGAATCTTCTATAATATCAAGCAAGGCCTAAAAAACTTCTAACAAATTCTATTTTTGAGGAATAAGAACCTTTTTTTATGGCTATGTTGTTAGGGTCCACTTAGTTTCCTTTTGAAGAGAGAAAGATCCCTAAGGAAATCCCCTCGTTCACCAAAAACAAGGATTTCTCATGGCACGGGGAGAGGTTCATTTCTTTACACCTCTGCAATAATTTGCATAGGTTTGAGAGATACTCTTGGAAATCATCCACGTATGGTGTAAAATAATCCATTTAAATTTCCATTGAATCATGCACAAGGTTGCAAGGGCATTGTGCATACCAAATGGGAGAACTTTGTAAGAAAATGATGGACATGTGAAGGTGGTTTTATCCTAATCCTAAACATTGATCTGGATTTGGTTGCACCCACTTAACTCATCCAAAAAGGAGAAGAAATTTTTCGTGCAAGGACATCAAGAAATTGGTCAATAAATGGAAGGGGAAAATGATCTTTTCTAGTGGCTTTGTTGAGTTCTCAGTAATCAATAAAAATTCTACATTTTCCATTCTTCTAAGGGACAATGACTATGGGAGACATCCATTCACTATCTAATATTGGATAGATGAATCTTGCATCCAACAATTTAGGCAATTCATCTTTCATAATGTCTTTTAATGCATGGTTTATTCCCCTTTATGGCTAGTGAATAAGTTTATAATCCTCGATATATATATGGTAAGTGCACACAAAAGGATGTAATCCCTTCATCGCTTTATAGTCCCATGCAAATCCATCAACGTGTTGTTTCAACACAGTGAGTAGTTGATATTCTTGCGTAGCAGAGAGAAAAGGGTTGATTTTCAAGGTTTTAGAGGGTATAATTTATATGGTTTTCACATTATTTTAATTAGAAATAGTAACTATCAAATTTTCCCATGAACTATCTTAAGAAAATTCAGGTTGTCCTGTAGATTCATCTTCTAAGCCATCAATATTCATGGTAGTAGGGTACTTTTTTTACAAAAATTTAGTAATCAGATTATCTACAACAATTTGTCTACTGACAATGGTGGTCTCTAAAGTAAATATAGGGTAAGATGATGATAGACAAGAGTCCTCTTCTTCTTCTTACTCTACAAGTAGGAAATACATGCTCAATTAGAGGTTGAGTATGTGGATATAATACAAGTTTTTTTTTTAGATTTCCCATTGGTGATAGTCATATTTCCATCCCTATAGCTGATGTAAGCATCAGTAATGGCTAACCAAGGTCTTCCTTGTTGAATTTTCTACAATATGTACAGTATAAACCAATATTATGATCTAATAATTACCACCTAATGATATTTAACAATTTATCTCATGCCATTGATATCATTGAGAAATTATACACAGAAAATATCAATAGTAAATGCAACGAAAATAGTAAGATCCTAAAGAGATAGGCATGTGCAATAGAGACAACAATTTTTCCCTAGGAAACCCAACCTTGGGAGAAACCCAAAAAGAAACTTCTAGGATAAATTATTCTTCAACGAGGCTTACAAATTCAAATTATCTATAAATTTGTGCCAATATACAAGTCCAAATACTAGCTAAACCTAGTCAATTTCAAACAATTCAATGTTTGTCAAACCAGCCAAAAATACAAAAGTCAATGTTGGTAAAATAATCAAATTTAAGCCTATAGTCAATGTTGTTTTTGTGGTCAACATCCTGTAGTCAAATTAGCCTACGTTCAAATATTTGTAATCAAATTTGTACAGCATTCAGCTCTGGTCAATGGATCAAACTCAAACTTGGTCAAATTTTAATCATTTTGCTTCTTTCTGTTCACACAAGTGACTTCTCTAGAAGAAAGAGGATGTGATGATGCATGACCAAAGTGAAGTGTCACATTATGTATATATACAAGTCAAATGGGTTGAATTTTGACCAAGGGACATACCCTTTCATGGTGGGTTTGACTTATCCTTTTTTAGCCTACATGATGCCCAAAAAAATTAAAATTTTATTTTAATTTTCATAATTCTTCTAGGCCAACTTAGGTGACCTCTTGGAAAGTGGGAATACCTCTTGATGCTACAAAAAAATCAACACCCCCTCTTAGCGATGGAGATATTCTCCTTAGCAGCAATATATTTCCCCTTAGCTAAAATTCATCCTTCATAAGAAAAGTTTGTGAGGTTTCTATGTTGATGCATGTCTAAAAATCACTCCATCTTGTAGTAGGCAATGTGAGTATCCTGTGCCATTTACCCTTGGCCAAATTAGCATGGCCTTCCCAAAGTCCTTTATGGATCCTTAGATAAATGTGTCAATCTCCTTTAGTCAAATTATCATGACACAACTAAAGTACTTTATGGCTTCCCAAGAGAGGATCTGCCCCTGGACCATTCACCCCTGGACAAATGGCCCATCCAAGGTCCTTTATGGCTTCTCAAGTGAATTTCATATATCTCCTCTGGTCAAATCAACATGACCCAGCCAATTCATTCTATATTTGCAAGAGCATATTTGTCCAATATGTAATTTCCTTGGTCATTTGGTTGAAAATGCAACAAGAAAATCTTGATTTAATTTTACCTTGAATTAAATTAGGAGAAAAATTCTAATTCCACATCACAAGACAACTTGCATGGTTAACTAAGTTAATTTGACTTAGTTGGTTCATTTAACTCGATTTTAGGGTCTACATTGAGTCATGTAGAGTGTCTCCTACTTTATAGGATACCTGGTTAAGTTTATCTTGAGTTGTAATTAATTAATTCAGTTTAACTGAGTTAAAGTCAGTTAAACTAGTTCCAACTATTGGAGGAACTAGTAAGAGGTCTAATAGTGGGGTGTTTCTTCATGTGTTCAACTAGTTAACTGATAATTCAGCCATAAATAACTCATTCACGTGTGATCTATGAGTTACCCAGTTGAGATTGGAGTTCAAGGGAAGTTTACTATCAACTGTATAATCATCCAAATTGTATAGGTGGTGCATGCAGTCAGAGGAAGGCCTATGATGGATTGCGCAATTCCAATTGAGAAATTTCCCTAATTAATAGGGGCTAATTCCCATGGAAAAAGTGCAAGGAAATAGGTACTTGGGCAAGTACAAAATTGGTTAAGTATTGGCCAAGGCTTATCTAGGAAGTTGTGAGACAGATAGAGATAGTGTAGAGGTTGCTCGGTCTTGAGAAAAGCATTGTAATCTTCTCATATTTTCTGACTAATGCAATATACAGATAGCAGGGAATTTTAGCTGCAGATTTCCCCGGGAAATAATTATGTAATGTGTTGATTGAATTCTTTCTCTTGTATGCTTCGTGATTTCTCGATAGATTAATTATTTTATCTTATGAGTAGATTAGATTCAAGTCTATTTTTTTAGTAAATTACAATTAGTAGTTTGAATCTACAAGGAATTTATACATGGTATCAGATCTGAAATCACAATATAAGAGAATAATATGATTTTGTCTTTGTAGGATCGAGTTTGCATAATCAAATCTTTAGAGCTAGCAAGATGGCCTTCTACGAATTGAGACTCAAATATTCCCTTGAGGTTAGTTCAAATTATATTGCTTGGAAGGATAGGATGGAGGTAGTGTTGGAAGATAATGGGTTGAAGGAATTTGTAGATACTAATATTCCTAAACCTCTGGCATATGATGCTCAAGATCTAGCAGAGTGGAAGAAGTGTGTTGTAAAAGCGAGGATGATCCGAATGAAAAATGGCATCAACCCATGATATTCATCCACCCATGTTATTCATCCACCATGGAATTTACCCATGGTATTGTAAGTGGCATCCATTCATGGTATTTATCCACCCATGGTATTGTAAGTGACATCCATCCATGGTATTCATTCACCCATGGTATTTTCCCATGGTATTGTGACATCCACCCATGGTATTCATTCACCCATGGTATTTTCCCATGGTATTATGACATCCACCCATGGTATCCATTCACCCATGGCATTGACCCATGGTATTGTGACATCCACCCATGGTATTCATTCACCCATGGAATTGACCCGTGGTATTGTGACATCCACCCATGGTATTCATTCACCCATGGAATTGACCTGTGGTATTGTAACTGAAAATTACTATAAGTAACAAGTCGCATTTTGTAAAAGGACAGATGGTCCACCATAATGTAGCCTTTATAGTTATTATCAGTTTTAATAAAAGTTTTCTTTGTGGTTTTATTTATTGTGTGTTCTTTCATTTTCTTTCTAGCATTGCAATTCTTCAGATCTTGGGGGCCTCCCCCACAGTATCCATTTCAATCTTTTAGATCTTGGGGGCCTCCCCCAAGATCCAAATCAGTGGTATCAAAGCAGGTTATAATTCCATGAGAATGAGGGTTTGATGCATATTTCAGTTTTAAATTTTGCAGCAATATTCAACAAACTTCAGGCATGTGCTACGTCCTCCACAGAGCATTTTCTTGGGCCAAGCGAGAAGAATTTTTCTTTTTTCATTTTTTGCAGGAATGTTTTTGGGCAACGAGTTTTTAGATCAAATTTGAAACATTTGATACAATATTTACAAAAACAAATAATAGATCAGGATTCCTTGTGAAAAAATACCTAAATTCAAAAAAAAAATTGGCCAAATCAGAGTCTGGATGAGGGAGACATCGCTGATTTAAAATCAACTATGTTGTAGAATTTTTTTCTGTCAACAACTGGTGGACGACGACTCTCCTATCATTTTTTGAAGATTTTGTGCAGAATTTCAGAAAAATGATTATATATCTAAGTTCCTCTTGAAAAATCACCCAATTAAAAAAAAAAAAATGGGTCGAATCGGAGTTCGGATGTGGGAGATATCACTCATTTAAAATCAACTATTTTTACAGAACTTTTGTGACGGCGAAAAAAATTGCAGTACGAATCGAAGATTCTAGGGTATCCAAATAAGGATTTCCAACACATGGGAAGATGAAAAATGGTCCTTCTGCTTCCAAAAACAGGCTATAATAAATATTTTAAGTTATATTGATCGAGTTATGTCCATTTTAATTCTGGAGCAACATTCAAAGTGGGTTCCCGTTGGAGACGTGCCCTCACACCCCACTTTAGTAGGCACTTGCTTCATATTCATCAGTTCCAGTATAGCAACATTCAGCTTGGTTAATTTGGAGATGTGCCCTCCTACCCAAGGCTACGTAGGCACCTACTACTTCATCAAAAACCAATATCATGGTTATGGGTCAACTACACAAAATCCTTGTCATCGAAGTCCATTTGCTAGGCTGCACACTGTTAGTATCACAGTTGGTCACAAGCATTATAGGGTATCTCTATCCTCGGGTCTTCATTTGTCATGGTTATGGGTCATTCACAAACCCACATTTCATCGAAGTCTGTTTTCTAGGCCACACACTATCAATATCACAGTTGGTCACAAGCATTACAGGGTATCTCTATCCTTGGATCTTCATTCATCATGGTATTGGGTCATCCACAAACCCACACTTCATCGAAGTCCATTTGCTAGGCCGCACACTGTCAATATCACAGTTGGTCACAAGCATTACAGGGTATCTCTATCCTCGGATCTTTGTTCATCATGGTTATGGGTTAACCACATAAAACCCTTCTCTTCAGTGGCTCTTCATATTCAACAAAGGCTTCGCAGAAGGGAACTTCAGGCAATGGAGACCATTTCTTCTTAAGGAGGGAGGAATGATCCGAATGGAAAATGGCATCAACCCATGGTATTCATCCACCCATGTTATTCATCCACCCATGGAATTTACTCATGGTATTGTAAGTGGCATCCACTCATGGTATTTATCCACCCATGGTATTGTAAGTGACATCCATCCATGGTATTCGTTCACCCATGGTATTGTGACACCCACCCATGGTATTCATTCACCCATGGAATTGACCCATGGTATTGTGACATCCACCCATGGTATTCATTCACCCATGGAATTGACCCGTGGTATTGTGACATCCACCCATGATATTCATTCACCGATGGAATTGACCCATGGTATTGTAACTGAAAAATACTATAAGTAACAAGTCGCATTTTGTAAAACGACAGATGGTCCACCATAATGTAGCCTTTATAGTTATTATCAGTTTTAATAAAAAGTTTCTTTGTGGTTTTAATTATTGTATGTTCTTTCATTTTCTTTCTAGCATTGCAATTCTTCAGATCTTGGGGGCCTCCCCCACAATATCCATTTCAATCTTTTAGATCTTGGGGACCTACCCCCAAGATTTGAATCAAAGGAGGATCAAATTAGAAGAAATTCAAGATCATATTGTCTCAAACCTCCATGGGAAAGAAACTCCATATGCAATGTGGCAAGCCTTGATAGACTTGTTTCAAAACAATGGCGACAATAGGAAGTTGGAACTAAAGGACAAGCTTCGGAAGATCAAGATGGAGAAGGACGACACAATACCATAGTACTTGAGAAGGTTCATCCAATTTCTGGATGAGCTAGGGAGTGTTGGTATTACAGTTTTTGAAGATGATCTGGTCAACGTAGAACTTCTAGGCCTTCCCAAGAGCTGGCACAATTACCAGGATTCGGTAACTGGGAGGGAGCAGCGAACAAAGTGGGAGAGTTTGTGGTCTGACTTGGTGCAAGAAGAGATCAAGTATAACACCAAAGATGGAACCTCATCCAAATAGGATGATAAGGATAATTTTGCCTTGGCTAGAAAGGAAAAGAAAGGGAAAGGAAAGAAATTCCAATCCAAAGGGGATTCCAGTTAGCGCGGAAAGAATAAGGACTTGACAAAGATTAAATGTTTTCATTGTCATGAGTTGGGACATTATGCCATGAAGTGTCTATACAAGAATCCCTCAGGAGGAGCCACATGTGAAGCTCTAGATTCACAATTCGAGTTGGATTTCACACTCATTGCATGCATGGTGACATTGATGATGGGTAGTGTGTGGTATCTATAGAGTGGAGCCTCATTCCATATGATGGGCAACAAATATGTTTTCAATGACTTGGAGGAGAAGGACCTCCAGATGCACATTGAGATGGGAGATGATGGAAGGTATAACATGACTGGTATAGGTATTGTTACTTTTCAGATGGAGTATGGTTCTCCTCTCACATGAAAAGATGTCATGTATGTTCCAGATATGAAGAAGAATTTAGTTTCAGTTGCTATGTTTGAAGACCGTGGCTACGATGTGATATTTAGTAAAGGAAAGGATTTACTTCGTCACATAGCCATAGGACAAGTGAAGTGGATCGGGGTTCGAGTGAAGAACCTTTACAAATTGGATGTAGAAGATTGTGTTGCTTTGAGCATGAAAGCAAAGAAGGTGTAGAGCCAAGACATTAGTGAATTACAGCATAGAATATTGGGCCATTTTCACCATGGAGATTTGAAGATCATGCAAAATATTTCTACAGGACTTCCTAAGGGTGCCCTAGAGCAGCGAGATACATGCAAAGGGGGAACAATGGGGAAGTACACCAAATCCACCTTTCATGATCAAGACAGTGGAGCACAAGCGATCCTTGAAAGAGTTCACTCAAATGTGTGTGGGTCCTTCTCGATAGCCTCCATGGCCTAGAAAAAGTATTATGTGATATTTGTATATGATTTCTCACGTAAGTGTTGGATATTCTTCATGCTAAAGAAAAGCTAGACATTCTAATTTTTTTTTTAATTTAAAGCACTTATTGACAAAGACACTGGTAGGAAAGTGAGGCTCTTGGGAGCGATAATGATGGAGAATATGTGTCGAATCAGTTTAATAAATTCTATGCATCAGAAGGAATTCGATGGGAGTTAATAACACCCCATAACCTGCAGCAAAATGGGTTGGATGAAAGGAAGAAAAATAGTATTGTGGGAGTTGCACGGGAGATGTTGCATGATTAGGGCCTACTGTTGCACTTGTGGGTTGAAGCATGCAACACAACGGTATATGTGCAGAGCAGGAGTCCTCGTCAGATTCTTGGGATGAGTACACCAGAAGAATATTTTCTAGGTAAGAAACCAGATGTGGCACTCTTCAAAATCTTTGGTTCATCAGTTTACTTTCATGTTACGAAGTATACAAGGAAAATGCTAGAGCTTATAGCTAAGTTGCGCATATTTGTGGGGTAGACTATTACACCTCACAACTATCAGGTGTACCTGCCATCTCACAGGATGAAAATTGTTTGTAGAGATGTGAAGTTCGATGAACAGAAGGCCATGAGATGTCCCTTTGAGAGGGAGCTTCAGTTACATGTAGATGAGGAGCTTTTAGCTATGAAGGAACAACCTCAAGCTGTTGTGGAGCATCCACAAATAGAGGAGCAGAGTGTGGGAGCACCCACATCATAGCGTAGGCAGAGAAGGTCACCAGATCAATACATTAGCTACATGGATCTGATCAGCAAGAGTGTAGAGACTAAGCCATCTTCATTTGAGGTAGAAATGCAACAACTAGTATGACTTGATGCCATGGTAGAGGAGTATGACTCCATTATCAGGAACAATGCTTGGGATTTTGTCCTAATGCTAGAGGACAAGTCAGTAGTAGGTTCCAAGTGGATCTACAAGGTGAAGCAAGCAGCAGATGGGAGTGTCGAGAAACACAAGGAAAAATTTGTGGACAAGGGGTTCTCACAGGTGACATCTTGAACTGTGTCACCGGTATCGTGTAAATCACCCTTTGTCAATGTGATGGGGTCCAACGAGGTCTTGGTTGCCTTTGATTTCTTCCTGGACCCTCCTTTCTATAGCTCTCTTGGGCACTTGATGCGGGCAGATGTCTCCTGAGGGTCCGCACAGTGCTGTTCAGTCTCCTCTTCTGTCTCAGGTGAAGGCTACCTCGCACCTTTGTCAGAGCCCCGCTCTGTCCCACCTGTCTGCTTTCATTCCTGTTGCGCGGCCTCGCGCTCCACCTGGGCCTTATCAGTGGCCTCCTTTTCCTCTTCTCGACTAGATGTGCCATCTTAAGCTTGGCCTCCTCCTTCTTCTTCTACGCGATGGACTTTATCCCACCCACCACCAAGTCTATGGTAGTGTGCCACTCCACCAACCATTGATAAAGCACCGCATCAATGGCATCATATGTGGCCAGATACGGCAAGTTGTACCATTTCTACGCAGGGTCCTTCTGTGCCCTAATGGATACTCGATGGAAGTCGGCTTTGAATTCGGCGTAGGCCTGCAGGTTGGTGTACAACGTGGGAAAAAATCATAGCTTGTGATTGATCACCATCCTGATGTTCATCTCCATCAAGATCCAGAAGATCTTGCTATCCCTGACTCGCTACGCATCCTGTTGAAAATGGCAACAAGAAATGCTAAAAATAAAAATGCTATAAATAGCATCTCAGGTACCAGTGTTGGATATAGCAACAAGGAATGAAAAAAGGGAAATGCTAAAAATAGCATTGCTATAAATAGTATTTTGGGATAGATTCCAATTTTAGTTAGTCCCTGAACTAAAACTGAGAAGTAAAATTCGAATTTGATCTTAGCAGTTGTTTGTAAAATAATTACTTAATTCATCTTGAGTTAATTAGTTGTAGAAAATCAAACATGAAGTCTATGTGAAGACATGCAACAATTTCTGCATTGATTGAGGAAGTTATCCCTTGATTAAAGGAGATTAGGATGAGTTGTACTTTGAGTTGTAATTAGTTAGCTCAATTAACTGAGTTAAGTCCAGTTAGATTAGTTCAAACAGTTTGTTGAACTAATTGTGAGTTCATTTAGTTAATGCATGCATGCATGTAACTGCTACACTTCAGATAACTGAATATTCTCTCATAATTAACTCATGCATGTCAGTTCAGACAGAGACCCAGTTGAGATCAAAGGAAGGGACAGTGTACTATCAGTTGGAGGAATTTTCCTATATAGGAAACTCATCCATGCAGAAGGAATTTTCTCCTTGAAGATTGCATAGTTACTACTGAGTTTGGTGAGTTGTGTGAGAGGTGAATTCACGCAAGTGGCAACATTGGTGCGCAAGGAAATAAGAGGCTTGGAGGGTAGAGGAGAAGTTTTGTGAGAAGCCTTTGACTATCTATGAGCAGCAAAGGGATTGTACTGAGAGCTGGATAGCTTGTGAGCTAAAGCATTGTGTAATCCGAACATATTTCCACTTGTATGATAATATAGAGATCATGGTTTTTAGATGAGGCTTTCCCCAGAGTATTCTTCTGTGTTTCATGTGTATGATTTCTTCTTCTCTATTATATGTGTTCCGATTGATCTTGGTCAAATTGATTAAGCTTCCGCAAGTTTGTTGTAGAAGTAGATCTGATATTTTGCTTTAGTATATTGCATAATCTATTGATCTATAGTGGAAATTTCTACATGGTATCAAAGCAAAGGTGATCAATGTGAAGAACAGTATACAAAGAAGGGAGAAGTTTCAAGTTTCAAGTTCATAATTATAGAATTCAAATTCTTATCACATCTCAAATTTCACCAATGGCATTCAACAGTTTAAGACTTGAGTATGCCCTTGATGGCAACTCGAATTATATAACCTAGAAGGATCGCATGGAAGAAGTATTAGAGGACAACAGTCTAAAGGACTTCATTGATCAATAGGTCCCCAAGCCGGTAGCAACTAATGCTACACAATTGGCAGAATGGAAGAAATGTGTGGCTAGAGCGAGGAGAATCCTTCTAGAGGCAGTTCGAGACCACATAGTCTTGAGTCTCCATGGGAAGGAGACACCGTTTTCAATGTGGAAAACATTGAAAGATCTATATCAAAACAACAACGATCAGAAGAAGCTGGCGCTGAAAGACAAGCTTCAAAAAATCAAGTGTGAAAAGGGCGACACGATCTCTACATATCTAAACAAGCTCACCACTTGCAGGGATGAGCTTGGAAGTGTAGGGATAATGACAGCTGATGATGACATGGTGAGTCTTGCTCTCCTCGGTCTTCTTAAGAGCTGGTATAGCTACCAAGACTCGGTAAATGGAAGAAAGAAACTGCCAGATTGGGAATGACTTTGGTCAGATCTGATGCAGGAAGAGATAAGGAGAAGCACCAAAGATGGTTCTTCATCCAAGGAGGATGAAGAAAATTGTGCCTTAGCAAGTAAGGCAAAGAAAGGGAAGGTGAAGGATTCTCATCCCAAATCAAGTTCTTCCTATGGTGGGAAGAAGTTTGACAAATCGAAAGTGTGATTCTTTCATTGTCATGAGGTGGGCCATTTTGCTACAAATTGTCCACTGAAGAAATACAATATGGGATCCAAGGAAGGATCTGAAGGTGAGGTATTGGCCTCACAAGTCAAGTTGGATTTCACCCTCTTCACATGCATTGTTTCATCCATGGTGGGATGTGGTTGGTTTCTTGATAGTGGAGCTTCATTCCACATGACCGGCGATAAGAGTTTGTTCAGTACCTTGGAGGAGAAAGATCTCCAGATACTCATAGCGATGGGTAATGATGAAAAGTATTGTGTCTCAGGAGTAGGCACAATTGTTTTTTAAAGAGAGCATGGAGCTCGAATTACCTTGACAAATGTGAAGTATGTACCAGGACTGAAGAAAAACTTGGTATCAATCGTGATGCTGGAAGACAAAGGCTATGATGTAGTCATCAGTAAGGGAAAGGTTTTCCTTAGACACGTCACCACGAGACAGGTGAAGCAGATTGGCTCACGAGTCAAGAACCTGTTTGCTCTTGAGGTTCAAGATGCATGCAAAGCCTTGAGGAGCAAGGCAACTGTTGGAGACTTGGTGGTTGAGAGTGAGAGTACATTACCTCTCAACATGCAGCGCCAAAAGAAGTCTCAGAAATTATGGAGGAGCCACAATTGATGAAGCATATTCAGGAGGTTGTGGAGCAGCCATAACTAGAGAAGCCCAAAGGAGACCAAGTGGAGGCATCCACTCATGCAAAGACCTCCAGTAGGGAGGAATTTCATTCCAAGTGGGAAGAGGGATCACATGCATCCATACCTCTAGGTCAGAGGTGGGGTGATGTGGAGTGACAATCCGAAAAGGCCTGAATAGGGGCAGGATCATTGAGGTACCCAACCTCTTTGATTAGACCTTGCTACAAGAGCCCCGACGAGGAGTAGCAGGATTGGTTGAGTGGGTAGAGGCAGATGTGGATGGAGAGGCACAGAGAGGTGTGCAACGGTGCGAGATGCATGGAGTGTTGCAGTAGTTCAGAGGTCAGAGATGGAGCACTTGTCAGCGGTAGAGGGAGATTCAGCATCAGAGGGTGTTTCTAGCCCAACAAGGAGGTCAGTTGGGAGATTTTTTTGTTTCTAGAGTTGCTGGAGCAACAACACTTGGGAGAATTGTTGCATGTAGAACATTCCAAAGGTTCAGGATCGGGTTCGAGTTGAATGCATTTCTTGTTGAGAGGGAGTGTTGAAAATGGTAAAAAGAAATGATATAAATAGCATTGCTATAAATAGAATATCAAGTACCAGTGTTGGATATAGAAACAAGGAATGAAAAAATGGAAATGCTAAAAATAGCATTGCTATAAATAGTATTTCGGGATAGATTCCAATTTTAGTTAGTCCCTGAACTAAAATTGAGAAGTAAAATTCAAATTTGATCTTAGCAGTTGTTTGTAAAATAATTAATTAATTCATCTTGAGTTAATTAGTTGTAGAAAATCAAACATGAAGTCTATGTGAAGACATGCAACAGTTTCTCTATTGATTGAGGAAGTTATCCCTTGATTAAAGGAGATCAGGATGAGTTTAATTTGAGTTGTAATTAGTTAGTTTAGTTAACTGAGTTAAGTCCAATTATATTAGTTCAAAAAATTTGTTGAACTAATTGTGATTTCAGTTAGTTAATGCATACATGCATGAAACTGCTGCACTTTAGATAACTGAATATTATCCCATAAATAACTCATGCATGTCAGTTCAGATAGAGACCCAGTTGATATCAGAGGAAGGGATAGTGTACTATCATTTGGAGGAATTTTCCTATATAGGAAACTCATCCACGCAGAAGGAATTATCTCCTTCAGGATTGCGCAGTTACTTCTAAGTTTGGTGAGTTGTGTGAGAGGTGAATTCACACAAGTGGTAACATTTGACCCCAGGAGAAACTGCGCAAAGAAATAGAAGGCTTGGAGGGTAGAGGAGAAGGTTTGTGAGAAGCCTTTAACTGTTTATGAGCAGCAGAGGGATTGTACTGAGAGCTGGATAGTTTGTGAGCTAAAGCTTTGTGTAACCCGAACATATTTCCACTTGTATGATAATACAGAGATCGAGGTTTTTAGCTGAGGATTTCCCCAGAGTATTCTTCTGTGTTTCATGTGTATGATTTCTTCTTCTCTGTTATATGTGTTCCGATTGATCTTTCCCAAATTGATTAAGCTTCCACAAGTTTGTTGTAGAAGTAGATTTGGTATTTTTCTTTAGTATATTGCATAATCTGTTGATCTATAGTGGGAATTTCTACACATCCTTGGTCACCCATAGCGAAGCGTACTTCACTGCTTCTGGGAGGCCTGGTGCAACCGAAGGGAACTGGATTTCCTCTGGAAGCTCCCATGCTACTAGCACAATTGAAAGCAAGATCCACGCATAGTGGAATGTCTTACTGAGCTCTTGTGCTTTGCGGCAGTTTGCCAGAAACTCTCCGTGAAGGTAGTCCGACTAGTTAATCTGGACTCCTTCAATGCACTATGCTGCGAGTGCAATGACAGGCATCAAGACCTCACTGGTGCAACACTTCCTCATCACCTTCCCCGTGAGGATCTACATTGCGACCTTCAAAACGGGGTCGCAGATGTTGGATATAGCGTACTCGCGTGGCTTCTTAACTAGTTTAAATTTTTCCTTCATTGATTCTGCAAGAGCCTGCTCGCCACCCTTTCCGCCAAAGGTCATTGTTGGATTCTCTCCCGTATACGGAAGTCACGTTATATGGTGAATTAACCTATCTTTGATGGGTATCGGCTCCTCCAACCACAGACACCCATCATGCACCAAGCGCAACAGCTGCTTGATGACCAAAACTATCACCGGGGTGTGGTTGTAGTGTGGCACCCAGAGCAGGTTGAGCAACCTTGCCTTTTCTACTCCCTTAAGCCACCTTCGTGGCTCCAATGTAGTCATTCCCATATTTCAATGATGCAGTGCATCAGTTGCTCGGTCGCCCGTTGTGGCAACTTCTCGTGGAAGAAGTGTGTTGTAAAAGCGAGGATGATCCGAATGAAAAATGGCATCAACCCATGGTATTCATCCACCCATGTTATTCATCCACCATGGAATTTACCCATGGTATTGTAAGTGGCATCCATTCATGGTATTTATCCACCCATGGTATTGTAAGTGACATCCATCCATGGTATTCATTCACCCATGGTATTTTCCCATGGTATTGTGACATCCACCCATGGTATTCATTCACCCATGGTATTTTCCCATGGTATTATGACATCCACCCATGGTATTCATTCACCCATGGCATTGACCCATGGTATTGTGACATCCACCCATGGTATTCATTCACCCATGGAATTGACCCGTGGTATTGTGACATCCACCCATGGTATTCATTCACCCATGGAATTGACCTGTGGTATTGTAACTAAAAATTACTATAAGTAACAAGTCGCATTTTGTAAAAGGACAAATGGTCCACCATAATGTAGCCTTTATAGTTATTAACGGTTTTAATAAAAGGTTTCTTTGTGGTTTTATTTATTGTGTGTTCTTTCATTTTCTTTCTAGCATTGCAATTCTTCAGATCTTGGGGGCCTCCCCCACAGTATCCATTTCAATCTTTTAGATCTTGGGGGCCTCCCCCAAGATCCAAATCAGTGGTATCAAAGCAGGTTATAATTCCATGAGAATGAGGGTTTGATGCATATTTCAGTTTTAAATTTTGCAGCAATATTCAACAAACTTCAAGCATGTGCTACATCCTCCACAGAGCATTTTCTTGGGCCAAGCGAGAAGAATTTTTCTTTTTTCATTTTTTGCAGGAATGTTTTTGGGCAACGAGTTTTTAGATCAAATTTGAAACATTTGATACGATATTACAAAAACAAATAATAGATCAGGATTCCTTGTGAAAAAACACCTAAATTCAAAAAAAAAATTGGCCAAATCAGAGTCTGGATGAAGGAGACATCGCTGATTTAAAATCAACTATGTTGTAGAATTTTTTTCTGTCAACAACTGGTGGACGACGACTCTCCTATCATTTTTTGAAGATTTTGTGCAGAATTTCAGAAAAATGATTATATATCTAAGTTCCTCTTGAAAAATCACCCAATTAAAAAAAAAAAAAATGGGTCGAATCGGAGTTCGGATGTGGGAGATATCACTCATTTAAAATCAACTATTTTTTCAGAACTTTTGTGACGGCGGAAAAAATTGCAGTACGAATCGAAGATTCTAGGGTATCCAAATAAGGATTTCCAACACATGGGAAGATGAAAAATGGTCCTTCTGCTTCCAAAAACAGGCTATAATAAATATTTTAAGTTATATTGACAGAGTTATGTCCATTTTAATTCTGGAGCAACATTCAAAGTGGGTTCCCGTTGGAGACGTGCCCTCACACCCCACTTTACTAGGCACTTGCTTCACATTCATCAGTTCCAGTATAGCAACATTCAGCTTGGTTAATTTGGAGATGTGCGCTCCCACCCAAGGCTATGTAGGAACCTGCTACTTCATCAAAAACCAATATCATGGTTATGGGTCAACTACACAAAATCCTTGTCATCGAAGTCCATTTGCTAGGCTACACACTGTTAGTATCACAGTTGGTCACAAGCATTATAGGGTATCTCTATCCTCGGATCTTCATTTGTCATGGTTATGGGTCATTCACAAACCCACATTTCATCGAAGTTCGTTTTCTAGGACACACACTATCAATATCACAGTTGGTCACAAGCATTACAGGGTATCTCTATCCTTGGATCTTCATTCATCATGGTATTGGGTCATCCACAAATCCACACTTCATCGAAGTCCATTTGCTAGGCCCCACATTGTCAATATCACAGTTGGTCACAAGCATTACAGGGTATCTCTATCCTCGGATCTTCGTTCATCATGGTTATGGGTTAACCACATAAAACCCTTCTCTTCAGTGGCTCTTCATATTCAACAAAGGCTTCGCAGAAGGGAACTTCAGGCAATGGAGACCATTTCTTCTTAAGGAGGGAGGAATGATCTGAATGGAAAATGGCATCAACCCATGGTATTCATCCACCCATGTTATTCATCCACCCATGGAATTTACTCATGGTATTGTAAGTGGCATCCACTCATGGTATTTATCCACCCATGGTATTCTAAGTGACATCCATCCATGGTATTCGTTCACCCATGGTATTGTGACATCCACCCATGGTATTCATTCACCCATGGAATTGACCCATGGTATTGTGACATCCACCCATGGTATTCATTCACCCATGGAATTGACCCGTGGTATTGTGACATCCACCCATGGTATTCATTCACCCATGGAATTGACCCGTGGTATTGTAACTGAAAAATACTATAAGTAACAAGTCGCATTTTGTAAAACGACAGATGGTCCACCATAATGTAGCCTTTATAGTTATTATCAGTTTTAATAAAAAGTTTCTTTGTGGTTTTAATTATTGTATGTTCTTTCATTTTCTTTCTAGCATTGCAATTCTTCAGATCTTGGGGGCCTCCCCCACAATATCCATTTCAATCTTTTAGATCTTGGGGACCTACCCCCAAGATTTGAATCAAAGGAGGATCAAATTAGAAGGAATTCAAGATCATATTGTCTCAAACCTCCATGGGAAAGAAACTCCATATGCAATGTGGCAAGCCTTGATAGACTTGTTTCAAAACAATGGCGACAATAGGAAGTTGGAACTAAAGGACAAGCTTCGGAAGATCAAGATGGAGAAGGACGACACAATACCATAGTACTTGAGAAGGTTCATCCAATTTCTGGATGAGCTAGGGAGTGTTGGTATTACAGTTTTTGAAGATGATCTGGTCAACGTAGAACTTCTAGGCCTTCCCAAGAGCTGGCACAATTACCAGGATTCGGTAACTGGGAGGGAGCAGCGAACAAAGTGGGAGAGTTTGTGGTCTGACTTGGTGCAAGAAGAGATCAAGTATAACACCAAAGATGGAACCTCATCCAAACAGGATGATAAGGATAATTTTGCCTTGGCTAGAAAGGAAAAGAAAGGGAAAGGAAAGAAATTCCAATCCAAAGGGGATTCCAGTTAGCGCGGAAAGAATAAGGACTTGACGAAGATTAAATGTTTTCATTGTCATGAGTTGGAACATTATTCCATGAAGTGTCTATACAAGAATCCCTCAGGAGGAGCCACATGTGAAAGCCTAGCTTCACAATTCGAGTTGGATTTCACACTCATTGCATGCATGGTGACATTGATGATGGGTAGTGTGTGGTATCTATAGAGTGGAGCCTCATTCCATATGATGGGCAACAAATATGTTTTCTATGACTTGGAGGAGAAGGACCTCCAGATGCACATTGATATGGGAGATGATGGAAGGTATAACATGACTGGTATAGGTATTGTTACTTTTCAGATGGAGTATGGTTCTCCTCTCACATGAAAAGATGTCATGTATGTTCCAGATATGAAGAAGAATTTAGTTTCAGTTGCTATGTTTGAAGACCGTGGCTACGATGTGATATTTAGTAAAGGAAAGGATTTACTTCGTCACATAGCCATAGGACAAGTGAAGTGGATCGGGTTCGACTGAAGAACCTTTACAAATTGGATGTAGAAGATTGTGTTGCTTTGAGCATGAAAGCAAAGAAGGTGTAGAGCCAAGACATTAGTGAATTACAGCATAGAATATTGGGCCATTTTCACCATGGAGATTTGAAGATCATGCAAAATATTTCTACAGGACTTCCTAAGGGTGCCCTAGAGCAGCGAGATACATGCAAAGGGGGAACAATGGGGAAGTACACCAAATCCACCTTTCATGATCAAGACAGTGGAGCACAAGCGATCCTTGAAAGAGTTCACTCAAATGTGTGTGGGTCGTTCTCGATAGCCTCCATGGCCCAGAAAAAGTATTATGTGATATTTGTATATGATTTCTCACGTAAGTGTTGGATATTCTTCATGCTAAAGAAAAGCTAGACATTCTAATTTTTTTTTTAATTTAAAGCACTTATTGATAAAGACACTGGTAGGAAAGTGAGGCTCTCGGGAGCGATAATGATGGAGAATATGTGTCGAATGAGTTTAATAAATTCTATGCATCAGAAGGAATTCGATGGGAGTTAATAACACCCCATAACCTGTAGCAAAATGGGTTGGATGAAAGGAAGAAAAATAGTATTGTGGGAGTTGCACGGGAGATGTTGCATGATTAGGGCCTACTGTTGCACTTGTGGGTTGAAGCATGCAACACAACGGTATATGTGCAGAGCAGGAGTCCTCGTCAGATTCTTGGGATGAGTACACCAGAAGAATATTTTCTAGGTAAGAAACCAGATGTGGCACTCTTCAAAATCTTTGGTTCATCAGTTTACTTTCATGTTACGAAGTATACAAGGAAAATGCTAGAGCTTACAGCTAAGTTGCGCATATTTGTGGGGTAGACTATTACACCTCACAACTATCGGGTGTACCTGCCATCTCACAGGATGAAAATTGTTTGTAGAGATGTGAAGTTCGATGAACAGAAGGCCATGAGATGTCCCTTTGAGAGGGAGCTTCAGTTACATGTAGATGAGGAGCTTTTAGCTATGAAGGAACAACCTCAAGCTATTGTGGAGCATCCACAAACAGAGGAGCAGAGTGTGGGAGCACCCACATCACAGCGTAGGCAGAGAAGGTCACCAGATCAATACATTAGCTACATGGATCTGATCAGCAAGAGTGTAGAGACTAAGCCATCTTCATTTGAGGAAGAAATGCAACAACTAGTATGGCTTGATGCCATGGTAGAGGAGTATGACTCCATTATCAGGAACAATGCTTGGGATTTTGTCCTAATGCTAGAGGACAAGTCAGTAGTAGGTTCCAAGTGGATCTACAAGGTGAAGCAAGCAGCAGATGGGAGTGTCGAGAAACACAAGGAAAAATTTGTGGACAAGGGGTTCTCACAGGTGACATCTTGAACTGTGTCACCGGTATCGTGTAAATCACCCTTTGTCAATGTGATGGGGTCCAACGAGGTCTTGGTTGCCTTTGATTTCTTCCTGGACCCTCCTTTCTATAGCTCTCTTGGGCACTTGATGCGGGCAAAAGTCTCTTGAGGGTCCGCACAGTGCTGTTTAGTCTCCTCTTCTGTCTCAGGTGAAGGCTACCTCGCACCTTTGTCAGAGCCCCGCTCTGTCCCACCTGTCTGCTTTCATTCCTATTACGCGGCCTCGCGCTCCACCTGGGCCTTATCAGTGGCCTCCTTTTCCTCTTCTCGACTAGATGTGCCATCTTAAGCTTGGCCTCCTCCTTCTTCTTCTACGCGATGGACTTTATCCCACCCACCACCAAGTCTATGGTAGTGTGCCACTCCACCAACCATTGATAAAGCACCGCATCAATGGCATCATCTGTGGCCAATTACGGCAAGTTGTACCATTTCTACGCAGGGTCCTTCTGTGCCCTAATGGATACTCGATGGAAGTTGGCTTTGAATTCGGCGTAGGCCTGCAGGTTGGTGTACAACGTGGGAAAAAATCATATCTTGTGATTGATCACCATCCTGATGTTCATCTCCATCAAGATCCAGAAGATCTTGCTATCCCTGACTCGCTACGCATCCTGTTGAAAATGGCAACAAGAAATGCTAAAAATAAAAAAGCTATAAATAGCATCTCAGGTACCAGTGTTGGATATAGCAACAAGGAATGAAAAAAGGGAAATGCTAAAAATAGCATTGCTATAAATAGTATTTTGGGATAGATTCCAATTTTAGTTAGTCCCTAAACTAAAACTGAGAAGTAAAATTCGAATTTGATCTTAGCAGTTGTTTGTAAAATAATTACTTAATTCATCTTGAGTTAATTAGTTGTAGAAAATCAAACATGAAGTCTATGTGAAGACATGCAACAGTTTCTGCATTGATTGAGGAAGTTATCCCTTGATTAAAGGAGATTAGGATGAGTTGAAATTAGTTAGCTCAGTTAACTAAGTTAAGTCCAGTTAGATTAGTTCAAACAGTTTGTTGAACTAATTGTGAGTTCATTTAGTTAATGCATGCATGCATGTAACTGCTACACTTCAGATAACTGAATATTCTCTCATAAATAACTCATGCATGTCAGTTCAGACAGAGACCCAGTTGAGATCAAAGGAAGGGGTAGTGTACTATCAGTTGGAGGAATTTTCCTATATAGGAAACTCATCCATGCAGAAGGAATTTTCTCCTTGAAGATTGCATAGTTACTACTGAGTTTGGTGAGTTGTGTGAGAGGTGAATTCACGCAAGTGGCAGCATTGGTGCGCAAGGAAATAAGAGGCTTGGAGGGTAGAGGAGAAGTTTTGTGAGAAGCCTTTGACTATCTATGAGCAGCAAAGGGATTGTACTGAGAGCTGGATAGCTTGTGAGCTAAAGCTTTGTGTAATCCGAACATATTTCCACTTGTATGATAATATAGAGATCATGGTTTTTAGCTGAGGCTTTCCCCAGAGTATTCTTCTGTGTTTCATGTGTATGATTTCTTCTTCTCTATTATATGTGTTCCGATTGATCTTGGTCAAATTGATTAAGCTTCCGCAAGTTTGTTGTAGAAGTAGATCTGATATTTTGCTTTAGTATATTGCATAATCTATTGATCTATAGTGGGAATTTCTACATGGTATCAAAGCAAAGGTGATCAATGTGAAGAACAGTATACAAAGAAGGGAGAAGTTTCAAGTTTCAAGTTCACAATTATAGAATTCAAATTCTTATCACATCTCAAATTTTACCAATGGCATTCAATAGTTTAAGACTTGAGTATGCCCTTGATGGCAACTCGAATTATATAGCCTAGAAGGATCGCATGGAAGCAGTATTATAGGACAACAGTCTAAAGGACTTCATTGATCAATAGGTCCCCAAGCCGGTAGCAACTAAAGCTACACAATTGGCGGAATGGAAGAAATGTGTGGCTAGAGCGAGGAGAATCCTTCTAGAAGCAGTTCGAGACCACATAGTCTCGAGTCTCCATGGGAAGGAGACACCGTTTTCAATGTGGAAAACATTGAAAGATCTATATCAAAACAAAAACGATCAGAGGAAGGTGGCGCTGAAAGACAAGCTTCAGAAAATCAAGTGTGAAAAGGGCGACACGATCTCTACATATCTGAACAAGCTCACCACTTGCAGGGATGAGCTTGGAAGTGTAGGGATCATGACAGCTGATGATGACATGGTGAGTCTTGCTCTCCTCGGTCTTCTTAAGAGCTGGCATAGCTACCAAGACTCGGTAAATGGAAGAGAGAAACTGCCAGATTGGGAATGACTTTGGTCGGATCTGATGCAGGAAGAGATAAGGAGAAGCACCAAAGATGGTTCTTCATCCAAGGAGGATGAAGAAAATTGTGCCTTAGCAAGTAAGGCAAAGAAAGGGAAGGTGAAGGATTCTCATCCCAAATCGAGTTCTTCCTATTGTGGGAAGAAGTTTGACAAATCGAAAGTGTGATGCTTTCATTGTCATGAGGTGGGCCATTTTGCTACAAATTGTCCACTGAAGAAATACAATATGGGATCCAAGGAAGGATCTGAAGGTGAGGTATTGGCCTCACAAGTCAAGTTGGATTTCACCCTCTTCGCATGCATTGTTTCATCCATGGTTGGATGTGGTTGGTTTCTTGATAGTGGAGCTTCATTCCACATGACCGGCGATAAGAGTTTGTTCAGTACCTTGGAGGAGAAAGATCTCCAGATACTCATAGCGATGGGTAATGATGAAAAGTATTGTGTCTCAGGAGTAGGCACAGTTGTTTTTTAAAGAGAGCATGGAGCTCGCATTACCTTGACAAATGTGAAGTATGTACCAGGACTGAAGAAAAACTTGGTATCGATCGTGATGCTGGAAGACAAAGGCTATGATGTAGTCTTCAGTAAGTGAAAGGTTTTCCTTAGACACGTCACCACGAGACAGGTGAAGTAGATCGGCTCACGAGTCAAGAACCTGTTTGCTCTTGAGGTTCAAGATGCATGCAAAGCCTTGAGGAGCAAGGCCACTGTTGGAGACTTGGTGGTTGAGAGTGAGAGTACATTACCTCTCAACATGCAGCGCCAAAAGAAGTCTCAGAAATTATGGAGGAGCCACAATTGATGAAGCATCTTCAGGAGGTTGTGGAGCAGCCATAACTAGAGAAGCCCAAAGGAGACCAAGTGGAGGCATCCACTCATGCAGAGACCTCCAGTAGGGAGGAATTTCATGCCAAGTGGGAAGAGGGATCACATGCATCCATACCTCTAGGTCAGAGGTGGGGCAATGTGGAGTGACAATCCGAAAAGGCTGGAATAGGGGCAGGATCATTGAGGTACCCAACCTCTTTGATTAGACCTTGCTACGAGAGCCCCGACGAGGAGTAGCAGGATTGGTTGAGTGGGTAGAGGCAGATGCGGATGGAGAGGCACAGAGAGGTGTGCAACGGTGCGAGATGCATGGAGTGTTGCAGTAGTTCAGAGGTCACAGAGGGAGCACTTGTCAGCAGTAGAGGGAGCTTCAGCATCAAAGGGTGTTTCTAGCCCAACAAGGAGGTCAGTTGGGAGATTTTTTTGTTTCTAGAGTTGCTGGAGCAACAACACTTGGGAGAATTGTTGCATGTAGAACATTCCAAAGGTTCAGGATCGGGTTCGAGTTGAATGCATTTCTTGTTGAGAGGGAGTGTTGAAAATAGCAACAAGAAATGCTATAAATAGCATTGCTATAAATGGAATCTCAAGTACCAGTGTTGGATATAGCAACAAGGAATGAAAAAATGGAAATGCTAAAAATAGCATTGCTATAAATAGTATTTCGGGATAGATTCCAATTTTAGTTAGTCCCTGAACTAAAATTGAGAAGTAAAATTCAAATTTGATCTTAGCAGTTGTTTGTAAAATAATTAATTAATTCATCTTGAGTTAATTAGTTTTAGAAAATCAAACATGAAGTCTATGTGAAGACATGCAACAGTTTCTCTATTGATTGAGGAAGTTATCCCTTGATTAAAGGAGATCAGGATGAGTTTAATTTGAGTTGTAATTAGTTAGTTTAGTTAACTGAGTTAAGTCCAATTATATTAGTTCAAACAATTTGTTGAACTAATTGTGATTTCAGTTAGTTAATGCATGCATGCATGTAACTGCTGCACTTTAGATAACTGAATATTATCCCATAAATAACTCATGCATGTCAGTTCAGATAGAGACCCAGTTGATATCAGAGGAAGGGATAGTGTACTATCATTTGGAGGAATTTTCCTATATAGGAAACTCATCCACACACAAGGAATTATCTCCTTCAGGATTGCGCAGTTACTTCTAAGTTTGGTGAGTTGTGTGAGAGGTGAATTCACACAAGTGGTAACATTGGACCCCAGGAGAAACTGCGCAAAGAAATAGAAGGCTTGGAGGGTAGAGGAGAAGGTTTGTGAGAAGCCTTTAACTGTTAATGAGCAGCAGAGGGATTGTACTGAGAGCTGGATAGTTTGTGAGCTAAAGCTTTGTGTAACCCGAACATATTTCCACTTGTATGATAATACAGAGATCGAGGTTTTTAGCTGAGGCTTTCCCCAGAGTATTCTTCTGTGTTTCATGTGTATGATTTCTTCTTCTCTGTTATATGTGTTCCGATTGATCTTTCTCAAATTGATTAAGCTTCCACAAGTTTGTTGTAGAAGTAGATCTGGTATTTTTCTTTAGTATATTGCATAATCTGTTGATCTATAGTGGGAATTTCTACACATCCTTGGTCACCCATAGCGAAGCGTACTTCACTGCTTCTGGGAGGCCTGGTGCAACCGAAGGGAACTGGCTTTCCTCTGGAAGCTCCCATGCTACTAGCACAATTGACAGCAAGATCCACGCATAGTGGAATGTCTTACTGAGCTCTTGTGCTTTGCGGCAGTTTGCCAGGAACTCTCCGTGAAGGTAGTACGACTAGTTAATCTGGACTCCTTCAATGCACTATGCTGCGAGCGCAATGACAGGCATCAAGACCTCATTAGTGCAACACTTCCTCATCACCTTCCCCGTGAGGATCTACATGGCGACCTTCAAAACGGGGTCGCAGATGTTGGATATAGCGTACTCGCGTGGCTTCTTAACTAGTTTAAATTTTTCCTTCATTGATTCTGCAAGAGCCTGCTCGCCACCCTTTCCGCCAAAGGTCATGGTTGGATTCTCTCCCGTATACGGAAGTCACGTTATATGGTGAATTAACCTATCTTTGATGGGTATCGGCTCCTCCAACCACAGACACCCATCATGCACCAAGCACAACAGCTGCTTGATGACCAAAACTATCACCGGGGTGTGGTTGTAGTGTGGCACCCAGAGCAGGTTCAGCAACCCTGCCTTTTCTACTCCCTTAAGCCACCTTCGTGGCTCCAATGTAGTCATTCCCATATTTCAATGATGTAGTGCATCAGTTGCTCGGTCGCCCATTGTGGGAACTTCTCGTGGAAGAAGTGTGTTGTAAAAGCGAGGATGATCCGAATGAAAAATGGCATCAACCCATGGTATTCATCCACCCATGTTATTCATCCACCATGGAATTTACCCATGGTATTGTAAGTGGCATCCATTCATGGTATTTATCCACCCATGGTATTGTAAGTGACATCCATCCATGGTATTCATTCACCCATGGTATTTTCCCATGGTATTGTGACATCCACCCATGGTATTCATTCACCCATGGTATTTTCCCATGGTATTATGACATCCACCCATGGTATTGTGACATCCACCCATGGTATTCATTCAGCCATGGAATTGACCCGTGGTATTGTGACATCCACCCATGGTATTCATTCACCCATGGAATTGACCTGTGGTATTGTAACTGAAAATTACTATAAGTAACAAGTCGCATTTTGTAAAAGGACAAATGGTCCACCATAATGTAGCCTTTATAGTTATTAACGGTTTTAATAAAAGGTTTCTTTGTGGTTTTATTTATTGTGTGTTCTTTCATTTTCTTTCTAGCATTGCAATTCTTCAGATCTTGGGGGCCTCCCCCACAGTATCCATTTCAATATTTTAGATCTTGGGGGCCTCCCCCAAGATCCAAATCAGTGGTATCAAAGCAGGTTATAATTCCATGAGAATGGGGGTTTGATGCATATTTCAATTTTAAATTTTGCAGCAATATTCAACAAACTTCAGGCATGTGCTACGTCCTCCACAGAGCATTTTCTTGGGCCAAGCGAGAAGAATTTTTCTTTTTTCATTTTTTGCAGGAATGTTTTTGGGCAACGAGTTTTTAGATCAAATTTGAAACATTTGATACAATATTTACAAAAACAAATAATAGATCAGGATTCCTTGTGAAAAAATACCTAAATTCAAAAAAAAAAATTGGCCAAATCAGAGTCTGGATGAGGGAGACATCGCTGATTTAAAATCAACTATGTTGTAGAATTTTTTTCTGTCAACAACTAGTGGACGACAACTCTCCTATCATTTTTTGAAGATTTTGTGCAGAATTTCAGAAAAATGATTATATATCTGAGTTCCTCTTGAAAAATCACCCAATTAAAAAAAAAAAAAAAAGGGTCGAATCGGAGTTCGGATGTGGGAGATATCACTCATTTAAAATCAACTATTTTTTCAGAACTTTTGTGACGGCGGAAAAAATTGCAGTACGAATCGAAGATTCTAGGGTATCTAGATAAGGATTTCCAACACATGGGAAGATGAAAAATGGTCCTTCTGCTTCCAAAAACAGGCTATAATAAATATTTTAAGTTATATTGACCGAGTTATGTCCATTTTAATTATGGAGCAACATTCAAAGTGGGTTCCCGTTGGAGACGTGCCCTCACACCCCACTTTACTAGGCACTTGCTTCACATTCATTAGTTCCAGTATAGCAACATTCAGCTTGGTTAATTTGGAGATGTGCCCTCCCACCCAAGGCTATGTAGGCACCTGCTACTTCATCAAAAACCAATATCATGGTTATGGGTCAACTACACAAAATCCTTGTCATCGAAGTCCATTTGCTAGGCTACACACTGTTAGTATCACAGTTGGTCACAAGCATTATAGGGTATCTCTATCCTCGGATATTCATTTGTCATGGTTATGGGTCATTCACAAACCCACATTTCATCGAAGTCCGTTTTCTAGGCCACACACTATCAATATCACAGTTGGTCACAAGCATTACAGGGTATCTCTATCCTTGGATCTTCATTCATCATGGTATTGGGTCATCCACAAACCCACACTTCATCGAAGTCCATTTGCTAGGCCCCACACTGTCAATATCACAGTTGGTCAGATGCATTACAGGGTATCTCTATCCTCGGATCTTCGTTCATCATGGTTATGGGTTAACCACATAAAACCCTTCTCTTCAGTGGCTCTTCATATTCAACAAAGGCTTCGCAGAAGGGAACTTCACGCAATGGGGACCATTGCTTCTTAAGGAGGGAGGAATGATCCGAATGGAAAATGGCATCAACCCATGGTATTCATCCACCCATGTTATTCATCCACCCATGGAATTTACTCATGGTATTGTAAGTGGCATCCACTCATGGTATTTATCCACCCATGGTATTGTAAGTGACATCCATCCATGGTATTCGTTCACCCATGGTATTGTGACATCCACCCATGGTATTCATTCACCCATGGAATTGACCCATGGTATTGTGACATCCACCCATGGTATTCATTCACCCATGGAATTGACCCGTGGTATTGTGACATCCACCCATGGTATTCATTCACCCATGGAATTGACCCGTGGTATTGTAACTGAAAAATACTATAAGTAACAAGTCGCATTTTGTAAAACGACAGATGGTCCACCATAATGTAGCCTTTATAGTTATTATCAGTTTTAATAAAAAGTTTCTTTGTGGTTTTAATTATTGTATGTTCTTTCATTTTCTTTCTAGCATTGCAATTCTTCAGATCTTGGGGGCCTCCCCCACAATATCCATTTCAATCTTTTAGATCTTGGGGACCTACCCCCAAGATTTGAATCAAAGGAGGATCAAATTAGAAGGAATTCAAGATCATATTGTCTCAAACCTCCATGGGAAAGAAACTCCATATGCAATGTGGCAAGCCTTGATAGACTTGTTTCAAAACAATGGCGACAATAGGAAGTTGGAACTAAAGGACAAGCTTCGGAAGATCAAGATGGAGAAGGACGACACAATACCATAGTACTTGAGAAGGTTCATCCAATTTCTGGATGAGCTAGGGAGTGTTGGTATTACAGTTTTTGAAGATGATCTGGTCAACGTAGAACTTCTAGGCCTTCCCAAGAGCTGGCACAATTACCAGGATTCGGTAACTGGGAGGGAGCAGCGAACAAAGTGGGAGAGTTTGTTGTCTGACTTGGTGCAAGAAGAGATCAAGTATAACACCAAAGATGGAATCTCATCCAAACAGGATGATAAGGATAATTTTGCCTTGGCTAGAAAGGAAAAGAAAGGGAAAGGAAAGAAATTCCAATCCAAAGGGGATTCCAGTTAGCGCGGAAAGAATAAGGACTTGACAAAGATTAAATGTTTTCATTGTCATGCGTTGGAACATTATGCCATGAAGTGTCTATACAAGAATCCCTCAGGAGGAGCCACATGTGAAGCTCTAGCTTCACAATTCGAGTTGGATTTCACACTCATTGCATGCATGGTGACATTGATGATGGGTAGTGTGTGGTATCTATAGAGTGGAGCCTCATTCCATATGATGGGAAACAAATATGTTTTCTATGACTTGGAGGAGAAGGACCTCCTGATGCACATTGATATGGGAGATGATGGAAGGTATAACATGACTGGTATAGGTATTGTTACTTTTCAGATGGAGTATGGTTCTCCTCTCACATGAAAATATGTCATGTATGTTCCAGATATGAAGAAGAATTTAGTTTCAGTTGCTATGTTTGAAGACCGTGGCTACGATGTGATATTTAGTAAAGGAAAGGATTTACTTCGTCACATAGCCATAGGACAAGTGAAGTGGATCGGGGTTCGAGTGAAGAACCTTTACAAATTGGATGTAGAAGATTGTGTTGCTTTGAGCATGAAAGCAAAGAAGGTGTAGAGCCAAGACATTAGTGAATTACAACATAGAATATTGGGCCATTTTCACCATGGAGATTTGAAGATCATGCAAAATATTTCTATAGGACTTCCTAAGGGTGCCCTAGAGCAGTGAGATACATGCAAAGGGGGAACAATGGGGAAGTACACCAAATCCACCTTTCATGATCAAGACAGTGGAGCACAAGTGATCCTTGAAAGAGTTCACTCAAATGTGTGTGGGTCCTTCTCGATAGCCTCCATGGCCTAGAAAAAGTATTATGTGATATTTGTATATGATTTCTCACGTAAGTGTTGGATATTCTTCATGCTAAAGAAAAGCTAGACACTCTAATTTTTTTTTAATTTAAAGCACTTATTGATAAAGACACTGGTAGGAAAGTGAGGCTCTCAGGAGCGATAATGATGGAGAATATGTGTCGAATGAGTTTAAGAAATTCTATGCATCAGAAGGAATTCGATGGGAGTTAATAACACCCCATAACCTGCAGCAAAATGGGTTGGATGAAAGGAAGAAAAATAGTATTGTGGGAGTTGCACGGGAGATGTTGCATGATTAGGGCCTACTGTTGCACTTGTGGGTTGAAGCATGCAACACAACGGTATATGTGCAGAGCAGGAGTCCTCGTCAGATTCTTGGGATGAGTACACCAGAAGAATATTTTCTAGGTAAGAAACCAGATGTGGCACTCTTCAAAATCTTTGGTTCATCATTTTACTTTCATGTTACGAAGTATACAAGGAAAATGCTAGAGCTTACAGCTAAGTTGCGCATATTTGTGGGGTAGACTATTACACCTCACAACTATCGGGTGTACCTGCCATCTCACAGGATGAAAATTGTTTGTAGAGATGTGAAGTTCGATGAATAGAAGGCCATGAGATGTCCCTTTGAGAGGGAGCTTCAGTTACATGTAGATGAGGAGCTTTTAGCTATGAAGGAACAACCTCAAGCTATTGTGGAGCATCCACAAACAGAGGAGCAGAGTGCGGGAGCACCCACATCACAGCGTAGGCAGAGAAGGTCACCAGATCAATACATTAGATACATGGATCTGATCAGCAAGAGTGTAGAGACTAAGCCATCTTCATTTGAGGAAGAAATGCAACAACTAGTATGGCTTGATGACATGGTAGAGGAGTATGACTCCATTATCAGGAACAATGCTTGGGATTTTGTCCTAATGCTAGAGGACAAGTCAGTAGTAGGTTCCAAGTGGATCTACAAGGTGAAGCAAGCAGCAGATGGGAGTGTCGAGAAACACAAGGAAAAATTTGTGGACAAGGGGTTCTCACAGGTGACATCTTGAACTGTGTCACCGGTATCGTGTAAATCACCCTTTGTCAATGTGATGGGGTCCAACGAGGTCTTGGTTGCCTTTGATTTCTTCCTGGACCCTCCTTTCTATAGCTCTCTTGGGCACTTGATGCGGGCAGATGTCTCCTGAGGGTCCACACAGTGCTGTTCAGTCTCCTCTTCTGTCTCAGGTGAAGGCTACCTCGCACCTTTGTCAGAGCCCCGCTCTGTCCCACCTGTCTGCTTTCATTCCTGTTGCGCGGCCTCGCGCTCCACCTGGGCCTTATCAGTGGCCTCCTTTTCCTCTTCTCGACTAGATGTGCCATCTTAAGCTTGGCCTCCTCCTTCTTCTTCTACGCGATGGACTTTATCCCACCCACCACCAAGTCTATGGTAGTGTGCCACTCCACCAACCATTGATAAAGCACCGCATCAATGGCATCATCTGTGGCCAGATACGGCAAGTTGTACCATTTCTACGCAGGGTCCTTCTGTGCCCTAATGGATACTCGATGGAAGTCGGCTTTGAATTCGGCGTAGGCCTGCAGGTTGGTGTACAACGTGGGAAAAAATCATAGCTTGTGATTGATCACCATCCTGATGTTCATCTCCATCAAGATCCAGAAGATCTTGCTATCCCTAACTCGCTACGCATCCTGTTGAAAATGGCAACAAGAAATGCTAAAATAAAAATGCTATAAATAGCATCTCAGGTACCAGTGTTGGATATAGCAACAAGGAATGAAAAAAGGGAAATTCTAAAAATAGCATTGCTATAAATAGTATTTTGGGATAGATTCCAATTTTAGTTAGTCCCTGAACTAAAACTGAGATGTAAAATTCGAATTTGATCTTAGCAGTTGTTTGTAATAAATTAGTTTTTTAGGATAGATTGCATTTTAGTTTATCCCTGAAAGGAAAATGAGAATTTGAGTTTTTTAATTTAGTTCTTAGTCCAGTTAGTTTAGTTAACAATTTGTTGAACTAATTGTGCTTATGCATGCATTAATGCTGCACTTTAGATACTGAATATTATATAAATAACTCATGCATGTCAATTCAGATAGAGACCCAGTTGATATCAGAGGAAGGGATAGTGTACTATCATTTGAGGAAGTTATCCCTTGATTAAAGGAGATTAGGATGAGTTGTACTTTGAGTTGTAATTAGTTAGCTCAGTTAACTGAGTTAAGTCCAGTTAGATTAGTTCAAACAGTTTGTTGAACTAATTGTGAGTTCATTTAGTTAATGCATGCATGCATGTAACTGCTACACTTCAGATAACTGAATATTCTCTCATAAATAACTCATGCATGTCAGTTCAAACAGAGACCCAGTTGAGATCAAAGGAAGGGGCAGTGTACTATCAGTTGGAGGAATTTTCCTATATAGGAAACTCATCCATGCAGAAGGAATTTTCTCCTTGAAGATTGCATAGTTACTACTGAGTTTGGTGAGTTGTGTGAGAGGTGAATTCACGCAAGTGGCAGCATTGGTGCGCAAGGAAATAAGAGGCTTGGAGGGTAGAGGAGAAGTTTTGTGAGAAGCCTTTGACTATCTATGAGCAGCAAAGGGATTGTACTGAGAGCTGGATAGCTTGTGAGCTAAAGCTTTGTCTAAACCGAACATATTTCCACTTGTATGATAATATAGAGATCATGGTTTTTAGCTGAGGCTTTCCCCAGAGTATTCTTCTGTGTTTCATGTGTATGATTTCTTCTTCTCTATTATATGTGTTCCGATTGATCTTGGTCAAATTGATTAAGCTTCCGCAAGTTTGTTGTAGAAGTAGATCTGATATTTTGCTTTAGTATATTGCATAATCTATTGATCTATAGTGGTAATTTCTACATGGTATCAAAGCAAAGGTGATCAATGTGAAGAACAGTATACAAAGAAGGGAGAAGTTTCAAGTTTCAAGTTCACAATTATAGAATTCAAATTCTTATCACATCTCAAATTTCACCAATGGCATTCAACAGTTTAAGACTTGAGTATGCCCTTGATGGCAACTCGAATTATATAGCCTAGAAGGATCGCATGGAAGCAGTATTAGAGGACAGCAGTCTAAAGGACTTCATTGATCAATAGGTCCCCAAGCAGGTAGCAACTAATGCTACACAATTGGCGGAATGGAAGAAATGTGTGGCTAGAGCGAGGAGAATCCTTCTAGAGGCAGTTCGGGACCACATAGTCTCGAGTCTCCATGGGAAGGAGACACCATTTTCAATGTGGAAAACATTGAAAGATCTATATCAAAACAACAACGATCAGAGGAAGGTGGCGCTGAAAGACAAGCTTCAGAAAATCAAGTGTGAAAAGGGCGACACGATCTCTACATATCTGAACAAGCTCACCACTTGCAGGGATGAGATTGGAAGTGTAGGGATCATGACAGCCGATGATGACATGGTGAGTCTTGCTCTCCTCGGTCTTCTTAAGAGCTGGCATAGCTACCAAGACTTGGTAAATGGAAGAGAGAAACTGCCAGATTGGGAATGACTTTGGTCGGATCTGATGCAGGAAGAGATAAGGAGAAGCACCAAAGATGGTTCTTCATCCAAGGAGGATGATGAAAATTGTGCCTTAGAAAGTAAGGCAAAGAAAGGGAAGGTGAAGGATTCTCATCCCAAATCGAGTTCTTCCTATGGTGGGAAGAAGTTTGACAAATCGAAAGTGTGATGCTTTCATTGTCATGAGGTGGGCCATTTTTCTACAAATTGTCCACTGAAGAAATACAATATGGGATCCAAGGAAGGATCTGAAGGTGAGGTATTGGCCTCACAAGTCAAGTTGGATTTCACCCTCTTCGCATGCATTGTTTCATCCATGGTGGGATGTGGTTGGTTTCTTGATAGTGGAGCTTCATTCCACATGACCGACGATAAGAGTTTGTTCAGTACCTTGGAGGAGAAAGATCTCCAGATACTCATAGCGATGGGTAATGATGAAAAGTATTGTGTCTCAGGAGTAGGCACAGTTGTTTTTTAAAGAGAGCATGGAGCTCGCATTACCTTAACAAATGTGAAGTATGTACCAGGACTGAAGAAAAACTTGGTATCGATCATCATGCTGGAAGACAAAGGCTATGATGTAGTCTTCAGTAAGGGAAAGGTTTTCCTTAGACACGTCACCACGAGACAGGTGAAGCAGATCAGCTCACGAGTCAAGAACCTGTTTGCTCTTGAGGTTCAAGATGCATGCAAAGCCTTGAGGAGCAAGGCAACTGTTGGAGACTTGGTGGTTGAGAGTGAGAGTACATTACCTCTCAACATGCAGCGCCAAAAGAAGTCTCAGAAATTGTGGAGGAGCCACAATTGGTGAAGCATCTTCAGGAGGTTGTGGAGCAGCCATAACTAGAGAAGCCCAAAGGAGACCAAGTGGAGGCATCCACTCATGCAGAGACCTCCAGTAGGGAGGAATTTCATGCCAAGTGGGAAGAGGGATCACATGCATCCATACCTCTAGGTCAGAGGTGGGGCGATGTGGAGTGACAATCCGAAAAGGCTGGAATAGGGGCAGGATCATTGAGGTACCCAACCTCTTTGATTAGACCTTGCTACGAGAGCCCCGACGAGGAGTAGCAGGATTGGTTGAGTGGGTAGAGGCAGATGCGGATGGAGAGGCACAGAGAGGTGTGCAACGGTGCGAGATGCATGGAGTGTTGCAGTAGTTCAGAGGTCAGAGAGGGAGCACTTGTCAGCGGTAGAGGGAGCTTCAGCATCAGAGGGTGTTTCTAGCCCAACAAGGAGGTCAGTTGGGAGATTTTTTTGTTTCTAGAGTTGCTGGAGCAACAACACTTGGGAGAATTGTTGCATGTAGAACATTCCAAAGGTTCAGGATCGGGTTCGAGTTGAATGCATTTCTTGTTGAGAGGGAGTGTTGAAAATGGCAACAAGAAATGCTATAAATAGCATTGTTATAAATAGAATCTCAACTACCAATGTTGGATATAGCAACAAGGAATGAAAAAATGGAAATGCTAAAAATAGCATTGCTATAAATAGTATTTCGGGATAGATTCCAATTTTAGTTAGTCCCTGAACTAAAATTGAGAAGTAAAATTCAAATTTGATCTTAGCAGTTGTTTGTAAATAATTAATTAATTCATCTTGAGTTAATTAGTTGTAGAAAATCAAACATGAAGTCTATGTGAAGACATGCAATAGTTTCTCTATTGATTGAGGAAGTTATCCCTTGATTAAAGGAGATCAGGATGAGTTTAATTTGAGTTGTAATTAGTTAGTTTAGTTAACTGAGTTAATTCTAATTATATTAGTTCAAACAATTTGTTGAACTAATTGTGATTTCAGTTAGTTAATGCATGCATGCATGTAACTGCTGCACTTTAGATAACTGAATATTATCCCATAAATAACTCATGCATGTCAGTTCAGATAGAGACCCAGTTGATATCAGAGGAAGGGATAGTGTACTATCATTTGGAGGAATTTTCCTATATAGGAAACTCATCCACGCAGAAGGAATTATCTCCTTCAGGATTGTGCAGTTACTTCTAAGTTTGGTTAGTTGTGTGAGAGGTGAATTCACACAAGTGGTAACATTGGACCCCAGGAGAAACTGTGCAAAGAAATAGAAGGCTTGGAAGGTAGAGGAGAAGGTTTGTGAGAAGCCTTTAACTGTTTATGAGCAGCAGAGGGATTGTACTGAGAGCTGGATAGTTTGTGAGCTAAAGCTTTGTGTAACCCGAACATATTTCCACTTGTATGATAATACAGAGATCGAGGTTTTTAGCTGAGGCTTTCCCCAGAGTATTCTTTTGTGTTTCATGTGTATGATTTCTTCTTCTCTGTTATATGTGTTCCGATTGATCTTTCTCAAATTGATTAAGCTTCCACAAGTTTGTTGTGGAAGTAGATATGGTATTTTTCTTTAGTATAATGCATAATCTGTTGATCTATAGTGGGAATTTCTACACATCCTTGGTCACCCATAGCGAAGCGTACTTCACTGCTTCTGGGAGGCCTGGTGCAACCGACGGGAACTGGCTTTCCTCTGGAAGCTCCCATGCTACTAGCACAATTGACTGCAAGATCCACGCATAGTGGAATGTCTTACTGAGCTCTTGTGCTTTGCGGCAGTTTGCCAGGAACTCTCCGTGAAGGTAGTCCGACTAGTTAATCTGGACTCCTTCAATGTACCATGCTGCGAGCGCAATGACAGGCGTCAAGACCTCATTGGTGCAACACTTCCTCATCACCTTCCCCGTGAGGATCTACATGGCGACCTTCAAAACGGGGTCGCAGATGTTGGATATAGCGTACTCACGTGGCTTCTTAACTAGTTTAAATTTTTCCTTCATTGATTCTGCAAGAGCCTGCTCGCCACCCTTTCCGCCAAAGATCATGGTTGGATTCTCTCCCGTATACGGAAGTCAAGTTATATGGTGAATTAACCTATCTTTGATGGGTATCGGCTCCTCCAACCATAGACACCCATCATGCACCAAGCACAACAGCTGCTTGATGACCAAAACTATCATCGGGGTGTGGTTGTAGTGTGGCACCCAGAGCAGGTTGAGCAACCCTGCCTTTTCTACTCCCTTAAGCCACCTTCGTGGCTCCAATGTAGTCATTCCCATATTTCAATGATGGAGTGCATCAGTTGCTCGGTCGCCCATTGTGGGAACTTCTCGTGGAAGAAGTGTGTTGTAAAAGCGAGCATGATCCGAATGAAAAATGGCATCAACCCATGGTATTCATCCACCCATGTTATTCATCCACCATGGAATTTACCCATGGTATTGTAAGTGGCATCCATTCATGGTATTTATCCACCCATGGTATTGTAAGTGACATCCATCCATGGTATTCATTCACCCATGGTATTTTCCCATGGTATTGTGACATCCACCCATGGTATTCATTCACCCATGGTATTTTCCCATGGTATTATGACATCCACCCATGGTATTCATTCACCCATGGCATTGACCCATGGTATTGTGACATCCACCCATGGTATTCATTCACCCATGGAATTGACCCGTGGTATTGTGACATCCACCCATGGTATTCATTCACCCATGGAATTGACCTGTGGTATTGTAACTGAAAATTACTATAAGTAACAAGTCGCATTTTGTAAAAGGACAAATGGTCCACCATAATGTAGCCTTTATAGTTATTAACGGTTTTAATAAAAGGTTTCTTTGTGGTTTTATTTATTGTGTGTTCTTTCATTTTCTTTCTAGCATTGCAATTCTTCAGATCTTGGGGGCCTCCCCCACAGTATCCATTTCAATCTTTTAGATCTTGGGGGCCTCCCCCAAGATCCAAATCAGTGGTATCAAAGCAGGTTATAATTCCATGAGAATGAGGGTTTGATGCATATTTCAGTTTTAAATTTTGCAGCAATATTCAACAAACTTCAGGCATGTGCTACGTCCTCCACAGAGCATTTTCTTGGGCCAAGCGAGAAGAATTTTTCTTTTTTCATTTTTTGCAGGAATGTTTTTGGGCAATGAGTTTTTAGATCAAATTTGAAACATTTGATACAATATTTACAAAAACAAATAATAGATCAGGATTCCTTGTGAAAAAATACCTAAATTCACAAAAAAAAATTGGCCAAATCAGAGTCTGGATGAGGGAGACATCGCTGATTTAAAATCAACTATGTTGTAGATTTTTTTTCTGTCAACAACTGGTGGACGACGACTCTCCTATCATTTTTTGAAGATTTTGTGCAGAATTTCAGAAAAATGATTATATATCTGAGTTCCTCTTGAAAAATCACCCAATTAAAAAAAATAAAAATGGGTCGAATCGGAGTTCGGATGTGGGAGATATCACTCATTTAAAATCAACTATTTTTTCAAAACTTTTGTGACGGCGGAAAAATTGCAGTACGAATCGAAGATTCTAGGGTATGCAGATAAGGATTTCCAACACATGGGAAGATGAAAAATGGTCCTTCTGCTTCCAAAAACAGGCTATAATAAATATTTTAAGTTATATTGACCGAGTTATGTCCATTTTAATTCTGGAGCAACATTCAAAGTGGGTTCCCGTTGGAGACGTGCCCTCACACCCCACTTTACTAGGCACTTGCTTCACATTCATCAGTTCCAGTATAGCAACATTCAGCTTGGTTAATTTGGAGATGTGCCCTCCCACCCAAGGCTATGTAGGCACCTGCTACTTCATCAAAAACCAATATCATGGTTATGGGTCAAATACACAAAATCCTTGTCATCGAAGTCCATTTGCTAGGCTACACACTGTTAGTATCACAGTTGGTCACAAGCATTATAGGGTATCTCTATCCTCGGATCTTCATTTGTCATGGTTATGGGTCATTCACAAACCCACATTTCATCGAAGTCCGTTTTCTAGGCCACACACTATCAATATCACAGTTGGTCACAAGCATTACAGGGTATCTCTATCCTTGGATCTTCATTCATCATGGTTATGGGTCATCCACAAACCCACACTTCATCGAAGTCCATTTGCTAGGCCGCACACTGTCAATATCACAGTTGGTCACAAGCATTACAGGGTATCTCTATCCTCGGATCTTCGTTCATCATGGTTATGGGTTAACCACATAAAACCCTTCTCTTCAGTGGCTCTTCATATTCAACAAAGGCTTTGCAGGAGGGAACTTCACGCAATGGGGACCATTGCTTCTTAAGGAGGGAGGAATGATCCGAATGGAAAATGGCATCAACCCATGGTATTCATCCACCCATGTTATTCATCCACCCATGGAATTTACCCATGGTATTGTAAGTGGCATCCACTCATGGTATTTATCCACCCATGGTATTGTAAGTGACATCCACCCATGGTATTCGTTCACCCATGGTATTGTGACATCCACCCATGGTATTCATTCACCCATGGTATTGTGACATCCACCCATGGTATTCATTCACCCATGGAATTGACCCGTGGTATTGTGACATCCACCCATGGTATTCATTCACCCATGGAATTGACCCGTGGTATTGTAACTGAAAAATACTATAAGTAACAAGTCGCATTTTGTAAAAGGACAGATGGTCCACCATAATGTAGCCTTTATAGTTATTATCAGTTTTAATAAAAAGTTTCTTTGTGGTTTTATTTATTGTGTGTTCTTTCATTTTCTTTCTAGCATTGCAATTCTTCAGATCTTGGGGGCCTCCCCCACAATATCCATTTCAATCTTTTAGATCTTGGGGACCTACCCCCAAGATTTGAATCAAAGGAGGATCAAATTAGAAGGAATTCAAGATCATATTGTCTCAAACCTCCATGGGAAAGAAACTCCATATGCAATGTGGCAAGCCTTGATAGACTTGTTTCAAAACAATGGCGACAATAGGAAGTTGGAACTAAAGGACAAGCTTCGGAAGATCAAGATGGAGAAGGATGACACAATACCATAGTACTTGAGAAGGTTCATCCAATTTCTGGATGAGCTAGGGAGTGTTGGTATTACATTTTTTGAAGATGATCTGGTCAACGTAGAACTTCTAGGCCTTCCCAAGAGCTAGCACAATTACCAGGATTCGGTAACTAGGAGGGAGCAGCGAACAAAGTGGGAGAGTTTGTGGTCTGACTTGGTGCAAGAAGAGATCAAGTATAACACCAAAGATGGAACCTCATCCAAACAGGATGATAAGGATAATTTTGCCTTGGCTAGAAAGGAAAAGAAAGGGAAAGGAAAGAAATTCCAATCCAAAGGGGATTCCAGTTAGCGCGGAAAGAATAAGGACTTGACGAAGATTAAGTGTTTTCATTGTCATGAGTTGGAACATTATGCCATGAAGTGTCTATATAAGAATCCCTCAGGAGGAGCCACATGTGAAGCCTAGCTTCACAATTCGAGTTGGATTTCACACTCATTGCATGCATGGTGACATTGATGATGGGTAGTGTGTGGTATCTATAGAGTGGAGCCTCATTCCATATGATGGGCAACAAATATGTTTTCTATGACTTGGAGGAGAAGGACCTCCAGACGCACATTGATATGGGAGATGATGGAAGGTATAACATGACTGGTATAGGTATTGTTACTTTTCAGATGGAGTATGGTTCTCCTCTCACATGAAAAGATGTCATGTATGTTCCAGATATGAAGAAGAATTTAGTTTCAGTTGCTATGTTTGAAGACCGTGGCTACGATGTGATATTTAGTAAAGGAAAGGATTTACTTCGTCACATAGCCATAGGACAAGTGAAGTGGATCGGGGTTCGAGTGAAGAACCTTTACAAATTGGATGTAGAAGATTGTGTTGCTTTGAGCATGAAAGCAAAGAAGGTGTAGAGCCAAGACATTAGTGAATTACAACATAGAATATTGGGCCATTTTCACCATGGAGATTTGAAGATCATGCAAAATATTTCTACAGGACTTCCTAAGGGTGCCCTAGAGCAGCGAGATACATGCAAAGGGGGAACAATAGGGAAGTACACCAAATCCACCTTTCATGATCAAGACAGTGGAGCACAAGCGATCCTTGAAAGAGTTCACTCAAATGTGTGTGGGTCCTTCTCGATAGCCTCCATGGCCTAGAAAAAGTATTATGTGATATTTGTATATGATTTCTCACGTAAGTGTTGGATATTCTTCATGCTAAAGAAAAGCTAGACATTCTAATTTTTTTTTAATTTAAAGCACTTATTGATAAAGACACTGGTAGGAAAGTGAGGCTCTCGGGAGCGATAATGATGGAGAATATGTGTCGAATGAGTTTAAGAAATTCTATGCATCAGAAGGAATTCGATGGGAGTTAATAACACCCCATAACCTGCAGCAAAATGGGTTGGATGAAAGGAAGAAAAATAGTATTGTGGGAGTTGCACGGGAGATGTTGCATGATTAGGGCCTACTGTTGCACTTGTGGGTTGAAGCATGCAACACAATGGTATATGTGCAGAGCAGGAGTCCTCGTCAGATTCTTGGGATGAGTACACCAGAAGAATATTTTCTAGGTAAGAAACCAGATGTGGCACTCTTCAAAATCTTTGGTTCATCAGTTTACTTTCATGTTACGAAGTATACAAGGAAAATGCTAGAGCTTACTGATGAGCCCCAAAAATGGACAATTATTTGGGCTCATTCAACCTCCTAAGTTGACTTAATCCACCATTCTCATTGGTTTATTGCATGTTTTTGATTATTTTTATGTTAATAGAGTGAATTTGGTTAGTCATTATGCCAACAAGTCTAATGGGTGCTTTGTGTAGCCTTTTTGGTCCACTTGGAGACAAAATTGAAGGTCTTAATGAGCACTTGGCAGCCAAATTCGTGGGAGAACAAGCTAGAGGATTTGTAGGAAGGTGTCCCCTTCATTTATGGGCCCTTACCTCGAATTCTCCACCATCAGCTCGGAGTTCAAGGGCCACCGAATCAATCAGCACAAGGGCAGCCAAGCAAGTCAAGTAGGACTGCTGTTAACTCCAAGTCTTGGGCAGCCGAGTCCCTAAATTGTAGGAGGACTGTTGGGTCCCCAAATTTTATAAATAAGAGGGCTGAGGGCCTCATTTCAGTTAGTCATTTTGGGGAGCTAGTAGTTAGTCATTTTGGGGAGCTAGTAGTTAGTCATTTTGGTTAGCTAGTGGTTAGTCAATTTGTAGCTAGTAGTTGGCTAGTAGTTAGTCATTTTGTTAGCCATTAGTTAGCTAGTTTGTAGTTCGATTTTTATGCAATAGATTAGCTTTGCTTTCGGCTCATTTTCAAGTCCTTCTTGTGGACAGTTTTGATGTAACTCTTCATTTCTTGATCAATAAAGATGAATCCAGCTTTGCACCAGCTCTAAATCTCTCTTTGGAGGCTGTAGCTCTTGGGGTTGGGCCCATCTCAAGCGCCCAATACCTCCTTTGATTATCTTTATGTGTTTTGCTGCATTCTGAGAATAAAATCTGCTATTTAGATCTAACTCTTGTTTTGTTATTTAGTTTGTTTTTTTTTATGTGTAAAATAGCTTTTCATGCTCAGATTTAGTTGATAGGTTGTTAACAGAAAAAGCTTCAAGAAAAGGGCCATCAAACATCTGTGGTTTCACCTCTCCCTCAGTGGGATCAGGAGTTGTGACTAGGATGACTTTGCTGCCCACAAAAACACTGATTTTGCTTTGCCATGCAATCACTAGTGTTTGATTTTCATGTGTAGAAGTTGGTTACAAGTTCAAACTTTCATTTGCTTATTTTCATGAGTTAAAATACATGGTTTCGTTGCAGGTCACACTTTTGTTCATTCTCTTTACTAACAGCTAGCAAATTAGGTCAATGTAACTAGGTCTTTGAATTTATAAGTTTTGTTGGTTCAGATTGGAAAAAAGACTTGCAGAGCACCTATACCACTCCTTCATCTGCTTATTCTCCATCAGCACCATCCACTCCACCCTCTACTTAGAACCCTTGCTTCACGTTTGCCATTCGCTCCCAAAACCCTAATTTTTGTGCAACATTGCTTCACTCTCCCTTGAACAAATCGAACCATCCTCACCATTCCTTAGCTCCATCCATCAGTTCCTAGGCCACTTCAGACCCCTATTTCACCTCCATACTCGTTCCTCCACCTTTTTCCCTCCATCCATTCTCCAAAATCCTCTTTTCAGAACATCCTGTAGAACCCCTGCAGACTTCCTGTAGAAGCTCATAAACACGGTTCCTTGGCAGCCAAACTTTGTGAGACTCTCTGGAAGGGTGTTAGGGACCCCTTAGACCCTCTCTGAACCTTCCCGACCTCTTCCAAGCATTTCTCCTCCTTGATCCACCTCTGCACAGTCAAAAATAGTTAAAAGCACATGCATGATAATTCCAACAACTTAATCAAAAATACAAAAAGATGTTTTCTTCAGATAGTGATAACTTAGACACATGCATTTTACCTTCCTAGAATTAATGGCATCTCTTTTCGTAGTTTGCATTCTCTCCTTTGCATCAGTAGGACTAGCTGGTAAAATTAGGGTTTGCTAGGGTTTGTGTTTCTTTTTGGCCTTCAGTTTCTTTCCGCAAGTAGATTAGCTTCCTTTGAGTTAGCTTTCGTCCATCAGTTAAAAAGCTTCTTCTAAGAGCTCATAGAAGTTGGCTTGAGCCCCTAGCGGACTTGTGCCAGCTGACCAAGTGACAGCTGCGGCAAGAGCTAGTACTTGTGCATACAGCACCGTCGCTTCCAAATTTGTTACGAACTACCGGGTTGATAAAATTAAAGAAGGGAGTTCCAGGAGTTGTATCATTATTGCTACAATACTGGGACCCACCACTTACAGCTAAGTTACGCATATTTGTGGGGTAGACTATTACACCTCACAACTATCGGGTGTACCTGCCATCTCACAGGATGAAAATTGTTTGTAGAGATGTGAAGTTCGATGAACAGAAGGCCATGAGATGTCCCTTTGAGAGGGAGCTTCAGTTACATGTAGATGAGGAGCTTTTAGCTATGAAGGAACAACCTCAAGCTGTTGTGGAGCATCCACAAACAGAGGAGCAGAGTGTGGGAGCACCCACATCACAACGTAGGCAGAGAAGGTCACCAGATCAATACATTAGCTACATGGATCTGATCAGCAAGAGTGTAGAGACTAAGCCATCTTCATTTGAGGAAGAAATGCAACAACTAGTATGGCTTGATGCCATGGTAGAGGAGTATGACTCCATTATCAGGAACAATGCTTGGGATTTTGTCCTAAGGCTAGAGGACAAGTCAATAGTAGGTTCCAAGTGGATCTACAAGGTGAAGCAAGCAACAGATGGGAGTGTCGAGAAACACAAGGAAAAATTTGTGGACAAGGGGTTCTCACAGGTGACATCTTGAACTGTGTCACCGGTATCGTGCAAATCACCCTTTATCAATGTGATGGGGTCCAACGAGGTCTTGGTTGCCTTTGATTTCTTCCTGGACCCTCCTTTCTATAGCTCTCTTGGGCACTTGATGCGGGCAGATGTCTCCTGAGGGTCCGCACAGTGCTGTTCAGTCTCCTCTTCTGTCTCAGGTGAAGGCTACCTCGCACCTTTGTCAGAGCCCCGCTCTGTCCCACCTGTCTGCTTTCATTCCTGTTGCGCGGCCTCACGCTCCACCTGGGCCTTATCTGTGGCCTCCTTTTCCTCTTCTCGACTAGATGTGCCATCTTAAGCTTGGCCTCCTCCTTCTTCTTCTACGCGATGGACTTTATCCCACCCACCACCAAGTCTATGGTAGTGTGCCACTCCACCAACCATTGATAAAGCACTGCATCAATGGCATCATCTGTGGCCAGATACGGCAAGTTGTACCATTTCTACGCAGGGTCCTTCTGTGCCCTAATGGATACTCGATGGAAGTCGGCTTTGAATTCGGCGTAGGCCTGCAGGTTGGTGTACAACGTGGGAAAAAATCATAGCTTGGGATTGATCACCATCCTGATGTTCATCTCCATCAAGATCCAGAAGATCTTGCTATCCCTGACTCGCTACGCATCCTGTTGAAAATGGCAACAAGAAATGCTAAAAATAAAAATGCTATAAATAGCATCTCAGGTACCAGTGTTGGATATAGCAACAAGGAATGAAAAAAGGGAAATGCTAAAAATAGCATTGCTATAAATAGTATTTTGGGATAGATTGCAATTTTAGTTAGTCCCTGAACTAAAACTGAGAAGTAAAATTCGAATTTGATCTTAGCAGTTGTTTGTAAAATAATTACTTAATTCATCTTGAGTTAATTAGTTGTAGAAAATCAAACATGAAGTCTATGTGAAGACATGCAACAGTTTCTGCATTGATTAAGGAAGTTATCCCTTGATTAAAGGAGATTAGGATGAGTTGTACTTTGAGTTGTAATTAGTTAGCTCAGTTAACTGAGTTAAGTCCAGTTAGATTAGTTCAAACAGTTTGTTGAACTAATTGTGAGTTCATTTAGTTAATGCATGCATGCATGTAACTGCTACACTTCAGATAACTGAATATTTTCTCATAAATAACTCATGCATGTCAGTTCAGACAGAGACCCAGTTGAGATCAAGGAAGGGACAGTGTACTATCAGTTGGAGGAATTTTCCTATATAGGAAACTCATCCATGCAGAAGGAATTTTCTCCTTGAATATTGCATAGTTACTACTGAGTTTGGTGAGTTGTGTGAGAGGTGAATTCACGCAAGTGGCAGCATTGGTGCGCAAGGAAATAAGAGGCTTGGAGGGTAGAGGAGAAGTTTTGTGAGAAGCCTTTGACTGTCTATGAGCAGCGAAGGGATTGTACTGAGAGCTAGATAGCTTGTGAGCTAAAGCTTTGTGTAATCCGAACATATTTCCACTTGTATGATAATATAGAGATCGTGGTTTTTAGCTGAGGCTTTCCCCAGAGTATTCTTCTGTGTTTCATGTGTATGATTTCTTCTTCTCTATTATATGTGTTCCGATTGATCTTGGTCAAATTGATTAAGCTTCCGCAAGTTTGTTGTAGAAGTAGATCTGATATTTTGCTTTAGTATATTGCATAATCTATTGATCTATAGTGGGAATTTCTACATGGTATCAAAGCAAAGGTGATCAATGTGAAGAACAGTATACAAAGAAGGGAGAAGTTTCAAGTTTCAAGTTCACAATTATAGAATTCAAATTCTTATCACATCTCAAATTTCACCAATGGCATTCAACAGTTTAAGACTTGAGTATGCCCTTGATGGCAACTCGAATTATATAGCCTAGAAGGATCGCACGGAAGCAGTATTAGAGGACAACAATCTAAAGGACTTCATTGATCAATAGGTCCCCAAGCCGGTAGCAACTAATGCTACACAATTGGCGGAATGGAAGAAATGTGTGGCTAGAGCGAGGAGAATCCTTCTAGAGGCAGTTCGAGACCACATAGTCTCGAGTCTCCATGGGAAGGAGACACCGTTTTCAATGTGGAAAACATTGAAAGATCTATATCAAAACAACAACGATCAGAGGAAGCTGGCGCTGAAAGACAAGCTTCAGAAAATCAAGTGTGAAAAGGGCGACACGATCTCTACATATCTGAACAAGCTCACCACTTGCAGGGATGAGCTTGGAAGTGTAGGGATCATGACAGCTGATGATGACATGGTGAGTCTTGCTCTCCTCGGTCTTCTTAAGAGCTGGCATAGCTACCAAGACTCGGTAAATGGAAGAGAGAAACTGCCAGATTGGGAATGACTTTGGTCAGATCTGATGCAGGAGGAGATAAGGAGAAGCACCAAAGATGGTTCTTCATCCAAGGAGGATGAAGAAAATTGTGCCTTAGCAAGTAAGGCAAAGAAAGGGAAGGAGAAGGATTCTCATCCCAAATCGAGTTCTTCCTATGGTGGGAAGAAGTTTGACAAATCGAAAGTGTGATGCTTTCATTGTCATGAGGTGGGCCATTTTGCTACAAATTGTCCACTAAAGAAATACAATATGGGATCCAAGGAAGGATCTGAAGGTGAGGTATTGGCCTCACAAGTCAAGTTGGATTTCACCCTCTTCGCATGCATTGTTTCATCCATGGTGGGATGTGGTTGGTTTCTTGATAGTGGAGCTTCATTCCACATGACCGGCGATAAGAGTTTGTTCAGTACCTTGGAGGAGAAAGATCTCCAGATGCTCATAGCGATGGGTAATGATGAAAAGTATTGTGTCTCAGGAGTAGGCATAGTTGTTTTTTAAAGAGAGCATGGAGCTCGCATTACCTTGACAAATGTGAAGTATGTACCAGGACTGAAGAAAAACTTGGTATCGATCGTGATGCTGGAAGACAAAGGCTATGATGTAGTCTTCAGTAAGGGAAAGGTTTTCCTTAGACACGTCACCACGAGACAGGTGAAGCATATCGGCTCACGAGTCAAGAACCTGTTTGCTCTTGAGGTTCAAGATGCATGCAAAGCCTTGAGGAGCAAGGCAACTGTTGGAGACTTGGTGGTTGAGAGTGAGAGTACATTACCTCTCAACATGCAGCGCCAAAAGAAGTCTCAGAAATTGTGGAGGAGCCACAATTGGTGAAGCATCTTCAGGAGGTTGTGGAGCAGCCATAACTAGAGAAGCCCAAAGGAGACCAAGTGGAGGCATCCACTCATGCAGAGACCTCCAGTAGGGAGGAATTTCATGCCAAGTGGGAAGAGGGATCACATGCATCCATACCTCTAGGTCAGAGGTGGGGCGATGTGGAGTGACAATCCGAAAAGGCTGGAATAGGGGCAGGATCATTGAGGTACCCAACCTCTTTGATTAGACCTTACTACGAGAGCCCCGACGAGGAGTAGCAGGATTGGTTGAGTGGGTAGAGGCAGATGCGGATGGAGAGGCACAGAGAGGTGTGCAACGGTGTGAGATGCATGGAGTGTTGCAGTAATTCAGAGGTCACAGAGGGAGCACTTGTCAGCGGTAGAGGGAGCTTCAGCATCAGAGGGTGTTTCTAGCCCAACAAGGAGGTCAGTTGGGAGAATTTTTTGTTTCTAGAGTTGCTGGAGCAACAACACTTGGGAGAATTGTTGCATGTAGAACATTCCAAAGGTTCAGGATCGGGTTCGAGTTGAATGCATTTCTTGTTGAGAGGGAGTGTTGAAAATGGCAACAAGAAATGCTATAAATAGCATTGCTATAAATAGAATCTCAAGTACCAGTGTTGGATATAGCAACAAGGAATGAAAAAATGGAAATGCTAAAAATAGCATTGCTATAAATAGTATTTCGGGATAGATTCCAATTTTAGTTAGTCCCTGAACTAAAATTGAGAAGTAAAATTCAAATTTGATCTTAGCAGTTGTTTGTAAAATAATTAATTAATTCATCTTGAGTTAATTAGTTGTAGAAAATCAAACATGAAGTCTATGTGAAGACATGCAACAGTTTCTCTATTGATTGAAGAAGTTATCCCTTGATTAAAGGAGATCGGGATGAGTTTAATTTGAGTTGTAATTAGTTAGTTTAGTTAACTGAGTTAAGTCCAATTATATTAGTTCAAACAATTTGTTGAACTAATTGTGATTTCAGTTAGTTAATGCATGCATGCATGTAACTGCTGCACTTTAGATAACTGAATATTATCCCATAAATAACTCATGCATGTCAGTTCAGATAGAGACCCAGTTGATATCAGAGGAAGGGATAGTGTACTATCATTTGGAGGAATTTTCCTATATAGGAAACTCATCCACGCAGAAGGAATTATCTCCTTTAGGATTGCGCAGTTACTTCTAAGTTTGGTGAGTTGTGTGAGAGGTGAATTCACACAAGTGGTAACATTGGACCCCAGGAGAAACTGCGCAAAGAAATATAAGGCTTGGAGGGTAGAGGAGAAGGTTTGTGAGAAGCCTTTAACTATTTATGAGCAGCAGAGGGATTGCACTGAGAGCTGGATAGTTTGTGAGTTAAAGCTTTGTGTAACCCGAACATATTTCCACTTGTATGATAATACAGAGATCGAGGTTTTTAGTTGAGGCTTTCCCCAGAGTATTCTTCTGTGTTTCATGTGTATGATTTCTTCTTCTCTGTTATATGTGTTCTGATTGATCTTTCTCAAATTGATTAAGCTTCCACAAGTTTGTTGTGGAAGTAGATCTGGTATTTTTCTTTAGTATATTGCATAATCTGTTGATCTATAGTGGGAATTTCTACACGTCCTTGGTCACCCATAGCGAAGCGTACTTCACTGCTTCTGGGAGGCCTGGTGCAACCAAAGGGAACTGGCTTTCCTCTGGAAGCTCCCATGCTACTAGCACAATTGACAGCAAGATCCACGCATAGTGGAATGTCTTACTGAGCTCTTGTGCTTTGCGGCAGTTTGCCAGGAACTCTCCGTGAAGTTAGTCCGACTAGTTAATCTGGACTCCTTCAATGCACTATGTTGCGAGCGCAATGACAGGCGTCAAGACCTCATTGGTGCAACACTTCCTCATCACCTTCCCCGTGAGGATCTACATGGTGACCTTCAAAACGGGGTCGCAGATGTTGGATATAGCGTACTCGCGTGGCTTCTTAACTAATTTAAATGTTTCCTTCATTGATTCTGCAAGAGCCTGCTCGCCACCCTTTCCTCCAAAGATCATGGTTGGATTCTCTCCCGTATACGGAAGTCAAGTTATATGGTGAATTAACCTATCTTTGATGGGTATCGGCTCCTCCAACCACAGACACCCATCATGCACCAAGCACAACAGTTGCTTGATGACCAAAACTATCACCGGGAGGTGGTTGTAGTGTGGCACCCAGAGCAGGTTGAGCAACCTTGCCTTTTCTACTCCCTTAAGCCACCTTCGTGGCTCCAATGTAGTCATTCCCGTATTTCAATGATGCAGTGCATCAGTTGCTCGGTCGCCCATTGTGGGAACTTCTCGTGGTCTGTCAAGTCCCAGTCTTCAAGTTTCAGTAACGGCACTAGTGCCAAGCACAGTCCATTGAAAACAAGTTCGTCCAGTAGCAGAGGGATTTGTAGGGGAGTCTTGCTCTCATCGATGTCCTTTGATATCTTGGTCTTAGGCTTGCACGGAGGGACATACTCCGACAGCTAAGCAATAGGGTCTGCACCTTGGACTTCAACCTCCTCCTCTTCAGATCCCGCATCCTCATCGTCCACCGAGATGTCTTCTATATCTTCCTCCTCTGGTTCTAAGTCTATGGTCTTGCCTTTCTCCTATGTAGTGGGCTTTGGTGGGTTTCTCCTTGGCGATGCATGCACCGGTATGGCAGGCTACTTTCCCTTCTTGTTCTTCATGGTCTCCTTAGTTGGGGTTTGCTTTGTTCTTGGCATTCTTGGTGATTTACGGACCTCTGCCAATATTTTGACCACTTCCGGAGCAGCTACTTCTACCTCTATTTCCATTTCCTGTGTTGGCTCCTCTACTACTTGCTTGGTATTTATAATTTTTGTGGCTTCTGACATGATTTTATGGAAGAATTTTTGTGTTTCCGTCGGCAAATTCTCAAATATTTTAGTAGCTATTAGAAGCTCGTAGTCCTCACGATTCATGTGTGCTTGAGAGCTCAACAAATCAATTCTAAAAATGCCAAGTGTTTCTTGTTGGACAGCCACTTGTAATTTATAAGGCATTTTGAATTCAAATCCAACCATTGCCCCCAAAATTGGTTCATTAATTCCGGATTGACAACAGATTTTCAAGGATCTAAGCCATAAATTTCATTTTAAATGTTGGTCACCCACTCCATTTGGCCTCACTCCTGCCATCAAATTGTGAACAGTGACTTTAACAATCACTTTTTGACCGACCTACGCAATTTCCCCATGGGTAGTGCAGCTCCCTCCGCATTGCTCCGACCCTGTGACACTTCCTTGCTTCGCACCATCTGCCAATCGTGCAGCTCCCCAACCCGGGCAGTGTATTTTATAGTCTCGCGCCTCCTTTCAACTGCCTGGAGTACTAAAATTATGCTACCTTCATCTAGTCACATGGTCGGACTGCTAGTGTATGGCTTCAAGTGACTGCCATTCACCTTTCTTGGGAAGGGTTCTCCATTCAATTTGACCAGCTGTACCGCTCCTCCGTCGGTAATTTCCTTAATGACATAGGGCCCTAACCATTGCATCCTGAATTTCCCTAGAATTTTTTCAAACTTACTGTCCCAGAACAAAAGCAGGTCATTTACCTTAAAGGTGCGCAACTTAACATGTCGATCATGCCATGCCTTTTCTCGCTTCTTTTGGACCTATTGGTGAAATCCAGCTAAAAATATCTCTTCCTCAAGCTCATCCAGATGTTCGAGCCTCTCCTATAGGGCTCTACGATCCATGATACCTGTGAGCACCATTATGCATAGACTAGGTACAATATATTCCATAGGCATTACCGCTTCAACACCATAGACAAGCCTAAAGGGGTATGTCCAGTCAACTTCTTACGTGTCGTTCGATAAGCCCATAGTACTGTAGGTATGTGTAGGTCCCAATCACTTCGCTGAGCATTTGAAACCTTGGTCAGTGTAGTTTCAAGCACTTTGTTGAACGCTTCCACCATCCCATTAGCCTACGGGTGATAAGGTGTGCTCTTATGGTGGTATACCTGAAATTCCTCTATCAGCGCACTAATCGTCTGATTTAGGAAGTGCGTACCATGATAACTCATCAAGATCTCGAGACATCCAAATTGCGTCAATACATGCTCAAAGAGGAACTTTGTAGTGGTTGCACCTGTGCAATCCTTCACAGGCTGTGCCTCCACCCAACGAGTCGAATGCTCCGTCACAGTGATAATGTACCTTGGTCCCGTCTTTCCTTAGGGCTGAATGGGTCCCACAAAATATATCAACCATTTCTCAAAGGGTTGCAACGTCATCTGTGGATTCAAAGGCATCTCATCCCTCCATGATAGCCAGCTAGTCCTTTGACACACATCACATGCCTTGCAATAGCTTTTGAGTCCTGATGGAGGGTTGGCCACCACAACCCTCCGCAGTTGCCCTTCCTGCATAATGTCCTCCTGCGGGGCCCCCATAAGCGTCCGCAAGGATGCTGCTTCTTTCAAACTCAGGTACATATCGTCGTGGTATCTCATCAGACCCTATCTTGTATAGATGCCCAGCAATTCCAGAGAAATCTATCGCGTGTACCACTAATTCCTTTTTTTGTTGGACAGTGTATCCTTCTGGAGCCGTTCCTCTCGTTAGGAAGTGTATTATATCTTCAAAATGACCATCCGCAACGCACATTGCAAATAGTTAATGTCAGGAAATCCCTCCTCCAAATTAGTGGGATCTTCCCCTATTGCAATGTGTGACAGATGGTTTGGCCCCGCGTTCAGTCATCCAGGCTTCACAATAACTTCAAAATCATATTCCTGGAACAATGAGAGCCACCTACAGATTCTCCCCCCCAACATAGGCTTATTGACTAGGTACTTCAGTGCAGAGTGATATGTATACATCTTAAAATGGCCACCCAACAAGTAGTACCTAAACTTCTGGAGTGCATACACCATGGCTAACCCTTCGCACTCGATGGTGGAATAATTCTTCTCTGCTTTGGATAATATTTGGCTTGCAAACACAATAGGATGGTCCAAGCCTTCTCCGCCAGCCTGTGTCAGTACTACTCCTAACGCTATACATGACCTGTCGACATGTACATGAAACTCCTCATTCCAATCCGGGAAGACTAGAATTGGCACGATGACCATCTTTTCTTTCGATATATCCAAGATCTTCTTACAGTCCTCCTTCCAACAAAATGTGACATCCGTCTTCAATGATTTCTCCATAGGCACATTGATCTAGGCATAGCCTTTGATAAAATTTTTGTAATATCCCGTATGTCCTAAGGTAGCGTGTAGCTGCTTCACACTCCTCAGTGCTTCCAAGTTCAGTATCACCACGATCTTCGTGGGATCTAACATCAATCCTTGTCTACAAACTACATGACCCAATAGGGTCCCAAAAGGAACACAAAACAGACACTTCTTTAGATTGAGCGTGATCTGGTATCTTCGACAGGTATCCAGCATCAGGCGCAAGCTTGCTACATGGCGTTTAACCAACCCAAACACAATCCAGTCATCAAATTATACCTCCAGTGTTGGGTTGTGTTATTCTTTCCACGACTAGCCCATATAGTGAACCAACAAGTTAGACGGGGGGCAGAGCCCCCCCTTCGTTGCGCTAATTACACAGTGGGGGTGACAGGGGGGCCAGCAGCCCCCCTGTCTAGGGGGTTTGAGGGGGGCAGGTAGCCCCCCTCTACAGGGTCTGGGGCAGTGCCCTGGGAAAAAAAAATTTGGACCCTATATTAGGTTGGGTGGACCTACCTATGTTTTTGTGCATGATTTTTGCACATGGTTTTGGATGTGATGGTTTTCGGTCCATGGTTTTAGAAATGATGGTTTTAGGTCCATGGTATTAGATGCTTCGGCATGTATAAATATGTATTGTAACATTGAAAGGAACATAATGAAAAATCAAGCTAGTAGTCCTAGTTTTGGGATCTAGGGGAAAATCTCTATGTATATGTGTTTTATGTGTTATGCTCTCGCATTGTTTATTTTCTATGTTTTAGAATTCGTATGCAGGTAATTTTTGTACGAGGTTAAAACTTTCATCCAGGAACTTATGAATAAATTCCTTGAATGCAGCAACGACTATGTGCAACAATATCGCAGGCACATTCTTCAATCCAGACAGCATTATAGTGTACTGAAAACAACCCAACTCAGTCGCGAAGGTTGCCTTGCTCCTATCCTCTAGCACGATTTTGGTCTGGTGGTACCTAGATAATCCATCAGTGAAGGAATATGCTTCCTGGCCACCTACATTGTCCAAGACTTCATCAGTGAATGGAGTCGGGAAAGGATCATGTACGCAAGTGTCATTCATCTTTCTAAGATCCACGCATATCCTTATTTCATCCTTCTACTTTTTCTCTTGTACCACCATTGGGCTTACCCAGTCAGATTCTTCCACAGGCTCAATGATGCCTGCTGTGAGCATCTTGTCTAGCTCTAAGTGAACCTTCTCCTTATCCTTCAGATTGAGATAGTAAGGTCTTTTCTTAACCAAATTTGCGTCAGGCTTTAAAGTGACCTTCATAACACCCAGGTCCCCGATTATCCCTTTCAAATCCATAAACATGGTAGGGAAAAAATCCTGGTATTCGTGGAGCAATTCCAGCGACCTTATCCACTATCACATCATCCTAGTAGTCTCCAATCTTTGCGAATTTGGGTTCTTCCTCTGTACCAATGTTTACTAGTTTCGTTTTCAATGTCGTGGTTATATCAGGGTTCTCAATCTATGGTCCTTTAACCTCGCGATGGCCCTCTATTTCTGGAATGTTAATCTTCCACAGATCCTCATCTTCTTCTTCATTAGTCACGTTATAGCGTTCCAGCGCGTGACTTAGTTGAGTAGCCCACTCAAGCTGACTCAAGTCCAAAGGATCCTATGGTATCCGAAAGATAGCTGCTTTCACTTCTTGTAGTGCCTCATCAATGCAGTCAAACCCGTCTTCAAAACTAAATATCATTATGAATCCCTCCCGTAGAATATCCCATTCACTTGTACCATGGCGGAGCTCTGTTTCTATGTACTGATTCATCGGCACAACATCCAAAATGTGACAAAACAAGTGCACCCATTCAGGTTGGGGCTTTTCTCCATAAGCCTGGGCCCATTTGGCCAAATGCATGCGCGGATCATCCTGCCCATCATACTTGTCTGTCATTCACATATTAGGCTTCCCAAATCGTATTCTCATCATCCTCCTACATTCGCGCCAATCATCAAAGCTTCCTTTATGTGTACCCCACCATCTTGCAGGCGTAGCGCACAGTTCCCAGTCCAATGCCTAGAAGCGTTGCTTTTCTGGTACCTCCCTTTCAAATGCATCAAAAAAGATATCTACCTCATTCAGGCAATCATAAGTAGGTAGATTTCTTACCTCTGAGGACACATAGTGCAGCGACTGGGTCATCATGTTGCAGTTCAGCATAGTCACTTCATGTAACTAATTCTGCTAGCGTTATAACTCTTCATCGAAGTCTGAGGTTCAAGAACTCTTGCAACCCCATATAATTTTCCCATCCATGGTGGGATTCACCCAATTTTGGTCTCACGTTGTTATCTTATAGATACAGTCCAAATCGTCATCACTCTCATAATCATGGACTGGTTCAGTATAGCGCGATCCTTCAGTAGGATCTAGGGGTACTATTACGTGCAACGATTTCTTCTCAAATATCATCTTTCACTTGTTTAGGTTGATTACCCCATTCATATCAGTAGCCCAGTCAATTCCCAAGAGCGCAAGATAGGGATTGTTGTCATCCACTTTCTCTATACTTCAAAGTCATCCAGCGCGATCGCACCTTCAATATCCACTGTCACCCCCTGCAGCCAGCCCATGGGGATGATCTTCTACTGATTTTCCATCCTTAGCTGAATCAGAGACCATTGCAGTGCGGGTCTCCCCATCCGTTCCCAAGTCTACTTCAGTAGGACGTTCGCATCTGACCCCAGGTCCAAAATCACTTGATCCATTTCATACTCTCCTATCTACGCAGTCAGTCTCATCTCTTGTCCCGTTCTTATTTTATGCTTGCCAATCTTTCTTATGATGCGCGGCTCACCCGGAGTGGTTCCAGCGCATCTATTGATGAGCTCTTGTAACCCTTTCACAACCTTACTATCGCACAGTAACTTCATACAGGTATCCAGGAAAGTTGTGAGCATAGAAGGGTCCATCTCCTAATCAGGCTTATCCTTGCTTCCTGAGGTGGAGGCCTCAGCAAAGCTCTTCTTAGTTTCCATGAAGGTTTCACGTGCGTGCTCCAAATCAAAGTCAGCCTCCTTTGTTGGAGCTTTGCGGACCCATGTATTGTCTTCTGGTTGTTTCCCCTTGTCATCTCCTATTGCAATTCCACTTCTAAATACTATATTTATGTTTGGATCCTCTTCGCGTGGCTCAGACCTCATCATCTATAGGTTCGGAGTTGACGGAGATGGTAGCATCCCTCTATCACGTATCCTAGCTATCAACATAGGACATTCTTATATTTCATGATCAAACGGAGTGAAATACTTGCACGACGAACGTGTTGGATTAGTGCAATCGTGGGCATAGTGTCCTGGTCCTCCGAAATTGTAGCACATCAACTATCCTCTACCTCTGCCAAGTCCTCCTCCACCTCGACCTCGTCTGCGCCCTTGAAATCTTGTCCGCACCATCCCTACGCTCTGGTTAGGGGGTCGTTCTGCCTAAACGCTATAGGCAAGAGTTCTATCCATCATCAATTCATAATTCTTACAATTACACTTATCATGCCCTACTGACCTACAAAAGTTGTAGAATAGTTGTTATGGTGTCTGTACAAAATTCTACATCAAATGATAGTTATCTGTGGCATGTTTTCCTACTACATGACATATAGAGAACCACAATGCAGTCCCCGCGCTTGGTCCTACTTGAGCTTTTGGCCTCAAAGGCATCGGCCCTCCTCCTGCAATATAATTCGCAAAGACCAGGAAATGGTCCTTGTCATGCCCCTGGCTCTTGCATTTTAAGCACCATACCTCCTCGTGCACCTCTGGTTAAATCGTTGTGTCCTGCTTCAAACTTTGCATCTCAAGGCACAAATTCTTCAAATGCGCATGGATCTGCTGAACCCCCAGATTTGGATCTTGCATCAGAGTTTCATGTAGTCTCATGGCAATCTCCAAGGCCTCTGCCTGAGTTGTTATCTTTTGCTGCGACAACGAAACCCTTAAGTGTGGAAACAGTGAAGCCACAAACCACTCACGATGTTGTCCATCTGTCAGATTCATGTTGGCTTTGTGGATCGTACACTTCAACCTCTAAGCTAATTCCCAAGGCATCTCACCTGGTTTCATAGTGATTTCTTTGAACCCCGCAATCGACTGCACCTTAGATTTAGGCCTACTGAACTCTCTATTCAGTGTTGTCTGGATGTCTGCCACTCCAGCATTTGGGTTATCATTAGAGTACTTGATATACCAGGTTAGTGCACGATCTTGCAGAGAACTAACCAATGTCGCCTTCTTTATGTGATCATCTATAACACCCTGAGCTTCCCATACAACTTTCACGACGAACCAGAATTGGTCTAGGTCCTCATTTCCCAAGCCTTTGAAAAAAGGTAGCTTCACTGAATTTTCCATACTGAACTGCGGTGGAGGTGGAGGTGGTACGGGTGAAGTTGCAGGTGATGGTGGTGAAGTTGGAGGTGGTGTGGGTGGAGGTGGTATTCGCGGGAATCCTTGTCTTATTAACTGAATAGCACTTCGCGGAGAAACCTTCACTATCCCTTCTTCGTCACCTCACGGAGGTGAAATCAAGGGACTATATTCAGGATCCTTTTTTCCTTCATTCCTGTAATTTTTTCTGCTTCGCGTAGTTTCGAACATCAAGGTAGCTACATAACCCATTTTTCACACAATAGCATTTTAATCCAGGTATTCAAAGATTTCACGTACTTACCTCGTGGTCCTTTGAAAAAGCACCACTCCGCCTCGCTGTAGCTGACTGAGGTTTCAACCGCGAATTCAGTCACAAATCCTCCTATGACACAATTGAGCCAATGATCGACAGCGCGAGTGATCTTGTCCTTAGATGCTTCCAATTTCTGTACTAGCTCCGGGGTCCACACAATAAGACCGTCAAGTTTCCACCTTCCTTGGTTGTCTTCTAGCTTCGTAATCCACTCGTATAGCTCAACCTGAAAGGAGCATAAAAATATTTCATGGATCTCTGTATATAGGTATCTTTCCAACCACCGTTCCTTAGTCATTTGCGGGTTTTTGTTCTCCTGTGCCACAAATTCATAGATCTTCTTATCCAACCAGTCTTTGATCTCTTTCTTAGTTGGATTCCAATGATAAAACATCACACATATCTTATGCAGATTCTGGTCCTTGCAATGGAACCATTTGTTGGCTTTTGGGGGCCTGACCCAGATTCAGCGTAAAATATCCAAACAAATCCCTACACTACTGGCCCTTTCGGCATCAACCTGCGGAGCGTGAAATGAAGTCTCACCCGAAGTAGTATGGGGGGATGCTGGAACCAAGTTTTCGCACCTTGAGATGGTTATGATGTCGGTTAATTCCCTTTATCCATGCCTTCGTGCAGGTCACTCAGCTCTAAGGCTCGCCAAAATAGCCCCTTATTCCACCCTTTAATACCTCCATGAAAGGGTATGATCAACCTTCGCGCAACCCTAACCTGCTGCTTAGGTACTTTCGCGTTGCTATGGCAGCGTACTATGTAGATTTCCCAATTAATCTAAGTGGCGTGCTTATCTTTATCATAAAATTATAGTTAACACCATGTAAATAGATATCCGTAACTGCATTTAGTTTTCCAATATAATTACATTCATTCGCTCATCATATAAGCATAATAAAGGAAACTCATACACAAGACAAAAAGGTGCATTAACAGAACAAAGACATAGAAATTGCATAATATATCTCTTTATTGATGTCTTCCAAGTGATTACAAACTCTATTCGCCCTACGCACACAGCTGCAAGGATCCGCGCACTCAGCTATGGACTTCTACCCTAGGCCTCTGCGCACTCAGCTGCAGAGCCTCTACCTATGCTAAAACCCAAGACTTATACTTCTTACTTCAAAGCTACAATTCTCTTACATGATTGATTATTCTTACTACTTAGAGCTTAGCTTTTTTTATACAATCCCATGGTTTGCGAACCATGGGTAGATCTCTTACAGCCGAATTTACTTTACAAAACTAAGAGCAGACAACCCTTTATGACTTATGACACCTCCGCGACCACAAAATGCAGAGACTTTACAATTTTATTATAAAATTTGACTCAAACATGGGCTTTTAGCCCCAAAACTGTGCTTGGGGGATCCCACTCCTAAAGCTCTTATCTACTCCATTTCTTAGATGAAGTGATATTTGATCTCAATATGCTTTGACCTGTCATGAAAATTTTGATTCTCTAAAAGCTTGACATAACTTTGATTATTAAAAAATATCAAGGTCAACTCAACCTCCTAATCAAATATCCCTACAAGTAACTTCTGAACCCACACAACTTCCTAACTTGTGGCACTAGCTACGATATACTTTTCCTCTGTTGTACTAAGTACGACTGAATTATGCTTCCTACTAAACTGTGATATCATAGTCAATCCCAAATTGAAGCAACACCCTAATGTGTTATTTTGTCTCTGCACTCTAGGCCCAATCTGAATCTGTATATCCCTACAACTTCACTTCACCACCCAAGACATATCTAAAACCATATCCAATTGTATCATGCAAGTACCTCAACACATTCTTTGTTGCAACCTAATGCATTTGCCTCGGCTCAACCATATATTGGCTTAGGTTTTTCACTACAAAGAAAATATCTAACCTAGTGTTAACCAAGTACATCAAGGATTTGATCAACTACCTATACATCATTGGATCCATCAAAAATGAATCTGAAGCAGAATCACTTAGCTTCTTCGGATTGGTCACCATAGGTGTATCCATGTATTTACAATCCATCATACCCATTCTCCTCAAAATTTGAAGTGTACTTACCTTATCCAAGGAAGATTTATTTGGTATATACCACACCTCCAAACCCAATAAATGGTGCATTGGTCCAAGTTTCTTATTCTCCTTCTTTTACTCGATGATGCGTTTCTCTGCCCCTGTGATGAAAAAATCATCAACATACCACACCATGATTAGAGGATCACCATCAAAAACCTTGTAGTAAAGGTCTGGATTTGCAACATTCTCTAGGAATCCAAAACTCATAAAATATCCATTAATCCTCAAATACCATGCCCTGGGTGCCTTCTTGAGTCCATATAAGCCTTCTTCAATCTATAAACATGCAACTCCTTCCCATGTACCTCAAATCCCCGAGGTTGTTCTATATACACTTCCTCCTAAATAACACCATTCAGGAACATGATTTTCACATCCATCTAATGTGTTTTCCAACCCATAATAGAAGTAGGAGAAACAATAATTCTAATAGAAGTGTACCTAATGACTAGAGAAAATGTCTCATCATAGTCCACTCCATCTTTCTAGGAGAACCCTCTCACCACAAACCTCACTTTGTAATTCTCATTTCTACCATCCTCTGCATGCTTGATTTTATAGATCCACTTGAAAGTCACCACTAACTTCCCCTCTGGTCTCAAAACTATCTCCCACACATCATTCATCATGATGGACCGATCCTCCTCCATCATGGCATCCTTCCAAACCTACTGGCCTGCAATGTCCTCATAACTAGAAGGCTCGGAATCAATGATGTGGCTCATAAATGCCATATAACCCAGGTACTTATTTGGTCATTTACTTTCCCTGAAAGTACCATGAGGAGTTTCATGCCCTTCTGCATCTTGCAAAGTGTCACGAAGCCATAGTGGCTTCTTCCTGGTTCTTGCAACATATTTTGGTGGGTTCACTAGTTCTATTGATTCCCCTGAAAGATGAACAACTAGAATGGAAGGACCCATACTTTCATCCTTCGAGGTCTCCTTCTCCCCATTCTTAATCTCCATGTGGGACTCTCTAGAATTCCTAAAGGCCACCTTTTCATAAAATATAACATCCCAACAAACCTAAACCTAACGTTGTCCTGGAATGTAAATCATGTATGCCTTCAAGGTCTCGTTGTATCCCACAAAAGTTCCCTTGTTCCCAAAAGGTTCTAGATTCTTCATCTTCTCCTTGGATATGTGAACATATACTGGACAACCAAATATCCTCACATGACTAACCTTTGGCTTCACTCCTATGAATTCCTCCACAAGAGTCTTATCCTATAATATTCGATGAGGAATTTGGTTCTGAACATAAATGGTCGTGTTGGTTTCCTCTACCCATAAGAACATGGGTAGATCGTAATCATGAATCATCACCTTCACCACTTCCACAATAGTTTTGTTCTTCCTTTCAACAACTAAATTTTGTTGATGATTATAACTATCCACTCCCTCCTGATTCTTTCCTCCTTGCAGAAAACATTGAAGTCCTTGGAAGTGTGCTCCCCTCCATTATATTATCTCAAAACATTTATCTTCCTTCCTGTCAAGTTCTCCACCTGAGCCTAGAACCCCTGGAACTTGCTAAAAACCTCATCTATGGTCTTAATGAAATAAATCCAAGTTTTCAAGGAGAAATCATCAATGAATATTACACAGTATAAGTATCCACCTAAAGAGGATGAAGTCATAAGTCACATACATCTACATGTACTAGATCCAAGATCCCCTTAGATCTACTATCATGGCTCATAAAAAATATCGTGGCACTCTTTCCAACTGCACAACCCCTGAAAACGCCATCATGTTCTACCTTGAGCTGTGGAAGACCTATAACCATCCTCCTCAATGCAGGTAAGTCCTTATAATGTAGACGATCAAATATTTTATGCCACAATGCAAATAATATCATATTTTCATGTACCAATTCCTGGGCTAGTCACCCTATCAATCTGTATAGACCTTCCTCTCAAACACAAACTACTTTTTCTAAGTTCATGCTTGAACCCTTAGGCCACATAAGAACCTGACCATCCATAAATGAAACTTGATAACCTTTATCTCTTAGTGCTAAGATAGAGAATAGAGTATTCTTAAATCTCAGTATATGATCTAAATTGGATCATTATATTGTTTGTCATCCATCTCAATGCATTTGGAGTGGAAAAAGTGGAGGAATCAGCTCACAGGACCGTTTTTACTAGCAGGACTCAGTTTGGCAAAACGAGGTCTGAAATCTTCTGAGAGCATTTTGAGGCATCAAAATACATTTTTAGGGGTAAAAAATTTCTGCTAAAGCATAGCACCTTTTCATTCTATTCTACACACATATAGCTTTCCAATGATGTAAGAATCGCATCATTTGGAGTCTGTATACAAAGGTTATGCCACTCAGAATTTGACCTTCATGTTTTCACCCCTATAGTTTAGGAGGATGCCGAATCAGCCCCATTATTCATGGAAAAGTTTCTAGCCACGTGTTTTTGATGTAAAACACTCTAGAAGAGTCTACTTTGTAACTCTAGTTAAGAGTTGATGTAGCCAAAATTAACCACTACTAGGCTATAGGCTTGTGTTATAATCGGGCCACTAGGAGGAAGAGGCATTCCATTCTTTCAAGAGAATTTTGTTCCATAGTTGAGAAAAGATAGCCATGATAGATAGCAAATAGAGCACATAGAGAGGATTTGTGCACTATAGCATCCCATGGGCCACAAACATTACTTCTTTGTATTTGCCACCATATTTCCAGACCGAGAAAGAGAGCGAAGTGTCCTCACCTTCCAACTGGGTTTTCTCCTTAAAGGGTTTCCCAAAGAGAATATATTATGTAGTATGTGTGTGTGAGCTTATTTTCTCATTCTCTACTTTTCTTCTTGATTTATCTTTACATGCATGCACACAGATCTAGAAATTAAATAAAACTGTAACAGTGTATAATCTCATATTTTTAATATAATATTATCAAGTCTGTTGTGACGAACTGTCCAGTGGAATATCCATGGAATTATGGATCAGTACATATAAAACATCTCCCATGTGTATTGAATCTCCAGACTCTAGTTGAAACAAAGTTGACCCAACTCCTTTCACTTTACACTTGGCATTATCTCCAAGTTCCACCTGCAATGTTGAATCTCTCTCTGTCAAATTAGTGCGAATGTCTTGTAAACCAGTAATGTTCCTATAATCACTAATATAGACTAATAAAACATCACTACTATTGGTAATAGTGCCTAAAAGAGCAGAAATAAAAACTTTCTCCTCATCTCCCTCTAGATCTAGAATAGCTTCCTTCTGAAACTTGTCTTCTATTTTGAGACTTGGGACCATTTGGCAATAGATACGAAAATATAATCAAGTTGTTGAACACTTTGTCTCTTAGATTGAATTTAGTGGTTACTCTTTCAACAAAGCTCTAATACCATTTTGAATTTTCTATAAGATGTACAGTAGAAACCATATTTCTAATCTGATAATTAATACCTAATGATATTTAACAATTTATCTCATGTCATTGATATCATTGAGAAATTATAAATGGAAAATATCAATAGTAAATGCAGTGAAAATAATAATATCATAAAGAGACAACCATCCACAATAGAGATAACATTTTTTCCTTGGGAAACCAAACCTTGGGATAAAATCCAACAACTTTTCTTCTAGGAGAAATTATTCTTCAACACGCTTTACAAATCCAAATTTTCTAGAAATTTGTGCCAATATCTGAATCCAATTACCCATCAAACCTAGTCAATTTCCAGCAAGTCAACATTGGTCAAACTAGCCAAAAATCCAAAAGTCAACATTGATCAAAAATTCAAATTTTGGCTTGCAATCAAGCTTGGTCCTGTGGTCAAATCTGTACTTTGGTCAATAGTAAAACTTAGTCAAATGTTAGTCAATTTGACATTTGTCTATTCACACATGTGACTGCTCTAGAAGAGAGAGGATATGATGGTGAATGATCAAGGTGAAGTGTCACATCAAGTATATATACAAGTCGAATGGGTTTAATTTTAGCCAAGGGACACACCCTTTCATGATGGGGCCAACTTGTCCTTTTTGAGCCTACATGATAACCAAAAAAAAATATTTTAATTTTCACAATTCTTCTAGGTCAACTTAGGTGATCTCTTAGTATGCAGGAATACCTCTCGATGCTACACAAAAATCAACATTCCTAAGATGAGAGGGTATCCATTTAACCTGATCTTGGGTTGGAGGACAAGGAAATCATGGGATACTCCTATGAATCAATAGAGACCATAACATCTTCAATGGTACCTTCAGTTACTATTGTGGATCTATCAACAAGTTGTAGCACGGTGGTGGTATTCCTTGGAGATTCTTGAAGATTGAGTTTGAGCATAGTCTCCTTATTCATGACATTTATTGTAGCTCCCAAGTCAATGAGAGTGTTACCAACTACAATATCATTGATTTAGACATCTACTATTGGGCTCCCACGATCTATGTACTTGGGGATGATGACTCTTCCAATCATAAGATTATATAGTTTCCCTATGACATTAGTAGTAGGGGCATATCTTTTCCTCCTCCCTGACCCTCTAATACATTCCTCTTTAATGAACTTACTATAGATAGGAACATCCTTTATGGCTTAAAGGAGAGGGATCTTGACACACAAATTCTTCAATTCTCCTAGATGTTCATGTTCTTTTACGATGTGTTATTTTTTGGTGGTCAACCTTTCAGATAGGGAGGATTTATTTGGGTGACTTGAGGTATGGGATATTCCTTATATTTTTATGAATTTTCTATTGGATAAGGTGGGTAAGCATCTAGAAGGACCTTCCTAAACCTAATATTGATCTCTTCAATTTTTACAACATAAGTTGGAGAGGTGGATTCTGCACTATAGACTAGGGTAGCCTGCTTATTGTTGGGATTTCGGTTTGGTTGGGCAGACATCTGCGAATTTTTTGGAGGATTATTTTGGGATACTTGTTTTTTAGGAGGAGGAGGCATCAAGGAAGGTGGCTGGGCTTCCTGAGGCCTCCATTTGGGAGATGGACTACCCCACTGAGGAGGTTGATTTGGATATGGATGGAAAGGAGGAATACCATTTTAGTGAGAATAAGGCCATGGAGTGGGAATAGACCAAGGTGAAGATTTAGGAGGACACCAAGGTTGATAATGTGCATTATAATTTGTATTGAAATGAGTGGGGTAGTTCATATCCAGTTGAAACTTCCTGGGGGATTGTGGCCTTTCTTAATTAATAAAACATAGCTACTCCATACTCCCTTCTGATCCCTTGTATATAAATTTCAAACCTGGAAAAAATGGAAATTTGTAAGTAGAGTAATTTTCTTCACATACAAAACATATTTCTATGACATCTAAAGGAAACTAATTCCTAGGATTTCTTTTAGTGTTTTTAGGGAAAAATATAGCTAATTCCCAAGTTTCTTCTTATTCTTGTTTCCTCTTATTCTTGTTTCCTCTTCATATGTAGAGTGTCCATTTTCATAAAAAAAGTTGTGTGAGATCTTGATCTTCATGTCCTATAGCATACCTCCTATTTAATTTTTAGTAATCAAGAAGGAGGAAGAGGGACTTACAAAACTTATGTTTTCTCTGCCTCTTTTTCTAGCATCCCTTGAGTGATTTTTTAATACCATTTTGATATCATCATATATGAGTTGATATATGTCTCCATTGGCTAGTAAGTTGAGTGTTTCCATCGTTTCTTTTTTTACTCTTATTAGTAGGAATAACTTCAAGGAATTTGGATTTAGAGTGTGGTTTTGTTCCCTTCTATAACGCAAGTAAATTATTCCTCAAAATACTCCATAGATTCATCTACTCCTTGAGTCATTCTTAATATCTCATCTCTGGTATATCTTTCTCTACAATAATCCCAGTACTTCTTGTTGAAATCTTATTGCATTTTCTCCCATGAGGCGATTTTTACCACTTCTAGGCTCATGAACCATCAAAGGGTTGCATCCTTAAGAGTGGAAGGGGACAATTTGAGCTTCTACTCATCAATTGTGTAGTCATAAGTCTATCATACTACAAAAAAATAAAAAGTAAAAGTGTTAGGATTTTTAGTAGTCAAATAATAGAACTATGGGAGAACATATGGATTGATGTTTTTCATTTTGGTCTCTCCATTTTTTTCTCTAATAGGGAATGTGAAAACTTTGGGTTGTCTATTTTGAACTGTGGTATTGGTGGGTTGTGAAGGTATTTCTCCTTCTGCAAGCTCCTCAGAGATCTTCACTTCCTCACCAAAAAAGGCCTCAATATTTCCTGTGGATAGGGTAGGAGGCTTGTACTCAGCCAAAAAGGTTGGTTGCTAGTGGGGGTTTTTGGTATGAATTTTCCTGTTTTATTCCTAACTCTTTGACGCATAAAATAAGGAAATATATTTTCTTGTTTGTGAATTTTTTTGGAAATGAAAACACTAATGTTTTTTTGCCTATTTTTGTAAACTTTTTTAGAAATGAAAATGCTAATGCAATTTTTTTCTTTTGGCAGGAATTGAAATGAGAGAAATAATAGATCAACCATAGAAAAACATAGTACATACTTTGAAACCTTCGCGACAATGGTGCTAAAAATTTATGGTCGCCTATGTTGCAGCAACAATGATGCAACTCCCAAGGCTCTTAGCTTTAATTTTCAAACCGAGGTTTGTAAAAAATTAAGAAGGGTTGGCACTATATGTGGAGAAATCACTATCTCTTTCTTTTTCTAACTTATATATGAGTGGAACTGTTGAGATAAGAGTTGGTTACACAAAGACCATTCAAATTGTCCTATGCTACAGGCAAAACTTCAAATTGTATGGAATGAAAGACAATAAGAAAACCTATGCTTATTGCAACGAAGGAAGGAAAACCATCTTAACTATAATGAAATGAAATCATATATATTCTATTATGAAAAGAAGGAAAACACAAAAATGAAGTAAAAGCTTGCAAACAATAAACCCTAATTTTGCAAGAAAAATGCAATTTTTACAACAAACTAGGTCAAAGCATATACTTGGTCTCTTTGCTTCTAAATTCCATCTTCAAGGTTATAGTGACATTGTAACACATCAAAGAAGGTGAATCATGACTTGAATGCAAATTTAGGAAAGTTTTAGGACCAAATTGTAAATTGCTACAAGGGTCTTTGTTTTACTACAAGAGACAATCTAGTGAGCAGAAAAAGATGCTAAAGGAAAGGTTGAGAAGAAAAAAAAAACTAAGGGAGGGATAAGAAATGCTAAGGCACACTTTTCCAATTCATTACATCAGTGTTGGTAGGGCTTCTTTAGCAATACATGTGGTTGTAGGGTTTCATGTAGCTACAAAATAGGAGGTTGTGCAGACACAGTGAAACAGTAATGATAGAGAAAATAAGCAACAACTACTAAAGTGAATTGAATTGCATCAACAATGATACTACTACAAAAATATAACCACTACCAATGTTATCATCTAAATGCTCAGAAGATTTGCAAAGAAAGACTATTTGTAAATCATCTAACTAATCATTCATAAAAGAAATATTTAGAAATAAAATAAAAAAATGAATAAATGCATAAATAATAGTGATATAGAAGGGGTCTTGAGCACCTATGTTGGGCCTTAACCCAAGGAATCTTAGATCCTAGAAAGACAAGCAAACTAGGAACTGAAACCAAAGATGAATTTCATCAATTGAATAATTCCTTTGTACATGATAAAAAGTTGCAGAACTTGAAAACTAGACTTCCTAATGCTCTACATTGTTATTCTCTTGCTTCTATTGGCTGCCTAATGAGCTACTCAGACCCTCTATTTATACAAAATGAATGAGGGGAAACCTCGTTGAAATGAGGACTAGTTTCCCTCCAAAACTCATATACAAATGGATCATGCCCCTTGGGTGGCCTCACAACAACCAGAGGGAGTATTTATTGTCCCAATATAGCTAAGCTTCAACCTTCTATAGCAGGGGGAAGTCCCCATGAATCTAGCTAACTAGATATCTTCGTAATCTATGAAACATTTTTCTTAATATCTTGCACAATAATCATGTTAGGAACATAAAGCATGATAAATCTCTTTAACCTTCCTAAGAACTCATGTAAACTAAAAAAGTGTTATTAAGTGCAAAAAGTAAGGTCTAATGCAACCTTTATGTTCCTAGGAAAGGTTAGATGGGCCTAACATTTGACCTAATTGGGAGGCCCATTAATAAGTAAATCAACAATATCAACTAGGTCACCTCCCTCTTTCTGAGATAATATTAAAGAAAGAGTAACATCAAGGGAAACTCCTTCTTTTTAAGATTCTAACGACCATGTCACTTGTACTCATCACTACTCCCATTAGTGTTGGAATCAATCACTAATTCCACCACCATAAGTTTTGAACACATCTCCAAATTTATCTTACACATCCTTCTTAAATACCATTTTTTTCTTTGTTCTCTTGGGTAAATCTAAATCTTAATAGTCCTTTGTCTTATTAGGTTTTTTCCCAAACCCTATCTGTAACAACCCTAGTGAAAAATGCATGTAATAAAAGTTAATAAAAGAAAAAAACACCACAGTTAAGGGACACTTATTCCAAGCTAAATATTGGGCAAGATATCCTGGTGGGAATCACTAGATGTGTGTTTTTGCTAAGGAAAATTGGAAAAGGCTAAGGCAAAGGCATTAAAAGGAAAAAAGGCATTTTTGGCACATTTATTTATGAAAACAAAGGAAATTAGGAGAAAAGGAAGGTAAAAGGTCACAGGTTGCATGTGAGGAGGAAATTGAAGAAAAATAATGGAAAATGAAGAAATTAGAGGCCTCATGCATAAAAGGGATTTTGAGGATCAGTTCATGGCTTTTGTCAAGTTCAATTTTGGATCTCTCTCATTATTCTCTCTCTCTCACTCTCTTGGTCACTTAGATTTTTCTTGGAGCACTCTAGTTTGGAGCAAGGAAAGGAAAGGAAAAACAAGCTAGGATCAAGGAAAGGAAAGCAAGACTCAAGCAGCTTCAGCAGGAATACTTGCAGGTAACATTTCCATGTGTGATTTCCTAGCTGGTTTGTACATGAATGACTTTGCATGTTGGTGTATGGTTCTCTTGCTCTTGGTGGCATGGTCTTGTCGGGTTATGATAGTGGTTTTCCGCCTAGCCTAGCCACTTTTCTGGATTCCATGGTATGTTGGGATGTTTATTTTAGTTTTGGAACTTTGGAATTGCCGGATGGATTTCAGAAGAGGTGGTATCAAGGTTTCTTCCCAAAGGTCTAGGAATCCCTTGCCTATTTTTGGCAGTATACATGGTAAATCCTAAGGGAGAAGTCTCAGTTTAGGGCCTATTGATCCGAGTTTGGATTGCGATAAATCCCGAGAGACAAAGAGATGGAAAATTCCTCAAGGATAGTGATGGATTTTAGATGGCATTCCAAATTCTATTCGGTTGTGATTAGAGCACTGGTTTTGGTGTAATCATGGTTGGATGGGGGTGGAGGGGGTTTAACCTTTGGATTCCCTTGGTTGTTCTTGGATTGGTTGTTCTATGATATCTCACATGCATGCTTGGAATATGGCATGGGGGTGACTAGCTGAAAGAGATATTTGGTTCAACCATGTCTATGGTCAGGTGGTATGAGGAAGTCCTGAACCTAGTCGGATCTCTCTATGATTAATAAAAGATAAGTTCTCTTACTTTTTCACTGATTTATATGTGGATTTAATGGTTTTCATATCTTTGATATTTATATATATTGTTTTATGTTGGTTACAAGCATGGTTGAATGACTGTTTCATGTCATGGTCATTTCATATATTTACTTGTAACTGTTAAATGGATGGATGTAATACCTAATTAATGAAGTAGTAGTTCAATGGAGAAGGAGGTAATCCTTATGGTTATGTTTCATAAGTTGTTTCACTCATTTACTCTTTGTCTTGTATCCTAGACCTGTAGGTTGCATTGATGCCAAGTGTTTGACCAAATGTCAATCCTGGTTAGGGATGCTCAGACCTAGTCCTAAGGGTGATTTTTTTATTGATCAACATGGTTATCATGTTTTTAATGATTCTGAAAGTTACAACAAGTTCTTGGCAGAGTCCAGGATTCTGGGCTAGAAAAGTAGCTCAAATCTCGAGGTCTCTGGCACAGAACTGGAAATTCTAGACCACAGTCGCTGGCAACCAAGCCTATGAGAGTGACTTTAGGTTGTTGGTCACTCCCTTTCCCATAACATGAGAGCGACTGAATCCTAAGAGCTGCAGAATAGTAGTGGGACCCAGGGACAAGCTGTCTGAGTCGTTGACTTGTCTCCTGAGGGTTGTTTTCATGATGTTGGATGACTTTATGTGATGTTCCGCTAATTCCACTTCCTTAAGGTGACATAGGAGGTCAAATTGGATCATAGTAGCCTCTCTTTTCATGTTTACCCCGGTTGGCATCATTACTTTGGGTAGACCAAGGAGGGGGTGTTATAGATTGGTATAAGAGCTAGGTTACGCTCTCTTTGGGTCATATTTGGTGTTACAGATATGGGTGAATGTTTTGGTCATGTATGCATGTCAGTTGCGTGTGTGGCTCTTACACTGACATTCCATGTGCTTATTGCACTGCATCATATTGACATATTGATCATGGTAGAAGTAAGGTTATCATGAGTAACTTGATGTCGATTTTATGGAAAGCATCATCATGAGTAGATGACTAGTTATACAATTATATGAGCTTCATTACTTTCTTGTGTGTTGGGTTGCATTCTTGGTTATTTGATTACAGGCATAAGTTTTGTAGGTTGATTACAAGAATTGATCGCTTGCTCGACTACATGCGGTTATGTGTATGTGTAGTTGATTACGCATTGCTTATGCAGGTGGATAGTTGCATGAGGCAATGTGTCTACGAGAGTAATTGTTTTTTTCATGCATGAGTTCATAGAATGCATTGTTGATATGGCCTTGCATTGATGATCGGATCCTAGTTAGTATGATGGTTATGTGTTGATGCACTTATTGGTATATGTCTATATATTATTATGGTTATGTTGTACATGCATCACGTTGATTTGATGATCTTTCAGACAAGGTATCCTACCCAAGTATGCTAAGGTACATTGATTTATGGTGATTTGGTTTAGCTGATGTTGGCTTGGTGGGTCCTGACCCAGGTTCAAAGTTAGTTGTGCCAAACAAATCCCTACACTACTGGGCCTTTCGGCATCAATCCACGGAGCGCAGACTGAAGTCTCACATGAAACAGTATGGGGGGATGCTGGAACCAAGTTTCTGCACCTAGATATCAGCGTGATGTCATGTTATGCCCTAAATCCACCTTTGCGTAGATCAATAAGCCCTTGCAACTTATCGATGGAACTCCCTTCGATCAGCCTCTAAACCTCCATGAAGGTCTACGACTATCTTTCGCGGACCTTGAATAGGCTAATCAGCTACTTACACGCATCAAAGATTACTCTTAACCCAAAATTTACTCATATTAGCATAAGTATTCGATAACTTTAACATACAACAAGATAATCTTCACATAAATAGTTAACATTAATTGTGTGCATATAACAATATGAGTCACATCAATACATCATTATTTCATAAACCCATCACAACATAAAGCGCATTCATATAAAATGAAGTAAAGAGATAAACATGGGTATTTTTGCAACAATCTTCTTTATTAATATTCAGTTCAGCTTATAGACTCAAACTTCCCTACGCACTCAGCTGCAGCGATCCACGCACTCAGCTACGAATTCTACTCTAGGCCTCTGCGTGCACAGTTATAGAACATTTCTTCCTACTCTTCTTTGCTAACTCTCTAGAATTCTCCAATAGACCAAACTTCATTCCTTTCTTACCTCAAACATCCTAAGACACACCTATTTATACAATCCCATGGTCCGCGGACCATGGGTAGATCCTAAAAAATATCACTCAACTTACATAAAGAAGGGTAAAACCATTTATGATTCTTTAACTAGCTACGTGCTCCATGACCACAATTTGTGGATACTTTACATATTTATACAACAAAACTTGAGCTTTTGCCCCAAAATTGACCCTAGGGGACCCCATCCCAACAAGCCCCCAACACAAAGATCGTGACTCACCCTCGAGTCACTCGGCTAGTGTGGAGATCTTACTGCGAAGATCCCCCAGCTCCACTTGTTCAACGGCTACCTTAGACGTGCTCTGCGTGGCTACTTGCTTGATCTATTCCACCAGCTGCTCTGTGGTTGGTCCTACACTGTCCTGCTTGATTTTCTTTTGCATACTCTACAACTTCGCTAATTTCTCCTGAATATTGGCGAAGACGATGTAGGCTTCATCCAACCAGGGCCCCAATCTGGCCTTAAGAATGACCTCTTTCTTCTACGCTGCTTCCACCTGTGTAAGTAGCTGCTTCGCCTCCTACAGCTTGGCAAGGCATTGTGTTGTAGCAATGGTGCACGTCGTCGCCCTCACTTCATCATATTGCTACTGGAGCTCGCAGACTTCTGTATTTAAGACCTGCAGGGTGGGATCTTCCTGCAGGGCCATGACTACCTCCATAGCCTGCTCAAACAACGTAGTGCAGTCCACCACCGCAACATCCACCATCGCAACTCCATCTTTCAGAGTGGCTTTGCGTTGTTTCCTTACCTCTCGTGGGGTTGAAGGCTGCGACTTGAGCTCCAGTTCTATTATCTTCATGTTTGGCTCAAACTGGACTCTAGTTGCCTCTGTCTTGGCGTCATGCATGCCTATAGCAAGTTTTCTGATCTTTGCCTCTAATGGTGCATCCTCTGGGATATGCAATTCTGTTAACGTTTTACATGCTTCTGCCACTACATCCGCGAGTTGGGAGCTCTGCACCTGAATTTTCTCCTTGGCCTGCAACACCTCCAACTTCTCAGTGAACATCTGCTCATTGTTTACTCTATATTCACTTATGATACTGAGCGTGCGCTGCTCCCGAGCTCTCAACTCTATTGTCACACCTGCTTGCAGCATGTGAAGGTACTCATTGGGGAGTGTGTCCAAGTTGACGCCGATGTTCTTTAAAGAACTTATGATGACCTTGTCATGGCTGCCTCCATGCTCAAGGATCCATCTGGCAACATGACTGCCCAGAGATCTAGTGATTGAAGCATCTCTACTGCCTGAGTGGTCCCCGATGCCAAACTCATTGATGCAGCGCTGATCTACCCTGCGCTTAGCTGGATTCTACTTGTATGAATTTGCAACTTGCGTAGATCCTTCTAGATGGTACTTAGCGCCTACTGGTGTTGATGTTCGAACTGCTGGAACAGTCCTATCATTGTATCATGCACCTTGTCACCTATTTCGTCTAGGTCATCGTCTGTCAAAGTAATCGGATCCACCAACGACTTTGTCACTTTTGATTTCTTCTACGGCCATTCCTTTCCTTGTTCCCTGTACCTTTTGATATGGAAGGGAGTGCTCTGTGCCTCCTAACCACTATCGCCCTACTCTGACTGCTCCTCCTCCTCTATTTGGGGTGAAGGAGACATACCACTACGCTCTTCTTGTTTGACCTACTGCTTTGCGGCGCGCTCCACTTCCACCCAGGCCTTCTCCTCGACCTCTTTTCTCTACTTCTCATCCAGCTGTTGGACCTTCTACTTTACTGCTTCCTTCTTCTTCTTTTATGTAAATTTGATGGTGTCCGCAGCCAGATCGGATGGAGTATACGAATCTGTCGGTCAGCTCTTGATGACCTCCTGAATAGCATCTTCTGTAGTGAGGTAAGGTAGTTCAAACCATTTTTGTTGCGGATCCTTCCGCACCCAGATGTATACGTAGTGGAAGTCAGCTTTAAACTCCGCATACTCTCAAATCTGCTCAAACACGATTGGTGACAACCATGGCTTCTAGTTGATGACCATGTAAATTCTCACTTCCATCAGCACCCAGAAGACTTTGGCCTTTGTGACGCGTGCGGTGTCCTTTGTTGCCCAAAGGGATTCAAACTATGTAGCCTTAGGCAAATCCTTATCCATGGGAGGAAATTGACTATCCTCCAGCAGATTCTAAGCGATGAGCACAATGGAGAGCAACAACCATGAATAATGGAATGTTTTACTCTCATCCTACGCCTCTCGACAGTTCGCAAGGAACTCGCTACGAAGGTAGCACGACCAATTGAACTACACACCCTTTGCGCACTGTGAAGCTAGTGAAATAAATGGCACCGAAACCTCGTCCGCATGGCATTTTCTCATGATTTTGCCAGCAAGGATCTGCGCAAAAATTTTAATCGTGGGGTCTATGATTGAGGTAATAGAGTACCCACATGGCTTCTTCACGAGCTTGAACTTATCCTTCATTTTCTCAAGGAGGTCGTGCTCGCTCATCTTTCCACCAAACTCCTTGGTTGGATTCAACCCTGAGTGTGGCAACAACATGATCTGATGGATCAACATATCAGTGATAGGGATCGGCGTCCTTAAGCACAAATAGTCATCATGCACCAAGGTCAAAATTTTTTTGATAACTATCAGTTTGATGTTGGAGCGGTGGTAGTGGGGTACCCACAACAGTTTCAGGAACCCAGACTAATTCACTTCGCGAATCCACTCCACAGGCTACAACACGGTGACACCTGATTCCCTGTAAAAGACCATCTTCATGCATTTTTATGTTGCCAAGTGGGGGAACCTCTCGTGGTCTACTAAATCCCAGTCCTCTAGTTTGAGATGGGAATCTGTGTCAGGCACAGTCCTTCAAAAGTGATGTTCTCCAGTAACAGGGGTGTATTGAGGAGGAATTTTCCTGCATCTGGGTCCTTAGGGACCTTCGCTTTTCCCTTGCGCAAAGGGATATAATCTGGAAAATTGGATATAGTATCCACCCCCTCAGTGTTTATGTCCTTTGTGCCCTCTTTGGCCTCCAAATCCACCACTTTCCCCTTATCCTTAGCACTCAGTTTTTATTTCTTGTGGGCATGGGTAGCAGCATGCTTCCTCAGTGACTCGCGCATTGGCATGGGCTTTTTCTGCTTGTATTTCTTGGGTTTGGGGACTTCTCTTACTGGTGTAGGCTTCAGCCTAGGTGACCTCGGTGTCGTAGGCACAACACCTGGATCCTCCCTACTCATTACCTCTGGAGAAACTCCCTCAAAGGTGACAGCTCCTATAGTACTAACAGTCTCTCCTGGTCTGGACATCATGCTGAGAATAAACTGCTGGATATCCTCGGGTAGCTTATCAAATACAGAACTAGTGACTAAATCAGCGAAAACCCGAGGATTCATAAACAATTGACAACTCAACACAGAAATTCTAAGTATGCAAAGCGTTTTTCACCTGATGGACATGTGTAATTTATAGGCAAATTTTAATTCAAATTCGACCATTCCCCCCAAAATCCGTCCATAAATTTTGAATTGGCGGAAAATTTCCAAAGATTTCACTCTTAAATTCAGCCTTAAATGTCAGCCCCCGCTCCTCTTAACCATCTCCTCACTGTCAAATCATGAAAAATGACTGTAACAGTCACTTTCTTGTTGTGTTACACGGTCTCTCCACCTATAGCATAGCTCCCTTCGCGCTTCTTATGGTACTGTGACATCATCCTTTTTTGCGCAACCCCCCTATCGCATAGCTCTACAAACCGGGCAATGTAGTTTATAGTCATGCACTCCCTTGCATCTACGTGGAACGCTAAGACTATGCTACCATCATGTAGTCATTGGACTGATCCCCAGTGTATGGTTTCAATCAGATTCCATTTACCCTTCCCAGAAATGGGTCTCCATTCAACTTCGCGAGCTAAACTGCTCCACCCTATGTAATCTCTTTAATAACATATGGCCCCAGCAAATGCATCTGAAATTTTCCTAGAAACTTATCAAACATACTATCATATAATAAAAAAAAATCATTTACCTTGAAGGTTTGCAGTTTGATGTGCTGATCATGCCAAGATTTTTCACGTTCCTTTTGAACCTACTGATGGAATCTAGCCAAAAATCTATCTTCCTCGAGCTCCATTAGCTACGTGATCCTTTCTTCTAAGGCTCCGTGATCTTCCATTCTTGTGAAAGCCGTGATGCATAAACTAGGCATGATATACTCCATAGGCATGACAACTTCCACACCATAGAACAACCTAAAATCTTTCTGACCAATAAGATTTTTACAAGTGGTTTGGTAAGCCCATAACACTGTCGGTATGCACACATCCCAATCATTCTGCTACGCGTTGTAAACCTTCTTCAGTGCATTCTCCAATATCTTATTAAAAGCCTCAACCATTCCATTGGCCTAAGGATGATATGGCATACTCTTCTGATGGTAAACCTGGAACTCATTTGTCAACGCACTGATCGTTTCATTAAGAAAATGCGTACCGTGATCACTCATCAGTACCTTTGGGCAACCAAACTTGGTCAACACATATTCGAATAGAAATTTTGCTATTGTTGACCCTGTATAGTATTTCATAGGCTGTGCCTCCACCCATCTGGTCAAATACTCAGTCATGGTGATGATATACCGCACACTTGTTTTCTTTCCTAGAGGCTGAATTGGTCCTACAAAATCAATTGCCCATTTCTCAAATGGCTGCAATGACACCTGTGGATTCAAAGGAAGCTCATCCCTCTGTGATGGCTTTCCCATTCTCTGACATGCATCGCATGCCCTACAATAGGCTTTAGAATCCTTATGTAGCATCAACCACCACAACCCAGTGCGAAAAATCTTCTGTGTTGTTGCTTTTCCTGCATAATGCCCTCCCACAGCTCCTCCATGAGCTTCAGCAAGGATACTGTTTCGTTCAAAATCAGCCACATAACGTCGAAGTATCTCATCCGATCTCATCTTATACAAATTGCCTACGATCACAGAGAAATCTTCTGCGTGCACCACCAATTCTTTCTTCTGCTGACTGGTGTATCCTTCTGGATTCGTTCCTGTGGTCAAGAAATGGATAATATCTGTAAATTGATTATCCGCTACGCGCACTACGAAGAGTTGCACATCAGGTAGCCCTTCCTCCAAATTAGTAGGCTCCTCTCCTATTTCAATGCATGATAGATCGTCTGGCCCTACGTTCAATTGCCTTGGCTTCACAATTACGTCGAAATCATGTTCTTGAAACAACAACAACCATTTGCATATTTCTCCCCCAACACAGGATTATTAACTAGATATTTTAATGCAGAATGGTCTGTGTACATATTGAAATGTCCGCCTAGCACGTAATTCCTAAACTTCTGGAGCGTGTACACCATAGCCAAGCCTTCACGCTCTGTCTTCGAATAATTTTTTTTAGCCTTAGACAACTTCCTCCTCACAAACGCTATAGGATGATCCAGTTCTCCTTTGCCAACCTATTTCAGCGTTGCTCCTAGTGCAATACATGAGGCATCCACATGCACATGAAATTCCTTCTTCCAATCTGGGAAGACTAGGATCGACGCAGTGACCATATTCTCCTTCAGTGCATCTAGGTTGCACTGATATTATTCATCCCAACAGAATGTAGCATCCTTCTTGAGTAGCTTTTCCATAGGCGCGGTAATTTAATCATAACTTTTGATGAACTTCCGATAGTACCCAGTGTGGCCTAGTGTTGCGCGCAGCTGTTTAACACTTCTTGGTGCCTCCAAATTAATTATTACCGTGATATTAGAAGGTTCCACCATAATTCCTTGCCTACATACCACATGACCTAGCAAGATTCTGAAAGGGACATAGAACAAGAATTTCTTCAGGTTTAGCACAATCCGATACCTTCAGCATGTATCCAACATCAGGTGCAAACCGGCTACATGGTGCTTTACTATCCCAAACACTGTCCAATCATCAAAATATACCTCCAGGAACTTGTGAATGAATTCTTTGAATGTCGTGATGACTACATGCAAGAAGATCAACAACCATTCTTAAGTCCAAAAGGCATCACTATATATAGGAAACATCCCCACTCTGTCACGAAGGTGGTCTTACTCCTGTATTAGGGCGCGATCTTAATCTGATGGTATACAGAGAACCCATCAGTGAATGAGTATGCCTCCTTCCCACCAACATTATCTAGTACTTCATCTATGAACAGAGTTGGAAAAGGATCATGAACGCAAGCATCGTTAAGCTTCCTGAGATCTATGCAAATCCTTATTTCATCCTTTTGCTTCTTTTCTTGAATGACTATTGGACTCACCCAATAATATTCCTCCACCGGTTCAATAATACCTGCTGCAAGCATCTTGTCCAACTCCAAGCAGACCTTTTCCTTGTATTTGGGATTAAGGCAATATGGCCTTTGCTTAACGAACTTCACGTCCGATTTCAAAGTTATTTTCATCACTCCCAAATCCCCTATGATACCTTTCAGGTCTGAAAATTTGGTAGGGAACAAATCCTGATATTCATGGAGCAACTCAGTGACTTTATCTACTATAGCATCATCCCCGAAATCCCCATTCTTTGCAAATTTCGGCTCGGCCTCTGTGCCAATGTTCACTTGTCTAGTCTTCAATGGTGCGGTGATGTATGGATTCTCTATCTGTAGTGCCTTAACTTCGCGGTGGCCTTTTTCCTCTGGGATGTTAATATTCCTTGGATCCTCATCATCTTCTTTAGCAGTCATATTATAGCACTCTAGCGCATGGCGCAGCTGGGTGCTCCAATCTGGTTGAATCAATTCTAAAGGATCCTACGGTATTCTGAAGATTTTTGCCTTAACCTCCTGCAGCGCTTCATCGATGCTTTCAAACCCATCCTCAAAGCTAAAGGTCATCAAAAATCCTTCTCTTAAGATGTCCCACTCCATAGTACCATGGCAAAGCTTTGTTTCTAGGTACCAATTCATAGGAATGATGTCCAAAGTGTGACATAAAATATGCACCCACTCTGGCTACGACTCCATTCCATAAACCTTAGTCCATTTTGCTAAATGATCACACGGATCATCACTTCCATCATATTTTTTAGTTAGCTGAACTTTCAGGTGACCAAACCGCAATCACATCATTCTTATGTACTCATTTCATTCATCAAAATTTTATTTATGTGTACCCCACCACCGTGCAGGCATAGCGTACAGTGCCAAATCCAGCGCTTGGAAGCGATGCTTCTCCGGAACTTCCCTTTCAAATGCATCCAAAAATTTATCTACATCAGTAAAACCATCATAATAAGGTAAATTTCTTACCTTTGATGACACATAGTGCATCGATTTTGTCATCATATTATAGTGCAGCGTAGATACTTCGTGCAACCTATTCTACCAGTGCTCCAATTCTTCGTCTGAATCTAAGGTACACGAATTTTCACGGTCCCATGCGATTCATCCATCAGCTGTTGGATTAACCCAATCCTGGTCCCGTGCTCTTATTTTATAGATCTAGTCCAAATCATCATCACCTTCCTTATAGTCACGGACTAGTTCAGTATAGGGCGGTCCTTCCTATAGGGTCTAATGGTACTACTACATAGAGCGATTTCCTTTCAAACGACATTGTCCGCTTCTTCAAATTGATTACCCCATTCATGTTGATAGCCCAATCAATTCCCAGGAGTGCGGGGTATGTATTGTTGTCATCAACAATCTCTATCAACCTCAAAATTGGCCAATGCACTCGCACCTTCTATATCTACGGTCACTCCATGCAATTTCCCCATAGGGATAATCTTCTGTTGATTTGCCATTCTCAATTGAATCGGAGACCACTACAGCATAGGTCTCCCCATTATTTCCCATGTCTATTTAGGCAAAACATTCGCATCCAACCCGAGATCTAAAATAACTTGATCCATTTCATATCCTCCTATTTGTGCGATAAGCCTCATGTCGCGCCCTGTTCTCGTCTTGTGTTTCCTTATCTTTCTGACTATGCGATGTCCTTCAAGAGCACCTTACTTACCGGTACACTTATTTATCAGTTCTTGTATCCCTTTCATGGCCTTTCTATCACGCAGCTGGTGAGCTCCAGTATTGCAGCAATGATGCTGCAACTCCTGGGACTCCCTACTTTACTTTTATCAACCCGGTAGTTCGTAACAAACTTGGAAGCGACAGTGCTATATGCACAAGTACTAGCTCTTACTGCAGGCTGTCACTTGATCAGCTGGCACAAGTTCGCTGGGAGCTTAAGCCAACTTCTATGAGTTCTTAGAAGAAGATTTTAACTGTGATGGATGAAAGCTAACTCGAAAGAGGCTAGTCTACTTGCAGAAAGAAGATGAAAGCTGAAAGGAAATGCAAACCCTAGTTTTACCGACTAACCCTACTTGTGCAAGAAAAGAGATGTAAGCTACTGAAATGGATGCCATTGACTATTGCAAAGGTAAAATGCATGTTTTTAAGCTACTTTTGAAGTAAAATATGGAAATATCATCTTTTTGTATTTATGAGCAATTTTATGCAGAATTATTATGCTTGTGTTTTAACTATTTTTGACTGTGCAGAGGTTTATTGGCGAAAGGAAATGGAGTGGGAATTTGCAGGAGGTTGGGAAGGTGTGAAGAGGACCTAAGGGGTCCCCATCACCCTTCTGGAATTTCCACCACCCTTAGATCTCAAAAAATTGCTCGCGTGAACTTCTACAGGAGGCTGCAAGGGATCTACAGGAAGTTCTACAGGAACGAGCCGAAAGTGGTTTATAGAGGGTTGATGGAGGAAAAATGGTGGGAAAGTTGAAATCAAGGGTGGATAGGGAGGTTAAGGGATCTAGGACCTAGTAAATGAAGCTCAGGAATGATGAAGATGGTTGGATTTGTTCAAGGATGAAGAAAGCAATGTTGCACAAAAATGTAGAAATTAGGGCAAGTTGGGAAAGTGTGGCAAATGAGGGAAAGAAATCTTGAGCAAAGGATTGGAGCAGGCTATATGATGGAGGAAGGATAGGCTGGATTGTCTTACAGGTGTTCTGCAAATTACTTTCCAAAACTAATCCAAGCAAAGACTAAAAAACAGAGATTTATCTATTTTGACCTAATTCTAACCTAGAAACTAGAAACATGATGAACAGAAGCTTATAGATAGTAAATCATGCAAGAAAGCTATGGAAACTAAGTAAAAATAGATCTAAGCATGAAAACACAATTGATATCAACTTTTCCAACTCAAAATCTAACACTAGCAATTGCATTGGAAGGCAAAACAGTGTTTTTGTGGCAGCAAGTGTGCCTTGGTCTCAATTCATGGTCCCAAGGAGGGAGAAAGGAGATCAAGGATTGCTTGGTAGCCTTTTTGTGGATCTTTTCTATTATCAAACTATCAAATCAACCTGAAGCATGAACAACTATCTTAATCATCAAAAACAACCTAAGTAACAAAGCAAGATTAAATAACAGAAATTGTTCTATGAATGCAAGAAAAACATATAAAAGTACACAAAGGAGGTATTGGGCACTTGGGTTGGGCCTAACCCCAAGAGCTACAGCCTCCTAAGAAAGATCAAAGCTGGTGCAAAGCTAGATTCATCTTCATTGATCAAAAAATAATAGTTACATCACAAAAATTGTCTGCGAGAAGAAGCTCGAAAATGTGTTGATTACAGGGCTGCACTAAAGTGAAAAAATAGACAATGAAATGGCTAAACTACTAAGGCTTGAAGCCTTCCTACTTATGAAAATGAGGACTCCCAACAGTCCTCCTTAACTTTAGGAGCTTGGCTGCCCAAAACTGTAGTTAATAGCACTTCACTAGACCTGCTCGGCTGCCCCTTGAAATCATCTTTGGTGGGCTGTTGAACTCCATGCTGATGGTGGAGAACTCAAGGAAGGGGTGATTTAGTGTAGGAGAAACCCCTCCTATAAATCCTCAGCCTTGTTTCTTCGAATTTGGCTGCCAATTTGCTCATAAATGTCTTATCTTGGTCCAAAAATGTCCAAAAATCTGCAATAATCACGTATTAGACATTGTGGTCAAGTGACTATTCCCATTCACTCAATTAACATAAATATATTCAAACTCATGCATAAAACTATGAATAATGGTGGATTAAATGAGAAATATAGGCAAAATGAGCCCATATAGTTACCCATTTCTAGGGCTCATCATCACCCCCTACTGAATGTGTTACTCATCCTCTGAGAAACTAATCCAGTTCATCATCTTTGATTGCTTTGACTGCCTCTCTGACATCCCAAGCCTCTGAGATGATGTCCTCTTCTCTATCATGAAATCCTACCTTTCTATTTACTTCCTCCCATTGTCTTTGTTCCTCTTCTTCCTTGACCCCTTCTAACAGCCCTAGTAGTAGTGAAGGGCTGAACTTAAGGCCAATCCAATTGGCTTTCAAGTTCTGCATTGATTGTTTGTATAGGGGTACTCTTCTCATAGCCTCCCTCATTCTGGTTGGGGAGTGGTACTCTCTTATTTTTAGACTATGGGACAATGTGTTCCATCTCCTTGTGCAAGCATTAATGCAATTATCACCAAACAGTATTTCCATATCTTCAAAGTGAGCAACGGCCTGAGCTTGCCTTTCAACATAGTCAGGGGCAATGTGAGGGTTTTCTGCAAGGTGCCGATGGGAATATATAAGAGTTGAGGGATCTTCTGGTTCTGCCCTGGTCATGAATGGCTCACTTAGCTCCCTGGCCATAATCTTCTGAATCTCTACTACCCTCTTTTCCTCATGGCTTAACCAAGAAGCCATGGCTATGAGTTGCAGATCTCCTAATGCAGTGTTTGGGTCCCATAGATTCATGTTAGGAAGTGCCAAGTTGTGTAAATAGAATTATGCTAACTTGGCCTTATCTTCAGCTAAGCTATTGTCACACAAATGCATAAACTGATTGTAATTCTGGAACGGAATGGTGCTCCTTTGGGCCAATGTGTTAATTTGAAATTGCAACCATTAGTCTTTAAGATATAATGCATAGGATTTAGCAGGTCGCCTACATTGCAAGGCTTCTATTGCCCAGCTGACCATGCAGGCCATTTGGGCTTCTTTTTCTTGCAACTGCTGTTTTAAAACCTGTACTTCTTCTGCTGCCTAAGACTCCTTTTCTTGCAGCAGTTTCATTAACATCTCAACCTCAACTTGTAGCTCTCCCTCTTTCTGTTGTTTCTCAGTTGTTTCCTTGTCTGTTGGAGGGCCTTCTTGCTGCTACTACCCTCCCAAAATGGAAAACCTATCTCCCTTATGAACTTCTTGTAGCTGCAACTGCTTTTTCAGCAGCTCATTCTCCTCCTGTAGTTGGGCTCTTTTGCTACTTTCTATGTGCCTCACCATGGCCAACTCCCCTCTTAATTCCTTTAGCTTGTCCTCCATGTGGCCTATGTCCTCAACTCCCTTAGATTTGGCGATTTGCATCCATGTGTGTGTTTTGACCCTCTCTTTTTCTAATTCAAAGAATAAAGGTACAACAAATTTCTTTGGGATGATTTTCCCACCCTCTAACAGATTGTAATATCAACCCAAATTAGGCTGAGGGGTTGGTTTAGGTATTTCTTTGGCCTTGCTCTCCCCCTGTGATTGTTTGGCTACCTTCTCCTCCAATTTCTCAGTTTCTTTTAACCTGGCTAGAGTTTCCTGTAGAGATGTTTCAACTTCCTGTAGAACTCCCTTTGAGTCCATCAACTTAAATCTCTCTTCCCATGTGGAGGTTTTTGGGCATCCTCTTTCATAGGTGATAGATATCCTGGAAGCAGACTCTTCCTTCTCTTTAGTGGGTGAGTCCTCAATGATAATTAGTTCCTTTGATGGTGGCTGGGGTTTGCCCACTTTGATTCTTGTGCTTTTTCTGGCTTTAAACTACATGGAGGTTTGCCTTTTTCTTTTTCCTTTTTGTCTTGTAGGTGTGCTTAATGCAGCAAGCACAGCTGTTTCTTCCCTTGCCAACATTTCAAGGAATTTTTCTTTTTGTTGTTCTTTTCCTTCACTTCTTGTAGAAATCTCTATGCCCACTGTTTCTACTTGTGTCACTGATATCTCAGGGTGTGTCTTTTCTTTCTCTTTCTGGGGGCTTGCCTTGGCTGTGGTAGTCTTATTTTGGGCTTTCTTGGCATTTTTCTTTCCAATCTTTTTCCTTTTTCCCTTCTCTGTTTTTGTTGTTGTCTCTTTTTATATCTTAGGCTCAGCAGTCTTGTCAAATTCCTCTTTTTCCTTCTATTCTTCCTCTTTTTTTCCCTCTGCTTGAATGTCTTGTGCTCCCTCATCATTGTTCTTCTCAATTTCTTCAGTTTGCTCCTCCTCATTACTACTAGATGGGCTAATGTCCTCAGTCAAAGTCATCATCCCTAGACATATTTCTAAAGATTTCCCAAGCTATGGGAATAGTATAGGTGTGTAAAGCATATTCCACCAATAGTTTGATGAGACCGTGATGGGCCAATTGATCTGGGACCCCTGCATTTAGCTTTGTACCACATTCAATTAAAGACTGAAGGAGGAAATATGGGATGCTCAGTTTTCTAGCTGGAGGCAAGTCCATCCCATACCTCAATTCATGTAACAACCTGAAATGATAACCATAAATGATGTTGAACCTCCCTTCATATGTGATATACTTCATTATTTGATAACTGACTTCACTCTAGAGAGGAGGCAAGATTGTCCTTCTGACCCCGTTTTTATCTTCTACAGGATGCTCCTCATGCAGAAAAAATGTTTTCTTAGCAACTTGTCCCAATGATTTCCCCTCTTTACTCCAAGGGAGACCCAATGGAAGACCGATAATTCTAATGATGAAATCAGGTGTAAATTCTAGGGTCAAACCCCTAAAACTAATTGTGGCATGTGTCTTCGAATGTGGTCTTAGGGACATCAAAAACTCTTCAGTCACCTCCTCATCATAACCCTGAATTCTGTCAAAGAAGGATATCCAGTTTGCCCTAGTGAAAAGGTCCTCCACCTCAGGGTGCTCATACAATTTGCTAGAGTTTAAGAATTATTTTCTCATGAATCCTCCTGGCATGGTGTTGAGTGCTCCTTTTGTGTTTTAACCAAAAAAGAAAATGCTCAGGTGAAAAAAAAACAGTCAATCACTGAAACAGGGGATGGCTAAATTTGCTTTTTTTTTAACCAAGAAAGAATTTCCCGTGTGCTCCTTACAACATCAAAAGGCAATAATTCCCTTGTTTTAAACTGCTGTCACCCTGAATTTGACTTTATTTTTTTGAAAAGAAAAAAAAATTTCTACAGAACAGAGGATAAGGACATAGGTTTTTTTCTCAGAAAGTGGATAGATATGAAAATTCGTTTTTTTTTTCACACAGGTTGGCCTCTACTACTGCATGTATCTTTCTTACAGGAGAATTTAAAAAAGGATGAGGATATTTTGGATGCAGAGAGAAAATGAAACTATGTAGACTGAGGGAAATATGTAGGCAAACTTTCACTTTTTTCAATGCACAGGCAGACTTCCACTCTCTTTTTTCAATCTAATGTCATGTTCAATTAACCACCTTACTCAAACAAATCATGCACAGAGAAGTTTTCCCGAGCCTATCTCATTTTGAGCTTGAATTTCAACGAAAATCCCGAGTTTTCTTTCTACAGAGCTATTCTCTGCCTTTCCTATAGAACCCTTCCTGTAGAAATCTCTCGGCTTTTGTAGAATGAAACTGTGCTCCTGTAGAGCCCGATGGGCAGGAGATTTTTAAAAACAGGCAGAAAACTAGTGGAGGACGACTAGTGTACTCCATTCGAGAACGTCATGAATGCAAAGTGAACAAAGGGTGGTGAATGTCTTAACTGAGCTGTCTTTTAACTGTTGGCATGATTCGTGGTGAGGAGATGAGGTGGCCAGACCGGACTGTTGATCTTACATCAGGGTCATAATGTTTTTGCATGCCCTCTGACCGCCAGCACCTCCCTTACTCCCATTATCTGCCGCCACCACTAACAGTCCCAAATATTTCTTCCTGAATGGACATACCACACATGCTGGCTGCGTATCTGATCAGCAGTTTAGAATTTGACGGGGCTCATTTGAATTCCACGAGGATGTGTAACTAAACTAGGGTGGTCAGTTAACTGGCCACCGATTCCATTCAATCCGAACCATTCCCATAGTCACGCAGCCTTGAAATATGATTCATGTAATTGAGGAATAGGTTTAGGCACTTACCTATGCAGTCGCAACCGTGTTATGCATATTTCGGATTTTGGAACCCATTTCTTCATTGTTGTTGCTGATTACGCTCTGCATGCTCAGCCTCGGGCTGTTACTAATGTTCACACATTCAAACAGAGTTGCATGCATGTTTCATATGCCATACTTTATTGTCCCTATCTCTGGAGTATGTCTTTCAGAGGGATCAGCTGCTACAGGAATCTTGTAGGATTTCCTGTAGCTGCTTCTCCTTCTGAAATTCAAGCTAAAATGAGTAGGGCTACAACTGCTGATGAGGGTCTCGACTGATAATAAATCACAAATGGAGGGTATCAGGTATGGTGAGTGAAAAGGCTCAGCTTTGATTTGTCATTAAATTCTTTTTTTGTTTGCAGCATGAAGGAAACAGAATATCTGTGTGTGACGGTGCAGGGACATAAAAACGAGTGTAATGCAGCTGTACAGACATGTAAAAGGGCGACATATGGTGAGGGATGAAGGTAGGGAGGTTCACAGGCCTCATAGACAGATTTCCAACCCTCGAGTCCTCTTCTAAGATTGATTTCGGCTTTGTTGTAGATTCTATAGGACCTTCTTGTAGAAAATACAGAGTTTCCTAGAGGAGGTGAAATTTCAGACCAAATGAGACCAAATCTTGGGAAAGGGTAATGGTGATGGAGGAATTGACTGTGAGGGATGCATGCAGCCTAGTCATGTCCTCTATCTTTGTATTGTGTGATCCTCCTAAAACCTGTAATGACCTTCTTGCAACCTACAATTCATTCAACAGAAATTAGGTTTATTTTTTCTTTTTTCCTTCTTTTTCTTTTTCTTTCTTTTTTTTTTTAGTCTGAGATAGCTGGGGTGCCTCCAGAAGGTTTTCACCCTCACTGTCTGCCCTGGGTGCCTCCAAGAGTTTTTCACCCAAGGATCTTTTATTCCTTTTTTTCTTTTTTCTGTGTTTTTTGTGTTTTTTTTTTTTTTTTTTTCTCATGGTGTAGGTAGAGTGGAGATAGGGACCTGCTCCACTACCAATATTGATTTACCAAGAGTCTCAATGAACTCCTGCTTGGAAAGGGGCTTCCTGTAGATCTTCAACCTATACCCATTGACGAACATGGGGATGGCTTCTTCGTCAATGGTTCAAATAAGGACTGAACCATTGTCATTGCATATTTCCACTGTATATGGTCCCAGCCATCTTGTCCTCAGCATTCCCTTGAAATCATTGTATCTTGAATCATATATCAGTGCCCAATCTCTTGGTTGAAATTACTTTTCTTTGAGGTGCCGGTCATGCCATATCTTTCTTTGAAGTTGGACTACCTCTGAGTGGAGAAGGGTCTGCATTCGTTGTTCATCTAATCCATTCAGCTGAAGCAGTCTTTCCTGTTGTGCATGGCTGAGATATAGGCCCAGCTGAGCTGCCAACCTCAATGTGTTATATTCAAATTCTATGGACAGCAAAGCCTTCTTCCTATGGACCAACTTATAGGGTGTGAAACCTGTTGTAGTTTTCCAAGTAGTGTTATAGGCCCAGGTGGCCTCAACCAAGCGATCTCCCCAATCTTTTCTGCTGATGCTCACTACCTTAGTCAAAATCCCTTCCAAAGCCCTGTTAGTAACTTCCACCTGTCCATTTTCTTTCGGATGATAAGGGGTGGAAGTTATGTGCTTAATCTTGTGATGAGTGAGAAAGTCTTCAATCAGGTTAGAGGTAAACTGACTTCCTTGATCTGTGACTAATTCTATTAGGTAGCTAAACTTATAAAAGATATTTTCCCTAAAAAAATCAACTACTTTTTCTTCTATTTTTGCTTTGATTGCCTTTGTTTCCGCCCACTTTGTCAAGTAATCTGTGCACACAATGATGTAGGACTTCCGTTTTGAAGGAGGGTTGATAGGACCCACAAAGTCCATGCCCCACTTCTCAAATGGCTCGAAAGTCACTTGAGGCTGCAAGGACATCTCATCCTTTGGAGTAGGTTTCCCCATCCTTTGACATTTGTCACATTGGCTAATGTATCTCCTGACATCTTGATGAAGAGTGGGCCAATAGTACCATGCTTGTAGAATTTTGAAGGCGGTTCTCTTTGCTACAAAGTGGCCCCAATAGGGCCCATCGTGACAGGTTAGGAGGATGTCAAAAACCTCCTCCTCCCTAACACATTGCTTAAAAATCTAATCTGGGTCAAGTTTAAAAATATTGCCCCAAAACCAAGTGAATGGGGCACTTTTCCTCATGATCTTGCTCTTCTCTTTTGAGGACAGGTATGGCGAAAACTATGCTGAAACCAAATAATTTGCTATATCAGCAAACCATGGAGAGAGCACTGAAATAGAAAATAGGTGTTCATCTGGCATTTGATCATCCACCATCACTTCTTCACCTACAGGCAAATCTAGTCTAGACAGAAAATCAGCAACAACATTTTCCTTACCTGACTTATAAACAATGGTCAAATCAAATTGCTGCAATAAAAGTAACCATCTAATGATATGAGTGTTTACATCAAGTTTATTCATCAAATACCTAATTACAGCATAATCAGTATGCACGAATTCTTGATAGCCAATGATGTAGTGTCTGAACTTGTTGAGGGAATGGACTACAGCTAGGAGCTCTTTCTCAGTTACAGTATAGTTTAACTCTGCCTTGGACATGTTTTTACTGACAAAATATATGGCATACAGTAGCTTCTCTTCAACTTGTCCTAAGGTTGCTCCTATGGCTTTGTTCGAGGGATCTATGTGAATGTGGAAAGGTAAGGCCCAGTTTGGACCTCTCAAGATTGGGGCAGTTATCAGCATACCTTTCAAAGCATCCAGAGCCTCTTGATAGTTGTCAGTCCATATGAACTCAACATCTTTTCCCAAAAGAACAAACAATGGAGAGGCTAGCTTACTGAAATCTTTAATGAATCTTCTATAATATCCTACTAAGCCTAGAAAACTACGAACATCTCTTACTTTTTGAGGAGGTAGGACCCTTTGGAGGATAGCAATCTTGCTGGAATCCACCTGTAAACCTTGCTGATAAATTGTATGACCTAGCATGGTCCCTTCAATCATTAGGAATTCACATTTATCAGGACTGAGGGACAGGTTCATTTCAATACACTTGGCCAAAACTTTCCTCAAGTTAGTTAGAGCTACTTGGAAGTTAGAACCATAAGGGGTAAAGTCATCCATATAGATTTCCACTGAATCATGAAAAGCTCAACGAATATACTCAATACTGCTCTTTAGAAAGTGGCAAGAGCGTTGCATAACCCAAAGGGAAGCACTTGGTAGACAAAGGTACCCCATGGACAAGTGAAAGTGGTCTTCTCTTGGTCTTCCAGGCTGATTTGGATCTGATTGTACCCGCTAAACCCATCTAGGAAGGAAAATAACTTCTTCCCTGCCAGGCCATCTAACACTTGATGTATGAAAGACAAAGAGAAATGGTCCTTCTTGGTGGCTTTGTTATGTTCTCGATAATCTACACAGATTCTCCACTTCCCATTTTTCTTGGGCACAAGCACCAAAGGAAAAACCCACTCACTGTCAGAGATGGAGTAGATGAATCCTGCATCCAGCAACTTTTACAATTCTTCTTTGACAATGTCCTTAAGGGCTGGATTCATCCTCCTTTGAGGCTACCTGACTAGTTTACAATCCTCTTTAATGTAAATGTGATGGGTACGGACTGAAGGGTGGACTCCTTTCATCTCCTTATAGCTCCAAGCAAAAGCATCCAAATGGCTATTCAATAATCTACATAGCTCTTTCTCCTAAGAGGGGGATAGGGATGAGTTGATCTTCAAGGTTCTTTCAGAGCCAAATTCCACATTCTTAACTCAGAGAGAGGTCGGAGCAGCCACACAGAGATCAACTAAAGCACTGGCTTGGGTTTCTTCCACCAACTCTTCTAATGGTAGCACACTGGGGGGTGGATTTTGAATCAAATTCTTAATAAGATCATCCTCGGTTTGAGGACCTCCCCTAGTGGCTTCCACTATGCCAATGGTGCAGAGTAGACTTCATCCTCATCTTCCGACTCCAACCAGAGAGGTAAGTCATGTTCTAGCAGGGGTTGAGCAGGAGGATATAGGACTAGTTGTTTGGACATATGCCCATTCTTGATGGTCATGCTCCCAGCTCGACAACTGATGTAAGAATTTGCAGTAGCTAACTAAGGCCTTCCCAAGATGAGGGGATACCCAATGAGTTTTTCCTTTGGCTGAAGAACCAAGAAGTCAGCAAGGTACTCCCAGGAATCAATGGAGACTGTTACGCAGTAAATTGTCACTGTCTCCTTGTCAGTCTCCCTCTCATGCCATGGAATCAAATGCACCATGTTCATGCTCTCTAAATTGGCCAAATGAACCACTTTGCCTAAGTTTATTTCATCAGCGCGACTGTTATTAAAATTCCCGCGCTGACTGGCGGCTCATAGTGTAACTGATGCGCTGCCAGCGTGGAAGCACACAGGTTTTCCACACTGGTCGAATTTCACGAGCCAGCGCATCCTATGAAAGTATTAAGCTGCGCTGACACAACCTTCTTTGTTATTATGGTGCGCTGTCAGTGCTCCAGTTCAGTGTTACACCTGCGCTGATCCAGTTTGGGCGAATTTGTTCTAACAGCCAGCCTTCCAGATAACTCCAGACCTGGTTGTTAGCCTTGTGAGTATCGCCCTCCCTTCTATGGCATGTCTGTTCGTCATTTGGAACCACCTTCCTTTGAGATAAGCTTGTCTTCCCACCATTCATGGAGACTTCTTCTCTATTTAAACCTCCACCATTACCATGAGCAGCTAGTTTGGATAGTGTGGAATTCATAGTGCTTGGATTGTTGCTGCTAGTAGGTAGTTGGTGTGACAAGTGTGGTTTTGCTAGAGGAAGTTTAAGGAAGGTTGTGAGTATTGCTTGTGTGAGAGAGAGCTTTTGTGTTGGGAGAATCTACCTCCAAGGGTGAATTCTTAAGAGACTTGCTGGCTGGACCCTCTAGAGAAGGACTCAGCGTCAGAACTTTGGTTGTACCTTTCTCTGTTATTGATTTAATAATAGATGACTACTGTTATGGTTCCATTCTCATTTGTCTTGTAATGGTTAATGTGAATTACATCCTTTCTGACTGATGTATAATTGCTTTTATTAGAACCAAGAAGTCAGCAAGGTACTCCCAGGAATCAATGGAGACCATGAAATTTTCCCCAATCCCCTCAGGAGTCACAGTGGAGCGGTCTGCCAACTGCAGTACTGTTGAGGTCTTGCTTAGGGAACTCTGAAGGTTGAGTTTAAGCATAGTGTCCCTGGTCATTATGTTAATGGCAGCCCCTAGATCAATCAAGGTGTGGGGGATTATGGTTCCATTTATGTGGACATCGACTACAAGACTCCCAGGGTCCAGATATCTTGGACAAATTACCCGTCCCAACATCAAGTCAGACAGTTGTCCTATGACATTGATAGTTGGGGCATCTCTCTTGCGCCTACCTGGATGTCTGAAACACTTCTCTTTGATCAATTTGTTGTAGATTGGTACATCTTTTATGGCTTGGAGAAGTGGTATTTTCACACACAATTGTTTAAGTTCTCCCAAAAGTTTAGTTTCTTTTGGGTTTGGTTGCGTGGTTCCAGTTAGTCTCTCAGGAAAGGGTGGAATGGCTTTGGGTTCACTTTCCTATTTCTCTTCCTCATCCTCCTTAGAAGGAGGTTGGCTATTTAGGAGGACCTTCTCAAATCGTAGGTTGATATCCTGAATCTCCACAACATAGGTAGGGCATGTTGTTTCTCCAGTATATAACTGATGGGCTTGTCTATTATTGGGGTTCGGGTTCGATGGAGCAGGTATCTGGGATTGTATTGGAGGAGCAGGAGGTAATGGTTGTGGTTGAGCAGGTGGTGGAGGCAAAAGAGCCGGAGGAGAGTTGTATTAGGGCCTCCACCCCTGATGAGGTATATTCCACTGAGGTTGTGGCTGAGTGTGAGAATGAAACGAGTGAGCAGCTGGTTGAGTATGGTATTGAGGACGATACGACCAAGGAGGGGCTGTGGACGAGGAAGGATGAGCAAGGGGGCGCCAAGAAGGCATGGAAGTGGCTTGATTGGGGTTATAATAAGTCTGGGATGTCCCTTGCATTCCCTGCTAGTAAGGTCTGGGTCCATGTGGCCTCCTTTGGTTCATGAAGTAGAGTGGTTCAGTGGCTCCTTCAGTCCCTTGTACATAGCTTTAAATCCAGGCAAGGAAGGGCACTGATTTGTAGGATGGTCTTCTTCATAGACAAAACACACTTCTACAAAGTGCAATGGACATTCATTCCTAGGATGCTTTCTGGTGCACCTAGGACAAAATATGACCAATGCCCTCTCGGCTTCCTCTTGCTTCTTTTGGATTCGCAAGGTATCCGTTTGCATGGCAATGCTCTGTCTCATCTCGCTTTTGAAATCTTCCATCTGATTTACAAACTCGTTTTTAAGGAATGAACTAGATAAAGGGGTACTGGCTAAGAGTTGACTTCCCCTACCTCTCTTTCTGGCTGCCCTAGAATGGTTTCTAAACACAATCTTTATGTCATCATAAGTTAGCTGGTAGATGTCTCCCCCAGCCAGTAAATGGAGGGTATCTAGAGGGTCTTCAGGGACTCCTCTGAGCAGAACCAACTTCAGAGATTTGGGGTCAAGTGTGCACCTAGCCCTTTTATAACTGAGTTGAAACCTCTCTTCATAGTCTTCTAAAGATTCATCACTTTCCATGGTCATTCGGAAGACTTCTTCCTTTGTATCTTTTGACCTACAATGGTCCCGGTATTTGTTGTTAAAGGCTTGCTGCATCTGAGCCCAAGTTGTGATACTATTTCCAGGTAGCCCCATGAACCAGCGGAGTGCGGCATCCTTGAGGGTAGAAGGAAAGAGTTTCAACTTTTTCTCATCTTTTGCATAGTCATATGTTCGACAAAATACATCAAACTCAAACAAGAAGGTATCAGGGTCTTCAGTAGTCAATCCATGGAAGTGAGGCAAGGCTGAGGGACTTATGTTTTTCATTTTTGTGTCCCCATTGGTCTCTCGGATGGGAAAGGCACCTTCTACTCTCTCCCCATTTCCTCTACCATTTCTGTTTTCAGCCATGGTCTCAGGAGGAATGGTTTCTTGCTCTTCTTCTGTTATAGGATCTCTGTATATCTCTAGAGGTTCACCTATAGGTTCTTCTAGATCACTGCCACCAAAGAAGAGAGAAGGGTGACTCAGTGATGTGGTGGGGGTCTTGGGTAGGGATTTTCCTAAATTGTCTCTGTTTCTACGAGGCATGAAATGAAATCTCTTTTTTGGGTGATTTTTGTTTCTTTTTTCTGCTTGTACCTCCAAAACTGAAATTTATTAAACAACAAATTGCAACTAACTGAAATCTATATTGCTGAAATGAAAATGCAGAATTGAAATGAAAGCAGGGAAGGACTAATTTATTTTGTTGAAATAAAATTGCGGAATTGAAATGAAAGCAGGAAATGCTAATGTATGCTTGCTAAAATGAAATTGCATAATTGAAATGAAAGCAGGAAATGTTAATCTATGCTTGCTGAAATGAAATTGCGGAATTGAAATGAAAGAAGGAAATGCTAATCTACGTTTGCAGAATTGAAATTATAGAATTGAAAGGAAAGCAGGAAATATCTAATCTACTTGCTGAAGTGAAATTGCAGAATGGAAATGAAACAACTAGTCAAGTCTTGCTGAAATAAACTAATTTAGCATAAGGTTGTAGTAGAAAATAAAAGAAAAGTAGTAATCACAAAATACTCTGACGCTTCCCTGGAAATAGCACCAAAAATATGGTGAGCTCCAGTATTGCAGCAGTGATGTTGCAACTCCTGGGACTCCCTACTTTACTTTTATCAACCCGGTAGTTTGTAACAAACTCGGAAGCGACGGTGCTATATGCACAAGTACTAGCTCTTACTGCAGGCTGTCACCTGATCAGATGGCACAAGTTCACTAGGAGCTTAAGCCAACTTCTATGAGTTCTTAGAAGAAGCTTTTAATTATGATGGATGAAAGCTAACTCAAAAGAGGCTAGTCTACTTGCAGAAAGAAGATGAAAGCTACAAGGAAATGCAAACCCTAGTTTTACCGACTAACCCTACTTGTGCAAGAAAAGAGATGAAAGCTACTGAAATGGATGCCATTGACTATTTCAAAGGTAAAATGCATGTGTTTAAGCTACTTCTGAAGGAAAATATGGAAAGATCATCTTTTTGTATTTTTGAGCAATTTTATGCATAATTATTATGCTTGTGTTTTAAATATTTTTCATTGTGCAGAGGTTTATTGGCAAAAGGATATGGAGTGGGCGCTTGCAGGAGGTTGGGAAGGTGTGAAGAGGACCTAAGGGGTCCCCAGCACCATTCTAGATATTTCCACTGTGCTCAGATCTTGAAAAATCACTCGCGTGAACTTCTATAGGAGGCTACAAGGGATCTATAGGAAATTCTACAGGAAGTTCTACAGGAACAGACCGAAAGTAGTTTTTAGAGGGTTGATGTAGGAAAAATGGTGGGAAAGTGGAAATGAAGGGTGGATAGGGAGGTTAAGGGATCTAGGACTTGGTAAATGAAGCTCAGGAGTGATGAAGATGGTTGAATTTGTTCATGGATGAAGAAAGCAATGTTGCACAAAAATGTAGAAATTATGGCAAGTTGGGAAAGTGTGGCGAATGAGGGAAAGAAACCTTGAGCGAAGGACTGGAGCAGGCTGTATGATGGAGGAAGGATAGGCTAGAATGACTTACAAGTGTTCTGCACATTACTTTCCAAAACTGATCCAAGCAAAGACTAAAAAAATAGAGATTTATCTATTTTGACCTAATTCTGACCTAGAAACCAGAAACGTGATGAACAAAAGTTTATAGACAAGAAATAATACAAGAAAGCTATGGAAACTAAGTAAGAACAGATCTAAGCATGAAAACACAACTGATATCAACTTTTCCAACTCAAAATCTAACACTAGCAATTGCATTGGAAGGCAAAAACAGTGTTTTTGTGGCAGCAAGTGTGCCTTGGTCTCAATTCATGGTCCCAAGGAGGGAGAAAGGAGATCAAGGATTGCTTGGTAGCCTTTTTGTGGATATTTTCTATTATCAAACTATCAAATCAACCTGAAGCATGAACAACTATCTTAATCATAAAAAACAACCTAAGTAACAAAGCAAGATTTTAACCGAAATAACAGAAATTATTCTATGACTGTAAGAAAAACACATAAAAGTACACAAAGGAGGTACTGGGCACTTGGTTTGGGCCCAACCCCAAGAGCTACAGCCTCCTAAGAAATATCAAAGCTGGTGAAAAGCTGGATTCATCTTCATTGATCAAAAAATAATAGTTACATCCCAAAAATTGTCTGCGAGAAGAAGCTCGAAAATGTGTTGATTACAAGGCTGCACTAAAGTGAAAAAATAGACTATGAAATGGCTAAACTACTAAGGCTTGAAGCCTCCCTACTTATGAAAATGAGGACTCCCAACAGTCCTCCTTAACTTTAGGAGCTTGGCTGCCCAAAACTGCAATTAACAGCCACTTCACTAGACCTGCTCAACTGCCCCTTGAAATCATCTTTGGTGGGTTGTTGAAATCTGAGCTGATGGTGGAGAACTCGAGGAAGGGGTCATTTAGTGCAGGAGACACACCTCCTATAAATCCTCAACCTTGTTTCTTCGAATTTGGCTGCCAATCTGCTCATAAATGCCTGATCTTGGTCCAAAAATGCCAAAAATTTGCAATAAACACGTATTAGACTTTGTGGTCAAATGCCTCTTCCCATTCACTCAATTAACATAAATATATTCAAAAGCATTCATAAAACTATGGAGAATGGAACCCATTTCTTCATTGTTGTTGTTGTTTGCGCTCTGCATGCTCGGCCTCAGGTTGTTGCTGATGTTCACATGTTCAAACAGAGCTCCATGCATGTTTCATATGCCATACTTTGCTATCGCTGTCTCTGGAGTATGTCTTTCAGAGGTATCAGCTGCTAATGGAATCCTGTAGGATTTCCTGTAGCTGCTTCTCCTTCTTAAATTCAAGCTAAAATGAGTAGGGCTACAACTGCTGATGAGGGTTTCGGCTGACAAGAAATCACAGATGGAGGGTATCAGGTATGGTGAGTGAAAAGGCTCAGCTTTGATTTTTCATTAAATTCTTTTTTGTTTGCAGCATGAAGGAAACAGAATTTCTGTGTGTGACTGTGCAGGGACACAAAAACGAGTGTAATGGAAGTGTACAGAGATGGAAAAGGGTGAAATATGGTGAGGGATGGAGGTAGGGAGTTTCACAGGCCTCATAGATAGATTCCCAACCCTTGAGTCCTCTTCTGAGATCGATTTTGACTTTGTTGTAGATTCTACAGGATCCTCCTGTAGAAGATACAGAGTTTCCTGTAGGAGGTGAAATTTCAGACCAAATGAGACCAAATCTTGGGAAAGGGTGATGGTGATGGAGGAATGGACTATGATGGATGCATGCAGCCTAGTCATCTCCTTCGTCTTTGTCTTGTGCGATCCTCCTAAAACTTGTAATGACCTTCCTGCAACCTGCAATTCATTCAACATAAATTAGGTTTATTTTTTCTTTTTTCCTTCTTTTCATTTTTCTTTTTTTTCTTTTTTTTTTAGTTTGAGATAGCTGGAGTGCCCCGAGGAGGTTTTCACCCTCACTGTCTGCCCTGGGTGCCTCCAAGAGGTTTTCACCCAAAGATCTTTTATTCCTTTTTTTCTTTTTTCTGTGTTTTTTCTGTTTTTTTTTTTTTTTTTTTTTTTTTTGCTCATGGTGTAGGTGGAGTGGAGACAAGGACCTGCTCCACTACCAATATTGATTTACAAAGAGTCTCAATGAACTCCTTCTTGGAAAGAGGCTTCTTGTAGATCTTCAATCTATGCCCATTGACGAGCATGGGGATGGCTTCTTCGTCAACGGTCCGAATAAGGATTAAACCATTGTCATTGCATGTTTCCACTGTATATGGTCCCAGCCATATTGTCCTCAGCTTGCCCTTGAAATCCTTGTATCTTGAATCATATAGCAGTGCCCAATCTCTTGGCTGAAATTTCTTTTCTTTGAGGTGCCAGTCATGCCATATATTTCTTTGAAGTTGGACCACCTTTGAGTGGATAAGGGCCTGCATTCTTTGTTCATCTAATCCATTCAGTTGAAGCAATCTTTCCTTTTGTGCATGGTTGAGATCTAGGTCTAGCTGAGCTACCAACCTCAATGTGTTATATTCAAATTCTATGGACAGCAAAGCCTTCTTCCCATATACTAGCTTATAGGGTGTGAAGCCTGTTGTAGTTTTCCAAGTAGTGTTATAGGCCAAGGTGGCCTTAACCAAACAATCTTCCCAATCCTTTCTACTGTTGCTCACTACCTTAGTCAAAATCCCTTCCAAAGCCCTGTTAGTAACTTCCACCTATCCATTTGCTTGCGGATGATAAGGGGTGGAAGTTCTGTACTCAATCTTGTGATGAGTGAGCAGGTCTTCAATTAGGTTAGAGGTAAACTGACTTCCTTGATCTATGACTAATTCTCTTGGGTAGCCAAACTTGTAGAAGATATTTTCACGCAAAAACTCAGCTACTTTTTCTTCTATTGCTACTTTGATTGCCTTTGTTTCTGCCCACTTTGTCGAGTAATCCGTGCACACAATGATGTAGGACTTCTGTTTTGAAGGAGGGTTGATAGGACCCACAAATTCCATGCCCCACTTCTCAAATGGCTCGAACGTCACTTGAGGCTGCAAGGGCATCTCATCCTTTGGAGTAGGTTTCCCCATTGTTTGACATCTGTCACATTGGCTGATGTATCTCCTGACATCTTGATGAAGAGTGGGCCAATAGTACCCTACCTATAGGATTTTGAAGGGGGTTCTCTTTGCTGCAAATTGGCCCCCACAGGGCCCATCATGATAGGTTAGGAGGATGTCAAAAACTTCCTCCTCCCTGATACATCGCCTAAAAATCTAATTTGGGCCAAGTTTAAAAAGATTGCCCCCAATCCAAGTGAATGGGGCACTTTTCCTCATGATCTTGCTCTTCTCTTTTGAGGACAAGTATGGCGGAAACTGTGTTGAAACCAAATAATTTGCTATATCAAAAAACCATGGAGAGAGTACTAAAATAGCAAACAGGTGTTCATCTAGCATTTGATCATCCACCATCCCTTCTTCACCTACAGGCAAATCTAGTCTAGACAGAAAATCAGCAACAACATTTTCCTTACCTAGCTTATCAACAATGGTCAAATCAAATTGCTGCAATAAAAGTAACCTTCTAATGATGCAAGCATTTACATCAGGTTTATTCATCAAATACCTAATTGCAGCATGATCAATATGCACGAATGTTTGATAGCCAGTGATGTAGTCTTTAAACTTCTTTAAAGAATGGACTACAGCCAAGAGCTCTTTCTCGATTACAGTATAGTTTGACTCTGCCTTGGACAGGTTTTTACTGACAAAATATATGGCATACGGTTGCTTCTCTTCAACTTGTCCTAAGGTTGCTACTATGGCTTTGTTCGAGGCATCTTTGTGAATGTGGAAAGGTAGGGCCTAGTTTGGACCTCTCAAGATTGGCGCAGTTATCAGCTTACCTTTCAAAGCATCCAGAGCCTCTTGACAGTTGTCAGTCCATATGAACTCAACATCTTTTCCCAAAAGACCAAACAATGGAGAGGCTAGCATACTGAAATCTTTAATGAATCTTCTATAATATCCTGCTAAGCTAGAAAACTCCGAACATCTCTTACTTTTTTAGGAGGTGGGACCCTTTGGATGATAGCAATCTTGTTGGAATCCACCTGTAAACCTTGCTGAGAAATTGTATGACCTAGCACGGTCCCTTCAGTCATTATAAATTCACATTTATCAGGACTAAGGGATAGGTTAATTTCAATACACTTAGCTAAAACTTTCCTCGGGTTAGTTCTAGCTTCTTGGAAGTTAGAACCATAAGGGGTAAAGTCATCCATATAGATTTCCACTGAATCATGAACCAGCTTAGTGAATATACTCAGTATTGCTCTCTGGAAAGTGGCAGGAGCATTGCATAACCCAAAGGGAAGGACCCGGTAGGCAAAGGTACCCCATGGACAAGTGAAAGTGGTCTTATCTTGGTCTTCCGGGCTGATTTGGATCTGATTGTACCCGCTAAACCCATCTAGGAAGGAAAAGAACTTCTTCCCTGCCAGTCCATCTAACACTTGATCTATGAAAGGCAAAGGGAAATGGTCCTTCTTGGTGGCTTTGTTAAGTTCTCGATAATCTACATAGATTCTCCACTTCCCATTTTTCTTGGGCACAAGCACCAAAGGAGAAACCCACTTGCTGTCAGAGATGGGGTAGATGAATCTTGCATCCAGCAACTTTTGCAGTTTTTCTTTGACAATGTCCTAAAGGCTCGATTCATCCTCCTTTGAAGCTGCCTCACTGGTTTACAATCCTCTTTAATGTAAATGTGATGGGTACACACTGAAGGGTGGACTCCTTTCATCTCCTTATAGCTCCAAGCAAAAGCATCCAAATGGTTGTTCAATAAGCTACACAACTCTTTCTCCTGAGAGGGGGATAGGGATGAGTTGATCTTCAAGGTTCTTTCAGGGCCAAATTCCACATTCTTAACTCGGAGAGAGGTTGGATCAGCCACACAAAGATCAACTAAAGCACTGGCTTGGGTTTCTTCCACCAACTCTTCTAATGGCAGCACACTGGGGGGTGGATTTTGAATCAAATTCTCAATAAGATCATCCTCGGTTTGAGGACCTCCCCTGGTGGCTTCCACTATGCACAATGGTGCAGAGTAGACTTCATCCTCATCTTCCTCCTCCAACCAGAGAGGTAAGTCATGTTCTAGCAGAGGTTGGGCAAGAGGATATAGGACTAGTTGTTTGGACATATGCCCATTATTGATGGTCATGCTCCCAGCTCGACAACTGATGTAAGCATCTGCAGTAGCTAACCAAGGCCTTTCCAAGATAAAGGGATACGCAGTGAGTTTTGTCTTTGGCTAAAGAACCAAGAAGTCAGCAGCAGGGAAAATTTTAAGAACCACGCTAAATTTATATGTATAATAAACGGGCTAATCCCCATGATACATAGGAAAAATGGGAGGCAATTTTATCAATAATATAATATGTATATATAATTTTTTTGGCCAATCTCTCACCAGATTATATTATCTTGTACAGTGATGGAGAATCTTTCACTGAATTATAAAATCTTGTAAGATCTTGGCAAATCTTTTATTGAATAATAAAACATTGTGAAGTCTTGGCGAATGTTTTGTTAAAGTATGAAACCATATATGATAATAAGAAAACATATTCATTAAACTGTAATATACTAACATACATGTTTGGAGAAAAGAAACATAATTTTCTCTTCCTCCGAACAATGTTCCAAGTTTCAGTGGCCATGTTTGTCAAGGTTCTTACAATACACTCTTTCATATGCTTCTATTAGTTTTGATAATATTCCACAACAAAGTTCTTGTAGGTGTTGATATTGACAACATACATGTTTGGAAAAAAGAAACATAATTTTCTCTTCCTACAAACAATGTTCCAAGTTTTAGTGGCTGTGTTTGTCAAGATTCTTACAATACACTCTTTCATATGCTTCTATTAGTTTTGATAATATTCCACAACAAAGTTCTTGTAGGTGTTGATATTGACAATGATTTATGTCAAGGTAGGAGAGATTAATCTTTTCTCTACAACTTTTGTCAAGTTACCACTTTTTTCAAGTTATCAAATTTCTTTCTTATTCCATAGACTCCAACTGCGAGATAAAAAAAACATATCAAGTTTGTTTACCCCAACACGCCAACAAGTAGCAAGCCCCAACTATATTATCTAAGAAAGTATTAGGTATCCCAAAGGCTTGAAGGGGATCTAATTGAAAGAAGTGACCATTGTGAGAATCCTTCCAATCAATATATGAATATATAAATGTAGATCTATTATTATTTTAATTGGAAAACTTCAATTAAATAATAAAATTTAATTATGTCTCTTCCAATCTAAATTGCTTATTAGCATAATTCACTACCCTCATAGGTCTCACATTTTTTAACAACGTTGTAACATGTAGATTAATTTCCTTTTTGATGAACAATCTCCACCTTCTAGGAAAATATGGTGCAGTGGCTCCAACCCCTACAGATCATTAGGACAAACTAAGCTTATTTTTCAAACAACTAATCCAACATCAGTACCTAAAATTTTTCATGAAGATATCATATTGAGAATGTTTGAAAAATGGTGAGAAATCTTCTGCGAGGGTGATGTGGAAAGAGTAATAAGGTTTCATTGTTTTGAATTTTTTTTGTTAAATTAGGAAAAGTTAAAAACCAATATTAATGGAGATATTGGTATTTTTTACTAAATTTTGTGAATTGACTAAATGTAGCTTTAACCATTCACCTTAAGATGTTTTTACAATATAATTTCCTAAGTTTATTTAATATCTTCATTATCATAAAAACCAACCTATATCCATCTTATCTCCACATCTACCACTCTTAGGGGGATGAAATCTATTTATCCCTCTGAGCACGGATCTAAGATGATAGAATTTCCCCTTTGAATAGTCTATGCTCACATGAATACCATGGTATTACCATGGGTCAATACCATGGGTTATCATAAACCTGGAGCTTAAAAATTACTATTAGTAATTTATAAAAATTAATAAAATTAATAATTGATTTTTATTTTATTTTTTTTTTTATTTTAACCAAGTTAAAATGTTTAACATACATTAAATTACAACATCCATTTTTACTCTTGATCCACCAAGCCCTGAGAGGGATCAAATATTTTTTCACTCTATGCTAGTTTGCATATCACGATATTTGATCCCTCTAGAGGCTTAGTAAATCCAGAGTAAAGATGGATCTATGTTGGTTTAATTCCCCCATTTAAATAGGCTACATTCCACATGAATACCATGGGTCAACACTATGTGCCATTTTTATTTTTATTAATACTAATATTAGGGTTAATAATGTTTTTTTGCATGGTATTAATAATAATCTAGCCCATGGTATTTGGCCCATAGTATTTTGCCTATAGGTTTCACCTAAATATAACACATTTTTTGAGTGTTTGTAAATATAAGGTGACTAATGGAGTAAATATAAAAAATGTTTTATTTGTTTACCATACCTCTAGTTTATTTATATTTTTATTAATTTACCATAACTCTTTTACAAATATGGTATTTAGCCCATAGGATTCACTTAAATAAAACCTCTTTTTTGAGCCTTCATAAATAGAAAGAGGGTTATGGACTAAATATAATAAGAGGTTTTATTTATTTACTATACGTCTAGTTTATTTATATTTTTATTTATTTACCATACCTTTTGAGTAAATATAAAAAGAGGTTTTATTTATTTACCATACCTCCACTTTATTTATATTTTTATATGTTTACACCCTTGCATGTATATAAGGTGACTTATGGAGTAAATATAAAAAAATGTTTTATTTATTTACCATACCTCTCATTTATTTATATTTTTATTAATTTACCATACCTCTTTTATAAATATGGTATTTGGCCCATAGGATTCACTTAAATAAAACCTATTCTTAAAAATTGGGGCGAATGGAAGGTTGTAACTCCTAATTTCAAGGGCTAAATTTAGCTTTTTTACCCTCTCCCTTAAAATAAAGTGGGCTATTTGAGGCGATTTGTAAAAATGTACTATGATACAAAATATTCGCCCACTAAACATTTAAAACCCCATTCGCCCCTAAAATTTTCCATGGTCAGCAGGGTACTCTAAGGAATCAATGGAGACCATGACATCTTCCACAATCCCCGCAAGAGTCATAGTGGAGCAGTCTACCAACTGCAGTACTGTTGAGGTCTTTCTTAGGGAACTCTGAAGGTTGAGTTTAAGCATAGTGTCCCTGGTCATTACGTTAATGGAAGCCTCTATATCAATCAAGGTGTGGGGGATTATGGTGCCATTTATGTGGACATCAACTACAGGACTCCTAGGGTCTAGATATTTTGGACAGATTACCTGTCCCAACATCAGGTCAGACAGTTGTCCTATGACATTGATAGTTGGGGCATCTCTCTTGTGCCTGCCTGGGTGCCTGAAACACTTCTCTTTGATCAATTTGTTGTAGATTGGTACATCTTTTATGGCCTGGAGAAGTGGTTTTTTCACACACAACTGTTTAAGTTCTCCCAGAAGTTCAATTTTTTCTGGGTTTGGTTGCGTGGTTCTAGTTAGTCTCTCAGGAAAGGGTGGAATGGCTTTGGGTTCACTTTCCTGTTTCTCTTCCTCATCCTCCTTAGAAGGAGGTTGGCTATCTAGGAGGACCTTCTCAAATCGTAGGTTGATATCCTGAATCTCCACAACATAGGTAGGGCATGTTGTTTCTCCAGTATATACTTGATGGGCCTGTCTATTATTGGGGTTCGGGTTCGATGGAGTAGGTATCTGGGATTGTCTTGGAGGAGCAGGAGGTAAAGGTTGTGGTTGAGCAGGTGGTGGAGGCAAAAGAGCCGGAGGAGATTTGCATTAGGGCCTCCACCCCTGATGAGGTGTATTCCACTGAGGTTGTGGCTGAGTGTGAGAATGAAACGAGTGAGCAGCTAGTTGAGTATGGTATTGAGGAGGATACGACCAAGGACGTGGTGTGGACGAGGAAGAATGAGCAAGGGGGCCCCAAGAAGGCATGGAAGTGGCTTGATTGGGGTTGTAATAAGTCTGGGATGTCCCTTGCATTCCCTGTTGGTAAGGTCTGGGTCCATGTGGCCTCCTTTGGTTCATGAAGTAGAGTGGTTCAGGGGCTCCTTCAGCCCCTTGGTACATAACTTTAAATCCAGGCAAGGAAGGGCACTGATTTGTAGGATGGTCTTCTTCACAGACAAAACACACTTCTACAGAGTCCAATGGACATTCATTCCTAGGATGCTTTGTGGTGAACCTGGGACAAAAGATGGCCAAAGCCCTCTCGGCTTCCTCTTGCTTCTTTTGGATTCGCAAGGTATCCATTTGCATGGAAATGCTCTGTCTCATCTCGCTTTTGAAATCTTCCATCTGATTTGCAAACTCGTTTTTAAGGAATGAACTAGATAAGGGGGTACTGGCTAAGAGTTGACTTCCCCAACCTCTCTTTCTGGCTGCCCTAGAATGGTTTCTAAACACAATTTTTATGTCATCATAAGGTAGCTGGTAGATGTCTCCCCTGGCCAGCAAATGGATAGTATCTAGAAGGTCTTTAGAGACTCGTCTGAGCAGAACCAACTTCAGAGATTCGGGGCCAAGTGTGCACCTAGCCCTTTTATTCTAAAGATTCATCACTTCCCATGGTCATTCAAAATATTTCTTCCTTTGTATATTTTGACCTACAGTAGTCCCGATATTTGTTGTTAAAGGCTTGCTGCATCTAAGCCCAAATTATAATACTATTTCTAGGTAGCCCCATGAACCAGCGGAGTGCGGCATCCTTGACGGTAGAAGGAAAGAGTTTCAACTTTTGCTCGTCTTCTGCATAGTCATAAGTTCGACAAAGGACAAAAAAATCAAACAAGAAGGTATCAGGGTCTTCAGTAGTCAATCCATGGAAGTGAGGTAAGGCTGAGGGACTTATGTTTTTCATTTTTGTGTCCCCATTGGTCTCTCAGATGGGAAAGGCAGCTTCTACTCTCTCCCCATTTCCTCTACCATTTCTATTTTCAGCCATCGTCTCAGGAGGAATGGTTTCTTGTTCTTCTTCTGTTATAGGATCTCCATATATCTCTGGAGGTTCACTTATAGGTTCTTTTGGATCACTGCCACCAAAGAAGAGAGAAGGGTGACTCGGTGATGTGGTGGGGGTGTTGGGTAGGAATTTTCTTGAATTGTCTATATTCCTACAAGACATGAAATGAAATCTTTTTTTTGGGTGATTTTTGTTTCTTTTTTCTTCTTGTACCTGCAAAACTGAAATTGATTGAACAACAAATTGCAACTAACTGAAATCTATCTTACTAAAATGAAAATGTAGAATTGAAATGAAAGCAGGAAAGGACTAATCTATTTTGTTGAAATGAAATTGCGAAATTGAAACGAAAGTAGGAAATGCTAATGTACGCTTGCTGAAATGAAATTACAGAATTGAAATGAAAGCAGGAAAAGCTAATCTATGCTTACTGAAATGAAATTGCGGAATTGAAATGAAAGCAGGAAATGCTAATCTACTTTTGCAGAATTGAAATTGCAGAATTGAAAGGAAATTAGGAAATATCTAATTTACACTTGCTAAAGTGAAATTGCAGAATGGAAATGAAACAACTACTCTACTCTTGCTAAAATAAACTAATTTAGCAGAAGGTTGCAGTAGAAAATAGAAGAAAAGCAGTAATCACAAAATACTCTGACGCTTCCCCAGAAACGGCGACAAAAATATGGTGAGCTCCAATATTGCAGCAATGATGCTGCAACTCCTAGGACTCCCTACTTTACTTTTATCAACCGGGTAGTTTGTAACAATCTTGGAAGCGACGGTGCTATATGCAAAAGTACTAGCTCTTACTGTAGGCTGTCACTTGATTAGCTGGCACAAGTTCGATAGGAGCTTAAGCCAACTTCTATGAGCTCTTAGAAGAAGATTTTAACTATGATGGATGAAAGCTAACTCAAAATAGGCTAGTCTACTTGCAGAAAGAAGATGAAAGCTGAAAGGAAATGCAAACCCTAGCAAACCCTAGTTTTACTGACTAACCCTACTTGTGCAAGAAAAGATATGTAAGCTACTAAAATGGATACCATTGACTATTGCAAAGGTAAAATGCATGTGTTTAAGCTACTTCTGAAGGAAAATATGGAAAGATCATCTTTTTGTATTTTTGAGCAATTTTATGCAGAATTATTATGCTTGTGTTTTAACTATTTTTTGACTATGCAGAGGTCTATTGGCGCAATGAAATGGAGTGGGCATTTGCAGGAGGTTGAGAAGGTGTGAAGAGGACATAAGGGGTCCCCAACACCCTTCTAGAGATTTCCACCGCCCTCAGATCTCGAAAAATCGCTCGTGTGAACTTCTACAGGAGGCTGAAGGGAATCTACAGGAAATTCTATAGGAACAGGCCGAAAGTGGTTTTTAGAGGGTTGATGCAGGAAAAATGGTGGGAAAGTGGAAATGAAGGGTGGATAGGGATATTAAGGGATCTAGGACCTAGTAAATGAATCTCAAGAGTGATGAAGATGGTTGGATTTGTTCAAGGATGAAGAAAGCAATGTTGCACAAAAATGTAGAAATTAGGGCAAGTTGGGAAAGTGTGGCGAATGAGGGAAAGAAATCTTGAGAAAAGGATTGGAGAAAGATATATGATGGAGGAAGGATAGTTTGGAGTGTCTTATAGGTGTTCTATACATTACTTTCCAAAATTGATCCAAGCAAAGACTAAAAAAACAGAGATTTATCTATTTTGACCTAATTCTGACTTAGAAACCAGAATCATGATGAACATAAGTTTATATACAGGAAATAATGCAAGAAATCTATGGAAACTAAGTAAGAATAGATCAAGCATGAAAACACAACTAATATCAACTTTTCCAACTCAAAATCTAACACTAGCAATTGCATTGGAGGGAAAAAACAGTGTTTTTGTGGCAGCAAGTGTGCCTTGGTCTCAATTCATGGTCCCAAGGAGGGAGAAAGGAGATCAAGGATTGTTGGTAGCCTTTTTTTGGATATTTTCTGTTATCAAACTATCAAATCAACTGAAGCATGAACAACTATCTTAATCATCAAAAACAACCTAAATAACAAAGCAATATTTTAACCTAAATAACAGAAATTATTCTATGAATGCAAGAAAAACACATAAAATTACGCATAGGAGGTACTGGGAACTTGGGTTGGGCCCAACCCCAAGAGCTATAACCTCCTAAGAAAGATCAGAGCTGGTGCAAAGCTAGATTCATCTTCACTGATAAAAAAATAATAGTTACATCACAAAAACTGTCTGCAAGAAGAAGCTCGAAAATGTGTTGATTACAGGGCTGCACTAAAGTGTGAAAATAGAATATCAAATGGCTAAACTACTAAGGTTTGAAGCCTTCCTACTTATGCAAACGAGGACTCCCAATAGTCCTCCTTAACTTTAGGAGCTTGGCTGCACAAAACTACAGTTAACAGCCACTTCACTAGACCTGCTCGATTGCCCCTTGAAATCATCTTTGGTGGGCTATTGAACTCTGAGCTGATGGTGGAGAACTTGATGAAGGGGTCATTTAGTGTAGGAGACACCCCTCCTATAAATCCTCAACCTTGTTTCTTCGAATTTGGATGCCAATTTGCTCATAAATGCTTGATCTTGGTCCAAAAATGTCCAAAAATCTACAATAAGCACGTATTAGACTTTGTGGTTAAGTGACTATTCCCATTCACTCAATTAACATAAATATATTCAAAAGCATGCATAAAACTATGGAGAATGGTGGATTAAATGAGAATAATAGGCAAAATGAGCCCATATAGTTACCCATTTCCAGGGCTCATCAGCAACAGCTTCATACAAGTCTCCAAGAAAGTGGTAAGCATGGAGGGGTGAGCTTCTTCAGATAGCATGTCCTGACTTCTTGAGGTAGAGACCTCAACGAATTTTTTCTTTGCTTCCATCAACGTTTCCTTCACGTGCTCCAAATCAAACCCAACCTCCTTTTCTCGAGCCCTGCAAACCCACTCAATTTCTTCAGGTTGATTTCCTTTATCATCACCAGTCATCATTCCGCTTGGCAGCATAATATTCACATTGGGATCCTCCTCAGGGGGCTCGGCCCTCATCATCTATAGATTATGGGTAGGTTATTGAGGCTACACCTTCTTCTCCTGCATCTTAGCTATTAGTATAGGGCATTCTTCTATCACATGGTCAAACTGAGTGGAGTACCGGCATGACGGTCGCGTCTAGCTCATACACTCTCGTCCGTAGTGTCCTGGCACTCCGCAATTGTAGAAAATAACTTTTCCTCGACCTCTACCAGGTCCTCCTCCTCCTCGGCCTCATTCGCGCCCCTGATATCCTCCACGCGCTCCCCTAGTGCCTTGATCCGGAGGCCGAGTTTCTGTTTGCATTCGATACGCAGGCATTCTTTCCATCATCAATTCATAGCTACGACAGTTACACTCATCGTGGCCCACTGATTTACAGAAATTGCAGAATAATTGTTGCAGCGTCTGTACAAATTTTTGCAGCAAGTGACAATTGTTCGTTACATGTTTTCCAGCTACCTAATAGATAGTGCACCACAGCACGGGCCCTGCACTTGGTCCTGCAGCAGCCTCCTGTCTCAGGGGCATTGGCCCTCCCCCTGTAATATAATTCGCAAAAATAGGGCAGTGATCTTTATCATGCCCTTGGCTTTTACATTTTAGGCACCAAACTTCTTCGTGCACCTCCGACCAAGTAGCTTTTTCCTTCTTCAAGCTCTGCAACTCCAAGCAAAGGTTCTGCAACTCCGCATGAATCTACTAAACTCCCAAAGCAGCATCCTGAATAGGCGTTTCATGCAATCTCATCGCAATTTCCAGGGCTTCTGCCTAGGTCCCTATCTTTTGTTGCGATAAAGCAACCCTTAGGTGGGGCAGAAGCGAGGCTACAAACCATTCACGGTGCTGACTATCCGTGAGATTCATGTTAGCTTCACGGATCTGGAACTTCAGTCTCTAATCTAGCTCCCAGGGTGTTTCGATAAGCCTCATCATGATTTCCTTGAATCCAACGACTTGTTGGATTCAAACTTGGGCCTACTGAATTCCTTATTCAAAGCAATCTGAGTGTCCACTAACGATGCCAACGGGTTATCGGTGCAGTACTTAATGTACCATGTCAACGCCTAATATTTTAGAGCAGTAACCAAATACACCTTCTTTATATGATCATCTGTAATATTCTGTGTCATCCATACAGCCTTCGCAACGAACCAAAACTGATCTAGGTCCTCACTTCCCAAGCCCTTGAAAACAAGAAATTTCATGATGTTCGACATACTGAACGGTGGCAGAGGTGGTGGTGGTGTGGGCGAAGGTGTATGTTGTGGAGGTGCAGGTGGAGGTGGTGTGGGAAGATGAGGTACTCGTGGAAAACCCTACTTTATCAATTGTATGGCGCTTAGCAGTGAGGCCTATACCGCTCCCTCATCCTCGCTCGAAGGGAGTTTTATCTATGGGTTGTATTCAGGACCCGCTCTCTCCTGATTTCTAAATAATCGTCCACTTCGCATAGATCCAAACAGCAAGGTAGTGGCATAACCTACTTTTCACACAAGAGCATTTTTAATCCAAGTATTCAAAGATTTAAAATACTTACCTCACAGTCCTTTGAAAAAGCATCGCTTTGCTTCACTGTAGCTGACTAAGGTATCGACCCCGAATTCAGTCATGAATCCTCATATGACTCAATCAAGTGCCAGTGGTTGACAACGTGTGCAATCTTATCTTAATAAGCTTCTAACCTCTGCACTAGCTCCGGGGTCCACACTATTGGATCGTCAAGCCTCCACCTTCCTTGGTCGTCTGCCAATTTAGCGATCCACTCATACAGTTCAATCAGGAAGCTGTAGAAGATGATTTCATGTATTTCTATGTATAGATACATGTCCAACCATTGTTCTTTTGTCAGGCGTATATTTTTGTTCTCTTGCGTCGTGAATTCGTGGATCTTTCTAGCCAACCACTTCTCAATTTATTTCTTTGTCAAATTCTAGTGATGCAACATCACACATCTCTTTATGCAGATCCCAGTCTTGGAAACAGAACCATTTGCTGGCTTAGTGGGTCCTGACCCAGGTTCAGAGTTAATTGCACCAAACAAATCCCTACACTACTGGCCCTTTCCACATCAATCCGTGGAGTGCGGACTGAAGTCTCACCCGAAGCAGTATGGGGGGATGTTGGAACCAAGTTTCCACACCCAGAGATCAGCGTGATGTCATGTTATGCCCTAAATCTACCTTCATGCAAATCAATAAGCCCTTATGGCTTATCGATGGAACTCCCTTCGATCAACCCCTTGACCTCCGCAAAGGTCTACGACTGTCTTTCACAGACCTTGAATAGGATAATCAGCTACTTACGCACATCAAAGATTACTCTTAACCCAAAATTTACTTAGATCGGCCTAAGCGTTCGATAACTTTAACATACAACAAGATAATCTTCACGTAAACATTTAACATTAATTGTGTTCATATAACAATATAAGTCGTGTAATTCACACATCAATACATCATTATTTCATAAACCCGTCACAACATAAAGTGCATTCATATAAACAAACGTAAAGAGATAAACACGGGTATTTAGGCATAAATCTTCTTTATTAATATTAAGTTCATCTTACAGACTCAAACTTCCCTGCGCACTCAACTGTAGGGATCCGCGCACACAACTGCAGGGGCCTGCACACTCAGATGCAGACTCTACTCTAGGCCTCTGCGCACACATATACAGATCCTTTCTTCCTACTCTTATCTGCTAACTCTCTAGACTTCTCCCATAGACCAAACTTCATTCCTTTCTTGCCTTAGACATCCCACTTGGAGACTGATTATAGCAACTCCACCACTGCTTCATTTGCTGGGCAATGACTCATCTTTGGACCTGGTTGTTTCTCATCTTCTTCATCATACTTGAAGACCAATTGAAACTAAGGATATTCTCAGTTTCTCCATGGTTACAACTTTTGTTAGCATATCTACAGGATTCTGGCTAGTGTGTATCTTTTCCAGCTTCAACTCTCCATCTTCCAACACTGATCGTATGAAATGGTACTTGAGCTGTATGTGTTTAGTCCTAGAATGAAATGTTAAGTTCTTTGCAAGATGAATGGCACTTTGGCTATCACTGTATAACATGCCCATATCATGCTCCTTACCCAATTCACCCATAAACCTTTGTAACCAAATCATTTCTTTACTAGCCTCTGTAGCAGCAACATACTCTTCTTCTGTTGTTGAAAGTGCAACAACACTTTGGATTTTTGAAACCCAACTGACAGCTATTCCACCTACAGTAAATACATATTCTGTAGTTCTCCTCCTATTATCTTTTTCACCTGCCATATCTGCATCAACATATCCCTGTAGAGAAATGTTTGAACCACCAAAGCATAATGCTTGATTTGTGGTACCTTTGAAATATCTGAGAATCCATTTCACTGCCATCCCATGTTCCTTTCCTAGATTGTTCATGTACCTGCTTACAACCCCCACTGCATGTGCAATATCAGGCCTTGTGCATACCATTGCATACATTAAGCTTCCAACTACTGATGCATATGGAACTTTAGACATATAATCCATGTCTTCTTGGGTCTTTGGGCACACTTCCTTACTAAGTTTAAAATGGCTAGCAAAAGGTGTGCTAACTGGTTTTGCATTGTGCATATTAAATCTTTTCAACACCTTTTCTATGTACTCATTCTGAGACAATGTTAGTTTGCGATTTTTCTTGTCTCTAGTTATTCTCATACCAAGGAGTTGTTTTGCAGTGCCCAAATCCTTTATTGTAAATGAATTTTCCAATTTTCTTTTGAGCACATTTATTTCTTGCATGTTAAACCATGCAACAAGCATGTCATCTACATACAATAACAATATAATATAGTTTCCATCATTTTGCTTTTTCAGATAAACACAATGATCAAAGTGACATCTAATATAACCTTGTTCAGACATAAACTTGTCAAATTTTAGATACCACTACCTTGGAGCCTGTTTTAAGCCATACAAGCTCTTCTTCAACCTGCACACTAGTTTCTCCTTCCCTTTTACCTCATATCCTTGTGGCTATTGCATATATATCTCTTTCTCCAAATCCCCATGGAGAAAGGCTGTCATTACATCTAACTACTCAAGATGCAAATCTTCAGCTGCTACTAGACTTAGAATAGTTCTGATTGAAATCATTTTAACAACAGGAGAAAATATTTCCTCAAAATCAATACATTTCTTCTGTGCAAACCCCTTCACCACAAGTCTAGCTTTGTACCTCTGTTTTCCTCCATCTTCTTCCTTCAGCCCGTAAACCCATTTATTCTGTAATGCTGTTTTACCTGCAGGCAACCTGACTAAGTCCCAAGTCTGGTTATGTGCTAAGGAGTCCATCTCTTCTTTCATGGCTTGCTCCCACTTCTTCCTGGTTTCTACTTGCACTGCTTCTTCATAACATTCTGGTTCACCAGAATCAGTCAACAATACATAATATAATGAAGGAAAGTATCGTTCAGGGGGTCTACTTATCCTGGTAGATCTTATAACACCACTTTCAGGTGTTTGTAGTGCTTGTTGCTGTTGTGGTTGTTGTTCTGGTTATTGATCATTATGATTTTCAGGAACCATCATTTTTCCTGTGATATCGTCAAGCACTGTGTATTCCCTGTTTTCTTTTTCTTGTTTCTTTTCCTGCAACTGATTCTTATACAAGACCTTTTCATTGAATATTACATCTCTGCTCCTAATGATTTTGTGATTTTTATAATCATATAAGCGATAACCAAAATCATTAACACCATATCCAATAAAGGTAAATTTCTTTGATTTTGCGTCAAGCTTTGTTCTTTTTTCTTTGTTAATGTGGACAAAGGCTTCACAACCAAAAGTCTTTAAAAATGAGTAGTTTACCTTTTTACCTGTCCATGCCTCCTCTGGAATACCACCATCCAAGGAAATTGAAGGCCCTCTGTTTATTAGATAAATAGCAGTATCTACAGCATCTGCCCAAAATTGTAAAGGCAATCCTACATGCAATCTCATGCACCTTGCACACTCCATGATTATCCTGTTCATCCTTTCTAACACACCATTTTCTTGTGGTGTTCCTGGAACTGTCTTCTCTCTACGAATTCCATTCTCTGAATAGTACCTATCAAACTCTTTGCTGCAATATTCACCTCCATTATCTGATCTGAGACACTTCAACCTTTTCCCTGTCTCATTTTTAACCAAAGCTTTCCATTTCTTGAAAGTATCAAATGCATCAGATTTATTTCGAATACAATAAATCCAGGTTTTTCAGGTTGCATCATCAATAAAAGTAACATAATAACGAGAGCCACCAAGAGATGATACCTAAGCAGGTCCCCATACATCTATATGCACAAGCTCTAATTTTTCACTCTTCTTTTCTTTCCCAACTCTAAGGAATCTGACTCCCTTATGTTTTCCATAAACACAATTCTCACAGAATTTTAAATCAACTTGCTTCAAACCTGGTAACAAATTTCTTGAGTGAAGAATCTGCATCCCCTTCTCACTCATGTGCCCGAGCCTATGATGCCACAATGTCGTATCTTCTCCTGCAGAGGTTAAAGCATTAACAAAATTAGAAATACCATTGCATAAATACAATGTACCAACCTTTTCTCCTTTCGCTATTACCAGGGATCCTTTAGTGACCTTCCAGGTTTTATCTGTGAAAGTAGTTACGCAACCTTCACCTCCCAACTACCTATTGAAATCAGATTTTTCTTCAGATCTGGAACATGCCTTACCTTCTTCAATAGCCACTGATTTCCATTTTGTTGTTTTATGAAAACTGTACCCATTCCAACGATTTTACAGGGTTTATCATCACCCAATCGAACTTGTCCAAAATCTCCTTGAACATAATCATGAAAATGTTTCTTATCAGGTGTGGCATGGAATGAGGCCCCTGAATCTATCACCCAAGCATCAATAATATTTTCTAATGAAAGAATCAAAGCATCTTGCAACACATCACCTGTTACATTCGCTTCATGATTAGTTTCTTGTTGTGCATCTCCTTCTTTTCCCTTCCGAGACTTGTAGTCTTTCTTCAGGTGTCCTTTCTTCCCGCATTTCCAGCACATTATCCCCGATCTGGACTTGGATCTGCCTTTTCTTGACTTACTGCGATATCCTGGGCTCTTTCCTCTTTCCATTTTTCTTCCCCTAGTCTCTGCAGTCAAAGCATTACTTGATGTCTCACCGGAGCTTTTCCATTGCATTTCCTCGCTAAGGATTGCACCAAAAACATCATCAAACTTTAAAGTACTAGATCCAGAGACAGAGTTACTAATGGCCATAACTAAACCATTCCAACTTTCTAGCAATGAGCACGGAAATCACAAAACCCTAACTTCATCATCAAAATTTACCCCTATAGAACTTAACTGACTTGTAACTATATTAAAATCATTTAAATGATCTGCAACAGATCCACCTTCTAACATCTTCATATTAAATAAACGCTTCATATGAAATACCTTATTGGAGGCCGAGGGTTTTTCATACAGTTTGGCCAATGCCGACATTAAACCCTGTGTTGTCGTTTCCTTTGAAATATTAAACGCTACCGACGCCGCTAGGCACAACTGTATTATTCCAAGTGCCTTTCTATCCAGAATATCCCATTCTGTATCTGTCATACTCGTCGAATTCTTTGTCTTTCCACTCAATGGTAGGTACAGATCTCTCTAATACAGATAATCTTCCATCTGCATCTTCCACAGCTGGTAGTTTTGGCCATTGAATTTTCCGACCCTAAACCTACCATCTTCCTCCATTGCTCCCACTCAAACCAGGAACCCTTCTCTCCTGCGAGTTTGTTAGCCAAATAGACCTTCGGCTTTGATACCAGTTGTTAGAAAATTATATATTATGGAGCAATGGAACACATAAAATATTGCAGAAATATAAACACAGAAAACTCATAAAACAAGAGAGACACAGATATACGTGGTTCACCCAGTTTGGGCTACGTCCACGGAGAAACAACCAATCCTTCCTTTTATATTATCCAGCAAACTGAAGAGATACAACTTGTCAAGCGATAAAAAGGTGTTTTTTTAACTCCTAATTACCTTCACATTAATTATCAACCCAGGGACGACTTTTTATTTCAAGAGTGTACTCAGTCTGAGGCGGCTATTTACTCAAGAGTAATGTTTTGCAGTATAGTGCTTAAAATGCAAAAGTAAATGAAAGATGGAAACAAAATCTAATTGGAACAGCAAGAAACTGAAATGTTCTAAACTAAATCATTCACTCAAACAACCATCAATCGAGGATACAGTAGCAATAACTCATTCCTCTGGATATTGATGCAATTGAAATCAAACTGGAACAAGACAATCAATCTGGAAATGAGGAAGCAATAACCAATGTTCTCTACAGTTGACAGTCCTGCTTTAAAGCAATCAAAAGGAAATCAAAATTGAACTAAAGCTGCCATTGAAAATAAACTAGGAAAACTCTTTAAAAGCAAACTATTGCAATTAATCAACAGAAACAAACAACAAATTAAATGGGTAGCAAACTGTAATTAAAGGAATCTGAACAGCAAACTCTAATTAATGGAAATCAACAACAAAATACCATGAATCCTAAATCATTCATTCGGAAAAATAAGCAATGTATCAGTCAAGGGTTCGACAGCAATAGCCCATCCCTTTGGAAACTGATGGAAAGGAAATTAGAGCATGGACCACGGGTCTGGGAGCTAGGCAGTAAATGCCAAGGCTCACTACAACCACAGAACGTCTCTCACACCAAAATAAAGATAATGCAAATAACAGGAAATGGAACAACAGATTAAATATGAATGTACAACAATCCAAATCAAGCACGCAACACACTTATCATTAAAAGGAACAGTAATCCGAGCTTCGATACAATATGCATGAATCACAGCTATAAAGTAACAGCAAGTGTAACAGAACAGCAATCCCAAATAAACAACAGTCACAATTTAAGAATACATCATACAGTTGTACCGATTTAGGAACATACAGCGCGGTTAATCTGTAATCGAATGTCAATCTGTAAGGAACAACAATGTTATATCAATTATCAAAAGGAACAGCAATGCGATACAAAGTTAAAATGATAACATAGCATTCCTATTGCAGATAACGATAGTATCCAATCAAGTATATCTAATAGCGCTGATATGTAAAACAATAAAGTGCGTCAGATTACTGAACAGAGTAAAAGAAAGAGATCAAACCACACATGAAGCATAAAGATATAATACAGCAGCAATTGTAAAGATATGATACACAGCGACAGCGTACTCCACCAGAGGCTAGGCCCTTAGCCGCCAGCGGATGCTGCTAGGCTACTTCAGATGAAAAGAATGAACAACAACTCCCAAATCAGGTATTAATCATTAAATGGTAAAATCATTACAACAGCAGCAGCTTTGAGACTTACAGCCTGAAACAATCCTTTCTTCTTCCTATCCTATCATGAATTCTTAATTCTAAATCATTAATTCTAAATCCTCAATTCCATCATTTTTCCATCATTCAAATCATCCATCTCTGATCTCTGTTTTCATTTAAATAGAGAGAGATCAGAGAGCAGTTACAATAGAGATAACTACAACATGATTTCTATTACAAAATTTGATTGTTTCCAACCAATTGATAAACAAGAAGATATATTTCCATCCAACTTTCAACAAGAGCAAGACGAATTTGGCTTTGCAGCTGAGATTTGGAGGACGGCCGCAACAACAAATCTGAGAAAATTGTGCTTAAAGAACCCTGCTTTTCTCTCAGTACAAGCCGAATTTGGGCAAACCGTTCTTTTATAAGTTAATTGGGTCCGTTCTGGACAAAACCCATGTTCCGGATTTTCCAGATTCTGCTTCATTTGCTCAAAATCTCAACCGTAAAACCGTCACTTCTTATTCCAGCGAATTTCTGAGTTGGCACTTTTAATGATCAAATCTTCAATCTGGAAATTATCTTGGAGGCTAAAAATGGTGAATAATGTTACAACTGATTTATTAAAACTATCATTGATAAAATCATGCATAATCATCAATTTATTAGAAATAAAGGAGAATAAATAATATTCATTCATAAAAGCATAAATCATCATAAAATGGATTTATATAATAAATTATAATAAATGACATGATGAAGAAGAATAGAAATGGGTGGAATAAGTGTTCAAAAGTGATAATAATAATGGCATATTAACGACCCAACATACCCCCACACTCAATATGTTGCATTTCCTCATGCAACGAAAACTGAATATATTGCATGTCCTCATGCAACCCAAAGACAAAAACCCATGTGTTAACCAAGCAATAAAAAATATGTTCATCTCAGCTCATGAAATGGACGGAACAAATGAATTCTTCCTTAATTAATGAATATTCACTTTTAGTAATCTTGATGAAGGCATAACAATTTTTACATTGACATTCAACTATATGTCTATATGAAGTTGCAACAAAATATGATATAAGTAACAACAAACTTCATTAACCATTTTCTCAAAAACTACAAACCAGCTTTTGTTGAAATTTGGCAAGTAAATTTATAATATATGAATGTCTTTATGATCAAAAAATCAGACTGTTTTGATGCACGGATCATGAGATATAAACAAAATCGCTGTAGGTGAGAGTGCATGATTTCCGAAATTTTATGAACCAATTTATCTTGAAATTGTCTGGGTTTTTATTAATGATACGTCTGTGTTTTCCAAAAATCACAAGAATTGAGTTCATAGCTTTAAAAATATTATGGAAATCAATTTCTATACTGAAATTGTATGCCTTAAATGAGAAAGAAAATAGAAAACATCCATCATGCGTAGCAATTCCTCCCCCTCTCTGAAAAATTAGCATGCCCTCATGCGATGCTAGAAAACAAATAGAGGTGGTTGCTACCAGCTGTTGAATTCTATGCTTGGTGTAAAACAACATGGAATAAGGGAGGTGTTGAGAATGAATAAGAATAGCAATGGATGATAAAGAATATGAATGACATGGTCATAAGAAAGAAATGAATGAAAGCAACACTCCCCCAAACTGAAAGATAATATGCCGCTGAAAAAAGGGGAAGTGGTAAAGATGTGGAATGAAGGATGATAAATAATGCTCAAAATGGATTTCATTAAATTCTCTTAAATTCGTAATAAATCAGAAAATTATGTTATTTTACCTCAAGTTTTACCTCCAAAAAGAAAAATGTGGAATGACATATATGTACTGGCATTTGTTGAAACTGATGTAGGCAGAGTTGGCACTGAAAGTGATGCAAAAGGTGGGATCCAGGTAAGCACATCATGTCTGAAGAATTGTTCACGTTCACGAGTTGCTCGAGCCTCTTCTGTTAGTTGCAATAGTGTGGTCATGCTGCGAATAGAGTTTCCCCCCATACTTGTTGTTCTCCTGTAAACAAATCACTATTTTGCATACAATGTTCTTGAATCCATAGTGTTAGCTTTGAAGAGAAATAGATAAGATGCATGCAAAACTTTCAGTCAGAAAAACTTTTGTATACATGCAATATTAATATATTTTCAAATCAGCAAGTTATGGCAGAGTGCAGTAATCATATCGCATGCAATCCCATAATGCATACATTCCCCCCCTCCAATTGGAAAATGAATTCCATAGCCATAAAGCGTATGAGAGGGGTTATGTTGACGGCAAGGCACAGGAATGAACAATATATCAGTAAATGAAGCAGAGTACACTTATCAATAATAGGACAGCGAGAGTTATGGTTATAATGAGAGCAGAGTATGTAAAGATAGTTATGAATAAGAGATAGGACGCTTAGGATTGATGATAAGTTATGAAAAAGATAAAAAGAACAACAATATGCCAAAAAGATGCTTTACTGATAGTATGCTAGCTGAAAATGATGCGATTGATCATAAAACAATTTCTTATGCATAAAGGTTCAAAATAGGGAAAAAACAATTAAGGAAATAACTTCTCTGATAAAAAAGAAAAAATAAGAAAAGGGTATTATAGTAATAATTGACGATAAGATATAACTTAAATACCATAAGCAGATCCTCTGCTGCCAGCAGGCGTCCATAGCCTCAGCAGGGTTGCTTTTTAACCCATATGAGCCAGAATCCTCAATTTATAACTAGAGAGTTTCAGTGTTGTTCTTACAGAAGAGCCCAGTGCGCTGGCGTGGTAACCAGATAACCACACTGCCATTCACTGGGATGTAGCAGAAGTGATCAGGCCGGCTCGTGATGAGACCTCCTGTTCCAAGGATAATCTGGTTATCCAGTGGATCATAACCCTGGTGTGGTGGCCATAATGGGAATGTCACTTTGTTACAGCCTTATGAACATGGTATGCTGGCTCGTAATGAGACCCCCTATCCTCCATCTATGAACAAAATTTTGTTGTTATTACACATTTTGATGATAAAAAGAGGGAGGCTCAGTACTCCTTAAGAGCAGGGATGGTGGAAGAAGTTAAACATGTCAATATAAAAAAATATACCCATAATCTCATTTATTACAGACAGAGAAGATTATAACCAGGAAGGGTGGAACCAGCATGGTATTAAGATGATCAATCAGTATCATGTATAGCAGAAAACAATGCAGTAAAGTAGTATATAAATAATTGTGTCCCTTTTGAAAATAAGCTATCATCAAGGAGTTGTCATGTTAAAGATCATAACATGAATGATATTAACTTGCTTCAAAAGAATCCATAATTCTTGTCTTCATAAAAATAGTGTACTTCATGTCATGAAAGGGAATCAATAAAATGTGGTTGAGATGAACTAAGAATAATTCCACAAGAGGAAGGAAGGGTTGCTCTCGAAAATACTCCCAAAGTGTTGCTCTTTTGAAGAAACGGCAAAAACACTCAAAAGTGGTGTTCCGTGTAGGGAACAGCAAAGGAAATGCACACAAAAAAAGCAAAAATACACACAAAAAAAGTGTGAAAATGCGAATGCCGTTCCTTTGGAAAAAGGAACAGCAAAAACTAAAAGTGTCGTTCTTTTAGAAAAAGAACAGCAAAAACGCAAGTGTCGTTCCTTTGGAAAAGGAACAGCAAAAATCAAAAGTGTCGTTCCTTTGGAAAAGGAACAGCAAAAACGCAAGTGTCGTTCCTTTGGAAAATGAACAGCAAAAATGAAAAGTTTCGTTCCTTTGGAAAAGGAACAGAAAAAACGAAAAGTGTCGTTCCTTTGGAAAAGGAACAGCAAAAACGAAAAGTGTCGTTCCTTTGGAAAAGGAACAGAAAAAATGCAAGTGTCATTCCTTTGGAAAAGGAACAGCAAAAATGAAAAGTGCAGAAGTATTGTTCCATTCGAAAAGGAACAACAAAACGTGAAAGTGCAGAAGTGTTGTTCCATTCAGAAAGGAACAGCAAAATGGACAATCATAAAATGCAAACATGCAAAAAAACAAATTAGTTGTTCACGACATTGATGCTGAGGATGAGTTACACTTTGAATGAAGCAATACCTGAAACACAAAATATAAGAGAAATTAGAAAAGAAACAACATTTTATTTAAAAACAATATGTAAATTAAGTTACAACAGCTATGATATTATGTAAAAAAAATGATCTTTTTGAAAAATGTTTTGGCAGCAGTGACAAGACATGAATCTTCAAATCGAAATCAATTCTTCATTTCTTCTATTATGAATCCGTTGGGTAATGACTTGGATGAAATTCCTTTGTTTCATTAAAATTTCTTTCAAAAATCACTCGTCCATAAATTGACCTTCTTTATTTTCCCAAGACCTGCAAAAAACGAGTGTCTACCTGCAATAAAACATCAAATCATGGAGAAAGAGAGGTGATCGGGCTCCCCTAATCCAAGAATTATGAAAAAAACTAACAATTAGTTACTCTATATAACAAATCCACAGAGAAAATAACAAAGTAAAATTTATTTGTCACTTGCGGGAGAGCAGTGGTCGACCATACTAACCAGCGGTGTTTTAATCACAACTTCTTTGTTTTTCGTCCAAATTGAGTGATTCCAAAGCGAAATGAGAGCTAATTCAAAGGCGTATCTCCAATAGAAACATGTTTTAAAAATTCAATGATATGATATGTCAATTTTAGTTAGAACAACCTGCATAACAGAGTCATTTTCGATTACCCAGCTCAGACCAACAGTTAATGTTTTAAGCATAGGTTTTTCGTTTGATGTTGGATTCGAATGATTTAAATTGGAAATGAAAGTATATTCATTTAATTATCTCCAATAGAAACATGTTTTGAAGACAAGAAGAATTGATAGGTCAAATACTTTAACGAACAGCTAGAAAGACAAAGTTTTAAGAGTGTTGATTTACGATAGACAGTCAGTATTTTGATCATAACTTCCCCATACGATATCAAAAATGAGCGATTCTAATTGCATTGTAAAATAGATTCATAGGGGAATCTACCATAGTAACAGGTTTTAAAAATTCAAATATTTATGCCTCCAAAAACTGACTATCCCAACTCTGTTCCTGAGCTGCCCACTAGACACCCTGTCAATGTTTTGTTTCTAACTTTTTCGTTTCGAATCCAAATTGAGTGGTTCGAATTGGGTTAGAAAGTAGACATCAAGGGCTACCTAGGGTAGAAACATGTTTTAAAAATATTCACTTTTGGTCCCTCAAAACATGACTGTCCCGACTGTTTTTCCAGAAATCTCATCAAGCCCGCAAGCCAAAAAAATGATATTCAACCATTTTTTCATATTGATGATAAAGATGAATATAAGTGTTTGTAGAATTGTTATTTCTATTATAAATCATCTACATACACAATTGAATTGAAACATTTATCATCGATGTTGATTTCAATAGCGTGTTGCAACAAAAGAAACAACTAGTTTTACAAAAAAAAAACAAAATGCATTTATTTATTCCCTTATTTATTTTATTTTCTACACTAACCTATTTTGATTTGAAAAATGAATATGACTATGTATAGGATTACTTCCAATGGAACCATTTTCGAAATAGGGCTTCATGTATGCACATACCCAAATTTGAAAATGCATGTTAATGGATATTAGGGTATGAGAAGCCAACTTCCCTTCAAAAAATGGTATCAAAAATTGTTGAAGCATAGAGTGATGTTGTAAACAAATGATGGAGTGAAACCAATGTTCAATGTATCCGTTACTTTCTTGATTTCTCATATCCATCAGATCATGAGGTTCTTGAGCTTTTAAAATAGCTTGTTGATACATACTATAAGAAACCTCATTTTCTTCCATAGCTTCTACAATTTTTGAATTTGAAACATTCTGAATCTCATTATAAGTTTTCTCTAATGGCGCATGTGAGATAGAATGGGTGGGAAAGGTGGGTAAATTTGGCAGTTCAACATTGTAAGCATATTGTACTGGTTTATTATGGTGAGGGTGTGGAATTAGTTGAGCAGGAAAATGTGTAAGGAATGGAGCATTGTGATAATGAGGTTGATTGGGTTGAGTGGATGAATTTGGTATGCAAGCAGGATGTTGTGGAAGAACTGGTGAAAAATATGGAGAATATGTTTGTGCTACAAGATGAGGGAGAGTAGTCATGCCATCATAAGATGAACCATGCCCAACTTGTAAACAAGATTGGTGGTTATATTGAAATTGACATGGCTACCCTAACACATTAGTATTCCATAATGGATTATGCAAGTAAGAGAATGAAGAGGAAGTGTTTTGAACCATACCTGTAGGCCACGATTTCCATGGTTTTGACTTTGTTGCATCTTCCTCATCTCTTTGATATGCTACTTCCATCCTAGATAAGGAAGAACAACTATCTATGGACTGCTCCTTTCGGTCATGAGTGGAAAACACTTCATCAAATTCTTGATTTTTCTGAACCTGCAAAGCATCCAATTTTGAACTTAGAGAGCTAATAAAATCAACTTTAAAATTTTCAAATAAAGTATTGATTTCAGCTCTTATGTCTCCTATTCTTGTAGCAGATTTGGAAAAGAAAGAACAAACATCTCTAGAATTCTTACCAGCCTTGGAGATTCCTCTTGAATACCTTATGCACAATTCACAAACATCATCATATGATAACTGAAAAACATCACCTTTTCCTATCAGATTTAAGAGTTCTAAAAATTCATCTTTGATTCCTTTAAGAAGGAGTGTTTTTAAGATCTCTTTTTCCAAATGCTTATGCTTTGATTTTTGAAGGTTATAATGAAATCGATCTACATAATCCTCCAAACTTTCATCTTCCCCTTGTATCATACCGAAAATATCTTCATTGGATTTGCAATAGTCTTGGTACTTCTTCAAGAATATGTTCTTCAAGTCCTCCCATGTTTGGATGCAATTCCCACCTAGGCTCATGAACCATTGGAGAGCTGCTCCTTTTAGAGTAAGAGGAAACACTTTCAATCTTTGATCATTAGTACAATAATCATATCCTCTACAAAGTATTTCGAACTCAAATAAGAATGTATCTGGATCTTCATTTGTCAAGCCATGAAAATTTGGTAGAGACAATGGGGGAATTATGTGCATTTGTGTCACTCCTCCTAGATCTTTGATAGGAAATTCAAAAGTAAAAATGTGATCCATTTCTTACCATAATAGAAGATGTTCTTCATGTGTTTCTTCGAAGCCCCTTCTTCAAATGTTCCTGTCAATCGGTTAGTGAAATGGGTGGTGCTTACATCACCACTTGAGAGAAATCATGAGATTTGTTTTTCAAAATTTCTATTTCTTTTCTTTTAATTCATTCACACAAAAATTCAAACATCTATTTCTACCCTAGGTTCTTTGACAGTCCTGCTGGAAAGCGGGCGGGGGAGCAGGGCTTTTACATGCTCCGTATGCAGGTTCTTATCTTCCGTTTTTAATACCCAATTCTCTCCTAACAAGCACTCATCAGATGCACACTACTCTTTAAAAATGGCTACACTCTCCCCGACAACGGCGCCAAAATGTCAAGCGATAAAAAGGTGTCTTTTTAACTCCTAATTACCTTCACATTAATTATCAACCCAGGGACGACTTTTTATTTCAAGAGTGTACTCAGTCTGAGGCGGCTATTTACTCAAGAGTAATGTTTTGCAGTATAGTGGTTAAAATGCAAAAGTAAATGAAAGTTGGAAACAAAATCTAATTGGAACAGCAAGAAACTGAAATGTTCTAAACTAAATCATTCACTCAAACAACCATCAATCGAGGATACAGTAGCAATAACTCATTCCTCTGGATATTGATGCAATTGAAATCAAACCGGAACAAGACAATCAATCTGGGAACAAGGAAGCAATAACCAATGTTCTCTACAGTTGACAGTCCTGCTTTAAAGCAATCAAAAGGAAATCAAAATTGAACTAAAGCTGCCATTGAAAGTAAACTAGGAAAACTCTTTAAAAGCAAACTATTGCAATTAATCAACAGAAATGAACAACAAAGTAAATGGGTAGCAAACTGTAATTAAAGGAATCTGAACAGCAAACTCTAATTAATGGAAATCAACAACAAAATACCTTGAAGCCTAAATCATTCATTCGGAAAAATAAGCAATGTATCAGTCAAGGGTTCGACAGCAATAGCCCATCCCTTTGGAAACTGATGGAAAGGAAATTAGAGCATGGACCACGGGTCTGGGAGCTAGGCAGTAAATGCCAAGGCTCACTACAGCCACAGATCGTCTCTCACACCAAAATAAAGATAATGCGAATAACAGGAAATGGAACAGCAGATTAAATATGAATGTACAACAATCCAAATCAAGCACGCAACACACTTATCATTAAAAGGGACAGTAATCCGAGCTTCGATACAATATGCATGAATCACAGCTATAAAGTAACAGCAAGTGTAACGGAACAGCAATCCCGAATAAACAACAGTCACAATTTAAGAATACATCATACAGTTGTACCGATTTAGGAACATACAACACGGTTAATCTGTAATCGAATGTCAATCTGTAAGGAACAGCAATGTTATATCAATTATCAAAAGGAACAGCAATGCGATACAAAGTTAAAATGATAACATAGCATTCCTGTTGCAGATAACGATAGTATCCAATCAAGTATATCTAATAGCGCTGATATGTAAAACAGTAAAGTGCGTTAGATTACTGAACAGAGTAAAAGAAAGAGATCAAACCACACATGAAGCATAAAGATATAATACAGCAGCAATTGTAAAGATATGATACACAGCAGCAGCGTACTCCACCAGAGGCTGGGCCCTTAGCCGCCAGCGGATGCTGCTAGGCTACTTCAGATGAAAAGAATGAACAACAACTCCCAAATCAGGTATTAATCATTAAATGGTAAAATCATTACAACAGCAGCAGCTTTGAGACTTACAGCCTGAAACAATCCTTTCTTCCTCCTATCCTATCATGAATTCTTAATTCTAAATCTCTAATTCTAAATCCTCAATTCCATCATTTTTCCATCATTCGAATCATCCATCTCTGATCTCTATTTTCATTTAAATAGAGAGAGATCAGAGAGCAGTTACAATAGAGATAACTACAACATGATTTCTATTACAAAATTGGATTGTTTCCAACCAATTGATAAACAAGAAGATATATTTCCATCCAGCTTTCAACAAGAGCAAGACGAATTTGGCTTTGCAGCTGAGATTTGGAGGACGGCCGCAACAACAAATCTAAGAAAATCGTGCTCAAAGAACCCTACTCTTCTCCCAGTACAAGCCGAATTTGGGCAAACCGTTCTTCAATAAAGTTAATTGGGTCCGTTCTGGACAAAACCCATGTTCCGGATTTTCCAGATTCTGCTTCATTTGCTCAAAATCTCAACCGCAAAACCGTCACTTCTTATTCCAGCGAATTTCTGAGTTGGCACTTTTAATGATCAAATCTTCAATCTGGAAATTATCTTGGAGGCTAAAAATGGTGAATAATGTTACAACTGATTTATTAAAACTATCATTGATAAAATCATGCATAATCATCAATTTATTAGAAATAAAGGAGAATAAATAATATTCATTCATAGAAGCATAAATCATCATAAAATGGATTTATATAATAAATTATAATAAATGACATGATGAAGAATAATAGAAATGGGTGGAATAAGTGTTCAAAAGTGATAATAATAATGGCATATTAACGGCCCAACACAACCTACAGTAGATCTGCTGTAACACCCCCTTCGCTCTCAATCTCCTCTCTCTTTCTCACTCAGAATACAGATCTACATAGACGCAATAAAATTCCCTCATATATAAAGAGGGGTTGCCTTCTAGGGCAAAAAACCATAAATTAAACATAACTTCTACCGTCAAATCTCCGCCTAATGAACGGCCCAGATTGACTAGAAATTACTATACTTTTACAAGGAAATTTTACATCTATTCTTAGCTTCAGGGGCACTGCCCCTGAAACCCCCCGCCAGGGGAGGGCTCCCCAAAGGTCGCAGCTGCCCCCCCTAGACCCCCCCTACAGCGAATATTTTTCGGGTGGCGTTGCCGCCCCATATCGAACTGGGTTCCAATGTGGTGATACCTTTGAATACAGAAGATAATTAGGCTCGACACCCAACAAACTGTAGGGGTCCGTGCACACAGCTGCAGGGGCCTACGCACTCAGATGCAGACTCTACTCTAGGCCTCTATGCACACATCTACAGATCCTTTCTTCCTAATCTTATCTGATAACTCTCTATACTTCTCCCATAGAACAAACTTCATTCCTTTCTTGCCTTAGACATCCTAAGACACACCTATTTATACAATCCCATGGTCCGTGGACCATGGGTAGATTTTGAAAAAGCCAACTCAACTTACATAAAGAAGTGTAAAACCATTTACGATTCTTTAACTAACTACACACTCTGTAACCACAATTTGCAAAGACTTTACATCTTTATACAACAAAAATTGGTCTTTTGCCCCAAAATTGACACCAGGGGACCCCATCCCAACATCTGACATTGTATACCTTGCAAGAAAGAGATCAAATGGCCAGCAAGGTGGTAAACTAAATAGAATCTCCCTATGAATCAGATGAGCAATGTGGTTTGGGGCACTCTTCTAACTTGACAAGCACATTGAGAAGTATAAAGGAATAAAAAAGGAGTTGCAAAGCAGACAATGACAAAATCATGTAGGCACATGAGAAACAAGCATAGGTGAATGCGATATTGCTTCAAAGTTTGTCATATTTGCAGCAACAGGGACCCCTTCGGATTAGCCATGGACATGAGGACAAAACTAATGGGGAATATGTAAGTAGGTCTCATAGTAGACATAGGTCAAATAGATCTAACATTATCAAGGATGGCAGTTTGTTGGACACTCCGGATAGGAGAGGTACTTGACACAAGTATTACTATAGTTTTGGTTTTGATAGACATCATGATCGTCATCATTATCATCCATATAGGATGAATGATAGGGTATATTTTCCAAATGAGTTCAAGAAGGAAAAGCCACCTACCTTTGATGGAGAGATGAAGAAATCACAGGATGCGGAGGATTATTTTCTTGGCATGCGTAAATTCTTTAGATTGCATGATTACTTAGAAAACATGAAAGCAAGGATATCCCTTTTCAGTCTCTAAGGTAAAGAAAATATTTGGTGAGAAGACGTGAAGAATTTCAAGGACATACATGAGGATGATTTGACTTGGCATGCGTTTGAAAGGCTCTTCAAGAAGAAGTACTTGTCTGAGAGGTATTATGATGACAGAGCTAAGGAGTTTTATGAGTTGCAGATGGGTTCTATGATAGATGAGGAGTATACTAGGAACTTTTTAGAGCTGTTGAGATATGTGCCTTACCTCGAAGAGGAGAAGGCAAAGGTTCAGATATTCATCAGTGGATTTCTAGGTGCATACAGAGACCGACTTTAGTTCAATGAACCTAGATCGTTGGAGGAGGCCATCCAAAAGTTGAAGCATTGTTATGAGCAATCGAAGTGCAAAGTTGAGCCTAAACATGACTTTAAAATAAATGACAAAGCTAAAGGAAAATGGCCACCAAAGAGAGGAAGACCTCAAAATACAAGTGAAAAAGATAATGTAGTTCCTTACAAGAGATTCAATGCAGTTGAGAAGGGACATGGAGAGCAACAGGCTAGAGGCGGTGGTAAGGAACCATTGCAGTGTTGGATATGTGGTAAGGATCATTGTAAGAGGGATTGTCCACATTATCGGAGTGGTGGTAGACCCTAGATCTACAGTGCTCTGGAGGCACATACAATTGGTGATGTTGGTTATAGAATTCCTCTAATTTATTAAGTTGTGGACAATAGGAAGGCGAATCATCAGGCATTGATCATTGAGATGGATGGTAAGATTTGTGATCAAGTTATTTCTATTTTGATTGAGCTTGGATCTAACTATATTTATATTAATTTTGACCTGGTGGATAAGTGTGGTTTGAGAAAATAAGTGCATGTAGAATCATGGTTGGTACAGTTGGCTATTGGTACAAAGAAGTGAGTTCACCATTCAGTAAGAGCTTGTTCATTTGATTTAAATGGTATGCCTATAGCAGTGCATTTGAATGTATTTCCATTGGGATCATATGGTATGCTTTTGGATATGGATTGGCTATACCTTCACAAAACAAAATTTGATTTCTTCGACAAGGCCATTGAGTGTGTGGATGATAGTGGGGAAAAGAGGACCTTGCAAGGAAAGAAGAAGCCTACATCAGTGAGAATAGTTACTTCTATGTAGGATAAGCATAGTTCTAGAAAAGGTTGTGTGATGTTTGCAGTACACATGTCCAGTGACAAGGGTAAGGAGGTTGATGATGCTAATGTGTTGAGCAGGTACCCAGTATTGCAATAGTTTTGGGATGTATTTCCTAAGGACATTACAAAGTTTCCACCTCACTGAGAGGTAGACTTTTCTATTGAGTTAGTGCCAGGGGCAGCTCCAGCATCGAAAGCACCTTACAGGATGAGCACACCTAAGTTGGTAGAGTTGAAGTTGCATCTAAAGGAAATGTTGGACAAAGGATACATCAGACCCACTGTATCACCTTGGGGCGCACCAGTGTTTCTCGTAAAGAAGACATATGGTACTCTTAGATTGTGCATTGATTACAGGAAGTTGAACAAGGTAACGATCAAGAATAGGTACCCTTTGCCAAGGATTTGTTATTTGTTTAATCAGCTAAAGGGAGAAGAAATGTTCTCTAAGATTGACTTGAGGTCCAAATACCATCAAGTACGCATCAAGGAAGAGGATATCTTCAAGACTACGTTTAGGACTAGGTATGGCCATTATGAGTTTTTTTTGTTCCATCTAGCTTAACTAATGCTCCAGCTACATTCATGTGTTTGATGAATAATGTGTTGTGTCCTTATTTGGACAAGTTTTTCATTGTATTCATTGATGACATACTAGTATATTCTAAGAATGAGTAGGAACATGCCGAACATTTAGCAGCAGTGTTGAGATTGCTAAGAGAGCATCATTTGTATGTTAAGCTTAGAAAGTGCAGCTTCTTTCATACTGAGGTACACTACTTGGGACATGTTGTCTCCAAGGAAGGCATTGCAGTAGATATAGAAAAGATAAGGGCCACCATGGAATGGGCATATCCTAAGAATGTAGATGAGGTGATATCATTCATGGGATTGGCAAGTTACTACAGGAGGTTCATCAGGAATTTCTCATGCATTGCATATCCTATCACATCATTGCAGCAGAAATGTAAGAAGTTTGAATGGACAGCGGAATGTGAAGATAGTTTTGAGAAACTGAAGCAGTTGTTGACACATGCAACTAGTGCTAAAGATTACGGATCTGGACCAGGAGTGCTATGAGTCATGGGAACTGAATGAGCATGAGAAAAGCTATCTGATGCATGTTCTTGAGCTAGCAACAATTATACATGCATTAAAGATGTGGAGACATTATCTTCTTAGCAGGATGTTTACATTGATGAGCGATCATAGTGGGTTGAGTTATTTGTTTGACCAACCAAATATGAGTGCCAGACAAGCTAGATGGTTGGCACCCTTAGTGAGTTTGACTTCGAGATCATATACATCAAAGGGAAGGGGAACTAGGTTATAGATGCTCTTAGTAGGAAGGTACAGGTAAATCATATAGCAACTATAAGCTCTTATGGGATAGAGTTATAGGATAGAATTTTGTAGGCAGGTCAATGGGATGACACATGGAGATCATGCAGAGGTTACAATAGAGCACAGGTACAAGTACAGGTATAGGTTCAGGCATAGGTATAGGTACAGGTATAGGTTTAGGCATAGGTATAGGTATAGGTGCAGGTACAGGCACAGGGGATTAGGATGCAGACTATCATCTCATGGTAGATGGCTTAGTGAGTTTTCGAGACAGGATCTATGTGTCGAATTGCAATGAGCTCAAGAAGATTATCTTGAGAGAGTTTCATGTGAAACCGTATTTAGGTCATCCAGGATATCAGAAGACATTGAAGGTGGGAAAGAAGTTCTATTATTGGTCAAATTTGAATAAATAAGTGGCTAAGTTCGTGGCTATATGCTTAGATTTTCAGCAGGTAAAAGCGGAGTGCAAGCATCCATCCGGTCTACTACAACCTATTGTGATTCTGGAATGGAAATGGGAGGTCATTTCCATGGATTTCATCACAGATCTTCCAAGGACAGTGAAGCAACATGATTCTATTATGGTCGTGGTCGATACGTTGAGCAAGGTAGCTCACTTCATTCTGATAAAGACTACATATTCAGCTAGTGAGGTAGCACATGTGTTCATCAGAGAGATAGTGTGACTACACAGTGTTCCAAAGAAGAGTGTGTTGGACAGGGATGCAAAGTTCACTTCCAAGTTTTGGAAGGAGCTATTTGCAGGCTTGGGTACAGAGTTGGCCTTCAGTATAGCTTATCATCCATAGACAGATGGTCAGACAGAGAGGGTCAATAGGATCTTGGAAGATATATTGAGGATGCACGTGATGCACTAGGAGAGGAAATGGGAAGAGTATATACCATTGGTTAAGTTCACATACAAAAATGGTTATCATGAGTCATTAAGGATGAGTTATTTCGAGGCATTGTATCGGTGGAGTTGTAAGACTCCCAGCAACTCGAGTGATTCAGTGAACATGGTACTTATTGGACCGGACATGTTGGCGGACATGGAGCAGGAAATGCAAATTTATAAAGAAGAATCTAAAGGTAGCGTATGACAGACAGAAGAGTTATGCAAATCATCACAGGGCGTTCAAAGGTTTCAGGTTTGGGATCATGTGTATCTGTGCATCAAGCCCAAGAAAATATCTTTAAGGATTGGTTCATGTGCCAAGCTGGCACCATGGTATTGCGAGCCTTTCGAGATCCTTGAGAGTATTAGACCAGTGGAATATCGACTTGCACTGCCTTGAACAGTGAAATTCCATGATGTTTTTCATATTTCATTGATTAAGAAGTATATAAAGAATGTTGATCATGTTATTGATTGGTTTGTATTGTAGGTGGAGTAAGAAGGAGAGTTCCAGCCAGACCCTCAGTGCATACTGCAGCAAAAACATCTCATGCTCAGGAACAAAGCCATAGAGTAAGTTAAAGTGTAGTGGAAGCACTTTGGGCCTAAAGAAGTTATATGGGATATGACAGATCAGATGCAGTCCCTATATTCTTCATCATTTTCCAGTTGAGGCAAAGCAGTTTTGGTTTGATGTTGGTTTATATTTGGCATGCGTTTTGCTGATGTTTGATATTTGTATATGTATATGGATGTAAATACTGCCATGAGATAATTTATAAAGCTCCAATCGACAATATGGGTGTCATGTTATTATGGTTATTATATAGTCATGTTGTCATGATGTTTTTCTTTTGAGCAAGTTCTTCATTGTAAATATTGCAACGAGCTAAGTTATAAAGCTCCATAGGCAGTATGTTTTCTTTTCAGTGGTTTTGTTGAGGTCTTGGTGTGGTTTAACACTGATGATGGTGTTCCCCAAGGGTGAGGGTTCTGTAACAACCCTGGTGAAAAATTCATGTAATCAAAGTTAATAAAGGAAAAATAAGACCACGGTTAAGGGACACTTATTCCAAGCTAAATGTTGGGCAAGATATCCTGGTGGATATCACTGGATGTGTGTTTTGGCTAAAGGAAATTGGAAAAGGCTAAGGCAAAAGCATTAAAAGGAAAAAAGGAATTTTTGGCACACTTATTAATGAAAATCAAATAAATTAGGAGAAAAGGAAGGTAAAAGGTCACAGGTTGCATGTGAGGAGGAAATTGAAGGAAAATAATGGAAAATGAAGAAATTAGAGGCCTCATGCATAAAAAGGCTTCTGAGGATCAGTTCATTACTTTTGTCAAGTTCAAGTTTGGAGCTCTCTCATTATTCTCTCTTTCTCTCTCACTCTCTTGGTCACTTAGAGTTTTCTTGGAGCACTCTAGTTTGGAGCAAGGAAAGGAAAGCAGGACTCAAGTAGCTTCAGCATGAATACTCGCAAGTAAACTTTGCATGTGTGATTTCCTAGTTGGCTTGGACATGAATGGATTTGCATGTTGGTGTAGGGTTCTCTTGTTGTTAGTGGCATGGTCTTTTCGGGTTATGACAGTGGTTTTCAGCCTAGCCTAGCCTTTTTACAGATGTCATCTTATGTTGGGATGTTTATTTTAATTTCGGAACTTTGGAATTACCGGATGGATTTTGGAATCTGGGGCGGAGGTGGTATCAAGGGTTATTCCCAAAGGCTTAGGAATCCATTGACTATTTTTTGCGGGATACACGGTAAATCCTGAGGGATCAGTCTCGGTTTAGGGCCTAGTGATCTAGGTTTGGATTGCGGTAAAGCCTGAGAGACAAGGAGACGGAAAATTCCTTAAGGATAGTGATGGATTCCGGATGGCATTCCAAGTTTTGTTCGGTTGTGATTAGAGCACCGGTTTTGGTATGATCACGGTTGGATGAGGGTGGAGGTGGTTTAACCTTTGTATTCCCTTGGTTGTTCTTGGATTGGTTGTTCTATGAGATCCCACGTTCATGCTTGGAATATGGCACGGGGGTAACTGGCTGAAAGAGAGATTTGATTCAGCCATGTCTATGGTCAGGTGGTACGTGGAAGTCCCGAACCTGGTCGAATCTACCTATGATTAATAAAAGTTAAGTTCTCCTACTTTTGCACTGATTTATATGTGGATTTAATGGTTTTCATATCTCTGATATTTATATGGTTTTATGTTGGTTATAAGCATGGTTGAATGACTGGTTCATGGCATGGTTATTTCATATATTTACTTGCAACTATTAAACGGATAGATGAAAGACGTAATTGATGATGTAGTAGCTCAATTGAGAATGAGGTGATCCTTATGGTTATGTTTCATAATTTGTTTCAGTCATTTATGCGTTGTTGTGTATCCTAGACCTGTAGGTTGCATTGATGTCAGGTGTTTGATAGAATGTTAGTCCTAGTTGGAGATTCTCATGCCTAGTCCTAAGGGTGATTTTTGATTCATCAACATGGTTATCATGTTTTTAATGATTTCTAAAGGTTACAACAAGTTTTGTGCAGAGGCCAGGATTCTAGGTTAGAAAAGTAGATCAAATCTCGAGGTCGTTGGCATAGAACTGGAAATTATGGACCACAGTCGATGGGCTAGCAGTCAGGCCTGTGAGAGAGACTTTAGGTTGTTTTTTGCTCCCTTTTGCATAGCATGACATTGACTGAGGCCTAAGAACTGCATAATATTAGTGGGACCCAGGAACATGTTGTCTGAGTGGCTGACTTGTCTCCTGAGGGTTTTGTTGATGATGTTGGATGACTGTATGTGATGTTTTGTTGATTCCACTTCCTTAAGGTGACATAGGAGGTCGAATTGGATCATAGTAGCCTCTCTTCTCATGTTTACCCCGGTTGGCATGGTTACTTTGGGTAGACCTGGGAGGGGGTGTTACGTTATCTCCCCATGACAACAACACAAATTATAACCACATATGAAGAGTAAGGCATGAATAATCCATTATCCAAGACTGATGACAAATTATAATATCTACATAACACAAATACATAAGATATCCTACTATGATTCACTAATAACTTATCATCACACTAGATCACATGTATGATTAATATCCCAAGTATAATGTAGAATATGTATACAACAACGTTATCCCAAAGAGATAATGTTATCCATCCAATCAATGACAAACAATGAAATTTAAAAGGGTTTCCATTCTCATAAACATTTGAGTCACAATGCAACCAAAATAGATCAAGAAGTAACTATCAGTATATCATAAAATGAATCAACCCCTCTCAAGCTCCAAAAAATTATAACTCACTGAAATGGTTAAGCATGCATATAATAAGCATCAATCTAATCTAAACAATAACATCCACTAGAACAAATTGTCCACCTGATACAAGTTTTTCTTGGCATCTCACCCATTGGAAATAAATCACATACTAAATATTAGTGAAGTAGATATTCCATCTAACATAAGTGAAAACATACTCTCATTACAAGAGAAACTAGGACCTCAACCCATTGAACCAATCACAATGCATCTCAAGGACACCAAGTTTTCATCACCAACAACATATAATAGTTCAAGCACCTCCCATAGGTATAGAACTAAAATAACCAACTCAAGGGAGTGGTTTCAATCAATTCAACTCTAATACCACGTGTAAATTTCAATAATAAGTGCTTAATACAATTACAAAAATTATGCCTTGACCTTAAAGTTTCCATATATATTTCCTATCAACTTTCAACCTTAGGGATGAATTTGAAATCTAAATCATAGTAGTGTGTATTTCACTTCTATTCAAATAAAATCATAAGGCAACCAAAGAAAATAAACATCAAATAATTGTACTTAAAGTGGAGAAGGTTCGCATCCCTAGGGGCTCAATCCCCTTAACAAATTAGATCTACAAAATACTTCAGAACAAAATATTTATTACAACCCTAAATATACACCTCTAGTTCCTTCTTAGATTGTTAAATCACTTAAAAAATCCAAAATTGTTCAACATAAATCAACATATCAAATAGATTTAGAAACCACTCATTAACATGAGAAGAATATGTTTTATTTTCATATTTGCAATGAACAATATTTAGACAACTTATTCTTCAGTGTAAAACATGGTGAAGATACAACTACATACCATTAGCTCATCCTTAGATGGTAACACATATATTATTTGTTTATCACAAGCTAGAACACTCTAATTTCATCCAAATCATAGTTAGGGCAGTTATCATCAACACCAATAGATCCATCCTCAATATTTCTCTAAGCTTGCCTCGCACAAGCTCTTTGAGAAAAGCGCCCTAAGTTTTCTCTAGGGTTTATTTGCTACAAACCTTGGATCCTTCTCAAATAATCACAACAACCATATCACTTCAAGTCTTCTCTTTATTTTTCCTTGTACAAACACCAATTCTCTCCTCCCTTGCATCAACACAAGCACAAAGACTCATGACATGTTCACAACATGATACAATGATCCAATGAACTCTCTTTTACCATGCCTCTTGTTCATCCTAGGTTTTGCATCCCAAAAACCTTAGGTTTTCCTCATTTGCATCACAAAAGGAACAAGACCACAAGGAAATGTTAAAAAATAGAATATCAAGAGTACATAAACATTAAGTTCCAAGTCTTATTTGAGCTAAGCATCACACTAATCTCCAAGACTCTACTTCTCCACTACTCCATGTTTATTTCTCTAGGGTTTACATCACACAAACCCTATATCTTCTTCTAATGCATCACACAACTATTAATACCTAAACTCATCCCTAGCACTATCATTCATCATCATGTCTCCTCCAAGGTTTACATCACAAACCATAGGTCTTTCTCCCTAGAAGAAGTCTCCAAGGAATTACAAAAATATATTAAATAAGTACATGAATAGTGAGTTGTGAAAAAGGTTCTCTCCACCCTTTTCATAAAATGGAGGGGGGAGGGTGGTGGTGTGGGAGGAAATCATAAAACATGGAATTGGTCCATGCAAGTAAGCCCATAAGTAACTTAAAAAGGAAACCCCACTTGGATCACTCTATGATACAAGGATAACAAATGTTACACCAAGGTTTTACCCAACCCTAAGGTGGTGTTCCCTCCAAGCATTATGCTACTTGGACTTAATGCCCCTCCTTTGATATGGTGGAACATCCAATAATATTTTAGCCCAATGATTAATATTCCATGGTAGTTTTGTCTTCAATTGTCCTAATGCAAGTTTATCCTCCTCTAGACGAGTGTCACATCCCCTCTTATGCCCAACACCCCCCAACATGTGTGCCTGCATGGTTACTTGCTTTAGTGTTTCTCCTCAACACGTGAATCTAGGTCCACAACCAACCTCCGTAAAATATTTTCCTCAAATTAAGTATCCAACCTCCAAGGTGCATGTCACATAGTCCCATTCTTTTAGGGTTATGTGCTCTCCTTCAAGTGCATAGGGCTCATCCTCCTAGGTAGGTACCTCTCCTAATAAAGCAAGTAACTCCTTCATTATGTGTACCTAATAGATTAGTCACCATGTGACATATGATAGTAACCTCCTAGATAATTTTGCTTTTCTAGAATTTTATGCAAGGTCAAGCTTGAACTCAAACTTAGTCATCCATATTTTCATCAAGGACAACCAAATGGCTAGGAGACTAAGTTCCCTCCTAGCTTGCCATTTTTGGAGTAATCCTAAAAGCTTACAACTTGATACAAAGTTGTAGTGAGTGGGTTTGAATTATTTTTTAAAAGGCCATGATGAATGGATTTGACTTAGGTCTAAGAGGAAACTACTAAACAACATGATACATTTACCAAGATATTATTTGAAGAGGTTATTTGAAGTTAGTTTCAAAATACATAATAGTCCCTAAAAATTAACTTTCTAATAAAAAATAATCTTAACACGGGAGGAGATCAAGAGTGTTATTATGAACGAAAAATTTAACAAAAAAATATGAATATGTCATTGTAATAATATAGCTTGTATGTCCCAACACATTTACATCAAGTGGAAGAGGAGAGTGCAATGGTGACTACATATGTTGCTAGAGTTTCTTTGGTCTGATCTCTACACACAATTGCCCCATCTCGCGATCCATGGCTAGTATCATATATCCATCATAAGGAACCAAGGTCTGGGGAAGGCATGCTTTGGTGCATGAAGCAGAATGTTGGAGAAATGGTTGAGTCGAGTAATAGGTTTTTGGTCCTCTCATGTGAAGAAAAAGGTGCCTCCATTGAGCATTTTCTTGTCTCATGAACTTGGGATGATTTGTATATTGGGTATATGTTGTTCTGATGGGAATCAAAGAAGGGCAGAAGTCTTTAAGTTACATTTTTACTCATACACCCAATTTTGTATTTCCTCTTTTGTCTTTCTGTAGGTCATGGCATGGATAGGGTTGTGGGGTTTATATGTTTTGTGGATCCATGGCAGACATGCTTCATTCTTTCTTCATATCATGGCGTGGGGTCTTTGCGCTTAGGGAATATTTTGGGTTTTGAGCTTCTCATTCCAGGCATCCAAATCATGATTCTAGCCAAGTGGTTTCACCCTCGGATCTCTTCAAAACCAATTATTTGGATGGTGAAGAGGGAAGAGGGTATTTTTTATATATTTTTAAAAGATCTCCGAGGAAAATCCATCGGTCTCTAGTCCAAGGAAGAAAATCTAGTTGAAAACTTGAAACATAAAATTTAGAGAACCTTGTAATAGCAACTTCTTCAAAAAAATTGTTATATGAAGGGAAATATTACAGAACTCGTGGACATTGAAGTAATATGGCATTGTTCGGGATGCAACCATTATTTTAAATTTGAGGTTGTGAGGTGGGGCGTAGAGTGTAAGAAACCCCATTAGATTAGCATCATATAAGGAGGAAATCAGATCAAGACTCCCCAAGGGATTTAGCTATTCCCGTGAAGCAATAAAAGGGAAGACGCGTAGTAAATTTGTGCAAATCCAAAATATTGGGGGCCCTTATATTGTTGAACAGATGGAACATGCACAATCTATGGCAGTGAATCTATTTGAGGTTAACGATCCATTTAATATCCTTCAATATCAAGTTGTTGTATGTAGATTAAATGGTTTTTAACTCAAATCCGAGGAAACACACCAATGGGTATTCTCTACTTGGACTCCTAATTGTGATATTCATTTGTTCTCATTAAGGATTTTTTATTGTCAATTTGACACACAGAAGGACTTGGATTTCGCTTTAAATGAGGGGACATGGTTTTGGGGCAGAGCAAGTATTTTTATAACTCCATGGTTTCCAAGTTTTAATGCCAACATAATGATGATCTCCAAAATTCCGGTTTGGGTGAGACTGCATAACTTTCCTCCTCCCTTTTGGCACTACCAAGTATTAACAGGAATTGGAAATCCTTTGGGAAAGTTCATAAAAACAGATCTAGAAAACCTGATAAAGGAATTTTTACTTTTGCCAGAATACGTGTAGAGGTAGACCTTAGCAAAGGCTTACCTTATCGCAATCACTTGATTCATAATTGTTTTCATTAGACCCATCAACTAGATTTTGAGAACATGACATTATGCCCCATTTGTTTTCAAATGGGACATTGACAAAACACATGTCCACGGGCAAAGAAATATCCAAATGGGAAAAAGAAACAGCCTCAAAAGCCAAAGGGATGGTAGGTTCTAGATCCACACGTCTCAGATGAAGAGGATGATGAAATAGGGGAGAACCATATAAAAGTGGAGGTTTAGAAACAACAAGACGCACCAGTAAATGAAGGGGAAGAGCAGGCAGGAACAATGGTCCAAAGCAAGGGGAATTCGAAAAAAGAAGATATTATAGAGTAGCAAAAGGAGGAAGCACCTCCTAAATTGGAGGTGGGAGGTGTAAAAAGATCTCACTTCTTTGAGAGTTTGAACTCAGAAAAAGAAGCCTCTCTAAAGGTGGATGAAAATCATTTAGCAATTGTAATTGTCACTCCCATTCAAGGAGATTGGTGAAAAGTTGAGGAAAAAAAGTAGAAAGAAGTAGTTAAGTGTTCTTTATTACAGTTAAGTCTGAATTTTCTTTTTCGACTCCCGTCATAAATTGGCATAATAAAATAATACATAATAAAATAGTTATAACATCTGCAAAAATGTAATTTTATTTCGTAATTTTATTTTTTTAAATAAAATTACAATTTTTCTTTAAAAAAAAATAATATAACTTATAATATCATAAAAATAATAATAAATTTAAAATATCTAATAAAATATGATATTACAACCACCAAAATATTAACATAAATAAATTTGAAACCACATTTATTTCAGTAATTTTCAAATCATACACTGAACTTAAATCAATCAATTCATTTTCATCTTTTATTTAAAACCATTAAAATAAATTATTTTCAAATTATATAATAACCCCAAATCAGTCAACTCATTCTTATCCTTTTTTTTAATCTAAAACTATTATTGTAAAAAGTAGCGCCAAATCAATCCACTCATTCTCATCTATTTCTATTTAAAATTATTATCATAAAATGGAAAAAAAAACAATAATATTAAAATTATTGAGAAACCACTAAATGTTCCAGCGTAATAAACATATATGGAGTACATTGATGGTTCAAAGGTGTCTACTTAAATACTTACAACTATTTCGGAAAGGCCATATTTATCATTATTATCTAAAACTATTAGGGTAAAAATAGCCTCAAATCTATCTACTCATTTTCATTTATTTTTATTTAAAATTATTATTATAAAATTTAGAATTAATATTGGAAAATAATGCTAAAAAATAAAAATAAACAATAATTTTAATAATTGAGAAACCAATATAATGTTAAAGTTGAATAAACATATATAGAGTATCGTGATAGTTAAAAGTTTTTTATTTATATAGTTTTAATTATTTCACAAAAGTTTATATTTAATTTTTTTAATTAAAATATATTTGTATTTAGAGTTATTTTTCAATTTAATAGGGAAAAATATTGTCATGACTTGTTATGTTATGTAAATATTTTGATGTGATCAAATTACACAAAAATAAAAAATAAAATGAAAATTGAAATAAAAAATAAAATAATAATTATAATTATAATTATTTATAATTAATAATTAAATTAGTCTAGATCTATATTAACTCTAAATCTAGACTAAATTAACTTTACATCTACTAAAAACCAAGAAAAATCAAATCTAAAGTACAAACATATTTTTAAAATGGAAAAAAAATTGATTCTAAACCTAAATCCAAAATTAACCTATATCTAAACTAATTATATTCATTTTTTTCAGAGAGAAAAAACGGAATAGATTATATTAAGAGTATATAATGATCAGAAGTACATTGAAGGCTTGAAGCTTCAGCCATTAAAGCAAGACATATTGAGCAAAACATATGTAATGAATATGGCGGCATGGAGACATAAATCCGCAGCAAAGAAAGGCGGAAAACATGTAATCCAAACCAAAAGAAGGTATGGAGAATCCCAAAAAGATCAGAGAAGCGCTGAATGGTGAATCCGAATATGCCAAATATAAACAAGGAGCTGTATCCAAAAGAAGAGCTGAAGGAGCTGTTCAAAGAACCAAATATAACGATGAGCTGTAGCGAAAAGAAACAGTATTACAGAAATAGAAAGAGCTGATCCGGATATTCCAACAATGACGATGCGCTGTTGCCGAAAGAGATATATGACTGGAATTGAAAGACACAGGCATCCCTTTTAGATCGGAGTGGGCATAGACCCCAGAATGGAAGGAAGAATGGAGGCGAGCGGCAGGTGACATTCTTGGAAAATGCGGCTGTTCCTCCACTTCCATATGTTCCAGCAAGAGATGATGAAGAGAGCCTGCCAGTTGGGGCGTTGAGTGCCCCACCATGAGAAGGCTTCCTGTACAGAAGAGAACAACATGTGAGGAAAGCCATAGATCAAGGAGAGATCGTACCAGATAGCAGAGGAGGCGGAACAGTGAAAGAACATATGATAGTTCGATTCGAGCTCCGCGAGGCAAAGCTGACATCTGCCTGGTCCATGCCATCCTTTCTTTTGCAGAACATCCCAGGAAAGATTCTTGTTGGAGAAGAGAAGCCATGAAAAGAGAATGGATTTGAGAGGGCAGGGGGCTTTCCAGAGTTTGACCGAAAAGATAGAGGGGAGGGGGCTTTCCAGAGTTTGGCCGAAAAGATAGAGGGGAGAGGACGCAGAACAGCGATTCATATACATTGCTTCAATTTAATAATTCATATTAACACATTCACTTACTAATCATATCTTAACTTTTCCCCACTCATTCTTTGAAAGGTGAAGGCATACAATGGCATTCACGAATGCACAGTGCACCTCAAAACCTAAACCTAAACATGAATATGTTTTTGCGAATGGCTCACGAACACGCATGTAAATAATCTTAGTTATAAAAAGTAAAGAGTAATTTTCAAGGTCGAACTTTAAACCACCAGTCAAACTTGATATATGAAATGTTGTTTGTGTGGGCACATTCACCCTCCACTTCGTAAATTTCAACCTCAATAACTACAACTAAAAAAATTCAACAAAGGTATCATGAATCATTACACTTTATGAGTGCGTGGCAAGTGTGCCTTTCGTTAATTAATAATTGCAATATATCAAACTTCTAATAATTGAGGAAAGTATTATTATTGAGCATACCATTAAATTTCCACCAAACTGTTCATCGTATTTTGTTTTATTATACACTGTACAATTGCCCTATTAAGGGGCTGTCTCTCCATGAGTGCCATAGGTGAAATTTCCACTATGGGAGAGCAATCCCTTCTGTACACAAGATAGTTTTATGGTTGGAAGCATTTGTCACAATCATTATTACACATAAGCGTAAAAACCAGATAACTTTTCTTCATGGGTAATTATATTCATTACTTTCTTTGAATTAAAGTTTTTATAACAAAAGTAAAAATAATATAAAGATTTACAAGGAAGGAAAAGAAAAGTCTATATCTTTTATATATATATGAATAGATTTTATATATATATATATAATAGACACTAAAAAACACTGTCAATTTTTTTTATGTAGAAAGTAAATAAGAATATTATTTTATTTTCAATTTTCTTTTATGTAGAAAGTAAATAAGAATATTATTTTATTTTTTGTTTATTTCTAGCTTTAGATCAATAAATTTGACTTAGGTATATATGTCATGTCTCTTCTTAAACACATTTGTAACAAGGTATTTCCACACATATTTGCACAATTTTGGCTAGTAGAAAGAACCCAACATTTTCAACTTAGGCACTTAGGAGGAAATTCGACTTAATTTGGTTGCTAGTGGAAGGTGGGGGCCACCCACGTGGGAATTCGGACTAGGCCATTCGAATGGATTGGAGGGAATTCGAAGTGCTAGATGGAGGGGCCCACACGAGGCAAGCAAGGCCCACAAAGATAAAAGGAGGAGAGAGATCTCATTTGGATTCATTCTTGCATCTTGCAAACAAAACTACTTGACTGTTCGCTCTGCTGTTTAGCTGATTCAACCGATTGTTTAGCCACGAATCTCTTAAGCGAGAGATTCAACCTATACTTCGGGGGACCATTCGTGCCTGCCCTAGAGAGACAGTTCCACAAGTCTTTCAGGAGTTTCGGGGTTGTGAGACAGCACCATCATTCAGCACAGAGCAAGGAGTGTGTATTTTTGGGCAGCTAGAGAATAAGCAGAGGGAGCTAGGAGCCATCAGAGGTCAGGTGTTTACCGGGAGAGTTAGAGGGATGAGAGAGCAACAATAGGCCAACATTCTTGCTAAGTTTTACAGCCAGCAGAGCCAACATTCCAGCAGTTCGAATTGTTGGGCTAGGGGACAACGCAGAGGCCATTCCAGCAATTTTTGTGGAGCTTGGGAGCAAGTGCCATAGACCGAAAGTCAGGAAGTCAGGGATTTCATAGCAGGGGTCGGCCCAACACTTTGGGACCATTTCCAGGAGGATCTACATGCAGTTTCCAGCAGGCCAAGTTTTGCAGTTACAACTGAAGTTGGGCTCCGAGGGGGTCGAATTTCACAAGTCTAAACCAGCCAAAATCCTTCGTGGCTTTTTCTGGGTTGTCTGAGAGGAGTCTGTGGTTAAAATTTCAGAATTTTCCAGATGTTATTCGAGCCTGAAATCCTAATTCTTATAATAGGGCGAATTGCTAGTTAACTGGGGGAATTCGCACCATTTTTTGGGTTCGACTTTGGCTCAGAGATAGGCCAAACCCTTTCTGGGTTTTTATGGGTTTTGGTCAAATAGCTTGAGGTTAAATTTGTAGCATTTTCTAAGCATCGAAGGTGGATTTTCTTGTAGTCCATTTCAAGCCAACAATGTAGTTTTCTTGGCAGCGCAGAGCATTAGAGGAGCAGTCATTTCCAGCATTTGGGATCATTGTATTATCACCTAGGTTCTGTCATGCTTTCCATTGAGGCAAGCCTAGGTTCATTCCTCCATAATATTGTACTTGCTCCATTGATTAATAAAATGGCTTAGTTGGTTCTTACTTCTGGTGTTTTTATGAGCACTTGCTGACTGTTTAAAATTTGTGTGTTGTAAATCATTTTTTCTTTGCATACAACTATTTATTTAAGTTTGGGACATTACAGTGGTACCAGAGCATGATCTTGGCCTAGCTGTGGGAAATTAGCCAGAAGATCATGGAATCTTTGCGTATGAGTGCATAGTGACGGTGAAACCGGAGACAAACCCATAGCTCAAGGGAAATCCAGTATGTAGAAATTTTGGGGTAGAATTCATTGGGGCCATGAGGGTGACAGACCAAACCCATCCTCACACTTACAACAAAGATGTTAGAGGTGAGCAGGTTGTGGGGGTGCAACCATCTACATCATGTGGGGAAAGTCGACCAGATCACGACACCAAATCTCTTGAAAAGGAGCAGGTAGGACAGAGACGATTTGAGGGTGAAACCAGGGGGTGCTTTTGCTAGTGGAGACCTAGCTTTAGATATCAAGGGCCTGAGGAGGAGGTTGAGCATGATGTTGAGAGCCCACAAGATGGTGAGGAGCACATTGATATACCTGTTGTGGCACAAGAGTCACCTTTATTAGAGACCTCTATGATAGCCTCAGTTGACAACTTGGTGGAGAGGATAGAGCCCACACACACATATCCATTTGTTGAGGGGGTGCCACCCATGAAAGAGATCCCAACAATTGTTGAGGTATCTGGAGTTGTGACTGATTTTACAGGTGATAGATGCCCATGACAGTCCCACCAGTTTCAGGTTGACCTTCTAACATTACAAAGGAAGGTCGTGTTAGTGCGTGAGGCTATTTTGTAGCAGAATGAGGAGTTGGAGGGCGTGAGAGAAGTTTGTGCCGAGTCCATGACCAAATTGACTCACATTGGGGAGCGATTGGATTCCCTACTGGTGCAGCTAGAGTGCACGTTGGGGCATGAGAGAAACCCTCTTCGGGCATACATAGACGGGGTTGGTAGCACTGTTAGGTTACCTTGGCCCATTGGACAGAGAGAGACAGAGCTACCTAGTCAGATTTCATGTATTGACCAAGATAGCGAGATGAGACAACCTGAGTTGCACATGGTGCAATACCCGAATGTTGGAGTTGTTCTATGTGCAGGAGTTCGTGCATTCAATCCCTCTCTTGGGGTTGGATGGAGAGAGATTTTGTGTTGGTACCCGGTGGAGTGGACTATGGAGATGGTAGTGGACCCAGGTGGAGCTCAACAGGATTTTCCAAGCAATGGGGATGCTAGAAGCCTCGACTAGCATTTGGATCTTGGAGGGACCACCTATTATATTCCAGCTATATCGGTTGACTACGACCTAGAGGGTATAGTTGACCTAGTAGTCGTGCGTGCACCTCCGCTAGAAAAGTTTTGGTCAACACCAATGACCAACCAGTTTTTGGGCAGACTCCTTGGGTTGTCTTAGTATGGAAATTGTACACGGGGTCTCAGGATGGTTAGAATACTCTGGAAAGAGTTTATCGGAGGAGGTGGCATTGGTAGGCCACCAGACAGTGACTTGTATGGAGATGGGGATTATATGCATTTGTGTGAGAAATAGAGGAGCAGAGCAGTGGTGGCATCACTGCTGACACCTGAGGAGGTTCATTTCTTGGATCCCTTAGGGAGGACTTGGACAGGAGGTCCCCTCATCGGAGAGCATGGTGATGCAACAGTGGAGGTGATGATCCGGGTTGGATGCGGGCCGACGCATATGGACACAACTTGAGGCCATCTCATTCAAGGATGGGTAGGAGCATCTAGCATAGAGCAGTGATCTGCAAATGGGCATGGAGATGCATGGGGGTGTGTCGTAGTATGTTGGACTACGCTGTGGAGTGGTAATGCCTCACATTGTATTGAGTACATGCAGGGAGTGACAGGTACATTGATACAGGTGGGACACAGGATGATACAGGATGGCATAGCCATAGCTGAGGGTAACCAATGGTGTACAGGGGTAGGCTGGGGTGTACAATGGCATGTCCAAGAGTACTAGGATGATCGGTGGTATGCAAGGGTGTATAGTACTACGCAACAAGGTCTTGGAGTGTTGCCTCCAGGGAGACCCTTGGACGGAAACATCGTGCATACCTTTGGGCGTAGTTCACCCAGGATCGACGGGGACACAAATGAGAAATACTTGATGGTATTCGTGGGGATTCTCATGCTTGACCATCTTCTACACCCATCCCAGGCATAGTAGATTTTGCTATCAACTTCATGCACTCTGGGCATGAGCAGCGGGGGATGAGTAGCTCACTCGAGATATTTGGGTGACACTAAATGCACTAGGGGGGAGACTTTTCAATAGTGGCTTTGGATTGGTGCATCAATTGGTAGCCATAGGTTGGGGAATGAGGTGATCATCTGTGGAGATGGCATATCATTAATCATTGAGCCTACGTCTAGGGAGCTAGTCTTGAGGGAGACATGTGTCACTCTTTTCTCAGGGCATGTTGGGACTAAGCATGAGAAGAGGATAGCGGTTATGACTGAGGTAGTTTCCTAGTATGTGTTCGGGCTCCAGACCTTGTATTGGCACATTATTGAGAGGGCGGATGGCAGACCCAGGGGATATGGTTGGCAGGGACAAGAGGGATCCACATACCCTGAGTCCATTACGAGTATGAGATACCCATCTTTTGGTTGCATTCAGGGGGTAGTTCTTTGGCACACGTGGCTTCCAGAAATTATCGGTACTACATAGTGGCAGGCACAGGGCAGATTAGCCCACAATATATGGATCCTATATAGTGATCACATCCAGGGACTAGAGACGAGGGCCAGATGGATTCCATCAGTTGACAGGGCTATGCCGCAGGAGGTATGGCTATGGGATGCAAGGATTCAGTTGATTGATAGATCACTCGTGATGAGCAGAGTCATGGCAGAGTGATATAGTTCACTCTTTGGATGACACATGGGGGTTCACAGAGGGTTTCATCATATGGGGAGGCAAGCATTCTTTGTTTCTACATAGGTTCAAAGTTAGATTTGGATGGGTAGGCCTTGGTGCCATGGAGATGCCCAGGCACGATGTGTCTCACCTCTTTCGGTATTCCAACATAGAGTTCTAGTAGAGGAGGATACTGACTACGCACGATGGGGGGTATGACATAGTCAAAGTAGCGCAGTGTCAGCATGGTGGCACCACTCTGGGACTAGCAGGGAACTAGGGCATCACAACTCTTCACAACTCAATAACCTTTAGGGATGCGTCAGCTACTACAGGGGGATATCATACAGATCTTCCATTGGGCTTTAGCGAGTCACTGATGGAGCAAGGGACTTCTAGTACGTTCAACGGGAAGGATAGTGAGTGGTGCGAGGGGAGCTTCATGTTGGATAGGATTTCCTGGGATCCTAGTATTGAAGGATGCTTTCATATCAGGATAGTGCAGAGGTCAGGCACGATCCAATGGCATATCTGGGACCCTGGCACATTTTTCAGTGGCAGTGGGGAGCAATAGTTAGAGAGGATGCTTGCTCAAGCATTGCTTGAGGACAAGCGATTTTTGTTGCATTGGAGGGCTTGCCAAATGAGAACGCCACCTGGGAGGGTGAGCACATTTTGGAGCACCCATCTTTGAGGTTGCTTGAGGGCAAGCAACATTTGGGAGGGGAGGGTTGTCATGTCCCTTCTCAAACACATTTGTAACAGGGTGTTTCCACACATTTTTGCACAATTTTGGCTAAGGGAAAGAACCCAACATTTTCAACTTAGGCACTTAGGAGGAAATTCGACTTAATTTGGTTGCTAGTGGAAGGTGGGGGCCACCCACATCGAAATTCGGACTACACCATTCGAACGGCTTGGAGGGAATTCAAAGTGCTAGATGGAGGGGCCCACATGAGGCAAGGAAGGCCTACAAAGATAAAAGGAGGAGAGAGCTCTCATTTGGATTCATTCTTACATCTTGCCAACAAAACTACTTGACTGTTTGCTCTATTGTTTAGCTGAGTCAACCAACTGTTTAGCCACGAATCTCCCAAGCGGGAGATTCAACCTCTACTTCAGGGGACCATCTGTGCTCGCCCTAGAGAGGCAGTTCCACAAGTCTTTCAGGAGTTTTGTGGTTGTGAGACAACACCATCATTCAGCGCAGAGCAAGGAGTGTGTATTTCTGGGTAGCTAGAGAATACACAGAGGGAGCTAGGAGCCATCAGAGATCAATTTTTTGTTGGGAGAGTTACAGGGCTGAAAGAGCAGCAATAGGCCAGCATTCTTGCTAAGTTTTATAGCCAGCAGAGCCAACATTCCAGCAGTTCGAATTGCTGGGCTAGGGGACAGCGTAGAGGCCATTCTAGCAGTTTTCGTGGAGCTTGGGAGCAAGTGCCATAGACCGTCATCTGGGAAGTCAGAGATTTGATAGCAAGGGTCATCCCAGCACTTTGGGACCATTTCCGGGAGGATCTACACGCAATTTCCAGCAGGCCAAGTTTTGCAATTACAGCTGAAGTTGGGCTCCAAGGGGGTCGAATTTCACAAGTTTAAACCAACCAAAATCCTTCGTGGGTTTTTCTGGGTTTTCTGAGAGGAGTTCGTGGTTAAAATTTCAGAATTTTTTGGATGTTATTCGGGCCTGAACTCCTAATTCTTATAATAGGGTGAATTGATAGTTAACTGGGGGAATTCACACCATTTTGTGGGTTCAACTTTGGCTCAGAGATAGGGAAAACCCTTTCAGCATTTTTGTGTGTTTTGGTCAAGGAGTTTGAGGTTAAATTTGCAGCATTTTCTGAGCATCAGAGGTGGAGTTTCTTGCAGTCCCTTTTGAGCCAACAGTGTAGTTTTCTAGGCAGCACAGAGCATTAGAGGAGCAGTCATTTCCAACATTTGAGATCATTGTATTACCACCTAGGTTCTGTCACGATTTTAATTGAGGCAAGCCTAGGTTCATTCCTCCATAATATTGTACTTGCTCCATTGATAATAAAATGGCTTAGTTGGTTCTTACTTCTAGAGTTTTTATGAGCATTTGCTGACTATTTAAAATTTATATGTTGTAAATCATTTTTTCTTTGCATAACACTCTTTATTTAAGTTTGGAACATTACACTATACCAAACCATAATAGAGAGCACATATATGTGTGTGGGGTATGTGTTGGAGGGGCTAATTGACTCAGTTGTCTAGACCCGACAATCGGACTTTGTCGACTATCTAGTCAAAGAGTAAGTTGGTTGTCCTTATAAGTAAAGTCAATTGACCTACCTAAGTAGTTAGATAGTTATAATTGCTTAGTAATTGAAATTATAATATATAATAAACATGATGTAATAGGGGAAAAGGAGAGTATTTTGTTACAGTTGTGGTACATTAATGTAAGTGTTTATTTCTTATTCTCCCACTACTTGTGTTATTGTTCCTTCTTTCATTTATGGTGCACATATGCGTGGTTAATGTATGTATGTTTATTGCTTTAGTAGTTCACTATTGGTAACTCTATACAATTCCCTAGATTACAACATTAGTTCCATTACTGACAATATTTGAACTCAAGTACTAAGAAAAGTGTGCCTACATAGATGTTGATTTTGGAATATATTCGAGTAGTGGAAACGTAAGATCAAAAATTATCATAAGAAATATCCATGAAGAAATTGCCTAATGTTAGTAGAAGACAAACCACATTTTTCACATAAATGCTCGAGATATTCTCGAAAGGAATCCCTAAAGAAACCATTGAATACATCAGAACAATTGTTAATGATTAAACCACCTTATGATAAAAACACAACGCTAAAATTATTAATAGAAGTTGAACAAATCTCTACTAGTGGCTCGAAAAAATATGTAAAGGTTATTGCTAGGAATAATCCTTGGAAGATAACATATCATTGAATCATATTAAGAGAAAATTATATGACAATTTTCTTTGTACCATTTCGTCCCTCTTGCACAGGTTTCTATTAGACAAAAGTGTCAATCATATCATTGAATTCCAACCACCTTTATACCATACTCCTAAAAATAATAATTGTGATGAAAGAAACAAAAAGTGGAAAAAAATTTAGAATCTAACTAGATAATAACTAGATAATACACATGAGACTATTTTTGGAGCAAATGACTTTTTCCAATATGACGCCCATCACCAAATTTGAGTATGTTGAGGACGGATGGGAGGGAGCTTGTGGAATCATGATATGCCATAATTGATGATATTAATTCCACTGAAGTAAAGACTACCATTCCTTATTCAAGGAGGAAGTCTACTAATAGAGAAATTAAACAAAAATTGAATAGAAAATTGTGTTATGTGTGTAGTTGTTGAGGCCTCAACAATCCCCCTTAATTTCTTTAAAATGATGGGGCCCTCTATATAAATTTTACTAATACCACTCTAGGATGATTTAATTTTGTTATTTTTGAGTGATATTCACTTTTTTTTGTTTTTCATTTTGATGAATTCATTGCTTTTGTTTTGTTGCCTCCTTTCCAACAATTCAAATTTCGCTTAATTTTGACTTAAAATTAGGAAGTTATGTTTCGTCAAAGTTTGGTCATTTTCACGCCTAGACATTAAAAACATTAGTAAATATGCATTTTACATTTTGTTTTATAAATTTGAATAAATTAAATTAACTTAAATTTATAAATACAATTTATTTAATTAATTTATCTATTTTAGTTAATTTAATTTAATTAATTAGTTTAATTTAGATAATTAACTTAATTTTTTAAAATGATTTCTCAGTATAATTTTTAATTATTTAATTAGTTTTGTTAATATAATTAATTGTTTTTAATGTAAAACCACCAAGTTCAATATTTTCTCACACATATAATATTAAACTTAATAATTAAAAAATATAAAACAAATATGAGAACCACCACATCCGAGCATATATGACATCACCTGGAAATAAAATCCCCTGGATTTCATATAGTGCTCCATCGAAATCTCCCAAATATACCATAAAAATCATTAGGCTCATTATAATATAACAAAAGGGGCATACAAAGTTGTCTAAAAATTTTGAATGCGAGTGAAGAGGGGTCCCACTCTCCACCCACGTGTCCCCATCCACTCTTCTCCATTATCTACCATGAACTTAACTTTAAACCATATTTTCTTTCACCCCTTTTGTAAATTAATTTTTTAATTAATTTCCTTTGGTTTTTTAATGTTTTAATTTATTAGTCAAAAGTAAAAAAAATAAAACACTAAACATGCTTAGAATTTTTAAAAGAGAGTTTAATTAGTTTTGATGATTCAATTTTAGGAGGTAATATTTTGAGTTATACTCTATCAAATCAAGTAAATGAGGTTTTTTTGAAAAGATAACTCTGAGATGAGTGGATCTACCTATGATTTTGTGCTTGGATTTCGCACATGGTTTTAGGCGCGATGGTTTTGGTCCATGGTATTTTGTAGATCCGGTTAGGGAACTACAGTTATGTTCTTAGATGCTTCAACAGGTATATATATGTATTGTAACATTGAAAGGAACATAACGAAAATCAATCTGGTAGTCCCGGTTTTGGGATCCAAGCGAAAATCTCTATGTATATTTGTTTTATGTGTTATGCTCTCGCTATTGTTTATTTTTTGCTTTTAGAATTCGTATGCAGATAATTTCTGTACGGGGTTAAAACCTACAACTTTGTTGCAACCTAATGCATTTTCATCGAATCAACCATATACTGGCTTAAGGTGTTCACTACAAAGAAAATATGTGGTCTGGTGTTAACCAAGTACATCAAGGATTTGATCCACTGCCTATACATTGTGGGATCCACCAAATTTGAATTTGAAGCAGAATCACTCAGCTTCTTCAAATTAGACACCATAGGTGTATCCATGGACTTACAATCCATCATACCCATTATCCTCAAAATTTGAACAATGTACTTCCCTTATCTGAGGAAGATCTATCTGGTCTCTACCACACCTCCAATCCCAAGAAATAGAGCATTGGTTCAAGATCCTTCATCTCAAACTCTAAGGCTAACTCCCTCTTGCACTCAATGATGAGTTTCTTTGCCCCTGTGATGAACAAATCATCAACATACCGCACCAAGATTAGAGGATAATTATCAACCACCATATAGTAAAGTTATGGATTTGCAACACTCTTGGTGAATTCCAACTCATAAAATATCCATCAATCCTTGAATACCATGCCCTAGGTGCCTACTTGAGTCCATATAAATCCTTCTTCAATCTGTAAACACAGGACTTCTTCCCATGTACCTCAAATTCCCAAGGTTGTTCTATATACACTTCCTCCTAAATAACATCACTGAGGAACGTCATCTTTACATCCATCTAATGTATTTTACAACCCATAACAGAAGCAAGAGAAACAATAATTATAATAGAAGTGTACCTAGCGATTGGAGCAAATGTCTCATCGTAGTCCACTCCCTTTTTCTGGGAGAAACCTCTTGCCACAAACCTCACTTTGTACTTCTCATTTCTACCATCTTCTGCATGCTTGATTTTATAGATCCACTTGAAAGTCGCCACTAACTTCCCCTTTGGTCTCAAAACTATCTTCCACGCATCATTCTTCATGATGAACTGATACTCCTCCATCATGGCATCCTTCCAAACATGTTGCCATGCATCCTCCTCATAATTGCAAGGCTCGGAATCAATGATGTGGCTCATCAATTCCATATAACCCAAGTACTTCTTTGGTCACTTACTTTCCTTGAAATTACCATGAGGAGTTGCATGACCTTCTGCATCTTGCAAAGTGTCACGGAGCCACAGTGCCTTCTTCTTGGTTTTTACAACATATTTTGGTGAGTTCACTAGTTCTATTGATTCCTCTGAAGAATGACCAACTAGAATGAAAGAACCTGTATTTACATACTTCTAAGTCTCTTTCTCCTCACCATCAATCTCCACGTGGGACTCTATGGACTTCCTAAAGGCTACCTCCTCATAAAAAATAACATCCTAACAAAACTCAACCTGACATTGTCCTGGAATGTAAATCCTGTAAGCCTTCAAAGTCTCGTTGTATCCCACAAAAGTACCTTACTTCCCATAAGGTTATATATTCTTCCTCTTCTCATTGGGCATGTGAACATATACTGGACAACTAAATATCATCATATGACTAACCTTTGGCTTCACTCCTGTGAATTCCTCCAGAGGAGTCTTATCCTCCAATATCCGGTGAGGAATCTGGTTCTGAACATAAATAGTTGTGCTAGTTTCCTCTTCCCTTAATAACATGGGTAGATACTAATCATGAATCATCACCTTCACTGCTTCCACAATAGTTTTATTCTTCCTTTCAACAACTACATTTTGATGATGATTATAAGGAACTATCCACTCCCTCCTTATTCCTGCCTCCTTGTAGAAACCATTAAAGTACTTGGAAGTGTACTCCCCTCCATTATATGATCTCAAAACCTTTGTATCCCTTCCTTTCAAGTTATCCAACTAAGCCTAGAACCCCTGGAACTTGCTAAAAACCTCATCCTTGGTCTTCATGAAATAGATCCAAGTTTTCAAGGAGAAATCATCAATGAATGTTACATAGTACAAGTAACCACCCACGGAGGATGAAGTCATAGGTCACATACATCTACATGTGATAGATCCAATATCCCCTTAGATCTACTATCACGGCTCATAAACAATCCCTTTGCATTATTTGCAACTGCACAACCCTTAAAAACACCAACGTGTTTTGCTTGGAGCTATGGAAGACCTGTAATTGTCTGCCTCAGTGTAGGTAAATCCATGTAATGAATATGATCAAATATTTGATGCCATAACTCACATAAAATCATATTTTCATGTACCAATTCTTGGGTTATTCATCCTATCAATCTGTATATACATCCCTCTCAAACACCAACTACTTCTGCTAAGTTGATGCTTGAACCCTTAGGCCATATAAGAACTTGACCATCCATAAATGCAACTTAATAAACTCTATATTCTAGTGTTGAGATAGATAGTATATTATTCTTCAATCATGGTACATATAAAACATCTCCCTTGTGTAGTGAATCTCCAAACTCTAGTTGAAACGAAGTTGACCCAACTCTTTTCACTTTACACTTGGCATTATCCCCAAGTTCCACCTTCAATGTTGAATCTTTCTCTATCAAATCAATGAGAGCATCTTGTAAACCAGTCGTGTGCCTAGAATCACTATTACACACTAACCAAACATCATTGTTATTGGTAATATTTCCTAAACCAGCATAAATAAAAACTTTCTCCTCATCTCCCTCTAGATCTATAATAACTTCCTTCTGAAACTTGTCTTCCATTTTGAGACATGAGACCATTTGGGAACAGATCAAAAAATATAGTCAATTTGTTGAACACTGTGTCTCTTAGGCTGACTGGTTGCTCTTTCAACAAATCTCTGATACCATTTTGAATTTTCTACAAGATGTACAACATAAACCATATTTCCGATCTCGTAATTACTATGAAATGATCTTTAACAATTTATCTCATGCCATTGATATCATTGAGAAATTATACGCAGAAAATATCAATAGAAAATGCAATGAAAACAATAAGATCATAAAGAGACAACCATCCACAGTAGAGACAACATTTTTTCCTTGGGAAACCCAACCTTGGGAGAAAATCCAACAACTTTTCTCCTAGGAGAAATTATTCTTCAACAAGGTTTACAAATCCAAATTGTATAGAAATCTTTGCCAATATCTAAGTCCAATTACTAGTCAAATCTAGCTAATTTCCAACAAGCTAATGTTGGTCAAACTAGACAAAAATACATAAGTCAACATTGGTAAAATAGTCAAACTTTGGCCTAGAATCAAGCTTGATCCTGTGGTCAGATTCATACTTTGGTCAATAGTCAAACTTGGTCAAATTTTAGTCAATTTGGCCTTTGTCTATTCACACACATGGATGCTCTAGAAGCGAGAGGATGTGATGATGAATGACCAAGGTGAAGTGTCACATCATTTATATACACAAGTAAAATGGGTTGAATTTTAACCAAGGGACACACCCTTTCATGGTGGGGCCAACTTGTCCTTTTTGAGCCTACATGATAACCAAAAAAAAAATTAATCTAATTTTCACAATTCTTCTAGGCCAACTTAGGTGATCTCTTAGCATGTAGGACTACCTCTCGATGCTACAAAAAAATCAGCATTCCTAATATGAGAGAGTATCCATTACACTCGATATTGGGTTGAAGGACAAGGAAATCAGTGAGATACTCCTAAGAATCCATAGAGACCATAACATCTTCAGTGGTACCTTCAGGTACTACTGTGGATCTATCACCAAGTTGTAGCATTGTGGTGGTCTTCCTTAGATATTCTTGGATATTGAGTTTGAGCATAGTATCCTTATTCATGACATTAATTGCAACTCCCAATTCAATGAGAATGTTACAAACTACAATATCATTGATTTGGACATCTACTACAAGGCTCCCAGGATCTAAGTACCTGGGGATGATGACTCTTCCAAGGGTAAGATTAGATAGTTTCCCTTTGACATTAATAGTAAGGGCATCTCTTTTCCTCCTCCCTGGCCTTCTAAGACATTCCTCTTTAATGAAATTATTGTAGATAGGAACATCCTTGATGGCTTGAAGGAGAGGGATCTTGACACACAAATTCTTCAATTCTCCCAAAAGTTCAACTTCTTCTAGGGTGTGTTCTTTTTTGGTGGTCAACTTTCAAGATAGGGAGGCTTTATTTGGGTGACTTGAGGTATGGTATCTTACTTATATTTTTATAAATTTTCTATTGGATAAGTTGGGTAAGCATCCGGAAGGACCTTCCTAAACCTAAAGTTGATCTCTTCAATTTCTACAGCATAATTTGGAGAGTTGGTTTGTCCACTATAGATTGGTTGAGCCTGCTTTTTTTGGGATTTGGGTTTGGTTGGGAAGGAATTTGTAGCTATTTTGGAGGATTATTTTGGGGTACTTGTGGTTGAGGAGGAGGAGGCATCAAGGCAGGTGGTTGGGTTTCCTGAGGCCTCCATCCAGGAGATGGATTACCCCATTGAGGAGGTTGATGTGGATATGGATGGAAAGGAGGAATATAAATTTAGTGAGAATAAGGCCATGGAGTGGGCATAGACCAAGGTGAAGAGGTAGGAGGACATCAAGGTTGATAGTGTGCATTATAATTTGTATTGAAATGAGAGGGGTAGTTCATATCCTATTGAAATTGCCTAGGGGCTTGTGGCCTTTTTTAATTGACAAAGCATAGTGGCTCCATACTCACTTTTGACCTTGGTATACAACTTTCAAACTTGGAAAATATGGAAATTTGTAAGTAGAGTAATTTTATTCACATATAGAACATATTTCTATGACATATAAAGGAAACTCATTCCTAGGATTTCTTTTAGTGCTTTTAGCGAAAAATATAGCTAATGCCCTTTATGCTTATTCATGTCTCCTCTTGATATGTAGCGTGTCCATTTCCATAATAAATGTGTGTGAGATCTCGATCTTCATGTCCTATAGCTTACCTCCTATTTCATTTTTAGTAATCAAGGAGGAGGAAGATGGACTTACTGAACTTATGTTTTCTCTACCTCTTTTTCTAGTAGCCCTTGAGTGATTTTTTAATACCATTTTGATATCATCATAGATGAGCTGATATATGTCTCCATTGGCTAGTAAGTTGAGTGCTTCCATTATTTCGTCTTTGACTCCTCGTAGTAGGACTAACTTCAAGTAATTTGGATTTAGAGTGAGGTTGTGTTCCCTTCTGTAACTCAACTGAAATCTTTCCCCAAAATAATCCATAGATTCATCTACTCCTTAAGTCATTTTGAATATCTCATCTCTGGTGTATCTTGTTCTACAATAATCTAAGTACTTGTTGTTGAAATATTATTGCATTTTCTCTCATGAGGTGATGTTTCCCCCTTCTAGGTTCATGAACCATCAAAGGGTTGCATCCTTAAGAGTGGAAGGGAACAAATTGAGCTTCTACTCATCAATTGTGTAGTCATAAGTCCATCATACTACAACAAAATCTAACATAAATTTGTTAGTATTTTCAGTAGTAAAACAATAGAAGTGTGGGAATGTGAACACTTTGGGTTGTTTATTTTTAGCCATGGTATTGGAGGGTTGTGAAGGTATTTATCCTTCTGCAATCTCCTTACATATCTTCGCTTGGTCACCAAAAAGGGCCTCAATATTTCCTATGGATAGGATAGGAGGCTTGTAGTCTGAAAAAAGAGGTTGGTTTCTAGTGGAAGTGGGGGTTTTCGATATGAATTTTCTTGTTTTGTCCCTATTGAGAAATGTAACTAGGTTCAGTCTTCATAAATGTATTTGAGTCATTATGTAATGTACTTATCAAAATAATGAAAAATAATTTTATTATTATTATCACAATGACTTATTAAAGCACGGGTTTCGTTCTTGGGTCATCATGTTTTAGGTCAAAGTCGACATTGAGGACTTCTAGGATTTATTCTGTGTCATTAGAGTCATTGTCCATTTAAAGAGACACTTATTGTGATTTTGAAATATGTAAAAATATTTATTACTGAGTCAAATTAGGTATTTTACACCTCCACACCAATTTAGCTTCAAGAATATCAAGTCAGCCTCAAATAGGGCAATTCAACCTCACCTCAAGCCTATATATACAAGGAGATAGAATTCATTTGGAGCACTCTCTCACTCACTCACAAGTTCGATATCTAGAAGAAAGAGATGGAAAAGTGCGAAGAAGGAAGAGAAGGATGGAAGAAGCGTGAAGTAGGAGAAAGAGGAAGGAAAAGAGAAAATCAAAGTTTTGGCCTATCTCTCTCTCTCTCTCTCTCGTTTGGGTTTCTATGAGAGATCAAAGTTTTTCTTGTATATAAAAAGTTGTTGTTGCTACTGTTACTTCCATCTATTAGGTGAAAGTGTTGCTGCATCAAGGTCAAAATTCTGGGTCAAAGTTGTTGGAAGAGGAGGCTGACTTGGTGTTTGGAGGAGGTCTGTGTCTAGGTTGAAGAGTCTCAAGAAAACAATTGAAAGAAGATATTTTGACTGGGTTTTCCCCTAGATAGAAATTTTTCCCTGCAAAGTGCCTACATCTTGTGTCTCTTATTTTTGTGATCTTCATACACACATAATTTGGTAATTTATTGATGAAAGATAACATAACAAATGATTAAATGAAGCCAACATAATTCACAAGTAATTATCAAGAAAGAGAAATCTAACCATAATTCTACTAACATTGATTTCTCAACATGGAATCAGAGCTAAGGTCAAAGAAGATTGAAGATCACTTTGTTGGATTGAAGGAAATGATTACTCCCTCTATGATGAGAATGTGAATCAATAATCCAAGAAGTTGGATCAAGAAGATCTTCTACTACTAATTAAACAAGATCAAGAGTCAGGGGTTCTTAGATGCACTTATAGGTTCACTTAATGATTACAATGCATGGATAATTGACAGTGGAGCATCAATGAATATGACATGGGAGAGTAAAAAACTCCAAAGTATATCAAGGTAACCATCTTATCATGCAGTGGAATTGGGATACAAAAAAAGATATGCTATTAGAGGCCTCAAGTCAACATCTTTAAAGCTGGAGAATTGAGCTAAACTACATCTCAGCAACATATTATATGTTCCAGGTTTGAAAAATAATTTTCTTGAATTTCTTTCTTAGAAGATAAAGGGGATATAGTTTCTTTTGTTGATGGAAAGGTATTGGTTTGGGGAAATGATTCAAGTATTGATAAGGTTAGGGTTATTGGATTTCATGAAGGAAGCTTATATAGATTCAGGTACAACACCTCCTTAAGCCCTAGTTCATATGCAAATCAATCCCAATGAGCTATGGCATAGAAGATATGGTCATGTTCAGTACAAGGTCATACCCACTCTTAATCAACTAGTTCATGGCATCCCCAATATCAAAGAAGACCATGAAGAAGTTTGCAAGGGATGTTGTTTGGGAAAGCATACAAGAAAACCATTTTCAAATAGTGAAACAAGGTCTAAATAAATACTATACCTAATTCATTTTGATGTGTGTGGGCCTATGTATGAAAAATCACTTGGAGGTCATGTTTAATATGTAACATTCATTGGTGATGACTCTAGAAATACATGGCTCTATCTTCTCAAGAAAAAGCATGAGCTATTCGAAAATTTTAAGGAGTTTAGATCTGAAGTGGAAACCCTAACCAAAAGAAAAATAAAGACTTTGAGATTCGATAATGGTGGGGAATACACTTCTAAATAATTGATTTCATATTGTAAAGAAGAAGGAATTAAGAGGGAGCTTATTATTCCCTACTATTCCAAACAAAATTGAGTGGATGAAAAAATTATAGGACAACTGAAGAAGGTATACAAAAAATATTCTTGATCAGGATTGACCAAAATTTCTATGGGGAGAAGTAGCAATGACAGCCGTATATATTCAAAATATAAGTCCTCATAGAATTCTTGAAAATATGACATCTAAGGAAGCATTCACAGTGAAGCAACCAAATGATGACCGTCTCCAAATCTTTGGGAGTCCTTCCTATATCCACATTCCAAAGGACAGGCAAAAGAAGTTATATTCTACAAGCATCAAAGGGATCTTCATTGGCTATAGTCTCTCCTCAAAGGCATATAGAATCTACATCAAGGAAGGGAGACATATTAAAGTAAGCAGGGACGTTATATTTGATGAAAATAATGCCTACAAAAGATCCAAGGACAATCCTATTAATTATGATGATGAAGATCTACCTATATTTGAAGAAGAAGAAGTACAACCTGACAATCCATATATAATTCAAGAAGAAGAAGAAGAACCAAGTGAACCTATTAAACCTGTGATCATACGGAACACAAGGAAGAGGCCAAATTTGTTAAAAGCTACTATTGAAGATGTTGAAGGACATGGAGCTACGAAAGGAACCTTTAGAGAAAGAAAAAGGATGAAGAGACATTCTGGATATGTTGCGTATATGAAAAAAATAATTGAAGCTGAACCATCTATGTTTGAATAAGTTTCTCGTAAAGAAGTATGGAAGAAATATATGCAAGAAGAATAGCAATCTATCATGAAGAATGGGGTTTGGGAAATCATTCCTGGACCTAGTGAAAAATCATTTGTTGCATCCAAATGGATCTACAATATCAAGCATGTTGTTGATGGAAGTATATACAAATACAAAGCTAAGTTTGTTGAAAGGGACTTCTCTCAAAAGGAAGGCATAAATAATGAAGAAACCTTTGCACTCACTACAAGGTATGCTACCATTAGATCTTTGGTTTCATTTGCTGCTACAATGGAATGGAATATCCATCAAATGGATGTGAAGACAACATTTCTGAATGGGACCATCAATGAGAAAGAATAAATTGATAATTCTAAAGACTTTGAAGTAAATAGCAATGATACTCATGTTTGTAGACTCAAGAATACCCTATATGGTTTGAAGCAAGTTCCTAGGGCATGATATGCAAGAATGGATCATAGCTTCTAAGAATTGGGTTTGTGAAGAGTTTCATTGATCCAAATATCTACATCAAGTTTGTGGATAATGAGCCAGTCATTATTCTATTGTCTGTAGATGATCTATTCATTACAGGTGTGGAGCGAAGAATACAAGAATGCAAGAATATTTTGGCATCCGAATTTGAGATGGAGGATCTAGGACTAATGCTCTATTACCTATGTCTGGAAGTATGGGAAAATCCCAGGGAGATATCTTTGGGGCAAGCAATGTATATCATCAAGTTGTTGCAGAAATTTGGTATGATTGATTCCAAGCCCATGACTACTCCTATGATCACCAATCTCAATAATTTGAGGAGATCTGAGTTAAGTCTTGTGGATCCTATCTCCTATCATCAGTTTGTGGGTTCTTTGATGTAGCTGGTAAATTATAGGTCAAATATATGCTTTGTTGTGAACACTCTAAGTCAGTTTCAATTGGAGCCTCTTCATGATCACTAGATAGCTTCCAAGCATATATTGAGATATCTTCATGGAACTAGTCATCACTTCCTAAAGTAAAATAACGAGGAATTCAAGCCAATTGACTTCGCAGATTCTGATTGGAGTGGCAGTGAGATCGATGGAAGAAGCACAAATTCTGATTGGGGTGGAAGTGAGACCGATGGAAGAAGCACTACAGTTGGATGCTTTAGTTTGGGATCTGCCATGATCTCATGGATGAGTAGAAAGCAATATCTCATTGCTTTGAGTAGTGTTGAAGTAGAGTACATGGCTACATGTGAAGTAGGAAAGGAGGTTGTAGGGTTGAGGAATCTTCTGACAGATTTGTTCAAGAAACATCTAGATCCTACTGTGATAAACTATGATAATCAAAGTTTCATCAAGATTTCTAGAGATCCTAGGTTTCATGCTAGGATGAAGCATATCAACAAGTTCCACTACATTAGAACTTGGTGGAGGGTGGGATCGTGAAGTTACAGTGTGTCCCAACAGACGATCACGTAGCTTATATACTAACAAATTCTTTTCCTAATAAAAATTTTAAATGTCTTAGAATCATGCTTGGGTTAGTTGATGTTGTCGATATTATTGATGATGATAACATTTTGGAAGAGATTTTTTGAGGCTTTGTGTGTGAGACACATTTCCTGGGAGGAAATTTGGCCGACACTATGTGTTGATGTGTGGTTCCCAAAGTAGGGAGGGTGGCATTGGTCATGGAGCTCTAACCTTATATATGCACCTAGATCCCTGGGTTGTTGGTTAGCAAGTAAGCTTGATAGTACCTAGAGAGGCTGAAAGATTTAGTCCATCTTAGTCCCACTTGGATAGGTTTCCCTTGTTAGGAATCTATTCCATGGCATTGTGAGTGCCTAAACTGTTGGAGGACCTTAGATAGATTGCCCCGGTAAGGAATCTAGTACATGGAATTGTGGTTCCTAAAATCTTCATAGTTCATATGGTTTGAGATCATCCTTGTTACACTTGTATATGTTATTATGAATACCTCCGCAGTTAAGAGGGAGTGTTGAAAAATGTAACTACATTTGGCCTTCATAAATATATTTGATTTATTATGTAATGTACTTGTCAACAGAATGAAAAAAGAAATTTTTTATTATTAACACAATGACTTATTAAAGCATGGGTTTCATGCTTAGGTCATCATGTTTTAGGTCAAAGTCCCCATTGAGGACTTCTAGAATTTATTATGAGTCATTAGAGTCATTGTCCATTTAAAGAGACCCTTCCTGGGCTTTTGAATTATGTAAAAATATTTATTATTGATTCAATTTAGGTATTTGATACCTCCACACAAATTCGGCCTCAAGAAGTTCAAGTCAACCTCAAACAGGGAAATTCAACCTCACCTTAAGCTTATATATACAAGGAAACAAAATTCATTTAGAGCACTCTCTCACTCACTCATAAGTTCGATATCTAGAAGAAAGAGCTAGAAAAGTGAGAAGAAGGAAGAGAAGGCTGGAAGAAGTGTGAAGTTGGATAAAATGGAAGGAAAAGAGAATCGAATTTTTGGGCTCTCTCTCCCTTTCTCTCGTTTGGGTTTCTCTTGGAGATCATATTTTTTTGTGTATAGTCAAAGTTGTTGTTGTTGCTGCTGCTTCCATCTTCTAAGTCAAAGTGTTGCTGCATTAAGGTCGAAATTCTGGGTCAAAGTTACTGGAAGAGGAGGTTTACTTGGTGTTTGGAGGAGGTATGTGTCTAGGTTGAAGAGTCTCAAGGAAACAATTGAAGGAAGATATTTTGACTGGGTTTTCCCCTAGATAGGGGTTTTTCCCTGGTAGAGTGCCTACATCTTGTGTCTTGTGTCTTTTTGATCTTCATACGCACATAATTTGGCAGTTTCTTGATGAAAGATAACATAACAAATAAGTAAAAGAAGGCAACATAATTTACAAGGTATTATCAAGAAAGAGAAATCTAATCCTAATTCTAATAGCATTGATCTCACAACATGGAATCAGACCTAAGGTCAAAGCAGATTAAAGATCACTTCATTGGATTGAAGGAAATTATTACTACCTCTATGATAAGAATGAGATTCAATATTGCAGGAAGATGGATCAAGAAGATCTTCTACTCTTATTCAACAAGATCAAGAGTCAAGGGTTCTTAGTTGCACTTATAGGTTTACTTAGTGATGACCATGCATGGATCATTGATAGTGGAGCATCAAGTCATATGACAAGGGGGAAGTAAACAACTTTAAACTCTATCAAAGGAACCATCTTCTCATGCAGTGGAATTGGGAGACAACAAAAGTTATGATGTTATAGGCCTCATATCAACATCTTTGAAGCTGGAGAATGGAGCTAAGCTACATCTCAACAACATACTATATTTAGGTTTGTAAATAATTTTCTTTTAATTTCTTGCTTATAATATAAAGGGGATAGAGATTCTTTTGTTGATGGAAAGGTCTTGGTTCGAGGAAAATATTCAAGTATTCATAAGGATAGGGTTATTAATGGATTTCATGAAGGAAGCTTATATAGATTCATTACACAACCTCCTCAAGCATTAGTTCATATGGAAATCAATACCATTGAGTTATGGTATAGAAGATATGGCCATCTTCACTACAAGGTCATACCCACTCTTAATGAACTAATTCATGGCATCCCCAATATCAAAGAAGATTGTGAAGGAGTTTCCAAGGGATGCTCTTTGGGAAAACGTTCAAGAAAACCATTTTCAAATAGTGAAACAAGGTTTAAATAAATACTAGGCCTCATTCATTCTGATGTGTGTGGACCTATCTCTAACAAATCACTTGGAGGTCATCTTTACTATGTAACATTCATTAATGATCACTCTAGAAAGACATGGATCTACCTTCTCAAGAAAAACGATGAAGTATTTGAAAAATTCAAGGAGTTTAGATCTGAACTGGAAACTCTAACTGAAAGAAAAATAAAGACTTTGAGATTCAACAATGGTGGGGAATACTCTTCTAAAGAATTGATTGCATATTGTAAAGAAGTAGGAATTAAGAGGGAGCTTATTGTTCCCTACTATCCTGAACAAAATGGAGTGGCTGAAAGAAAGAATAGGAGAATTGAAGAAGGTGTATGAACAATGCTCCTTGATCAGTACTTACCAAAATTTATATGGGGAGAAGCAGCAATGGAAACCATATATATTCAAAATATAATTCCTCATAGAATTCTTGAAAATATGACACCTAAGGAAACATTCACAAGGAAGAGACCAAGTGTGGACAACCTCTTAATCTTTTAGAGTCCTTCCTATATCTACATTCCAAAGTACAAACGAAAGAAGTTAGATTCTACAAGCATCAAAGGGATCTCCGTTGGCTATAGTCTCTCCTCAAAGGCATATAAAATCTACATCCAGGAAGGGAGACATATTGAAGTAAGCAAGGATGTTATATTTGATAAAAATCATGTCTACAAAAGATCCAAGGACATTCCTATTGTTGAAAATGGCAACAAGAAATGCTAAAAATAGAAGTGCTAAAAATAGCACTGCTATAAATAGCAGTTTGGGTACTAGTGTTGAACATAGCAACAAGGAATGAAAAATGGAAGTGCTAAAATTAGCATTCTATAAATATTATTTTGAGATACCTTCCTATTTTAGTCAATCCCTAAACTAAAAAGGTGAAGTAAAATTCGAATTTGATCTTAGCATCTGTTTGTAAAATAATTAATTAATTCATCTTGAGTTAATTAGCTAAGGAAAATCAAACATGAAGTCTATGTGGGGACATGCAACAATTTCTCCATTAATTGAGGAATTTATCCATTAGTTAAAGAGATAAGGATGAGTTGTAATTAGTTGGCTCAGTTAACTGAGTCAAGTCCATTTAGATTAATTCAAACAGTTTGTTGAATTAATTGTGAGTTCAGTTATTTAATGCTTGCATGCATGTAACTGCTTCTCTCCAGATAACTGAGTATGCTCTCATAAATAACTCATGCATGTCAGTTCAGACAGAGACCCAGTTGAGATCAGAGGAGGGACAATGTACTATCAGTTGGATGATTTTTTCCTATAAAGGAAACTCATCTATGCAGAAGGATTTATCTCCTTCATTAGATCAAAGGTTAGTGAGTGTGTGAAGAGGTCAATTCACACAGGCAGCACTGGACCCCAAGGAAAACTGCGCAAGGAAATAGGAGGCTTGGAGGGCAGAGGAGAAGGTTGTGAGAACCTTTGATTATCTATGAGAAGCATTGTTTGATTGCAAAGAGAGAAAGATAGCTTGAGAGCTGATTCTTTTTGTAACTTGAACAAGATTTTCACTTGTATGATAATACAGAGATTGGGGTTTTACGCTAAGGCTTTCCCCAAAGTATTCTTCTATGTTTCATGTGTGATTGAATCTTCTTCTTTGTTATATGTGTTCTGTTTGATCTTGCTCAAAATCAATTAAGCTTCCACAAGTTTGATTGTAGAAGTAGATTAAGTATTTTTCTTTAGTACATTGCATAATCAATTTAATCTACGGCGAAAATTTCTACATGGTATTAGAGCAAAGGTGATCAAGGTGAAGAACAGTATACAAGAAGGAGAAGTTCTAAGTTTGTGGTTCCTGAATATAGAATTCTAGTTCCTATCACATCTCAATTTCACCAATGGCATTCAGTGGTTTAAGACTCGAGTATGCCCTTGGTGGCAGCTCGAATTATATAGCCTGGAAGGATCGCATGGAGGCAGTATTAGAGGATAACGATCTAAAGGAATTCATTGATCAAGAAGTCCCCAAGCCCCACTGATGCTACTCAACTGGCGGAATGGAAGAAATGTGTGGCTAGAGCAAGGAGAATCCTCCTGGAGGGAGTTCGAGACCACATTGTCTCGAGCCTCCATGGGAAGCAGACACCGTTTTTGATGTGGAAAACATTGAAATATCTATATCATAACAGTAGCGATCAGAGGAAGCTGGCGCTAAAAGACAAGCTTCATAAGATCAAGTGTGAAAAGGGCGACACGATCTCTACATTTCTGAACAAGCTCACCACCTGCAGGGATGAGCTTGGAAGTGTAGGGATCATGACCGCTGATGATGACATGGTGAGTCTTGCACTCCTTGGTCTTCCTAAGAGCTAGCATAGCTACCAAGACTTGGTAAATGGAAGAGAGAAACTGCCATATTGGTAATAAGTTTGGTCAGATTTGATGCAGGAGGAGATACGGAGAAGCACCAGAGATGGATCTTCTTCATCCAAGGAAGATGAAGAAAATTGCGCCTTAGTGAGTAAGGAAAATAAAGGGAAGGAGAAGGATTCTCATCCAAAATCCAGTTCTTCCCATGGAGGGAAGAAGTTTGACAAATCGAAAGTGCGATGCTTTCATTGTCATGAAGTGGGCCATTTTGCTACAAATTGTCCACTGAGGAAATCCAAGAAGGGACCCGTGGAAGGAACAGAGGATGAGGCACTAGCCTCACAATTCGAGTTGGATTTCACACTTTTTGCATGCATGGTTTCATCCATGGTGGGAAGTGGTTGGTTTCTTGACAGTGGAGCTTCTTTCCACATGATCGATGACAAGAGTTTGTTCAGTACCTTAGAAGAGAAAGATCTCCAAATACTCATAGCGATGGGTAATGATGAAAAGTATAGTGTCTCAGGTGTAGGCACGATTGTTTTTCAGAGGGAGCATGGAGCTTGCATTACCTTGATCGATGTCAAGTATGTACTAGGACTGAAGAAAAATTTGGTGTCGATCGCCATGCTAGAAGACAAGGGATATGATGTAGTCTTCAGTAAGGCAAAGGTTTTCCTTCGACACATCACCATGAGACAGGTGAAGCAGATTGGTTCACGAGTCAAAAACTTGTATGCTCTTGAGGTTCAAGATGCATGCAAAGCCTTGAGGAGCAAGGAAACTGATAAAGACTTGGTGGTTGAGAGGGAGAGTACATTACCTTTCAACATGCAGTGCCAGAAGAAGTCTTAGACAATTGTGGAGGAGCCACAATTGGTGAAGCAGCTTCAGGAGGTTGTGGAGCAGCCACAACTAGAGAAGCCGAGAGGAGACCTAGTGGAGGCATCCACTCATGCAGAGACCTTCACTAGGGGGAAATTTCAATCCAAGTGGGCAGAGGGATCACATGCATCCATACCTCCAGGTCAGAGGTGGGGCGATGTGGAGTGACAGTCCCAAGAAGGCTGGAATAGGGGTAGGATCATTGAGGTACCCAACCTCTTTGATTAGACCTTGCTATGGGAGCCCCAATGAGGAGTAGCAAGACTGGCTGAGTGGGTAGAGGCAGATGCAGATGGAGCGGCAGAGAGAGCTACAGTGTAGGAATCCCAAGATAGTGCAGAGCTAGCAGGCTGCAACAATGCGAGAGGCACAGGAGTGTTGCACCAGTGCAGGATGGCACAGAGAGGTGTGCAACGGTGCGAGATGCATGGAGTGTTGCAGCAGCTCAGAGGTCAGAGAGGGAGCACTTGTCAGTGGTAGAGGGAGCTTTAGCATTAGAGTATGTTTCTAGCCCAATAGAGAGGTCAGTTGGGAGATTTTTTGTTTCTAGAGTTGTTGGAGCAACAACACTTGGGAGAAGTGTTTTATGCAGAAAATTCCAAAGGTTCAGGATCGGGTTCGAGTTGAATGCCTTTCTTGTTGAGAGGGAGTGTTGAAAATGGCAACAAGAAATGCTAAATATAGAAGTGTTAAAAATATCATTGCTATAAATAGCAATTCAGGTACCAGTGTTGAACATAGCAACAAGGAATGAAAAATGGAAGTGATAAAAATAACATTCTATAAATAGAATTTCGGGATACCTTCCTATTTTAGTCAGTCCCTAAACTAAAATAGTGAAGTAAAATTCAAATTTGATCTTAGCAGCTGTTTGTAAAATAATTAATTAATTCATCTTGAGTTAATTAGTTAAGGAAAATCAAACATGAAGTCTATGTGGGGACATGCAACAGTTTCTCCATTAATTGAGGAATTTAGCCATCAGTTAAAGAGAAAAGGATGAGTTGTAATATTGAGTTGTAATTAGTTGGCTCAGTTAACTGAGTCAAGTCCAGTTAGATTAATTCAAATAGTTTGTCGAATTAATTGTGAGTTCAGTTAGTTAATGCTCGCATGCATGTAACTGCTGCTCTCCAGATAACTGAGTATTCTCTCATAAATAACTCATGCATGTCAGTTCAGAAAGAGACCTGGTTGAGATCAGAGGAGGGACAATGTACTATCAGTTGGATGAATTTTTACTATAAAGGAAACTCTTCTATGCAGAAGGATTTATCTCCTTCAAGATTGCGCAATTAGATCAGAGGTTAGTGAGTGTGTGAAGAGGCCAATTCACACAGGTGGCAGCACTGGACCCGAAGGAAAACTGTGCAAGGAAATAGGAGGCTTAGAGGGTGGAGGAGAAGGTTGTGAGAACCTTTGATTGTCTATGAGCAACATTGTTTGATTGCAGAGAGAGCAGGATAGCTTGAGAGCTGATTCTTTTTGTAACTTGAACAAGATTTCCACTTGTATGATAATACAAAGATTGGAGTTTTAGGCTGAGGCTTTCCCCAGAGTATTCTTTTGTGTTTCATGTGTGATTGAATCTTCTTCTATGTTATTTGTGTTCTGTTTGATCTTGCTCAAAATCGATTAAGCTTCCGCAAGTTTGATTGTAGAAGTAGATTAAGTATTTTGCTTTAGTACATTGCATAATCAGTTTAATCTACAATGAAAATTTCTACACCTATTGATTCCGATGATGAATATCTACCTATATTTGAAGAAGAAGAAGTACAACCGGATAATCCATCTACAATTCAAGAAGAAGAAGAAGGACCAAGTGAGCCTATTCAACCTATGATCATACCTAACACAAGGAACATGCCAAATTGGTTAAAAACTACTCTTGAATATGTTGAAGGAAATGGAGTTGTGAAAGGAAACTTTAGAGAAAGAAAAAGGCCAAAGATATATTTTGGATATGCTGCATATATGACAAAACAAATTAAAGCCAAGCCATCTACATTTGAAGAAGTTTCTCATCAAGAAGTATGGAAGAAATCTATGCAAGAATAATATCAATCTATCATGAAGAATGGGGTTTGGGAAATCATTCCTAGACCTAGTGACAAAATCGATTGTCACGTCCAAATGGATCTACAAGATCAAGCACGTTGTTGATGGAAGTATACACAAATACAAAGCTAGATTTTTTACAAGGGGATCCTCTCAAAAGGAAGGCATAGATTATGAAGAAACCTTTTCACCCACTGCAAGGTATACTACTTTTAGATCTTTGGTTTCATTGGCTGCTACAATGGGATGGAATATCCATCAAATGGATGTGAAGACCATTGAAAATTTTAGGGGCTAATATTCGTAGGTGGGCTAATTTTCCATCATTTCTCAAAAGAAAAGATTCACCAATTTCCATTTTTTCTAAAAATAATTCGCCCAAGTTTTAGAATATTAAATTATTTTACCTTAAATAACGCCAAAATTATATAGAGAATATATATAAAAACATAATAAATTTGAATGTTTTTACAAATATCACCAAATATTTTATAGTTTTCATATTGGAGACTAGCAAGATTCGATATGGTTTCTAAACTTTAAGATACATTTTCATCCTTAAAATTCCCCCTCGTGAAGATTCCCTTTCTGAATGGGACCATTGATGAGGAAGTATACATTGAGCAACCTGAAGGCCTTGAAGTAAAGAGAAAATATTCTCATGTCTGTAGACTCAAGAAGGCCCTATATAGTTTGAAGAAATTTCCTAGGGCATGGTATGCAAGAATAGATGCATACTTTATAAGAATTGGGTTCGTGAAGAGTTCTTCTTATCAAAATATCTACCTCAAGGTTGTGGATAATGAGCCAATCATTATTATATTATATGTTGATGATCTATTCACTATAGGTGTGGAGCGAAAAATATAAGAATGCAAGAAGATGTTGGAAGCTTAATTTGAGATGAAGGTTCTAGGACTAATGCACTATTAAGTAGGTCTGGAAGTATGGGAAAATCATGGGGAGATATATTTGGGGCAAGGAAAGTATATCATCAAGTTGTTGCAGAAATTTGGTATGATAGATCCCAAGCACTTGACTACTCCTATGATCACCAATCTCAAGAATTTGAGGAGATCTAACTCAAGTCTCGTGGATCCTACCTCCTATCATCAGTTCATGGATTCTTTGATGTATCTGGTAAATACTCAGTCAGATATATGCTTTGTTGTGAACATTCTTTGTCAGTTTTAATTGGAGCCTCGTCATGATCATTGGATAGCTTCCAAGCATATATTTAGATATCTTCATGGCACTATACATCACTTCCTTAAGTAAAATAGCAAGAAATTCAAGGTAATTGACTTCACAGATTTTGATTGGGGTGGTAGTGATATCAATGGAAGAAGCACTATAGGTGGATGCTTTAGTTTGGGATCTTCCATGATATCATGGATGAGTAGAAAGCAATATCTCGTTTCTTTGGGTAGTGCTAAAGTAGAGTATGTGTCCGCATGTGAAGTAGGAAAAGAGGTTGTATGGTTGAGGAAGATTCTGACAGATTTGTTCGAGAAGCCTCTAGATCCTAATTTGATAAACTACAATAATCAAAGTTTTATCAATATGTCTAGAGATCTCATGTTTCATGCCAGGATGAAGCATATAAATAATAAGTTACACTACATTAGGAACTTGGTGCAGGATGGGATCGTGAAGGGACAGTATGTCCCAATAGACGATCAGTAAGTTGATATACTAACAAAGTCTCTTCCTAATAAGAAGTTTGAATATATTAGAATCATGCTTGCTTTAGTTTATGTTGTTGATCTTATTGATGATCATAAAAGTTTGGAAGAGATTTGTTGAGGCTTTGTGTGTGAGACACATTGTCTGGGAGGAAATCTGATTAACATTATGTGTTGATGTCTATTTCTTGATGTACGGAGGGTGGCATTTTTCATGGAGCTCTAACCTCATATATGCACCTACATCCCTGGTTTGATGGTTACCAAGTAAGCCTGATGGTACCTAGAGAGGCTGAAAGCTTTATTCCATCTTAGTCCCACCTGGATAGATTTCCCTAGTTAGGGATCTAGTCCATGGCATTGTGAGTGCCTAAACTATTGGAGGACCTTGGATAGATTTACCTAGTCAGGAATCTATTCCATGGCATTACGGTGCCTAAACTCTTCATAGTTCATATGGTTTGATATATTCCTTGTACTTGTACATGTTATTATGAATACCTCCCTAGTTAAGAGGGAGTGTTGAAAAATATAACTAGGTTCAATCTTCATAAATGTATTTGAGTCATTAGGTAATATACTTGTAAAAAGAATGAAAAAGAAAATTTGTATTATTATCACAATGACTTATTAAAGCATGGGTTTCATGCTTGGGTCATCATGTTTTAGGTCAAAGTCCCCATTGAGGACTTATAGGATTTATTCTGAGTCCTTAGAGTCATTGTCCATTTAAAGAGACCCTTCGTGGTTTTTTGAATTATGTAAAAAGATTTATTATTGAGTCAAATTATGTAGTTGACACCTCCACATCAAGTCGGACTCAAGAAGATCAAGTTGACCTCAAATAGGGCAATTCGAACTCCCCTCAATCCTATATATACAAGGAAATCAGATTCATTTGTAGCACTATCTCACTCACTCACAAGTTCGATATCTAAAAGAAAGAGATGGAAAAGTGCGAAGAAGGAAGAGAAGGTTGGAAGAAGTGTGAAGTTGGAGAAAGAGGAAGGAAAAGAGAAAATCAAAGTTTTGGGGTATCTCTCTCTCTCTCCCTCATTTGGGTTTCTCTAGGAGATCGAATTTTTTCTTGTATAGTCAAAGTTGTTGTTTTTGTTGCTTCCATCTGCTAAGTCGAAGTGATGTTGCATCAAGGTCAAAATTCTAGGTCAAAGTTGCTGGAAGAAGAGGCTAACTTGGTGGTTGGAGGAGGTATGTGTTTAGGTTAAAGAGTCTCAAGAAAACTATTTAAGGAAGATATTTTGACCTTTTTTCCCCTGGATAGGGGTTTTTCCCTAGTAGAGTGCCTACATCTTGTGTCTAGTGTTTTTGTAATCTTCATAAACACATAATTTGGTAATTTCTTGCTGAAAGATAACATAAAAAATAAGTAAATAAACCAACATAATTCACAAGTAATTATCAAGAAAGAGAAATCTAACTCTAATTATACTAGCATTGATTTCTCAAGGGTCCCTAACTCTTTGAGGTATGAAAGAAGGAAATATATTTTCTTGTTTTTGAATTTTTTTGGAAATGAAGACGCTAATGATTTTTTTTTCTATTTTTGTAAAAAAATTAGAAATGAAAATGGAAATGCATTTTTTTTCTTTTGGAAAGATGTGAAATGAGAGAAAGATTAAATAAACTATAGAAAAATATAGTACATACTTTAACAACTCCCTGAAAATGGTGCCAAAAAGTGATGGCCCTCAATATTGCAACAACAATGATGCAACTCCCAAGGGTCTTAGATTTAACTGTCAAACCTAGGTTTGTACAAACTTAAGAGGGGTTGGAACTATAGTGGAGAAAGCACTATCTCTTTAATTTGCTAACTTTTATATGGGTGGAATTGTTGAGATGAGATATGGTTACACAAAGACCATTCTAAATGTCCTATGCTATAGGCAAAACTTGAAATTGTATGCAATGAAAGACAATAAGAAAACCTATGTTAACTGGAACAAAGGAAGGAAAACCATCTTAACTATAATGAAATGAAATAATATCTATTCTATTGTGCAAATAAGGAAAACACAAAACTGAAGTAAAAGCTTACAAATAGTAAAACCTAATTTTGCAAGAAAAAAGGCAATTTCTACAACAAACTAGGTCAAAGCATATACTTGGTCTCTCTACTTAGAAATTCCATATTTAGGGTTCTATTGACATTTTAAAACATCAAAGAAGGTGATTCATGACTTGAATATGAATTTAGGCAAGTGTCGGGAGAAAATTACAAATTGCTACAAAAGTCTTTGTTTTGCTTCAAGAGACAATCCAGTGAGCAGAAAAATGTGCTAAAGGAAAGGTTGAAAATCAAAATAAGCTAATGAAGTGATAAGAAATGTTAAGGCACACTTTTCAAAGTTATTACATCAATTGTGGCAAGGCTTCTTTCGCAATACATGTGGTTGTAGGGTTTCGTGTAGATGTAAAATAGGAGGATGTGCAGACACAATGAAACAATAATGGTAGACAACAAACAAACAACAACTACTAAAGTGAAATGAAATGAATAAACAAGGATACTACTTGAAAAATATAACCACTACCAATGTTATCATCTAAATGCTCAGAAGCTTTGCAAAGAAATACTATTTGTAAATCATCTAACTAATCATGCATAAAATAAATATTTAGAAATAAAATACATAAATGCATCAATAATAATTGTATAGAAGGGGTCTTGAGCACCTATGGAGGGCCCTAACCCAAGGAATCTTAGATCCCTGAAAGAGAAGCATACTAGGAACTAAAACCAAAGATGGCTTTCATTAATTGAAGAATTCCTTTGTACATGATAAAAAGTTGCAGAACTTGAAAACTAGACTTCCTAATGCTCTACATTGTTATTCTCTTGCTTCTACTAACTACCTAATGATCTACTCATACCCTATATTTATACAAAATGAATGAGGGGAAGCCTCCTTGAAAGGAGGACTAGTTTCCCTCCAAAACTCATAAAAAAATAGATCATGCTCCTGGGGTGGCCTCACAGCAACCAAAAGGAGTATTTATTGCCCCAATCTAACTGAGCTTGAACCTTCTGCAGCAGGGGGCAGTTCCCACGAATATCTATAACTGGATATCTTTGTAATCTGTGCAAAATTGTCTTAATATCCTGCACAATAATCATGTTAGGAACATAAATCATGATAAATCTCCTTAACCTTCCTAAGAACTCATTTAAACTAATAAAGTGTTATTAAGTGAAAAAATTAAGGTCTAATACAACCTTTATGTTCCTAGGACAGTTTAGATGGGCCTTATGTTTTACCTAATTGGGAGGCCCATCAGTAACTAAATCAACAATATAAACTAGGTCACCTCCCTCTTTCTAAGAGAATCTTGAAGCAAGAGTAACATCAAGGGAAACTCCTTCTTTATAAGAGTCTAACAATCACCACTTGAACTCATCATTACTCCCATTAGCTATAGGATTGGAATCAATCACTAATTCCACCACCATAATTTTTGAACACATCTCTGATTTTATCTTATGCAAACTTCTTCAATACTAATTTTTCCTATGTTCTCTTAGGTAAATATAAATCTTAATAGTCCTTTATCTTATTAGGTTTTTTCCCAAACCCTATCTCTCCATGAAAACAACATAAAGTATAACCACATATGAAGAATAATACATGAACAATCCATTATCCAAGAGCGAGGACAAATTATAATCTTTATATAATACAAATAGATAAGATATCCTACTAAGATTCACTAATAACTTAGCATCACCCTAGATCACGTGTATGATTAATATCCCAAGAATAATGTAGAATATGTATACAACAACACTAACCCAAAGAGTTAACATTCTCCCTCCAATCATTGACAAAAAATAAAACTTAAAAGGGTTTACATTCTCATAACCCTTGAGTCACAATGCAAACAAAATAGATCAACCAACAATTATCAATATATCATAAAATGAATCAACCCCTCTCAAGCTCCAAAAAATAATAACTCAAAGAAATGGTTAAACGTGCCTGTAATAAGAATCAATCTAATCCAAACAATAACATCCACCAGAAAAAATTAGCCACTTGATACAAGTCTTCCTTGGAATCATAACCATTGTAAATAAATCAAATACTAAATATTAATGAATTAGATATTCCACCTAACATAAGTGAAAAAAAACTCTCATTACAAGAGAAACTAGGACTTCAAACCATTGAAACAATCATAATGCATCTCAAGGACATCAAGGTTTCATCACCAATAACATATAATAGTTCAAGCACCTCTCATAGGTATAGAACTCAAATACCCAACTCAAGTGAGTGATTTCAATCAATTCAACTCTAATACCACGTGTAAATTTCAATAATAAGTGCTTAATACAATTACAAAAATTGTGCCTTGACCTTAAGGTTTCCATATCTATTTCCTATGAACTTTCAACCTTAGGGATGAATCTGAAATCTAAATCATAGTAGTTTTTATTTCACTTCTATCCAAACAAAAGCATAAGGAAACCTAAGAAAATAAATATCAAATAAATGTACTTAAAGTGGAGAAGGTTCACATCCCTGGGGGCTCAATCCCCTTGAAAGATTAGATCTAGAAAATACTTGTTGGCTTGAGGGGGCCTGACCCAGATTCGAAGTTATTTATTAAAACAAATCCCTACACTGCTAGCCATTTCAGCATCAGCCCTCGTAGCGCGAACTAAAGTCTCACCTGAAGCAATATGGGGGGATGTTGGAACCAAGTTTCCGCACCCTTGAGATGTCTGTGGTGTCAATTTAGTGCAACTGTGCCTACCTTCGCACAGGTTACTTCGAGCACTGTTCTAACCTTCAATACCTTCGCTATATGTTATAATCATCTTTCGCGCAACCCTAACCAGGGGCTAACATTCCTTCACGCTGCTATGGAAACACCCTGCGCTATTTCCCCAAATTACACCATAAATCTTACTTATCTTCTTACAAATGTTAGTTAACTTCGCGTAAACAGATATTCTATCTCGCATTCACTTAATCAACACAGTCATATATATTTGTGCATCATATAAATAGTAGAAGTGAAATTTATACCCAATATATTCAATGCATAAAATAGGAAATAAATACACAGAATTGATATGAAACTTCTCTTTATTAATACTTCCAACTGTTACAGACTCGACTCGCCCTGCGCACTCAGCTGCAGGGGTCTGTGCACTCAGCTGTAGACTACTAGGCCTCTGCGCACTCAGTTGCAGAGCCTTCTCCTACTCTACGACCCAAAACTAGACTTTACTCCACAAATATGACTCAAATGTTCATCCTTTGTGCGATCATTAGATTGATCGATGTCTTAACTACTTAGAGCCTCGCTCTATTTATACAATCCCATGGTCCGCGAACCATGGGTAGATCTCTATAGCTGACATTACATTAACAAAATTGAGGGTGGAAAACCCTATGACTCTTTTACAAGCTACACACTCCGTGCCCACAAAATGTGGAGTCTTTAAATCGGAGTTACAATTTTTTACCAAAATCTGGGCTCTAAGCCCCAAAACATCCCATGGGGGATCTCGCGGCCAAGAGGCCCCCAACACAAACATTGTGACTCGCCCTCGAGTCACTCTGTCGATGCGAAGATCTTTGCACGAAGACCTCCCAATTATGCCTGGATTGCTGCAAGCTCGGCAGCACACTGAGACTGCATGTTGTACTTCCTTGACGCTTTGTTCAGTGACCGTTGTGGCTGAACTGCTACCCTGGATCCTTTCCTGCGTTGCTTGTAACTACGTGAGATTTGATTCAATGGAGGCTGTAGTGGTGTATGCCTCATCAATCCATGGCTGTAAGTGCACCTTCAAAACTGCTTCCTTATGTCAAGCAGCATCCACTTACTCCTTGAGCACTTTAGCCTACTACATCCTCACGAGCCTCTATGTAAGGGCAACCATTTGTACGGTCCCTTTTCCTTCGTCGTATCTCTACTATAGCTTGTGCGCCTCTGTCTCTAGGCACTGTATGTTCGGGTCCTCCTGCAGGATCGTGAGAAACTCGAACGACTGCTTGAACAGCTTTGTTCAGTCTGTCACTGCATTGTTAACCTCCACTATTGCTTCTGTAATCGCAATGGCACATTGTTCCTTAACCTCTGGTGGAGTTGAAGGTTGCGCCTTCAATTGTAGTTCAACTATCTAAAGGTTCAGCTCCAGCTAAACCCTAGCCATTTCCTCTTTTGCCTCGCGCACCCCTGCTGCCAATTTCCAGACGTGCGCCTCCACTGGTTCTTCTGCTTGGATGGCCAACTCCGAAACCATCTGGCAGGCTTCCTCCACCACCTGCACGATCTGTCGGTTTTGTTCCACTACCTCGTCATACTGCAGGCTTAGCTGGTCAATGTTGATGCATTGCTTGCTAATTACCTGGAGCGCGTGACCCTCCCTAGCTCGCAGTTCTGCAGTGATTCCATACTGCAAAATATAGAGTGTCTCCTGAGGGAGCGTCGCTACGTTTAATCCGATTCCCTTCAACCCGCTGACCATAGGCCTGTCGGCCTCATTTTCTGTAATGAGTGCTCCATCTGGTAGCACTATGGTATTGGTCATCTAGGTGCGTAGCATTTCCTCAGCCATGGACATGCCTACTGCGAGACTGGTTGACACAGTGACAGCCTACGGAGTGCGCACCTGCAACTCCTGTATCTATGCCCAAAGAGCCCCCAACACTATATGGTGTTCCTCCTCAAATTGTTGGAGGGCCTTCACTATGACGTCCCTCACCGTCTCGCCAATTTCATGTAGATACCCCTCAATGAGGGTGATCAGGTCGAACAAAGTATTTGAAGCCTTCAACTTCTTTCGCGGCCCTACTTGCTCTCTTGGGCACGAACATTTTAGCTGAGTGGACACTGTCTGTGGGTCTACACCACCTTGCTCTGTATCGGTCTCTGGCTCAAGCGAAGGTGACTTCTATCCTTCGCGCTCTTCCTCTGCTACCTTTTGTTGTTCTTCCACCAACTTTGTAGCATCATGTGCATCCCGGGCCTTAGCTAATGCCGCTTCATTTTTTCTGCCAACTGCACCATCCGCAGTTTCGCCTCTTCCTTTTTCCGCTATGCGGTGGACTTCTCTGCTTCCACCGTGGAGCTTGCTGGAGCACACCACTCCAGCGGCCACGACTCAAGAACCACGAAGATGACGTCGTCTGTTTCCAGATAGGGTAGTTCGCACCACGTCTTCATGGGGTCCTTCTGCGCCTTGATGTAAATGTGGTGGAAATCTGACTTGAACTCCGCGAAGCGCTGCAAACTATTGTAGACTCTGGGTGATAATCGCGGCTTGTGAATAATCCCCATTCTAATGTTCATCTCCATGAGCACCCAAAATATTTTGTTGTCCCTTATCCTTTGTGCATCCTTGGTTGCCCACAGTGAAGCGTACTTCGCTACCTCCGGAATGTCCTACGTGATCGTCGAGAACTGGCTATCTTCAGGAAATTCCCATGCCACTAGTACTATGGACAACAGAAGCCATGCATAGTGAAAAGTTTTTCCCTACTCCTATGCCTCGCGATAGTTCTCAAGGAACTTTCCACATAAGTAGTTTTCCTAGTTGAACTGGACCCCTTCTGCACATTGTGCTGCTAGTGCGACCACTGGCGCGGGCACCTCATCCGCGTGGCACTTTTGCATAACCTTTCCTGCTAATATCTGCATCACGACATTGACCGCAGGGTTGTTGATGCTGGAAATGGCGTACCCTCTCTTCTTATTCTCCAGTTTTAAATTCTTCTTCATGGCCTTCACGATGGCCAAATCATTTCTCTTTCCCTCTAAGATGTTTGTTGGGTCCTCCCCTTTACAAGGGAGTCGGGTAATTCTGTGAATCAAATGGTTTGTGATGGGGATGGGCTCCTCCAGCCACAAGCACCCGTCATGCACCAGGCAGAGCAATTGCCTGATGAAAAAAATGGTCACTGGGGCATGATGGTAATGCAGCAACTAGAGCAGGTTTAGCAACCCTGCTTTCTCAACTCCTCTCAGCCATTTACGCAGTTCCAATTCTATGATTCCAGCCGACGCGTCTTTCTTTTTGCACATGAGTTGTGCAATCGCGAGATGTGGGAACTTCTCGTGGTCCACGAGATCCCAATCCTCAAACTTCAGCACGGGCACTTGTCCCAAGTGCGCTCCTTAAAAAATAATGTCATTAGGGAGTAGCAGAATCTACAGAGATCTCTTGCTCTCATTTATATCTTTAGGCACCTTTGCTTTACCCTTCCGCAGAGGAACATATGCGGGCAGCTTGGTAAGAGGGTCCGCACCCTGGGTTTGAACCTCCATTTCTACATCCTCCTCTTCTACCAGGATTTCTTCAAATTCTTCCTCCTCCTCAACCTCCAAATTGATAGCCTTCCCCTTTTCTTCCATGGTGAGCTTAGTCCTTAACGAATTCCTAGGGGATACGTGCACTAGTACCGTAACCTGCTTGTCTTTCTTGGGTCTCAGTGTGCACGACGATTTAGAGTTTTTTGCGACTATCCCAGCACTTTCTGGGACTTCTACCTCCGTAATGGCATGTGTGGCTTCCTCAACTGTCATTATTCTGGTATCCATCTCTTCTTCAGGTGTTGATAGTGCGATTCCACAAATCTCTCAATGTCTCGAGTAATTGCTCAAGCAACGAATTCGCCTTCAGAAGATCAAAGAAGTCTAGGTTCATGAGTGTCTGTTCGTGCAACAACTCAGTTCTCAAATTTCCAAGTGTTATTTTTTGGACAACCCTTTGTAATTTATAGCACCTTTTGAATTTGAATTTGACCGTTCCCCCCACATTAGGTCCATTAATGCTCGATTGACAGCAGATTTTCAAGAATCTAGCCCATAGAGTTTGCCTTAAATTCCTGTCGCCCGCTCCAATTGGTCTCAAAACAAGCATCACATCGTGAATAGTGACTATAACAGTCACTTTCCAGCCGACTCGTGTGACAACACAGCTACCCTCGCGCTGTCGTGGACCCTGGGACACTTCGCTACTACGGGTATCCCTGACAGCACGCAGCTCCCAGGCAGAGTAGTTTATAGTCCCGCGCCTCCTTTCAACTGCTTGAAGCACTAAGATTATGCTTCTACCAGCTATTCAGATGGCCGAGCCCCCTGCGTATGTCTTCAAACGACTGCCATTGACTTTTCCTGGGAAGAGTTCTCCATTTAACTTTACCAACTACACCGTGCCACCATCTGTGATTTCCTTAATAACATACGGTCCCAACCAATGCATTATGAGCCTCCCTGGGAATTTATCGAACTTACTATCATACAACAACACCAAATCATTTACCTTAAAGGTGTGCAGCTTAATATGTCAATTGTGATGTTGGGCGCGGGATGCCCCAAGGCAAGTTTTGGGGCTTAAAGCCTAGATTTTGACCAAATCCAATGTAAAGACTCCGCATTTTCTGGGCGCAGACCGTGAAGATTGTAAATGAGTTGTAGGGTTGTCCACCCTCATTTTTTTAATGTAATCTAGGCTTTAGAAATCTACCCATGATCCATGGACCATGGCATTGTATAAATAGAGCGAGGCTATAAGTTGTAAATAAGGAAGAAAAGTGGAAGTAATAAATGGATAATTGAGTCTTATCTAAGTGTAGAGTCGAGTCTTTGGTCGTAGATTAGAAGAAGGCTCTGCAGCTGAGTGTTCAGAGGCCTAGTAGTCCGCAGCTGAGTGTGCGGACCCTGCAACTGAGTGTGCAGGGTGGGTCGAGTCTGTAACCTTTGGAGAAGTAATAAAGAGAAGTTTTACATCATTTCTGTGTATCTTTTTCCTGTTTTTTGCATTGAATGTATCGGATATACATTGCATTTATATTATTTATATGATGCGCGAACTTATATGAATATGTTGATAAAGTGAATATAAGATAAAGTATCTGTTTACGTGAAGATAACTAACTATTATAAGAAGATAAGTAAGATCTGCGGTATAACTTGGGGAAGTAGCACAAATCGCTGCTAGGGTAGCATGAAATCACCTCAGCCCCTAGTGAGGGCTGCACGAAGGTGATTATAACAGATCACGAAGGCCTTGCAGGTCAAGATAGTGCATGAAGTGACCTGAGAAGGTATTCACAGTTAGACTAAACCAACCCCTCATACATCTAAAGGGTGCAGAAACTTGGTTCCAGCATCCCCCCATACTTCTTCAGGTGAGACCTTAGTCCACGCTCCATAGACTATTTCTGAAAGGCCAGTAGTGTAGGGATTTGTTTGGCTAATTAACTCCGAACCTGGGTCAGGCCCACTCAAGCCAACAAATGATTTCGTTGCTGGGACCGAAATCTACATAGAGATGTCTGATGTCGTATCATTGGAATCCAACTATTAAGGAAATTAAAGGTTGGTTGGACAAAAGAATTCATGAGTTTGCGGCGCAGGAGAATAGGAATTCATGACTGACAAAATAATAGTGGTTAGACTGCTACCCGTACATAGAGATCCACAAAATCTTTTTTGTTTCTTTCCCTAGTGAGTTGTACAAGTGGATCCCAAAGCTATCATATAGCCAAGGAAGGTGGAAACTCGACAATCCTATTGTGTGGACCCCAAAGTTGGTGCGCAAATTGGAAGCATCAGAGGTTAAGATCGTGTGCATTGTTGATCATTGGCTCGATTGAATTATAGGAGGATTCATTACTGAGATCGCGGTAGATGATTCAGTCAGCTATAGCGAGGCAGAGTGACACTTTCTCATAGGACCGCGAGGTAAGTACGTAAAATCTCTAAATACTTGGATTAAAATTATATTGTGTGAAAAGAGGGTTATGCAATTACCTTGATGTTCGTAGCTACGCGAAGTGGAAAAACCTACAGAAACGAAGGAAGTAAGGGACCAGAGAATAGCCCTTTGATTTCACCTCCACAAGGGGACGAGGAAGAGCTCGCGAAGGTCTCGCTGCGAAGTGCGATCCATTTGATAAGGCAAAGGATTCCACACATACCACCCCCACCCACACCGCCCCCAATTTCACCGCCTTCACCTCCATCTTCACCCATACAACCTCCACCGCCACCGCGATTCAGTATGGCAAGCACAATAAAGTTGTATGTTTTTAAGGGAGTAGGAAACGAAGATCCAGACCAATTTTGGTTCATGATAAGAGCCGTCTAGGAAGCACTAGGAGTTACAGATGATAATATAAAGAAAGCGACGCTGGTCAGTGCTCTGCAAAATCACGTGCTGACCTAGTATATTAAGCATTCTAATGACAATTCGAATGTGGGAATCGCAGATATCCAAATTGCGCTAAACAGAGAATTGAGCAGTCCGAAGTCAGAAGCACTGTCGATCATTGGATTCAAAGAGATCACAATGTTACCAGGCGAGACTCCTTGGGAGCTGAATTAGAGAATGAAGTGTACAATTCGCAAAGCTAATATGACTTTGATGGATGGACAGCACCGTGAACGGTTTATAGCATTGATAACACCACATTTGAGGAACGCGATGTCGCAATAGAGGTTAATGACTCAGGTAGAGGCCTTGGAGATCGCAATAAGGCTGCATGAAACCTTGATGCAGGATCCTAACTTGGGAGTTGAGAAAATCCACGCGTAGTTGAAAAACTTGTGCCTTGAGATGCAAAGTCTGAAACAGGGTAGGACAGCCCGACCAGAAGTGCGTGAAGAGGTGTGGTGTGTAAAATGCAAGGGTCAAGGTCATGATAAGGACCACTGCCCTGTGTTCGCAAATTACCTTGCGATAGGAGGAACGATGCTGCTAAGACCAGAAGCGCAAGCATGACCTAGTGCGGCACTTGCTTTATGGTGTGCAATTTGTGAAATAGGAGGAAAGCATGCTACGGACAACTGCCATTTGTTATAGAAGTACATGCAGAATTCACAATAGTTGTTCTGTAATTTTTGTAGATCGGTTGGACATGATGAGCACACTTGTAGAAGCTATGAGCTGATGATGGATAGAACTCCCACCTATAGAGTTCAGGCCGAAATGTGGCCCCTAGACCCGAATGCAGGAATGGCGCGAACCAGATTTCAGGGGTGCAGATGAGGCCGAGGTGGAGGAGGACTTGGAAGAGGTCGCGGACAGTTGATATGCTACAATTTCATAGGGCCAAGACATTATGCTCGCGATTGTACAAATCCAGTGCGCCCATCATGTCTATATTCTACCTTCTTTGATCATGAGATGGAGGATTGTCCTACACTGATAGCTAGGATACCCAACAAGCGAGCGCTACCACCTCCCCCGACTCAAAACCTGCAAATGATGAGGTCTGAGCCGCACGAGGAAGATCCAAATGTGAACATTGTGCTTCGAAGTGGAATCGCGACGGGAGATGATAAAGGCAAACAACCCGAAAATAGTACTTGGGTTCACAAGGCTCCGAAGAAAGAAGCAGAGTTTGATTTGGAGTGCGCTAAGGAAACCTTCATGGAAGTTAAGAAGAGCTTCGCTAATGCATCCACTTCAGAAAGAAAAGATAGACCGGAGCTGGAAATGGACCCATCTATGATTACAACATTCCTGGAAACATGCATGAAGCTACTATGTGACAGTAAGGCTGTAAAAGGATTGCAGGAACTCATTAACAGATGTTCTGGGACCGCGCCAGGAGAACCAAGTGTAGTCTAGAAGATTGGAAAACACAAGACTAGGACAGGGAGAGGAATGAAGCTAACTACACAGATTGGAGAATATGAGATGGACCAAGTAATTCTTGATTTAGGATCGGATGCGAACATTCTGCCGAATCAAACATGGTAGCACATGGGGAGGCCTACGCTGCAATGGTCTCCTATTCAACCGTGAATGGTGAACCAACAGAAGATAATACCCATGGGGCGATTGCAGGGAATCACTGTGGATATTGAGGGAGCGAGCGCCCTAGCAGAATTTGAAGTGATAGAGATTGTTGATGACAGCATTCCCTACCCTGCACTCTTAGGAATTGATTGGGCCACTGACATGGACGAGGTGATTAATATGAAGAAGTGCAAGATGATTTTTGAGAAGTCTCTGTGTGTAGTTATACCCTTGGACCCTACTAAGGGATTGCGCTATATAGAGCCAGTGTGTGACTATGAAAGCGACGACGATTTGGACTACATCTACAAGATAACCGTGCAAGAGCAAGACTGGGTAAATCCCACCATGGATGGACAAATATCATGGGAGCGCGAAAGCTCCTACACTTTAGATTCGGATGAGGAGATAGAGCGATGGCAGAATCGGCTACACAAGGTAACCACGCTGAACTATAATATGATGACAAGATCGCTACACTGCGTATCGACAGAAGTGAGGAATTTTCCTACTTATGATGGGTTAAGTGAGGTAGATACTTTCCTAGATAAGTTTGAAAGGGAGGTGCTGGAAAAGCAACGTTTCCAGGCCTTGAATTGGGTATTGTGCACTACACCCGCGAGGTGGTGGGGTACACATAAAGGAAGCTTCGAAGACTAGTGCACATGCAGGAAAATGTTGTGCTCACGATTTGGGAAACCTATAGTGCGATGGGTAGATAAAAACAATGGACGGGATGGTCCACGCACACATCTATCCAAGTGGGTACAAGCATATTGTAAACAACATGTGCGGATGCACATGAGATTTGCATTGGGAAATATGGTCAGTAAGCATGTGTTGGGGGGGGAAATGCGCGAATGGTTCCTCAAGTTGGAATGAAAGAGTGTGGAGAGAACGAGTGCACAAAAAGTTATCCACACAGAAGCATTTAACGAGGTGTGTGAAGCACTAAAAAAGGTGTTGGGTTGTGTTATATTCTTTCCACGACTAGCCCACGTAGTTAACCAGGGGGTTAGAAGGGGGGCGGAGCACCCCCTCCATTATGCCGATTGCGTAGCGGGGGGGAGTCACAGGGGGTTTGAGGGGTGCAGGTGACCCCACTCTATGGGGTTTGGGGTAGTGCCCCAAAAATTTTTGTTTTTGGACCCTATACTAAGTTGGGCGAACCTACCTATGGTTTTGTGCATGATTTTCGCACATGGTTTTGGATGCAATGGTTTTCGGTCCATGGTTTTGGACGCGATGGTGTTTGGTCCATGGTATTGGATGCTTCGGCATGTATAAATATGTATTGTAACATTGAAAGGAACATAATTAAAAATCAAGCTGGTAGTCCCGATTTTGGGATCTAGGGGAAAATCTCTGTGTATATGTTTTTTATATGTTATGCTCTCGCATTGTTTATTTTCTGTGTTTTAGAATTCATGTGCAGGTAATTTTTGTACGGGGTTAAAACCTACATTTGGTATCAGAGTTGTTTTGGCTTCATGGGATGCCTTTGTTGCTGAGGGGTTTCACTCGGGCCTATGGTAGACCCTATTCAGTGGGAGATCTATGAGATTGATTCTAGTGGTAAAAGAACATGGTGAGCACTGGAAAGATAAAGATCGAGAAATTTAATGGTTAGAGTTTTGAGTTGTGGAAACTCAAGATGGAGGATCTGTTGGTGGATAAATATCAGTGGATCACGGTAGATCTGGGTACTAAATGAATGGGAGTGTCTGATGAAGAATGGAAGAAGTTAGATTAGAAGGAAAAGAGCACAATATGATTGTGTGTCTCAGATTTAGTATTGTTGAATGTATCAGGGGAAGCTACAGCTTAGGCTTTGTGGGACAAGTTGGGGACTTTGTACCAATCTAAGTCTCTAGTGAATAAACTGTTCCTACGAAAAAATTTGTATAACCTGAGGATGAAAGATGGAGACTTGGTGACAGAGCATCTAACGCATTTAATATTGTGGTAAGTCAGTTATTATATGTTGAAGTCTCTAGTGAATAAACTGTTCCTACGAAAAAAATTGTATAACCTGAGGATGAAAGATGGAGACTCGGTGACAGAGCATATTAATGCATTTAATATTGTGGCAAGTCAGTTATTATATGTTGATATTGAAATTTTAGATGAAGATAATTGCATCAGTTTGTTGTGTTCTCTACCAGATTCGTGGGATAGTCTGGTTATTGCAATAGGTAGCAATGGAACTGCCTTGCAATTTGATGAAATAGTCTCATCCTTGCTGACGGAGGAGATGAGACAGAAAAATATGGAGAGCCAGAATGGTGATGCCTTGTCTGTACGAGGACGATCCCAGAACAAAATCAAAAATAAGTCATTGAGTGGGAGATCTAAATCTACAGGGAGATCTAAATCTCCAAGAAAACCTGTAAATGTGGTGTGCTGGAAATGCGGAAAGGAAGGGCACTACAAAAGGGACTATAAATCTAAAGCTCCTGACAAAGTAAAGGGATCTGATGATGCTTCTTCTACAGAGACGATAACCACCTCAGATGAAGGTGGGGATGTGTACTTGGCTTCTTCAAGTACACATGTAGATCATGAGGCATGGTTGATTGACTCAGGTGCATCCTTTGACTCAGGTGAGAAATATGATGGTGGTGATGTCTTCTTAGGGAATGATAGGAAGGCTGGAATCATTGGTTGTGGAAAAGTAAAGTTGAAGTTTCAAGGTGGAAGGGTTAGAACACTTCCCGGTGTTCTGCATATTCCTGCATTGGCCAGAAATCTAATTTCCATAAGCAAGCTGGATGATGCAGGTGTAAAAATAGTGTTTGAGAAGGATACTGTTATAGACATTTTTGTGCCTCGCATCATGGAGCATGGAATGTCAATAATTACAGGGATCCTCAGTCCCTAAACATGTTGTTCTTACCCCTAAAAGAACAAGGTCATCAAACAACAGCACTTCCAATCAGTTCTCCACCTGAAAACACTTCAAAACAGGCTTATTTTGGATCATGTCAGCTGCTTAACTGAGCTTCTGCGCTGTAATGCAACTGTCCCACTCTGTACCTGCGCTGGAAGTCAAAAGTAATGAAGGCTACCTGTGCTGGGCGAGATTGGCCAAGTGGCACAGTCATCCTGCAAGGTGTCAACTGCCCAGGAAGCTTCCAAATTGACACTTGGTTCATAAGATTCGCCCTATGATGAGTAAGAGGTACTTGATCACCATGTGTAACCAAGGATCTCCAAGTGGACTCAAGAACTGAAGATTAACTGAAGAGGGAGAGGACACAAGGCAGCTTCATGTCAGTCTCAAGCTGACTCATCCTCTCTTCTTCTATCCTATATATAGAGCTCTTCTATGAGGTCTAAGGAGGCTGGAATTTTGTGTAAAGCAAGGAGGTGCTGTTGGATTACAGTTAGAGCTATTGGGTGATTGTTTTACTAGAGGTGAAGAGGAGAGTTCTTGCTGCTGGGGAGGTGCTGCTGGATTGGAGCCATCATTGGTTGTAACCTTCTCAGAACCCTGTTACTTCTATCAATAAAGTTTTGCATGTTCTCCTATATACTTGTATTGCATTGATGTATTGTATTTACATGTATATTTGATTCACTCTAATCCATGCATCAGTTATGAGTACTTGTATCTTGTAGTTTCCTCTCTCGTTTTGTGCAGGGCTTGTGTGTAGCTGGACCGGAAAAGAGAGCAAGGAGCTGGGAACAAGAGACAAAGAGAGAGGATCAAGATCGACTAAGCGAAGGATACCAGGTTGGTTGATCATTTCTTCCCCCTCTCTGTACTTTCATAAAGGAAAACATCAAAGCTTTACTTTCAGTTGTTGCTAAAGACTGTCACCTTTAGAGTAGGGATAGGGTCATCCGCATCAGATACTTTTCCCCACAACAAACTGGCGACTCCACTGGGGAGCCTAGTATCTTGTTGGTGTTTGTAGTATTTTGCTATTCATTTCTTGAAGAAAAGAGTACCAAATCGAAAAGCTTTTGACTATATCAAAAGCGAAGTAGAGGGACTGCTACTCTTGCTCATTTGCTGAGCAAATTCAAGATTTAAAGAGCTAATCTACAAAAGACTCTTTACTCTTTGTGATAGATCTTCATCCTCTTGATCATCCTTTAGCCTGTACTTGACCTATAGCTTTTTATTTCAGCAAAAACAGTGCATTTTTGAGCTTTTTATGACCCGGAATTCTTTGCAGACGCAACTCTCGTGTGTCAGTGCAGGCTGTCCACAGGCAGTCTGCATTACAGCGCAGGTGCTCCCTTGGGGAACTGCGCTGAGAGTCAAACTGACAGACCAGAGCCTGCGTTGGTCCAGTTAGCCATTGTCTTGCTCAGTTTTCCCATTGTGTCTTGGCCCTGTTTTCACTGATTTTTTGCTGATTGCTTGCTGGTCATTGTACTTGCTGTAAACCACTTCTCCTTGACATTATTCCGCCTCAGTTGTGTGATGAAACTGTGAATGTTCTTTCAGTATTTCTTGTTTCAGTTACAGTTTCCATTGTGAAAAGCGAACCAGTATAGCTGTGACCTCTTAGATCCTGAACTGTAAAAGTGTCTTTGTGATCTTAAGAGCTAGTTTTATTACTGTTCATGGCTGTTTGAGTTTGTTTGTTTTTCATCTTATGGTTTGAATTCATATATTTTTAGTGTTGAAACAAGTACCTGTAAGGTGTCTTTTCATTTTAGACGAAACTTGTTTGTTTACGCTTCAAATTGAATTCGAAAATTATACAACAGTTTCCTTTTGTCTACATCAACATTAAGGGAAAAGAAAAGAAATACATGCATCTTGCATTTGCATTTTTGATAAGTTTGCGTGATTGATCTAGGAGAAAGTGCATTAGTTTGTGCTTTGTGGTCTGTGTGGAAAGATAATGTTTTTCTCTCCCCTCAGTAGTTAGGATTTTCAAAGCTAAAAAGATTGTAAAGCTTGCTTATCATTTTAGCTGCATTTAGGAATTTGTACCAATACATCTCGTGGTGATCCTGAAAGACAAACTGCTAAACAAGATCAACTTAAAATATATTGAATGAATCTAAAAACGCTTTGTAACATAACGCTCACAATAGAGGTCTAGGTAGAGACGTGTTCCGGCGTCGTTAAACGTAGTGACTGTCGATCTCTACGAAGGTGGGTGATTCCTCCTGAGGGACGATAGCACTAATACGGACTTGTGCTCCCGCGTACCGTCGCGTATATTGGGAGACCCCTATAGGCATTTATCCTTTATCCTTAGGAAGCCGTGTCGGCCGCCCTACTGATCGCGATGCAGTGAACACAGCATTCACAAAGATCGACCACCTGTACCGTAAAACGTATTCTGTGGTTTCGCGAAAGGTTTGGCACACCCTCTGCCTAGATCTCCAGAGCAGTTTCTTTTGGCCTTTTTCAAACTCTATAACTGAAAAGGTCCAACCGAGCATTTGTCACTTCGGGCTCGTTAATACATCGAAGGCGACTAGAGTCATCTTTAGCTTTTTCTCGACTCTTAAAACATGAAAAAGCAAAGTTGTGTCTAAAAGCGTCTAATAAAATTCATTCAATACGGAAACATAATTCCCCTTTTTGTATTTTAGTTGATCAAGTAATCCGCAACCGTGGAGGAAAGTCAATTAAAACCCCGTCGTTCAGGGAGGCTTGCGAGTCAACCGCCTTTGTCTCCGGAACCGAGAGTAGTACGGACGAAGCGAACTCGCTTGACCAGGTCAAAATCTCCTTTTAAAGTTAGAACGGAAGTTCCAACAACATCTGAGATTCTGGTCACTCCCAATATTTCTGGAATCCCTGCCTCTATTGAAGAAGTTCAACAGCAACAGAAGGACAGTGGTACTGATCCTAGTCTAAAGACAAGTACTTGCATAACTGAACCAGTTCCATCTGAAACCGGTCCACAGAGTCTTGTTGTTCAAACGACTGTCGCTGTCGAAGCAACCCCTTCTTCGGCACCAGAAATCTTTTACGGACCTGACGGTCTTCCTCTTCCTCCTGGTCTGATTGCAATAGAGGAAATCGTAGAGGACCAGCAAGCAAATACTCCAATTCATTTTGGAGTAGGTACCCCTCTTTTTCCTTCTGCATCAGAAGTTTGTCTATCACCACCAGAAGTTCCTGAAGAATCGTTAGGAAGTTTATTGGATAGACTTAAAATGTCTGAACAACCGTCGACATCTAGAACTGTGCCAAACGACACAGCGACAGCAGAAGCTCCTGCTGCCAATCCAACGATGTTTGCTGGCATACCAGCCGTCCCGACTAGCTCTCATCAGCTAGAAGGAGTCCACCCAGGGACTATTATGACAACTTGGTCTGTTCCAGTTTGTTCTTCCGGTATAATACCCGGTAATTCTTATGTTGAAACGAGACAAATTGATCCCTTTTGGAATCAGTTTGGGCCATCCAGTCCTCAAAGGCCATCTATACCCTTGAGCTCCGGATTGTTACCGTATGGGGGGCAATATGCCCTTTCACTTCCCCTTTCGGGGGGATACCCATACGGCAGTTTTCAACCACATTCAGGTTTGACTGAAGTAACGACGAGTGGTTGGGTACCTATGTTACCCCAACAACCAAGAGTTGTATATTCCATGCAACAGTGTGTACCTATGTCTAGTATCCCGACGACGCCAGCAATTGTAACCGTGTCGCAAGTTCAATCGATGCCTGTTGTATGTCAACCCCAAGTTGTAATGCAACAGCCTATTGACCCTGCAACACAACCACAATCGCCAACTGCCGGGACGACACAGATACAAACGGGAACCATAACCCCGCATCTTGGTCCGTCGGTTAGTGTCGCACAAAAAAACATGGCTTCACAACCATGGATGGTGCAATACCAACAACCTCAGTTTCAACAGGTGTACCAGGGATCTGAGCAACAGATCTTTGCAAATAGTGGGCAACCCTATATTCAGAATGGGTTAAACCAACCACTTTACAGTGGCCAAGCCCACCAACCATATCAGTCATATCAACATCAGTTGCATTATGCTGGTATGCAAAGACCTACTGCTCAGGCGATTCCATCGTATCCTGGGTACGCCTCGCCAAACCTGAATCAGCAGTTGCCATTCGTGGCGACCCTAGAATTACCAGATTTACATCGATTAACAAACGATCCAATCGCCTATGCCCATTGGTGGCCAGCGATTCCTCACAAACTTCCTTCGGACATTCCTAAATTCAATGGAAATCCGGGCGAAGACCCGTCGAATCATGTGATGACATTCCATCTGTGGTGTTCGTCGAATACCTTGAATGATGATTCAATAAGGCTTCACCTTTTCCAGAGGACATTGACTGGTCCGGCGGCTAAATGGTATATTGAATTACCTAGAGCCTCTTTCGACAATTTTAGTTCCCTAGCCACGACTTTCTTAACACACTTTCAGTTACCTATAAGGTACGAAACTGGGACAGAGATCTTGACCAATTTCAAGCAGACAACAGCCACACATATATCTGATCATATACATGAGTGGCGTCGTCGTCGCAGAATGGTAAAAACCTATGTTCCAGATCAGCTATTAGCTGAGTGGTTTATAAAGTCGCTTCTGCCGGCAATAACAGAAGATGTGGCCAAGGGAGGTGTCGTAACAGAAGAGCAAGTTATTGCTCGTGCTCAATATTTGGACTTAGTGTATACTCAATCGGGCACACTCTATGATAAGATACCTGACGCCCCCAGACCGGAATTTTCAATCCCTCCTCCTCCCGGATCGAACAGTGACTCTCATGCCGGTGATGGCGTGATTGGAACTGCAAACGCTAAGTCGACAAGGGATTCGAATAAGAAAGCCCGTAAGACTTCGAATCAAAAAGCAAATCAGGAGATTCTTGCTTCGGAGGTAAATGCTGTATCTACGGATAAAGGCAAAAACTCCAATCAACCAGGAAGCAAGAAGAATCAAAACAAAGGGAAGAAGAAGAAACAAGGAGAGTCATCTCCTCGAAAAACTTCTTCAAGCCCTCCTCGAGATAGGAAACCACCTTATGGGTGTCAGATATGTGATGAGGATCACTGGACGAGAGAATGTCCATACAAAGCTGATCTAAAAAGATTCTTAAAGAGTTCACAAACTCCAGCTGTGTTAACTGATCCGTTTCCCGATCGGGGAAAAAATCTGGTTGGTAGTGGAAATGCTTCACCGTCGCAAGTGCTTATGTTATCGATATCGAAGCAACAGGATGATGCTTTAATTTCGACATGGAACAAAGATTACGGGAATCCACAGGTGTCGAACGATAAAGGTAAAGATCAACCTAGTAGTTCGACAACAACTTCGGCAGAAGTTGTACCCCCCATCACACATGAATTAACAATAAAACCGCCAAAGGGAGTAGTACACAAGTCGACATTTAATCCTCGTGCCAGAGCGGCACAACATTATAATATAGTGGAAGATTTGGCGCAATCGCCATCTGCTATGTCGACTCTTGAAGTACTACAACATTGCCCATCCCAAAGGCAGGCATTGTTATCAGCAATTGGTGGGGTGGATCCTAAAGATTCCAATCTTGTATCCTTTGATCACAAAGGATATGATCCTCAGTTACCAGCTCAACTAGCTTTCCTCATCCAAGTGAAAGCCCTCAACAAAACTGTTCATCGAACAATTATTGATGAGGGGGCATCGACATGTATTATGTCGATGAGTTGCTGGAAAACTTTAGGATCTCCAACCTTGACGCGATCATCAACAACATTAAAAGCATTCGACGGAAGGACATATACCCCTTACGGTATCCTTAGTAACTTGAGAGTTGAACTAGGGGGCAAAACAGTAGAAATAGATGTTGAAGTCATCGATGGCAATCTTGACTATAACATCCTACTGGGAAGACCATGGATTTATGCCATGGAAGCTGTTGTGTCGACCTATTTTAGGAAAATCGCATTCCCCTTTCAAGGAGAGATTACGATCATTGACCAACAAAATTTCCTCCCTAATGGTTCACAAGTTACAGGAAGCGTTCCTCTGATCCATGGAAGCGACCATTCGTTTCAAAATATCGGAGTAGGTCTCCTAAAAGACCCTGCCTTAATGGGTACTTTCGCCCTACCGCCTCCAATTAATCTGGCGGGAGTGGCCACGGTGGAAACCTACAAAATGAAATCTAATCCAATCTTCTGGTTGGATTCGGAAGATTCCTAGATATTTGGTCGGCTTCGAGGATAGTTCCTATCTCAGGTCAACCTCGTTAAAAAATGAAAAACCATGAGGATAGTTCTTTTACTATGTCAACCTCATTAAAAAATGAAACAATTCCCTTTCCAGATTTCAATGGTAAACCTTCATTCCAATCAACAAAGTTGAATACAATGAAGCTTGGGGGGCATGCACCTCGGTTGCATTATTATGCTGGGGGCATACCGAGCAGTTTTAGCGCATAGTTCATGCTCGTTAAAAAATAAACATAAGTTGTGAGCAATCTTCCCTTAGAGTTCAAGCTCACCCAGAAAAAATGAACCGGTAAATAACCTTGGTAAATGTAACCTTTGACAGCCATATTAAAGCCCTTGGTCGTGTTCTTGCAGTCTCACCTCCATCCGTTCATTTGGCCAATCGTTCATCTCCATATGTTTGTTTACCCATTTTGAGGAACAGCTGCGAAGAGTGATGCCACTAAGCCATCCTTGTGACACTGCCGTGATTGGAATATTCCAACCTGTACCTGGAATCTGCTGCTGCCCTGTTAATCACTCGTTCCTCGAAAGACGAGTCGTCTTTAAGCTCTTTTCACTGACTCGTAAAATATGAAAAGATTGCCGAGTTTTGGCCTTCCAGCTCGTTAAAGCGACCGGAAAGCTATCCCTCCTCTAGATTTTAATCTTTTTGGACTTGAGGGATTATTGCACAAAAAGATCGAGCGCTTGTCTTGTTCGGCTCGTTAAAAGTACTGAACACTCATCCCTTCTGTATTGTTTTATACTTTTTCGGACTTAAGGGATTAGATGACGAAAAAGGAATTTTAGAGTTAACTTTCTGTACCTTTTCAGACTCTCTAAAAATGAAAAGGACCGAGTTTTCCTTGTCGTTAGACTCGTTAAAATGATTAAATAGCGACAAACTTGTCTTTAGACGAGAACGAGTTTCCCTATCGCTAGGCTCGTTAAATCATAGCGATGGGCTTGCCCGAAGGGCAGGTTATAGAACAAGCATATGTTATCCTCCTCAAGCTTGACAAAAATAAAGAGGTACTGGTCAGAAATGACTGGGGAAAAATTGGGAGAACATCAAAGTTTAATGGTAGCAAGTCACTCTTGAACATGACACTTTTCCTCCGTACCACATCGGGTTGGGTTGTTTCATTCACCGGTCTCATCGCCATGGTCCTCGCCAAACCATCCACATTTGGGGTAATGCTACCGATCCATCGCATCAGTGTCGTTATATGTTCAAGAGGGGTCATTCTGAAAGTGTCAACCGTGTCCCATCCACTGCCATACATTATCCTTCATCCATTCATGATCGCCACCCTGAATCATATGTCACAATTCGTTTTCACCTCCACTAAAATCATTAGCTCCGTTCCGTGTCATTGATGTGGGATTCATTAAGGCCCTCCTTTGACGGATCACTTCTTGTCGACTTCAGCTCATTATCCAAGAAGTTGATCTAGGAACACCCCCATCAGTACTTTGAAGCTTGCATGCCTCAATGGCAAGTTTCTCACTTCCGGCGACAGGTATACATCAATGACCTTCGACCAGAAGATTTTGCGTGGCATTCGACGCCAAGTCCTTTATTCACGCCACGTGAATTGTACTGCAGTACCTTGAGGGTCATCGTCATTATTGGTGATTCCTCTCGCGCTTGTTAACGGTTTTCATTATTGACCGGTAATCAAGCGATGTCTTTCCATGTTCGACTTCAGCAAAATTCTCACATGGATCGACTTGTACTTAGAGTGAAGATCGAACGAGTTTGAAGACCCCGGATCTAGTTTCATCCATCCGGGCTGCGATATATATTCAGGAAATATAAAAGCATTTGCCATGTACATCATTGCAGCAGATGATCATCCTACTCAAAGGATGATAATTTCAGCAGAAAATTATCAGTCTATCTTCAGACGATCGTCTGTCATATGTACCAAAATGTATTTATAAAAAGCTGAGCATGGGAATGCCCGCCTCAGCTAGATCATGAGAATAATGATGAATGAAAAATAATGTATTGTATTGTATTGTATTACAGGGCACTCTCCTCAGCACTGGAACGAACTTCGGATCCTCTAGATAAAGCATTTCACCCGATAAACGGCCTCATACTTTAGGGGGCAACTGTTATAGACATTTTTGTGCCTCGCATCATGGAGCATGGAATGTCAATAATTACAGGGATCCTCAGTCCCTAAACATGTTATTCTTACCCCTAAAAGAACAAGGTCATCAAACAACAGCACTTCCAATCAGTTCTCCACCTGAAAACACTTCAAAACAGGCTTATTTTGGATCATGTCAGCTGCTTAACTGAGCTTCTGCGCTGTAATGCAACTGTCCCACTCTGTACCTGCGCTGGAAGTCAAAAGTAATGAAGGCTACCTGCGCTGGGCGAGATTGGCCAAGTGGCACAGTCATCCTGCAAGGTGTCAACTGCCCAGGAAGCTTCCAAACTGACACTTGGTTCATAAGATTCGCCCTATGATGAGTAAGAGGTACTTGATCACCATGTGTAACCAAGGATCTCCAAGTGGACTCAAGAACTGAAGATTAACTGAAGAGGGAGAGGACACAAGGCAGCTTCATGTCAGTCTCAAGCTGACTCATCCTCTCTTCTTCTATCCTATATATAGAGCTCTTCTATGAGGTCTAAGGAGGCTGGAATTTTGTGTAAAGCAAGGAGGTGCTGTTGGATTACAGTTAGAGCTATTGGGTGATTGTTTTACTAGAGGTGAAGAGGAGAGTTCTTGCTGCTGGGGAGGTGCTGCTGGATTGGAGCCATCATTGGTTGTAACCTTCTCAGAACCCTGTTACTTCTATCAATAAAGTTTTGCATGTTCTCCTATATACTTGTATTGCATTGATGTATTGTATTTACATGTATATTTGATTCACTCTAATCCATGCATCAGTTATGAGTACTTGTATCTTGTAGTTTCCTCTCTCGTTTTGTGCAGGGCTTGTGTGTAGCTGGACCGGCAAAGAGAGCAAGGAGCTGGGAACAAGAGACAAAGAGAGAGGATCAAGATCGACTAAGCGAAGGATACCAGGTTGGTTGATCATTTCTTCCCCCTCTCTGTACTTTCATAAAGGAAAACATCAAAGCTTTACTTTCAGTTGTTGCTAAAGACTGTCACCTTTAGAGTAGGGATAGGGTCATCCGCATCGGATACTTTTCCCCACAACAGATACCTTCAAAATCAATTGGGGAGTGCTGGTATTGATTTAGGGAGTTCGGATTGGAACTCTGTACAAGCTACAAGGTAGCACTGTTATTGATGGGTGCAACAGTTCTGTGGTTCCTAAAAGTGGAGCAGAAAATTTAGTGGTCTCTAGAGAGAATACCATGCTATGGCATCAAAGGCTTGGACATATTGGAGAGAAGGGCCTTCAAATACTTCATGGTAAAGGTATGGTAGAAGGTATGAGTAATAGCTCTCTGGATTTTGATTTCTGTGAAAACTGTGTATATGGGAAACAAAATCGGGTGAGTTTCCCCTCTGGTGGTAAGAGGGCAAAACAGATATTAGAGCTTGTGCATAGTGATGTGTTTGGACCTGTGAAGGTTCCATCACTGGGTAAGTCTGTGTACTATGTATCATTTATAGATGACTTATCAAGGAATACATGGATATATTTCCTTAAGAAGAAATTTGAAGTCTTTGACTAGTTTAAAGAATTTAAGGCTCTGGTAGAAAACTAGACAGAGAAGAAGATAAAGGTGTTGAGGATAGATAACGATGGAGAGTTTTTTAGTAAGAAATTTGAATAATTTTGTAAGAAGTGTGGTATAGCACAACAAAAGACTACTCCATATACACCTCAACAAAATGGAGTTGCAGAAAGAATGAACAAGACGTTGATGGAAAGGGAAAGAAGCATGCTTAGTGGTGTCAAGTTAGGACAGGAATTCTGGATAGAGGCGGTGGAGACAGCATGTTACCTGGTCAATAGATCACCTTCATCAGCATTGGAGGATAAGACTCCACAAGAGGTATGGACTGGTAAAAAACCCTCTCTTTCACATCTAAGGGTATTTGGATGTGATGCATATGTACATGTTCCAAAGGAGAAACGAACCAAGTTGGATAGTAAATCTGAAAAGTGCATCTTTATTGGGTATAAGGATGGTTTAAAGGGTTATAAGCTTTGGAACCCAGTAACAAGGAAGGTTGTGTATAGCTGAGATGTGGTGTTTAGAGAGGTGAAAGATGTTATTAAACATGAAGTCCAACCAAAGGAACCTGAGAAGATAGAGTTTGAGCTTAAGGAGTAAGAATCAAACTCTACAACAGAGGAGGAATCAGAAGATGAAGAGCCACAAAATCCGGGTGTGAGAAGATCAGTTTGAGAAAGAAGGTAGTGAGAAAGGTATAGTCCATCTGATTTCTGTTGAAATTTTGCTTTATCTATTACTGATGATGATCCTAGAACTGTGAAGGAAGCAGAAGATTCAGAGGATGGAAAACTCTGGAAAGAGGCCATGGTTGATGAAATGGCATCTTTGCACAAAAATGAGGCTTGGGATCTGTGGAGTTACCAGCTAGAAGGAAACCCATTGGCAACAAATGGGTGTTCAAGAAGAAGACAAATGTAGAAGGAAAGGTGGAGAAATACAAAGCTCGGTTGGTAGCAAAAGGTTATTCCCAGGCGCCGAGAATTTATTTTGGTGATATTTTTTCTCCTGTTGCCAAGGTAACTTCTATTAAATTACTTTTATTTGTTGTTGTTGCTTTTGATTTTGAGGTAGAACAGATGGATGTGAAGACAACATTTCTTCACGGGGATCTGGAAGAGGAAATCTACATGAAGAAACCTGAAGGCTTTGTGGTGAAGGGTAAGAAAGAACTGGTATGCAAGTTAAAGAAGTCTCTCTATGGGTTAAAACAATCACCAAGGATGTGGTATCAGAAATTTGATACATTTATACGAGGACTTGGCTTCACCATAAGCAAAGCAGATCACTGTGTATATTTTAAATTAATTGGTGACCATGTTATTTATATGGTCTTGTATGTGGATGATATGTTGCTGGTTGGAAATGACAAAGAAATTATCTAGGATTTGAAGACCCAATTGTCCTCCAAATTCAACATGAAAGATCTTGGTGCTGCAAACCATATTTTGGGCATGGGAATTAAAAGAGATCGAGCAAAGAGGAAGCTCTGGTTAAACTAGAGGAAGTATGTCGAGACAATACTGCAGAGGTTTAACATGCAAGATAGTAAACCAGTGAAGGTTCTTATCCCTATAGGTGTGAAGTTATCTGCTGAACAGTGTCCCAAGACACAAGAAGAGGAAGAGGACATGTCCCGTGTTCCATATGCAAGTGCAGTCGGTAGCCTGATGTATGCAATGGTCAGTACTAGACCAGACATTGCACATGCAGTGGGAGTATTGAGTAGGTTTATGTCAAAACCAGGGAAGGAGCACTAGACAGCAGTGAAGCGATTTTTCAGGTATTTGCGTGGCACTAGTGATTATGGTTTGTGCTACCAAGAAAGACCAGGAATGGACAGAGTGTTGGATATTTATGGCTTTGTTGATGTAGACTGGGCTGGAGATCTAGATTAGAGAAGATCTACAAGTGAGTATGTGTTTAACCTATTTGGAGGTGCAGTGAGTTGGATGAGTAAGAAACAGTCTGTAGTGGCACTATCAACTACAGAGGCAGAATACATGGCAGCCACTCATGCAAGCAAGGAAGCAGTTTGGTTGCAAAGATTGTGTTCAAGTATGTGGTTAGTACAGGGAGCTATAAGGATAGACTGTGACAGCCAAAGTGCAATTTTCTTGGAAAAGAACCCTGCATATCATTCAAAGACAAAGCACATTGATGTTCAGTATCACTTTTTGAGGGATATGATAGAAGACAGAAATGTGTTGCTAGTAAAGGTGGACACTTTGAAGAATACTGCAGATGCATTGACAAAATCTGTGAGCTCTAAGAAGTTCTCTTGGTGTAAAGAAACAATGGGCGCCGTAGGGCTGGATAAATGAATAATCTCTCTTGTGGCCCCTTGTGGAAAGAAAAAAACAAGTGGGAGAATGTTGGGTTGTGTTATATTATTTCCACGACTAGCCCACGTAGTTAACCAAGGGGTTAGAAGGGGGGCAGAGGCCCCCCTCTATTGCACCGATTTTGTAGCGGGGGGAGTCACAGGGGGTTTGAGGGTTGCAGGTAACCCCACTCTATGGGGTCTGGGGCAGCTCCCGAAGAAATTTTGTTTTTGGACCCTATATTAGGTTGGGTGGACCTACCTACGGTTTTGTGCATGATTTTCGCACATGGTTTTGGACGTGATGGTTTTTGGTCCATGGTATTGGATGCTTGGGCATGTAAAAATATGTATTGTAACATTGAAAGGAACATAATGAAAAATCAAGCTGGTAGTCCCGGTTTTGGGATCCAGGGGAAAATCTTTGTGTATATGTGTTTTATATGTTATGCTCTCGCATTGTTTATTTTCCGTGTTTTAGAATTCGTATGCAGGTAATTTCTATATGGGGTTAAAACCTATACAAGGTATGTAGTGCGTAGTGAAGTGATTGGGACCTACACGTACCAACAATTTTATGGGCTTATAGGACAACATGCAAGAAGCTGACAGGATAGGTGCCTTCTAGGCTGGCCTATGGAGTGAACGTTGTAATGCTAATGGAGTATATCATGCCTAGTCTGCGCATAGCAACGCCCATGGATATGATAGATCGTGAAGCCTTAGAAGAAGGGATCATGCAATTGGAAGAACTCGTAGAAGAATTCTTGGGACCTGATGAGGAGATTCAACAACGTGATCTTAGGCTCCAAGCACTCATGAATGAGAAAGCTCGGTTGAGGGAGAAAAGCACCATGGTGGAAGAAGAAGTCAAGAAGCTTGAGGAAGGAATAAAGAAGGACTTTCTTGATAAGAAAATTGTGGTGATAAAACAGGATGCACACGATTACGTTGACAACTTTGGGGACTACCGCCAAGAGTTGATCAACTTGATGCCTTGGATTGGACCGTATGTTATTAAGGAAACCTCGGATAGGGGCATGATGTGGTTGGTGAAGTCAACTGGTGGACTCTTCCTAGGAAAAGTAACTGGTAGCGAAGTTAAATGGCGAACATTTCCCATCTAACTAGCCGTAGGAAGCACAGTCTTAGTGCTCCAGGCAATTGAAAGGGGCGTGGGACTATAAACTACTTTGCCCAAAAACTCAGAGATGTCAGGGCTGCATGCAGGAGTGAAGTGTCACAAGGTCCGCGACAAGACAAGGGTAGCTACGCTGTCGCGTGGGTCAGATGGAAAGTGACCATTAAAGTCACTATTCATAATGCGATGCTTGGTTTGAGACCAAATGGAGTGGGCGGCAGGCATTCAAGATAGGATTTATGGGCTAGATTTGGGAAAATCTGCTGCCAAGGGAGCATTAATGGACTGGATTTAGGGGGAATGGTCGAATTCAAATTCAAAAGGTGCTATAAATTGCAAAGGGATGCCTAGCAAATAACACTTTTCCATTTTATAATTGATCTATTGTGTGCCCAGATCTCTATGAACCCAGATCTGTTTGATTTTTTGAAGTCGAAGGTGTTGTTTGAGCACTTACCTGAGCCATTGAGAGATTTGTGGAACAACAGTATGACCACACCAGAGGAAGCCATGGATATCGGTGAAATGACTGCTGAAGATGCTGCGCAGGCCATGACAATAGGAGATGCTCGTGAGAGCACTGGGATAGTCGTGGAAATCCATAAATCCCCGTGCACACCAAGACCCAAGAAAGGTAAACAGGCCATGATTCTGGTGCGCGTGTCCCCTCGAAACTCGCTACGAACTAAACTGACCATGGAAGAAAAGGAGAAAGTGGTTAATCTAGAAATTGATGAAGAGGAGGAATACCTTGAGGAAATCCTTGTCGAAGAGGAGGAGGACAAAGGCATGGAGGTGGAAAATGAGGGTGCAGACCCTCTAACCAGGCTGCCCGCATATATTCCACCGCAGAAGGGAAGGAAAGGGTGCCCAAGGACCTAGATGAGAGCAAGAGCTCTCTGTAGACTCCGCCGCTACCTGAAGATATTGTTTTTGAAGGAGCGCACTTGGGATGGGTGCCGAGTCTAAAATTTGAAGACTGGGATCTTGTGGACCACGAGAAGTTCCCACACTTGGCAACCGCGCAGCTCATGAAGCCAAAGAAAAACACTGCAGCGGGAGTCATAGAGTTGGAGTCGCACAAGTGGTTGCAAGGAGTAGAGAAAGTAGGGTTGTTGAACCTACTTTGGGTGCCGCATTACCATCGCACCCCAGTAACTATCTTTGTCATCAGGTAGCTACTCTGCCTGGTGCATGATGGGTGTTTGTGGCTAGAGGAGCCCATCCCCATCACGGACCACCTGATTCATAGAATTACCTGACTCCCTTGCAAGAGGGAGGACCCAATAGATATTTTGGAGGGTAGGAGCACCGACTTGGCCATCGCGGAGGCCGTGAAAGAAAAATTCAAGCTGGAGAAGAAGAAGAGTGGGTACGCAATCTCCAGTATCAATAATAAGGCAGTCAAAGTTGCAACCCAGATATTGGCTAGCAAGGTTATGTGGAAGTGTCGCGCGGATGAGGCGCCTGCGGCGGTGGTAGCACTTGTCGCACAGTGTGCAGAGGGTGTCCAGTTTAACTAGTCGGAGTACCTATGTAAGGAGTTCCTGGAGAATTACCGTGAGGCAAAGAAATAGGGGAAGACCTTCCACTATGCATGGCTTCTGCTGTCCATAATGCCGGCACCTTGGGAGTTGTTTGAGGACAGTTAATTCCCCACAATTGCGCGGGATCTTCCAGAGGCAGCGAAGTACGCTTCATTGTGGGCCACTAAAGATGCACAAAGGATCTGAAACAGTAAGATATTCTGGGTGTTCATGGAGATGAACATCCGAATGGGGATTAACCGCAAGCCGCGATTATCACCCACTGTCTATAATAGTGTACAAATCTTCGTGGAGTTCAAGGTAGACTTCCATCACGTGTACATCAGGGTGCGCAAGGACCCCATGAAAAAGTGGAATGAACTACCGTACCTGACCACAAACGATGTTATATTCGTTTTCCTTGAGTCATGGCCGCCAGAGTGGCGCGCTCCAACCATCTCCGCGATGGAAATGGAAAAGTCAGCTGCACAACAGAAGAAGGAGGAGGCAAAACTGTGGATGGCGTAGTTGGCAGAGAAGAGAAGAAAAGAGGCAGCAACAACAAAGGCACAGGAGGCGCAGGATGTTGTGCAGGCAATAGCAGAATAGCAGAAGATAGCCACAGAACAGCAACAGGCAGCAGAGAAGGAGCGCGAGGGCCATAAATTATCGTCACCCGAGGAAGAGCCCGAGACAGAGGAAGGTGGCGCAAACCCAAAAATAGCATCTACACAGTTGAAGTGTCAGCGCTCGAGAGAGCAGGTGGGGCTGCGAAAAATGTTGAAAGCTTCTACAACTTCTTTCAACCCGATCACCCTCACCGAAGGAGACCTCCATGATATAGGGGAGACGGTGCGCAACGTCACCACGGAGGTCCTCCAGCAGCTCACAAAGGAGAATAAAATTGTGTTGGGGGCCCTACGGGCACAGATATAGGAGTTGTAGGTTCGCACTCCTCAGGTTGTATTCTCCCGACCAACCTAGCAATAGGAATGGCCATGGCTGAGGAAATGTTGCACGCCCGCATGACCAACATCATACTGCTGCCAAAGGGGGCACTAATTACAGAGAATGAGGCTGAGAAGCCTACGATCAGTGCATTGAAGGGATTAGGGATCAACATGGCTACGCTCCCTTGGGATACACTCTATTTCCTGCAGGACGGAGTGACTGCAGAACTGTAGGCTAGTGAGGAAAAAATTAATATGGAACAACTAAGCCTAGAGCACAATGAGGTAGTGGCGCAGAACCGGCAGATGGTGTAGGTGGTTGAGGAGACCGACCAGATGGTCCCTGAGTTGGCCATCCCAGCAGAGGCATGCATCCAGAGGTTAGCAGCAGGGGTGTGTGAGAAGAGATGGCTAAGGTTCAGCTAGAGCTGAACCTTCATATAGCAGAAGAGGTGCGCGAGGCATGAGAAAAGATGGCTAAGGTTTAGCTGGAGATGAACCTTCAGATAGTAGAGCTACAGTTGAAGGCATAGCCTTCAACTCCTCCAGAGGGAAGGGAACAGTGTGTCAGCGCCATTACATTGGGGATGGAGGAGATCAGTAGTGTAGTGAAGGACTGCACCAAAATGTTGGAAGAGTCATTTGAGGTCCTCATCACTCTGCAGGAGGACTCGAACATACAGCACTTAGAAACAAAGGTGTGTGAGCTGCAGCAAAGATATGATGATATAAAAGGAACCGCGCAGACAGTGGCCCTTACACAGAGGCTCGCACAGATGCAACAGGCCAAAGCGCTTAAGGAGAAGGTAGATGAAACGTGACATAAAGAAGTGGTTTTGAAGGCACGCGTCTACCCTTGGATCGATGAGGCATTCGTCATTACAGCCTCGATCGAAGCCAAGCTCGTGCAGATGCAAGGAACGCAGGAGCAAATGCAAGGAACATTTTAGCAGTCTCATAAATGTAGCTAGTACATTACATAGGCCACACAACATGACTAACTACTCATATAAACCTTGTATGGTTTTGAAGTTTGTATTCCATGTATCTTCTTCTTTGACTCAAACTTGGTGATATCCAAACTTCAAGTCCAACTTGGTGAAGTACTTTGCTTGCTCCAACTGATATAGTAGATCATCTATCTTGGGTAGGGGGTATCTGTTCTTGAGCGTGATTTTGTTCAATGCCCTATAATCTATACACATTCGCCAAGTCACATCCCTATTTGACATAGTGATGATGGGTGACCCACATGGTGATGTACTTGGTCGAATGACACCATGTTCCCATAGCTAATGCAACTGTTTCTTCACCTCACTTGCTTCTATAACAAAGTGCCTATATAACAAAATATTTGGTAATGGGGAGTCTAGAAATAGCTGGATCTTGTGCTCCACTTCTCTCTTAGGTGGTAACCCTTTAGGATCTCGGAACACATCGTTGTATGCCTGTAAAAACTCTTCCAATTGTTGTTTCTATTTCTTAGTACATCCCTCCAGGGATTCCTTGCCTCTTATTAATTCCTCTTCAGACTGAATTTCTCTTAAAAACAATGAAACATACTTCTTGTTGGAACTGATCAATTTATTGGCTTGGTTGGCACTTACCAGTGAGATTTTTGACTTGCCTTTGTGCACGTTGACGATGAATGATTTTCCATCCTTGATGAGCTAATACTAGTTAGGTCTCCTCATGAATATTTCATCACACATGTACATGTATGGACTCCCAAACATGACTTCATGTACATCAAGGGGAACCATATCTAGGTCTCAGTTCATCAATAAAATCAACATTGATAGCAAATGTAAGTTTACATTGTTTTGTTACCTTAAACTCTACATCCTTATTTACCCATCCTAATGGATATGGGTTTGTATGATCACGAACTTCCAGCCCCAACTCCTTAACTAGCTCTGCTACAATGAGATTCACATGTGATCCTGAGTCAAATAAAGCATCAATATTTGTCTTCTTGACTTGTATCTTTATATGGAAGAGTTTGGTCATTTCTTTCTCTTCCTATTGTTGAAGGCTACTCAGATTCACCTCCTTATGTACTAATTTACAAACAATATTCTCATCCACATCCAAGTTGATTTCAACTTGGTTTCTTGAATCAGTGGCCATGAGATTCTTCTTCATGTTATCTTTCTTCTTGTTCTTCGGGTTTATCTCTGGATGCAACTTCCAATATTTTTCCTTTGTATGGCCATCGATGTTGTAATGTTTAATAGGATCTTTGCATTGGTGTGTTGTGGTTGTGTTCTTCTTATATTTCCCCCTTTTTTCTTCTTCTTCCCCTTCTTAGAAACTTCTTGTTGCTCCTTCTACTTCGATCCACTTGATTATGCTCTCTTTAGGCCTATGTTCTCTAGGTATTGTTCCTGTGCACAAGCCTCATCCACCGATTTGGGCTTGAAAGACATCACTTGCTCACACAGATAGTGGCGAAGACCCCCAAAATACTTGAGGATTACATATCGATTCTTTAGAGAGATACCTAACATTATAGCTATCTGCCTAAATTTTGTGGTGTGCTCCTACATGCTTTGGCCCAACTTTTTCCTGAAGTAATGCAACCGGATCCATTGGTTCTCCACATACCTAATGGGATAAAACTATGATTTAATGAATGTTTTTAAATCCTCCCACTTAGTCACTGGAGGTTCTCCCTCTAGCCTCAGGGTTTCGATGTGGCTCTCCCACCAATTTAGTACATGGCCCTCTAATTTCAACAACGAGAATGAGATATTTTTCCCTTCCTTGATATCATCGACACTGAAAGGAAATTCCAATTACTACAACTATTGGTTCAACTTCAGAGTGTCAATCTCACTACAGTACAACTAGATATTTTCTTTTGCTTCCATTTTAAACAGGGACTATTATTGGTTCATGACACTCAAACTGGGTTGACCTTTTTTTGGTCTTTTCTTTGATTGGTTCTATATTTCTCCTCAATCTTTTGATCCTCGTTTTGATTTGTCCTCTACATTTGAACCCCCTTATTTTCTAAATATCCCTATATTTATATTCAAGGACACCATGAGGAGGCTTATATTGTGGTTTATAGATGCGAATTTTTGTTCCAACTGCGTAAACCTCACCTTTGCAGGATCACGAGGTTCGTTTACAAATTCATCGTCCATGATTAGGGTTTTACGATTTTCGGCCTTGCCATTTAGATCCCTAGAATTTCCATAAAATACCCAAAGAAACCTAATATAATACCAAATGATCCATAAAATTACATGGATATTCCATTAGACAGTATGCCACAACAGATATGATAATATTATATTAAAAATATGAGATTCTACACTATTACAGTTTTATTAAACATTAAGAACTGTAAATTTAATTGTAATTAGTGCATGCATGCAAATGGAAATTATGCAGAAACTTAGAGAATGAAAAAATAAGCTCACACACACATAATACACACGATATGATCTTCAGAAAACCCTTTTGGGAGAAAACCCAACTGGAAGATGAAGCCACTTTGCTCTCTTTCTCTATCTGGAAATATGGATGCAGGTACAAAGAACTAATGTCTGTGGCCCATGGGCTGCTAGAGTGCATAGATCCTCTATGTGTGCTCTACCTCATATCTCTCCTGAATATCTTTTCTCAACTATGGAACAAATTGTTTTCGAAAGAATGGAATGCCTCGTCCTCCTAGTAGCCTGGTTATAACACAACACAATAGCCTACTAGTGGTTAATTTTGACTACATCAAATCTTAATTAGAGTTATAATATAGAATCATATAGATTATTCTAGATCATAATCACGTGATTATTCCCTTTTCGATGAATAATGGTGGCTAACGCGACATCCTCCTGAACTATAGGTGTGAAACCAGGAAGGTCAACTTATGAGCGGCATAACTTTTGCATATGAATTCCGATTGACACAATTGTTATGTCATTGGAAAGATATATGTGCGTAGAATAGCAGGAATTTGTGTGACACCAAAGCGACAAGGTTTTACCCCCCAAAAAACTTTGTTTAATGACTCAAAACGCTCCTAGAAGGTTTCGGACCTTGTTTTTCCAAACTGGGTCCCGTTAGTAAAAATGGTCCAGTGAGCTTATATCTCCACTTTTTCCACTCCAAATGCATCAAGATGGATGAAAAATAATATAATGATCCAATATATATCAAATATGGAGAATATATTTGAACTTTTGACTTCTTTTCTATGAGAGAAAAAATCCTTACAAACTACTCATGTGAAATCTCCTTATTGATGTTATAATATTAAATTTTGAAAGTTGACAAGAGGATTATATGAATATCTAGGAAATTCGTGAATAAAATTCTTAATGAATATGCCACGATAAATGCTATTCATTTTGTGTGTGTGTGTGTGCGTGTTTTTATCTTTTTGTTGTTAGATATCTGTGGGAGTTGTGAACCCAAACTTTATACTAGCATGACATAATACCCACTTTAATATGGAGAAGATAATTTGAACTTTGACTTATCTTTTATGAGATGGGAAATCTCCTTACTGTTCTTATAATCTTCGACAATTAGTATAATAAAATATACAACCTTTAATACAAAACTAGGGGTTGCTTATGAAACCACCATAATCATTGGTTGGAAAGGAAAAATAGTCAACAATATAACTAAAATAGTAGTGTCCAAAGTCAACAATGTCATAAGTCTCATGACCTAAAAAATAAATAACTAAACTTTAATACTTGCAACATGGGGGTTCATTATGATCATTTGGGTCTAGGCCCCAACTAATGATATCACGAGGCTCCTCCAAAGGTAGATCCCATCGATTCCTAGACTTAAACAATTTGGGATTTTTATATTATATAGAGACATTATAAGTGTCAAATATTCCTTTCCACACAATAGTACCATGTGTTTTATGTACTATTTCCCATTGGTCTTGAGCCAATCAACCAACTATGTGTTGGTCACTCAATTGTGAATATGTGGAAGTGATCCAAGTGAGGCTAGCTGTCTCTTGAATCATTGTACATAGTGTATGCCATTAAAAATCCAAAATTTGACTCAAATAATATACCCCCTTAAAATTTTGAGATGTTACAATAATCTACAAGGTTAGACTAAAAAAATTATCGTGTTTTTATACTATGTGAGAGTCTGTATATGATTGTTTATTAAATAACACATCATTCCCATTTCTTTAAAAGAAAACTAAGAGCTCAACTCACATAAGGATCTAATCTCAATTATACTTAATAGAACATAATAACATATTACTTAGGAGTAGTAGGAAATTCATTTGAAAATGGACCAGGATTGAGTATATTGAAAGGACAAAATTGACTATAAAGAAATTTTGTGGGTTTGTATTGAATTATCCACTTTAAGTCACCCATGGTCCAAGATGAATGGAAATGGGTGTGATTAAATAATGTTATATGGGAATTGAATTCCATTAAAGCTTGGTTGATTTAGACTTTCTAAAAGTTATGAAGTCATAGAAAGAATGGGAATACATGAAAAAATCCCCAAACTCCCATGATCTATTTTCTATTGGGATAGTTAGAATCATGTAATGTATTTTCACAATAAATTTGATTTAAGAAAGTATGCCTTGTGAATATTATGGTCTAGATTTCTTTCATGATAAGATGAAAACAAGATAGTTATACACATTACACCAATGATTTTAACGAGAACCCTATTCGAGGCATCCTTTTTAATTTATTTAAAGTATGTATATTTATAATTGTAAGCATTTATTGGTCCAAAAAACTCTCCTTAAAATGGATTTGAATTATCGACATTGATAATAAAATGGATTCTCATGTATAAAGGAAATTCTAGTTGAAAACACTCTCCCCCACTTATTGCACAATCTCAAATGGGCCATACCTAATTGGTTACAACTTATTCCTTAGGTCTCACATTTTCCTTGTAGTGAGATGCAACCACACCATATCTCCAACCTAAAATTTATGAGATACACTTGTATATTCATGCTTCTCCTTATACATTTTTCATGTTCTTTTCAACTTATCTATATATATATGTATGTATGTATGTATGTATATATATATATATATATATATATATATATATATATATATATATATATATATATATATATATATATATATATATATATCTATATATATATATCTATATATATATATATATATATATATATATATATATATATATATATATATAATATTCTTAATGAAACTAATGAATTTTTCTTGTTTGTCATCATGTTCCATTGAAAAAATTTTAGTAGTTTGAGAAAATAAAATGACAAAGGTTAAAATCCAAAATATATCTCAAACTGTGACTTCCTACTATAACTATGGACGAGTATATTATAATAGTGATGTATATAGTGTAGTCTTTGATTCCAAGTCCCAAGATTCCTTCTTTTAAAATCATCAACAAATAAGCCATAATTCAATTATTTAGTTTTATTATTTTATATGTCTATGGATGAAAGGTTGTACTCCTCTTTAAGTTAGTAGCCATCATGCCCCATAACATTTCAGAAAATTACTTAATAATCTACTATATTTGTCCAAACTAATGGATTTCATCTCAATCCAAAATGTACCTATATACTTTGGAAAAAAAAAACTTATTTTTCTATCAACCATTCACATTGGTCTTGCAAGGAATCAACTCCATTCCCCTGATGATCTCATTTATTACTACCAACAAATAATCATGCCCTTGTCTTGTTTTGGAAATCATCCCAATGAAGTCCTTCAAAATACTCTCCCATGGTTAGCTTGGTAGAGACAAAGGATTTTACAATCATAATTTTTTTAGTAGGTTTTGATGTAAAATAAATTACAAATGAATGAGTTTTACAACATCGACACACATACCTCTGCATGTTTGATTATTTCTTCCCAAATCCGAAGTGTCTAATAACTCTGTAATTATGGAATTCTCATAGAAGCACACTTATACACTCTTTAATTTTTATAAATAATTTATATTCCTTGTATTATAAACCATCTTTAAATGTGTTTCAAGATTATTCATTCCCTATTCTAACTCTACTACCATGGGATGAAATCCTTGCTCCTCTTCATACAAAATCTTCATGTTTTCAAATTGAAAAGATTGTAGCTTCATAGTGGTCATGAGAAATATCTTTGACCTCCATGGTATATATAATAAATCAATAATATCATGTTTAAACCTCTTCTTATACTTGATGACAAGGTGAAACTATTGTAGATAAGACATCCACTTGGTATTTATCTTGCTACAGTTTACTATGTGTCTACAACAATTGAAATGACTTATGACTAGTGTGGATCATTTCCCTCTTCCATAGGATGTCAAATAGATAGTGCTTTATTACTTGATGTGAGGCTAACAACCCTTTTTAATATGTAGGATACCATAACACCTCTCTATAAAATGCTTTCAAATGATAAGCTACTAGTCTCTCCTCTTGCATGGGGACTTCCCCCACAACATAACTGTTGGGTGGAATAATTGATAATAATAATTACTCAACATTTACTTGTCAATATAGGGTCATATTCTTAGAGACACTACATTATTTGCGTAGGTATTGAAATCACAAATATCTGCTATGTTAAATACCTATCTCTCTGCTTAAAGAAAGTCTCACATAAGACAAACATCAAGAACTTGTATCACCCTGGGTTTTCATCGGAGAGTCAATTCCTAGACTAAAAAGATTGAAATAACTTTAGTGGCTCAAATCAATTAGGAAATCCTATCTAAGGCACCATTGAGTTTTTCATGCTAAACCCTCTTGGACTGATTGAATTTCCATACCCTCAATTCTTCATGTAGACAAAGGACTCAAGATCCCACTACGAGTTCCAAAACCGCACCATAGGAAAGGAAACCTAGGCATAACAAGAAACTTCTATAACCTAGGTAGTGTTGTTGTCACACAATTGAAAGGAAAGAGATGAATCCTAAATTTCCCTCGTGTTTACACAATTTCTATGCACTCATTAGTGATTTAAGCATAAGATAAATGGGAACAAGTTTGGGATCTATGATCATGAAATCAAACTCTATTTCAAAATTTTAAGGGTACTATTTGATCTATATATCATTGGTCATTAACAAATGTACATAATTCATACTTCTAATAATAAGAACATAATATTTTCGTTACTTCAGGCTCATCTCTAAAAGGCAATAAAACTCCCAACCAATAAACAACACATATGTTTTGTTGATCCAATTCATACATAGAATATGAAAGAATTTGGTGCACACAATCTTGGCTAAATGGATCCTTTTCATCAAGACTCACAAAGCGTAATTAGTAAACAAAAATGAAACATTATAGAGCCAATCATTTTGTTCCTACATACGTAAGACAAGTTATCTTGTATCAGTAAGAACACACCATGACAAATATAATCTTTCAGCTAGTCATAGAGGTGGTGTGCTCATAAAATAGTCAATTGATATATTAAATCAAAGGAACATGGAATAATTCTAATATGTGAGAATCTATATTAGATTTGAGGTAAGAACTCAAAGATACATCAGATCAAAACCATAAGTATGCAACCAATCATTCATGTGCCATTTTCAATCAAAATAAAGAAACCTATGTCTGTAGAATCCACATATTAATTAGGAAGCCACATGATCTATTCTAAAATAGAGCATAACCAAGGATAATTTTAGGGGCGAATATTTTTTATCATAGTACATTTTTACAAATCAAGGGAGAGGGTAAAAAAGGTAAATTTAGCCCTTGAAATTAGGATTTACAACCTTCCATTCGCCCATTTTCAAGAATAGGTTTTATTTAAGTGAATCCATTCGCCCATTTTCAAGAATAGGTTTTATTTAAGTGAATCCTATGGGCCAAATACCATATTTATAAAAGAGGTATGGTAAATTAATAAAAATATAAATAAATGAGAGGTATGGTAAATAAATAAAACATTTTTTATATTTACTCCATAAGTCACCTTATATACATGTAAGGGTGTAAACAAATAAAAATATAAGTAAAGTGGAGGTATGGTAAATAAATAAAACGTCTTTTTATACTTACTCAAAAGGTATGGTAAATAAATAAAAATATAAATAAACTAGACGTATCGTAAATAAATAAAACCTCTTTTTATATTTAGTCCATAACCCTCGTTCTATTTATGAAGGCTCAAGAAACGGGTTTTATTTAAGTGAATCCTATGGGCCAAATACCATATTTGTAAAAGAGGTATGGTAAATTAATAAAAATATAAATAAACGAGAGGTATGATAAACAAATAAAACATTTTTTTATATTTACTCAATAAGTCACCTTATATTTACGAACACTCAAAAAATGGGTTATATTTAGGTGAAACCTATGGCCAAAATACTATGGGACAAATACCATGGACTAGATTGTTATTAATACCATGCAAAAAACCATTATTAACCCTAATATTAGAATTAATAAACATAAAAATGGCACATGGTATTGACCCATGGTATTCACCAAAATGGCACATGGTATTGACCCATGGTATTCACCTGGAATGTAGCCTATTTAAATGGGGGAATTAAACCAGCATGTAGCCTATGCTAAAATTCACTAGGACTTTACAAAGTTTTATTATCTAGTGAAAGACTCGCCAAGATCTTACAAGATTTTATAATTGAGTAAAATATTCGCCATGCCTGGTGAGAGATTCGCAAAAAAATTATATATACATATTATATTATTGATAAAATCGCCTTCCATTTTTCCTATATACCATGGAGATTCGCCCATTTATTATATTTATAAATTTAGGGGGGGTTCTTAAAATTTTCCCTGTCGTGGAAAGAATATAACACAACTCAACATTCTCTCACTTGTCGTTTTCTTTCCACAGGAGGCCACAAGAGAGCTTAGTCATTTATCTAGCCCTGCAATGCCCATTGTTTCTCTAAACCAAGAGAACTTCTCAGAGCTCACATATTTTGTCAATGCATCTGCAATATTCTTCAAAGTGTCCACCTTTACTAGCAACACCTTTTTGTCTTCTATCATAGCCCTCACATAGTGATACTGAACATCAATGTGCTTTGTCTTTGAATGATATGCAAGGTTCTTTGCAAAGAAAATTGCACTTTGGTTGTCATAGTCTATCCTTATAGCTCCCTATACTAACCCATACTTGAACGCAATCTTTGCAACCAAACTGCTTCCTTGCTTGCATGAGTGGTTGCCATGTATTCTGCCTCCGTAGTTGATAGTGCCACTACAGATTATTTCTTACTCATCCAACTCATTGCACCTCCAAATAGGTTAAACATATACTCACTTGTAGATCTTCTCTGATCCAGATCTCCAGCCCAGTCTGCATCAACAAAGCCATGAATATCCAACACTCTGTCCAATCCTGGTCTTCCTTGGTAGCACAAACCATAATCACTAGTGCCATGCAAATACTTGAAAACCCGCTTCATTGCTATCCAGTGCTCCTTCCCTGGTTTTGACATAAACCTGCTCAATACTCCCACTACATGTGCAATGTCTGGTCTAGTATAGACCATCGCATACATTAGGTTAGGCTATCGACTGCACTTGCATATGGAACATGAGACATGTCATCTTCCTCTTCTTGTGTCTTGCGAAACTGTTCAACAGATAACTTTACACCTACAAGAATAGGAACCTTCACCGGTTTACTATCCTGCATATTAAACCTTTGCAATATTGTCTCGACATACTTCCTCTGGTTTAACCAGAGCTTCCTCTTTGTCCGATCTCTTTTAATTTCCATGCCCAAAATATATTTTGCAGCACCAAGATCTTTCATGTCGAATTTGGAGGACAAATGGATCTTCAAATCCTGGATAATTTCTTTGTCATTTCCAACCAGCAACATATCATCCACATACAAGATCAGATAAATAACACGGTCACCAATTAATTTAAAATACACACGGTGATCTGCGTTTCTTCTGGTGAAGCCAAGTCCCCGTATAATTGTATCAAATTTATGATACCACATCCTTGGTGAATGTTTTAACCCATACAGAGACTTATTTAACTTGCATACTATTTATTTCTTACCCTTCACCACAAAGCCTTTAGGTTGCTTCATGTAGATCTCCTCTTCCAGATCCCCGTGAAGAAATGTTGTCTTCACATCCATCCGTTCTACCTCAAAATCAAAAGCAGCAGCAATAGATAAAAGTAATCTAATAGAAGTTACCTTGGCAACAGGAGAAAAATTATCACCAAAATCAATTCCCGCCACCTGGAAATAACCTTTTTCTACCAACCGAGCTTTGTATTTCTCCACCTTTCCTTCTACATTTGTCTTCTTCTTGAACACCCATTTGCTACCAATGGGTTTCCTTCTAGCCGGCAACTCCACTAGATCCCAAGCCTCATTTTTGTGCAAAGACGCCATTTCATCAACCATGGCCTCTTTACAGAGTTTTCCATCCTCTGAATCTAATGCTTCCATCACAGTTCTAGGATCATCATCAGTAATAGATAAAACAAAATTTGAACAGAAAGCAGATGGACTATACCTTTCTTTTTGCCTTCTTTCTCGAACTGATCTTCTCACACTTGGAGTTTGTGGCTCTTCATCTTCTGATTCCTCCTCTACTGTAGAGTCTGATTCTTCCTTCTTTAGCTCAAACTCTATCTTCTTAGGTTCCTTTGGTTGGACTTCATGTTTAATAACATATTTCACCTCTCTAAACACCACATCTCGGCTGTACACAACCTTCCTTGTTACTGGGTTCCAAAGATTATATCCCTTTAAACCATCCTTATACCCAATAAATATGTACTTTTCAGATTTACTATCCAACTTGGTTCGTTTCTCCTTTGGAACATGTACATATGCATCACATCCAAATACCCTCGAATGTGAAAGAGAGGGTTTCTTACCAGTCCATAACTCTTGTGGAGTCTTATCCTCCAATGTTGATGAAGGTGATTTGTTGACCAGGTAACATGCTGTCTCCACTACCTCTGCCTAGAATTCCTGTCCTAACCCGGCACCACTGAGCATGCTTCTTGCCCTTTCCATCAATGTATTGTTCATTCTTTCTGTAACTCCATTTTGCTCAGGTGTGTATGGAGTAGTCTTCTGCTGTGCTATACCACACTTCTTACAGAATTCTTCAAATTCCTTGCTACAAAACTCTCCACCGTTATCTGTCCTAAACACCTTTATCTTCTTCTCTATCTAGTTTTCCACCAGAGCCTTAAATTCTTTAAACCTATCAAAGACTTCAGATTTCTTCTTAAGGAAATATATCCATGTATTCCTTGAGAAGTCATCTATAAATGATACATAGTACACAAACTTACCAATGATGGAACCTTAATAGGTCCAAACACATCACTGTGCACAAGATCTAATATTTGTTTCGCCCTCTTACCACCAAAGGGGAAACTCACCTGATTCTGCTTCCCATATACACGATTTTCACAGAAATCGAAATCTAGAGAGCTATTACTCATACCTTTACCATGAAGTATTCAAAGGCCCTTCTCTCCAATATGTCCAAGCCTTTGATGCCACAGCATGGTCTTCTCTCCAGAGACCACTAGATTTTCTGCTCCACTTTCAAGAACCATAGAACTATTGCACCCATCAATAACAATGTAACCTTGCAGCTTGTACAGAGTTCCAATCCAAACTCCCCGCATCAATACCAGTGCTCCCCAAACCATTTTGTAAGTATCCTTATCGAACACTGTTTTTACACCTGCATCATCCAGCTTGCTTACATAAATCAGATTTCTGGCCAATTCAGGAATATGTAGAACACTCAGAATTGTTCTAACCCTTCCACCTTGCAACTTCAACTTTACTTTTCCGCGACCAACGATTCTAGCCTTCCTATTGTCCCCTAAGAAGACATCACCACCATCGTATTTCTCATACTCGCAGAACCACTCTCTATGGGGAGTGAAGTGAAAGGATGCACCTGAGTCAATCAACCATGCTTCATGATCTACATGTGTACTTGAAGAAGCCAAGTACACATCCCCACCTTCATCTGAGGTGGTTTTTGCCTCTGCAGAAGGAGCATCATCAGATCCCTTTCCTTTGTCAGAAGCTTTAGATTTACAGTCCCTTTTGTAGTGCCCTTCCTTTCCGCATTTCCAGCACACCACATTTACAGGTTTTCCTGGAGATTTAGATCTCCCTATAGATTTAGATCTCCCACTCGATGAATTATTTTTGTTTCTATTCTGGGACCATCCTCGTACAAACAACGCATCACCATTCTGGCTCTCCATATTTTTCTGTCTAATTTCCTCCATCAGTAAGGATGAGACTATTTCATCAAACTGCAAGGCAGTTGCATTGCTACCTATTGCCATAACCAAACTATCCCACGAATCTAGTAGAGAACACAACAAACTGATGCACTTATCTTCATATGAAATTTTAATATCAACAGATAATAACTAACTTACCACAGTATTAAATGCATTCAGATGCTCTGTCATCGAGTCTCCATCTTTCATCCTCAGGTTATATAGCTTTTTTCGTCGGAACAATTTATTCACCAGAGACTTAGATTGGTACCAATTCCCTACCTTGTCCCCCAAAGCCTTCGTCGTAGCTTCCCCTTCCCCTGATACATTCAACAATACTGAATCTGAGATACACAATCGTATTGTTCTCTTTGCCTTCCGATCCAACTTCTTCCATTCTTCATCGGACACTCCCGTTGGTTTGGTACCCAGATCTACCACGATCCACTGATCTTTATCCACCAATAGATCCTCCATCTTGAGTTTCCACAACTCAAAACTCTGACCATTAAATTTCTCGATCTCTATCTTTCCACTGCTCGCCATCTTCTTTCACCACTAAAATCGATCTCGCAGATCTCCCACTGAACAGGGTCTAACACAGGCCTGAGTGAAACCCATCAGCAACAAAGGCATCCCCTTGAAGCCAAAACAATGCTGATACCAAATGTAGGTTTTAACCCCATACAGAAATTACCTACATACGAATTCTAAAACACAGAAAATAAACAATGCGAGATCATAACACATAAAACACATATACATAGATATTTTCCCTTGGATCCCAAAACCAAGACTACCAGCTTGATTTTTCATTATGTTCCTTTCAATGTTACAATACATATTTATACATGCTGAAGCATCCAATACCATGGACTGAAAACCATTGCATCCAAAACCATGGACCGAAAGCCATCGCGTCCAAAACCATGTGCGAAAAATCATGCACAAAACCATAGGTAGGTCCGCCCAACCTAATATAAGGTCCAAAAACAAAATTTTCGAGGGCGTTGCCCCAGACCCCATAGAGTGGGGTTACCTGCACCCCTCAAACCCCCTGTGACTCACCCCACTATGAAATCGGTGCAACGAAGGGTGGGCTTTGCCCTCCTTCTAACCCCCCAGTTAACTACGTGGGCTAGTCATGGAAAGAATATAACATAACCCAACATTTTGTGCATTGAATGTATCGGATATAAATTGCATTTCTATTGTTTATATGATGCATGAACTTATATGAATGTCTTGATAAAGTGAATATAAGATAAAGTATTTGTCTATGCGAAGATAACTAACTGTTATAAGAAAATAAGTAAGATTCGCGGTATAACTTGGGGAAGTAGCACAGATCGTTGTTAGGGCAGTGTGAAATCACCTCAACCCCTGGTGAGGGCTACGTGAAGGTGATTATAACAAATCACGAAGGCCTCACAGGTTAGGATAGTGCGCGAAGTGACCTGCATGAAGGTATTCACAGTTGGACTAAATCGACCCCTCAGACATCTCAAGGGTGTCGAAACTTGGTCCAGCATCCCCCCATACTGCTTCGGGTGAGACCTCATTCCGCACTCCGCAAACTGTTGCCAAAAGGGCCAATAGTGTAGGGATTTGTTTAGCTAATTAACTCCGAACCTGGGTCAAGCCCCCTCAAGCCAACACGTGCCAAGTCTTTTCGCGCTACTTTTGGACCTACTAGTGAAACCTAGCCAAAAATTGTTCTTCCTCGAGCTCCTTCAACTGCGCGAGCCTCTCCTCCAAGGCTTTGCGATCCATCATACTTGTGAGCGTTGCTATGTGCAAACTAGGCACGATGTATTCCATAGGCATTACAAATTCCACTCCATAGAAAATCCTAAAAGGTGTCTGTCCCATCAATTTCTTGCATGTCGTCCTATAAGCCCATAATACTGCAGGTACGCATAGGTCCCAATCACTTCTCTGCACATTGCAACACTTGTTCAACGTGTTGCATAACTTGTTGAACACTTCTGCGTGATTTTTCTTCCTACATAATGTCTTCCCAACATTAAGATCCATTTGCACATTGGTCCCCCCAACACATGCTTATTGATCACACATTTCAGCATAGAGTTCATGTGCATCAACGTAGGTTGTTTTCCACATGCCTGCGCCCACCTGGCTAGATGCACACGCGGATCATCCCGTCGATTGTACTTATCTGTCAGTCGCACCCTATGCTTCCCAAATTGCGTGCACATAATTCTCCTACATTCACGCCAATCATTAAAGCTTCCTTTGTGCGTACGCCACCATCTCGCGGGCATAGCGTGCAGTACCTAGTCCAAGGCCTGGAATCAATGCCTTTTCAGAACCTCCCTTTCAAATTTATTCAAGAAGGTATCTACCTCACTTAGACCATCATAAGTAGGAAGGTTTCTTACTTCTATCCATACACAATGTAGCGACCTTGTCATCATATTACAATTCATTGTAGTTACCTCATGTAACTGATTCTGCCATCGCTCCATTTCCTCATCCGAATCTGAAGTACAGGAGCTTTCGTGCTCCGATGCAATCTGCCCATCTGCGGTGGGATTCACCCAGTCCTAGTTTCGTGCTGTTATCTTATAGATGCAATCCAAATCATCATCACTTTCATAGTCGCGCACCAGCTCTATATAGTGCGATCCTTCAGCAGGGTCCAGGGGTATAATAACGCGTAGTGACTTCTTTTCAAAAATTATTTTTCTCTTTTTCAGATTGATCACCCCGTTCATGTCAGTGGCCCAATAAATTTCTAAGAGCGCGGGGTAGGGATTTTTGTCATCAACAATCTCTATTACTTCAAAGTCATCCAGCGCACTCACTCCCTCAATATCCACAGTTATTCCCTGCAATTGCCCCATGGGTATTATTTTCTACTGGTTCACCATCCTTAGCTGAATTAGAGACCACTGTAGTGCAAGTCACCCCATTCGCTCCCATGTCTATTTCGGTAGAACATTCGCATCCGATCCTAAATCTAGGATGACTTGATCCATCTCATATTCTCTTATCTATGTAGTTAGTCTCATCTCTCTTCTCGTTCTTGTCTTATGTTTTCCGATCTTCCTGACTACGCGCGGTTCTCCTGGCGCGGTCCTAGTGCATCTGTTAATGAGTTCATATAACCCTTTCACTACCTTACTGTCGCGCAGTAGCTTCATACATGTTTCCAAGAACGTTGTGAGCATAGATGGGTCCATCTCTACCTCCAGTTTATCTTTGCTTCCTGAAGTGGAGGCATCAGCGAAGCTCTTCTTAGATTCATCGAAGCTTTGAAAACCCAAGTACTATCTTCTGGTTGTTTTCATTTGTCATCTCCCATCGCAATTCCACTTCGGAGCACAATGTTCACATTTAGATCTTCCTCGCGCGGCTCAGACCTCATCATCTACAGGTTCTGAGTCGGGGGAGGTGGTAGTGCTCCTTTGTCACGTATCCTAGCTATCAGTGTAGGACAATCTTCTGTCTCATGATCAAACAAGGTGCAATACAAACATGACAGGCATGTTGGGGTTGTGCAATCGCAGGCATAATTTCCTAGCCCTCCATAATTGTAGCATATCAACTGTCCACGACCTCTTCCAGGTCCTCCTCCGTCTCGGCCTCGTTCGCGCCCCTAAAATCATGTTCGCACCATTCCTGCATTTTGGTCAAGGGGCCACATTTTGGCATGAACTCTATAGGTGGGAGTTCTATCCATCATTAAATCATAGTTTCTACAAGTGTGCTCATCGTGTCCCACTGACCTACAAAATTTGCAGAACAACTGTTGCGAATTTTGCGTATACTTCTATAACAAGTGACAATTGTCTGTGGCATGTTTTCCTGCTATTTGACAAATCGCACACCACAAAGCAGGTGCCGTGCTAGGTCCTGCTTGCGCTTCTGGTCTTAAGGGCATCAGTCCTCCTCCTGCGAGGTAATTTGCGAAAACTAGGCAGTGGTCCTTATCATGACCCTGACCCTTGCATTTTATGCACCATACCTCTTCGTGCACTTCTAGTCGAGCTGTCCTATCCTGTTTCAGACTCTGCATCTCAAGGCATAAATTCTTCAGCTGTGCGTGGATCTGTTGAACTCCTAAGTTAGGATCCTACATCGGGGTCTCATGTAGCCTCATAGAAATCTCTAAGGCCTTCGCCTGAGTCATTATCTTCTGCTGCGATAGTGCACTCCTTAAATGTGGCATTAGTGAAGCTACAAACCACTCACGATGTTGTCCATCCATCAGATTCATATTAGCTTCACGAATCATACATTTCAGCCTCTGATCCAGCTCCCAAGGAGTCTCGCCTGGTAGCATCGTGATCTCTTTGAATCCAATGATCGATTGTGCTTCAGACTTCGGCCTGCTAAATTCTCTATTTAGCGCTGCTTGGATATCCACGATTCCCGCATTTGGATTATCATTGGAGTGCTTAATATACCAGGTCAACGCGTGGTCCTACAGGGTGCTAACCAGTGTCGATTTCTTAATATTTTCATCTGTAACTCCTTGCACTTCGCATACAATGCTTACCACAAACCAAAATTGGTCCGGATCCTCATTTCCCAAACCTTTGAACACAGGCAACTTCACTGTGCTTGCCATATTGAATTGCGGTAGTGGTGGAGGTGGTACGGGTGAAGATGGAGGTGATGGTGGTAAAAATGGTGGTGGTGTGGGTGGAGGTGATATTCGAGGAATTATTTGCCTTATCAGATGGATCACACTTCGCGGTGAGACCTTCACGAACTCTTCCTCGTCCCCTCACGAAGATGAAATCAAGGGGCTAGTTTCTGGTCCTTTATTTCCTTCATTCCTGTAAGCTTTTCCACTTCGTGTAGCCCCGAACATCAAGGTAATTGCATAACCCTCTTTTCGCACAATAGCATTTTAATCCAAGTATTCAAATAATTTACATACTTACCTCGCGGTCCTTTGAGAAAGCGTCACTCTGCCTTGCTATAGCTGACTGAGGTGTCAACCATGAACCCGGTAAGGAATCCTCCTATAATCCGATCAAGCCAGTGATCAACAGTGCGCGCAATCTTATCCTCTGATGCTTCCAATCTTCATACTAACTCTGGGGTCCACACAATAGGACCGTCAAGTTTCCACCTTCCTTGGATATATGCTAGCTTCATGATCCACTCATATAGCTCAGTAGGGAAGGATGCGAAGAAGATTTCGTGGATCTCCGTGTACAGGTAGCAGTCTAACCACTCTTCTTTTGACAGTCGCAGGTTCCTATTCTCCTGTGTTGCGAACTCGTGAATTCTTCTATCCAACCAGCCTTCAATTTCCTTCTTAGTTGGATTCCAGTGATATGACATTAGACATCTCTATGCAGATTTCGGTCCAGAGTCTTTACATAGAAGTTACAATTTTTTACCAAAATCTGGGCTTTAAGCCCCAAAACGTCCCTTGGGGTATCCCACGCCCAACAATACTTCATAACAGCAGATTTATTACGACCCTAAATATACACCTTTAGTTATTTTTAGACTATTAAATCACTTAAAAAATCCAAAAAACTTCAAGATAAATCAACATATCAAATAGCCTTAGAAACCACTCATTAACATGAGAAGAATATGTTTGTTTTCATATTTGCAATGAAAAATATTTAGACAACAAAGTTATACTTTAGTTTACAATATGATGAAGGTACAACTACACACCATTAGCTCATCACAGGATGGTAACATATATATTATTTGTTTATCACAATCTAGAACACTCTAATTGCATGCAAATCATATTTAATGAATCCACCATCAATCATGGCCTAGTAGAGCATTGCCCCAAGTTACTCCCAACCACTCCAAAGGAACAACAACAAGTTAGAATCAACACCAACAAATCCATCCTGAATCTTTCTCAAAACTTGCCTCACATAATCTCTTTGAGAAAAGTGCCCCAAATTTTCTCTAGAGTATATTTTCTACAAACCTTGGATCCTTCTCAAATAATGGCAACAACCATATCACTTCAAGTCTTCTCTTTATTTTTCCTTGCGCAAACACCAATGCTCTCCTCCCTTGAATCAACACAAACACAAAGACTCATGACATGTTCACAACATGATACAACGATCCAATGAACTCTCTTTTACCATGCCTCTTGTTCAGCCTAGGTTTTACATCCCACAAACCGTATGTTTTCCTCACTTGCATCACAAAAGGAACATGACCACAAGGAAATGTTAAAAAATGGAATATCAAGAGTACATAAACATTAATTTCCAAGTCTTATTTAGGCTAAGCATCACACTAATCTCCAAGACTCTACTCCCCTGACACTTCATGTTTATTTATCTAGGGTTTACAACACACAAATGTTATATCTTCTTCTAATGCATCACACAACTACTAATACCTAAACTCATCCTTAGCACTAGAATTCATCTTCATGTCTCCTCCAAGGTTTACATCATAAACCATAGGTCTTTCTCCCTAGAATAATTCTGCAAGGAATTACAAAAATAGATCAAGAGATTACAAAAATAGATTAAATAAGTACATCAACAGTGAGTTGTGAAAAAGGCTCTCTCCACCCTTTCCATAATATGGAGGGGCGGAAACATAAAACATGGAATTGGTCCATGAAAGTAAGCCCATATGTAATTCAACAAAGAAACCCCACTTGGATCGCTCTATGATATAAGGATAACAAATGTTACACTAAGGTTTTACGCAACCCTAAGGTGGTGTTCCATCCAAGCATGATGTTGCTTGGACTTAATGTACCTCCTTCGAGATGGTGGAATATCCAACAATATTTTAGCCCAATGTTTAATATTCCATGGCATTTCTCTCTATAATTGTCTTAATCCAATTTTATCCTCCTCTAGACATGAGCCACATTTCCTCTTATTCCCTACACCCCCCAACATGTGTGCCCTCATGGTTACTTGCTTTAGTGTTCCTCCTCAACACATGAATCTAGGTCCACAACCAACCTCTATAAAATATTGTCCTAAAATTAAGTATACAACCTCTAAGGTTCATGTCACATGGTCCCATGCCCTTATAGCTATGTGCTATCCTCCAAGTGCATAGTGTTCATCCTCTTAGGTAGGTACCTCTCCTAATCAAGCAAGTAACTCTTTCATTGTGTGTACCTAATAGATTTGTCATCATGTGACATATGATAGTAACCTCCTAGATAATTGTGTTTTTCTAGAACTCTATCCAAGTTAAATCTTGAACTCAAACTTAGTCATCCATATTTTCATCAAGGACAACTAAATGTCTAGGAGACGAAGTTCTCCCCTAGCTTGGGATTTTTGGAGTAATCCTAAAAGCGGAAAACTTGATACAAAGTTGTAGTGAGTGGGTTTGAATTATTTTTTAAAAGGCCATGATGAATGGATTTGACTTAGGTCTAAAATGAAGCTACTAAAAAACATGCTACATTTACCAGGATCTTATTTGAAGAGGTCATCTGAGGTTAGTTTCAAACTACATAATAGTCCCTCAAAATTAACTTTCTAATAAAAAATAATCTTAACACGGGAGGAGATCAAGAGTGTTTTTGTGAAAGAAAATTTTAATATAGAAATATGAATATTCCATTGTAATAATGTAGCTTGTATGTCCCGACACATTTAGGTCAAGTGGAAAAGGAGAGTGCAATGGTGAATGTGTATGTTGCTAGGGTTTCTTTGTTCTCTCTGTAGGCAATTTCTCCATCTTGCGATCCATGGCTACCATCAGATATCCTTCATAAGGAGCCAAGGTCTGGGGAAGGCATGCTTTGGTGTCTCCATTGAGATTTTTATTTTCTCATGCACTTGGGATGATTTTTGTAATATGGATATGTTGTTCCAATGGGTGTCGAAGGAGGGCAGAAGTCTTTCTGGAACAATTTTACTCATACACCCAGTTCTATGTTTCCTCTTTTTCCTTTCTACAGGTCATGACATGGATAGGGTTGCAGGTTTTATATGGTTCATGGATCCATGGCGGCCATGCTTCATTGTTTCTTTAGATCAGGGCATGGGGACTTTGCGCTTGGTGAATATTTGGGGTTTTTAGCTTATCATTCCAGGTGTCCAGATCATGATTCTAGTCAAATGGTTTCACCCTCAGATCTCTTCAGATCCAATTATTTGGATGGTGAAGAAGGAAGAGGGTACTTTTTAGATATTTTAAAAGGATATTGGAGGAAAATCCATCGGTCTCTAGTCCAAGGAAGAAAATCTAGTTGCAGTCCAAGGAAGCAAATCTAGTTGAAAACCTGAAACATAAAATTCAGAGAACCCTTAGAATAATAGCTCCTTCTAAATAATTGTTATATGAAGGGAAAATATTACAGAACTCGAGGATGTTGAAGGAAAATGGAATTGTTTGGGATGCAACCATTATTTTAAATTTGAGGTTGTGAGGTGAGGCACAGAGTGTAGGAAACCCCATTGGATCAACATCATATAAGGAGGAAGTTTTATCAAGACTCCCCAATCGATCTGGCTCTTCCCAGGAAGCAATAAAAGGGAAGATGCATAGTAAAGTTTTTCAAAGCCAAAATATTCGGGGCCCTTATATTGTTGAACAAATGGAACATGCTCCAACTATGGAAGTCGATCTACCTGAGGTTAACGATGTATTTATACCCTTCAATATTGAGTTGTTGTATGTAGATTCAATGGTTTTTAGCTCAAATTAGATGATCTACACCAATGGGTATTTTCTACTTGGACTCCTAATTGTGATATTCATTTTTTCTCAGAATGATTTTTTATTGTCAATTTGACACAAAGAAGGACCTGGATTTTGCTTTATATGAGGGGACATGGTTTTGGGATAGAGTAAGTATTTTTTTATAACTCTATGGTTTCTAGGCTTTGATGCCAACACAATGGTGGTCTCCAAAATTCTAGTTTGGGTGAGAGTACATAACCTTCCTCTTCCCTTATGGTACTACTAAGTATTAACAGGAATTGGGAATACTTTAGGCAAGTTCATAAAGACAGATCTAGAAAACCTGATAAAGGAATTTTTGCTTTTTCCAAAATATGTGTAGAGGTATACCTTGGCAAAGGCTTACTTTATCGCATTCACTTGATCCATAATTGTTTTCATTGGAATCAGCAACTAGATTTCGAGAACACGACATTCAAATGTCACATTTGTTTTCAAAATGGAAATTAACAAAACACATGTCCACGGGTAAAGAAAGCTCCAAATAGGAAAAAGAAATAGCCTCAAAAGCCAAAGGGATGGTAGGTTCTATATCCACACTTCTTAGATAAAGAGGATGATGAAGTAGGGGAGAATCATATAAAAGTGGAGGTTTAGAAACAACAAGGTGCACCAGTAAATGAAGGGGAAGAGCGGGTAGGAACAATGGTTCAAAGCCCGGGGAATCTAGAAAAAGCTGATATTGTAGAGAAACAAAAGGAGGAAGCACCTCCTAATTTGGAGGTGGGAGGTGTAAAAATATCCCACTTCTTTGAGAGTTCAGACTCTAAAAAAGAAACCTCATTGAAGGTGGATGTAAATCATTTAGCAATTGTAACTGTCATTCTCATTCAAGGAGTTTGGTGAAAATTTGAGAAAAAAAAAGGTAGAAAAAGGTAGCTAAGTGCTCTTTATTACACTTAACTCCAAATATTTTTAGTCTAATTATCTTTTTGAGCTCTAGTCATAGGTTGACATAATCAAATACTTATAACATCTGCAAAAATGTAATTTTGTTTCTTAGATAAAATTACAATTTTTCCTTATAAAAACAATAATAGTAACTTGTAATATCATATAAATAATAATAAGAAATTAAAATATCTAATAAATATGATACTACAACCACCAAAATATTAATATAAAACAAAAATAATAATAATAAATTACACTTCATTTAATGTAAGGAGAAAAAAAATTTAAAACCACATTGCTTTAGTCATTTTCAAATCATATACTAACCTTAAATCAATCAATTCAGTGTAATCTCTTTTCTTTTATTTAAAACAACTACTATAAATCATTTTCAAATTATATAACTACCCTAAATCAATCAACTCACTCTTATCTCTTTTTATCTAAAACCATTATTGTAAAAAATAGCACCAAATCAATCCATTCATTTTCATCTATTTCTATTTAAAATTATTATTATACAATTTAGAAATAATATTTTTTTATATAACTACCCTAAATCAATCAACTCATTCTTATCTCTTTTTATCTAAAACCATTATTGTAAAAAATAGCCCCAAATCAATCCATTCATTCTAATCTATTTCTATTTAAAATTAAAATTATTATTATACAATTTAGAAATAATATTAAAAAATAATGTTATTTAAAATTATTATTATACAATTTAGAAATAATATTAGAAAATAATGCTAAAAAAACAATAATTTTGATTGAGAAACCAATATAATGTTCAAGCTTAATAAATACATATGGAGTACATTGATGGCTCAAAAGATTTTACTTACCTACTTACAACTATTTCACAAAGGTGCATATTTATTATTATTATCTAAAACCATTGTGGTAAAATGTAGTACTAAATCATTTCACTCATTTTCATCTATTTCTGTTTAAAATTTAGAATTAATATTAGCAAATAATCTTAAAAAAAAACTAAATAATAATTTGAACAAAATTATTAAGAAACCAATAATGTTTTTAATAAAATTATTAAGAAACCAATATAATGTTTAAGCTTAATAAATATATATATGGAGTAGTGAGATAGCTCAAAATTTTTTATTTACACCTATTTTATAAAGACGTATATTTATTTTTTCTAATCAAAATGTATTTGTGTCTAGAGGCATTCTCTAACTCAATATGGAAGAAATGTTGTCATAAATTATTAAATTATTATAGTTTGGTTACACAAAAATAAACATATAAAAATAAAATAAAATAATAAAAATAAATAATTGTAATTGTAATTAGTTATATTAATAACTAAATTAGTGTAGATCTATATTAATTCCAAATCAAGAAATAAAATAAAAAATGCAAACTTCTTTTAAAATTAAAAAAATCTGAACACTTTGATAAATTTAAAACTAAAATAAATCTAAACTAATTGTATTCCAAAATACATTACTTCACTTTGAAATTTATATTAACACATTCACTTACCAATCATATATTATCTTTTCACCACTCATTCTTGGAAAGGTGAAGGCATACAGTTGCATTCACGAAAGCACAGTTCACCTCAAAACTTAATCCTAAACATGCATATGTTTAAAAAAACATGTTAGGTTAAAAGCAAATATTTGCAAATGGCTCACAAACACGCATGTAAATAATTTTAGTTATAAAAAGTAAAAGAGTAATTTTTAAAGTCAAACTTTAGACGACCCTTAAACTTGATATATGAAATGTTATTTGTATAAACATAATCACTCTTTATTTCGTAAATTTAGTCTCATGAATCATTACACTTCAATATAGTATTTTTTCTTTCTCCCTAGTTTCTTATCCCAAACTTCTCCCTAGTTCCTTATCCCAAATATGCTTGTGAAACTTATTTATAACAAAGGCTTTTATCTCTTTACTGTCTATCAAACACGTGTTCAAGAAAATACCCCATTTGCTACATCATTTGTTGTTTTACTGCATCCAAGTCTTCTTTCTTTCGTGCAATATGTCATTAAAGACAACCTTAGGCCATATGCCCTCTTCCATTTGCTCAATTTTTTTTAAATACCGTATGACTCACACCATATCAATTGCTTCAATAGGAGCAACTATGTTTCACTTAACAAGATAGCATAAAGAACTGCACTTTTAATTTTGAATTTGTTTGTAATCAAACACTTTTCTCAATTTATTTCCATGGCATGTTAGATGTATTGTTTCCACTATATATTTATCTTCCCTAATTAAAAGTTTCCACTGTATATTTATCTTCCCTAATTAAAATGTATTTGTATCGAGAGGTATTCTCCAACCTAGTATGGAAGAGATATTGTCATATCCTGATATGTTATGTAAACATTTTGACTCATCAAATTACACAAAAAAAAATAATAATAATAAATAAATAAAAATAAAAATAAAATAAATAATTATAATTATAATTAGTTATAATTAATCATTAAACAATCTAGATCTGTATTGATTCTGGATCTACCAAAGATCGAGAGGTATCAAATCCTAAATACAAATTTAATTTTAGAGTGAAATTTTTTTTGATTCTTTCAACTTTTGATAAATCCAAAATTAAAATAAATCTATAGCTAATTATATTCAAAAATACATTATTCCACTTTAAATTTTATATTAATACATTGACTTACCAATAATATCTTAACTTTTCACCGCTCATTCTTTGAAAGGTGAAGGCATACAGTTTCACGAATGCACACTTCACCTCAAAACCTAAACCTAAACATGAATATGTTTAAAAAAACATGTTAGGTTAAAAGCCAATATATGCAAATGGCTCACAAACACGAATGTAAATAATCTTAGTTATAAAAAGTAAAAGAGTAATTTTTAAGGTTGAACTTTAAACCACCAGTCAAACTTGATATATGAAATGTTGTTTGCGTGGGCACATTCACCCTCCACTTCGTAAATTTCAACCTCAATATAAATCGACCAATGCCTAATAAAAGCAAATTCAACACAGATATCATGAATAATTAATAATTGCGTGGCAAGTGTGTCTTTCGTTAATTAATAATTGCAATATATCAAACTTCTAATAATTGAGGAAAGTCTTTTTGGTTAAGAAGTCGTTGGTCGGGATATTTATTTTATTAAAGTCACGAAGAATTTAAACATAGTTTAGTAACTTGCAATAGTTTATAATTCCCCGCATATTTATAGATAACAGGGGAATTTGAGAGAAATATGTGGCATCCAATTTAATAAGTGTATGTTAATTATATAATAATTTAATATATAAAGATAATAAAAAGACAAATAATTTTGAACATGGTATTACCAAGGAGTTAGGTTTCTTAAAATACAGTGAATGTATGTATGTGATAAAAAAAAGCTTAATTGAACCAAATTAGTGGCGACGATAATTATTATTAAGCATACCATTAAAGTTCCACCAAACTGTTCATCGTATTTTGTTTTATTATACACTGTACAATTGATTGTAGCTCCATGAGTGCCATAGGTGAAATTTCCACTATTGGAGAGCAATCCCTTCTGTACACAAGATAGTTTTATTGTTGGAAGCATTTTCACAATCATTATTACACATAAGCGTAAAACCCAGATAACTTTTCTGCATGGGTAATTATATTTATTATTTTCTTTAAATTAAAGTTTTTATAACGCAAGCAAAAATAATATAAAGATTTACAATGATGAAAAAAAAAGTGTATATATATATATATATATGTATGTATGTATGTGGGGGGTAAGAATATATTTTTTTTTTTTTGTTTATTTATAGCTTTAGATTAATAGATTTGACCTAGGTCTATATGTCATGTCCTTTCTAAAACACATTTGTAACATGATGTTTTTACACATATTGTACAATTTTGGCTAAGGGAAAGAACCCAACATTTTCAACTTAGGCACTTAGGAGGAAATTCAACTTAATTTGGTTGTTAGTGGAAGGTGGGGGCCACCCACATGGGAATTCAGACTAGGCCATTCGAATGGATTGGAGGGAATTTGAAGTGCTAGATGGAAGGGCCCACATGAGGCAAGGAAGGCCCACAAAGATAAAAGGAGGAGAGAGCTCTCATTTGGATTCATTCTTACATCTTGTAAACAAAACTACTTGATTGTTCGCTCTGCTGTTTAGCTGAGTCAACTGGTTGTTTAGCCACGAATCTCTCAAGCAGGAGATTCAACCTCCACTTCGGGGGACCATCTGTGCCTGCCCTAGAGAGGCAGTTCCACAAGTCTTTCAGGAGTTCTGGGGTCGTAAGACAACACCATCATTTAGCGCAAAGCAAGGAGTGTGCATTTCTGGGCAACTAGAGAATACGCAGAGGGAGCTAGGAGCCATCAGAGATTAGGGGTTTGCCGGGAGAGTTAGAGGGTTGAGAGAGCAACAATAGGCCAGCGTTCTTGCTGAGTTTTACAACCACTAGAGCCAACATTCCAGTAGTTCGAATTGTTGGGCTAGGGGACAACGCAGAAGCCATTCCAGTGGTTTTCGTGGAGCTTGGGAGCAAGTGCCATAGACTAGAAGCCCATCCAAGAAGTCAGGGATTTGATAGAAGGGGTCACCACAGCACTTTGGGACCATTTCTGGGAGGATCTACATGCAGTTTCCAGCAGGCCGAGTTTTGCAGTTACAACTGAAGTTGGGCTCCAAGGGGGTTGAATTTCACAAGCCTAAACCAACCAAAATCCTTCATGGGTTTTTTCTGGGTTTTCTGAGAGGATTCTATGGTTAAAATTTCAGAATTTTTCGGATGCTATTCGGGCCTGAAATCCTAATTCTTATAATAGGGCGAATTGCTAGTTAGCTCGAGGAATTCGCACCATTTTGTGGGTTCGACTTTGGCTTGGAGATAAGCCAAAACCTTTCTGGGTTTTTGTGGGTTTTGGTCAAGGAGCTTGAGGTTAAATTTGCATCATTTTCTAAGCATTGAAGGTGGAGTTTCTTGTAGTCTCTTTCGAGCCATCAGTGTAGTTTTCTAGGTAGTTCAGAGCATTAGAGGAGTGGTCATTTCCAGCACTTGAGATCATTGTATTATCACCTGGGTTCTGTCATGCTTTCCATTAAGGCAAGCCCAGGATCATTCCTCCATAATATTGTACTTGCTCCATTGATTAATAAAATTACTCAGCTGGTTCTTACTTCTAGAGTTTTTATGAGCATTTGTTGACTGTTTAAAATTTATGTGTTGTAAATCATTTTTGCTTTACAAAAAGATTCAGTCAAAACTTGGGCTTTGAGCCCCAAAACATGCCTTAGGGGGGATTCCATGCCCAACAGGCCCCCAACACAAACATCATGACTCACCCTCGAGTCACTCTATCGGCGCGACGATCTTTGCGTGGAGTCCCTCCAACTATTCTCGAACTACGCGGAGGTTAGCAGCGCACTGACCTGCTGCTTGCTGGATCTACTGCATATGTTGTTCCGAGACCTCTGTGTCGGGAGTGCTTCTCTGCATCAATGTGTGCATCTCCTAAATATGTGCGAGCTTTCCTTCGATGTCTGCCGTGATGGTGAAGGCCTCATCGATCTAAGGCTGGACGCGCGCTTTTAGGACTGCTTCCTTATGGCATGTCGCGTCCACCTGCTCCTTCAGTGCTTTAGCCTACTGCATCCTTGCAAGCCTCTGGGTGAGGACCACTGTTTGCACAGTTCCTCGGACACTGTCATACTGCTGTTGGAGTTCTCGCACCTCTGTCTCTAAGCGCTGGATTTTGGGGTCCTCTGGGATTTCTGCCACAATCCCAACACCTTCTGGAACATCCCCCATAGTTAGGGCCTGCACGGCCTCACCGCGATCACTTCTTCTATCTCCATACCATCCTTAGTTGTTGCCATTGTATCTATGCAGGAATCTATCACTCGCGAATTCAGGGGCTTACTCAACACTCGGCTCACAACAATCATGGTTCTACTTGACCGCTCAATTCGCAAATGACCAAGAGTTGTTTGTTGGGCAGCCCTTTGTATTTTATAGCACTTTTGAGATTTGAATTTGACCGTTCCCCCTAAATCCGGTTCATTAATGCTCCCTTCGCAGTAGATTTTCCCAGATTTTGCCCATAAATCGCATCTTAAATGCTCGCTGCTCGCTCCATTTGGCCTCAAGTCGAGCATCCCATCATGAATACTGACTTCAAATGTCACTTTCTAGCCAACTCGCGTGGCAGCGCAGCCCCCTGTGCGCAGTCGCGGACCTTGTGACTCTTTGCTTCTGCGTGCATCTCCAATATCATCCAGCTCTTGGGTAGAATAGTTTATAGTCTCGCGCTCCCTTCCAACCCCCTTGGAGCCCTAAGACAGTCCTTCCCTCGGCTAGTCAGGTGGTTGCACCACCTGTGAAAAGTTTGATCCGATCATTCATCATGTTGCATGGAGAATCTCTACCTTTTATTATTATGGTCAGCATCGCGTACTTTATTACCTACAACACGCTACCTTGGTCATTATGCTTAGCAATAGGCGGTCCAAGCCAAGGCATCAGACTGATCAATTCACGACAATAGGTCTTAACCCGGTCATCGCGATCGCACGCACCCTGCCTTACCATTTGGGTCTTTTTGTCGAGAAAATATTTCTTTATTTCATCCGCCATCTTCTTGACTTACATGTCCATCAAAGCACTTTTCTTTCTTAACCATACCATTTCTTCTTCAAGTTTGTGGAGTCTAAGGTTTCCCTATTGGATTTCGTCCTCAAGTCCCATGCATTATGTTTCCTGTGGCTGTGTGATCCCTTCTTTCAGGGCTTCACGAACCCTTGTATCTACTGGTGCTACTACGCGCGGACTAGGCTTTGCGTGCTTCATAGGGATTACCGTATTCACTTCATACTTCAGCTTCAGAAGTGCCCGCGCGGTCAGGGTTTTGCACATGGCCCTATAAGCCTAGAGAACTGCTGGTATGCACAGGTCCCAGTTAGTTCGTTTCACATGGTGGATCGTGTTTAGTGCTTCACGTACTTTGTCAAAAGCTCCTGCATGAATATGCTTCTGTGTGCTTGGTCTTACCATAATTCTTAGTCCCAACCGAAGGGGTTGTTCGCGCCATTGTCTTGCCCACTCCTGTTTGTCGGTTGTGTTTCTTATCGCATGGACGGTGTGTGTCCATGTAGGCTACGCACCATACGCCTGTACCTATCTAGAAAGGTGGGCATGCGGGCCATTTCTTCTGTCATACTTGGCTTTCATCTGCATCTGAGGCTTTCCAAACTGCATGCGCATCATCCTTTTGCATTCGCACTAGTCCTCAAGACTTCTTTGATGTGTACCCCACCATCTTGCAGGTGTAGCGCATAGTACCCATTTCAGAGCGTCAAAATGCTGTTGTTCCGATACTTCTCTTTCAAATTTTTTCAGGAAATCATCCACCTTGGTCAACCTGTCATACATAGGCATATCTCTTACCTCTATTTCCATGCAGCACAACGACCTTATCATCATGTTACAGTTGAGCGTGGTTACCTCATGTAACCGGTTTTGCCATCGTTCTATTTCCTTGTCTGAATATGAGGTGCAAGAGCTTTCGTGCTCCCACGAGAGTCTACCATCCACTATTGGATTTACCCAGTCTTACTCCCGCACGGTTATCTTGTAGATACAGTCTAGATCATCGTCGCTATCGTAGTCGCACAAGCTTTGTGTAGCGCGATCCTTTCGCAGGGTCTAAAGGTACCACCTCACGCTGTGATTTTTTCTCAAAAATCATCTTGCGCTTCTTTAGATTTATCACTCCATTCATGTCAGTGGCCCAATATATTCCCAATAGCGCAGGATAGGGATTGCTGTCATCAACATTCTCTATCACTTTGAAATATGCTAGCGCGATTGCACCTTCGATATCTACCGTTATCCCCTGCAATCTTCCCATAGGTAGGATCTTTGGCTGGTTCGTCATTCACAATTGAGTAGGAGACCATTGCAGCGCAGGCCTACCCATGCGCTCCCATGTCTACTTTGGCAGGATGTTCGCATATGATCCTAGATCCAAAATCACTTGATCCATTTCATATTCCCCGATCTGCGCTGTCAATCTCATTTCTCTTCCTTTTCGCGTTGTGTGCTTCCCGAGCTTCTAGACTACACATGGTTCTCTTGGCGTGGTTCCAGCACATCTAGTGATGAGTTATTGCATCCCCTTCACAGCTTTGCTGTCGTGCAACAACTTCATGCATGTCTCCAAAAATGTAGTGAGCATTGATGGGTCCATTTCCGTTCCAGTTTGTCTTTACTTCCTGAAGTGGAGGCATCTGCGAAGCTCTTCTTAGCTTCCATGAATGTCTCCTTAGCGCACTCTAAATCAAATTCTGGTTCCTTTGTTGGAGCCTTACGAACCCAGGCACTATCTTCGGGCTGCTTTCTCTTGTCATCTCCTGTCGTGATACCACTCTGGAGCACGATATTTACATTAGGGTCTTCCTCACGCGGCTAAGACATCATCATTTGCAGGTTCTAAGTCGGGGGAGGTTGGAGTGCTCCTTTATCACACAACCTCACTATCAGCGTGGGACAGTCCTCCGTCTCATGATCAAACTGGGTACAATATAAGCATGATGATCTCATTGGATTTGTACAATCATGGGCATAATGCCCCGACCCTCCACAATTGTAACATATCAGCTGGCCGCGACCTCTTCCTGGTCCCATTCCACCTCGACCTCATCCGCGTCCCTGAAATCCAGTGCACGCCATCCCTGCATTTTGATCGAGGGCCAATGTTTTGGTCTGAACTTTGTAGGTAGGAGTCTGATCCATCATCAGTTCATAACTTCTACAGGTATGCTCATTGTGGCCTACTGAGGTGTAGAAATTACAGAACAACTACTGGGAATTTTGCGTATACTTCTGTAATAGATGGTAGTTATCTGTAGCATGCTTTCCTCCTATCTGACAAATCGTGTACCATAATGCAGGCACCGCGCTCAGTCTTTCTTGTGCCTCCGGTCTCAATGGCATTGGTCCTCCTCCCGCTAGGTAGTTTGCAAATTCTGGAAAATGGTCATGCCCTTAGCCCTTGCACTTTATGCACTATGCCTCCTCGCGTGCTTTTGGGCGAGTTGTCCTGTCTTGTTTCAAACTCTGCATCTCAAGGCACAATTTTTTCAACTGCGCGTGGATTTGTTGAACTCCCAAGTTAGGATCTTATATCGGGGTCTCGTGCAGTCTCATTGTGATCTCCAAGGCCTCGGCCTGAGTGGTTAGCTTCTGCTGTGACAACACATTCCTTATATGCGGCATTAGTGATGCTACAAACCATGCGCAGTGTTACCCATCCATCAAGGTCATATTGGCTTCACGAATTGTACACTTTAGTCTTTGATCCAACGCCCAGGGGGTCTTGCCTAGAAGCATCATGATTTCCTTAAATCCGATGATTGACTGTGTCTCTGATTTTGGCCTACTAAATTCCTTGTTTAGCGCAGCTTGGATATCCGTGATCCCTGCATTCGGATTGTCATTGGAATTCTTAATGTACCAAGTCAGTGCGTGATCCTGTAGAGCACTGACTAGTGTTGCTTTCTTTATATTGTCATCCGTGACTCCCTGCACTTCCCATACAGCCCTTACCACGAACCAAAACTGGTCTGGATCTTCATTCCCTACTCCTTTGAACACCGACAACTTTATCGTGCTTTCCATATTGAACTGTGGTGGTGGCGGAGGTGGTGTGGGCGAAGACGAGGGTGAAGATGGTGAAACTGGCGGTGGTGTAGGTGGAAGTGGTATGCGCAGAATTCGTTGCTTTATCAAATTGATCGCACTTCTTGGTGAAACCTTTGCAAGCTCTTCCTTGATTTCTCATGGAGGTGAAATCAATGGGCTAGTTTCTAGTTCTGTGCTACCTTCATTTTTGTAAATCCTCCCACTTCGCATAGCCGCAAACATCAATTTATTTGCATAACCCGCTTTTCACACAGTAGCATTTTAATCCAAGTGTTCAAAGATTTAACGTACTTACCTCACGGTCCTTTGAGGAAGCGTCGTTCTGCCTCACTATAGCTGACTGAAGTATCTACCGTGAACTCAGTGATAAATCCTCCTATAATTTGATCGAGCTAGTGATCCACAATGTGCATGATCTTATCTTCCGATGCTTCCAGTCTACGCACCAACTCTGGAGTCCACACAACAGGTTTGTCGAGCCTACACCTTCCTTGACTGTCTGCTAGCTTCGCGATCCACTCGTACAACTCAAAGGGGAAGGATGCAAAGAAGATTTCATGGATTTCCGTATATAAGTAACAATATAACCACTCTTCCTTTGATAATCGCAGATTCATGTTTTCCTGTGCCATGAACTCGTGGATTTTTTTTGTCCAACCACTCTTCAATTCCTTTCTTTGTCAGATTCCAGTGATACGACACCAGACATCTCTATGCAGATCCTGGTCCCAGCAAAGGAACCATTTGTTGGCTTATTAGGGCCTGCCCCAGGTTCAGAGTTAAGGTAGCCAAACAAATCCCGGTACTATTGGCCCTTTCGGTAATAGTCGGCAGAGTGCGAACTGAGGTCTCACCTGAAGTAGTATGGGAGGGTGCTAGAAATAGGTTTTCGCACCCTGGAGATGTCTGATGAGTTCAAGTGGTTTGCAGTTTGACCCTGCACGTAGGTTTCTTCGCGCACTTTCCCGTACTTCGCAGCCTGATATACTGTCTTCGCGCAGCCCTACCCAAGGGCTGAGCATCGCGCTCGGCGTTATTACCCAAGACCTAAATGGTATTCCAACATTAGTCAATTAGCTTTGCCTACTTGAGTGCTTTAAGTACACTTAACAATATAAACCATTCATACAGGTGCACGTAGTAAACAAACAATATATTTGCAAATTATATTAATCCTTCATTAAGCCAAGAATAGATACACAGAATTATAACAAAACTTCTCTTTATTAATTCCTTCCTCGGTTACAGACTCGACCTCACCCTGCGCACTCAGTTGCGGACTACTAGGCCTCTGCGCACTCAGTTGCAGAGCCTTCTCCTACTCTACGACCCAAAGACACACTTCAACTTTTGACTCAGTCACTTAGACTATCCTTACTTTTCTCTTCTCTTTACTTAGAGCCTCGCTCTATTTATACAATCCCATGGTCCACGGACCATAGGTAGGTCTATCTAGCTGACATTACATTACAAAACTAGGGCATACAACCCTGTGACTCTATCATACTTTCGCACCCCGCGCCCGCAATTCACGGAGCTTTACAACAAGATTCGGTCAAAACTTCGGCTTTGAGCTCCAAAACATGCCTTGGGGGGGATTCCATGCCCAACATTGCCACAAACCTCACTTTGTACTTCTCATTTCTACCATCTTTTGCATGCTTGATTTTATAGATCCGCTTGAAAGTCGCCACTAACTTCCCCTTTGGTCTCAAAACTATCTTCCACGCATCATTCTTCATGATGAACTGATACTCCTCCATCACGGTATCCTTCCAAACATGTTTCCATGCATCCTCCTCATAATTGCAAGGCTCGGAATCGATGATGTGGCTCATCAATTTCATATAACCCAAGTACTTATTTTCCTTAAAATTACCATGAGGAGTTGCATGACCTTGTGCATCTTGCAAAGTGTCACGAAGCCACAGTGGCTTCTTCTTGGTTCTTACAACATATTTTAGTGGGTTCACTAGTCCTATTGATTACTCTGAAGGATGAACAACTAGAATGGAAGAACCTATATCTACATCCTTCTCAGTCTCTTGCTCCTCATTATCAATCTCCGTGTGGGACTCTTTGGACTTCCTAAAGGCTACCTCCTTATAAAAAATAACATCCTATTAAAAATCAATTTGGCATTGCCTTGGAATGTAAATACTGTAGGCCTTCAAAGTCTCGTTGTATCCCACAAAAGTACCCTTCTTCCCATAAGGTTATATATTCTTCCTCTTCTCATTGGGCATGTGAGCATATACTGGACAACTAAATATCCTCATATGACTAACCTTTGAATTCACTCATGTGAATTCCTCAAGAGGAGTCTTATCCTCCAATATCCGGTGAGGAATCTGGTTCTAAACATAAATAGTTGTGCTAGTTTCCTCTTCCCTTAATAACATGGGTAGATTCTAATCATGAATCATCACCTTCACTGCTTCCACAATAGTTTTATTCTTCCTTTCAACAACTACATTTTGTTGATGATTATAAGGAACTATCCACTCCCTCCTTATTCATGCCTCCTTGTAGAAACCACTAAAGTACTTGGACGTGTACTCCCCTCCATTATATGATCTCAAAACCTTTTTATTCCTTTCCTTCAAGTTCTCCACCTAAGCCTAGAACCCCTAGAACTTGCTAAAAACCTCACCCTTGGTCTTCATGAAATAGATCCAAGTTTTCAAGGAGAAACCATCAATGAATGTTACATAGTATAAGTAGCCACCCGCGGAGGATGAAGTCATAGGTCACATACATCTACATGTGATAGATCCAATATCCCCTTAGATCTACTATCACGACTCATAAACAATCCCTTGGCATTATTCACAACTACACAACCCTTAAAAACACCATCATGTTCTGCTTGGAGCTATGGAAGACCTGTAACCATCTGCCTCAGTGCAGGTAAATCCTTGTAATGAATATGATAAAAAAAAATCAATGCCATAAATCACATAAAATCATATTTTCATGTACCAATTCGTGGTTTATTCATCCTATAAATTTGTATATACCTCCATCTCAAACACCAACTACTTCTGCTAAGTTCATGCTAGAACCCTTAGGCCATATAAGAAATTGACCATCCATAAATGCAACTTGATAAGCTATATCTTCTAGTGTTGAGATAGAGAGTATATTATTGTTCAATCTTGGTACATATAAAACATCTCCCTTGTGTAGTGAATCTCCAGACTCTAGTTGAAACGAAGTTGACCCAATTCCTTTCACTTTACAATTGGCATTATATCCAAGTTCCACCTGCAATGTTGAATCTCTCTCTATCAAATCAATGAGAGCATCTTGTAAAACAATCATGTTCCTAGAATCACTACTATACACTAACCAAACATCATTGTTATTGGTAATATTTCCTAAACCAACGTAAATAAAAATTTTCTCCTCATCTCCCTCTAGCTCTAGAATAACTTCCTTCTGAAACTTGTCTTCCATTTTGAGACTTGAGACCATTTGGCGACAGATCAAAAAATATAGTCAAGTTATTGAACACTTTGTCTCTTAAGCCGACTTTAGTGGTTTCTTTTTCAACAAATCTCTGATACCATTTTAAATTTTCTACAAGATGTACAACATAAACCATATTTCCGATCTGGTAATTTCTATGAAATGATCTTTAACAATTTATCTCATACATAGAAAATATCAATAGCAAATGCAGTGAAAATAATAAGATCATAAAGAGACAACCATCCACAATAGAGACAACATTTTTTCCTTGGGAAACCCAAACTTGGGATAAAATCCAACAACTTTTCTCCTAGGAGAAATTATTCTTCAACAAGGTTTACAAATCCAAATTGTATAGAAATCTTTGCCAATATCTAAGTCCAATTACTAGTCAAATCTAGTGCATTTCTAACAAGTTAATGTTGGTCAAACTAGAAAAAATACATAAGTCAACATTGGTCAAATAGTCAAATTTTGGCCTGGAATCAAGCTTGATCCTGTGGTCAGATCCGTACTTTGGTCAATAGTCAAACTTGGTCAAATTTTAGTCAATTTGGCCTTTGTCTATTCACACATGTGGATGTGCTAGAAGAGAGAGGATGTGATGATGAATGACCAAGGTGAAGTGTCACATCATGTATGTATACAAGTCGAATGGGTTGAATTTTAACCAAGGGACACACCCTTTCATGGTGGGGCCAACTTGTCCTTTTTGAGCCTACATGATAACCAAAAAAATAATAATTTATTTTCACAATTCTTCTAGGCCAACTTAGGTGATCTCTTAGCATGTAGGAATACCTCTTGATGCTACAAAGAAATCAACATTCCTAATATGAGAGAGTATCCATTAAACCTGGTATTGGGTTGAAGGACAAGGAAATCAGTGGGATAATCCTAGGAATCCATAGAGACCATAAAATGTTCAATGGTACCTTCAGGTACTATTGTGAATCTATCAACAAGTTGTAGCATTATGGTGGTCTTCCTTAGAGATTCTTTTATATTGAGTTTGAGCATAGTCTCCTTATTCATGACATTTATTGCAACTCACAATTCAATGGGAATGTTACAAACTACAATATCATTGATTTGGACATCTACTACAGGGCTCCCAGTATCTAAGTACTTGGGGATGATGACTCTTCCAAGGGTAAGATCAGATGGTTTCCCTTTGAAATTAATTGTAGGGGCATCTCTTTTCCTCCTCCCTATCCTTCTAAGACATTCCTCTTTAATGAACTTATTGTAGATAGGAACATCCTTGATGGTTTGAAGGAGAGGGATTTTGACACAAAAATTCTTCAATTCTCCTAGAAGTTCAGATTCTTCTAGGGTGTGTTTTTTTTGGGTGGTAAACTTTCAAGATAGGGAGGCTTTATTTGGGTGACTGGAGGTATGGTTTCTTCCTTATATTTTTATAAATTTTCTATTGGATAAGTTGGGTAAGAATCCAGAAGGACCTTCCTAAACCTAAGGTTGATCTCTTCAATTTCTACAACATAAGTTGGAGAGGTGGTTTCTCCACTATAGACTGGTTGAGCTTGCTTATTGTTGGGATTTAGGTTTGGTTGGGAAGGAATTTGTTGCTGTTTTGGACGATTATTTTGGGGTACTTGTGTTTGAGGAGGAGAAGGCATCAAGGTAGGTGATTGGGTTTCTTGAGACCTCCATCCGGGAGATGGATTACCCCATTGAGGAGGTTGATGTGGATATGGATGGAAAGGGGGAATAGAAATTGTATTGAGAATAAGGCCATGGAGTGGGCATAGACTAGGGTAAAGGGGTAGGAGGACACCAAGGTTGATAATGTGCATTATAATTTGTATTGAAATGAGAGGGGTAGTTCATATCCTATTGAAATCACCTAGGGGCTTGTGGGGTATGTGTTGGAGGGGACAATCGACTCAGTTCTCTAGACCCGACAATCTGACTTTGTTGACTATCTATTCAAAGAGTAAGGTGGTTGTCCTTATAAGTCAAGTCAATTGACCAAGTCTAAAGATAAGTCAATTGACCGACTTAAGTAGTTAGATAGTTATAACTACTTAGTAATTGAAATTATAAGATATAATAAACATGATGTAATAGGGGAAAAGGAGAGTATTTTGTTATAGTTGTGGTACATTAACGTATGTGTTTATTTCTTAATCTCTCACTACTTTTTTTATCATTCCTTCTTTTATCTATGGTGCATACATGTATGTTTAGTGCTTGAGTAGTTCATTATTGGTAACTCTATACAATTCCCCAGATTACAACATTAGTTCCATTACCGACAATATTTGAACTCAAGTACTAAGAAAAGTGTGCATACATAGATGTTGATTTTGGAATATATTTGTGAGTGGTGGAAACGTAAGATAAAAAATTATCAGAAGAATTATGCATGAAGAAATTGTCTAATGTTAGTAGAAGACAAACCACATTTTTTACATAAACACTTGAGATATTCTTGAAAGGAATCCCTAAAGAAGTCATTGAATATATCAAAACAATTGTTAATGATTAAACCACTTGATGGTAAAAACCTAACGCTAAAATTATTAATAGAAGTTGAACAAATCTCTACTAGTGGCTCGAAAAATATGCAAAGATTATTTCTAGGAACAATTCTTGGAAGATAACATATCATTGAATCATATTAATAGAAAATTCTATGACAATTTTCTTTGTACCATTTCGTCCCTCTTGCACAAGTTTCTATTAGACAAAAGTGTCAATCATATCATTGAATTCCAACCACATTTATACCATCCTCCTAAAAATAATAATTGTGATGAAGGAAACAAAAAGTGGATTCTTTTTAGAATCTAACTAGATAATACACATGAGACTATTTTTGGAGCAAATGACTTTTTCCAATATGATGCCCATCACCAAAACTGAGTATGTTGGGGACGGATGGGAGGGGGCTTGTGGAATCATGATATGCCATAATTGACGATATTAAATCCATTGAAGTAAAGACTATCATTCCTTATTCAAGGAGGAAGTCGACTAATAGAAAAATTAAACAAGAATTGAATAGAAAAATTGTGTGATGTGTGTAGTTGAGGCCTCAACAATCCCCCTTAATTTATTTGAAATTATGGGGCCCTCCATATAAATTTTACTAATATGACCCTTAGGATGATTTAATTTTGCTATTTTTGAGTGATATTCACTTACAGTTAGAAAGTTATGCTTCATCAAAGTTTGGTCATTTTCATCGCTTATGCATAAAAACATTGACAAATATGCATTTCACATTTTGTTTTATAAATTTGTATAAATTAAACTAACTTAAATTTATAAATACAATTTATTTAGTTAGAGAAAGATTTAGGCGAAAATCACATGGAATGTCATTTGTCGACGCGTTTCGAACCAACCAGTGTGCTTCATCGTCAGGACAAGTTGAAGAAACAGATCCAGCTTAGATTAATTAGTTTAATTTAGTTGATTAGCTTAATTTTTTTAAATATAATTTTTTATTATTTAATTAATTATTTTTTGTAATTTTTTTTTTTAAATTTAATTATTTAATAATTAGTTCAATTATTTATTTAATTAATTTTAAATTTTAAATATATTATTTAATAATTAATATGTAAATAATAATAAAAGCCACCGGATTCCATCCTTTCACACACATAATATTAATATAATATTAATATTAAAATTAATAATTAATATAATATTAATATTATTTCATATAGTGCTCCATCAAAATCTCTGAAATTTTTATTTCTTGGACGACTTAGAGCTCAAAACGTAATATTCCATTAAAAGCATGAGGCTCATTATAATATAACAAAAGGGGCATACAAAGTTGTTTACAAAGTTTGAATGTGAGTGGAGAGAGGGGTCCCACTCTCCACCCACGTGTCCCCATCCACTCTTCTTCCTTCACACTGCTCTCCATTATTTACCATGATCTTAACTTTAAACCATTAAACTATATTCTTTCGCCCCTTTTGTAAATTATTTTTTTAATTAATTTCCTTTGTTTTATTAATTTTATTTTCTTTCATTAATTTTTATATAAACTTTATTTTTAATGTTTTAATTTACTAAAGTCAAACGTAAAAAATAAAACACTAAACATGCTCAGAATTTTTAAAAGAGTGTAATTAGTTTTGATGATTCAATTTTAGGAGGTAATATCTCAAGTTATACTCTATCAAATCGGGTAAATGAGGGTTCCTTGGAAAGATAAATCTGAGGAGAACAATTTGGTAGGATCAAACTAAGCAAATTTGGCCATTTACTACCCCCAAAATTTAGCAGAAGTTAAGGCTACAAATTTGAAACCAAAATTGATTTTTTGAGTTTGTCTTGGGAGAAATTTCTTTGGCTAGGAAGATTTGTTCTTTATTAATACATTCCCAGATTGTTCATTTGCTAGTGAAATTTCAATGAGAAGCATTGGAAAACTTGAAATCTATTTTATTAATTCATTGAATGAGGTTTTGATTCGTTAGTTTGTTTGACAGATTTGGGAATTTGAGTTTCGTTTCCATTTTTAATTGGTTTTTAAGTTTAATTTTGTTATTTTTGCATAGTTTGTTCCAATGTGATCAAGCCTAGGAGTCTTGGAGCAACAGATCAATAAACAAGATTTATAGCTCTAAAAATCAAAGAGCAAAAATGCTTTGCGACAAACTTTTTTCGAAGTTGATTTGTAATTTATAAAAGGAGCAGGGATATGAATTTGCAAGGGTTTCTTATTCTTGTAAGTAGAGTACTCTTTGCACTATTATTAAAAGGATTTTTTCCTATAGGATTAGTGGGAATACTCATATCTGAGGTTGGGGGTTTTCTTTTTGAGATTAAATCTTTGTTGTAGAGATACATATTGCACTATTGTGGCTCCATTCTCTATTGGCAGAGCTTGATGTCTTGGGAGGATTGTTGGAGAATTTGTTTGTAAAAACAGAGCATGAGATACGTAGGTTTATGATTGTATTTCATCTCAAATACTATTATTTGTGTAAATATAATTGTATTCTTTTATTAATGGCATCTTGTGTTAGTGATTGCATTTTGTAACATTATTGTTATATATGCGAATTCTTGTTTATCCGATCAGTTATGTGGCCTCATAATTGCATAAATCCTCCATTTATGTTTTGATATTCTCTTGCATTTAAACACATTTATGAGTAACTATTTACTCATAAATTTGTCATGTTAAATTGATTTAACAATCATTAAAATCATGTGAACTACTTCCATGTTTTTGTACCTCATCTTTTATTATTTTTTAGTTTCTTAACAGAGCATGCACTACACTAAATAATATCAATTGCTAGAACTATTTCAACAGCTTGGTATTAACCACAAATTGCATGTTAAATTCCCATTATCTTTTAATCATTGCACTTGGTATTTAGGAACTATTTCATATGTGCTCAGTTAAAGTAGTTTTCTTTGTTTTTCTACATTAGCAAGTAGGCATGTATTAATTATTATATTTAATCCTCATTTTCAAAAGTCTCCTTACGCAGGAGCAAACATCCATGTGGCTTGGTTAATCCCTCACTTTAGCTAGCATGAAATATTTCCTTTTAAGGTGGCCACAAAGGGCAACCCTTTCCCTTTGCTGGTTAGCACAAGCAATAGATATCATCAACTAGAAGGCAAAAGTTAGAGTAGATCCATGCATTTATATTAGTTTTAGATTAGAATAGATTTAGGTTGAGGTACTGGGCCTATAACCGGGAGAAATCACCAACCCAAATGAACAAGGGTCTAATTGGGGTCCTGAGCGGGTGATTTCCTAAATGTTGATTATGGTCAATTTTGACCATCAACATTTTAGTGCTAGGAGGGTTAGACTAGGAAACCAACCCTTTTGGAGTTGCTTGTTTTAATTCTTTTTATTTTCAATGGCTCCTTCCAAAATCCCTATATGGAGTTGCATTTCTGGACGTGCATCTTCCACTACTCCAATGAAGATAGTTAAAATCTTGTCGAAAAACAAATTGATGGTGATGGTAAGATTTCTGCTTATGAACATATTTATCAATTTATTGAAAATTGTATATCTCATGATATGTTTTATGAGGATGTTAGATGCAATATTTTTACACTTACATTCAAAAACCACGTGAAGAAATGGTGTGAGACATTGTTGACCGCGTCAATTCATTCTTGGGATAAATTTATTGGTGAGTTTTTATTGACTTTTCAATATTATGATTTTGATAGATTATGTGATGTAATCAATATTCTCAAGATATAATTGGTTGAATTGTTAGAGGAATTTTCAATCATATTTATGAATCTGTATAGTAGATTTCCTACAATGGAGTCTCCTTCTATCACTAAATATTTAGGATATCTAATTCATTTTCCTAGATTATTTATAATAATTTTAAATCGTATATTGATTCTTATTCACCAAATGATTCATATTTATACGTGAATTCTAAAAATTTGAAAATGGCAAATAATACTTCAAAAGAAGAGCATGAAACCTCTATTACCTCTCATTTGCCTACATCTTTTTTTATCGAGGAGCATATTTCTTGTAAGGATAATGCAAATTCAGTCACCCGTGAACAAAACAATGAGTGAATTTTAATGAATAATGAGGAAAGTTCTTTAATTTCAAACTCAGAATCAGGAAGCATTAAATCTAAAATTTGTGCTCAAAGCACAAATCAATCTTCTCATATATCAGTTGACAGTGTTCAATTTTTTTTTTGAAAATTATTTCATTAATCATTTCCCATCAATTAGTAAATCCTCTTGTGATTTGTCTTCATCGTTATTAGATTGCAATGAACATAAACTCATTTTAAACAAGAAGAGCATATTGAAGAGGTTGATCAATTAATTGTTAGTGAAGAATAATTTAAATCAGATGACAAGGTCTCCCATGTAAGAGATGGTTTTCATTTCATTTCCTCTTGCTCTAACTTTTCTTTATATCCTGATTTAATTAATGATTCAACTCATAAGAGTATTATTTCAAATTCCTTAGATTTTCATTCTATTGAGTATGAAGTACAAGATGAAATTAATCTACATTTTAAAATTGAATCCATCTCTTCCCTATTTTTCAATTTTCTCAATCTCTTATATGGGATGAAGGAAATTCTATAACAGGCACATGTTTCTAGCAAACTCTCAATGATTCGGTCTCTTTTGCACTCAACAAGGAGTCTTGTGATTTAAACAATTACCCTGGTGAAATAGAAAATTCATTCAATCAATTAATGTTAACAGTTGTCATTCTATTAATACTAATTTATATTTCTCATTTAAGAATGATAATTCAGATGCAATATTTAATTCTTCTGAAATTTTAAAGAATTGTCAAGATGATGAGACTCCTTAGGTCCAACCATTGGTTATCCCTAAATTTCATGATCTTTCCAAAATCGATTATATCGAGATTCCTCCATAAAGTCTTTCACACAATTTCTACTTTCCCGTTAATTTTCTCAGTATAATCACACCAAATTTTCTTCACTACCGTAAATATTTGCTTGCACAATTGTCATTATATTAATACTAATTTATCTTTCTCATTAAGGAATGATAATCCAGATGCAATATTTAATTCTTCTCATTTATCACAGGCTAATTGTTTAAAATCTAAAATTTTAAAGAATTGTCAGGATGATGAGATACCTTAGGTTCAGCCATTGGTTATGCCTGAATTTCATGATCTTGCCAAAATCAATTGTACAGAGATTCCTCCACAAAGTCTTCTACTTTCCCGTCAATTTTCTTGGCATAATTACACCAATTTTTGTTCACTACCTATAAATATTTGCTTGCTTCTCTTGTACATTTTAGAACCAATTTTAAATATTTTAGATGCACTTTTGGTTCAATTTCTATTTCTGATTTATAATGTACATATAACTATTATTTTTATTTCTATAACAATCTTTGCTGCCATTTTAGTGTTGTCAGCATGATGGGTAAAAATGCATTCAATGGTTCAAGTCATTTTCTTCAAGTTGATGAAGCAATATTACAATTTCAATATATAATTATGCTCCATCATCTTGTCATTTCTTCTAGAATAATTTTTTATGATCTCACACAAATTCTAGCACTTGAGAACGATTTTAATTTTACCTCTCAACCAAAGCTTTTAGCTATAAGTTCTTTTGAACCACTATCATGTTAAATCCGTATTATCTTTTAATCCTTACACTTGGTATTTAGGAACTATTACCTATGTGTTGAGTTAGAGTAGTTTTCTTTGTTTTTTTGCATTAGCAAGTAGGCTTGTATTTAGTATTATATTTAATTCTCATTTTCAAAAGTCTCCTTACATAGGAGCAAACATCCTTGTGGCTTGGTTGAGCCCTCATTTCAGCTAGCAAGAAATATTTCCTTTTCAAGTGGCCACAAAAGGGAAACTCTTTCCCTTTATCGGTTAGCACAAGCAATCGATATCATAAGCTAGCAGGAAAAAGTTAGAGTAGATCCATGTCTTTAGATTAGTTTTAGATTAGACTAGATTAGTTTTAGGTTGAGGCACTGGGCCTATAACCAAGAGAAATCACCATCCCAAACAGATAAGGGTCTAATTGGGGCCCTGACTGGGTGATTTCCTAAATGTTGATTATGGTCAATTTTGGCCATCAACAACAATATAACAAACTATCAGTTGACATTCAAAACATTAACTAGAAAGAACCCTCAGGAGTGTTTAGTCAATGCGTTGGACTCATCTGAGATTGACAAACACCAACCGAATTTGAGAGGGTTTTCCTCAATTGCTCCTGAGAAAAGTAAAAGTTTGGAGTTGATTGTGGTAGAAAATGGTGTCAGAAAAATGGTAGCCACTATTGAAAGCATGGATAATGATGATTATGGCCCCACGTTATGATGCAGGAGTATCCAAAATTAGCCAACAATGTGATTGTATGTTCACATGTTGTGGCTAACAAGAGATGGATTTTATTGACCTGAGTGGTCAAAATCAATTCTTAGGAGAGAGGGTTGGATCTCTCGAATTGATCTTTACTTCAATTATTGTAACAATTAAATCATTGAATTATTCTTAGAACATGAGATAAGTGTTAGGATAGGTGTGTATTAGAGATTGAGAATAGGGATTTAATGGTTGAGCTGATAAAAATAGAGATTGAGCTGTCAATATTGCTAGGATAGGATTTGATCCATAAAAGAAAGGAAAAAATGTAATGATAGATATTAGATGGAATAGGAGAGTGAGTAAGCGAAAGATTGAGAGAGAGACAGGGTTTGGGAGTGAAATGGAGGTCAGACAAATTGTTGTAATCGAGCCAAGAGGGCCAAGACTCTATAATTTCTATTTTATTTAAATAATTGATTAAGTGTGGCGTTGCGTATTATTCCCGGTGTGAAATTCTCTAGAATCTATGTATCGGCATTCTGGACCCTGATCGGGTATTATTTTCCATTTATGTGTTTCATTGATAATTACAACCAAATAGCGCTAAGGGTTAATACTGAGATTAGGCGTTAAATATTATTAAGTATATTTATTAAAGGTTCTGTATTAAGCACGTGGGTAGTATTCAAAAAGCAGTAAGTGGTATATCGTGTGGAAAATAAATGGTAAATGATATTTTTCCAATTCACGCGATTAACCTAAGGTGTTGACACGTAGCACGGAGAAACCACTTATCTCACGTGATCTCGACTTGATATCGATCGTGCAAGTAATCACACGAGATTGCGCGATAACCATTGGATCGAATGGGATATATCGATGGTGGAAATTAGCCGAACTAGTTGGCAAGCGGATACGACGTGATATTCATTGGATTTGAAGATGCCAGATCAATGGTGGATATTGAGGCGCTCGAGAAGTAAGAAGTCAAAGTAGGACCGACGGTGATTGGTCAGGAAAGCGGGACCCTCGGGAGGGAATACATGTACAAAATATGTTTAACGCGCAGCTGATTGGTTTTTAAGTGAACCATTAGTCTAATTCTAGACTACCACATCAATTTTGGTAACCATCCACATCATTTGGTATCAGAGCTCAAGGATTAAGTCTGCTACAGTAAACATGCCACCTAGGAGAGGAGCTGGCATAGGTCGGGGGAGACTTGTAGCGAATGCAGTTTTGCTGGAAGAGATTCGAAACCTGCGTACAAGGATGGAGACAATGGAAACTGCTCAAAGGAGAGCACCTGATGAAGGAGATGCCAGTGCTGCAGAGGAATCTTCTGAGGAAGAAGAAGAGGATGAAAGTGAAGCTACCAAAGTTCTCAAAATGTTGACCAAAGTACATGGAAGACCAAAGGTGGAAAATGTTTATATGATGGGAATCTCAATGTAGAAGAGTTGATGGATTGGATCAGTTCATTAGACAAGTATTTCGACTATGAGGAGGTTGATGACAAAAGGAAGGTGAAATTTACAGTTACGAGATTGAAGGGTCATGCAGCTATTTGGTGGGATGAGCTACAAACATCCAGAGAAAGAAAGGGGAAGCCCAAGATCAAACAATGAGATAAAATGGTGAGTAGGTTGAAAGGTAAATTCATGCCAAAATATTATTACTTAAATCTTTTCAGACAGTTACAAAATTTGAGACAAAAGGGGATGGTTGTCAAACAATATACAAAATAATTTTATAAGCTAAGCATTAGAGAAGGACATGCAAAGGATGACATAGAAAAGGTATCCAGATACATCAATGGCTTGAGATATGACATATAGGATGAAAACATCTTGCTGATTCTGAAGACAATTGAAGACGCCTATCAAGCGGCTTTGAAAGTAGAGGAGAAGATGTTGAGGAAACAAAATCAGAGGAACAGAGGGAAAAGTTCAGCGAGAGGTAGAGGAACCACCAGATCAAGCTTTCAGCACCCTTAGGGTGAAGTAGGAGGTTCAAGTAGTAGACCACCATAGAGAGGAGACTTTAGTAGAGGAAGATTTGCACCCAGAGGAAGAGGTTGAGGAAGAGAAATTCGATGTTATACATGTGGAGAATGGGTACATGGATCATGGGACTATCCTCATAATGAAACAACAAATCAGCGGAATGTGAATGTGGCTAAGGAAGGAAGAAAAACCTCAAATTGCAAATAAGGAAGAATCACCCGAAGTAGAAGAATCTTTGTTATTGAAAAGGGTATTGCTTAAATCAGAGAAAGAGGTAGGAGAACCAGCTCAAAGAAAGAGTTTATTCAGAACTACATGCAAGTCCAAAGGAAAATGTTGTAAAGTGATAATTGACAGTGGAAGTACTGATAACCTAGTTTCTACAAAAATGGTGGACAAGTTAGGATTAGTGAAAATAGTACACCCTACTCCTTACAAAGTGTCATGGCTGCAAAAAGGACATCAGCTTATTGTGACAAAACAATGCAAAGTAGAAATCCAGATTGGTACTTATAAGGATGTGGTATTATGTGATGTAATGCCAATGGATGTATGCCATGTATTGCTAGGAAGACCTTGGCAGTTTGATCGGAAAGCTATACATGATGGGAGAAGAAACACTTATACTCTAGAGAAGGATGGGAATAAACATACATTGCTGCCATTGAAGAATGAAGCAGACAAAGAAGCGCCTGGAAACAATGTTATGTTGATAAGTGGGAAAGAATTACTGCAAGAAGTCAAGAAGGATGAACAAATACATTTTGCTGTCATAAGGAGACCTAAGGTAATTTTGACTTCCACAAACTTAGATGATTTATCTGAAGAAATCAAAACTCTATTGAATGATTTTGCTGATATTATTGTGGATGAGCTACCAAATGCATTACCACCAATCAGGAGTATTAGTCATCACATTGATCTAATACCTAGAGCAAGTTTGCCAAATAAAGCAGCATATAGGTTAACTCCTCAAGAAAATGCAGAAGTTGGGAGACAAGTGCAATAACTAATGGATAAGGAATTAATCAAAGAGAGTCTTAGTCCATGTGTTGTACCAAAAATACTCAGTCCAAAGAAAGGAGGTGAATGGTGCATGTGTACTGATTCTAGAGCCATAAACAAGATTACTATCAGGTATAGATTTCCTTTACCATGCATGGATGATTTGATGGATTGTTTAAGTGGGTCAAATTATTTTACTAAAATAGATCTGAAGAGTGGATACCATCAAATAAGGATTAGAGAAGGAGATGAACGGAAGACTGCATTTAAAACAAACAGTGGCATGTATGAGTGGTTAGTGATGCCTTTTGGACTCACTAATGCACCCAACACATTCATGAGAAATGAAGTCTTGAAGGAATATGCAGGCAAATTTGTCATTGTTTATATTGATGATATTCTAGTTTTTAGTAGAAGCAAAGAAGAACATCTGGAGCATATTAATTTGGTTCTAAGAACTCTGTAGAAAGAGAAACTGCTAATAATATAAAGAAATGTAGTTTCATGAAAGAATAATTAATCTATTTGGGGTTTGTAGTTTCTAAAGAAGGTCTGAAAATGGATCCAGAGAAAGTCCAAGCAATTTGGAACTGGCCTATTCCAAGAAACATATTTGAGGTAAGAAGCTTTCATGGTCTTGCAAGTTTTTATAGAAAATTTATCAAAATTTTTAGTCAGATTTATGCACCAATTATTGAAACAATCAAAGAGACTAGTCAACCATTCAAGTGGATAGAAGCAGTAGACCAAAATTTTAAGTTGCTAAAGATGAAAATTACAGAAAAACTAGTTTTAACTTTGCCTGATTTTGGAAATTTTTTCAAGTTGAAACTGATGCTAGTGGAGTTGCAATTGGAGCAGTTTTAAGTCAGGAACAGAGACCAATAGCATACTTTAGTGAGAAACAAAATGAAGCTAAGAAGAAATATTCTTCTTATGATGAATAATTTTATGCTATTGTGCAAGCTTTAAAAGAATGGAGACATTATTTACTACCAAAAGAGTTTGTATTGTATTCTGATAATCATGCATTACAGTTCATAAACAACCAACCAAAATTAAACCAGAAGCATGCCAAGTAGGTAGAATTTTTGCAGAGTTTCACTTTTGTGATAAAACATACATGTTGGAAATAATAATACTGAGAGGGGGGGTGAATCAATGTTAGCAAGTCAATAATTTTTCATTTCCATAATCAGATTTATATACGCTACTTCAGTTAATGGAACTCGCGTGTATACGCAATTGTGGTTAAGGCAACTAGCATATATATTGCAAACTTAAGATTTAGTTAAGTCATCATATGTTGATCTTTAATCAGTGCATCATAACCATATAAACAATAACTAGGTGCAGTAAAAACAAAACATACAATCACACACATGAACACAAGATATAAGGTGGAAACCCAATGTGAGTGAAAACCACCTACTGCAATCGTCTCTATCTTCTTTTAATAATAAGAAACTTCTTTATAAAAGTTTTGTACTAGTGCAGACTTATACCAGTACGCAGGCTTCTACCTGCAGAAGGCTACAACCTTCTCTCATTCTCTAGCTTCTCCTAGAAGGGAGCTACAACCACCTAGCTCTTGTACTAGCTGATATGTTTACTAGTTCGTAGGTGCCGGCATACAGAAGGCTACAACCTTCTCTTTTCTTCCAGAGACCACATTTCATAAATTTTTAGACTGGATCCATCTATAACATCATTCAAAATATGTTTGCATCAACCAATCTCCTTTTCACCAACCATAACTGAATCAATCAATCACTTTGACAACCCTTAAATCTGATCTTTTAGAATGTTGTAACTAGAATACAGTAACCAAAACCCAAGCCAGAACCCAGAACACTGCAACAGCAAACAGAAGTAGTTAAAACATATTTTACAAGGTATATGCTAATTCCCTGTGACGAACCTGCATGTATACACCCATTTCTCAAGGTGAACCTATGTACAGATCTGCAAAACAAACTTAAGATGTATACGCTGTTTTGATATGCAAAACCAGCGTGTATATGTGCCTTTTCTAAAGTGAACCTGCGTACAGATCTGTAAATGATGATAAAAATATTACAACAATTCCATACTTCAGTTATACCCAGATCATCATATTTACAGACTAAAACATGCGCCAATTATTTAGATAAATGATCAAACCACATAAAGATACTTCACTTCAAGCCTTAAGGTCTTGACCCATCATTAGATCTTATCCTTCATCAAGCGCTAAGGTTCATCCTTGGTTCAGATCCAGCTATGCACCATAACCCAATAACCTGTACACTAGATCTTGCTCATCATCAGATATTCAATTCTTGAGTACTTTTGCCTAATGATCTTCTTCTCCTTATATAGTGTTAGGCCTTTCTCAATACCATGGTCCAAAACCACTTAGGACCAATACCTTGGACCAAATACCTTGGATAAATGCTTCGAACTAGATACCTTGGAACAATACCATGGATCAAAATACCATGGACCAAATACCACGGACCAAAACTTAGATTTCCAACATGTACGCACCTTTCCTTTAGTGAAATTGCGTGTGTATGTTATACACACCTTTTGGTCTATTAATATGCATGTATACGCTACTTTGTCAAGGTGAACCTGCGTATACTTCTCTTTCCTCATTTTGTGAAGTCTTATCTGTAACTCTGAGTTGTTAACCTGCTGAATTGTGATCTATCATCTGAGTGATTTACCATCAAGGACAACACCTGTGTCAAATCTGAGTCATAATGCCAACAATCTCCCCCTTTGGACTTGATGGCAACCCCAGGTCACTCTCCCCCTTTGTCATCAAGGGCAAAGGGTCATGCTCCCCCTAAGTATAAGCAAGGTCTACAAAAAGATGTTCTAAAAGAAGAACGTGACTCTATATATACATCATAAATGACCTTCCTATCACCAATGACTCATACATACATCCATCTCCCAACCAAGTGGGGATATACCAATTGTTTATACATGTCAAAACAAAAAACGTTACATCATCCATCCCATGCATAGTGGGGTAACAAAATAGGTCATTTCATGACCTTTTCATAAAAAGATATACATGACATATATAATAGATACCAAGACCATGATAGTCATCAGCAACTATCATCAACAACATTTGTCAATCAGCCTCTAGTCCAACAACCATGTTCTCCCCCTGAACCTGTTCCACCTGAAACAAAAACAACTCTGTGATTCTGTACCAAGATCTTCTAAGATAATGCCAACAATGCATTATTAGAAGCATATGCTCCCCCTGAACCTGTGCCAAATGATCACTGTCAGATCTGATCATTTCATATAATAGAAGAGTTATTAAGGCATCATCATCAAACATATATTCATCAAGTTATCCACAACTTATGAGAGCCAACATATTTCCACATGTCATCCACAGACTGTAACCATCATCAAGCAGAGTAGATAATTCACTAAACCATATCAGACTCCTTTCTCACTGAGTCTAGCCACTGCTTTTCCTCAAACCAACATATACGCGACTGTATCCACAGAAACCAGCATATGTATGTGACTACGCTTCATGAAACTCACGTATAACCACCTTTCTTTGAAATAGATAGGTTTTAACAGTAGGATGATGCATCAAATACTCCCAGCTTCTGTCTGAGATATTCAAAAGTCTCTTTGGGCAATGGTTTGGTGAATATATCAACAACCTGTTATTTGGAGGGAACAAACTCCAATTTGACCTTTTGTTCAAGAACTTGTTCACGTAGAAAATGATATTTGATGGGTATGTGCTTGGTCTTGGAATGCATGACTAGATTCTTTGAAATAATGATGGCACTTGTATTATCACATAGAATGAAGATGGGTGGAGTGCATGTGATCTGAATGTCTTGCAATGTTTGCATCATCCAAAGGAGTTGTGTGCAGCAAGATGCAACAACCACATATTCTGCTTCAGTTGTAGATAATGCAATTGAACTTTGTTTCTTGCTGAACCAAGACACTAATCTGGAACCCATATAGAATGCACCACCACTAGTGATTTTTCTGTCATCAACACTTCCTACCCAATCTGCATTTGTATATGTATGAATTGTAAGATCTGTATCTCTAGGATACCATAAACCAAAATTCTGTGTCCCTTGAAGATATTTGAAAATCCTTTTGATTGCCTGAAGGTGTGATTCCTTTGGGTTTGCTTGGAATCTTCCAAATATTCCTACTGCATGCATGATGTTTGGTCGGGTACCTGTTAGATAAATTAGACTTCTAATCATGGATCTGTAAGTTGGTTGATGTACTGCTGCTGATTCATCATTTGAGCTGAGATTGCATCCTGTTACCATTGGGGTACATACTGGTTTAGAATCTTCCATGCCATATTTTTTGAAGATTTGTTTGAGATATTTGGTTCATGACAGAAAAATACTTTTTATTTTGTTGAACTTATAGACCAAGAAAATATGTAAGCTCACCAAGCAGGGACATTTCAAATTCTTGCTGCATTACCGAAGCAAAATTCGGACTCATGGCTTCTTCATTGCTTCCAAAAATGATATCATTAACATACACAACAAGTATTAGCAATTTATTATTGTCAATCTTTGTATATAGATTGCTATTAGCTGATCCCTTTGAAAAACCTTGTTGATGGAGGTATTTGTCAAGACGGTAATACCAGGCCCTTGGAGCTTGTTTTAGACCATAGAGAGCCTTTCTGAGTCTGCATACAAGTTTTGCGTCATTTCTAAGAATGAATGCGTCTGGTTGCTCAATATAGACTTCTTCTTCTAAGTCTCCATTAAGAAAGGCAGATTTTACATCCATTTGGTATACTTTGAATTTCTAACAACTAGAAAGAGCAAGGAAAATTCTTATGGCTTCAAGTCTAGCAACAGGTGCAAAAGTTTCTTCAAAATCTATACCTTCTTGTTGAGCATATCCTTTACAAATAAGTCTGGCCTTGTTTCTAATAACTTCTCCATTTTCATTCAGCTTGTTTTTGAATATCCATTTAGTTCCTATGATATTCTTATCATGAGGTCTAGGAACTAATTCCCAAGTATTATTCTTTTCAATTTGCTCAAGTTCTTCATTCATGGCCTTGAACAAACATTCATCTTTGCATGCTTCATTTACATTTTGAGGTTCGGTGGAGGATAGCAATGATATATAGCTTGAAGCTTCTGTAATAGTTCTTCTTGTCTGCACATCTGCCTCTTTCTATCCCAAAATTTGTCTCTGGATGATTTTTTTGAACATACCTGGACGGAGTCTTTTCTTCTACCGTTATCTCTGGTGCTTCATTGGTTTATTCTTCAGAATTAGTGGGATTTGATGTGTAAGGATAATCCTCGTCTTCTTCATAATCTTAGGTTTTTATTTGTTTTGGATTTTTGCATGCTTCATCAACCACAACATCAATAATTTCAATAATTTTCCCAAGTCTTTTATTATAACATTTATATCCTTTACTTCGGGAAGAGTAACCAAGGAGAATACCTTCATCTGCTCTAGGTTCAAAATTACCAAGTTTTTCATCAATCCTTTTGATGTAACATTTGCTTCCAAAAACTCTGAAGTATTTTACAGTAGGAGTCTTACCATACCAATATTCATGTGGAGTTTGAGTGTTGTTTACCCGAACATTTGCTTGGTTGAGAATAGCGACGACAGCGAATGCAGCTTCACCCCAGAAGGTTGCAGGACTTCCAGACTCATCTAGCATAGCATGAGCCATTTGTTGAACAGTTATGTTCATCCTTTCTACCACTCCATTTTGCTGAGGAGTCCTTGCAGTGGAGAATTGCCTTTTAATTCTATGTTCTTCACAAAAGTCAAAGAATTCATCCGAAGTAAATTCCCCTCCTCGATCAGATCTGAGGCATTTGATTTTGCGATCTGATTCATTTTCAACCAAATCTTTGAAGGCTTTGAACTTTTCGAATGCTTCATCTTTATGCTTTAGAAGTCCTATCCAACACATTCTGGAAAAATCATCAATGAATAATATAAATTATTCTTCTCCACGAGGTGAATTTTTCCTTGATGGTCCACATAAATCAGTATGAACAAGTTCAAGAGGCTTACTAGCTGATCATTCCTTTTCAGGGAAGTGTGATCTGGTTTTATTACCAAATTGACATGATTTTCATATTGTATTTTCAGGAATGCTGATATCAGGAAGATCACGAACCGCCTGGAATTTGCATGCTTTTCTTATTTGAGAAAAACTTAGATGCCCCAACCTTCTATGCCATAGCCAGTGTTCATCATTTTTACTTAGATAGCATTGTTTTTGTCCTCCCTTGAGTATGTATAGGTTGTTTTGAGTTATTGTCCCTTTAATCACGGTTTCTCCTGTATCAAGCTCATGAACAACACATCCATTTGATCGAAACACTACTTCATTTCCTTGATCACACATTTGACTCACACTTAACAGATTATGCTTTAAGCCATCAACATACATAACATTCCCAACTTTAACTTTTTCTTTCAAGAAAATAGAGCCTTTATCTTTTATGACAATGAGAGTGTTGTTTCCAAATGAGACACTCTTTTCCTCTTCTAAGGCATTATATGAGTGAAGTTTTTCTCTGTCAACTGTCATGTGTTTTGAGCATCCACTGTCGATGTACCACTAGCTTTCTTTTCCTTCTGCATACAAGGCTATACCACATCTTTCTGTTTATGGTTCTTTCTTTCTCCATATTTTGGGATTTAATGGAGTTTGCTCCTTTTGAGCTATTTGCCGAAATTTACTCCTGCATTCAGATTCTTCATGGCCAAAGTTGTTACAGATTGAGCATTCCATTTCTTTTTCAAGAAGAGAAAAACTATTATAGGAACTTTTCTTGATCCCTGTCACATTTTTTTGATTTTGTGCTTCTCTAGTCATGATAGTTTTGTAAGCAGCACATTGAGTAGCTTTGTGTCCAAAATTATGACATGAAAAACATTGACCATTAAAGAAGTTCCTGCTATAATTGACTCTACTGACCTGATGATTGTAGTTGAAGTTCCTTCTACTGACCTGTTGATTGATATTCTTTGAAGAAAATTGAGTGTGATTTACCTGAGGTTGATTGTGGCCTCTGTTCATTCTTGAAGTAAATTGAGCCTGATTCACCTGATGATCTGCTTTATGCCTTTGTGGACGATTTTTGAACTGTTCACTGCTCTTCGCTGCATCACAATAGCTTTTAGTGGAGGTTGATGACTTCTGTGATTGAGATGTTTCTTCAGAGTATCCAAGACCTGTCTTTATCAGAGGAGAGCGCTGCACTTTGATAATTTCATTTAAGGTATCTGATCCTTTATCAAATCTAAGTTTGAGAGCTTTTGTTTTCTCAAGATCCTTTCTTAGACCCACAATTTCACATTCTAGCTTTTCATTGTGTTTTTCTCTTTTAGCAAGTTGGAATGTCAAGGTATCTATAATCATACTCTTTTCTTCTAAATAGATTTTGAGTTTAGATATTTCTTCATAAAGGTCATCTTCATCTAAAGCATCTAAAAAATCATCATCTTCATAAGCCATCAGAAGTCTATAGTCATTGCTATTTTCATCTTCATCATTATTTGATAAACCATCATTATCTTCATGAGTATAGTAGCTCTTTTTACTTACATTTTGTTTTCTGTTCCATTTTGCAGATTCCTTACCTTTATTAAAATTATCTTTATGAAGACATTTGGCAGCATAATGACCAACTCTTCCACAAGCAAAACATTTGAAAGGTAGTTTACCTCTGAGTATTCTAGAAACCAGTTGAAGGTTCTTGAAAAAGTTTGCTTCTTCTTCTCCTTATGAAATATATCCTGATTGATTAAGTTCTTCTTTTTCTGAAGCTTTAAATGCGGCTTCTCTCATATCTGATGGACCTCCTTTTCTCAACTTGAAAGCAGTTAAGATCCCGTGCAACTGTGTCATAGTAATAGTCTGAAGATCCTACTTTTCTTCTATGGCAGATACTTTTGATTCAAACTTAGTAGACAAGGATCTTAAAACCTTTTCAGCTAAAGCAACTTCTTTTATCTCTTCAACCAAATCCTTCATGCAATTAACAATCTCATCTATACGTAAGAAGTAACTAGCTATACTTTCATCACTGTGCATTTTGAGAGTTTCATATTGAATTCTGAGAGTTTGCAGTTTTGCACGTTTTACCTAAGTGTCTCCTTCATAGCTTAGAATGATTTTGTCCCATATTTCTTTGGCGGATTTGAGCTGCATAACTTTGAAAAATTCTGATTGTGATAGGCTTCCCAATAAATTATTGACAGCCTTGGCATCGGTTTCATATTTCTTTTTACCTGCCGCATCTGTAGGAATTGCTGATGGAAATGTATATCCTCCTTCCACGATTTCCCAGACATCTGTTCCAAGAGATTGAAGATAGGTTTTGGTTCTTACCTTCCAATAAACGAAGTTGCTTCCATCAAAGATTGGAGGTCTGATGGATCCCTCTCTTTCTTGATTACTCACGATGATGGATCTTCCTTCAAGCGATCAAGCTTCTTCTGAAGGACCTACTCTTATACCAATTATTGGAAATAATACTGAGAGGGGGGGTGAATTAGTATTAGCAAGTCAATAATTTTTCATTTCCATAATCATATTTATATACACTACTTCAGTTAATGGAACTCGTGTGTATACGCAACTGTGGTTAAGGCAACTAGCGTATATACTGCAAACTTAAGATTCAGTTAATTCATCATATGTTGATCTTTAATCAGTGCATCAAAACCATATAAACTCTAACCAGGTGCAGTAAAAACAGAACAGACAATCACACACATGAACACAAGATGTAAGGTGGAAACCTAATGTGGGTGAAAACCACCTGCTGCAATCGTCTCTATCTTCTTTTAATAATAAGAAACTTCTTTTTACAATTTTTGTACTGGTGCAGACTTATACTAGTATGTAGGCTTCTACCTGTAGAAGGCTACAACCTTCTCTCGTTCTCCAGCTTCTCCTGGAAGGGAGCTACAACCCCCTAGCTCGTGTACTAGTTGATATGTTTACTAGTTTGTAGGTGCCAGCCTACAGAAGGCTACAACCTTCTCTTTTCTTCCAGGGACCACATTTCATAAATTTTTAGAATGGATCCATTTATAACATCATTCAAAATATGTCTGCATCAACCAATCTCCTTTTCACCAACCATAACTGAATCAATCAATCACTTTGACAAGCCTTCAATCTGATCTTTCAGAATGTTGTAACCAGAACACAATAACCAGAACCCAAGCCAGAACCCAGAACACTGAAACAACAAACAAAAGCAGCTAAAACATATTTTACAAGGTATACGCTACTTCCCTGTGATGAACCTGAATGTATACGCCCATTTCTCAAGGCGAACCTGCGTACAGATCTGCAAAACAAACTTAAGATGTATACGTTGTTTTGATATGCATAACCAATGTGTATATGCGCCTTTTATAAAGTGAACCTGCGTACAGATCTGTAAATGATAATTTAAATATTACAACAATTCCAGACTTCAGTTATACCCAGATCATAATATTTACAGACTACAACATGTGCTAGTTATTAAAATAAATGATCAAACCACATAAATATACTTCACTTCAAGCCTTAAGGTCTTGACCCATCATTAGATCTTATCCTTCATCAAGCGCTAAGGTTCATCCTTGGTTTAGATCCAGCTATGTTCCATAACCCAATAACCTGTACACTAGATCTTGCTCATCACCAGATATTCAATTCTTGAGTACTTTGGCCTAATGATCTTTTTCTCCTTATATAGTGTTAGGCCTTTCTCAATACCATGGTCCAGAACCACTTAGGACCAATACCTTGGACCAAATACCTAGGATCAATGCTTCGGACCAGATACCTTGGACCAATACCATGGATCAAAATACCATGGACCAAATACCACGGACCAAAACTTAGATTTCCAACATGTACGTGCCTTTCCTTCTGTGAAACTATGTGTGTACGTTATACGCACCTTTTGGTCTATTAATCTGCGTGTATACGCTACTTTGTCAACGTGAACCTGCATATACTTCTCTTTCCTCACTCTGTGAAGTTTGATCTATAACTCTGAGCTGTTAACCTATTGAACTGTGATCTGTCATCTGAGTGAGTTTCCGTCAAGGACAACACCTATGTCAAATCTAAGTCATAATGCCAACAATACAAGTGGTAAGTTGAACAAAATTGTTGATGCTCTAAGTAGGGTAAATTCCATTGTGCACAGATTAAGAGTTGGTGTTGTAGGATTTGAAGAAATGGTTGATATGTACAAAGATGATGCAAAATTTAAATATATTTATGCAGTTGTACAAAATCCAACAGTTCATAATAAAAGCCAGTGTTTATATTATCTTATCCAAGGAGGTTTACTGTTTAAAGGTAACAAACTGTGCATTCCCAAATTTTCTATGAGGGAAAACATAATCAAGGAGAAACACAATGGAGGGTTATTTCGGCACTTTGGACAAGACAAAACCTTTTCTCAGGTAAATGATTTTTACTACTGGCCAAAGATGCAAAATGATGTTAAGAAATTTGTTGAGAAGTGCAGGATTTGTCAGCATGCTAAGGGGAGAAGCCAAAATACAGGATTGTACTAGCCATTACCCATACTAGGCCAACCATGGGATGCAGTTAGTGTGGATTTTATTTTGGGATTACCTAGAACTCAAAGAGGAAATGATTCCATTTATGTTGTGGTAGATAGATTTTCAAAAATGGCACATTTCATTGCATGCAAAAAGACTAGTGATGCAACACATATTGCTAATCTATTTTTTTCAGAAGTTGTAAGGTTACATGGATTGCCTATAAGTATTATGTTTGATAGGGATACAAAGTTTGTTGGGCATTTCTGGAGAACTCTTTGGAAGAAACTAGGTGCCAACCTTAGTTTCAGTTCAGCATATCACCCTCAAACAGATGGACAGATCAAAGTGGTAAATAGAAGCTTGGGAAACATATTGAGAAGTTTAGTGTATCAAAATCCTAAGCAGTGGTATTTAGCACTTGCTCAAGCTGAGTTTTCTTATAATGACACTCCAAACCGAAGTACTAGAATGAGTCCATTTCATAATATTTTTGGAATAAATCCAAGAGGTGTGTATGAGCTCAGAAATTTTAGCAAACGGGAGACAAGAAGTGCAAAGGCCGAAGAGTTTTCAGAGCAGATGTAGAGACTACAAGAAGATGTCGAAGACAGATTGCAGCAAATCAGTGGAAAATACAAACAAAGAGCTGTTATGAGGAGGAAAGAAAAAGAATTCCAAGTGGGAGATCTAGTGATGGTGTACTTGAGGAAAGAAAGATTTTCTGTTGGGACTTATAATAAATTAAAGATGAAAAATATAGGGCCATGCAGAATTGTGAGGAAGTTTTCAACCAATTCTTATGAAATTGAGTTGCCAGAAGGGATTGGAATATCAACTATCTTCAATGTTGCAGATTTATATCCATATAAGGAGACAGAGGCAGAGTTACAGAAGGAATCTACAGAAGATGAAGTTTAGACTTTAAATTTGGAATAATAAATGCCAAAGACAGTCAAGAAAGAGGTGGAAGCTGTTTTGGAGAAAAGAGTATCCAAAAGAACCAGAGGACAAGATTATTTTTAGTATCTAGTCAAATGGAAGGGACAGCCAATGGAGGATGCCAGTTGGTTAACAACAATAGAATTACAGAAGTACAGAGTCAATCCTGACAGTTTGATGAATGATTCTTTTCTTCCCCGGGAGTCTGATGCAGGAGCATCTGAACTTAGCCAACAATGTGATTGTATGTTCACATGTTGTGGCTAACAAGAGATGGATTTTATTGACCTGAGTGGTCAAAATCAATTCTTAGGAGAGAGGGTTGGATCTCTCGAATTGATCTTTACTTCAATTATTGTAACAATTAAATCATTGTATTATTTTTAGAACATGAGATAAGTGTTAGGATAGGTGTGTATCAGAGCTTGAGAATAGGGATTTAATAGTTGAGCTGATAAAAATAGAGATTGAGTTGTCAATGTTGTTAGGATAGGATTTGATCCATAAAAGAAAGGAAAAAATGTAATGATAGAGATTAGATGGAATAGGAGAGTGAGTAAGCGAAAGATTGAGAGAGAGATAGGGTTTGCGAGTGAAACAGAGGTTAGAAAAATTGTTGTAATCAAGATGAGAGGGCCAAGACTCTATAATTTCTATTTTATTGAAATAATTGATTAAGTGTGGCGTTGCGTATTATTCCTGGTGTGAAATTCTCTCGAATCTATGTATCGGAATTCTGGACCCTAATCGGGTATTATTTTCCATTTATGTGTTTCATTTATAATTACAACCAAATAGCGTTAAGGGTTAATACCGAGATTAGGCACTAAATCTTATTAAGTATATGTCTTAAAGGTTTTTTATTAAGCACGTGGGTAGTATTTGGAACGCAGTAAGTGGTATATCATGTGGAAAATAAATGGTAAATGTTATTTTTCCAAATCGGGTGATTAACCTAAGGTGTTGACACGTAGCACAGAGAAACCACTTATCTCGCGTGCTCTTGACCTGATATCGGTCATGCAAGTAATCGCGTGGGATTGCATGATAACCGTTGGATCGAATGGGATAGATCGATGATGGAAATCATCCAGACTAGTTGGCAAGTAGATACGACACGATATCCATTGGATCTGAAGAAGCCAGATCAACGGTGGAGATTGAAGCACTTGGGGAGTAAGAAGTCAAAGTAGGACTGACAGTGATTAGTCAGGAAAGAGGGACCCATTAGAGGGAATACACGTACAAAATATGTTTAACGCGCAGCTGATTGGTTTACAAAATATGTTTAACACACATCTGATTGGTTTTTAAGTGAACCATTAGTCTAATTCTAGACTACCACATCAATTTTGGTAACCATCCACATCACGTTACGATGGTCTCCAATTCCTAGAGACATTAGACTTGAAATATGAGAATTCCTTCATCAAAGATTAAATTTAGATTCTAAACCTTTTTTAGTGTGGTACAGATTCAATTTGCATGGGCACCTACATGAAAGTTTTATGGTCAAAATAGCACAATAACACCAAATCTAGTCATGAAAACAATGCAAAGAAAAAATATAATTACATATAAAGAATCTCATGAACCCCCGCCCCCTTATTGAATATAATAAATGTAGAAGAATATTCATAATCGACTGATTGTTTAAGTGAATCGATGCAACCTTAGAAAGAGTAGTTCACTAATTATAGAGACAAATCTTGTCAAATAGACAACATCATAGAATAAGAAGAAATCAAATTTGCAACACAACCAACTGTAGTAACATCTTCAACTCGTGAGAGAGAATCAACCAATCTAAGATTGATTAGTGAAACTCAGTCAATTGAATAGTCAACATGCTCTAGAAATTAGTAAACATATATCACTTCTCCTTCTTCCCATCATAGTCCATAGATTAATGAAAAAATTGGCCTAAATCACATCCCTCTATATAAAGGTGAAGAAGACCCCAAGCATCACTAGTTCCTATGTGAAAAGTTCTAGGATGTACTTGGCATTATTGATGAGACTAATCAAATGGCTCAATTTGTTGCATCTCTTCGAAAAATATATTTAACCAAGTTTATGAATTTCACATAAAATCAAATCAACACTAAGAAAAAAAATAAAGCTAGTTTCTTATCATTTTTAAAAGCACAATATGTTAAACATTTTTCTACCTAGCCATTGAAAGAAATCAAGGAAAAACAATATGAGAATACGACAAGAGGTTTAAGGATTTGTTAAGTCAAATCCCTTTCCCTATTGAGGAAGAGATCTTGGTGCAGTGGTACATTTTCGGAATGCTACAATGAATCAGAGGACCATTGTGGATGCATAACATTATGTGAGGCGAAGAAGAAATCTAAAAATAATAAAAGCTAGATGTTGACTTGATTTACTTTCAACCTCATTTTAAAATTGGTAGGTGTCTAGAGGAGAAACTAGAATCACTTTATCAATCATTAAGGAGCATGAAAATACAAAGAAATTATTCTTGGTGTACAAATTGTAAAAGCGAAGGTCATATAAAATATACCAATAAATATGTTGACTCCTTCGAGAAAAAATAGATGTTCATAGAGTTCAAGTAGAAATGTTCAATGAAATCCATCAAACCCTAAAAAATTGTCATATGAGATTTTTTTCACACAATTTAAAAAATGTAAAGTGAAATGGTGTGTAATCTATGAGGAATATACTCACTTAATGTGGGAATGCCATTTAAAAGTTCAATATAATCCCCACTATCATGCAGTCTATTATACATGGGTTGTTGATCCAACTATGCAATAGGATAATTCAAATGGTTACCAAAGGACATGGAGGATATCAAGGAAGAGGAAAATACCAAGTAAGAGTAGGAAGAGGAAGAATATTTGGGAAAGGTGGCAAAGGTTTGGGATGTGGTCGAATATATTCCTTTATGTGTTGGAAAGAGGATCAAGTTTCCCCTAAATTTCCATTAAAAAATGAACTGATCTCAAATTATGCAACATATGTGGTGTAGGGGATCATCCTTTGGAAGATTCCCCTATCATGTTGGACAAAATAATGAATATATGAAACATAAACCTAGTACATACAATATCAAAGAAATATATTCCGAAATTTAATGTAAGATGTGTTGTGACTAGGTTGAGAGCGGGACAAGTAATTAGTGCACAAGTGGAATCTCCTACTTGATCTTTAGGAAATAAAATTATATACCTAAACCCCAACCAAGAGAGAAAAATATACATGAAGCCTAAAAAATAAGGAGTATGATAGAAATATAGACCATGAATATACCATAGAAAAATTCCTCCATCTACTTAAGGAGAAGTACTTGGTCAGTTGACTACTCAAAAATTTGAATATTTTAAAGGAATATAAGTAGGAATAAAATACATTCAAAAATATCGATAAATTGTCACAAAATAATATATTGGGTGAATATGATCTACATGTTGACTTGGAAATAAATGGAAATATGATCAACTAGGTTGTTGCTGATTTTGGCTCCCACGGAAACATCCTTCCAAGAGGGATAGGGATCAAGCTCAAAAAACCACAATTAAGTTATACAATAAATTATTTAAATATTGTAGATAAAAGGTTCATAGAACCTAATGGCCCCCACAAATAGGTATAATTTAATGCCCATCTAACCATCCTTTAGCATATCTAACCTTTCCTTCTACACTTGATAATGTATTTTTCAACTTTAATATGTTCTTAGGAGGGTTAAGAGATAACCGTTATATCTTGTATGTCTAATGCATTAAATGTGCAGGAAATTGAGGATATCTTAGGTAGATCATGCAAGATTAAAGTAAGAGAATATTATGGGGCTTGTTCCCTGCTGAAGGCTAATCACAACGTGGATGGCTCAAGGACGTTTGCTACCTCCCTTGTAGCTTCAAGGATACCAAGGAACTAGATCCAAATTTTTAGGTATTTGGAGGGAAGAAGTTCTCTATTCAAAGAGGCTACCCCTCAAGTACTTTTTTTATAAATAAGTAGCCTTAGTAGCCTAGTAGGGATTTGAAACTCTAGAGGAAGACAATCAAAATTAGATAAATGATCTTTCCTATTATTTAGTTTTTCATGTTTCATGTATGAGCACTTTTGAGGATTAATGAAAAGCACTCTTTTGTTCTTAGTCTGGTTTTATTCTAAGGGACCTAAGTATCCTTGGGTTAGGGCCCAACCCAGGTTCTCAAGCCCCCTTATTATACATTTTATTTCCATGCATTTATTTTAGTTATGATTTTCTATGAATCTCATCTCTGGAAAAAGTATTGTCTTTGCAGGGTTTATGAGTAAGCTATTTTCTAAGCTTGTTTATGTACCTTGTCCTAATGAAAAAAAAAATAGTTTATGTTATGCAGTAGAAATCCTTATTTAAATTTTAACTCATCCTTTCCATCATTTTAATTTTATACATAAGTAGTTTATCAGTTTTTTATTCACCTTGTTTTTATTAGTTAACCACACACTTTGATTTCAGATAGATGGTATTTTTTCATAGCAAACATTAGTGTTGTTTTAATGCATTAGTTCACCCATAACATCATATTTTCACCCATTATTTTACATGTAACATCCCTAGGCTAATTCCCCTTCATTGTAAATATTTCATATATTTTGATTATAATTAAAAGGCCTGAGAACTGGGACATGGATTCATTGAGAATTTGAGGAAGGAGATTGCTTGGGATTTGAAGGAACCTTAACTGGTTTCATGATAACCATTGAAGATTGGCAAGTGTGCCTTAAATGGTTTGGCATTATAAAATAAGTGAGCAAGAAAGAAGGATAATAGATCCATTCGTACATTAGATAAATCCACAAGGAAGTGAGGACAAAAAAAATAAGGAGGATGGGATGTGTTAGGGCCTAGATCTACCTCAGGCCGAGAAAGGCAGGTCTAGGGTAACATCAAACCATGCTTAACCTAGTAGCTAGCCCTACCAGGTCGGGAGAGGGCTCTCTCCTTGTCAATCTCAAAGAAAATATGGCAAGTAAGGCTTGAGATGACTGAAATGAAAACTAATTTTAGGCTAGGTATATGCTCAGAGGAATTTGATTGGTTTTAATGGTTTTTTGCTGGATCAGATGAGGAAGGCTGCTTTGGGTTCGGTAAATCAACTCAGATTTGCAAAGGTTTCTGTGGGACGAGGTAGGAAAGTGTTTTAGCACTTTGAAATGAATGTCATGGTGAGTCTAAAGATTGGTGAGGAGTTGGAGAGGGCATGCAAGTTTCATGAGTCCTCTTCAAATAGCAGAAAACATTTAAAACTAAATAAAACCACAAGGCAGAGCATTGAACACCAATGGATTCCACCCTTTAATCTTGATTCATTTAGTTATGTAGAAAAAGATAGATGATGGCACATACACACATAAGAGAAACACTAAATAACAGAGGAGAAAACAGTGCCACTTCACCTTGCCACAAGAATCCCACAAAATGCTGCAAAACTCTGGTTCATTACCTTGCCAAACTGCAGAAGTGATTTACAAAGTAGCTCAATGCATCCACAAGAGTCCAACCTTGAAAAATGACTAAGAAAATACAAGATATAGGCATCAAACCACCTATGCTAGCCATCAGGGGTCGAATCCATGAGTCAAAGAGCTGTTTCAACAACATCTAAACTGGGAACTAGAAAATAGGCAGTGGAACAACTTGCCTCTAAAACCATGGAAACTGATTCATTCATTCTCAAACCACCTCTAACTGATGTATCTACCCCTCAAGTCATTTTTCATCATATTTACATCATATTACATCATTAATTTAACAAAGAGAAAAGAAAAAGTCAACTGACAGTCAAACTAGGCGAAATTCTGAGTTTTTAGGCAAATTTGGCAAAAATTTCCCTGATGCGCAGTGCCTTTTTGAAGATGACTTTTTAAGGCCTTCCCTGTGTCCAAATTGGGTGTAGGATAGCTCGTTGGAAATATTATTGAGTTTAATTTTTAAAAAATCTTGAATTTCTCAATTTAGAGTTCATTTTCCTTGTCAAAAGTCAAATCTCCTAAGACTGGTCAAAATGTGCAAAATGAGGCTGCCTAAATGTAGAGTGCTATTGCAGTCAACTTTTGAAGGTCGTTCTCAACTCAAAATTGAGCTCATGATAGCTCATTGGAAATGTATATGTCTAGATATCATTTAAATCATCAATAAATTCATTTGAACATCCCAGCTAGGTGAAATATTAATTTTCCCAAGGTCACTCCAGAAGTACATCAATCCTCCTGAGGCCAATGATGTTTTCGACATTTCTCCCAAACCATGAAACTTGTGTAAAAACTGAAAGAGGTTTTTCTTATTGGGTCAATGATGGACAAAAAAATCTCTCACTTTTTTCAAGCTCATCTTCTCTTTATCAGAAACATCATTTGAATAAAACCTATCCTGATGTGTGGAACAGGGGATTTGCGGAAATGAAGGGAAAAGAAGGGGATGAGGGGCTTCTAAATTCTTGAGAAAATTTTTAGAAGTATGGAGGGATGTTAAGAAGCAGGGGAAAGGGGAATTTCAAAGATTGAGTGAGGGGAAGGGGTCCCAAAGGGAAAAACACAGGCCTAGCCTAGAAAATTGTCAAATTGTAGCAATAAACTAGGGTTTGTTTGAAAATGATGAATTTGAGGGATATGAGTGATGGGAAGAATTTAAGAAGGTATATTAAGGATAGGGGAAGGTGTATGAACACCATAATACAATTTTTTTTATCATTTGGCCAACCAAGAAAAATTACCTTCAAAACCCTAGGAGAGGGAAATGAGGTTTACCCAAGTACAACTGAAGCACTAACAAGATGTAAAATGACCCATTGGAACCTGAAATGATGATGACAACTCTTTGAATGATGGTACAATAAGCTGAATGGTGACATGGACCAATACTTGGAAGACTTTGGAAGGAGTGAAAACAAATCCTAGATCTAATACCCAGTGACCAAATTTTACTTGAAGACTCACTGAAATGACAAAATTTGACCTTGACACCCTAAAATCACTTTGTAAGAGCATGTTTGATCACTGGTGGAAGGCTTTAAAGGCCGACACTAACATTGGCTCCATTGGGGATGGTAGATCCTTGGAGCTGCCAAGAACACCGTAGACCAAGTAGCCTTATCGATTGGGCATGGAGTCAAAAACACAAACTGAAATGGATGACTGAAAAATGACAACTTGACGACACAAACTGACTTGAAATTGAATCAATACTAAAACACAACTGACAAACTGGAAAATATGCTCAAAATGGAGCTTATTCAATAAAACCTACTCTAGTTATTCCATTCATCACCTGATCAAGTGAAATGAAACAACCAATGCAACCAAGTAAGCATTTTGGCTGCCGTTCGCATTCTCCACAAGTGCTTGCTTATGAAAAGCAAGTGAGAACTACTGAAAGGTAACTCCCATGAAAACTTGTAAACAGATCTGTTGAATAATATGGATTCTCTATCTGACTCCAAAAACAATGCATAAGGATCTTGAAATTCATGCACAATGGGACTTAGCTCATCCAATGGATTACTTTTCTTCTCCTTGTACCATGAATGCAAACTTTCATCTAAGCATTGTGAAGAGACTCATGCTGAAACTGACAAAGAAAATGGTTGCCAGATCAAATTTGTATCAATACTTGTTTCAATCTCACAGTTACCTAGTGGAGAAGGACTTTTACTACAGACATCATCCAACACATCAGCTATTGGATCGCGAAAAACTTGAAAAGACTTTTGCAACCCATTTTCGATTGGTTCCAATGAGATGGCATGATTTTCTATAGGCTGCTCATCCTTTATTAAAGATATACTATGAAAATTTCCCTTCAAAAACTGAAATGATTCGAAACAGAATGGTATAGAATCATCTTGCATCATTTGATCATATGGTTCAGCTTCCAAATCTTCATTTGCAACTTGAAAATCAATGGCATTCAAGGGCTGCAAATCTAGATATGAGAAGTCTTGAACAAGGATCTCATTGCCCTCTAGATGGTCCAGATCAAAACTTATCGACGGTTGATTTCTGATTGCATGAAATTTGTCTTTGATGAGCTGAAACGAAGCAAAAAAAAAATGCAAATATCCTTCACTTACTTCAAAATTTTCTGCACTTTCCTCATCACTTCCATAGCTGATATGCATCGATTGATCACTGTATTCGAGCTGCTGAAAGTGAACTTCCTCCTCCCACAAACTAGCTGTTGATTTGTCTGCAAGAATAGCTTCTGTTTGGAGAACATAATCATCATCATACTGATCAAACTGAGGCAAACCATCAGTAAAAAACACATCATCAAGCATACATCTCATATCAATAGATCTCTCTTCTCCAAGATGATCTATAAAACAATCATTATCATATCTATGACATTTGGCATAAGAAAGAAAATGTTTTGGATTAGCCACTTGTTCTTCTTCAATCAGCGAGCCATGGTCTTAAACATTATACTCATTCCTTGTGGTGATCTTCTGCATCATCTCTTCCACTACACTTACCAAAATGTCGAGCTTTACCTCTAAAGATGTTGATTCCTCTGGATCTATGTTTTTCATCTCTTCTTCCTTCAACTTTGCCATTCTAATCAACAAATTAGCCTCTACATTTACTGCACTATTCTGCATCTCTTCAAGTGTTGCAAGATTCCTTTCTCTCAGCTGAAACTCCATTTCTGGATCAAAGGCATCTGGGTAGTGCAAGAGAGCAGATCTAGGAGGAGGTATTATATTAACCGGCATCGAAAAATAGACTTGGTTAAACCTGGCAGAAAACTGTTGTACTGTCTCCCCTGGCAATATTTTCAGCTGGTTATACTCTTCTATAATCAAGAAAGGGTTTTTCTGACCACCCACTTGTCAAGGAAAACTTTGACGAACTACTAGAAATCTGATATGCTCGCATCAGGTAGGGTTTTGAACCAACTCTTGACTTTGCCTTGCAAAGAAAGAGCAAAAAGCCTAATACTAACATCCTCTTCATCAACTTCAAAAAGGTCGAGAAAAGACTCAAAATTCAATACATGTCTCTCAGCAGTGATGTTGTCACATTCACCATCAAATCTTGGTAGATATAGGTAATGATTTTTAGGGAAAGCATGGGATATAGGAGGTAAAATCAGAGGCTTGTATCTATCTGGAATTTTACAAGGTATAGGAATATGTACAGAAGCTGTAGAATCAGTCTTTGTCTCTTGAGGCTCATCAGTTTGAAGACGGCCATCATGAGATTTGGAAGAAGGGTCTTGATCAAGATCAAAGGCATGCACATATTTGGTATTTACAATATTCAAAGGGAAAGAATCAAATGCAGATCTAGGATCTTCTCACGAATACAATATACGTTGCAAAGCCTTCTTGATATTCTCGGGAAAAGAGAAGAAATAGTTTATAACGAAGAACATAATGTCTTGGATGAAATTTCAACCTGAATACTTGAGCTTTCCATATTTTCCTTTCATGTTTCTGTTGGTTAGGTTCATCCTCCAGTGGATTCCTTGGATCTGATCTCAAAACTGATTTGGAGTCGCCAGGTGAATGATTTCAGCCTTCCTATGTCTGATCATTTTTCACCATCAACAATCAGATCTGAACTTGATTACATTTTGCAGAGGAATATAAAACTACGTTCCCCAGTATGGTCGCCACTATGTTAGGGCCTAGATCTACCTCAGGCTGAGAAAGGCAGGTCTAGGGTAACATCAAACCATGCTTAACCTGGTAGCTAGCCCTACCAGGTCAGGAGAGGGCTCTCTCCTTGTCAATCTCAAAGAAAATATGGAAAGTAAGGCTTGAGATGACTAAAATGAAAACTAATTTTAGGCTAGGTATATGCTCAAAGGAATTTGATTGGTTTTAATGGTTGTTTGCTGGATTAGATGAGGAAGGTAGCTTTGGGTCCGGGAAATCAACTCAGATTTGCACAGGTTTCTGTGGGGCGAGGTAGGAAAGTGTTTTAACACTTTGAAATGAATGTCATGGTGAGTCTAAAGACTGGTGAGGAGTTGGAGAGGGCATGCAAGTTTCATGAGTCCTCTTCAAATAGCAGAAAACATTTAAAACTAAATAAAACCCCAAGGCAGATCACTGAACACCAATGGATTCCACCTTTTAATATTGATTCATTTAGTTATGCAGAAAAAGATAGATGATAGCACATACACACATAAGAGAAACACTAATAACAGAGGAGAAAACAATGTTAATTCACCTTGCCACAAGAATCCCACAAAATGCTGCAAAACTCTGGTTCATTTCCTTTCCAAACTACAAAATTGATTTACAAAGTAGCTCAATGCATCCACAAGAGTCCAACCTTGACAAATGACTAAGAAAATACAAGATATAGGCATCAAACCACCTATGCTAGCCTTCAGGGGTCGAATCCATGAGTCAAGGAGCTGTTTCAACAACATCTAAACTGGGAACTATAAAATAGGCAGTGGAACAGCTTGCCTCTAAAACCATGGAAACTGATTCATTTATCCTCAAACCACCTCTAACTGATGTATCTACCCCCTCAAGTAATTTTTCATCATATTTACATCATATTACATCATTAATTTACCAAAGAGAAAAGAAAAAGTCAACTGACAGTCAAACTAGGCGAAATTTTGAGTTTTTAGGCAAAATTGGCAAAACTTTGCCTGATGCGCAGTGCCTTGAGCCTGATGTGCAGCGCCAGTGTAAATTTACACTGGAGGAAACTGCATGATGTGCAACGCTTCTCTGATGCTTAGCGTCGACCCTTTGATGCGCAATGCCTTTTTGTAGATAACTTTTGAAGGCCTTACCAGTGTCAAAATTGGGTTTAGGATAGCTCGTTGGAAAGCTTATTGAGTCTACTTTCCAAAAAATCTTGAATTTCTCAATTTGGAGTTCATTTTCCCTATCAAAATTCAAATCTCCCAAGACTGGTCAAAATGTGCAAAATGAGGCTGCCTAAATGCAGAGTGCTGTTGCAGTCAACTTTTGAAGGTCTTTCTCAACTCCAAATTGAGCTCATGATAGCTCATTGGAAATATCTCTCTGTCTAAATATCATTTAAATAATCAAGAAACTCATTTGAACATCCTAGATAGGTGAAATCTTGATTTTCCCAAGGTCACTCTAGAAGTGCATCAATCCTCCTGAGGCCAATGATGTTTTCGACATTTCTCCCAAACCATGAAACCTGTGTAAAAACTAAAAGAGGTTTTTCTTCTTGGGTCAATGATGGAAAAAAAAATCTCTCACTTTTGTCAAATTCATCTTCTCTTTCTCAGAAACATCATTTGAATAAAACCTATCCTGATGTGTGAAATAGGGGATTTGTGGAAATGAAGGGAAATGAAGGGGATGAGGGGCTTATAGTTTCTTGAGAAAATTTTGGGAAGTAGGGAGGGATGTTAGGAAGTAGGGGAAAGTGGAATTTCAAATATTTAGTGAGGGGAAGAGGTACAAAAAGGAAAAACACGGGCCTAGCCTAGAAAATTGTCAAATTGTAGCAATAAACTAGGGTTTGTGGGAAAATGATGAATTTGAGGGATATGAGTGATGGGAAGCATTTAAGAAGGTATATCAAGGATAGGGGAAGGTGTATGAACACCAGGACACAAGTTTTGTTGATCATTTGGCCATCCAAGAAAAATTACCTTCAGAACCCTAGGAGAGGGAAATGAGGCTTACCCAAGTACAACTGAAGCACGAACAAGGTGTAAAATGACCCATTGGAACCTGAAATGATGATGACAACTCTTTGAATGATGGTACACTAAGCTGAATGGTGACATGGACCAATACTTGGAAGACTTTGGAAGGAGTGAAAACAAATCCTAGACTTAATACCCAGTGACCAAAATTTACTTGAAAACTCACTGAAATGACAAAATTTGACCTTGACACCCTAAAATCACTTTCTAAGAGCATGTTTGATCACTGGTGGAAGGCTTCAAAGGCTGACACTAATAGTATGCACTTGCATGAGGGACATCTTGAATTCAACGAAGAGGAAGTGGAAGGGGATCTGGCACAATAAAATCCCCACCACCACTCAAAATTGAGAACCACCATGGCCAAGTTAGAGGATGGGTGATAGAAGTAACTTCCCACACAACCCAAAACAATTGCAGTCGTGTAGTGGAGGAATACAAAGGGGATAATTCTCTCAAGTCACTTCACACACTAAGGAGAAGGGAGGATCATTCTATACACACATAGAAAATAACAAAGAACGTGGGGAGAAATATATGTGGACAAGAATATAGAGGAGAGGAGAAGGAAAAGGGTCTCAGTAAAAAATTGTAGAAGCCACAAATACACTTACAAAGGAAGAGAAAAGCCACAGCGTAGGAAGAAAATAGAAGAAATATTTGTGCTAATATTAGAATGGAAGGAGTAGAGAAAGCATCCAATTAAGCATTGGGAGGTGCAAGAATAGCTCTCATGTGAGGATAGTAGTCTATGGATTCCCTATAGTATTGGAGGGTGGAGATGGTTTTGTTTGGATTCCCTTGACAACTTGGGTGGAGGTATGTTCCTTGGACTCTTGGAAGGAGATTTCTTTAGCCCCCTCTGCTTGTTTTCTTAGTTTTTATAGTGAGATCTAGAATCCCTTGTTGATTTAAGGGTGGAGCTATAGCCTCTATATTCCCTTGTTGATTTAGGGTGGAGGTATAACCTCTATATTCCCTTTTTTATTAAGGGTGGAGGTATAGCATCTAGATTCCCTTGTTGATTGATGGTGGAGGTATAGTCTCTAGAATCCCTTGTTGATTGAGGGTGGAGGTATAAGCCTTTGGATTCCATTGTTGATTGTTGGTGAAGGTATATCCTATGGATTACCTTATTTATTGAGGGTGGAGGTAAGCCTCTAGATTCCTTTGTTGATTTGAGGGTGGAGGTGAGAGCCTATGGATTCCCTTATTTTGAAAAGGGTGGATGTGAGACACCTATGAACTCCGTTGTTTCTTGGTGGGTGGAGGAGATCCTATAGATTCTCTTGTTGCAGCCTATGATGGTAGAGTTATAGTTCTTATTGAAGTAGTTTAATTTTGGAGATGTTCGACTTCTAGATTCCCTGTGAGCAACTAGTTGCACCAAGTAGTTGGTGGGTGGAGGTGGATGGGCCTTTGGAGTCCCTGTTTCAACTAGAAACATTGGTTTAATCCCTTAAGCACTCATCCTCAACCTCTGGAATCTAGATCAGGGGTGACAGCTACAAGAAATTTTTGGTTGCAGTGTGTCGAAGGTTGGGTGGAGAGTTGAAGTCCCAATCTTAGTTTCTAAGCACATTTTCAATATAAATGTATACTCTAGTCGTTGAACACTAATTTTTATGCATAGGTTTGATGTGTTGGTTTAAAGCCTATTTCGTATTGATTTAATGTGTAGGTTTGTGCCTGAGATCTAATATGGAATTTGATTTCATGCATGTTTGAGGAATGTTGATTTCCTATATGTTTCTTAGGTGATTGAATGGTTTTTAAATGCATCCATGAGCTTTTTTTTCTGCTTATCATTGGCCTAAGAGGCTTGTAGATATATGAATTGTTATGAGCATGAATTTGGTTCAATGGGCCTAATAAGAATGAAAGGCAATATCTCTATCAAGTTTATTTTTATGCGATTATAAGGGTTGCTATCAGGCCTAGTTTTATTACTACCAAGCTAAAGAAGGATAACATTGTCTATATGTATAATATGTTGAATGGGTTGGACTGAGCCATGTTAAAATCTTAGGAGAGGTATCATTATTTTTCATACATATATCCATTTCTAGGACTGGGTCGAATCCCTTTGTAAGCTCAAGAGGGATAACGTGTATGATATATAAATATGTGCGTACGTTAAAAGCTCATGAGGGATAGCTCCAAGATATTGAAACTATAAGTATAAAAACTTATGGAAATGAGTGGGGTTTGAGAATTAGGCATTAAGGGGTTTTGCCTTTGTCCATGTGTGCCGATTTGTAGCCAAGCACTGAGGGAATAATAACCCGAACCATATACAAGTGTCATGGGGGCTAGAATTTAGGGCCCAGAGGAGCACAAAGACTTAAGCCTTATAAACCATATGGCCATGATCCATTTGCATAACAGCGCAAGAAGGATATATCCTAGCCATTCGATGTCACTAAGTGTTAGCATTTTCGATGTGTCCAGTAGGAATTACCTCGATGATTTCGAAGGGAGTCTGGGATGATTCTATAAAGATTAAATCATTGGGATGATTTGGCATGGTGGGTCCTTGATGAGCACTAGTATTGCAGCAAGGATGCTATAACTCTTGGGGCTACTGAATTTACTTCACCAACCGGGGGTGCGTACAAACTTGGAGGTGACAATGATGTATACAAAAACAGATGTAATTGGTCTACTCTTGACACTGCTTAGCTGGGGTGATAAACCACTATGGTTTGTAAAACCAACCTTCTATTGAATAGAAGAAGTCTAATTATCAACTGGAGAGGGGAAGTTTACCCTAAATGAGAGAAAAGAAATGTTGCCTAATTGCAAGAATGAAAGACTGAAAAAATGCTTGCAAACTAACATGAAATCCTCTATCTACTTGTTAACACACTTTTCTTGCAAAAGAACCCTACTTTAACCCTAATTTACCCTACTTGCCACATCTAAGGTTTTAACTAATCTGATCTAGAGAGTATTAACTACTTTGTGCATGTGTAAATATAAAAGAACTCCTTTTTTAATCCTCTTGCATTATAAATGTAAATGCTAATATTTCCTTGTTCTTTGGCAAGGAAGACAAGTGTGGAGGAAGAGGGGTACAATGGTTTTAATGGCTTGGAGGTCAATTATGGGCTTGATCCTGGATTCAGTGATGATTTTTCTCAATTCGGGCTCAAAACATGTTGCTACAAGATTTCCTACAGGATGTCTACAGGATGTACTAGTTCTCCTACATGATCCCTGTTTTACTACAGGAACAGGCCGAAAGCTTAGGGAGTGGTATAGAAGGTGGAATGGAGCTTGGGAAAGGTGAATAAGGAGGGAATAAGGCATGGAAGTGGTAGACATTACTTAGAATGGAAGAAAAGGCTTTAAGATGGTTCAATTTTCTCAATGGAAATGGCAATTTTTCCTTATAAAACAAGAATTCGAATTGAGACCTTAGTGATTTTTGGAAACATGGGTGGATATGGATTAGATGAGGCTAATGAGATGAGGTCTCCCTACAATGTAGAAGCTCCTGCAACAACACACATCATTGCTTGCATTTATACATAAATTCATCTATAAACAAGGAGGGTTTATTCAATAAAAGAAAACAGAGTTGTTACGATTTATTTTCTAAGTTCATGAATGGAAGTGCTTGAAATCAATACAAAAGCGCTATGAAATCAATACAAAACCTAAGAGATTAGAAATGACAATTGCAACTTATCCTACGTAACAGAAAGATAATGACCTAATTATCCAGAAACCCTAGATTATGCAGAAAAGCAAGAATTCTGTTTTTTTGGGTTGTATGGGAAGTGTTCCTCAAATCAAGATCCCCGAAAGGGATAAATGAGGTGGAAAAAACATGCTAACAAACTTTCTGGAATATCTCCTTGTCACTACGATGCTATTGTTAGAACTATTCAAAAATGGAAGCAAACTAATTAACCCTACCAATACTTGCAAATTAACAACACCAAAATCAATTTAGCAACTAACTATGAGTATAATCTAAGAATACATCTACAAAAAGAGGAACTTCTAATACTAGGGTTGGGCCCTAACCCAAGAGCTTCAGCCCTCTGATTCAACTCAGTGCTAGCTCAAGGGAATGCTTCTCATTTTCATTAAAATATAAAAAATACACAAGAGTGCTCAGATACAATGCTTCAACTCGAAAATGTTGGTTAGCTATCTTGAACAAAAAATATGAATCCTAATGAGGCTCTAGGCCTATTTATTTATACAACTGAAGTTACCAAAAAATTCCTTAAATTTAGGGAGGCTTGGCTCCCAATCTTGAGATCAACTGGTCTTCAATTGTCACTGGCTTGGCTGCCAATGATCCTCATGACTTGACTGCTTGCAACTCCGAGTTGATGATATTAGATTGAGGAATATTTGAGTGAGTGAGGATTTAAGGAGGGAGATCCTATCTCCTATAATCCCTCTTTCTTGTCTCATTCAAGTTCCTGCACTCTAATTAGCCAAAATTTGCTTCAAAACCTGCAATCAATGCACATTAGACCACTAGACATGACATCTCAAATTTACTCTTCTCATTAAGAAAAATGTAATTAAAATATGTAAAGAATTATGAGAAAATTTGATTTTAGTAAGTTGGAGGTGCATTAAGGTCCGTATAATTCACCCATTGATGAGCCTCATCATCACCCCCCTACTGAAAATGTTGCTCATCCTCTGAGAAACTCAATCTATGTCCATGTCTTTCATTGCTTTGGTGGCCTCCCTGACATTCTAGGCTTCTGTTGTAGTCTCCTCCTCTTGTGGATAAAACCCTGCATTCTTCTCTATCTCCTCCCACTGCTTTCTTTCTTCTTCTTCCTTTCTCCCCTCTAACATACCTAAAAGCAATGGTGGACTGAGTTTCAATCCAATCTAGTTGACTTTGAGTCTTTGTAATTCTTGCTTATACATTGGGGTTCTTTCTAGTGCATCCCTCATTCTGTCAGGAGAATGATATTCTTTGATCTTTAGGCTGTAGGGTAAGGTGTTCCATCTCCTTTGGCAGGCTTGCTGGCTCTCATCCCCTAGAAATCTCAGCATGTCTTCAAAATGAGTGACTGCTTGTTCTTGTACAGCAAGGTATCTTGGTGCAAGCTTGGGATCATTGGCAATGAGGTTGTGGGTGCTGATGACAACCATTGAGTTAGGATGTTCTGCTCTGATGAAAAGGGGTTCTGCTTCTTCTCTTTCCAATACCCTTTTTATTTCTGTAGCTCCCGCTTCCTCATGATTCATCCAAGATGAAAAAGCCATTAGTTGTAAGTCCCCTAGCTTTGGATTGGGGTCCCACACATTTAAATACGTCAGAGCGAAATTGTGTAGGTAGAATTCAGATATCTTTGCTATATCCTCCAGGGTGCTTTGGTCACAGAAGTCAATGAACTGGCTGTAGTTTTGGAAAGGCATAGTTCCTTTTTGTGCTAGGGTTTTTATCTGAAACTGCAGCCAATGTTCTTTGAGGTATAATGCATATGATTTTGCTGGCATCCTGCATTGAATTGCCTCCATGGATAGACTTGCCATAGTTTCCAATTGGCATTCCTTTTCCTGTAGCTACTTTTATATCCATGTGTTCTCAACCTCTAATTGAGATTTCAACATTTTTTCCCTACCTCTTATGCTACTTAATTCTCTGCCCATTTCTTGCAGCTTTTATTCCATGTGGCCTACATCCTCTACCCCTTTTGATTTAGCAATTTGCATCCACCGATGTGTCCTTTCTCTCTCTTCTCCAAGTTCAAAGAATAAAGGAATGGAAAATTTTTGTGGGATCACCCTACCCCCTTCAATGAATATGTAGTAGGAGCCGAGGTTTGGCTATGGGCTAGGATCCTTCAACTCCTAGGACTCTCCCTCTATTGTTTCTTGAGTAATTTCTTCCTCTTTTCCTTCCCTTTGCCCTTACAGCCTTTCTTGGTCTTTTTTGTGTTTCTTGCAGTTTTGACAGGGTTTCCTGTAGGATTGTTTTTGCTTCCTGTAGTTCTGTCTATGTTTCCTGTAGGAGACCTTTCCCTTTTTGTGAAGGGGTCAAAGGTTGTTTAAGTTGTTTTGTTGAGGCTGACCTGGTGATAGGTCTCCTAACATAGGTGATTGGTGATCTAGGAGAAGATTGTTTTCATGTTTCTTCTTTTTTCCTTCTTCACTAGAGGGGCTAATTCCTCTTGTTCTTTTAGTGAGTCCTCTATGATAATCAGAATCTTGGTAGGGGTTTGAGGTCTCCCTTGTGTTATTCGGGTGCTCTTCCTTGTTATGAAGTAAAGGGGAGTTTGCCTCCATCTCTTTCCTTTTTTTTTTTTTTTTCAGAATTTTGTTCATCCTTCTGTACTTCATCCTTTGTCTTATCTATTTCTACCTCCTCTTTTTCATGCTCTTTTTCTTCTTCTCCCTTACTAGAAGTAGGGCTTCTGTTATACTCAATGGCTTGAATTTCATCTTCTTCCTTCATGTTTGCAAATGTTGACCATCTAATAGGGATTCTCAAATTGTTTAGAGCATCTTCTAGGATGAGTTTGATCAACCCATGATGTGCTAGCTGTTGATGTTTCCCTTCTTGTACCTTGATGCTCATGTCTATTATGTCTATTATTGGTTTTAACAAAAAGTGAGGTACACTAATTCTGTTAGGAGGAGGTAAATGTAGTTGTAACACCCTCCGAGGCAAATGTGCATATAAACAACATAATAGGAACAAAAATACAATAAACATATCAGCCATCAAAATCCATACATATATCAGTACATTTTCACATGAAAATCAAGGGAATGATTTTTCATTAATAAATGCAATGAACCAACCGGTGATGGGACTACCACGTTCCACCCGACCATAGATTGGTTGAGCGAAGTCTCTCTTCAGCCAATCACCCCCGTGCCATATTCCAAGCATGAATATGGGACTCATAGAACACATCAAAAAACACCAATCAATGTGGATGCCATTGGAGTTCTCCGCCTACACCATGAGGAATTTGAGTGCCTCCTAGCTTCTCAGGCTTTACCGTGCATCCGCAGTCTGATCCAGGGATCACTAGGCCCTACACCGAGACATACTCTCCAGGCTTTACCATGCATTCCATCCTAGAATCACTAGGCTCAATGGAGAGAAAATCCACCTCTTGGCTTTACCGTATATCCCGCATTCCCCGACAAGGATTCCTAGGCCCATTGAGGCACACAATCTAGCTTTATCACAACCCACAGTCTAGTTCAGGAATCACTAGGCCAGTGGCTTCGTGCATCCTCAGTCTGGTTCAGGGACCACTACCACCATGTGTTTGTCAATTCGGAGATCCACCCCACTCAACTTCGAATCCAATTCGGCCATCCCCCACAAAACGCATGAGAGAACCCATCTCATAAAATCTATCAGGAAATGGCAAGGCTAGGCTGAAAATACTGTCACAGTTTGAAAAACCCATGCCATGGTAGAAAATAAACACATGCAATCCCATGCATGCCAAATCTAGCAAGGAAAATACACATGCAAGTTGATACCTGCAATGAAGCATGTTGTAGTCGCTTGATCCTGCCTTTCCCTACTTGATCCTTGCTTCCCCTTGCCTTCTTTTCCTTTCTTGCTCCAATGCCAAAGTGGTCCAGGAAAACTCTAAGTAACCAAGAGTATGAGAGAGAGAGAGAGATAATAATGAGAGACTTCCACAACTGAACTGACCAAGTCTTTCCCACTGATCCTCATAAGCCTTTTTATTAATGAGAGCTCTATTTTCTTTGTTTTCCATTATTTTCCTTCAATTTCCTCCTCACATGCAAAATGTGACCTTTCACCTTCCTTTTCTCCTAATTTCCATTATTTTCATAAATAAATGTGCCAGAATACCTTTTTGCCTCTTTAATGCCTTAGCCATTGCCTTTGCCAATTTCCTTAGCCATAAAAAACCAAATGAACACCCCCTAGGATGTCTTTCCCACAATTCAGCTTGGAATACGTGTCTCATCATTCATGGTATTTATATATTTTTACATGGAATTTTCACTAGGGCCGTTACAGAACCCTCTCCCTTGAGGGAAAACCGTCCTTGGTGTTCAATGACACCTATAACTAAATGACTACTAAAAACAAAACATACATCCCATGGAGCTTTATAACACAGCTTGTTGCAGTATTTACAATGAAAGATCTGCTCAAAATCAAAAAATCATGACAACATGACAACATACCGCATAATGGAGATTTATAACACAACTCATTACGGTATTTACAATAACCACATATACACACATTCACATATGCACATTTTCTCAACCAACAAATAAAATAATATGATGCCTACATCTATAACAAGGGAATCTAGAGCCTCACACCTCCACCCTCAAAGTAATACTAGGATCCACCTCCTTCCCAGGAAGTCCATAATCCACTACAAAGTCAAATCTGCATCCAATGTCCAACATTATAATCTCGCGCCACTTGTCCTCTCAACGAATAGTTATCAGCTCATTGTTCCAGGGCGCACTCCCAATGTGCATTTGATTCCATATGGCAATGCTAATGACCAAAACAAATCCATTCACGACCTTCCCTTCTCTGCTACATAGTCCCTCGGGAATCCGGTCACCCCTTCCGTGCAGTCACTCACCTTCCAAGTTCCGCTGGCACCCCCATCCTAGGCAGTCCATCCCTTGGCAAGGCTTCCTCGCATTGGAAGATACAAAAAACAAGGCATATACCTGCCTCAACACATCATACCGGTCATATCATGCTCATGGAAATCAATGGACACTATTGGGTACCAGTGTCCCACAATGGCCTTGCTCCTGAAGTGCTTTACTAGCATACTGCTGCATGTTTCAATTCCTTTGCTGCTACTGCTAATTCTTGCAGTTGATTTCAACCACCCAACTAGGCATGTTCATGCTTCCTGTACCAAGAACATAACTTCCATTAGATTCAAAATAAATTGAAATAAATTCACATCATACCTCATTGGTAGCTCGCCAATAAGGTACATTTTCAATCATGTTCGCTTCCTGTCACAACAAGTCAAACTAACATATTTGACCAAATCAACATATATAAACATATCACATTAGGTTAGCTCAAACACAACCATCATAGATCATAAATCACATGTAACCATCATAAACCAAAATCATAAATCCCATATAATCATCATATACCATAGTCATAAATCACATGCATAATAAAACTGAAATAAAATGATGATACTTATCCTTTCCTCAATCCTTAGTTCTACCTTTGTTCTTTTGTATAGAGATCGGATTGGTTGCCACACCCAGCAAACACCCAATGCCTTCTCCTCTACCAGGTGCACATATGCATAGTGTGCATCACACACATACAACCACACCTGACACACAACACCATGCAATACATGCACCTACACCTGATGTACAACACATACACCTACAACCAGTGTACAACACAGTTCATACATCTTTACTTGATGTGCAATACCACCCAATACATGTAACTACACAGAGCACAACACAACCAGTACGCACACCATAATACCATGACTACATGATGCACATACATAATACTGCATGTCCATAACACAACATCGATGACATGCACACAATACCACATGTACACTAGTACCATACACACAACATGTACACAGTACCACTGATACACCAGACTACCTACATAACCTGTGCACAACATCACATGTACACTACACCACTATACAATGCGTACACAATACGAAATTTACACAATACCACATGCACGACATGTATGCGACACCACATGTACACAATGCTACATATAGGACATGTACATAGTGCCACATGCGCACAAAGCCACTTGTACAATATGTACACAGCACCACACGCACATGACACCACTTGTACAATCATGCACATCACACCATATGTACATAGTACCAATGTACAACATGCACGCAACACCACTTTTACATAGCACTGCATATCCAACATGTACATAGTATCATCTGTACACAACACTGCATATCCAACATGCGCATAGCACCATATACACACAACACCGCATATCCATCATGCACACAGTACAATATGTAAACAATACCACATATGCAATATTCACACAACCCTATTTGTACCATCATGTACATAACATTGCATAAAAAACATGTACACATTCTATGTATACACAACACCACAAGTTCACACATCATAGATGCAACATGTACAACATATACAACATATGCATAACAATAGTACCACACATCCAAAACCATATTGTCTTTACCAAGAAACCTTGCTTCTGGTATCTCATCCATGCTTATCCTAGCATGCCACATACCACACTGCTTTCACTTCGTTGATGTATCCTTCAACATTACCTGTCATAACATAAACATAGGTATAATACAAGTATACAGTACCAAATCATATCCACATGATACTGACCTCATATATTTGTTGTGACTACTATTCCCAATTGATTCCTCGTAAGACTAGGAACCTCTTCATGTCATTCTCCTGCATAAGAAATCATTCCTCCACAAGAATGATCCCTAACAACCTTGTTAGACAGTAACATAGATACATGGATACATACATACATATATAAACGTTAGCATAAAACAATCATGATCCTATTAGACAACGACATACATAAATACATACATGTATACATATACATAGACTTCAACATAATCATGATCATAAAATAATTACCAGATAACATAAGGTCTAGGTTAAGAGAAATTTATGCACAATCATTGAGAGAAATAGTTCCCAACATATCCAAAGCATATGACACTGCTGATCCATTTACTTTACCTTTTCTAGTTACATTTCTTGTGTTTGCGCTGCTACTGTCCATTTAACACAATGGAACCAACTAGTCCAACCAATTGCCATAGTCTTACCTTTCGTTGTGCTTACTCATACACCAAGCTCCATCTGAGTCTTACATCACCTCTTGGGTACCACATATCTCTTTTCGAGCTATAGTAACTTTCCTTTTTCCTAACCAATTCCTTAGACTCAAAACGTAAAAGGCAAGACAAGAAACAAACAAGAAGAAGACCATAAAAACCAATAATAACGTGACTCTGCAAACAAAGTGGTATGTCCATACACTAGACATAAACAAAGCCATAAATCAAGCTCAACAATTCATAAAAGACCAAAAGCGCAAGACTAAAAAAAACACCATGACTCAATCCCCATGGTTCCCAGGGAAAGCTCAACCTGAGCCTTCTTCAAGATTTCATGGCAACCTCTCTTGCCATGCAACTCCCTGCATCATGCTCACAGATGTGAACCACATGTTCCAAATATCAAGACAATCATATTTATCAATTTGAAATCAACTTTTACAAACAATCATGTCATAATCCATGATCATTAGACATAATGCTACAACTATAAACTACATTCAAGTATAGATCAACTGTCTCAACACATACATGTTATTACAATCATCCTAAAAAAAATCATTTGAACACATAATCATATTAAGCAATTCATCAATCATTCAACCACTTGCAAACATACCATGTTAAATAAATCAATTAGATGACATAATAGGCACCAAACACTTCCAACGAAGTCATTCATTCTCTAAAGCTTCTCAAAAAACCAGGTATGCTCCTTAAATTAGACCTCTCTAAAGCCTTTGATAAACTGAGCTGGAATTTCATTCAAAAAATGCTCTTAGCTTTTGGATTTAATGCAACTTGGACAAGATGGATCATGAGCCTAATCTCCTCTCCCAGCTTCTCTGTTCTTCTGAATGGCTCTCCCTCAACTCCCTTTCGGCCCTCTCGTGGCATCCGTCAAGGGGATCCCCTGTCACCCTTCCTTTTCGTTTTAATGGCTGAAGGGCTCAGCAGGCTCCTCAAAGCAGCAGTCTCTTCTCAAGTTCTCAAAGGCATCTCTCTACATGGACGCCCTCCTCAAACTCATCAGCAATTTGTTGATGATACCATGCTCTTTGGGCACCCCTCTGCAAAAGAAGCCTCTGCTTTCAAATCACTACTATCCCTCTTCTCTGAGGCCTCAGGCACCTCCATCAACGCTGCTAAATCCCAACTCTTCTTCTTCAATACCCCTCCCCTCATGCAGAGAATTATTGCTCGTATTTTAGGATTTACAATCTCCCATCTGCCCTCCAAATATCTGGGAGCTCCCCTTTCAGATTCAGCCATTAAGCAGGTGTCATGGCGGACTCTTTTGGATAAACTTGAATCAAAACTCTCATCCTGGACTTTCCGAGCTTTAAATCTGGCAGGGAGGCTAGTTCTAATCAAATCAGTCCTACAAGCAATGCCGCTATATCTGTTCTCGATCCTGGCAGCTCCAAAAGGGGTACTGAAAGCTATTCGTAATTTGCAACGCAATTTTCTCTGGGGTTCCACAGGCCTAAACCGGAAGTGGGCTCTTGTAAATTGGTCTGAAGTCTGTACACCCAAATCAGAAGGCGGATTAGGCCTCAGGGACCCGCTTCAAAGCAATAACACAATGGGAGCACGTATTTGGTGGAACTGGGTCTCCAAGCCTAATACCCCATGGGCTCAATTATGGCAAGCAAAATATGCCAACGGCAGCCAATGGAGTGACCTCATAAGAATTAACCCCACAGCAAAAGGATCTCTCATATGGAATAATGCAAAAACACAAAGCAGATTCATTCAGGCACATGGCTTCTGGGAAATTCACTCAGGCAAAATTGCCAGGTTCTGGGAGGACTCATGGCAACAATTACCTAAACTTGCAAATTTGTTTCACAAACCCCTTTGGCAAGAGTACATGAAGCAAGAGGGCATCACACAGGTACATCAGTATTGGCAGCCTTCCGCACAGCAAGACCTTCAGACATGGAAATCAGCACGACTTTGGCAAATAGATTGGCGGGGAGAACAATACACAGATATAGATCAGGAACTTGCAAGCAGGAAAATCCGCCACTCCGAGCAGCAGGACAAACTTCGATGGGGCTACACAACCAAAGGAACATTCACTACAAAGGAAGCCCATCATCTGCGCTATTCCACTTTTCCGGCGGTTAAGGATCAAATCTGGGCTCAAATTTGGCACTCAGGCCTATGGCCCAAGATCTCCACCTTCTTATGGTTACTAAGCAAAAAACGCATCCTCACATGGGATAATCTGTTAAAACGAGGATTCATTGGGCCTTCCAGATGCCCAAATTGCAACACTGATTGTGAAACAATCAGCCATCTAATGGAAGAATGCCCATTAGCAAAGCAGCTATGGGAGAAGGTGGACAGCTGCAACAAGAGAGTCTCACAAAGACAACTGGATATAACGGAAAATATTAGGAACTGGGACATAAAACCATTCAAAAGTCAAATTCTCAACTCTTTATGGAGCATTATACCAGGCTTTCTGTACTGGACCCTCTGGAAAGAGCGCAATCACAGAATCTTCAACAATATGTCCAGATCCATAGACGAACTCTGGATCATACTCAGGAAAAACATCCAAGAAACCCTGACCATCAAGGCCTGGAATGATAATGACATGCCCGAAACTCAGCAAGAGCGCCAAATTCTGAAAGAATGGAACCTTGATCTCTCAGCCCTACAAAAGGCAATTGCCTCTCCATCCATCAGACCTGCCTCTCAATCTTCATGGTCCCCTCCTGCACTCAACTCTTACAAGTTGAACTTTGATGGCGCTGCCAAAGGTAACCCTGGCCCAGCAGGATTTGGGGGAGTCATCAGACGACACACAGGAGAAGTGATATACATATACTATGGCTCTTTAGGCACAGATACAAACAATGCGGCAGAACTGGAAGGTCTTTGGAAAGGAATATGTCTTGCGGAGCAACATCACTTCTCCCCTCTTGAAGTGGAAGGCGATTCTCTTATCCTTATAGAGGCAGCTAAAAGAATACAGGCAGGGGCCAAAGCAGTCAAGATCGCAGCAAGCTGGAGGCTTCTAAGCCGTCTGGAATCCCTGGAGGAAAAGCTTCATGACCTACAGAACATATCCTTCCACCATGTAAGGAGGACTGCCAATCAGGTAGCAGATAGAATGGCAAATCGTGGTGTAACGCAGTCAACACCCTATTTCTCAGGTTCCTTGGACACGGTTGATGATGCTCAGTTCAAAAAAGAATGCATCTCTCTGGTGCAAAAAGATTTCCCTCTCCCGGATGCGGGTGGAGAACAGGCGGGATAGACAGGTGTCGGCGGAGGCAAGTCACGTGGGCGGTCGTAAGCCCGGACATGCCACGACGCACCCGACCGCAGAGGCAATAAAAGCGATGGGAGGCTCCGCATACTCGGCTTCAATGCTGGGTTTATGGCTGGTTCGATGTGCATTCATTGCGTAGCTCAGTTCGAGGCACATGGCGCTCGTTATTTACGCTCCCTCGGTCGCCTGGATTCATACCTGCAAATATTCCAAGGAGAGGATAGTGGAGGAGATTCTGAGCACAAATTCTCTGTGGTATTCTGGTTCTAAGGTTGATTTGTCGATGCCGTGGGAGAGGCCAAGGATGGGTAGTCGAAGGGGTGGTTCACGGGGTAGCTCTGCCACCCAGCGCCCTGTCCATTCGCCCTCCTCCTCGGCGGAAATAGCATACGAGCACATCAGAAGCTCAAACAGACCTGTGGGACGCGGAGCTATGCGTGGATGGGGAGAAATTCCGGAATGTGGGCATCTGGAGCACCCGGCTGTTCGTTACCGAATTCCTTGTACGCTAGAAAACAATACTTTGATAGTTTCAGTCATGGTGGAACATTGCAATAACCACAGAGGTCCTCTGGAGAATCTGGGCACGCCGGTGGTCGATATGCAGGTCCCTGCGGTCAATATGCGAGGGCCTCCCCCAAATTACGCTCCCCCAGCCACTCAAATGGACGAAGCAGGCCCTAGTGTTCCGGTTCAGAGAGCGTTGAGCGCGGAAATGAGGGTCTCTCAAAAACCCAAAGGGCAGGTGAAGGATGGGGAGGTCTTGCAGAAGCTTAACTGTCCGACGAAGGAGGAGCCCCAAACGACCGATGAGGATTAACTCCGCTGTCATCACGCTCAATGCTGCCAGGAAAGCAACTCTTTTTGCTCCATGTCGATATACTGTGCTCTTTGTCTTTCTGTCTATGTGTCGTCCATATCGGACTTTGTATCCACTATGTCAGTCCACCGTGTCAGTTTGTCGGTTTGTCAATCCACCGTGTCAGCTCACATATCCATTGTGGCGGCTTCTAAGTTTACTGTGTCGAATCATTTTTGTAATGATGCTACTCTGAAGGTTTTTCATGAAGAACAACCCGCTGAAGATGCAGGGCCACAGCCCTGGTGTAACTTTGATGTAAATTCTGTTTTTTGTAATATAAATTAGCCTAGATTTACGGAGAAAAAAAAAAATAGGCACCAAACACTCAAATATCAAATAGACCACATAATCAACTATGAAACACCAAGTATGATACATAAGAAAACTCACACCTTAGTGTACCTCAGGGGAGGCTATCTTGTCTGCATAATCAATCTAGTTAGCGAGAGATAACTTTACAACATGTCAACATAAATCATGATATCAATAATAGTAACTAACTAACATGTGCACATTACAAGCTCATAAGCATTTGTAGTTCATGCATAATAATCACATATGTATGATCAGTCTAAATTAGTACGACACCACATCACAAATATGTCATCTCATACTTGAGTATCGTAACCATAAGCATCTGCATAGGTAAAACCAGGTTAACACAATACATATAACATCAATATCTTCAATGCAATGAACATAACCATCACACATATGACCAATCCAAATTACGGCATCAAGATCTCAATGAAATAACTCTAATCATCAAGTTAATAACATATAATAACAATAACCTATATATCATACTCATCAAAAACATAAAACCAAATCGTCAAGTTAACTATCATATAAAAATCAACAAGTTAACCTATAACATACTCATCAACAACATATAGCATAATCATTAGGTTATCTAATATAAAACAACAATAACAATGCATACAACTACATGTTACTATCATTCTTGACTATCTGACACATGTGCATATAACTACACTAATCAACCAACAACTATCATGAATGTAACCATAACATCAAAAGACATGTACATAAACCTAATGCATATAAAAATCCTTAACTTACATACCTACATGCTCAAATGCAATACCGATATGATGATCTGCCCTTGCCTCGAGGTCCAATGCTACAACTTCACTTTGATGATTTGCATCTCTTGCTTTATCTCAACCAACTCATTAGCATCATAACAACCAATAGCACCATGATGACCTAAATTGCATACAATGACTTCACAAGGCATGTTTTACCTACTATACATGCATAATCGTAACCAAGACCATACATGCATAACAACTGCATATACACACATAAAAGATGAGTACCAAACCATATACACATCATTCTAGCCAGAGTCTAGTCATCAATGCATGACCATATCAAGTACACAAACCATGACCTCATGCATGACAACAACCATTACTCCATTGTACGCATTGCCACATGTGACCAACAATATACATAAGCAATGCCAAATCAACTACACCTACACATAAATTCATATAGTCAAACATAAGTGATCAATTCTTGTAATCAACCTACAAGACTGATACATGTAATCAAAATATTCAAAAATGTAACCTAACATATAAGGATGTAAGTAGGTATCATGAAATTAACATGTAAGCGACATATAATTCATACACATTCAGTCACATGTTCCAAAAATCAAGACATCGTGTCTATTAATTTGAAATCAATATTCACCAATACTAACAACCTATAAGCATACCCCCTTACTATCCATGGTCCACACGAAGGTAGAATGATCTGATATTGAAAAAGGTATTACAGACTATGTGTGAAGTTGCCTATGTTACTTAGTGCAATGGATCGATAAGATTGCAAATAACATAAACACTTAAACAATTATAAAAACACAATCAAACACATCAACACAACCAAAATTGATAAAGGAGTTCACCAGACTTCCTGGCTACGTCTCCTGGTCCTTTAGCTTCTAGTGTTGACCTCTTTATTATGTCTTCAAATAGTTGTTACAGGTGTGAGCTCAAAAACAAAGTCTCAACCATGAAAATGGATCTCACCGCTGTGTTCAGCTCGAATCTTCGAGTCGAAACGAGTATACACTTGACCGTACTTGGTCACTCTGACCTCCAGACCCCCTGGAACGGTTCACAACACACTCTCCCTTGTCAACTTTTCTGTGTTATGGTATTTATATACCACGTACAGTTACAAACTGCAATAAACGCAGAATAATACATTTATAATAGAAACAGACTATAAACCAAAGGATTGGCGGGTGGGGGGTGGACCCCAACCATTCGGTCTTTTCCTGATGCTGATCTCAAGATCAAATAATCTAACTACTATCACGTCCCGCTCATCAACTAATCTGAACAACCTGCACCGTTGATCTATCCTGTGGAATCCAACGGCTGTCGCGCGATCTCACGCTTCAACTAGCACGTTTGCTAATTCTCCAAAGGCATGCAAAAAAGTGGTTTCAAGATGCTACGTGTCGACCGCTGAGTGGAATTGCACAGATTTTTGGAAAACCATTTCCTGTCTTGAAGGCACGCAATAAACTACTTACCACTTCTCTGCTGGAACTCAAAGGGGTTTAACTTCTTTTGCATAACTTTATCGCGCCTGTTTTCCAGGATAACCTGTCTGCATGTTTCAACGTGATATGCATCGATCTCCTTTGATCAGACAATCTCTGCTCTTGTTTGCTGATCCCATCGCCTGTGGTATGAACCCATCACAGACTGCCACATCATCTTCTATGTTGACATCATCAAGAACCTGTGACTCTTTCCCGGGTTGCCACATGTCTTGCTGACGTAGGCATTGACTTTTGACCTGAATCTTTAATTGGCTCTAATTTTCTCATCCGAATTCGGATTTACACACTATTTGCACCGTTGGCTTCGTATTAACAAGCACTTAAACATGATTCCACTTTCACCTGTATTTGAATACTTTTGATCTAGAGGCTATGCTGAATCCATTTTGGATCACTCCTCCCCACTAGAAGCTTTTGTTCCACCAAAAGTTGGTTTTTAGCTATCGAGTAAGTGAGGATAAAGTTCCTTCACTTTTCCCATCTCTATCCATCGTGCTTTACTTATATTTGTACCTTTGAGTCAAACTCGAATATACTCAACATTCCCCCGTCGCTAAGTTCTTATCCTCCTGTCAAGAACTATGTCCTCCTGTAACTCATTGAGATACTCGAGCAACAGATCCTCAATGGAAGGTAGATGACCTTGCTCTTCAGGATCTTCAATCAATGAAGGTTCATACAACCTCAAGTTTTCAACATTAACGACTGAATATATTTTCATATAATCTGGTAGATCAAGGCAGAAAGCATTTTCACCAATTTTATCAAGTATTTTGAAAGGACCATATCTAATTGGTTTCAACTTTTTACCTTCCCCTTGCAGTCTTTCTTTGCTGATGTACAACCAGACTTGATCACCAACTTGAAAACTATGCTCAACTCGATGCTTGTCATGTCGCACCTTATACTTTGCTTGGCTTCTTTCCAGTTGTTCCTGTACTGCCTGGTGAATTTCCTAGATTTGTTCAATGAACTTGGTTGCTTTGTCCACATCATTATGTCCATCAACTGCTATGTCTTTACCAAAGACAAAATCCAAGGGAGACTTTGGTATAAAACCAAAACAAGTCTCAAAAGGAGATATCTAAGTAGAAGAATGTTTTGCATGGTTGTAAGCATGCTGCACATAACACAAATGATCATCCCAAAGTTTGGGATGCTTGCTGCAATATCCTCAAAGCAACTATATCACTATCTCGCTGACCACTTTTGTCTGACCATTTGTTTGTGGATGAAATGTTGTGCTCTTATTTAACTTTGTGTCCATTAACTCCCATAGACTTGACCAAAATTTCCCAAAAAATCAAGAATCTCGGTCAGATACAATAGAAGTGAGTAACCCAAAATGAACCCATACATTTTGAAAGAACAACTTTGCAGTTTGTTCAGCCATGACCTGTTTATTACATGGTATCAAAATACACATCTTACTGAATCTATCCACAACTACATACAAATAATCATGACCCTTTCTAGACTTTGGCAATCCCCCAAAAAAATCCATGGAAATACTTTCCCAAGGACGAGAAGGAATTGGAAGAGTAAACAAGCCTAATTTTCTATTACTTGGCTTTCTTGTATTACACATAGTACATCCTTTAATATATATAGAATCTGTCTCATTCATTCATGGCCAATAACAAAACCTTTGTAATTGTGCAACTATTTTACTTACACCAAAATGACCTAATATGAGAGAAGTATGCGCTTCTCGAATTATGCTAACTCTTTCAATTTTTGGAATGCATAACTTTCCCAAATGATATAAGAGTTTGTCCTTTATATAATAATCCAATTCTTGTACCTGCTTTCCATGACTATAGTTGCATATACATCCTTAAAATCTGTATCTTGAGCATATTGTTCAATGTAACTTTCATGAATTACTGAATTATGCTTAAGTATTGTGGATGCATTTATAATTGGTCTTGATAACGTGTTTGCAACCTTATTATGTATGCCCTTCTTATATCTGATAACAAGATGAAATTTATGTAGAAAACCGATCCACCTGTAATGTCTTGATTGTTGCAATTTAGCTTGTGACTGTAAATATTGAAGTGGTTGCCGATCTGTGTGTATGATTGTTTCTTTACCCATTATGTAAAGTTTCCACTTTTTAACACTCTGAACTAATGCATACAATTCTTTATCATATGTAGGATAGTTAACTACTGCTGATGTAAATGTCTTAGAATGAAAGAATATAGGCTTCTTGTGCTGCATCAACACTGCTCCCATGGCATATTCACTTGCATCTGTCTTTATCTCAAATGGATGCTAAAGATTTGGCAGTGCTAGTACTGACGTTGTACTGATCCTTTCTTTCAATGTGTCGAAGGCTTTCTTCTATTTTCCTCCCCACTAAAACACCTATTTCACACTTGTCAAAGCATGTAAAGGAGCTGCAATCAAAGAAAAGTTAGCAAAAAACTTTCTCCAATATTGTGTTTCCCCTAAGAAACTTCTAACTTCTGTAGCAGTATTGGGTTTAGGCCAGTTTACAATGACTTCAACCTTAGAGGGATCTATCTTCAATTCACCACCCCCTATAATATAACCCAAATAATTCAAATATTTTCTGCCAAATTCACATTTTGACAGTTTCACATAGAGATTTTCTCTTTTTAAAACATCTAAATCTGCTTTACATGCTTTACATGTTCATCCCATGTCCTACTAAAAACAAGAATATCATCTAAATAGACTATTACAAAATCATCAATAAATGGTCTAAATACATCATTCATGACTTGCATAAAAGTAGTAGGAGCATTAGTTAAGCCAAAAGGAAAAACCAACCATTCATAAAGTCCTTGCTTTGTCTTGAAAGCATTTTTCCATACATCCTGTTTTGCAACTCTAATCTAATGGTAGCCGCTTCGCAAATCTAATTTAGAGAAGTAAACTACATCTTTTAATTGATCTAATAAATCATCAATACGAGGAAGAGGATAGCAATTATTTATTGTGATTTTATTTAGTGCTCTAAAATCAATGCACATTCTCCATGAACCGTCTTTCTTTCACACCAACACAATAGGTTATCTGCACGGTGATGTGCTTGGTTGAATAAACCCTTTATCAAGCAACTCTTGTACCTACTTCTTTATCTCTGCATTCTCTAGAGCTGTTAACGTGTACATTCCAATGTTAGGTAGTGGAGCATCTTGCTGCAAATAAATTTCATGTGCTATCTCTCGCTTGGGTGGAAGCCCTTTAGGCTCTTGAAACAGAATATCATAATCATAAACAACTTTAACTAGATATACTTTTTGTTTAGGATCACAGCCTTGGAATGCATCAGATTTATCAAGATCCTTTGCTTTGACATTCATTAGTAAAAATTGCTTACTTGAATTTACAATTCTTTTCATCTATCCTGAATTTATGAGAGCGAAGTTATCTTTGAGTTTATGAGCCCTTACAATATATTCAATTCCATCCTTAGTGAGTTGATACTCTTTTTCAGCTCGATAGAAGATATCTTTTCTATCATAAAAGTATGGACTTCCTAATACAAGTCCACATATGTCCAATGGGACTATGTCTAACTCAACCTCATCTACAAATATTGACCCAATAGCAAATCGAAGTTTACATTGTTTCATGACTTGTAGCTTTGTTTTATCACACACCCAACCTAATGGATATGGATTTTTATGAGGTTTTGTTTCTAGACCCAAATTATTTACAATTATTTCAGAAATCAAATTAACTTGTGACCCACTATCAAGTAAAGTATCAATTTTAGTGTGCTTGGAAATTACTCTAATATGAAATAGCTCATTCCTTTTCCTCTCATAACTTTCATTATCAACAAAATGCGAAGAATTACTTGTAGACACTTCAAAATCTTTACCTTTTATACCTGTAGCTGTAACCATTGTTTCGTCACCAGAGTCTAATCCCAAGTCCTTTTGAATAACAACAACATTCTTTCACTCTTTACTCCCGAACTTCTTAGGCTCCAATTCTGGATGCAAAGACCAGTAGTGTGCCTCATTGTGTCCTTCCTTCTTACAATGAGTGCATGAAGGTTTATCCTTCTTCATAGTGTTTGTTTTCCTATCCTTCCATTTTAGTTTCTTCTTGCCTTTATTCTTGTTCTCAATAGATTTGGATGATTTCCCAACATCCGGGGTTACATTTTTACCTCTAGCCTCTAGATGAGTTGCTTGAACTGACACATCATCTAAGCTAGTGGGATTAAACATAAGTATAGTATGCTTCAAATAACTATGAAGACCATCTATGTATTTTAAAAATGTCTCTAGTGAGTCCAATGATATGCCTAATGTTAAAACTCTCTTATGAAATTCCTGAGTATAACTTTGAACACTTTGACCCTTCAATTGACGTAGTGTTTTCCAACTCATCATTGCTTTCTGCATATGAGCCAAAGGATAAAATTGCTTTTTAATGGCAGAAACAAATTCATTCCAAGTTGAAATGATTTTACCATGCTTTTGGAGATCTTCTTGTGTCTTGCCTTCCCACCACACAAGTGCGGTTCCTCCAAGTTGAAGGCTAGTCAGCTGGATCTTCTTCCTTTCTTAATCAACTTTCTGCATCCTGCAATATACATCAATTTTCCTTATCCAATTATCAAGCTTTTCAAGATTAAGTTCTCCATCATAAATTGGAAAATCAATTTTTACATCTAATTTGATCAAAGATTCTTTCTTTTTCTTCTTTTTAGAAGAACTAGTTTTATGATAAGAATACGACGATGATGATGATGATGGTGATGATGGAGGAGATGGAGGATCTTCTTTATCTGGAGGGACAAAAGAAAAGGTTCCTTTGCTCCTTTGTTTGGTCTAGGTGATGAAGTGCCTTCACCTTTTCCCTTTCTAAACTCATTATACATCTCTTCCACCATTGCACGTATCGTCATGAAACTATCCAAGAACTGGGATTCTGACCCAAGTGGAGTTTCATTTGCCATCCTTCTTTGTGAAAAGACCCTTCCAATCTCTAGATTTGCCTCAACAAGTTCACCTTCACCTTGTCCGAGCCTCAACCTAGTAAGCATTCAAATCTCCACACAAACTTGTCAAACCTTAAAAACCTTAAGCTCTGATACCACTTGATCTGATATTGAAAAAGGTATTACAGACTATGTGTGAAGTTGCCTATGTTACTTAGTGCAATGGATCGATAAGATTGCAAATAACATAAACACTTAAATAATTATAAAAACATAATCAAACACATCAACACAACCAAAATTGATAAAGGAGTTCACCAGACTTCCTGGCTACGTCTCCTGGTCCTTTAGCTTCCAGTTCTGACCTCTTTATTATGTCTTCAAATAGTTGTTACAGGTGTGAGCTCAAAAATAGAGTCTCAACCATGAAAATGGATCTCACCGCTGTGTTCAACTTGAATCTTCGAGTCGAAACGAGTATACACTCGACCGTACTTGGTCACTCTGACCTCTAGACCCCCTGGAATGGTTCACAACACACTCTCGCTTGTCAACTTTTCTGTGTTATGGTATTTATATACCACGTACAGTTACAAACTACAATAAACGTGGAATAATACGTTTATAATAGAAATAAACTATAAACCAAAGGACTAGCGGGCGCGAGGTGGACCCCGACCATCTGGCCTTTTCCCAGCACCGATATCGAGATCAAACAATCCGACGGCTATCACGTCCCACTCATCAACTAATATGAACAACATGCACCGTCGATTTGTCCTGTGAAATCCGACAGTTGTCGCGTGATCTCGCGCTTCAACTAGCACGTCTGCTAATTCTCTTAAGGCACGCGAGAAAGTGGTTTCAGGATGCTACGTGTCGACCGCTGAGTGGAATTGCGTAGATTTTTGGAAAACCATTTGCTGTCTTGAAGGCACACGATAAAACACTTACCGCTTCTCTGCCAGAACTCAAAGGAGTTTAACTTCTTTTTCATAACTTTAGTGCGTCTGTTTTCTAGGATAACCTATCTGCATGTTTCGACGTGATATGCGTCGATCTCCTTTGATCGAATGATCTCCGCTCTTGTTCACTGATCCCATCGCTTGTGGTATGAACAAATCACAAACTGCCACATCATCTTCTACGTTGACATCATCAAGAACCTGTGACTCTTTCTTGGGTTGCCACATGTCCTGCTGATGTAGGCATTGACTTTTGACCTGAATCTTTAATTGGCTCTAATTTTCTCATCCGAAACTGGATTTACACACTGTTTGCACCGTTGGCTTTGTATTAATGAGGACTTCAACATGATTCCACTTTCACATGTATTTGAAGACTTTTGATCTGGAGTCTATGTTGATTCCATTTTGGATCATAGAAGGAGGAAGCTACTATAATGGCCTAATCTCCAATGTCCAATTATGGAAATGGGATCTCCAAATCTCTATTAAATTTAACCATACTTGAAAAGAAATTGATTTTCATTTCTCATACATTTGTATGACAGTAATTCAAAAACATTGCACTTATTCCACTTGTAACATAATAACTAAAAACATGCCACTTTTCCATTTCCCTACATGCAACTTTTCATATTCCTTTTATGCAACCTTTCAAATTCCCTACATGCAACTCTTCAAATTCTTTGCATGCAAATAGGCATAGATCAGCTACATCCATATTATCATATTACAATACTATCCCATCCAAAAAAAAATAACATTTTCTTCAAACAGTTACCATACTTTTACATTTTATTCAACAACTACTATACTATTACATTTGCATGTAAGCATTTCTTCAAACACTTTGCATGCAAACTAATATAGCAAAATATTTGCATAAAAGTAAGAATATATCACTACAACAATACTATTACACATAAATGATATCCCCAACCACAAACAACATACTCATTGGAGAATTTTATCAAACAGTTTGTATGCAATTAATCATTGAACCATTTAAGCATTTCACCAAACACTTTGCATGCAAACTAATATAGCGAATGATTCAATGCATATATCCTAAACTGTAGTAGTACAAGTTATGGAAACTGTACCATATAATCAATGGTATTTTTCCTCACTATGGTTCAAGTTTCAACTTCTGATATTTCATAGATGAAAAGTTATAACAAAATACCCACACAATCCTATTTGGTGCACAATTCTAGGAGTATCCAGAAAGCTCGATTTACACTGGTAATATATCCTAAACTACAACGAATGAATATCTGAAATTTTTATCACAATATCAGTGGGAATTCTCCTCATCGTGGAAAAATTTTTAGCTCTTGAGAGTGCCCAGACGAGAAGTTATAACGGAAATGACATCGTGACCTGTTTGAGGCCTGATTTTAGGAACATTTAGAAGGCTCGACTCCCTCTACTCATATCTCCTAAAATATTGCAACCCAATATCTGAACTTTCTATCACATAATCAGTTGTATGTCACCTCAACGTGGACAAATTTTCAGCTTCTAAAAGCCTACATAAGAAAATTTATTGCATAAATGCCAATGTGACCTGTTTAAAGGTGCATTCAGGAAGGTCATCTTCCTTGGATCATAATTCCTAAAGTATTTTGAACCAATATCTAAATTTTTTACCACATTATCACTGGGATATACCTTCAGTATGGAAAAAATTTCGACTTCTAATATTCCATAGAATAAAAGTTATAACAGATATGACAAAAAGGTCTAAAATTTAACCTTTGTTCTTCATTTTACCTATGATAGAGCCCATCCAGTCCAAGTGTTTGAGCCATGCTCTGATACCACTTGTAAGACCCTCCGAGGTAAATGTGCATATAGACAACATAATAGGAACATAAATACAATAAACATATCAACCATCAAAATCGATATATATATATATCAGTACATTTTCACATGAAAATTAAGGGAATAAATTTTTCATTAATAAATGCAATGAACCAACCGGTGATGGGACTACCACATTCCATCCGACCATAGATTGGCTAAGCCAAGTCTCTCTTCAGCCAATCACCCCCGTGCCATATTCCAAGCATGAATATGGGACTCATAGAACACATCAAAAAACACTAATCAATGTGGATGTCACCGGAGTTCTCCGCCTACACCGTGAGGAATTTGAGTGCCTCCTAGTCTCTCAGGCTTTACCGTGCATCCACAGTCTGATCCAAGGATCACTAGGCCCTACATCGAGACATACTCTCCATTATTTACCGTGCATTCCATCCCAGAATCACTAGGCCCAACAAAGAGAAAATCCACTTTTTGGCTTTACCGTATATCCCACCATTCCTTGACAAGGATTCCTAGGCCCACCGAGGCACACAATCTGGCTTTACCACAACCAACAGTCTGATTCAGGGGTCACTAGGCCAGTGGCTTCATGCACCATCAGTCTCGTTCAGGGACCATGAACACCATGTGTTTTTCAATTCAGAGATCCACCCCACTCAACTTCGAATCCAATCCGGCCATCCCCCACAAAATGCATGAGAGAACCCATCTCATCAAAGCTATCAGGAAATGGCAAGGCTAGGCTGAAAATACTATCACACCTGGCAAAAACCATGCCATGGTAGAAAATAAACACATGCAATCCCATGCATGCCAAATCTAGCAAGGAAAATACACATGCAAGTTGATACCTGCAATGAAGCTTGTTGTAGCCGCTTGATCCTGCCTTTCCCTACTTGATCCTTGCTTCCTCTTGCCTTCTTTTCCTTTCTTGCTCCAATGCCAAAGTGCTCCAAGAAAAATCTAAGTAACCAAGAGTATGAGAGAGAGAGAGAGAATAATGAGAGAGCTCCAAACTAAATTGACCAAGTCTTGCCCACTGATCCTCCTAAGCCTTTTTATTAATGTGGTCTCTATTTTCTTCATTTTCCATTATTTTTCGTCAATTTCCTCCTCACATGAAAAATGTGACCTTTCACCTTCCTGTTCTCCTAATTTCCATTATTTTCATAAATAAATTTTCCAGAATACCTTTTTGCCTCTTTAATGCCTTAGCCATTGCCTTTGCCAATTTCCTTAGCCATAAACAACCAAATGAACACCCCCCAGGATGTCTTTCCCACCATTTAGCTTGGAATACATGTCCCATCATCCATGATATTTATATATTTTTACATGGAATTTTCACTAGGGCTGTTACATTCTTGAGTAATTTCTTCCTCTTTTCCTTCCCTTTTCCCTTGCAGCCTTTCCTGATCTTTTTTTTGTGTTTCCTGCAGTTTTGACAGGGTTTCTTGTAGGACTGTTTTTGCTTCCTGTAGTTCTGTCTATGTTTCCTATAGGAGACCTTTCCCTTTTTGTGAAGGGGTCAAAGGTTGTTTAACTTGTTTTGTTGAGGCTGACCTGGTGACAGGTCTCCTAACATAGGTGATTGGTGACCTAGGAGAAGATTGTTTTGATGTTTCTTCTTCTTCCTTCTTCTCTAGAGGGACTACTTCCTCTTGTTCTTTTAGTGAGTCCTTTATGATAATCAGAATCTTGGTAGGGGTTTGAGGTCTCCCTTGTTTTATCCGGGTGCTCTTCCTTGTTCTGAAGTAAAGGGGAGTTTGCCTCTGTCTCTTTCCCTTTGATTTGATAGGTGTACTTAGGGTAGTTAAAGTAGCTATTTCCTCCTTCTCTGTAGGCTCCAGAGACACCCTTGGTGATTCCTCTTCTTCCCTACTCTGTTTTTCAGAATTTTGTTCATCCTTTTGTACTTCATCCTTTGTCTCATCTATTTCTGCCTCCTCTTTTTCATGCTCTTTTTCTTCTTCTCCCTCACTAGAAGTAGGGCTTCTGTCATACTCAATGGCTTCAATGTAATCTTCTTTCTTCATGTTTGCAAGTGTTGAACATCTAATAGGGATTCTCAAATTGTTTAGAGCATCTTCCAAGATGAGTTTGATCAACCCATGATGTGCTAGCTACTAATGTTTCCCTTCTTGTACCTCGATTCTCATGACTATTAGGAGGAGGTGTCTCCCCTCCAAATCTTAGCTCATGGAGGAGTCTAAAATGGTACCCATACACTACACTGTATTTACCTTCATAAGAAATATACTTGATGATGTGATAACTTACTTCATTCCAAGGATATAGAATTCTTTCCCTTATAACCCCATTTTTGTCTTCAATTGGTTCTTCTCCTTCCAAGAAAAATCCCTTCTTGGCAAGAGTGTTGTTAGTTTTGTCCTCTTTTCTCCACTGCAATCCTAGGGGGAGTGTAGTTATCCTGCTAATACTCTCAGGGGTAATTGTTACTGACAAACCCCTCACTACAGCAGTGGCACTGGCTCTAGCTAGAGGTATGAGTGACATTGAAAATTCCCTAGCCACATCATCATCGTATCCCCTCAGTAGCTCAAAGAACCCCATCCATTGATGCCTTGTAAAGATTTCTATCACAAGAGGATGCTGGTGTATTCTGGTTGTGCTTGTGGGCTCTCTTTTGTTGAAACCCCTTGTCATATTTTCTAGAAATTTTTTTGTCTGAATGAGGTTTGGGTGGCTATAGTTTAAGAACTTTTGTAGGTGATGAGGGTTCGGAGTTTACCCTTCATTAACTTTCACATAAATCTGTCTATCTCTATGTGTACTGCAAATACTTAAAAGAAATGAGGATTTCTTCCTTTTTTTTTCTCCCTACAAATGAAAACATAGAAGGTATGGCACCTACCTTCCTTTGCTATGCTTTGGTGATGAGAATTCTTGAATTGATGGCCCTCGGTGTCCACCTACAACACTGTGTGATAATTCTCCCTGTATCTTGTAGCTTTCCTGTAGTTTCCTATAGGTGCTCACTGCAGGGAGGTTGAGAGTAACTTTTTCCTTTGATGACTCCTCGAGGTTACCTCCGCCTTCAGATTGTCAAAATAACCAATACTTCGCATGGGAGTTAGTGATTATTTCTATTTGTGGATGATTTCGTTGAGTGATGTGCTGGCTGGCTGAGTACGAATACCTCCTTTTGGACCATTGGTCCCACTACAAGTTCATCATATCACCTTTCCTCATAATCATCTCCCACTTCTATTCATCGTAACTTAACCACTTTTTCGATTCATTCCCTTTTTTTATGTGACCTTGCCACATGTGCAGTTGACTAACCCTTTACTTTTTGTTATCGGACTAAGGGTGGCCAAGTTAACTAGCCACCTTCGCTTATAAAATCAACTTCCTACATATTCCTACAGTTTAATCATATTTGCACCTATGAGGGAGTATTGGTGAGATGGCATACGTATTGGTCCTTTGCCTTGTTGATGCATGCTGGAGAGGTGTCAATTTGTTTTTCTTGACCTAGTTGCATATTCTCAACTATTTTTTTTCTTATTTTGTTGATGGTTTTTTTCTTTGATGATGTACAAGTGCTATCTTTTTTTGTTGTTGAGCTCTGGAGGAGCTTCCTTATTCCTATAGTCATTGTGCTGAAAGTGGGTTGGAGATGCTATGGTCTTTTTTGTGGAATAGGCTGCTGCAGGATTTCCTACAGGATGTCCTGTAGCTTCCTTTTTCTTGAATTTCCACATATTTTCAATGCTATGAAGTTGAATGGGTATTGGAATGAGTGCAAGATGTGGTTATGGAGTGGCAAGTGAGGTAGGCTATTGTTGGCATGCCCCTTTTTTATGTTCTTTTCTCTTTTTTGCTTTTTCATATTTTCTAACTTGATTTTTTCTGATGGACACAGGGGTGACATGGTCATGAAGGGTGTTGGATAAGGTGTGGTGAAGTCAATGGCTATTTTTATATTCCAAAACAGGTTCGTGTCACCATTTTTCGATTGGATTTCCCTTCCTGTACTTTTTCAAGACCTCCTATAATACCTACATGAAACTTATGTAGTAATTACAGGAAATCATGTAGAAAACATGGAATTGCTTGGAATTGGAATATGGAGTTGAGTATGGATGGAAGAACATGGGAATTATGGAGGAGATGAAATGGACGAAGGAAAACATAGTGTGTTGTAGGGATTGCTGCCCTTTGTATCATGTGCTCATCATCTTCTTTCAAACCTGCAAAAACGAAATTGTTATGAGTGGCAAGTGTGAGGTCCTTGCCATTATTTTTGTATGTTTTTTTCTTTATTTTCTTTTAATTTTTTGTTTTTTGAAAGACAACTAGGCTTCCTCGAAGGAGGTTTTCATCCTTTTTGCCTGCCCTAGGTGCCTCAAAAGAGGTTTTCACCCAGAGATTTTTATTTTTTTAAAATACTCTTGGGCTACCTTCAAGAGGTTTTCAACCCAAAAGTTGGACTCAGGTGCCTCATGGAGGTTTTCACCTGGGTCTCTTTATTTTTTTATTTTTTTCTTTTTTTTTATTTTTCTTTCGAAGAACCTGGTGAGGTGGAAGCTGAGACTCCTTCAGTCACCATAACTACCTTGTTGATGCTACTAATGAATATGCTTTGATAAGGTATTTTCATAGACTTTTAACCTGTACCCATTAACAAGTAAAGGGATACCTTCTGCATCGATGGTTCTTATTTGAATAGTGACATTATCATGGAACTTTTCTATAACATATGGTCCCAACCATTTGGTCATTAACTTGCCTTTGAAATCTTTGTACTAGGAGTCATACAGCAAGGCCCAATTACCTTCTTGAAACAGTTTGTACTTGATATTTCTGTCATGCCAAATTTTCCTTTGTACTTGAGTCACTTCTATGTGCAGGAGGCCCTGCATCGTAAATTCATCTAACCCATTCAGCTGGAGCAATATTTATTGTTGTGCCCTTGTGACATCTAGATCCAATTGTGCTGCCATCCTTAAGGTGTTGTATTCAAATTCAATGGACAACATGGCTTTCTTCCCATAGACCAGCTCATAAGGAGTGAAGATAGTGGTGGTCTTCCACGTAGTATTGTAGGCCCAGGTGGCCTCCACCAATTTGTCTTCCCAATCCTTTCTGCTGCTACGAATCACTTTGGTCAGAATGCTTTCCAATGCTTGGTTGCTGACTTCTACTTGCCCATTAGCCTGTGGGTGGTAAGGGGTGGACTTTCTGTGCTTGATCTTATGATGGATTAATAGATTCGCAATCATGTGGGATGTAAATTAACTGCCTTGATTAGTGACTAGCTCTCTAGGGTATCCAAACTTGTAAAACACATTCTCCCTTAAGAATTCAACCACTTTTCCTTCTGTGGCTACCTTGACAGCTTTGGCTTCATAACACTTTTTTAATTAGTCAGTGCACACAATGATGTACTTCTTCTTTCTAGATTGAGGGTCAATGGGCTCGATGAAGTCCATGCCCCACTTGTAAAATGGCTCGAAAGTCACTTGAGGTTGCTGAGGCATTTCATCCCTGGGGTAGGTTTCCCCATCCTTTGGCATCGATTACACTGGTTGGTATGCCTTTTTACATCTTGGTGGAGAGTGGGCCAGTAATAGCCAGCTTGTAGTACCTTGAATGTTGTTCTTTTGGCTGAAAAGTGACCTCCACAAGGTCCACCATGACAGGGCAGAAGGATGTCAAAAAATTTCCCATCCATGACACATCTTCTTATAATTTGATCTAGACCCATCTTGAAGAGATTGCCCCAAATCCAAATGAATGGGGCACTTTTTCTTATGATTCTTCTATTTTCCTTAGAGGACAAATTTGGAGGGAACTGTGAAGATACTAAGTAGTTTGCTATGTCAGCAAACCATGGAGAGAGAAATGGAATGACGAATAAATGCTCATTTGGTAGCTGGTAATCAACCATTCCTTCCTCACTTTCAGGCAAAGTCAATCTGGATAAAAAATCTCCAACTACATTCTCTCTGCCAATCTTATCAATAATAGTTATATCAAATTGTTGTAATAAAAGTAACCATATAATAATCTGAGCATTTACATCAGGTTTGTTCATCAAATATTTAATGGCAGCATGGTCGGTATGTACAAATGTCTAGTAACTAGTAATGTAATGCCTAAATTTATTCAATGAATGGACAATAGCTAGGAGCTCTTTTTCAGTTACTATGTAGTTTAACTCAGCTTTGGACAGATTCTTGTTAATGAAGTAAATGGCATAAGGTATCTTGTCATCTATCTAGCCTAGAGCTACTCCTATAGCTTTGTGAGAGGCATCGACATGAATGTGAAAAGGAAGATCCCAATTTGGGCCTTGGAGAATAGGTGCAGTAGTCAACTTGTCCTTTAGGGTTTCTAGGGCCTCTTGGCAGCTTTCTGACCATAAAAATTCGGAGTCTTTGGCTAATAATCCAAATAAGGGTGAGGCTACCTTGCTAAAATATTTTATAAATCTCCTATAATATCTAACTAAACCTAAGAAACTTCTGACATCCCTCTGCTTCTGTGGAGTAGGGACCCTTTTTATGATGGCTATTTTATTTGGGTCTACTTGTAGTCCTTCTTGGGATATTGAGTGACCTAGAACAGTCCCTGCAGTCATTAAGAATTCACATTTTTTGTGACTAAGGGATAAGTTCATTTCAATGCATTTTTTTAACACCTTTCCCAGGTTAGAGAGAGCCTCTAAGAAATCACACCCATAGGGGGTGAAATCATCCATATAAATTTCTACTAAACTATGGACTAGCTCTGCAAAGATGCTCATGACTACTCTCTAGAAAGTGGCAGGGGCATAGCAAAAACAAAAAGGAAGGACCCTATAAGAAAAAGTATCCCAAGGATAGGTGAAGGTGGTTTTATCCCGGTCCTCCGAACTGATCTGGATTTGATTGTAACCACTAAATCCATCCAGGAAAGAGAAGAACTTATTTCCTTCCATACCATCTAATACTTGTTCAATGAAAGGTATAGGGAAATATAGGGAAATGCTCTTTATTTGTGGCTTTGTTTATCTCTCGGTAATCCACACAGATCCTCCACTTTCCATTTTTATTTGGAACCAAAACTAGAGGAGACACCCACTCACTCTCCGAGATGGGGTAAATGAATCATGCATCCAACAACTTCTACAGTTCCTCTTTGACTATATCCTTGAGGGATGGATTCATTCTCCTCTGGGGTTAGTGGCATGTCTTGAAAACTTTCTTGATGTAAATGTGGTGAGTACACACTGAAGGGTTCACTCCCTTCATTTCTTTGTAATTCTAAGCAAAGGCATCCAAATTCTCTCTTAGCATGTTACATAACTCCTCTTCTTGGTGTACAGAGAGAGGGGTTGATTTTCAATGCTCTTTCAGGGTTGAATTCTATCATCTTGACATGAGTAGGGTTTGAGTTAGCTGAGCATAAATCATTTCGAGGGTCATCTTTGGCTTCCTTTACTACTTCCTCTAGAGACATGGTGTTGGGAGATTGATTTTGGAGGATGTGTTCAATCAGGTCATCTTCATCAGGTTGTCCCCCTCCTATGGTAGTTTCTAGGGTATAGATTGGGGAAGAGTAGAATTCATCTTCTTCCTCCTCTTCTAGCCATAAAGGTAATTCATGCTCTAGGGATGGTTGAGTAGGAGGGTATAAGACTAATTGTTTGGAAAAATTCCCATTTTTATGGTCATATCTCTAGCCCTGCAGCTTATGTAGGCATCGACATTGGCTAACCAAGGCCTCCCAAGGATGAGAGGATAACCATTGAATTTGGTCTTAGGCTGGAGAACTAATAAGTCAGTAGGGTATTCCTAGGAATCAATGGAGACCATCACATCCTCAACAATTCCCTCAGGAGCTACTGTGGATCAGTCTGCAAGTTGCAAGACTGTCGTGGTCTTCCTTAATGATCCCTGGAGATTCAGCTTGAGCATAGTGTCCTTAATTATCACATTAATGGCAACCCCAAGATCAATCAAGGTATGGGGAACAATGGTGTCATTGATGTGTACATCTACTACAGAACTCCCATGATCTAAATACTTTGGGCAAATTACCTGCCCCAACATTAAGTCAGATAACTTTTCGATGACATTAATGGTAGGGGTGTCTTTCTTTTGCCTTCCTAGATGTTTGAAACATTTCTCTTTGATTAGATTGTTGTAGATGGGGACATATTTGATAGCTTGGAGAAGCGAGATTTTGACACAACTTTTTCAACTCACCCAGAATTTCAGTCTCTTTTTCGGTGTGCTGGATAGGATGGGTTAACCTTTCAGGAAAGGGGGGTGGATTCACTCTAGGTGCACTTTCCTCTCTTTCCTCCTCACACTCCCCAGGTGGAGATGGAGGTTGGTTATCCGGAAGCACTCTCCTAGACCTAAGGTTAATTTCATGAATTTCCACAACATAGGAAGGGTATGATGTTTCTCCACTGTAGACCTGTTGTGCTTGTCTGTTGTTTGGGTTTGGGTTTGTTTGGGTAGACATCAAAGTTTTTTTAAGTGGAGCATGTAGGTTTTAACCCCGTACAGAAATTATCTGCATACAAATTCTAAAACACAGAAAATAAACAATGCAAGAGCATAACACATAAAACACATATACACAGAGATTTTCCCTTGGATCCCAAAACCTAGACTACCAGATTGATTTTTCATTATGTTCCTTTGAATGTTATAATACATATGTATACATGCCGAAGCATCCAATACCATGGACCGAAAACCATCGTGTCCAAAAACATGTGCGAAAAACATGCACAAAACCATAGGTAGGTCCGCCCAACCTAATAAAGGTTCTAAAAAAAATAATCCCTGGGCGCTGCCCCAGAACCCATAGAGGGGGGCTACCTGCCCCACTCAAACCCCCTGGATAGGGGGGCCTGTTGCGCCCCCCTGTGACCCCCCCCGCTGTGCAATCGACGCAACGAAGGGGGGGCTCTGCCCCCCCTCTAACTCCCAGTTAACTACGTGGGCTAGTTGTGGAAAGAATATAACACAACCCAACATTCTCCCACTTGTTGTTTTCTTTCCACAGGGGGCCATAGGAGAGCTTAGTCCAACCGTGTAACACCCATTATTTCTCTACACCAAGAGAACTTCTCAGAGCTCATAGATTTTGTCAATGCATCTGTATTATTCTTCAAAGTGTCCACCTTTATCAACAACACATTTTTTTCTTCTATCATATCCCTCACAAAGTGATACTGAACATTAATGTGCTTTGTCTTTGAATGGTAAGCAGGGTTCTTTGCCAAGAAAATTACACTTTGGCTATCACAGTCTATCCTTATAGCTCCCTGTACTAATCCCATACTTGAACACAACGTCTACAACCAAACTACTTCCTTACTTGCATGAGTGGCTGCCATGTATTCTGCCTCCGTAGTTGATAATGCTACTATAGATTATTTCTTACTCATCCAACTGCCTGCACCTCCAAATAGGTTAAACACATACCCACTTGTAGATCTTCTCTGATCCAGATCTCCAGCCTAGTCTGCATCAACAAAGCCATGGTTATCCAAAACTTTGTCCAATCTTGGTCTTCCTTGGTAGCACAAACCATAATCACTAGTGCCACACAAATACCTGAAAACCTGCTTCACTTCTGTCCAATGCTCCTTTCCCGGTTTTGACATAAACCTGTTCAATACTCCCACTACATGTGCAATGTCTGGTCTAGTACAGACCATTGCATACATTAGGCTACTAACTGCACTTGCATATGGAACACGGGACATGTTCTCTTCCTCTTCTTGTGTCTTGGGACATTGTTCAATAGATAACTTCACACCTACAAGAATAGGAACCTTCACCGGTTTACTATCCTGCATATTAAACCTCTGCAGTATCGTCTCAACATACTTCCTCTGGTTTAACCAGAGCTTCCTCTTTTCCTGATCTCTTTTAATTTCCATGCCCAAAATATAGTTTGCAGCACCAAGATCTTTCATGTCGAATTTGGAGGACAATTGGGTCTTAAAACCTTGGATATTTCTTTGTCATTTCCAACCAGCAACATATAATCCACATACAAGACTAGATAAATAACATGGTCACCAATTAATTTAAAATACACACAGTGATTTGCTTTGTTTCTGGTGAAGCCAAGTTCTCGTATAAATGTATCAAATTTCTGATACCACATCCTTAGTGATTATTTTAACCCATACAGAGACTTCTTTAACTTGCATACCAGTTCTTTCTTACCCTTCACCGCAAAACCTTCAGGTTGCTTCATGTAGATCTCCTCTTCCACATCCCCATGAAGAAATGTTGTCTTCACATCCATCTATTCTACCTGAAAATCAAAAGCAGAAACAACAAATAAAAGTAATCTAATAGAAGCTACCTTGGCAACAAGAGAAAAAATATCACCAAAATCAATTCCTGGCACCTGGGAATAACCTTTTGCTACCAACCAAGCTTTTTATTTTTCCACCTTTCCTTCTGCATTTTTATTCTTCTTGAACACCCATTTGTTGCGAATGGGTTTCCTTCCAGCCGACAACTCCACCAGATCCCAAGCCTCATTTTTGTGCAAAGATTCCATTTCATCAACCATGGCCTCTTTCCAGAGTTTTCCATCCTCTAAATCTACTGCTTCCTTAACAGTTCTGGGATCATCATCAGTAATATATAAAGTAAAATTTGAACAGAAAGTAGATGGACTATACTTTTTTGGTTTCCTTCTTTCTCGAACTGATCTTCTCACACCTAGAGTTTATGGCTCTTCATCTTCTAATTCCTCCTCTTTTGTAGAGTCTAATTCTTCCTCCTTTAGCTCAAACTCTATCTTCTCAGGTTCCTTTGATGGGACTTCATGTTTAATAACATCTTTCACCTCTCTAAACACCACATCTCAGCTGTACATAACCTTCCTTGTTACTAGGTTCCAAATCTTATAACCCTTTAAACCATCCTTATACCCAATAAAGATGCACTTTTCAGATTTACTATCCAACTTGGTTCTTTTCTCCTTTGGAACATGTACATATGCATCACATCCAAATACCCTCAAATGTGAAGGAGAGGGTTTCTTACCAATCCATACCTCTTGTGGAGTCTTATCCTCCAACACTGATGAAGGTGATCTGTTGACCGGTAACATGCTGTCTCCACCGCCTCTGCCCATAATTCCTATCCTAGCCCGACACCACTGAGCATGCTTCTTGCCCTTTCCATCAATGTCTTGTTAATTATTTCTACAGCTCCATTTTTCTCATGTGTGTATGGAGTAGTCTTCTTCCGTGCTATACCACACTTCTTACAGAATTCTTCAAATTCCTTATTGCAAAACTCTCCACTGTTATCTGTCCTCAACACCTTTATCTTCTTCTCTATCTGGTTTTCCACCAGAGCCTTAAATTCTTTAAACCTGTCAAAGACTTCAGATTTCTTCTTAAGGAAATATATCCATGTATTCCTTGAGAAGTCATCTATAAATGATACATAGTACATAGACTTACCCAGTGATGGAACCTTCACAGGTCCAAACACATCATTGTGCACAAGTTATAATAGTTGTTTTGCCCTCTTACCACCAGCGGAGAAACTCACCTGATTCTGCTTCCCATATACACAATTTTCACGGAAATCAAAATCCAGAGAGCTATTACTCATACCTTCTACCATACCTTTACCATGAAGTATTCAAAGGCCCTTCTCTCTAATATGTCCAAGTCTTTGATGCCATAGCATGGTATTCTCTCTAGAGACCACTAGATTTTCTACTCCACTTTTAGGAACCATAGATTTGTTGCACCCATCAACAACAGTGCTACCTTGCAGCTTGTATAGAGTTCCAATCTGAACTCCCCGCATCAATACCAGTGTTCCCCGAACCATCTTGTAGGTATTCTTCTTGAACACTATTTTTACACTTGCATCATCCAACTTGCTTATGGAAATCAGATTTCTGGCCAATGCATGAATATGCAGAACACCCAAAAGTGTTCTAACCCTTCCACCTTGCAACTTCAACTTTACTTTTCCACGACCAACAATTCTAGCCTTCCTATCATCCCCTAAGAAGACATCACCACCATCATATTTCTCATACTCACAGAACCACTCTCTATGGAGAGTGAAATGAAGAGATTCACCTGAGTCAATCAGCCATGCCTCATGATCAACATGTGTACTTGAAGAAGCTAAGTACACATCCCCACCTTCATCTGAGGTGGTTTTTTCCTCTGCAGAAGGAGCATCATCAGATCCCTTTCCTTTTTCAGGAGCTTTATATTTACAGTCCTTTTTGTTCACGACTCCAGGTATGGGCTCGAGTAGGAGCTTAGGTCTTTTGAGATATGGAATTTCCATCCCGTTTCAAGAAGAAGACTTTAGGTCGTATCTCCTGGTCTTGTCTTTTAGGGAGTATCTATTTGTAACTGCCTTCTTTGGGGAAGATGGATCTGAAGGAAGTTGGTTGAGAGCAAAACTACCTCTTTGAGAAGGAGCAGCCCAACTCGCAGTAGGGAAGATCTTATCGTCTTTTCAGTACCTCTTGGCACCGAGCTCTATTTCCGTGTCTCGAGAAAGCAAGCGGCCCTTCCTTTCTGCATTTCCAACACACCACCTTTACAGGTTTTCCTGGAGATTTGGATCTCCCTCTATATTTAGATCTCCCACTCGATGACTTATTTTTGTTTTTGTTCTGGGACCATCCTCGTACAGACAAGGCATCACCATTCTGGCTCTCCATATTTTTCCGTCTCATCTCCTCCGTCAGCAAGGATGAGACTATTTCATCAAACTGCAAGGCAGTTGCATTGATACCTATTGCAATAACTAGACTATCCCAGGAATCTGGTAGAGAACACAAAAATCTGATGCACTTATCTTCATCTGAAATTTTAATATCAACAAATAATAGCTGACTTACCACAGTATTAAATGCGTTCAGATGCTCTGTCACTGAGTCTCCATCTTTCATCCTCAGGTTATACAACTTTTTCCGTAGGAACAATTTATTCACCAGAGACTTAGATTGGTACAAAGTCCCTAACTTGTCCCACAAAACCTTAGCCGTAGCTTCCCCCGATACATTCAACAATACTGAATCTGAGACACATAATATTTTTGTGCTCTTTGCCTTCCAATCCAACATCTTCCATTCTTCATCGGACACTCTTGTTGGTTTAGTACTCGAATCTGCTGTGATCCATTGATCTTTTTCCACCAACAGATCTTCCATCTTGAGTTTCCACGACTCAAAACTTTGACCATTAAATTTCTCGATCTTTATCTTACCACTGCTCGGCATCTTCTTTCACCACCATAATCGATCTCACAGATCTCCCACTGAACAGGGTCTACCACAGGCCAGAGTGCAACCCCTCAGCAATAAAGGCATCCCCTTGAAGCCAAAACAACTCTAAAACCAAATGTAGGTTTTAACCCCGTACAGAAATCACCTGCATATGAATTCTAAAACATAGAAAATAAAAAATGCGAGAGCATAACACATAAAACACATATACACAGATATTTTCCCCTGGATCCCAAAATTGGGACTACCAGATTGATTTTTCATTATGTTCCTTTCAATGTTACAATACATATTTATACATGTCGAAGCATCCAATACCATGGACCGAAAACCATCACATCCAAAAACATGGACCGAAAACCATCGCGTCCAAAACCATGTGTGAAAACCATGCACAAAACCATAGGTAGGTCCACCGAACCTAATATAGGGTCCAGCTTTTTTTTCCCTGGGCACTACCCCGGACCCCATAGAGGGAGGCTACCCACCCACCCTGTGACCCCCCACTGCATAATCGACACAACGAAGGGGGGGCTCTTGCCCCCCTCTAACCCCCTGGTTAACTACATGGGCTAGTCGTGGAAAGAATATAACATAACCCAACAGAGCAGGGTGTAGGAGCTGTGGTTGAGATGGAGGTGAAGGATACAGAGTTGGAGCTTGGTTGTATGGGGGCCTCCACCCCTAGGGTGGTGCATTCCACTGAGGTTATGGAGGAGTATATGGTTGAAATGGTTGGTTGGACGATTGGGAATGGTATTGAGGTGAAAAAGACCAGGGAGAAGGTGTAGATCAGGAAGGATGAGTAGGGGGGCACCAAGGGGGAATGGATGTGTTTTGATTAGGGTTGTAATATGAATAGGATGACCCTTGCATGCCCTGCTGGTATGGTCGAGGTCCATGAGGCCTCCTTTGATTTATGTAGCAGAGTTGTTCAGTCACCCCTTCGGTTCCCTGATACACATATTTTAATCTAGGCAAAGAAGGGCACTTGTTTGTGGAGTGGTTTTCCTCACAGACTGAGCAGATTTCTATAAGGTTCAATGGACATTCATTCTTGGGGTTCATCCTTGTGCATCTAGGGCAGAAGATGGCTAATGCTCTCTCTACTTCCTCCTGCTTCCTTTTGATCTGCATAGTGTCCATTTGCAGAGAAAGGGTTTGTAGAATTTCACTCTTAAATTCTTCTAACATGTTCCCAATTTCACTTTTTATGGATCTATTGGAAGAGGATGAGTTGGCCACCGCTTGACTAGCCCTACCCTTTTTTCTAGTTGCCCTAGAATGATTCTTGAAAACTGTCTTGATATCATCATAGGGTAACTGGTAGATGTCCCCTCCTAACATAAAATTTAGTGTTTCTAGGAGATATTACTTGTTCCCCCTTAGAAGGACTAACTTAAATGATTCACAATCAAGGGTGCACCTGGCCCTTTTGTAGTTGAGTTGGAATATTTACTCATAATCCTCTAAAGATTCATCATGTCCCAAGGTCATTCTAAAAATTTCCTCTTTGGTATCTTTGGACATACAGTATTCCCTATACTTGTTGTTGAAGGTTTGTTGCATCTGAGCCCAAGTGGTGATACTATCCTTAGGTAAACCCATTAACCAGCACAGGGCTGCATCCTTGAGAGTGGATGGTAATAATTTCGAATTCTGATCATCAGAGGTGTAATCATAAGTTTTTCATATGACAACAAACTCAAACAAAAAGGTATATGGATCTTCTGAGGTCAGGCCATGGAAGTGAGGAAGAGAATAAGGGCTTATGTTTTTTATCTTAGCACCCTCAACTCTTTCTCTGTCTCCCTTTTCATTTCTATTTTCAGCCATTGTGTCAGTTGGTGGAATGATTTCTTCTTCTTCCCCTATAGGTTCTTCAAAAATCTCTGGTTATTAGCCTGAGGTGTCCTCTAGCTCACAACCACCGAAGAAGAGGGAAGGTTGGTTGTTTGAAGTGGTGAGGGTATTTGGAAGAAATTTTTTTAAGTTTTCTCTATTCCTACGAGGCATGAAAGGAGCGTTTTTTTTTTTTAAGTTTTAAACTACTTGCAGAATTGAAAGAAAGCATAACTAAATTGCAACTATTTGCTGAATGGAACTAATTGGAGAACGAAAGAGATAAGAAAAAGATTAAAGAAAGAAGAAATCACATATACTCAGACACCTCCTCGACAATGGTGCCAAAAAGTGATGAGCACCATTATTGCAGCAAGGATGTTGCAACTCATGGGGCTATCGACTTTACTTCATCAACCCAGGGTTTGTACAAACTTGGAGGTGACAATCTTGTATACACAAATAGATGTAATTGTTCTACTCTTGTCACTGCTTAGCTGGGGTGATAGACCAGTAGGGCTTCTCAAACCAACCTTCTACTTACTAGAATAAGTTTTATTACCAACTGGAGAGGGGAGATTTACCCTAAATGAGAGAAAATAAATATTGCCGAATTGGAAGAATGAAAGACTCAAAAAATGCTTGCAAAGTAACATGAAATCCTCTATCTACTTGTTAACACACTTTTCTTGCAAAATAACCCTACTTTAACCCTACTTTACCCTACTTGTCACATGTGAGGTTTTAAATAATCTAAGCATGAAATCTGATCTAGAGAGTACTAACTGTTGTGTGCATGTGTAAATATAAAAGAACTCATTTTTTAATCTTTTTTCTTTATAAATGTAAATGCTAATCTTTCCTTGTTCTTTGGCAGGGAAGAAAGGTGTGGAGGAAGAGGGGTACAATGGTTTTGATGGCTTGGAGGTCAAGTAGGGGCCTAATCCTAGCTTCAGTGATGATTGTTCTCAATTCAGACTCAAAACAAGCTGCTATAGGGTTTCCTACAAGTTATCTACAATATGTACTAGTTCTCCTACAGGATCCCCTGTTTTACTACAGGAACAGGCCGAAAGCTTAGGGAGTGGTCTAGAAGGTAGAATGGAGCTTGGGAAAGGTGAATAAGGAGGGAATAAGGCATGGAAGTAGCAGACACTACTCAGAATTCAAGCAAAGGCTTTAATATGGTTGGATTTGCTTAATGGAAATGACAATTTTCCTTATAAAACAAGAATTTGAATTAAGACCTTAGTGACCTTTGGCAACATAGGTGGATATGGCTTGGATGAGGCTAATGAGATGAGGTATCCCTGCAATGTAGAAGCTCATGCAATAACACACATCATTGTTTTCATTTATACATAAATTCATCTATAAACAAGGAGGGTTTATTCGATAAAAGAAAACAAGTTGTTACCATTTATTTTCTAAGTTCATGAATGGAAGTGCTTGAAATCAATACAAAAGCGTTGTGAAATTAGTACAAAACCTAAGAGATCAGAAATTCCAATTGAAACTTATCCTACAAAACTGAAAGATAATGACCTAATTATCAAGAAACCCTAGATTATGCAGAAAAGCAAGAATTCTGTTTTTTTGGGCTGTATGGGAAGTGTTCCTCAAATCATGATCCCTGAAAGGGAGAAATGAGGTGGAAACCACTTGATGACAACATTTCTAGAATATCTTCTTGTCACTATGATGCTACTGTTATAACTATTCACAAATGGAAGAAAACTAATTAACCCTACCAATACTTGCAAATTAACAACACCAAAATCAGTTCAGTAGCTAACTATGAGTATATTCTAAGAACACATCTAAAAAAAGAGGAACCTTTGCTTCTAGGGTTGGGCCCTAACCCAAGAGCTTCATCCCTTTGAGTCAAATCAGTGTTGGATCAAGGGAATGATTCTCATTTTCATTAAAATATAAAAAATACACAAGAGTGCTCAATTACAATGCTTCAACTCAAAAATGCTGCTTAGCTATCTTGAAAAAAAAATCTGAATCGTAATGAGGCTCTAGGCCTCTTTATTTATACAACTGAAGTTACCAACAAATTCCTTAAATTTAGGGAGGCTTGGCTTCTAATCTCGAGATCAACTAGTCTTCAACTGTCACTGGCTTGGCTACCAATGATCCTCATGACTCGGCTGCTTGCAACTCCGAGATGATGAGATTTGATTGAGGAATCTTTGAGTGAGTGAGGAGTTAAGGAGGGAGATCCTATCTCCTATAATCCCTCTTGCTTGTCTCATTTGAGTTCCTGCACTTTAATTAGCCAAAATTTTCTCCAAAACCTACAATCAATGCACATTAGACCACTAGACATGACATCTCATATTTACTCTTCTCATTAAGAAAAATATAATTAAAACAAGTAAAGAATTATGAGAAAAGTTGGTTTTATTACACTGGAGGTGCATTAAGGTCCATATAATTTACCCATTGACGAGCCTCATTAGTCCTACAATAAGGCATGTGTCATGTTAAAGAAGAGGACCCACAAATTAATTGTAAGATGAATTTCAGACTTTACCACACAATGGAGGACTAGGTGGGAACCATGGCAAGCATGGAAGGTGACGTGGTCTCTTGGTGACATGGAAACCTATGAGGTCGACACATGTCATATGGAATTGGGGTTTTTGTACGGCTAAGTGGCCTATAAATGAGTGACATGTGGCAACCCTGAAGGGGCGCCATGTGGAGGGTGTGACATCACCCCGATGATAAAAGCCACTAATGTCATGTTGGTGCCTTGACCCCAATGATTTCTCATGGAGATGGGTATAATCCCGCTGAAATTTTATTCCGGGGGTGAAGTGGAAGTGGTGGGCCCACATGCACATTTATAAGTGAGAATATTAGTTGAGGCATATTTGAGGTGGCAGATGATGGCCAGGTGGAGCTTCAACATAACCCCAGTGGTTTGAATGCATCACAAAGTGGCATTGGTTAGGATGATGTGGCAGGGTGGAGCCTGAGTGCATGTCCATAGAAAGTAACAAGATGACACGTGGAGGAAGGGTTCACTTTACTCTAAAAAACTTCCCCGATAGTTTCAACGGGGAACTACATTGGAACCTGCCGATTATTTTATTCTTGGGATGATGTGGCCATAGAGGGGCCTACATCTATGTACTATGTTTATATGATGTATATGTGTTATACGTTGGACATTGTGAATCATGGAAAAGTGTAATGTGAACTGGGCATGAATAGATTGGCAGTTGGGGTATGATTGCCACATAGTTAGTGACATGGATGCCATATGGGGATCAGATAGGTGCCACATGGAAAGCCAGAGGCGCATGACACTATCTGATAGGCCAATCTTTGAATGACCATATATTTTTCTCAAGGAGTCAGATTAAGGAAATTTTATATCGTTGGAAACATATCGACAAGATGAACACAAGGATGTTATCTATTTTAAGTTTTGAGGAAGTTGAAAATTTTGAAAAATATAGATCCCATTTCCATAATAGTACATTGGAGGTCAAGTCAACATAGTAACTCACCTCCTTTACACCCTTAATAATGGCTAGAGATAGTATGGGGTGTGTTACAGAGTGGTATCAAAGCATCCAAGTTCAACACTCATACTGGATGGGCTCTATTATAGATGAAAGGAAGATGATGTACAACTATAGACCTTATGAGATCATATAAGGCTATAGCACATGTGATATGCATTAAACTTGATTGTTGTATGGATTGATTATGTGTGTTGTTTAGTGTGTCTTTGTTGTGATTTACATCTGCATTTAGCATGGTTCCAATGATTGGATATGATTTTATTGATATTGATGTGCTAACTTAGGTGTAATGTTGTAGATAACTTTACATCAATATATTTCCAATAGTAAGCCAAGGTGATAATATCTATTATGCACTTGATTTTTTTAAAATATAATAGTTATGTGTGTGTATGAAAACACATATAAGATACTAATTTTCAAAGGAGATGAGGACAAGAATGGTTCAATACAGTTTTGATCAGCCACAACAAAAATGTGAAGAAGAAAGGACAGTTGAAGAGGAAATATCAGTTGAAAAATGAGGGGAGGCAAACTCTCCTGATTGGATGGATACACTAAGGAGATTAAGAACCAAAATAGGCATTTATAAAGTTGATAATGAAAGGCTTGTTGAGGCGCAAGAAATATTTATCAAAGCATAGGAAAGAAAAGCACAAGTGAATGTTGTCATATTGTAGAGCCTCTTGGACTTGTAAAGGCATGAGAATCATGAATTGGGAGCTAGTCATAAAACAGAAAAAGCCCTTGGGATAAGAAGAAAGAACTAATGGTGCAGATGGTGGTGGATCCAAGAAGAGGAATAAGTTTTCAAGTGAAGACACCATGAAAGGTGGAAATATGATGGATACTCCTAAAAGGAGGGAAGGAATCCCTAAGAAGTAGTATGAAAATACACACAAAATACCACAACATCATCATCATCAGTAGCACCATGAAGAGAGGAGGGAAAAATATGATATAGCAGAAAAGTTTAAGAAGGCTAAGCCCCATACATTTGGTGAAGTGACGAAATTAGAATATGTTGAGGCATGGCTCATTGGGATGAAGAAGTTCTTTAGGATTCATAGTTATTCCAAGAACAGAAACACACGGGCTTAAAAGGTAAGGCTGACATCTGGTGGGAAGATTTAAGGAATGAAAATTCATAAAATAAGAAGAGTTTTCCTAAAAGGAATTTGAGGAATATTTCAAGAACAATTATGTATCTAGGAGATACTTTGAGAGCAAGGCTAAGGAGTTATATGAGCTCAAATTGGGAAAATGTCAGATGAGGAGTATACCACCAAATTCTTAAAGATACTAAGGTATATTCCCTATCTTAAGGAATAAAAAGAAAAGATTTAGAGGTATGTCAGTGGACTACCACAATCCTTCAAGCATATAAATGAGTTCAATGAGCCTAAGATATTAGAGGATTGATGAACACTAGTATTTCAGCAAGGATGCCACAACTCTTGGGCTACCAACTTTACTTATCAATCAAGGTTCGTACAAACTTGGAGGTGACAGTGCTATATGCACAAGTAGAAGTGAAGGTCCTGCCTATTGTCACTTGTTCATCTGGCGAGAGACCCCAGGGGTTCCAAGTTAGACTTATATAGAGTCAAAAGAAGCTTGATTCTTTGATGGAAGAGGAGAAAATCTATTCTAAGAGAGCCACTCTACTGCAATAATGAAGAAAACAACATGTAATGCTAAATCACACCATATCCTAATTAACCATTTAGATAGCTATGCTAAGAAAAATTGCTAAATCAACACTAACCTAATGCTGTTATCTAAGTTACAGAAGTAAAGAGCATCAAACCAAACTAATGTGTGAGCAAGGAAACTAGTCTAAATCTGTTTTCACTTTTCTGGTTTTTTTGATGATCGGATAGTGTTAGAGTCTGATTGAATAACCAAATTGAAACTCAGGAGTGGCAGCGTTTAAATGATATGCAGAACAACGTTCGGGAAGGAATCAAGCGGAAGAGCAAGCGAAGATCGAAATCAGCGAAAGGAAGACATAATGAAGCAATAACGCACAGGAAGATGAGTGGCGGAGATCTTATTGCGGGATATTATGTGAATAGATGGACAAACAAGATTAACGAAAAATGAGTGGCGGAGATCGTATCACAAAATATTGAGTTAATAGATGGTTGAACAGGATTAACGGAAGATGAGCGACGAATACCTTATCGCGGATATTAAGTGAATTGATGGACGAACATGATTAATGGGAGATGAATGGTGGAGATCTTATCGCAGGGGATTAAGTGAATAGATGGATGGATCACATTAAGTCACGTGGTGACAGAAGGAAAAAAATGTGTGGAATGATGGAGTGGTCTTCGTAGGTGGTAAGCAGTTTCTCACGCACCCTCAAAGCTGTAAGTGGAATTCCTAAATTTTGCGCAATTAGCCTAAGTGAGTGACACATAGCATGAGAAAACCACTTTTCTCGTGGGCTCTCGAGCGGATATTGGTTGTGCAAGAATTCGTACGAGATTGTGTGATAGCTGTTAGATCATGCAGATTGATCAACGACGGAGATCGGCCAAGTTAGTTGGTGATCGAGTGATGCGATAGCCGTTGGATCAAGCAAAACAGATCAACGATGGAGATTTGAAGTGCCTAAAGTCAAATGTTGAAATGAATATGGGTGGTAAATAGTTTCTCGCATGCCCTCAAATCTGTAACTGGAATTCCTAAATTTTACGTGATTAGCCTAAGTGAGTGACATGTAGCATGGGAAAACCACTTTTCTCGCATGTTCTCGGGCGGATATCAGTCGTGCAAGAAATCGCACAAGATTGCGCGATAGCCATTGGATCATGTGGGATTGATCAACAGTGGAGATCGACCAAGCTAGTTGGCGGCCAAGTAGTGCAATAGCTATTGGATCAGGTGAGGTAGATCGATGATGGAGATTTGGAGCACCTAAAGTTAAACGTTGTAATGAATACGCACGCGATTGACGGTGATTGGCCAGGTTTGTTGTGGATCGGATGGTAAGGAAATCTACAGGCATAATCTGATTAAGATGTGATTTATTAGCTTCCGCATATATTATGCATGGAGAAAGTGCTGAAGGAAACGAGAATATGAGTGAGATCTTATTATAGAAAGATAACGATGAAATGAACCAAGTACTGAATCAAGACGACAAACTCCAGAGCTCATGCGAGAACTAGAAATCTGTGTTTTTGGGGTTGCTGAAGGGTCTCTTCCTCAAGTCATGGTCCTAGAGGGAGGGGGTGAGGCTGAGACACCTACTCACAACCTTATGGGGATATTTTTCTCCTTGCTAACCTGGAAATTGAAAGAAGGCACAAATTGAAGCAAACCAAAACATAACCAATCTACGCTACACTATTGTAATGGAAATGCAGCTACTTAAGCAAATGAATGATTAAACCATGGATCTATGCACTACAGTGCTATAATGGAAATGCAGCTATTTAAGAAAATGAACGATTAAACCATGAATCTATGCTAGCATACATGTACAATAAAGAGGAGCCTTAGTTTCTAGGTTTGGGCCCTAACCTAAGAGCTTCAACCCTCTGAGTTAACTCAGTGCTAGCTCAAAACAAAACTCATTCTTATTATCAAAACAATGGATTACATAAAAAACTGTCACAAGTCTTGCAGCTCGAAAATAGAGTAAAGTTTTACAATCAAAAGTCTGAATCCTACTATGGTCCTAGGCCTCTCTACTTATACGATTGAAGTCTCCAACGACTTCTTTAAAACTAGGGAGGCTCGACTAGCAAACTCAAGATAAACTGGTGCTTTGACTTTCACTTGCTTGGCTGCCTTCTAGTCCTCATGATTTGGTTGTTTGCACTCCGAGCTGATGGAGGAATATTCAAATGGAGGGGTAGTAAATGAGGAGGATTTACCTCCTATAATTCCTCTCCCTTGTCCCATTTGAATTTTGACCAAGGTCTTTGTTGGACACCTAATCCTCTATGTGTTAGTGTGGAAGCAGAATAGACTAAGGAAGTCCAAGAGACCTTGGGATGTGGAACCCAATGGTCAAACCATGTACTATAAATGTATATGTTTTGTTAATAAAAAATGTACTCTCACGTTTTATCTTTCATTCTATTTCTTCCATGTGTGTGTTTAACATGGTATCAAAGTAGGCGTATTCCTGCCCTGCATAATTACTTTGAGCCATTTGTATTATGGCCTTTCTGTGCAGGTCATTTTGCCATCAGTTTTGCATTTCATGAATATTTTCTCAGCTAAATTCTAGCTGCAACCTCTGTCATTTCTCCAGACCCCCTTTTTTTAGCTTCCCTCTACTCCTGTAACTCCTATTTACCTTCATTATTCCCTGACATCGAGAAAGCGTTCTCTGCTTTCTACATTGAACAACTTGGTGTGTGTGTACGCTGGTCTGGGTGCTTAAATGAATTGAAGGCTGGACTGTGATTGTGCGTTGGCTGGACTGTGATTGTGCGCTTAAATGAATTGAAGGTTGGACTGTGATTGTGCGTTGATTATACAATCTACTCTGCACGTTGATTATGGTTGTTGAAATCAATACCCTGAACTATACCAGTGCATTGGATTGTAAGATCTGCATTGAGTTCCTTTTATATGGAAGTAAACTATACTATATGTTGAATCTATGCAAAATTTTTGGAATCCGTTGAACTAATTTCGAAAGCTGATGAATCAATTTTGGTAGTTGTGCACATGCATTGGTTCTTATTGAATACTGGATTTATGGTGCATTTGAACTATGCATTGGAACTATGCTGGTGTGATGTGCGTTGAACGATGTGTACTCCTGCAAAATCATATGTGTATGAGCCGTCATTGCTGATTGCATATATAATCCAAGTGTTGTCTTTAGGGTTGGTTTTGTGACTGCTGTATTGGAGATGGTATGTGCAATGGAAGCGTCGTGAACCTGATGTGAAAGATAGTTGTGGTGCTGGACCGCACTCTATAACCAACGGCGGGCCTACATTGAAGCCCTCGAACCGAGTGTCACTCTGTCCATCAAATTCTTCAACTTTCCCTATATGGCCGCTCTAATATAATGCGAGGGGGCAATTGCACAATCTATACATCAACATCCTTGTGTGGTATAGAATTTCCAAGGATTTGTTGTGTCTGCAGGTGGCCTGGTTCGCCCAAATTTGTCCTCCATGTGAGTTGAAGCTTGCCAAGGCTGTTGCTTCCTTCAACTTCCACTAATCTAGAGTCAACAGAAGGCTGTCTCAATTGATATAGGTAATTTCAAATTCCCCATTAGTTCTAATGAGATCTGGTGCCTTGAAGATGTCCCTAATTTTTGAATCAACTTCAGAATTATCACCATCATCTGTCAAAGCAGTTGCAGTCCAAGGTTGAACAGGCTCAAATTGGACCTGATCCATGTAAAGATGTGACTTTGTGTGATTTTCAATGCAAGCTTCAAAAATGTGCTTTCCTTGACAGAGCGCACCTTTGTTCTCACTGAAAGTGGATTAGCCACCACAAATTTGAAAAACTGAGGAAGATGCTTCTGCTCCCCATCTGCATCAGTGTACACCGCCATACAAACCAGCGTGTGTGCTCCTAATTCTTTAATGTCGTGTTCTATTATGAAATCATAGCGTCCCCCTGCTCTTATGGACTCAACGAGTGACTTTGAAGTGTCTGAAAGTACCAACCACTGTCATTCTGTTTGCATTTCTACCTTAATGACCACATTACCCTTATCATGGGAAGAATCACCTTAGTTCTGAGTCGAGTTTCTGGCTGAAGGGACGAGATCCTATCACTGTTGAGAGCCATATCGAATTCTGAGTATGAAGCTGAACCTACCTCACTAAGGGACCGATATTATGAAGTGATTTATTAGCTGTGAAGAGCATACAAGAGGCTGCTAAACCAGTTGCCCCAGCAAAGAAGCCAGCTGCAAAGAAGGCTGCTCTAGGTTATGTACATTAACTATCTAGTTATATACACTGTTGAACACTATCCATAAATATAACATTGTCCATATACATCGTATTGTCTCATTCTTTGTGTGTCTGTTGCGAGACCTGGGCGTTATCTGAAACTATATATTTATGCTGAAACTATATATTTATGCCTTGTTTGTTGACACTGGTCAATTCAAAGTGTTGAATTGGTTATGTGTGTTCTCAACGATATATATATTGAATTGAATGTGGTGAACATATATGCCTTTAATTACAAATATGTTGTTGATTCATAAGATGGCATACATTGAATCAATTGAGATTATATGATTGTATGTGCGCTGGCTATACTTTGGAGTTAAATATGTGATTTGGTTTCAATAAATTTTATATGTGCATTGAAGACAAACTTATGTCAGTAGAAGAGTCACAGTTGTAGGAGCGGTTCTGAGTTTGAAAAAATTTATGCCATTCAAAGAGTGAAGTCAGCAAATAAAAGGATTTTCCAGTAGGAACACATACTAGTATTTTGGCATTTTTGTTTGCAGCAGGTGTTGAGATATAAAAGTTTTCAATAAGAACCAATCTGCATTGTCTAGTTTGTTGGCTCCTTGCAAATTTTGGGAAAGAAAGAATTATAGTGTTGAATGAATACTTAAGCTGCTTCATGGTATGCTTCAAGACATTGCATAAGGCTTAAAGTTTATATACTTGCAGTATTTTCAATTAACATAATTTTATGGCACTTGTGTGTCATCTAAAATACAAGCAACCTATGATTTGGAGATCGAATGGATACAAACACAATCTACATATATATGCATTGATTCCTTGTTACTTCAACTGCTGCATAAGAGTTTGGTGGGTTGTATAAAGGCAATGATTGTTTTGACAAATAAAAGTAGTCTTTTGTGGAGGAAAGTTTAGTCGGTTGTATTGTCAGAACATAGTGCTGGTCATGAGTAAACTCTTATTTTTATGTAATGGATTGTAATTGGTGCTTGCTGGTTACACACTGATCATTTTCTGCACATTTATAAAGGATATTGCTGTGTACTATGAGTAGGTATTACTTTTCTACATTGAGTAGTAGTTGTGATCAATTTTTAAGGTGTAATTCTAACATTGAAAAAAAAATGGCCAGAATCAATGAAGTATTAGAGTTCCTCAAAACTCTGATATTTTCTACTACTCATGGTACATTAAGAGTCAACAAAGTTTCTCTCACAGACATTCAAGTCTGTCTACAAAATGCACAAGAGAAAATTGAGTTTTTTCAGTTTGAATCTCAGTTTCAACAAGAAAAGCTACAACATCACAAGCATCATTTTGTTTAGAACATTGAGATAAACTCCCATCAGCAGCAAGCCAATATTGTTGAAGTTCATTCAGATCCAGTGCCCAATAAAGCAACAGAGTTACATGCAAATGCAAAATTTGAGTTTGCACTTCCCAAGACCATCATCAGACTTTGGGAACAGCTTGTCCACAACAAGCACATAACTGGTCTTGGATATGACAAGGATGTGTCCTTTCATATTCCAGATTACTCAAAACCCATCCAGCTTCAGAGTGCTAGATTTCTTCAGGACAGTTCATCTTCACCTACTCTTCATGACAGTTCATCTTCACCTGCTCTTCATGACAGTTCATCTTCACCTGCTCTTCATGAATGTTCAGCTGTTTTAGATTCTGGTTCTCTTCCATAGCAGCCACAACAGATTGTGAAATGCCAACACTGTGATTGAGTTGGCCATCTGAAAGATCATTGTTTTGATCTTCATCCATGTAAGCACTGTCATAAAACCAGTCATTCTTAAAACAGATGCTTCAGAAACAAACCTCCTGCAAGAACAAAGATTCATCTTGGATGGATCGCTTCTTGGCAATGGGCATCAACAACCAAGAAGATATTCCAGTCACATGTCAGAACTGTTCAAGAGTATTGAATAGTCTTGCAGTTGAGTTTTCTCCATCATCTCACCTTATACCTGACAGGGGGGAAATTATGGTCATCTACAAGATTCAAAGCAACATCAAGCAAGCCTGAGCCACAACCTGCCACATTAGTTTCAGAGTTGTAGCCAGAGACAAAATGCCCCTAAGCATGCCTTCAGTTGGTAATCTGGGACACTTCCTTTATCAGAAAACTTCAGCGTCTTGCCAGTTTCGGAAGAATTCTAGGAATAGAGTTGGGGACACTTCCTCTAGTAGAAGACTTCATCTTCTTTCCAGACTTGGAAGAGTTCCAGGGATTGCATTAAGCATTTCAGAGTTGTTGGTCATCCTTAAACCATCGCAGGCTGAGACTTCCCTTTTCAGGTTGAAGCTCTCCCTTTTATGTGGGGTGATACCTCCCTTTATTGGTTGAAGTTTCCCTCTTCAAAACATTAGGAACACTTCCTCTAGCAGAAGAATTGAGCTTCATGCCAAACTTGGAAGAGTTTCGAGAACTGCACTAAGCGTTCCAATGTTGGCTGTCATCCTTAAACCACCGCCCTTTATACCAACATTCTAGAGAGCACATTTAGCCTAGTGTTGCCATGCATTTTTTGCACATTTTGTATTACAACTCTCTTAGACTCATACATAACCCTTCAGATTAAGGGGGGAATGTTGGACACCTAATCCTGTATGGGTTAGTGTGGAAGTGGAATAGACTAAGGAAGTCCAAGAGACGTTGGGATGTGGAACCCAATTGTCAAACCATGTACTATAAATGTATATGTTTTGTTAATAAAAAATGTACTCGCATGTTTTATATTTCATTCTATTTCTTCCATGTGTGTGTTTAACAGTCTTTGCCAAAATTCCTTGCTTTTATCCTTTAATCCTGCATTAAATGCACATTATACCACAAAAAAATATCCAACTCTAACTCATCTCATAAACAAAATATAATCAAAAGTATGAAATAAGTTGTGAGAATAGTTGGTTTGACTAAGCTAGGAGGTGAATTAAGGCCCATATAATTATCCAATGATGAGGCTCATCATCACCCCCCACTGAAAGTGTTGCTCATCCTCTGAACAACTTAGTCAATTTCCATGTCCTTCATGGCTCTGGTAGCCTCTCTGACATCCCATGCCTCTATTGTGGTCTCTTCTTCTTGTTCATAGAAGCCTACTTTCCTTTCTACTTCTTCCCACTGCCTTTTTTCCTCTTCTTCTTTTCTCCCTTCTAGCATCCCTAGGAGTAGTGGTGGACTGAGTTTTAGGCCTATCCAATTGACCTTCAACCTTTGCATTTATTGCTTATACATAGGTGTCCTGTTGAGTGCCTCTCTCAACCCTTGAGGGGAGTGATATTCTCTGATCTTCAAGTTGTGTGGAAGTGTGTTCCATCTCCTGAAGAATGCATGTATACTATCATCTCCTAACAGCCTAAACATATCCTCAAAATGTGAAAGTGCTTGCTCTTGGGTAGCAAGATATCTAGATGCCAGCTAAGGATCATTTTCAATTAGATTATGGGTACTGATTAGGGCCTTGGGATTTGATTTTTCAGCTCTGATGAAAAGAGGTTCATTCTACTCTCTGGCCAATATTCCTTTCATCTCTATAGCCCTTGACTCCTCACGGTTCATCCATGATGCCAAAGCCATTAATTGTAGATCTCCTAGCTTGGCATTAGGATCCCAAACGTTCATGTCTGTGAGGGCCATGTGTACAAGTAAAACTCAGCCATTTTGGCCCTATCCTCTGCTGTACTTTGATCACAAAGATCAGTAAATTGCTCGTAGTCCTGAAATGGCATGGTGCCCCTTTGTCCTAGTGTTTTAATCTAAAATTGCAGCCATTGTTCTTTGAGATAAAGAGCATAGGATTTAGCTAGCATCCTACATTGGATGGCCTCCAAGGAGAGGCTGGCCATACATGCTAGTTGGTTTTCCCTTTCCTGCAGCTGTCCTCTCAGCCATGCATTTTCCCTCTCAAGTTGATCTCTCATTATTGCTTCTCTGTCCCTTAAGCCACTTAGCTCTTTGTTTTTCTTATCTTCTTCCTCTTGCTGTTCTTTCTCATCTCCATCAGTTTCTTCCTTCATTTCCTCCTCTGTTTCAGCATCATCCTCCTTCTCTTCTCCTTCATCATGTTCCTCTATATTAGTTTCTTCTTCATCCATCTCATCCCCATCTAGCTCTATATCTTCTTCTTTTTGTTTTGCCTCCTCCTCACTGACAGAAGGAATAACATCATAGGTGAGGGTTTTGATGTCATCCTCTATTGGTAAGTCTCTGAAGACTGACCATGTTATAGGAATACAGAGGTTTTGGATGGAATCCTTAATGAGGATCCTGATCAACCCATGGTGAGCCAACTGTTGGGAATTCCCTTCCTTTACTTTTTTGCTGGAGTCTATGAGTGATTGCATCAAGAAATAGGGTATGCTAAGTCTTTGGTGAACTGGTGTTTCTACCCAAAATCTTAATTCTTAAAGCATCCTAAAATGGTAGCCATAAACAACACTGTATCTATGGACTTGCAGATGAGGTGACGGGGTACAATGAATGAGGTGGATGGTAATGAATGAGGGCGGTGGATGATGTGGAGGAGATTGGATGGAGTGGAGCGACTGGGGTGGCTTGCTGTGGCGGTAGGGAGTGATCCAAAATGGATCCTAAAACCTCTATGTCTTCATATACATATTATCAGAAAACACTATCGCAGAAGAAAAACCATGAAGAATGGTGGAAAACAGAGTAAAGCGAAGGTTGAAGTATCATTGAATCAGAGCCATCGGATCGGACCAATCAACGGTCCAAATCAAATCGGTGGATCGCATCGGAGGGTTTGGCGATATTGCATCGGTGAAGTGTATCGGGGACGGCCCGAGGGGAAATGCAACTGCAATCGGTGACACAGCGCGAACCGTTGATCAAGCGCGCAGATCAACAGCTGCGATTACACCATTGCATTGCAGGTTTCCAAGGGAAGGACTTACTAAAGGCCCGAAGACCATGCGATATGCGATTGCTATATATCGCATCGCAATATCGCATCACAACAATACAAAGGGGCGAAGACCCATAGTCCATGCGATTTGCGATAGCAATCAAGGCAGACTCGAAAGGGTTTGTAAATGTGGCTCTATAAATTTTGAGTTCTGATATAAAAGTGTTTGTCGGGCTTTTTCTGTGTATTGTTGTATTTCCATTATAAAACCGAAATACAAAGGAGACATGGCATATGGTGCTACAGCGATAAAACATGGACCCGAAAGGATTTATGAATGCAACTTTATGTTATTTGGGTTCTGTGGCAAAAGGTATTTTGGGCAGGCTTTAGGTGGTAAGTGGTATTGGACGGGCTCTGCCCGATCCCATACACTGACCGACATGTAGCACACAACAAGGAGAGAGAAAACCACTTTTTTGGGTGGGTGATCTCCACTCAAGTCATGTGAAATGCACATCAGCCCTCAGATCAAATGGTCGCAGATCAAAGGTGCAGAATGTACGAGCAGGTTGGATGATCGGGATGGATGTGAACCGTCAGATGAGAATAGATCTATGGTGTGGGATGCCAAAGGACCATTAACGGACAAGTCATAACAATCGTCTGATTCCTCTGTTTTAGAGTTTTTCCTGTGTATTTCTCTATGTAAATAAAGAAGCAATTCTTTGGGGTTTTTCACCACGCTAGTCTTTCCGTTTGAAAATAGGTGGCCACCATACCTTAGAGCATTTTGTAATGATTGTTTAACGCTCAACAGGGATATGAACGAACAATAGCTGGGAGCCAGAGAGCCCGAAAAGGAATGCAAATCGACAATGCTGATAGGCTTAAAAGCCATTCAATGGTAGCACAAAAGGAAGGTCAGTTGAAGACAGTCACAGAAAGACAGTCAGTCAGTCAGATTGAGGCAGATTGAGTAGAGGAACAGGACAAAGGGAGAGTTTGTGCACTCTTTTAGACTCGAGGTTTTTGAGCAGATCCCTCTTTGATGTCACTGTAGTTGAGACTCTATTTTTGAGCTCACTCTTGTAATAATCTGTTCTTAAAGACTTAATATAGAGGTCGACACTAAAAGATGGACTAGGAGACATAGCCAGGAAGTCTGGTGAACTCCTTCATTATTTTGCTTGTGTTGATGTGTGTGTTTGTTATGTTTTCTAACTGCTCATTGTCTATATTATTCGCAATCTTTTCAATCCGTTGCATTAAGTAATATAGGCATTCCTGCACATGAGTCTGTAATACCTTAATATTGATTTAAGATCTCATTTTCAGATCAAGTGGTATCCTATTCTTAAAGATTTAATATAGAGGTCGAAACTGAAAGCTGGACTAGGAGACGTAGCCAGGAAGTCTGGTGAACTCCTTCATTATTTTTCTTGTGTTGATGTATGTGTCTATTATGTTTTCTAACTGCTCATTGTCTATATTATTCAAAATATTTTCGATCTGTTGCACTTAGTAATATAGGCATTCCTGCACATGAGTCTGCAATACCTTAATATTTATTTAAGATCTCATTTTCAGATCAAGTGGTATCAGAGCATTTGGTTTTGGTTTTGTTAAGGTTAGACAATCTTGTGTTGGATTTTGAATTCTAACTAGATTAAAGCTCAAACTAGGAGAAGGAGAACTTGTTGAGACTAATCTAGAGATTGGAAGAGTATATTCTCAGAGGAGAATGGCAGAAGAAACTCCACTGGGATCAGAATCTCAGTTCATGGATAGTTTTATGGCCATCTGAGCCATGGTGGAAGAGATGTATTTGGAATTTAAGAAGCGTCGAGGTGAAAGCACTTCAACACCCAAAACAGACAAAGGAGCAAAGGAACCTTTTCTAGTTGCCCCTCCAGAAGGCATAGGGAAAGGGGAAATTCCTCCTCCACCATCTTCTCCATCATCACCTTCATCATCCTCATCATCTTCTAGCTCTTCTAAGAAGAAGAAGAAAACTTCCTTAATCAAATTAGATGTGAAGTTTGATTTGCCAATTTATGATGGAGAAATCAATGCAGAAAAGCTAGATAATTGGATAAGACAAATTGATGTATATTGCAGGGTACAAAACGTTGATTAAGAAATGAAGAAGACTCAGCTGGCTAGCCTTCGACTTGGAGGAACTGCACTAGTATGGTGGGAAGACAAGACACAAGCTGATCTAAAAAGACATGGTAAAATCATTTCTACCTGGAATGAATTTGTTTCTGCTATCAAAAAGCAATTCTATCCTTTAGCTTACATGCAGCAGGCAATGATGAGTTGGCAAACCCTTTGACAGTTGAAGGGTCAAATTATACAGAGTTATACTCAGGAATTCAGAAAGAGAGCTTTAACTCTAGGTATATCATTAGACTCACTTGAGAATTTATTGAAGTATATAGGTGGTATTCATAACTATTTAAAGCATACTATTCTCATGTTTAATCCCACTAGCTTAGATGATGCATTAGTTTAGGCCACACATCTAGAAGCTAGAGGTAAGAATGTAAACCCAGAGGTTGGGGGATCATCTAAATATTCTGTAAGCAAGAGTAAGGAAAATAAGAAATTGAAATGGAAGGAGAGGAAAGTAAACACTGTAAAGAGGGATAACCCTTCGTGCACTCATTGCAAGAAAGAAGGACATGAAGGCACACTACTAGTTTCTGCATCCAGAATGGAGACCTAAGAGGTTTGGTGGAAAGAAGAAGAAGAATGCTACCGCTATTCAGCAGGACTTGGGATTAGATTTAGGCGATGAAACAATAGTTTCAGCCACAGGTATCAAAGGTAAAGATTCTGAAGCATCCACAAGTAATTTTGCACAATATGTTGATAATGAAAATAATGAGAGGGAAAGAAATGAGCTTGTTTGTATTAGAGTAATTTCCAAGCATAATGAGACTGATACTTTATTTGATAGTGGATCACAAGTAAATTTGATTTCTGAAACAATTGTAAATAAGTTGGGATTACAAACAAAACCTCATGAGAAGCCATATCCATTAGGTTGGGTGTGTGATAAAACAAAGCTACAAGTAATGAGACAATCTAAACTAAGGTTTGCTATTGGATCAACATTTGTAGATGAAGTTGAGTTAGATATAGTTCCATTGGATATATGTGGTATTGTTTTGGGAAGTCCATACTTGTATGATAGGAAAGCTATTTTCTATAGAGCTGAGAATAAGTATCAACTCACTAAATATGGAATAGAATATATTGTAAGAGCTCATAAACTCAAAGGTAACTATTCTCTCATAAATTCAGGACAGATGAAAAGAATTGTGAATTCAAGTAAGCAGTTTTTACTAATGGTTGTAAAGGCAAAGGATCCTTGAAAATCCAATGCATTTGAAGGCTACGATTCTAAACAAAAAGCTGATTTAGTTAAAGTTGTTTCAGAGTATGATGTTCTATTTCAAGTACCAAAAGTTCTGCCACCCAAGTGAGAAATAATACATGATATTTGTTTGCAGCAAGATGCTCCATTACCTAACATTGGAATGTACAGGTTGATAGCTTTAGAGAATGCAGATATAAAGAAGCAGGTACAGGAGTTGCTCGATAAATGGTTTATACGACCAAGCACATCACCATGTGGATCTCCAATCATGCTGGTGAGAAAGAAATATGGTTCATGGAGAATGTGCCTTGATTATAGAGGACTAAATAAAATAACGATCAAGAATCTTTATCCTTTTCCTCGTATTGATGACTTATTAGATCAATTAAAAGAAGTAGTTTACTTTTCTAAGATAGACTTGCAAAGTGGTTATCATCAGGTCAGAGTTGTAGAACAAGATGCATGGAAGACTGCTTTCAAGACAAAACAAGGACTTTATGAATGGTTGGTTATGCCTTTTGGCTTAACTAATGCTCCTGCTACATTTATGAGAGTTATGAATGATGTACACAGACCATTTATTGATGACTTTGTAATTGTTTATTTAGATGACATTCTTGTTTTTAGTAAGACGTGGGAAGACCATGTAAAGCATGTAAAGCATGTAAAGAAAACTTTAGATGTTTTGAAAAGAGAAAATCTCTATGTAAAACTGTCAAAATGTGAATTTAGCAGAACATCTTTAAATTATTTGGGTTATATTGTAGGGGGTGGTGAATTGGAGATAGATCCCTCTAAGGTTGAAGTCATTGTGAACTGGCCTAAACCCAAATCTGCTACAGAGTTTAGGAGTTTCCTAGGGGCAGCACAATACTTGAGAAAGTTTATTGCTAACTTTTCTTTGATTGCAGCTCCATTACATGCTTTAACAGGATTGAAACAGGTGTTATAGTGGGAAGGCAAACAACAGAAAGCCTTCGACACCTTAAAATAGAAAATCAGTACAGCACCAGTACTAGTACTGCCAGATCTTCAACATCCATTTAAGATTGAGATAGATGCTAGTGACTATGCCATGGGAGCAGTGTTGATGCAACACCAAACCCTTCTGAGACATTTACTTATGTAGTAGTTAATTATCCCACATATGATAAAGAATTGTATGCATTAGTACAAAGTGTGAAAAAGTGGAAACATTGCCTAATGGGTAAGGAAACAATCATACACACAGATCATCAACCACTTCAATATTTGCACTCACAAACTAAATTGTAGCAATCAAGACATTATAGGTGGATGGGTTTTCTACAGCAATTTCATCTTGTCATCAGATATAAGAAGGGCATACACAATAAGGTTGCAAACATGTTATCAAGACCAATCATAAATGCATCTACTATACTTAAGCATAACTCAGTAATGCATGAAAGTTACATTGAACAATATGCTCAAGATGTAGATTTTAAAGATGTATATGCAACTTTAAGTCATGACAAGCTTTGGGATGAGAATTTGTGTTATGTTCAGCATGCTTACAACTGTGCTAAGCACTCTTCTACTTAGATATCTCCTTTTGAGACTTGTTTTGGTTTTATACCAAAGTCTCCCTTGGATTTTGTCTTTGGTAAAGACATAGCAGTTGATGGACACAGTGATGTGGACAAAGCAACCAAGTTGATTGAACAAATCCAGGAAATTCACCAGGCAGTACAAGAACAACTGGAAAGAAGTCAAGCCAAGTACAAGGAAAGACATGATAAGCATCGAGTTGAACATAGTTTTCAAGTTGGTGATCAAGTCTGGTTGTACATCAGCAAAGACAAAATGCGAGGTGAAGGTAAGAAGCTAAAACCAATAAGGTATGGACCTTTCAAGATACTTGATAAAATTGGTGAAAATGATTTTTGCCTTGACTTACCAGCTTATATGCAGAACTATTCAGTCGTTAATGCAGAAAACTTGAGATTGTATGAACCATCAATGATTGAAGATCCTAAAGAGTAAAGTCAGTTGCCTTCTATTGAGGATCTATTGCCTAGATATCTCAATGAGTTACAGGAAGACACAGTTTTGGATAGGAAGGTGAGAACTATGCGTCGAGGGGATGTTGAGTACCTGAGAGTAGGGCTCAAAGGTTCAAATCCAAGCAAAGCACGATGGATAGAAGTTAAACAAGTGAGGGAGCTATATCCTCACTTGATTGATGCCTAAAAACCAAATTTTGGTGGTCCAAAAGCTTTTCAGTGGGAAGGCGTGATCCAAAATGGATCCTAAAACCTCTAAGTCTTCATATACATATTATCGAAAAACACTATCACAGAAGAAAAACCATGAAGAATGGCAGAAAACAGAGTAAAGTGAAGGTTGAGGCATTGTTGAATCAGAGCCGTCGGATCGGACAGATCAATGGTCCAGATCAAATCAGCGGATCGCATCGGAGGGTTCGGCGATATTGCATCGGCGGAGTGTATCGGGGATGGCCCGAGGGGAAATGCAAATACAATTAGCGACACAACACGAAACGTTGATCGAGTGCATAGATCAACGACTGCGATTACACCATCGCATCACAGGTTTCCAAGGGAAGGACTTACCAAAAGCCCGAAGACCATGTGATATGCGATTGCGATATATTGCATCACAACAATACAAAGGGGTGAAGACCCATAGCTCGTGCGATTTTTGATAGCGATCAAGGCGGACCCGAAAGGGTTTGTAAATGCGGCTCTATAAATTTTGAGTTCTAATATAAAAGTGGTTTTCTGGATTTTTCTGTGTATTGGTGTATTTCCGTCATAAGACCGAAATACAAAGGAGACATGGCATATGGCGCTATAGCGATAAAACATGGACCCGAAAGGATTTATGAATGAAAATTTATGTTATTTAGGTTCCGTGGTAAAAGGTATTTTGGGCAGGCTTCAGGCGGTAAGTGGTATTGGATGAGCTTCGGCCGATCCCATACATTGACCAATACGTAGCACGCAGCAAGGAGAGAGAAAACCACTTTTTCGGGCGGGCGATCTCCGTGCAAGTAAGTCATGTGAAATGCACATCAGTCGTCAGATCAAATGGTCGCAGATCAACTGTGCAGAATGCACGAGTAGGTTGAATGATCGGGATGGATGTGAACCATCGGATGAAAACAGATCTATGGTGTGGGATGCCAAAGGACCAATAATGGATGAGGCATAACAACCGTCCAATTCCTCTATTTTAGAGTTTTTCCTGTGTATTTCTCTATGTAAACAAAGAAGCCTTTCTTTGGGGTTTTTCACCGCGCCAGTCTTTCTGTTTGAAAATAGGTGGCCACCATACCTTAGAGCATTTTGCAATGATTGTTTAACGCTCAACAGGGATTTGAACGGACAACGGTCGGGAGCCAAAGAGCCCGAAAAGGAATGCAAACTGACAGTGCCGATAGGCTTAAAATCCATTCAATGGTAGCACAGAAGGAAGGTCAGTTGAAGACAGTCACAGAAAGACAATCAATTAGTCAGATTGAGGCAGATTGAGTAGAGGAACATGACAGAGGGAGAGTCTATGCACTCTTTTAGACTCTAGGTTTTCGAGCAGATCCCTCTTTGATGTCACTGTAGTTGAGACTCTGTTTTTGAGCTCACTCTTGTAATAATCTATTCTTAAAGACATAATATAGAGCTTGACACTAAAAGCTAGACCATGAGACGTAGCTAGGAAGTTTGGTGAACTCCTTCATTATTTTGCTTATGTTGATGTGTGTGTCTGTTATGTTTTCTAACTACTCATTGTCTATATTATTCGCAATCTTTTCGATATGTTGCACTAAGTAATATAGGCATTCCTGCACATGAGTCTGTAATACCTTAATATTGATTTAAGATCTCATTTTTAGATCAGGGAGTGTACGAGATGTTCATCAGGCTTGAACCCCTCTGCAGCAATCTCAAGACACATTGATGTCATGGTCAACTGTGGGGGTTGAGCCTGAGTTATAACTCATGCTCGTTGCTCCTCCGTAGAGCACTTTATCTACCTCTCAAACCCACGCTTACTCAAATCTTGTGCTATCGCTTGAACTTTAATATGGGTCGGGGCCCCACCTTAAATCGTATTTTAATGCCATAAAAAATCACTGTTTCGGACTCTTGCATTCTCTTTTGATTTTAAAAATAATTTCCTTTTTGCCACCTGACTATTTGCTTTGTCGAAGGTGGCCAAGTTAATTGGCCACCTTTTCACTTATAAAGGACCTACCACGTAACCCTTACAACTTTTGATCAAATGATGCATATGAGTGAGTGAGTGAGAAACTTACCTGTGGTCTTGATGCCATGCTGCAGTTGTCAAAGATCAGAGGTGCTTTGTTGTTTATTTGTTGCATGGTCATTCTTCTTCCTCCTCTGCTGTCTGTTATCTGTTGTCTACTGTCTGGAGCTCCTGGATCATCCTAGAAAAGACCTATAGTTGATGATTGATATTATGTGGGATAGGCTACTACAGGACCTAACCAACCTACCATTCACCCTCGGATTGCTTCCTGTAGGTTTTCGGTGGATCCTTTAAGAAACACAGCCTTCACCTAGATAAAAGCAATGAAGTGAAAAAAACAATGAAATTGATGGAGAGATGCATGGTAAGGAGTGGAGGAGATGAATATATGTGAGGTAGAGTTTCCTTTCGATCTCTTTTCTCCTTGATTGTCTTTCTTGCCCACCTAAAAATAACAATTATGTCTTCTTCTTTTTTTAAAAACACCTAGGCTGCTTCAGAGAGGTTTTCACCCTAGTTGTTTGCCCTGGGTGCCTCAAGGAAGGTTTTCACCCAGGGATCTTCTTATTCTTATTTCTATTTTTTCTCATCCTTGGGCCGCCTCACGAGGTTTCAACCCAAAGATGGGACTCAGACGCCTCATGGAGGTTTTCACCTGAGTCCTTAATTTTTTTTGCAGTGACCTGATGAGGGAGGAATTGGAATTTGCTCCACCATCATCATGGTTTTATTGATATTGTCAATGAACTCTTACTTTGATAAAGGCCTCTTGTACATTTTCAATTAGCGTCCATTAACAAGCAATGGCATGGCTTCTTCATCTATAGTTTTGATTTGCACTGAACCATTATCATGGCATCTTTCCACCACATAAGGTCTGAGCAGTCTTGTCCTTATCTTTCCCTTGAAGTCTTTATACCTAGAATCATATAAAAATGCCCAATCACCCTCTTGAAATCGCTTCTCCTTAATATGTCTATCATGCCAGATATTCCTCTGAAGCTGAACTATCTCTGTATGTAGGAGGGCTTGCATTCTGAATTCATTCAAGCCATTCAAATGGAACAATATTTCTATCTGTTCATGACTGAGATCCAAATCTAGTTGTGCTACCATCCTCAATGTGTTATATTCAAACTCAATGGACAATAAAGCATTTTTCCCATAGACCAGCTCATAGGGTGTAAATCCAGTGGTGGTCTTCCATGTTGTATTATAGGCCCAGGTGGCCTCAACTAGTCTCTCTGCCCAATCCTTCCTGCTGCTGCTCACTACCTTGGTTAAGATGCTCTCCAATGCCCTGTTGGTCACCTCCACTTTCCCATTAGCTTGTGGATGATAAGGAGTGGAGGTCCTATGCTTGATTTTGTGATGGCTAAGCAGTTATTCAATCATGTTGGAGGTAAACTGGCTGCCTTGGTCTGTGACTAGCTCTCTAGGGTACCCAAATTTGTAGAATACATTCTCCCTTAGGAACTCATCCACCTTCTCTTCTGTTGTTGCCTTAATCACCTTGGTTTCAGCCCACTTAGTCAAATAATCAGTGCACACAATAATGAATTGTTTTTTCTTTGAAGGAGGGTTGGTAGTCCCAATGAAGTCCATGCCCCACTTGTCAAATGGTTCGAAAGTCACTTGAGGTTGTAGGGGAATTTCATCTCTTGGAGTAGGCTTTCCCATCCTCTAGCATCGATCACATTAACTAATGTACCTTTTCACATCCTGATGAAGAGTGAACCAATAATAGCTCGCTTGTAACACTTTGAATGTTGTCCTTTTTGTTGCAAAGTGACCTCCACAAGGCCCATCATGACAGGTCAGAAGGATGTCAAAAACTTCCTCTTCCCTTACACACCTTCTCAAGATTTGATCTGGGCCAAGTTTTAAAAGATTTCCCCCAATCTAGGTGAAGGGGGCGCTTTTCCTAACTATATTGCTCTTTTCTTTGGAGGGAAAGTTTGTTGGGAATTGTGCTGATACCAAATAGTTTGTTATATCAGCAAACCATGGGGAGAGAACTGAAATAACAAACAAATTCTCGTTTGGTAACTGGTCATCCACCATTCCTTCTTCACCTGCAGGCAGATTCATCCTAGATAGAAAGTCTGCAACAACATTTTCCTTATCAGGCTTATTAACAATAGTTAGATCAAACTATTGTAATAAAAGCAACCATATTATAATTCTAGCATTCACATCTAGTTGGTTCATTAAATATTTGATTGCAGCATGGTCAGTATGCACAAATGTTTGGTAGCCTGTAATGTAATGCCTAAATTTGTTTAATGAATGCATAACATCCAAGAGTTCCTTTTTAGTCACAGTATAATTTAGCTCAGCCTTTGATAGGTTCTTATTGATAAAATAGATGGCATAGTGCAATTTCTCCTCTACCTGACCTAAGGCTGCTCTTATGGATTTGTGTGAGGCATTAGCATGAATATGAAAATGGAGGGCCCAGTTTGGGCCTCGAAGAATTGGTGCAGTGGTTAATGTTGGCCCTCAGTTTTGGTCTATTTTTGCTTAGGGAAACCTACTTAATCCTTATATTTTCCATCACATCCATCTCATTTTGATGTATTTTATGCATATTCAGGTGTTTAATTTTAATTTTGCAATTTCTAGAAGTTTTTATGAAAATTGAGTTTCAAGTGCAATTTTGGACTGAATCATAAATTCCCGTAATAGCTATGTGGATGACATGTTTGTAGGACACTTGGGCTCGAGTTTGATGCATGGATGGACAGCTTGGGAACTTGGACTAAGCTAACTCCACTTGGTTCGGTCAGAACAAGCTTTATTAGGCCCGGTCAAGGCTGGTCAAACATGACTAGTCACCAGAAAATCCCTAGGAAATGGGGCAGTTTTGAGATTTTATGGGATTGACCATATTTCTTGGGATGAATTGGATGAGTTTGACTTAGATAGGTGGATATGAGTAGATATGAGTGTTAGAGATAATATAGATCAGTTTGTTTCATTAAACCTCTATTTAAAGCCAAGACTTTGATGGCTTTTGTAATGGAATTTGTATGTAATTGTTGTATAATTTGAGTTGGGAGCTAATTTGAAGAACTTGTTTCATTTCAATTTGTTGTTCATGCTTGGTTGATTTACTAAAGTTTCTGTAGCTGAGATTTCTTCAAGTGTGCAAGGCAAGGGTGGAGGGCCCCCACACCAAGCTAAGTACACTTCGTGGTTCAATTTTCATAGTTTTCATAGACTAGTTTTTGTTTCAAATGTATTTAGATGTGTGATGATTGCTGAATGAATATTGGTTTAATTCTAATCTACATATGAATGGACACACAAGAATTTAAGTTAAATTCTCCTTCTATTTAATCTTGAACTAAAACTGAATTTCATTCTCCATTTCTCATTTGAAGTTATTTATGCATTTCTGGTTTGAAGCAATGGTAATTGTGATATAGTAGGATTGTGAAGGAGGAAAATTTGGACCTTCTTAGTTAGGAGCCTCTTCTTTTACATCTTCTGCATCATAAACCATTTTTAATTAGTGCTCTTAGATTTATCTTCATGAAAGTAGTATTGTGGGGAAGGACAACTTGGTTCTCCTAAGTTAGGAGCCTCTTCCTCATATATTACATAAATGAAGTAGAAATTGTTAAAATAGGTTTATATTTGTAAGATATACTTCCTTAATTCTTCAAATTTTATCTTCTAAACTTGATTATATCTAATTTCCATATACAATGGATTTGCCTCCAAGTTTTACAAACCCGAATTGATAATTAAATACTTGTGTTAATTTAGTCAATAAATTAGCCCAACATTTTGGCGTCGTTGTCGGGGAGGCAATTATCAGCATAGTCAAATAGAAACACTAAAAATTTAGTTAAGATACATTTCTCTTAGTTATGTTTCTTTATGCCTAGAAATAGAGATCCTAAAATTAGGTTTCCAAAACAAAACCCCCCAACAAAAACATAAAATCAAAAAAACAAAACTACAAAATCCATTTACACGACAAGATCTAAAAATGATTTTAAAGAATAGGTTACAACACTACTCCATTCTTCAACATTCTTTCTCATAAAATCTTTATGATCAAATAAATTTTCATGTCCAAACATTCATTAAAGTATATTTTTCAAATTTGGATATGAGTTTACTTATGATCTTGTTACGAAAATGGATGCACTGGAAATTCTCTTATACTTGAGAGAATGAATTATTTATTTAAAAATAGAATAGGATAGGATAGGATAGAATAAATAAACAAGTAGAATGAATTCACAATAAGACTACCATAATAAATTTGTTTCAAACAATTTCTTCAAATCATTGTTCAATATTCATTTGAAAGGACTACATGGCAAAACGCAGTAAGAACAAGCCTATTTTGGGTAACCATATAGGATCATTTTGAAATCATGTTGTTTTTTTTACATATCACTTGAAATCTACTTTTGGAATCCATTTTGAAGTTCTCAATTTATATCACAAATAAAAATGTGATCAAAATCAAAACTAGGTCTCAAGTGAAATGTTGAGGACAGAGTTAGTACAACCTATATCTGAAGTGTCTAATGGAAACATTTTTATATAAAATTCATAGGGAAAATATCCCTTTGAATCTAGTTTCCAAATAAATTTGAATCACTTTAATCAGGTATTATATGAAAAAGTTATTCTTGAAATACTAACTGCTTGTCGAAAAATCTGCATGGTGACGATTCTAGGTCTTGACTGTTCATTGGCATATTTGAAGTACCAAATAATCTTCTTTTCAAAACCTGTTTATATTGGAGATATATATTCAAGTCTAGTTTAAGACACAATTTGAATCATCCCATTTGAAGATGAAATGAAGAAGTTATGCCACATTTAGTGACTGCATGTCTTCAAACCAGCGTAGTAAAACTCTGCCTCCTAGGTCTGTTCATCACCAATTTTGTGATATCAAGCCCAAGAATTTTTAAAACATGTTTCTACTGGAAATACAAAAATGAATATACTTTAATCTCCAAGTGGAATTACATTGATATGATCTTTATCAAATAAGTTACACTTCAAACAATGACTGTTGGTCTAGTTAAAAATTAACAAGCAGCTCTATCAAACATGGCACTCCTTATAATTTTTACCATATCATTTTAAACTATTTTGAAAACATGTTTATACTGGAGGTAGCCATATGAATTCACTTCAACTTGGCTTTGGAATCACTCTAATTCGATATAAAACGAATATTTTGTAAACAAAATACCGCTAGGAGGTCTAGGCTGGCCACCATTCCTCAAAGGGGTAAATAAATGCATTATGTTTGTCTATCATATTTGGACTTGTTTTCTAAGCAATGCTTGTAATGATTTACATTTTTATTGGAAGAAGAGAGACTGTACACCTCTCTTCCTCCATCATCTAATGTTGTATTGCAGGCAAGTGCTATGTTTTTGCAGGTCATAGGAAGAATGAAGGAGTGAACTCCATGGATGAAGTAATTTTCAAAGTCAAATTCATATTCTAGAATGTGAATACAAATGTTCAAGTCAAAGCAAAGTGAAATTCAACTGATGTTGAGTTCATTCAATGAAACTCAAACTCTTGAAGCTTGCTCTTAGATGCTGACCACCAACATCAACAAACCCTACAACATGATCGAGATCAAGGCAAAAAGACATGAAGCTAATCATCAGAAGAAGCAGTCAAGTTCAGTACCATGTCAAGTCACATCAATCTCCAAAGAACCCTTTCATATTGAATTCATATTGTTCATGATTTGATCCATCATCTATACTGTATGTTAAGCTCCATGACCATGCATGTTGAAGTCCAAACTTATTATCTATCCATTTACTACTTCAATATAACCTATTTTCATAAGCTTTTCATACTTCCCTACTCCATTACACCCCACCTCCATTTAGAAAAGAAAAAATAAAAAATAGAAAAAGATCAAAAATAATAAAGGAGTTTGGTTGTGAAAATCCATGAAAGTGGCACAATACAAACTCGAACTCATATTGGAAAACCAACCAGCTTGGCCAATATGAATTCTCTATTTTGTTTTACCATTTCCTTAGTTTAAGTTTGCAGGAATCATCCTCCACAATAAACAAGACTTGAGGACAAGTCTTCCCATCAGCAAGGGGGAAGGTTCGCAAAAAAGAAACTTAGTTGTGCAGCTGAATTGACGATGGAACTTGTATTGTTGGCAGTTGGGACCTGAAATATTTTTGAAATAAATTGCAGAGGGACCTAAAATGTTCACATAAACATGTATATAAAAATGTACATGACAGAAGGGACCTGAGTTATCATGAATCAATTACAGAGGGACCTGAACAACATCAACAATTAATGGACCAGAATCAATGAAGGATGCTAGAACATGAAGCATAAATAAGCTCTATGTTTCTATCTATCTATGCTATTTGATCACGACAACTTCATCCAATATTGTTCATCCAATACTACAGGGAAGTACAAGTATAGTAAGTTCTCTTGCTCTTGTAAATTCAAATTTTTGTAGAAATTTTTAGACTTTGTTAAAATTGAGTTAATACCTAAATGCATATTTTATATTCATTACATTTACCTTCATCCTATATCCATTCTTTTATGCCCATTATCCTATATTCTACACCTAATCCAATGTACATATGTACATATTTTTCATTCCATAACCCTTATAATTCTATATTCCCTTCATAATTTCCATATTCATTTCAAAAACCCTAACCCTAAGTATTTTTCTTCTAAGCAAAAAAAGGATCAAAGTGAGAATTTAATAGGTTGAACCTGCACAAACAAAGCAAGCATTAGTCCTATGGAAACAATTTTAAACATGACCTAAAAATGGTCATTTTAAAATTAAGGAGATATATTGCAATACATATGGAATAGGTGCATTTTGAGAAATAATCAAATCAAACAAATCGAAATGATTTATGTATTGAGGTTATTATGGAAAATGCAATATGATGGAAAGTGAGAGCATGACTCTTGAAGGTTTCACAATGAAGTGAGATACATAGTATCAAAATCCAGAGGGCTCCATGCAAATAATGTGCATCATGGTTCAATACGTTGGAGAAAATATGAGTTCTATTGAAAGAATAATAGTTTGCATTTGAAACATTTACCCATGTTCTTGAAAGGAAATAAAAGAATGCATGCGAAGGACTGCATAAAATATTAGCCACGTACTCATATGTTGGGCATCCAATAGAATGAGTTACAACCTTATGAAACAATTTTTTTTTTTAATTACAGCAGCCTCAATATCACGGTCAAGTTTTCAAAAAGTCTACAGTTCTGAACTTTTAAAAAATTACGCAGTTATGAAATGATGTGAGCAATGCTGATTAGCCATAGACGATACTCTGGGCTGTAGAAGGATATCCGAGCCGTGGAAAGAAGAAAATTACGAAGAAGACTGCCTAATAAACGTAGAAAGAAACCCTGTGTGGAGAAATGTGTAGCCACTTGCGTTCATACAGCACAATGAAAATATTTAACAATGAAAAAATTTAAACACGGTTGCAATTATCAGTTTGATGGTTATGCACGGCGTACCAGACTGCACTGAAATGGTCAAAAACGTTTTTTTTTTATGATCAAGCAATGTGAAGTGTCGTACAGGAAATGGGTCAAAACGTTTTTAAAAAAACACAGAGAAAAAAACCACGTTGCATTCCAGTCAGAGCACAACAAAGGTAATAAGAAAACAGTCAAACGTTTTTTAAAAAAACAACAGCGGAAACCCTGTACAGCTACAGTCAATGGTAAAAACGTTTTGAAATGAGCCCTGTACGTTCAGCAAAGAAGAGCTCTACCATTGTTGCAGCTCAGAATCATGAATTTTTTCCATCACAGCCCTTGAAAGCTCAGGAGAATAGCAGCCAGAGGATTAAAAGCGTTAAAAACGTTTTGACAGAGGAGGTAAGTAAAAATAGCTGAGTCTATGCAGAGATAAGTGGGTAAATAGTGTCGTTGGTTGCCCAAAATCTCGTGGAAACAAATCAGATAAGACTAGATTTGATTTCCTTCTACTTTGAAAAAGATTGCAGAGGTAAAGTCGGGATCATGATTGCCGAAGTCTTTGTTCAGAATTGTCTGTCATTTATTTAAAATTCCTTTATGCCACCAGTCAACAAATAAGCGTGTTTAATAGGGAGAAATGATATGAAATGCAGCTAATTGGGCCATGAATCAAGGGGATCACGACACTTCAACAACAATCTAGTAAATCGATTTCGATATTCCATGAAATCGCCAAGTCTGCTAATAAAAAGAAGTGTTTATACAATGAGCTTAAATGCACATGCAGTGGGCTTAATTGCACAATCAATAAATGGTGACATAGCCGGAGATTAAAAAAAAAAATGAAATGAACTCAGTGGTGCATGAAAAATCTTCCACGGGAATTTAAAACAGAGTCTGTTCATATATTTTGATTGCATGAAATAAGGAGCTTTGTGTAGTTTTGTAAAACGTATAGCAGCCAAGTTTACAACTACAATTTATCAAACAGTATGACAGGAATTTCAGTTTGATTTCAAAATGGAAATGATCAATGAAAACAGTGTACAGGGTTCATAATGAGAAAAGCAATTCGTTGATTATAAGGTACGAGTGCACATACAATGGCTTCAATTCAACAATCTTAAGAAAAACGAAAATCGAAAGGAGGAATTATGATATGATTTCGTTTTTTTGTATATTTCTTTTCCAAAACAGAGTTCAATTTCTTTCTTACAGAAGTGTGTATAAAGATGGATATTTTGTTTGCATGAAAAGAGCAGAGATGCTGCAAAGACAGAGACAAAGGAGTTTTTAAAAAAAAATTGATGAAACAGAGGATAGAATATAAGAAATAGATTAATAAAAACATGTTTATTATGTTTTTATAATCTTTTTATATCAAAGCTTTGTGTTTGCGGAAGCAGTAACTTCACATTTTTGGAGGATTGGTCTCATCTCTTTGTCAAGGGCATTAGAAAAGAGGTAAGCAGGATGATGGAGAAACATTTGAAGAAAAATTGATTTCAAATTGAATAATCATTCAATCTCAGGAATACATTTCAATTTTGAGAAGCTACTATTTTTCGTTGCTTTTTCTGAGCAAAATAAACTGAAATTTAAAAAACGAAAACATGGGTTTTCTTCAGAACGAGCCTAATTAGGCTCCATGCAGGCAGTTTTCTCAAATTCATTTCTATTCGGGATATTTTTATGGTTCTTTCAACCCCTATTTTGCAGATTGCATGGGTAAATGAGTGGCTAAGTTGAAAGTGAATGCCTAGACATAAAAAATTTGCTTCTTTTAATAAGATGTAAGAGCAACTGGATATTGGATCCTTTGAGTAAAATTGTTGATTTGAGAGGGACATGAATCCTGTGTCGGAATGTATTGCAAAATTCAAGTTTTATTTGTCGTCTGAAGTTGCTCATCCAGAATGATATATTGGTAAAGAAAGTCATCCACAAGAAAAGAGAAGAAGTACATGAAAGCATAGATATCCTTTTACAAGTAGCTCAAGAGAAAGCTTCATCTTCAAGGGACAGAGCCATCGGTAGAACAGCAAGGGAGGTCAGCATACAGAGGCAGAAGATCAATGAGACAAAGACAAGCATGAGGACATGCTTGAAGATCAGCAAGGGGGAGATGTTGGCCCTCAGTTTTGGTCTATTTTTGCTTAGGGAAACCTACTTAATCCTTATATTTTCCATCCATTTTCCATCACATCCATCTCATTTTGATGTATTTTATGCATATTCAGGTGTTTAATTTTAATTTTGCAATTTCTAGAAGTTTTTATGAAAATTGAGTTTCAAGTGCAATTTTGGACTGAATCAGAAATTCCCGTAATAGCTATGTGGATGACATGTTTTCAGGACACTTGGGCTCGAGTTTGATGCATGGATGGACAACTTGGGAACTAGGACTAAGATAACTCCACTTGGTTCGGCCAGAACAAGCTTTATTAGGCCCGGTCAAGGCTGGTCAAACATGACTAGTCACCAAAAAATCCCTAGGAAATGGGGCAGTTTTGAGATTTTATGGGATTGACCATATTTCTTGGGATGAATTGGATGAGTTCGACTTAGATAGGTGGATATGAGTAGATATGAGTGTTAGAGATAATATAGATCAGTTTGTTTCATTAAAACTCTATTTAAAGCCAAGACTTTGATGGCTTTTGTAATGGAATTTGTATGTAATTGTTGTATAATTTGAGTTGGGAGCTAATTTGAAGAACTTGTTTCATTCCAATTTGTTGTTCATGTTTGGTTGATTTAATAAAGTTTCTGTAGCTGAGATTTCTTCAAGTGTGCAAGGCAAGGGTGGAGGGCCCCCACACCAAGCTAAGTACACTTCTTGGTTCAATTTTCATAGTTTTCATAGACTAGTTTTTGTTTCAAATGTATTTATATGTGTGATGATTGCTGAATGAATATTGGTTTAATTCTAATCTACATATGAATGGACACACAAGAATTTAAGTTAAATTCTCCTTTTATTTGATCTTGAACTAAAACTGAATTTCATTCTCCATTTCTCATTTGAAGTTATTTATGCATTTCTGGTTTGAAGCAATGGTGATTGTGATATAGTAGGATTGTGAAGAAGGAAAATTTGGACCTTCTTAGTTAGGAGCCTCTTCTTTTACTTCTTCTGCATCATAAACCATTGTTAATTAGTGCTCTTAGATTTATCTTCATGAAAGTAGTATTTTAGGGAAGGACAACCTGGTTCTCCTAAGTTAGGAGCCTCTTCCTCATATATTACATAAATGAAGTAGAAATTGTTAAAATAGGTTTATATTTGTAAGATGTACTTCCTTAATTCTTCAAATTTTATCTTCTAAACTTGATTATATCTGATGTCCATATATAGTGGATTTGCCTCCAAGTTTTACAAACCCGGATTGATAATTAAATACTTGTGTTAATTTAGTCAATAAATTAGTCCAACAGTCAACTTACCCTTTAAACTGTCTAAGGCCTCTTGACAGCTTTTTGACCATATAAACTCGGAATATTTGACCAACAACACAAATAAGGGAGAGGCCAACTTGCTGAAGTCCTTTATGAACCTTCAGTAGTATCCAGCTAACCCCAAGAAACTCTTGACATCCCTCTTCTTTTGTGGAGGTGGGACCCTTTGGATGATTGCTATTTTGTTCGGGTCCACCTGCAGTCCTTGCTGAGATATTGAATGACCTAGCATGGTCCCTTCAGTCATTAAGAATTCACATTTTTCTGGACTGAGAGACAGGTTCATTTTAATTCATTTGTGCAATAATTTGCCTAGGTTAGTCAGGGCTTCTTGAAAATCAAATCCATAAGGTGTAAAATCATCCATATAAATTTCCACCACATCATATACTAATTCAGCAAAAATACTCAAGACTACTCTCTAGAAAGTGGCAGGAGCATTGCATAGGCCAAAAGGAAGGACCCTATATGCAAAATTACCCTAAGGACAGGTGAATGTGGTCTTATCCTGGTCTTCTAGGAAGATTTGGATTTGGTTGTACCCACTGAATCCATCTAGGAGAGAAAGAAAACTTCTTCCCTGCCAAGCCATCTAGCACTTGGTCAATGAAGGGGAGGGGAAAATGATCCTTATTTGTGGATTTGTTCAACTCCTTGTAATCGACACAAATCCTCCACTTACCATTTTTGTTGGGAACTAACACTAAAGGAGGGACCCATTCATTGTCAGAGATAGGGTAAATGAATCCTGCATCTAGCAGTTTTTGCAGTTCTTCTTTGACTATATCTTTAAGAGCTGGATTCATCATCCTTTGTGGTTGTTGGATTGGCTTGCAACCTTCTTTGATGTAAATGTGGTGAGTACACACTAAGGGGTGTACTCCCTTAATTTCCTTGTAACTCCAAGCGAAGGCTTCTAGTTTTTCTCTCAACATGTTTCTTAGATTTTCTTCTTCAAGAACATAAAGAGATGGATTAATTTTCAAAGTTTTCTCTGGGCCGAATTCTATAGTTTTGACGGGTTGGAATTGGCCAAGCATAAGTCAATTGGATGATTGTTTTGGGTTTCCCTTCTTCTTCCAATGGTAATGAACTAGGAGTTGGACTTTGGAGCAGGTGTTCAATTAAGTCATCCTTATCTTGCTGTCCTCCTCCTATGGTTGCTTCCAAAGCATAAAGTTGGGTGGAATAAAACTCATTTTCCTCCTCCTCTCCAACCATAAAGGTAAATCATGCTCTAGAGAAGGTTGAGCAGGAGGGTATAGGACTAACTATTTGGACATATGCCCATTCTTGATGGTCATATTCCTAGATCTGCAGCTAATGTAAGCATCAACTGTGGCCAACCATGGCCTCCCAAGGATGAGAGGGTAACCAGTAAGCTTAGCCTTAGGCTGGAGAACTAGAAAATCTACAGGGTACTCCCAGGAGTCAATGGAGACCATCACATCCTCCACAATTCCCTCAGGGGTGACTGTGAATTGGTTTGCAAGTTGCAGAACTATTGTGGTCTTCCTCAATGACCCTTGGAGGTTGAGCTTGAGCATGGTGTCCTTGGCATCACATTAATTGCATCCCCAAGATCGATCAGAGTGTGTGGGACAATGGTGCCATTGATGTGTACATCTACTACAGGGCTTCCAGGGTCCAAATATTTCGGATATATTACCTGCCCCAGCGTTAAGTCATGCAGCTACCCAATGAAATTAATGGTAGGGGGATACCTTTTTATTCTTCCTGGATGCTTGAAGCATTTCTCCTTAATCAACTTATTGTAAATGGGAACATCTTTTATTGCCTGGAGAAGGGGGATCTTTACACATAGATTTTTCAATTCTCCCAGAAGTTTAGTTTCTTCTGGGTAGGCTAGAGTGGTTGGGCTAATATCTCAGGAAAGGGTGGATTTACTTTAATGTTGCTTTCCTCTCTTTCTTCCTCAACCTCCCTATGTGGAGAGGGAGGTTGGTTATCTGGGAGAATTCTCCCAGATCTTAGGTTGATCTCCTGGATTTCCATAGCATAAGCTAGGTATGATGTCTCTTCATTGTATACTTGTTGAGCCTACCTATTGTTCAGGCTCGTATTTGGCTGGGTAGGCATCTGGGGTTGCTTGGGTGGTGCAGAGTGTAGGAGTTATGGTTGGGTAGGTGGTGGAGGCAATATAGATGGAGCATTGTTGTATTGGGGTCTCCACCCCTAGAGTGGGTTATTCCACTGAGGTTGTTGCAATATGTAAGGTTGAAATGACTGGCTGAGAATGATACTAAGATGCATAGGACCAAGGAGGGGGTGTAGACCAGGAAGGATGAGCAGGGGGTCCCCAAGAAGGTATAGTTGTGGTTTGGTTGGGGTTGTAATATGCATGGGATGACCCTTGTATACCCTGCTGGTATGGTCTAGGCCTAGGAGGTCTCCTTTGGTTGATGTAGCAAAGATTCTCAGTGACCCCTTTAGCTCCTTGATATACAACTTTCAGTACGGGTAAAGAAGGACACTTGTCTGTGGAGTGGTTTTCTTCACAAACCGAGCAAATCTCAATGTTGTTCAATGGACATTCGTTCCTAGGATGCATCCTGGTGCATCTAGGACAAAAGATGGCCAAGACTCTCTCTGCTTCCTCTTGCTTCCTTTTGATGTTCATGGTGTCCAATTGCAAGGCAAGGGTTTGCAGCATCTCACTTTTGAAATCTTTTAGCATATTTCCACTTTCACCCTTGATGGATGAGTTGGAAGATGATGTACTGGCCATAGGTTGACTACTCCTACCCTTTTTCCTGACTGCCCTAGAATGGTTTCTAAAGACAATCTTGGTATCCTCATAGGATAATTGATATATATCCCCTCTTGCTAACAAATTTAAGGTATCCATAAGGTCTTCCCTTACTCCTCTAAGCAGGACCAACTTTAGTGACTCGGGGTCAAGTGTGCGCTTGACCCTTTTGTAAATGAGCTAGAATATTTCTTCCTAGTCTTCTAAGGATTCATCCTGGCCCATGGTCATCCTAAAAATATCTTCTTTAGTATCCTTTGACCTACAGTAGTCCCTATATTTGTTGTTAAGAGCCTGTTGCATCTAAGCCCAAGTTGCGATGCTATCTCCAGGTAAACCCATGAACCAGTGCAATGCTGCATCCTTGAGGGTAGATGGAAATAGTTTTAACTTTCGCTCATCATCTATATAGTCATAGGTTTGGCATATAACAAAAAACTCAATTAGGAAAGTGTCAGGGTCCTCTATGGTCAGGCCATGGAAATGAGGTAGAGCAGAGGGGCTTATCTTCTTCATCTTAGTGTCTATATTGGTTTCCCTGATGAGGAAGGCACCCTCAATTCTCTCTCTATTGCCTCTATAATTTCAGTTTTCATCCATTGGTTCAGTAGGAATAGATTCCTATTCTTGTTCTTCCCCTGTAGGTTCTTCAAATATATCAGCTTGCTCACCTAAAGGTTCCTCTAGTTCACATCCACCGAAGAAGAGAGAAGGTTGGTTGTTGGATGCAGTGAGAGGTATTTGGCAAGAATTTCCCTACATTGTCCCTACTCCTACGAGGCCTGAAAGGAAATGTTTTTGGGTTGGTTTTTGTAAAAAAAGATTCAGCTGGAAAGTACTTTGTAGAATGAAATTGTTGATTGAATGAAAACTACTAATAGAAAAAAAAGAAAGTTAATTGCTAAATTGAAATTGTACTTGTAGAATGGAAAGGAAAGCAGATAATGACAACTAAAGGAAAGGAAGCTACTAGATTACTTTTGCAAAAATAAACTAATGGAAAAAAATTGAAGACTAGAAATAGAAGAAAAGAAAGCAGACTAGAAATAGAAGAAAAGAAAGTAGTACTCACATTCTACTCAGACACCTCCCCGGCAACGACGCCAAAAAGTGATGAGCACCAGTATTGCAGCAAGGATGCTACAACCCATGGGCTACTAGCTTTACTTATCAACTTGGGGTTCATACAAACTTGGAGGTGACAGTGCTATATGCACAAGTAGAAGTGAAGGTCTGCTTGTTGTCACTTGTTCATCTGGCGAGAGACCCTAGGGGTTCCAAGCCAGACTTTTATAGAGTTAGAAGAATCTTGATTCTTTGATGGAAGAAGAGAAAATCTATTCTAAGAGAGATACTCTACTACAATAATGAAGAAAACAACATGTAATGCTAAATCACACCATATCCTAATTAACCATTTAAACAGCTATGCTAAGAAAAATTACTAAATCAACACTAACCTAATTCTGTTATCGAAGTTACAAAAGTAAAGAGCATCAAACCAAAATAATGTGTGAGAAAGGAAACTAGACTAAATCTATTTTCACTTTTCTGGTTTTTTTATGATCGGACAGTGTTAGAATCTGATTGAATAACTGAATTGAAACTCAGGAGTGGCAGCATTTAAATGATATGCAAAACAATGTTCGGGAAGGAATCAAGTGAAAGAGAAAGCGAGGATCGAAATCAGTGAAAGGAAGAGGTAGAAGCATCAATGCACAGGAAGATGAGCAACAGAGATCTTATCGTAGGAGATTACGTGAATAGATGGATGAACAAGATTAACGAAATATGAGTGGCAGAGATCTTATTGCAGGAGATTGAGTTAATAGATGGTTGCACAGGATTAATAGAAGGTGAGCGGAAAATATCTTATCGTGGAGTTTAAGTGAATTGATGGACAAACAAGATTAATGGGAGATGAATGGCGGAGATCTTATCACAGGGGATTAAGTGAATAGATGGATGGATCACATTAAGTCACGTGGCAACAGAAGGAAAAAATGTGCTGAATGATGGAGCGGTATTCGTAGGTGGTAAGCAGTTTCTCGCGCGCCCTCAAAGCTGTAAGTGGAATTCCTAAATTTTGCACGATTAGCCTAAGTGAGTGACATGTAGCACAAGAAAACCACTTTTCTTGCATGCTCTCGGGTGGATATCGGTCGTGCAAGAATTCATGCGAGATTGCGCGATAGCCATTGGATCATGTGGGATAGATCAACGGTGGAGATCGGCCAAGATAGTTAGTGATCGGGTGATGCGATAGTCGTTGGATCAAGCAAAACAGATCGGCGGTGGAGATTTGGAGTGCCTAAAGTCAAACATTGAAATGAATATAGGTGGTAAGTAGTTTCTCATGTGCCCTCAAAGTTGTAAGTGGAATTCCTAAATTTTACGTGATTGGCCTAACTGAGTGACACGTAGCACGAGAAAACCACTTTTCTCGCGTGCTCTCGAGCGGATATTGGTCGTGCAAGAATTCGCACGAGATTACGCGATAGCCATTGGATCATGTGGGATTGATTAACGGTGGAGATCGACCAAGCTAGTTGGTGATCGGGTGGCGAGATAGTCGTTGGATTAGGCGAGGCAGATTGACGATGGAGATTCGGAGTGCCTAAAGTCAAACGTTGAAATGAATACGCATGCGGTTGACGGTGATTGGCCAGGTTTGTTGTGGATCAGACGGTAAGGAAATCTATGGGCAGAATATAATTAGGGCATGATCTATTAGCTTCCGCATGTATTATGCATGGAGAAAGTGCTGAAGGAAATGAGAATATGAGTGAGATCTTATTACAGAAAGATAACAATGAAATGAACCAAGTACTGAATCAAGACGACAAACTCCAAAGCTCATGTGAGAACTAGAAATCTGTGTTTTTGGGGTTGCTGAAGGGTCTCTTCCTCAAGTCATGGTCCTAGAGGGAGGAGGTGAGGCCGAGACACCTCTTGACAACCTTATGGGGATCTTTTTCTCCTTACTAACCTACTAATTGAAAGAAGGTGCAAATGGAAGCAAACCAAAACATAACCAATCTACGCTACACTGTTGTAATGGAAATGCAGCTACTTAAGCAAATGAATGATTAAACCATGAATCTATGTGCTACACTGCTATAATGGAAATGAAACTATTTAAGCAACTGAACGATTAAACCATGAATCTACGCTAGCATACATGTACAATAAAGAGGAGCTTTAGCTGCTATGGTTGGGCCCTAACCCAAGAGCTTCAGACTTCTGAGTTAACTCAGTGCCGGCTCAAAACAAAACTCATTCTTATTATCAAAGCAATGGATTACGTCAAAAACTGTCGCAAGTCTTACAGCTCAAAAATAGAGTAAAGTTTTACAATCATAAGTCTGAATCCTACTGAGGTCTTAGGCCTCTCTACTTATACGACGGAAGTCTCCAACGAATTCCTTAAAATTAGGGAATCTCAGCTCCCAAACTCGAGATAAACTGGTGCTTCGACTTTCACTTACTCGGGTGCCTTCTAGTCCTCATGATTTGGCTGTTTGTACTCCGAGCTGATGGAGGAATATTCGAATGGAGGGGTAGTAAATGAGGAGGATTTACCTCCTATAACTCCTCTCCCTTGTCCCATTCGAGTTTTGACCGAGGTCTTTGCCAAAATTCCATGCTTTTATCCTTTAATCATGCATTAAATGCATATTAGACCACAAAGCAAAATATCCTACTCTAACTCATCTCATAAGCAAAATATAATCAAAAGTATGCAATAAGTTGTGAGAATAGTTGGTTTGACTAAGCTAGAAGGTGAATTAAAGCCCATATAATTACCCAATGATGAGGCTCATCAAGGATGCAATTCACAAGTTGAAGTATTATTATGAATATTCAAAGTGCATGCTAGAATTCAAGATGGATTAGAAGGTGAAAGGAAAAATGAAATATAAATAAAAGGGGTATAAGAAAGGATGGAAATCCAAAACCATAGGAAAGAGATAAAATATAACTTCATTGTTCAAGGTCAACCTCAGCAGAGAGGAAAATCAATAGATATAGGTCATGTTAATCATCCTGTGGGAGGAGAGAATAATGGTGATGACGATGGATCCACTTAAGTGTTAGACTTGTGGATAAAATCACCACAAAAGAAATTCTCCATAGAAAAGGGATGTTGGGCTACGTCTTTACAAAGATCAAGACGCCCAATTAGTGGGAGATATATCTCGTATTTTTCCTAGAATGTATGCTGTAGTGGATAATAGGCAGGCTAACCACCAGGCTTCCATAATCAAAATGGAAGGTAAGCTATCCAGTCAATTCATTTTTGTTTTAATGGACCCTAGATCAATTTACACTAATATTAGCCCAATACTCATAGAACAACGTTAATTGAATACACAAGCACACGCAAAATCATAGTTAGTTAAATTGGAAATAGGGACAAGGAGAAGAGTTGAATATTGGGTGAGATATTTCCCAATTGAATTGAATGGAATTTCAAACATTGTAAATCTTAATGTGTGACCACTAGGAGCATATAAAATACTTTGTGTATGGACTAGTTATACATGCATTGTACCAAGGTAGCTTTCTTTGAAAAGGAAATCGAGTGCTTAGATGAGTGTGTGGAAAGAAGGATATTGTAGGGAAAGTGAAATCCCATATCATTAAGATTAGTTATATCCATGCAAGGCAAGAGAAGCTATAGGGAAGTGATGCATTATATTTGATGTGAAAATTTTCATCATTGTTGAAGCTAACAATAGTGTTAGTGAGAGAGACAATGATATTCTATCAAAATATCCAATTCTAAAATAGTCCTAAGATGTCTTTCCTAAAGAGATACATGGGTATCCTCCTCATAGAGAGTTGGATTTGATCTATACTGAATTAATTCGAATAATAGCTCCAAAATCCAAGGCTCCATATAAAATGAGCACTCCGTAATTGGTTGAGTTGAAGCTACAGCTCAAGGAGATGTTGGACAAGGGCTGCATAATGCCAGAATTGTCTCCATGAGGAGAACTAGTTCAATTCGTGAAGAAGAAGGATGGCACACTCAGACTATGCATCAACTATATAAAACTGATTAAGGGGATCATCAAGAACAGGTATCCTTTGCCACAGATTGGTGATATATTTGATCAGTTAAGGGGATCAACAGTCTTATCCATGATTGATTTGAGATTAGGCTACCGCCAGGTGCACATTAAGGACGAGGATATCCATAAAATAGCCTTCAGAATAAGGTATGAGCATTACAATTTTGTAGTAGTTCCCTTTGGGCTTACTAATTCCCTTGCAACTTTTATGTGCCTTATGAACAATGTGTTGTGCCCTTACTTGGATAAGTTTGTAGTAGTTTTTATTGATGACATTTTGGTCTATTCAAAGACCAAGGAGGAACATGAAGAGCATTTTGTCGCAGTACTATAGTTGCTAAGAGAGCATAAGATTTATTCAAAGCTTAGATAATGTGATTTCTTTCAATTGTTGATCCATTATTTGGGGCACATTGTCTCAAAAGAGGGAGTAGTTGTTGATCCAGAGAAGGTTAATGTCATCATGAAATGGCCAAAATCTAAGAATGTGGCTAAAATTAGGTCCTTTTTGGGCTGGCAGACTATTATAGGATGTTCGCTAAGAACTTTTCCAAGATTGGATATCCAATCATTGTATTGCAAGGGAAATAAGTTTGAATGGATAGTTGATTGTGCTGCAAGATTTTATTAGCTAAAACAATTGTTAACTAATGGGGCTAATGTTAAGAATAACATATTCTAAGAAGGATTTCATCCTATGCATAGATGGTTGCAAGGAGGGACTTAGTTGAGCCTTGATGCAAGAATTCCAAGAGGTTTGTTATGAGTCTCGAAAATTAAATGAACATGAGAAAAATTATGTAACTCATGAAATGGAATTGGCTTCCATCATCCATGCATTGAAAATGTGGAGACACTACGTTCTTGGTAGAATATTTACACTAATGACTAATCATGGAGGGCTGAAATATATGTCTCATCAATGCAAGGTGGGCTAGATGTTTGGCCAAACTCGTTGAGTTTTATTTCAAGATCAAATACCTTAAAGGAAAAGAGAACATATTGGTCAATTCACTCAGAAGGTGAGTGCAAATAAACCATATAATAGCCATAAGTTCCTATGGAACTAATCTTGAAGAAAGGATCAAATATGTTGCCAAGAAAGATGAAAAATATCAGTAGTTAAAAGAGAAATTGCAACAAGGGTATGAGGGTGATCAAGACAAGGAATATTTCCTCTTAGAAAATGGATTGGTTGGATTCAAGAATATAATATATGTGCCAAATCATGGCAATCTAAAGAAGTTGATATTGAAGGAATTTAATGTTAAACCATACTCCAGTCACCTAGGTTATCAAAATACTCTGTCAACCATCAAGAAATTTACTATTGGCCCGACTTGAAATGGAGGTGGTTGATTTCATCTCCAAGTGCATAGAGTGCCAACAAGTAAAGGCTGAGTGCAAGAACCCAACTAGATTATTGCAACCTATTCCCATTCCAGAATGGAAGTGGGAAGTGATTTATATGGATTTTATTATAGGGATTCCAAATACTTCTAAACAACATGATGTAATCATGGTAGTGGTTGACAAGTTGAGAAAAGTGGCTCGCTTTGTAGATGTCAAGTCTACAAATTCAGCGAGTGATGTGGCTCAAATTTTCATAAAGGAATCGTGAGATTGCATTGAGTTCCCAAGAAAATAATCTTGAATAGAGATGCCAAATTTACTTCAAAGTTTTGGAAATAAATATTTGCAAGTTTGGGAACATAGTTGGCCTTTAGTACAACTTACCATCCTTAAACTGATGGGAAAATAGAGAGGACAAACAAAATTCTTGAGGACATGCTAAACACATATGTAATGCACCATCCAAGGAAGTGGGAAGAATATCTTCCACTTATATAATTTGCATATAACAATGGATATTAGGATTCACTAAAGATGAGCCCATTTGAAGCACTTTATGGGAGGAATTGTAATACTCCTACCACCTAGAGTGATCTAGTGAATAGGGTCATCATTGGGCCTTATATGTTGAAGGAAATGGAACAATAAACGCAAACCATCAAAAGGAGTTTAAAGGTGGAAAGGGATAGGAAAAAGAGTTGTACGTACTAGCATAGAGTTCACAAGGAGTTCCAAGTTAAGGAATATGTATACCTGCAAGTTAGACCCAAGAAGAGCTCCTTGAAATTTGGGTCATGTGCCAAGTTGGCACTATGGTTTTTTGGGCCATTTGAATTACTTGAAAGAATAGGGCCAGTGACCTATAGGTTGGGCTTAACACCATCGGTGAAACTTCATGATGTTTTCCATGTTTCCTTTATTAACAGATATGTACAAGATTTTAATTATGTAATTGATTGGTCTATGTTATAGGTAGAACTAGAGGGAGAGTTCCAACCAAAACCTCTATTCATCTTAGATCAACTCACACTCCAAAATTTGTTGAGAAATATAGGGCAATAGCATTGTGATATTTCTCTAGAATGATAACTGCTTGTGAATTCTTTTTACTTCTTTTGATTAGGTTCTTCTCTTTGTTTATATTATTATAGTGTTATTATTCATCAAACAACTACCAAAGCATAAATAATATAGAGACAAGAGACACATAATGTAGGCGATCAACGAGGGCCAAAACCTCTGCAACTTGAGAGGAAAACCCAAACAAATTCTTCTTCTTAAAGAAACTTCAATTGATGAGTACCAAGACAAGGACCCTTGACACAACAATAGCTCCAAGACCAAGTCACAAGCCTTCTTTAATTCCTTCTTCCTTGAGTCAACAATGGTAAACCTTCTTACTTCTCCCTCCTTCTCATCTATCCTTCAGATTTTGGCTTCTTGGATCAAACCTGCAACCCTCAAGCTCTTCATAAACCTTAGTTATAGTACATGTGATGGATATTGATCAAAATTTTCCCTTTCTTGCCTTCGCTCGGATGGAAATAATTTATTCTATAATTTAGCTTGATGAAACTCTTGTCTTCTCCCTAGATTCAGCCTCTGGGATGACTTTGCTAGCCTCGGTCCTTTTATGCAGTAGATGACACCACTCCTCTTCGTATGTATGAGGTATACTAGCCCAAAACATGTCAAAATTAACTCAGTTATGATCCTCCTTCTTTTTCTTGATAATTAACTTCTTATCTTGTGAACTTTGCACTCAATTTTCTATCTTTATACTTGATCGAATTCTATGCTAAGTGAGGTCAAACTCACCCCATATATAGTGATCTTTTTCCTTGAAATAGGCCGACTTGTGCCATGGGGTAGTATGACTTGTCATTATGGAAACATCTTCATCTCTTTTGAAGGTTGACATGAGGGAGAACTTGTGACAAGGTCTTGGAGAGTTTGTGACACAATTAATTTCACTTTTTATAATTTATAATATGCCCAAATGGGTCTTCAACTTTTGAAATTGACTCAATAGACTTTATGACATGATGACCAACCCTAAAGGCTCACAATGGGAGCTTTAACAATAAAATAAAATCTATTGAGCATGAAACCCATGACTCAAGCATTACCAAATAATTTTATTTTCTTCTTTACATGAATTACATAAAATCATGATTATACTTGTCATTATGAAGACCAAACCTAGTTACATTTTTCAACATAATCGAGAAATAGAGCAATTCAAAGTGTAGTGGAGATACTTTGGACCTAAGGAGTCCACATTGGAAATGACTGACCAGATGTAGGAAACATATCCTTTTTTGTCTGTTGGTTGGGGAAAATGTAAATAAATGTTGTAAATGTTGTATAAAGCTATGTATATAAAGCTCCAAATAAACTGTGCTTGGTTTTAAAGCATGTTTCTATTTTGCATTTGGTTATAGAAAATTGAGGATAGTATTCCTCCAAGGGAGAGGGGTTTGTGATAGCCCTAGGCTAATTCCCCTTCATTGTAAATATTTCATATAATTTGATTATAATTAAAAGGGATGAGAGTTGGGAAACAGATTCTAGACTTTGAGGAAGGAGATTTCTTGGGATTTGAAGGAACCTTAACTGGTTTCACGATAACCATTAAAGGTTGGAAGGTGTGCCTTAAATGGACTAGATTTATAAATTAATTGAGCAGCTAAGAAGGACAACAAATCCATGCCTTCCTTGGATAAATACACAAGGAAGAGAGGACAAAAAAATTAAGGAGGACAACTTATGTTGACAATGGGTATAGCCTGAAGTCAACAAAAAAGAAGTGGAAGGGGAGTTGGCACAACAACATCCCCACCACCACTCAGAATTGAGAACCACCGTGGTTGAGCTAGAGAATGGGCGATGATAATTTTTTCCCATGTAACCCAAAATAATTACAGCAGTGTAATAGAGGACTCATGGAGGGGGGAGCATCTCTCAAGTTACTTCACACATTGAGGAGAAGGGAGGATCATTCTACACACATATGGAAAAGAATAGAGAACACAAGGAGAAATCTATATGGACAAGAATAGAGAGGAGATGGTAAGGAAAAATGTTTCATTAAACAATTGCAAAAACCATAACTATGCTTACAGAGGAAGAGAAAATACACATAGTAAGAAGAAAAGAGAAGAAATCTCTATGCTACTATTAAAATGCAAGGAGCATAGCAAGCATTCGATTGAGCATTGGGAGGTGGAAGAATATCTCTCCTTTGAGGACAATCATCTCTAGATTCCCTGTTAGATTGGAGGGTGGAGATGGTTTTGTCTAAATTCCCTTGACAACTTGGGTGGAGGTTTATTCCTTAGACTCCTAGAAGGAGAGTTCTTTAGTCCCCTCTGCTTATTTTCTTGGTTTTTATAGTGAGATCTGGAATCCCTTACTAATTTGTGGGTGGAGGTATAACCTCTGGATTCCCTTGTTGGTTGAGGGTGGAGATATAGCTCAGGATTCCCTTCTTGATTGAGGGTGGAGGTATAGCCTCTCTGATGTAGGAAAAAATTAAAGTTTCCCGCAAATTCAACTACTCTAGATCACACAACAAATCACTTCATCATCAAGTCCTTAATTTGTTCTGTAAAAGTATTTCATATAAAAATCCTAATTTACTTACTGTGAATTCTAAAACATGCACAAATTATAACCATTATCAATCACATATATACCCCAGATAATTTGTGAATATAATGAAAATTCCTTTCATTAATAAAATCAAGTCCATAAAATTACAAAAGTATTCATTCCTCTCTTGGCTTGATCTCACATTCATTTGGCCATTAGCTTTTCTCGTAGGCTTACAATGATTAAATACAAAGTTAGAATATTTTTCTACATCCATAAATCACTCCTGATTTATTCCCTAAAGCTCTCATGATTTATTCCATAAAGCTTTCATGCTTTTCAAGATAAAGTAGTTTTTTTCCTTATGGAAAAATCTTTCCTATCCATAGCTTTTTCTAAAACTATTCTATAATAATTAAAAGAACTAAGAATATTTACTATTAAGGAATTACAATTCCTTTACAATATAATAATTAAAATAACTAAGAATATTTACAATTAAGGAATTACAATTCCTTTACAATATTGAAACCCAGTTTGGAGCTTTATCTCCAAAAATCTTGATGACTTGGAAGCTCTAATGCTCCTGCATGAGACTCCCAAGGTAGAAAAAATTTCATGGTCTCCTGACCATGAGTTGTTGTTGTTGACGTCCTCTTGGATCCCATACATAGTTTTGTTGTTGAGTATTGACTTTGTCATGTCATTGTATTGTTCCTTCTTGAATTCCACTATAATTCATCTTTTTCCTTCCTTGCTGCAAACTGGTTGTCTTCACCATGTTGTTTCTCACTTTCTCAAGTGAAAGCCTCATTTCATGCTTGTAAAGTTGCTGCCTTAATTCTTTGCCTTGCTTCAATCTATTGATTAAGCTTTGTTCCCATTCTGCGAGTAAATTCCACGTCCTTTTAATTTGTTGTATTTACCTTCATAACAACTTTTGTAAGTTTTTCACCCTTGGTTTCTATTCCACTTGCATCAGTTTGAAAAATGATAAGCACTTTTGTTGCACCTGCATGCACACAATCAATATGAAGACTGAAATTCGCATCTGCCTTTGGCTCATCATTCTTTATGAGCATCCCATTCAAGTATTTCTCCTCCTCTGTCCTGAGAATAAAATTTGAACTTTGTTCTCCTCTATATTCTTCTTTATTCATGACAATTTCAAAGGGTTGGTCATCATCAATAACACCCACAACCATAAGCAAATCATCAGAGATAACATAAGGATTTGCAGCCTCATTTGATGTCTCAAACATCAAATTTCCATTAACATTGCTATCTTCTCCATGGATTTCTCCTTGCTCACATTCACCTCTGTGAATTGTCTCCTCACTCTTAGTAGCTTTGAGTTCTTCCTTCAACCAGTGCCTTAGCTTCTACCTTTGCTTATTTCCCCATAATCTTTCAATATGCCACTTAACCCTTTTCCTTCGTTTCCATCCATACCTGTGGTTCTCCTCATTATGTTGTAGAAACTCTATAAGCGCATTCAACCATGCTTTTATCTCAACCAATTCCCTCTCAAATTCTTCATAACTCATTTTCCTTATGCCATTTGCTTTGGCATTTCTGTGGCTTCCCTTTGAATTATTTAAATGACTTCTCATAGTCATCTTCATCTTCCTCTTTCATGAGATTCTCGCTGCTCACTATGACCTGCAAATCACCTCTGTAGTAGTAGACCTCTTTCTTGCTACACATGCCTCACCAAGCTTCCCACTTGTACTTGGTCTTTTGGCATTCATGGTTCCCTCTTGTGGATCCCCTTTCAAGCACTCCTTGCTCTTCAGGTTTCCACAGTCACTCTGTCACTGTCTTAATCTCATTCTAATTTTTCCTCCATACTTTTGTGCAAAATTATTCTGATGTCTCAAGATCTCCTACTATGGTACCACTCGATGCAGGAAAAAATTTCCTTCAAATTCACCTTCTCTAGATCACACAACAAATCACTTCATCATAAAATCCTTAATTTGTTCTCCAGAAGTATTTCATATAAAAATCCTACTTCACTTACTGTGAATTCTAAAGCATGCACAAATTAGAACTATTATCAATCACATAGATACACCAGATAATTTGTGAATATAATGAAAATTCCTTTCATTAATAAAATCATGTCCATAAAATTACAAAACAATTACAAAAGTATTCATTCATCTCTTGGCTTGATCTCACATTCATTTGGCCATTAGCTTTGCTTGTAGTATTACAATGATTAAATACAAAGTAAGAATAAAAAAATATTTTTCTACATCCATAAATCACTCCTGATTTATTCCCTAAAACTCTCATGATTTATTCCATAAAGCTCTCATGCTTTTCAAGATAAATTAGCTTTTTCCTCATGAAAAATTCTTTCCTATCCATAGCTTTTTCTAAAACTATTCTATAATAATTAAAAGAACTAAGAATATTTACTATTGAGGAATTACAATTACTTTACAATATAATAATAAAACAACTAAGAATATTTACAATTAAGGAATTACAATTCCTTTACAATATTGAAACCTAGTTTGGAGTTTTATCTCCAAAAAGTTTGATGACTTGGAAGCTCTAATGCTCCTGCATCACTCTCATTTCCCTTGTTGATTAAGGGTGGAAGTGTAAGCCTTTGTATTCCCTTGTAGATTGAGGGTGGAACTATAAGCCTTTGGATTACCTTGTTGATTGAAGGTGGAGGTATAAGCCTCTAGATCCCTTGTCGATTGAGGGTGAAGGTATAGCCTTCAGATTCCCTTGTTGATTGAGGGTTGAGGTGTAAGCCTTTGGATTCCCTTGTTGATTTGAGGGTGGAAGTGAGATATTATGGATTCCTTTGTGTTGAAAAGGGTGGAGGTGGAACACCTTTGGACTCCCGTGTTTTGTTGGTCGGTGGAGGAGAACCTTTGGATTCCCTTTTTGCATCATATGATGGTAGAGGTAGAATTCTTATTGAAGTAGTTGAAGGGTGGAGGTGGTGGACCTTTGGATTCCTTGTGAGAAACTAACTACACCAAGTAGTTGGTGGGTGGAGGTGGATGGTGCTATGAAGTCCCTATTTTAGTTGGAGGAATTGGTTTATTCCCTTAATAATTCATCCTCAAGCTCTAGAATTTGGCTTAGGGATGACAACTGCAAAAATGGCTTGGCTACAATGTGTCTAAGATTGGGTGGGGAGTTGAAGTCCCAATCTCACTTGTTGAGCACATTTTCTAACATAAATGTATACTCAAGCCTTTGAACACTAATTTTTATGCATAGGTTTGATGTGTTATTTTAAAGCCTATTTACTATTGATTCAATGTGTAGGGTGATGCCTGAGATCTAATATGGAATGTGATTTCCTGCATGTTTGAGGAATGTCGATTTCCTGTGTGTTTCTTGGTAATTGAAAGGATTTTGTATGCATCCATGAGTTTATTTTTCTTCTTATCATTAGCCTAAGAGGCATGTATATATTTGAACTATTATGAGCATGAATTTTGTTCAATGGGCCTAATAATAATGAATGGACAGATATTTAACAAGATTCTTTTTATGTAGTTATAAGGTTGCCTATCAGACCTAGATGTATTACTACCAAGCTCAAGAAGGATAGTTTTTCCTATATGTATAATATATATTATATTGCATGGGATGGGTCGAGCCTTGTTAAAAGCTTAGGAGAGATATTAGTGTTATTCATACATATATCCATTTTTAGGACTAGGTCAAAGTCATCTGCCAGCTCAGGGGGCATAATCTGTATAATATATAAATATGAATATACATTAAAATATTAGGAGGGATAGCTCTAAAATATTTAAAACTATATGTATAAACTCTTATGGAAATGAGTGGGGGTTGAGCTTAAGGAAATAAGGGGTTTGTCCTTTGTCCATGTGTGCAGGTGTTGTAAACAAGCGCTGGGGGCAGAAGAGCCTGAACCATACAAAAGTGTCGTGGGGGCTGGAAGTTTAGCGCCCAAAGGAGCATGGAGATTTAAACCTTATAAGCCATATGGCCAAGATCCATGTCCATGGGTGCATAAGCGAGAGATATCCTAGCCTTTAGATGTCACAAAGTGTTAGTGTCATCCATGTGTACCGCAGGAATTACCTCAATGATTTCAAACATGGAAAATTTTAAGGATGGAAATTTATCTTAAATATTAGACACCTTGGCGAATCTTAGTAATCCATAATATGCAAAGTATAAAATGCTTGGTGATATTTTAGTGAAAATATTCAAACATCTAATGATTTTATATAGTCTCTATAAAATTTTGGCGATTTTTAAGGTACATTTTTTTTTGCTTATCAAATTTGGGCAAATCATTTTTAGGAAAAAATGGGAATTGGTGAATCTTTTTTTGTGAAAAATCATGGAAAGTTAGCCCATCTGCGAATATTAGCCCCTAAAATTTTACCTGATTTCGAAGGGTTACTAGGATGATTATGCCAGGATTAAATTGTTAGGATGACATGGCACGGTGGGGCTTGTTGTGGTGAGGTGGAGGATGCTCGAATTAAATATAACTTGAATTTCTAACTTTATCACACAATTTAGGACCAAGTGGAACCCATGGCTAGTGTGACAGGCGACGTGGTCTTTCGGTGACGTGGAAACCTAGAATTGAGACATGTGTCATATGGAATTAGGGTTTTTTGGGGCCAAGTGGCCTGTGAACAAGTGACACGTGGAAACCCTAGTGGGGAGGCATGTGGAGGGTGTGACATCACCCTGACGATAAAAGTTGTTGATGTCACCCCGATGCCTTGACCCCATTGATTTCTCTTTGAGTTGGGTACAATCCCATCAGGATTTTATTCTTGAGGTGAGGTGGCAGTGGTGGGGTCCACTTGCATAGATGTAAGAGAGTTGCTTGGTTGAGGAAATGTTGAGGTGGAATATGGCTAGGTCGATCTTCCATGTAACCCCCGTAGTTTGAATGCATCACAAAGTGGTATCAATCAAGACTATATTGCAAGGTGGAGCCTGAGCGTGTGTCCATAACAAGTAACGAGACGACACATGGAGGAGTAGTCAACCATGGGTCCATGTGACACCGGAAGAACTTCCCCAACAATTTCAACTGGGGACTACATTGGAACATGACATGATTTTATTCCTAAGGTGATGTGGCCATAGAAGGGCTCAAGTCCTCGTACTCCATTTATATAATATATATGTGTTATATGTTGGACCTTTCCACTAGTACAAAATGAGATATTATTGACTACACGACTAAAAATTTAGTCACCACAATTATTTCAAGTGAATTACTACTAAATTTGTGCAATTTTAAGTGACCCAACTAAAAACGACTAACTTAAGCAACTAATTTAGTCCAGGGATAAAAAATATGACTAGATAAGTTACCCAACTAAAAATGACTAACTTAAATGACTAATTTAGTCTAGGACTAAAATATAGGACTAGATAATAAGCGACAAAATTAAAAGTGATTAATGTAAACAAATACTATAGTCCAAGAATAAAAATATGGCCAACTAATAAGTACAACATATGAGGTGTAGACCAGTTGGTTTGTGTGGGGTTTAGTACCCACTAGATCACAAGGTCAAACCTCATGGGGAGGGGCCACTTTGGGGGAATTAAACTTCCCAAGGGGTGTCCATGTTGGACGAAAGCCTTACACAATTTTGATGACAAGAATCCCATTGTGGGTGGATTGGTCTTCTTCCAACCAATATGCAGGTTAGCCCTGGCCTAGGCTTTGCCTAGTTACAAAAACAAAAACAATAAAAATAAATGTTTGATTACTTAAAAAACTACAATATCATCATGCCAAAAATCATAAGAGGCCATTATGAGAAATGTGGGTTAGCTACATGGAGGTTCCTTTGTGCTAACATACCTCAACATGCGAACATAGGACGAGAGGACAAGGACTTATCAACAACACAATTCAAAAATTAATTTAGTACCCGAATGTAAATTTTATTTTTATTAACAAGTTACTAGAAACTTTATACATTACTAGATAATTATGAATTGTTGCATCGAGAGGGGGCTCTCCAGCCTAGTATGGAAGAGATGACGTAATTTCCTATTAGTAATTTTTATTTTTTATGTAAACATTTTGACTTGGTCAAATTACATAAAAATAAATAAAAATAAAAATAAGAAAAATAAAATAAAATTAATAATTAAAAAATTTTCCCCTAGCCTGAACATTGGTTTAGTCTTCATAAATAAACATAAACCGTTTCAAACCGGCCTAGATCCATCTCAACTCTAGATATATCTAGATTTGATCCCTCTTGATGCTTGGTAAATCCAAAATTAAGATGAATCTAAAGTAACAATATATTCACTTAAACTAATAAACAATATTTACCCATAAAGTTGCAATCCAAAGTCAAAATATCCATTATGAAAACTTTCAATCCGAAACCTTGCCACAAGGAAAGGATGAATGGAAACATGCACATTTAAAAGGTTGAGGTTATAATTTATTTATTTCACGGATTTATCATTATATCACAATTACTTCAAATAATTTCACATTTTAGAATTTAAATGTGAATATAGGAAGTTAGAATGGTATTGCATATGAAGCACTTAAATCATTTTAATTTTTATTTTTTTTTTGGAAACCAAAATTTCATTTTATTTAATTATATTTAAAAAATTAATAATTTAAATTATATTAAAATTAACCAAAAGCCTCAAAAACATTTTTTTTAATAAACAAGTTTCCCCAAAACAAAAATAAAATTTTAACTTGGCATATAGTTGAATTGGGTACCGAATTTAACGGGAGAAAGAGGAAGGTATGTGTGCCCCTTGTGACTGATGATAATAACATACTGCAAGCTGTAGCATTATCCAATCCTCTTCCCTCCCACAAATGACGTGGAGAAAAAAAATTAAATTAGTAAATACACGTGTCAAAGTCGACCATGTGGCAGTAAAAGAAAGCTTCGTGTACCCCAAGAATTAGTTATGATGCTATTAATATTCGCAGGGTATATATCATACCATCCCACCCACAAGAAAGGACCCTCATCTATTTTCACATCTACAACCCAGATCGGATCTAATCATATTTCTTCGCAATCTCAATTGTTTCCATATTCTAGAGCTTTAACCTTATCTGATTACAGAGTATAGCGCCACATTAAGTGGATATTTTTTCTTCAGGGCATTTGATTTTCATTGAGGTCATATTGAGATAGAAAGAGATCATGGGGAAAGGAGGGCTGACAATATAGAAGCCGAGCATAAGAGATGAAATTTTGGAGGCGCAACAATAATTACAGATCACAGACCAGATTAAGTCTCATTTCAAATTTTTGGCTCCAAAGAGCCAAAGGAAGCCCCTTCACAGCAAGAGCTCTGATAATTATCTTGATTTAAGATGATCTAAATGTTCTAAATGTTGTTTTCGAAATGTCTTCAGTCTTCATTCTGATTTGATGATATCCTGAACGAAGATCCAACTTGGTGAAGTAAATTGATCCATGCAATTCATCCAATAATTCGTCAATGACAGGAATGGGAAATTTATCTTTAATAATGAGCTTGTTGAACTCCCTATAATTTGGACACATGCACCATGATCCATCCTTCTTGTGAACCAATACTACTGGAGCAGAGAAAGAACTTTGACTAGGTTGAATTATACCATCCTCTAGCATTTCTGCGACCATACGTTCAATTTCACTCTTTTGGGAAAAGGGATATTTGTAAGGCCTTATGTTTGGAGGAAAACTTCCTGGAATCAAATGAATAGCATGATCATGATCATGAATAGGTGGGAGGCCTTTGGGAGTCTCAAATATATTGGAATGATTGTCCAAGACTTTTTAGAGATCTAGAGAAATATAAGATTTCTATGTGGCAACCTCTAGCGAACATAATTGTGCAATTATGCCTCGCTGTTCTTTCTTTAGAAGCTTTATCATTATGTTAGAGATGATTATCTTTCCCGGTTTCCCTACGATTCCCCTTAATTCAACTTCCTTTCCTTCTGAAGAAAATTTCATGAAAAGGTCTTGAAAATTAAAAATTATTGTACCCAAGGATTGTAGTCATTGGACTCCTAGTACAACATCAACACCAACCATTGGAATGGAAAGCATTGGGCTATTCAATACATATTCTCCCATGAATAGCCTGATATTATGGAGCTTTCTAGAGCAATTTATGGTTCCTCCACTTGCAACCATCACTTTACACTCTAGTGCTGGATATAGGAAGCAATTCAATTCCTTGGCTATCCTACAATGAATAAAATTATGGGTACTGCCCAAATCAATCAACACTATTACCTTTTTCTTCTTGATATGTCGTTCTATCTTGATAGTTTGAGGAGTGGTAAATCCGGCCAATGCATTGTAAGATATGTTCGGATTCATTTCTTCTTTCTCTAGGTTTTTTTTCCTGGTGTATATCCTCTTCTTTTGACGTTTCTTTTTCCTTTTCTTCCTTCTCTTCACAATCTATGTAAATAATTTATTCTCAGCACACTTATGACCTTTAGTGTATTTTCTATCACAACTGTAACAAAGCATTTTTGCTCTTTTTTCTTCCAATTTTTGTGGTGTCAACCTTGTAGGTTGTAGAAGGCTAGGGGAAACAACACTTCCATCTTTATAATTGTGAGTGGTAGGCTTCCTTGTTGCCACAATTTTTCTTTCCATTTTTATTTCCAACCTGAACGCCTTCTCTAATGAATCAAGTTCCTAAAGATGAACCTCATCTTGGATGTTATCCTTTAAAGTCCCTACAAACACATCAATCCTATGCTCCTTTGGAATATCTTTTACCCTTATATTCAATTTTTGGAAGTCCTCAATGTGCTTCATCATTGAACCCTTTTGTTTGAGATTTATCAATTAGCTAGAAAAAACATTTCTTTTTGTATCCTCATAATGTGATATCATTTCATCTGTAAAAATTTCCCAAGTGACAATTTGTTTACGAGAGAAAAGCCATCGATACCATACAAACTATTTTGGTTCCAAATATAAAGTTGCAATGTGTACCTTTTGTGTGTTTTGCACATTATGGATATCAAAATATTGCTCCATCTGTAGTATCCATGTTATGGGATCCTTGCCATCGAAATTCCTCATATCTATATTTGGTACATGGTGGGTCTTCAATCCAACGTTAGAGTCTATGAAATCATGATTAACATTTATTTTGTTCTCATCATGAGTTTCCTTTACTACCCTTTCTCCATTAGTAAGAATTTCTTGTAGAAATTTTGTCAAATCTGTCTTCAAATCTTCCATGTTGCCTTTAAGTTTTTCTTCTAAACCATCCATCTTAGCTTCCATGCCATCCATCTTAGCTTCCACGTCATTCATATTAGCTTCCATGTCATTCATCTTAGCTTCTACACCTTTCTTTAAACCATCCATCTTAGATTCCACACCTTTTTTTAAACCATCCATCTTATCTTCCACGCCATCCATCTTAGCTTCCACGTCTTTCTTTAAACCATCCATCTTAGCTTCTATTACTTTTTGTGAGAGTGAAATTTGTTGCACTTTGTCTTGTAATTTTGATATATCAAGTTGCATTTATTCCTCTTCTTCATGAGTCATGCTATACCTTTCAAGTTTCTTACTAGGTGTTTCCATTTTCTTTCTTCATGACATCAATTAATGATAATTATGCTTCACTATGCCCTTTGAATTCCTTCAAACTATTTTTTCAACCAAACTTATGCAAAATTTTAAAAAAATCCTACACACTTTTTTTCACTTTGTAGGAGCTTGATAGTGTATCTGATGTATCTTTGAAATTTCTGATCTCCAAGGTCTCAAATTACGAAATATGGTAGCCCTCTGAGTCCTCTTTCAAACGCCACACGTCTTATCGAAATTGGATTCTCCAAGGAAGCGTTATGCCCAATCTCCCAAAATGACCTGATTACACACTTTTTCAGTAGAGTGAACGTGTACGACGTGCTACGGGTCACTGTTTACATCTCTCAACCTAAAACTGATGTATAGAAAACTAGAGTTTGTCCTATTTCTGTAACTTCTTACAAAATTTCAATATGATACTCAGAGAAAGTTATGACGATTTTCCCAAGGTCACCTGTTTGGGATGTAATTCGGGAGCCTGCAAAAATCCTAACTTCCTTGGATCATATATCCAAAAATCTAGTGAGACAAGATCTGAAATTAGGACCCGAGGATCATCGAGATTTTGTCTCAAATGGGTTTTTTTTGTAGCATCTGAAACATTGCAAAAAAAAATTATAGCGAAACTTCCATGATGACCTGTTTTGGAGCAGCGAAACCCTAGAATCCAAAGCTCTGATACCAAATGTTATGAAACCATCTCACAAAAAGATAGAAAAGATAGATCAACGACTTAGAAATCAACCTCTTCAAGGGGGAAACCTCCTTTACATTACACAAATGAACAATTATTGGATGATACAAATGAAAAAACCTCCTTTCTATATATAGGAGTCTAAGGGGTCACAATATAATCGAAGCCGACATAACAATAATAATATAAGAGCACAAAATTAACAATAGTGGGTTTCTATGGTGCACAATAATAACAATATGGGGACAATAGGGGCACAACAATAATAATAAATGCTACAATGGCAATAGTAATGGGGAATCACTAGTATTATAGGGACCTAACAACATCCCTCCAGAGCTCGAGAAATACCAGGAGCTCAAATCTCACTATGGGTCGTTATTTGTGAGCGAAAAGGGAGAGAGGTTTGTAAAGGAGTTTGTGGAAATCAACTATTACAATGACTTGAATGCCATCGACAAGGTGCATCACCCGCCTGGAGAAGCATTTATAAAGCTGGATTGCAATGGTGGATCGTATTTCTATTTGGATTATCAAGAGGAGACTAGATTAATAGAACAAATTCTTGTTCTTAGCAACCTAAATACCAACGAATGGGTTCCTTCTCCTGTAGATGATCAAGAAATGGTGTTGAGGGTTTCATTTTATTAATGTTTGATTTTAATTAGTGAAGTGAGGTGCTTTGTACATTTCTAGGGATATCTAGTGTTCTACTGCAGCAAATTAGGGTTTTGGCTTTTGGAATCAATTTGCAGTAGTCCCACCTGTGTATCATTTTTTAAAGATCTTCTTAATGATTAATAGATCCATGGTCTGGTATGGATTTTTGATTGATCCTGGTTCTGAGATAGATTTATGAGATTAATAAATCCCTGTTCTGAGATTTATGATATTAATAGATTGTTGGTCTAAGAATTTATGAAATTAATAGATACCTAGTTTGAGACAAATTGATATCATTAATAGATCCATGGTCTGAAATTTATTAATAAAAATCTCCTTGGTTGTGATTATTGATAGTATGGAATGGTTCTTGATGTGGCCCAGGTTATGCCTATTTCATCGAAGCCTGTTCGAAGCGGTTAAAGTTTGGGTGCGCATTCATTCATTATTTGATTGTGTAATTCCATCCAAACCTTTTGAAGACGAGTGATGGTTTGTGTCACAAGAGAAAAAATGTGTTGCAATTGCACATTGTTGGGCATGGAATCCCCCGATAGCATGTTTTGGGGCTCAAAGTCCAAGTTTTGAGTACTATTGTTGTAAAGATTCCGCAAATTGCGGGAACGGAGCGCAAATTGTATGTTAGATTCATATGGTTGTCCGCCCTAAGTTTTGAATGTAGTGTTGGCCTACCCATTGTCCGCGGACCATGGGATTGTATAAATAGAGCAAGGCTCCAAGTTGTAAAGATAATTAGAGATATATGGAGGAAATGAATGAAGTTTAGAAGATAGAAAGTATAGAGTAAGAATCTAAGTGCTTTGGGTTGTAGTAGTAGGAAGAGGCTCTGCAGCTGAGTGCACAAAGGCCTAGTAGAGTCTGCAACTGAGTGCACAGGGTAGAGTCGAGTCTATAACCAGATAAAGAGATAATAAAGAGAAGTTTGATTCCAAATCTTGTGTATCTGTTTTGAATTATCATATGGTTGATATCTTCTACAATTATACTGTTTTGTTTATCGCGTGTATGGATGTTGAGCACTGTTAAGTATAACTAAACACATACAGATAAGCTAAGTTGATCGATTAATATCGAGTTAATAATAAGGATTTGGGTAATAACACTATTCGGGCCTCGGGTAGGGCTGCGTGAAGGCAGCATCGCAGGCTCCGAGGTACAGATAGGTGCACGTAGCAAAGTGTGTGCAGGGTCAAACCGCGGACCACTTGAAATCATCAGACATCTCTAGGGTGTGAAAACCTGGTTCTAGCACCCTCCCATACTACTTCGGGTGAGACCTCAGTCCGCACTCCGTGGACTGTTGCTGAAAGGGCCAGTAGTACCGGGATTTGTTTGGCTAAATCACCTCTGAACCTGGGTCAAGCCCCTACAAGCCAACAAATGGTTCCGTTGCCAGGACCGGGATCTGCATAAGGGATGTCTGATGTCATGTCATTGGAATCCAATAAAGAAAGAAATTGAAGGGTGGTTGGACAAGAATATTCACAAGTTCATGGCGTAGGAAAATAGGGATCCATGAGTATCTAAGGAATAGTGGTTGGAGCTCTACTTATATATAGAAATCCATGAAATTTTCTTTGCATCCTTTCAGCTGTATGAGTGGATCACGAAGCTAGCAGACAGTCAGGGAAGGTGTAGGCTCGACAAACCAATTGTGTGGACTCCGGAATTAGTGCGCAAACTAGAATCGTCAGAAGATAAGATCACGTGAGCTGTGGACCATTGGATCGATCGAATTATTGGAGGATTTATCACCGAGTTCATTGTAGATACAACCGTCAGCTACAGTGAGGTGGAACAACGCTTCCTTAAAGGACCACAAGGTAAGTATATTAAATCTTTGAACACTTGGTTTAAGATCTATTGTGTGAAAAGTTGGTTATGCGAATAAATTAATGTTTGGGACTACGCGAAGTGGGAAGATCTACAGAAATGGAAGTAGTGAAGAATTAGAAACTAGTCCTTTAATTTCACCCTCGTGGGAAAGCAAGGAAGAGCTCGCGAAATTTTCTTTGAGAAGCGCAGTGATAAGCCCCAAAAATGGGTAACTTATTGGGCTCATTTTTCCTATTGTTCTCCATTTATCCGCCATTCTTCATATTTTATGTATGCTTTTGAAGTATGTTTATGTTAATTGAATGAATGAGAATAGTCACTTGACCATGAAGGCTAATACGTGTTTGTTGCAGATTTTTGGACAAATTTTGGACCAAGGTCAAGCATTTATGGCCCATTTGATAGCCAAATACAAGGGTACAAGGTTGAGGATTCATAGGAAGGGTGTCTCCTACACTAAATTACCCCTTCCTCGAGTTCTCCACCATCAGCTCAGAGTTCAGCAGCCCACCAAAGTTGATTTCCAAAGGCAGCCGAGCATCTTTTATGGAGTGGCTGAGTACTGCAGTTTTGAGCAGCCAAGCCCCTTGAATTAAGGAGGGCTACTGGAGGTCCTCGCAGTGCATAAGTAGGAAGGCTTCCAGCCTTCGTAGGTTACTTGTTTAACATTTGTATTTCGCACTATAGTGCTGCTTTATTTCTGAGCCTATTTTGGAGCTTCTGCTGTAACACATTTTGGACATGGTTGTTTTCTGAGTAATGGAAACCAGTTTTATGTTGCATCAGTTCTGAGCTTCTTTTAGGAGCCTGTAGCTCTTGGGGTTGGGCCCAACCCAAGTGCCAGGACCTCCTCCATGTACTGTTATATGTTTTTCTTTACTGTCTTCATAAAATAGTTTCTGTTAGTAGATTAAAATCTTGCTTGGTTATCTAGGTCAGTTTTGATGATTGAAAAAGCTTTCATGTTTCAAAGTGATGTGATAGGTTGATAGCAGAAAAGATCTTTGAAAAAGGCCATCAAGCAACCTTGGATCTCACCTCTCCCTCCTCGGGACCATGAGCTGAGACCATGGTGTCCTTGTTGCCACAAAAACACTGTTCTTGCTTCTTCATGCAATTGCTAGTGTTAGTTTCTCATTTGTAAAAGTTGATACCACACATGATTACATGCTTAAATTCATTCTTGCTTGGTTTTCATAAGTTGTTTCACATGATTTTCTACCAAGGGATTCCTGTTCATCTTGATTTCTAGTTCCTAGGTCAAATTAGGTTAGAATAGCTAGATACTTGGTTTGCATGATCTTTGTTTGGTCAGTTTCAAGAAGTAGTGTGCAGAACACCTGAGAAACCTCCCTGCTTACCCTTCCTCCATCAGCGCAACCTGTTCCATCCTCTAACTCAGATTCTTGCTTTTCGTTTGCCACACTTTCTCACTTTGACCTAATTTCCATATTTTTGTGCAACATTGCTCTACCCCTCCTTGAACAAATCCAACCATCCTCATCACTTCTCAGCTTCACCTGCCAGGTTCTAAACCTCTTCACACCCTCATCCAACCTCCATTTCCACTTCTCCACCTTTCTTCCACCATCAACCCTCCAAAATCTCCTTTCGGAACATCCTGTAGAACCCCTGCAGACTTCCTGTAGAAGATCACGAGAGCGGTTTTTCGAGATCCGATCACTGTGAAACTCTCTGGAAGGGTGTTAGGGACCCCTTAGGCCCTCTTCTCACCTTCCCAACCTCCTGCAAGTGCCCTCACCATTTCCTTCCATCAATCAACCTCTACACAGTCAAAACAGTTAAGCACATGCATAATAATTCTACAAGATTACTCAAAAATACAAAAAGACATTCCTTTTTAGATTTCACTATAAGAGTAGCTTAGTCACATGCATTCTATATTTCTAGAAGCCAATGGCATCCATTTCTGTTGCTTTCATCTTTTTCCTTGCACCAGTAGGGTTAGTCTATAGAACTAGGGTTTGCTAGGGTTTGCATTCCTTTTTCACTTTCAGCTTCTTTCTGCAAGTAGACTAGCTTCCTTTGAGTTAGCTTTCATCCATCACCATTAAAAGCTTCTTCTAAGAGCTCATAGAAGTTGGATTAAGCTCCTAGCGGACTTGTGCCAGCTGATCCAGTGACAGCTACAGCAAGAGCTAGTACTTGTGCATATAGCACCGTCGCTTCCAAGTTTGTTACAAACTACCGGGTTGATAAAAGTAAATAAGGGAGTCCCAGGAGTTGCAGCATTATTGCTGCAATACTGGAGCCCACCACGCAGTCAGTCTGATAAGGCAGCGAATTCCGCGTTTACCACCTCCACCTACACTGCCACCAGTCTCACCATATTCACCTCCATCTCTACCCACCCCACCGCTGCCACCACCACAGTTCAGTATGGCGAGCACGATCAAATTGTTGATATTAAGAGGAGTAGGGAACGAAGATCCGGACCAATTTTTATTCGTGGTAAGGGTGGTATGGGAAGCACAAGGAGTCGTGGATGACAATATAAAGAAGGCTACGTTGGTAAGGCTTCCTTTGAGTTAGCTTTCATCCATCACCATTAAAAGCTTCTTCTCAGAGCTCATAGAAGTTGGCTTAAGCTCCTGGCAGACTTGTGCCAGCTGATCTAGTGACAGCTACAGCAAGAGCTAGTACTTGTGCATATAGCACCATCGCTTCCAAGTTTGTTACAAACTACCGGGTTGATAAAAGTAAATAAGGGAGTCCCAGGAGTTGCAGCATTATTGCTGCAATACTGGAGCCCACCAGGCAGTCAGTCTAATAAGGCAGCGAATTCCGCGTTTACCACCTCCACCTACACTGCCACCAGTCTCAGCATATTCACCTCCATCTCTGCCCACCCCACTGCTGCCACCACCACAGTTCAGTATGGCGAGCACGATCAAATTGTTGATATTAAGAGGATTAGGGAACGAAGATTCGGACCAATTTTGGTTCGTGGTAAGGGTGGTATGGGAAGCACAAGGAGTCGTGGATGACAATATAAAGAAGGCTACGTTGGTAAGGGTGTTGCAGGATCGTGCACTAACATGGCACATTAAGCATTCTAATGACCATCCAAACACAGGAATCACAGAAATCCAGGTCGTGCTGGACAGGGAATTTAGTAGGCCAAAATCAGAGACACAATCAATTATCGGGTTTAAGGAAATCGCGATGCTCCTAGGCGAGACCCCCTGGGAGACCAGAGACTAAAGATTATGATTCACGAAGCCAACATGACCTTGACAGATAGACAACACCGTGCATGGTTTGTAGCATCACTAACACGACATTTAAGGACGACGTTGTCACAACAAAAACTTTCCACCCAGGCTGAAGCTTTGGAGATGGCAATGAGATTGAATGAGACACCTATACAAGATCCTGGTCTGGGAGTCCAATAAATCCATGCACAACTGCAAAATTTGTGTCTGGAAATATAGAGTTTGAAATAAGACAGGACACCTCGGCAAGAGGCATGCAAGGAGATATGGTGCATAAAATGCAAAGGCCAGGGGCATGACAAGGACCACTGTCTAGTTTTCATGAATTACTTGGTGGGAGGAGGGCCGATGCTGTTAAGACCTGAGGCAAAAGCAGGACCGAGCATGGCACATGCATTGTGGTGCGTGATCTATCAGATAGGAGGGAAACACACTATGTATAATTGTCATCTATTGCAGAAGTATACGCAGATGTCCCAGCAATTGTTTTGTAATTTCTGTAGGTCGGTAGGCCATGATGAGCGCACTTGCAGAAGCTACAAACTAATGATGGATCTGACTCTCGCCTACAGAGTACAAACCGAATCGTGAGCTCTCGACCCAAATGCAGGAATGGTAGGCGCTGGATTTCAGGGGCATGGACGAGGTCGAGGTGGAATGGGACTAGGAAGGGGTCGTAGACAACTAATTTGTTACAATTGCAGAGGGCCAGGACACTATGCCCGCAATTGTACAAACCCGGCGAGAACATCATGTTTATACTATACTTAGTTTTATTATGAGGTAGAAGACTACCCTACATTGATAGCGAGGCTACGCAAAAAAGGGGTACTCTAGCCCCCCCGACTCAGAATCTGCAAATGATGAGGCCTGAGCCATGCGAAGAATACCGAAATGTAAACATAGTGCTTAGAAGTGGTATCACAATTGGCGATGATAAAGGTAAGAAGTCAGAAGAAAGTGCGTGCGTTCGTAAGGCCCCTACAAAGGAACTTGAATTTGATTTGGAGCGTGTGAAGGAGACATTCATGGAAGCTAAGAAGAGCTTCACAGAGGCTTCCACTTCAGGTAGTAAGGATCAACTAGAACCAGCGATGGATCCTTCAGTGCTCACTACCTTTCTGGAGACATGCATGAAACTGCTGCGTGACAGAAAGGCTCTCAAAGGACTACAGGAACTTGTCACTAGGTGCACGGGGTCAGGAGAATCGCGCGTGGTCTGGAAACTTGGAAAGCATGCATTGCACATAGGAAGGGAAATGAGATTGACTGCACAAATCAGAGAGTACAAAATGGATCAGGTAATTCTGGACCTCGAATTGGATGCGAATGTATTGCCAAAACAAACATGGGAAGCATGGTGATGAGCCTCAAAAATGGGTAAATTATTGGGCTCATTTTTCCTATTTTTCTCCATTTATCCAACATTCTTCATAGTTTATGTATGCTTTTGAAGTATGTTTATGTTAATTGAATGAATGAGAATAGTCACTTGACCATGAAGGCTAATACATGTTTGTTGCAGATTTTTGGACAACTTTTGGACCAAGGTCAAGCATTTATGGCCCATTTGACAACCAAATACGAGGGGACAAGGCTGAGGATTCATAGGAAGGGTGTATCCTGCACTAAATGGCCCCTTCCTCGAGTTCTCCACCATCGGCTCGGAGTTCAGCAGCCCACCAAAGTTGATTTCCAAAGGTAGTCGAGCACTTTTATGGAGTGGCTGAGTACTGCAGTTTTGAGCAGCCAACCCCCTTGAATTGAGGACTGCTGGAGGTCCTTGTAGTGCATAAGTAGGAAGGCTTCCAACCTTCATAGGTTACTTGTTTAACATTTGTATTTTTCACTATAGTGCTGCTTTATTTCTAAGCCTATTTTGGAGCTTCTACTGTAACACATTTTGGACATGGTTGTTTTTTGAGTAATGGAAACCAGTTTTATGTTGCATCAGTTCTGAGCTTCTTTTAGGAGCCTGTAGCTCTTGGGGTTGGGCCCAACCCAAGTGCCAGGACCTCCTCCATGTACTGTTATATGTTTTTCTTTACTGTCTTCATAAAATAGTTTCTGTTAGTAGATTAAAATCTTGCTTGGTTATCTAGGTCAGTTTTGATGATTGAAAAAGATTTCATGTTTCAAAGTGATGTGATAGGTTGATAGCAGAAAAGATCTTTGAAAAAGGCCATCAAGCAACCTTGGATCTCACCTCTCCCTCCTCGGGACCATGAGCTGAGACCACGGTGTCCTTGCTGCCACAAAAACACTGTTCTTGCTTCTTCATGCAATTGCTAGTGTTAGTTTCTCATTTGTAAAAGTTGATACCAGATGTGATTACATGCTTAAATTCATTCTTTCTTGGTTTTCATAAGTTGTTTCACATGATTTTCTACCAAGGGATTTCTGTTCATCTTGATTGCTAGTTCCTAGGTCAAATTAGGTTAGAATAGCTAGATACTTGGTTTGCATGATCTTTGTTTGGTCAGTTTCAAGAAGTAGTGTGCAGAACACCTGAGAAACCTCCCTGCTTACCCTTCCTCCATCAACGCAACCTGTTCCATCCTCTAACTCAGATTCTTGCTTTTCGTTTTCCACACTTTCTCACTTTGACCTAATTTCCATATTTTTGTGCAACATTGCTCTACCCCTCCTTGAAAAAATCCAACCATCCTCATCACTTCTCAGCTTCACCTGCCAGGTTCTAAACCTCTTCATACCCTCATCCAACCTCCATTTCCACTTCTCCACCTTTCTTCCACCATCAACCCTCCAAAATCTCCTTTTGGAACATCCTGTAGAACCCTTGCAGACTTCCTGTAGAAGATCACGAGAGTAGTTTTTCGAGATCCGATCACTGTGAAACTCTCTGGAAGGGTGTTAGGGACCCCTTAGGCCCTATTCTCACCTTCCCAACCTCCTGCAAGTGGCTTCACCATTTCCTTCCATCAATTAACCTTTGCACAGTCAAAACAGTTAAGCACATACATAATAATTCTACAAGATTACTCAAAAATACAAAAAGACATTCCTTTTCAGATTTCACTACAAGAGTAGCTTAGTCACATGCATTCTACATTTCTAGAAGCAAATGGCATCCATTTCCACTGCTTTCATCTTTTTCCTTGCACCGGTAGGGTTAGTCTGTAAGAACTAGGGTTTGTTAGGGTTTGCATTCCTTTTTCACTTTCAGCTACTTTCTGCAAGTAGACTAGCTTCCTTTGAGTTAGCTTTCATCTATCACCATTAAAAGCTTCTTCTCAGAGCTCATAGAAGTTGGCTTAAGCTCCTAGTGGACTTGTGCCAGCTGATCCAGTGACAGCTGCGGCAAGAGCTAGTACTTGTGCATACAGCGTCGTCGCTTCCAAGTTTATTACGAACTACCGGGTTGATAAAAGTAAAGAAGGGAGTCCCAGGAGTTTTAGCATTATTGCTGCAATACTGGAGCCCACAATCTTTTTGGCGCCGTTGCCGAGGAAGCGTCAGAGTATTGGTGATTGCTGCTTTTCGTCTATTTTCTACTACAATCTTCTGCTAAATATTTTATTTTAGCAATAGTAGAGTAGTTGTTTCATTTCCATTCTACAATTTCATTTCCGTAAAAGTAGATTAGACATTTCTTGCTTTCATTTCATTTCTGCAAGTGTAGATTAGATATTTCCCGCTTTCATAGATTAGCATTTCAATTCCGCAATTTCAATTCTGCAAGCATAGATTAGTATTTCAATTCCGTAATTTCCATTCTGCAAGTGTAGCTTAGCATTTCATTTCTGCATTTCATTTCAGCAACATAGATTAGTCATTTCCTGCCTTCATTTCAATTCCACATTTTCATTTCAGCAAGATAGGTTTTAGATAGTTGCAGTTCAATCTATTTCAGTTTTGCAGGTACAAGTAGAAAAAAACAAAAATCCACCAAAAATATTCCATTTCATGCCTCGTAGGAACAAAGACAATACAGGGAAATTCTTACCCAACACCCCCACCACATCACTGAGTCACCCTTCTCTCTTCTTTGGTGGCAGTGATTCAGAAGAACCTATAGGTGAACCTCTAGAGATATACAAAGATCTTATAATAGAAGAAGAGCAAGAAAACATTCCTCTTGAGACCATGGCTGAAAACAGAAACGGTAGAGAAGACGAGGAGAGAATAGAAGGTGCCTTTCCCATCAGAGAGACCAATGGGAACATGAAAATGAAAAACATAAGTCCCTCAGCCTTACCTCATTTCCATGGATTCACCACTGAAGACCCTGATACCTTCCTGTTTGAGTTTGCTATCCTTTGTCGAACTTATGACTATGCAGAAGACGAGCAAAAGTTGAAACTCTTTCCCTCTACCCTCAAGGATGCAGCACTACGCTGGTTCATGGGGTTACCTGGAAACAATATCACAACTTGGGCTCAGATGCAGCAAGCCTTTAACAACAAATACCGGGACTACTGTAGGTCAAAGGAAACAAAGGGAGAGATCTTTCGAATGACCATGGGAAGTGATGAGTCTTTAGAAGACTATGAAGAAAGGTTCCAACTTAGTTATAAAAGGGCCAGGTGCACACTGGACCCCGAATCTCTGAAGCTGGTCCTGCTCCGAGGAGTCCCTGAAGACCTTCTAGATACCCTCCATCTGCTAGCTGGAGGAGACATCTACCAACTACCTTATGAGGACATAAAGACTGTGTTTAGAAACCACTTTAGGGCAACCCGGAAAAGAGGTAGGGGGAATCCACTTTTAGCTAGTGCCACCTTCTCCAAGCATGAGTTTGCAAATCAGATGGAAGACCTCAAAAGTGAGATGAGACAGACCATTTCCATGCAACTGGATACCTTCTGAATCCAACAGAAGAAAGAGGAAGCTGAGAAGGCTTTGGCCATCTTTTTTCCCAAGTGTACAAGGAAGCATCCTAAGAATGAGTGTCCATTGCACTTAGTGGAGGTATGTTTCTTTTGTGAGGAAGACCACCCCACAAACCAATGCCCAACCTTACCCGGACTTAAAGCCATGTATAAAGGGGCTAAAGGGGCCACTGAGCCACTCTAATTCCTTAACCAAAGGAGGCCGCATGGATCCAGACCTTACCAGCAGGGGATGCAAGGAACATCCCAAACTTATTACAACCCCAACCAATCCACTCACATGCCTTCTTGGGCCCCCCTGCTCATCCTTCCTGGTCCGCACCTCCTCCTTGGTCTTATCCATCTCAATACCATACTCAACCTTCTGCTCATTCGTTTCACTCTCATGTTCAGCCACAACCTCAGTGGAATGCACCTCAACCGGGGTGGAGGCCCCAATATAACTTTCCTCCCGCTATTTTGCCTCTACCTCCTGCTCAACCACAACCATTACCTCTTGCTCCTCCAAGAAAACCCCAGGTGCCTGCTCAACCGAACCCGAACCCCAACAATAGACAGGCATAGCAGGTATACACTGGAGAGACAACATGCCCTACCTATGCTATGGAGATTCATGAAATCAACCTACGATCTGGAAAGGTCCTTCCATATCACCACCCTCCTCCCCTGGAGGATGAGGAAGGGAAACAAGAAAGTGAACCCAAAGCCATTCTTTCCTGAGAGACTAACAGTAGCCACGCAACCAAACCCAGAGGAGACTAAACTTCTGGGAGAACTTAAATAGTTGTGTGTGAAAATCCCACTTTTCTAAGCCATAAAAGATGTACCAATATAAAACAAATTGATCAAGGAGAAGTGTTTCAGGCACCCAGGCAGGCTCAAGAGAGATGCCTCGACTATCAATGTCATAGGACAACTGTCTGATCTAATGTTGGGGCAAATAATCTGTCCAAAATATTTGGATCCTAGGAGTCCTGTAGTAGATGTCCACATCAATGGCACCATAATCCCCCACACCCTGATCGATCTAGGGGTTGCCATCAATGTGATGACCAGGGACACTATGCTCAAACTCAACCTCCAGAATTCCTTAAGAAAGACCTCGACAATACTGCAGTTAGCAGACCGCTCCACCGTGACTCTCGAAGGGATTGTGGAGGATGTCCTGGTCTCTGTTGATTCTTGGGAGTACCCTGCAGACTTTTTGGTCCTTCAGCCAAAGGAAAAACTCACTGGATACCCCCTCATTTTTGGAAGGCCTTGGTTAGCTACTGCGGATGCTTACATCAGTTGTCGAGCTGGGAGCATGACCATCAAGAATGGGCCTATGTCCAAACAGCTAGTCCTATACCCTCCTGCCCAACCTCTGCTAGAACATGACTTACCTCTCTGGTTGGAGGAGGAAGATGAGGATGAAGTCTACTCTGCACCAGTGTGCACAATGGAAGCCACCTGGGGAGGTCCTCAAACCGAGGACGACCTAATTGAGAAGTTGATTCAAAATCCACCTCCCGGTGTGCTGCCATTAGAGAAGTTGGTGGAAAGTACCCAATCCCGCGCTTTAGTGGACCTCTGTGTGGCTGATCTGACCTCTCCCAGAGTTAAGAATGTGGAATTTGGCCCTAAAAGAACCTTGAAGATCAGCTCATCCTTATCTCCCTCTCAGGAGAAGGAGCTATGTAGCTTATTGAACCACCATTTGGAGGCTTTCGCTTGGAGCTATAAGGAAATGAAAGGAGTCCATTCGTTGGTTTGTACCCATCACATTTACATTAAAGAGGATTGTAAACTAGTCAGGCAGCCTTAGAGGAGAATGAATCCAGACCTTAAGGACATCGTTAAAGAAAAATTGCAAAAGTTTTTGGATGCAGGATTCCTCTACCCCATCTCAGACAGCGAATGGGTTTGACCTCTGGTGCTTGAGCCCGAGAAAAATGGGAAGTGGAGAATCTGTGTAGATTATCGAGAACTTAACAAAGCCACCAAGAAGGATCATTTCCCTTTGCCTTTCATAGATCAAGTGCTAGATGGGTTGGCAGGGAAGAAGTTCTTTTCTTTCCTAGATGGGTTCAGCGGGTATAATCAGATCCAAATCAGCTCGGAAGACCAAGATAAGACCACCTTCACTTGTCCATGGGGAACCTTTGCCTACCGGGTCCTTCCCTTTGGGCTATGCAATGCTCTTGCCACTTTCCAGAGAGCAGTACTGAGCATATTTGCTGAGTTGGTTCATGATTCGGTAGAAATATACATGGATGACTTTACTCCTTATGGGTCCAGCTTCCAAGAAGCATTGACTAACCTGGGAAAAGTTTTAACCAAGTCTATTGAGATGAACCTGTTCCTCAATCCTGAAAAATGTGAATTCCTGATGACTGAAGGGACCGTTCTAGGCCATACAATCTCTCAGCAAGGATTGCAAGTGGATCCTAACAAAATTGCTATTATCCAAAAGGTTCCACCTCCTCAGAAGGTAAGAGACATTCATAGTTTTCTAGGCTTAGCAGGATACTATAGAAGATTCATCAAAGACTTTATTAAGCTAGCCTCGCCATTGTTTGGTCTTTTGGGGAAAGATGTTGAATTTAAATGGACTGACAACTGCCAAGAGGCTCTGGATGAGTTAAAAGATAAACTGGTAACTGCCCCAATCCCGAGAAGTCCAAACTGGGTCCTACCTTTCCACATCCACACGGATGCCTCGAACAAAGCCATAGGGGCAGCTTTAGGACAAATTGAAGAGAAGCTACCATATGCCATATACTTTGTCAACAAAAACCTTTCCAAGGCAGAATTAAACTATACTATGACCGAGAAAGAGCTCCTAGCTATAGTCCATTCCCTAAATAAGTTCAGACACTACATCACTAGTTATCAAACATTTGTACACATTGATCATGTTGCGATAAGGTATTTGATGAATAAACCTGATGTGAATGCTCGTATCATTAGATGGTTACTTTTATTGCAGCAATTTGACTTAACCATTGTTGACAAGCCAGGAAAGGAAAATGTCGTTGTTGATTTTCTGTCTAGATTAGATTTGCCTGCAGATGAAGAAGGGACGGTGGATGACCAGATGCCAGATGAACACCTGTTTGCTATTTCAGTACTCTCTCCATGGTTTGCTGATATAGTGAACTACTTGGTCTCAGCACAGTTCCCTCCACACCTATCCTCGAAAGAAAAGAGCAGAATTGTGAGGAAAAGCGCCCCCTTTACTTGGATTGGGGGAAACTTGTTCAAACTCGGTCCAGATCAGATCCTGAGGCATTGTGTTAGGGAGGAGGAAGTTTTTGACATTCTCCTAACCTATCACGATGGACCCTGTGGAGGCCACTTCGCAGCAAAAAGGACTGCCTTCAAAATTCTACAAGCAGGCTACTATTGGCCCACTCTTCATCAAGATGTCAGAAGATACATCAGTTAATGTGACCAATGTCAAAGGATGGGGAAACCAACTCCGAGGGATGAAATGCCCCTCCAACCTCAAGTGAATTTTGAGCCATTTGAGAAGTGGGGCATGGATTTTGTGGGTCCTATCAACCCTCCTTCAAAGCAAAAGTCTTACATCATTGTGTGCATAGACTACCTAACAAAGTGGGCAGAAACGAAGGCAATCAAGGCAGCGACACAAGAAAAAGTGGTTGAGTTTTTAAGGGAAAATATCTTCTACAAATTTGGCTACCCAAGAGAATTAGTCACAGATCAAGGAATTTAGTTCACCTCTAACCTGATTGAATACCTGCTCGCTCATCACAAGATCAAGCACAAAACTTCCACCCCTCATCATCCACAAGAAAATGGGCAGGTGGAAGTCACTAATAGGGCTCTAGAAGAAATTTTGACTAAGGTGGTAAGCAGCAACAGAAAGGATTGGGCAGACCACTTGGTTGAGGCCACCTGGGCCTACAAAACCACTTGGAAAACCACAACAGCGTTCACACCTTATGAGCTAGTCTACGGGAAGAAGGCTCTACTTTCTATAGAGTTCGAGTACAACACATTAAGGTTAGCAGCTCAGCTGGACCTAGATCTCACCCATACGCAACAGGGAAGGTTACTATAGCTGAACGAATTAGATGAACAGAGAATGCAGGCCCTCCTCCACTTAGAAGTAGTTCAACTTCAGAGAAAGATATGGCATGACCGGCACCTTAATGAAAATCAATTTCAGCCAGGAGATTGGGCGCTGTTATATGACTCAAGATACAAGGATTTCAAGGGGAAGCTGAGGACAAGGTGGCTGGGACCATATGCAGTGGAGAAATGCAATGACAATGGTTTAGTCCTTATCAGGACCATTGATGAAGAAGCCATCACCATGCTCATCAATGGGCACTGATTGAAAATCTACAGGAAGCCCCTTTCCAAGCAGGAGTTCATTGAAACTCTAGATAAGTCAGTGCTGGTAGTGGAGCAGGGCCTTGTCTCTACTCCACCCACACCTTGATCAAAAAAAAAAAAAAAAAAAGAGAAAAAAGAAAAAACAGAAAAGAATAAAAATATCCTTGGGTGAAAACCTCTTATAGCCGCCCGGGGTAGACAGTGAGGGTGAAAACCTCCTGGAGGAGCCCCAGCTGTCTCACTAAAAAAAAAAGGGAAACATGCCTAATTTATGTTGAATAATTGCAGGTTGCAGGGAAGACATTGCAAGTTCGGGGGGGTGTGCAAAACAAGGATAGAGGTCAATACCAGACTACAAACATCCCTCACACACACCTCCTCCATGACCACTCCCCTTTCCTAGGATTTGATTGTATTCAGGCTAAGATTTCACCTTCTACAGGAAGTTCTATATCTTCTACAGGAAGATCCTGTAGAACCTCCAAACAGGCAAAAATTGATCGTGGGAGGGAATCCAAAGTTTGGAACATCATCAACCCTTCAAAATCTCCACCATAAACCTTTCTTCCATCATCAACCCTCCAAAATCTCCTTTTGGAACATCCTGTAGAACCCCTGCAGACTTCCTGTAGAAGATCAAGAGAGTAGTTTTTCGAGATCTGATCACTGTGAAACTCTTTGGAAGGGTGTTAGGGACCCCTTATGCCCTCTTCTCAGCTTCCCAACCTCCTGCAAGTGCCCTCACCATTTCCTTCCATCAATCAACCTCTGCACAGTCAAAACAGTTAAGCACATGCATAATAATTCTACAAGATTACTCAAAAATACAAAAAGACATTCCTTTTCAGATTTCACTGCAAGAGTAGCTTAGTCACATGCATTCTACATTTCTAGAAGCCAATGTCATCCATTTCCGTTGCTTTCATATTTTTCCTTGCAGCAGTAAGGTTAGTCTGTAAGAACTAGGGTTTGCTAGGGTTTGCATTCCTTTTTCACTTTCAGCTTCTTTCTGCAAGTAGACTAGATTCCTTTGAGTTAGCTTTCATCCATCACCATTAAAAGCTTCTTCTCAGAGCTCATAGAAGTTGACTTAAGCTCCTAGCAGACCTTTGCCAGCTGATCCAGTGACATCTGCGGCAAGAGCTAGTAGTCGCTTCCAAGTTTGTTACGAACTACCGGGTTGATAAAAGTAAAGAAGGGAGTCCCAGGAGTTGCAGCATTATTGTTGCAATACTGGAGCCCACCACATGGGAAGACCCATGCTCTAATGGTCTCCTATTCAATTGCGAATGGTGAATTAGCAAAAGATCATGGGAAGATTGCAAGGAGTAACGGTGGATATTGAAGGTGCGAGCGTGCTGGCAGATTTTGAAGTAATAGAGATTGTCAATGATAGCAATCCCTATCCCATGCTACTGGGCATAGATTGGGCAACTCATATGAATGGAGTCATAAATCTGAAGAAGCGCAAAATTATTTTTGAGAAAAAGTCATTACGCATAGTAGTACCGTTAGATCTGACTGAAGGAGCGCAATACACTAAACCGATGCGCGACGATGATAGTGATGACAATCTTGATTTTATCTATAAGACAACTGTGCGAGAAAAGGATTGGGTGAATCCAATAGCAGATGGTAGGATTTTATGGGAGCGTGAAAGCTCCTACACTTCGGATTTGGACGAAGAAATAGAATGATGGTAGAATCGGCTACACGAAGTAACAACACTCAATTGGAACATGATGATAAGATCACTGCACTGCATGAAAACAGAGATAAGGGATCTGCCGAGGTATGATGGGTTAACAATGGTGGATGAATTTCTGAACAAATTTGAGAGCGAAGTACCGGAACAGCAGCATTTTGACGCTCTAAAATGGGCACTGTGCACTACACCTGCAAGATGGTGGGGAACGCACCAGCAAAATTTCGAGGATTGGCGCGAATGCAGAAGGATGATGCACCTATGATTTGGAAAACCCCAGCTATGGATGAGAGCTGGTTACGAGGGGAAAAACAACTTGCGCACCCACCTTTCCTGATGGGTATAGACATATGACATGTTGCCTACACGAGCACACACCACTTTTAGAATAGAAAACCAGAATAAAACACAGCGGCAGAAAAGGCGAAGCGCACCAAAGATTATCCATGGAGAAGCATTTGACAGGATGTGTGAAGTGTTGAACAGGGTTCACCTAGTGAGATGCATTCACTGGGACCTGCGCGTACCAGCGGTCTGATGGGCCTATAGGACCATGTGCAAAACCTTAACTGTGAAAACGATTCCAAGGCTGCGAAATGAAGCAGGGACTGTAATCGCTAAGGTGCATGCAAAGATGAATCCACACATAATAGCACCTGTAGGTGCAACAGTGCACGAAGCCCGGGATGAAGGAATCACCCAGCTACGAAAAAGACTTCAAGAAGAAATTCAGTAAGGGAACCTTAGACTTTGCGAACTTGAAAAGGACCAGGTATGGCTCAGGAAGAAAAGCGTTTTGATGGATGCAGAAGTCAAGAGGCTGGAAAATGAGATCAAGGGAGCATGTCTCGTCGATAAACCAAGGATGGCAAGGCAAGGTGCGGATGATCATACTAATGAATTAGAGGACTATAGCCGAGAATTGATTAGTCTATTGTCGTGGCTAGGACTGCATATTACCAAACACAACAACCAGGGGAGCACACCACAAATAGTAGAGCGCGTGGCGCCAATCACCATAATGAAAAATGAGGATTTTCCACGGACTATACTAGTGAGTGGGATGGAGCCCTGCACAGGTGGTGCAACCACCTAACTAGCCGTATGAAGAACTGTCTTAGCACTCTAGGCAGCTGAAAGGGAGTGCGGGACTATAAATTATTCTTCCTGCGAGCTTCGCACTCTAATAGGTGCGCGTAGGAATAGCATGTCCCAAGGTTCACGCCTGCGCATGAAGGACTACGTTGCCATGTGGGTTGGCTGGGAAGTGACTGTTGGTGTCACTGTTCATGACGGGATGTCCGATTTGAGGCCAAATGGAGCGAGTGGCAGGCATTTAAGGCAAGAGTTATGGGAAAGGTTTCGGAAAATCGACTTCCCTGTAAGGGAAAGAACCTCGCGATGATAGCCGGGAAAAGTAGCGATTTGGCTCTCGCAGAGGCCATGAAGGCAAAGTATAAGCTTGAGAAGAAAAAGAGGGGTTACACTATCACTAGTATCAAGGACAAAGGGGTGCACGTAGCCACCCAACTCCTGGCTGATAAACTAATGAGAAATTGTCACGTCGATGAAGTACCAGCGCGATGGTTGCATTGGCCGAATAGTGTGTAGAGGGGGTCTAGTTCAACTGGGCCGAGTTCCTCTATGAGGAATTTCTTCTCAACAGTCGCGCGGCCCAGGAGCAAGGTAAGACCTTCCACTACGCATGGTTGCTCTTATCCATCTTGCTGGTAGCAGGAGAACTATCGGAGGATAGTCATTTCCCAAGCATTGACCAAGAATTACTAGAATCCGCAAAGTACACTTCGCTCTGGGCCACCAAGGACATGAAACGGATTCACGATACCAAGATTTTCTGGGTGCTCATGGAGGTGAGCATCCAAATTTGGATTAATAGGAGGCCACGACTATCCCCTATAGTGCACAATAGCCTGCAGAGTTTTGTAGACTTCAAGGCAGACATGCACAACATATACATCAAGGCACGAAAGGATCCGGTGCAGCAATGGACAAAGCTCCCATTTATAGGCACTGACGACGTGATCTATATGCTGTTAGAGACATGGCCTCCCGAGTGGTGCGCCCTAGATTTAGTAGAGCTGGAGAATATGGCAGCATAGAAAAGGAAGGATGATGCCAAGTTGTGTGTCACCCAACTAGCCGAGAGAAGGCGGAACGAAAAAGTGGTAGACGAGGTAAGGGCAGTCCGTGAAGCGGCATGGGAAGTCACGAAGCAAAAGAAGGATGCAGAAGTAGCAGCAACAGTGCAGACAACAGAGGCCGCAATAGTGCAGGTAGAGGAGGACCAAGCAGTGTCTACAAGATAGGGGACAGAGGACACAGAAATTGCAGAAGAGAGCGTGAACCCAGGGACTGCCTCTACACAGTTCAAACAAATGCGCATCACAGAAAGAAGGTCAAGGCCTCGAAGTTGGCCATCGACCCGATCACCTTAATTGAAGGTGATCTCCATGACATCGGCGAGACGGTTCACGATGTCACCAGTGAAGCACTCCAAGAGTTTATGACGGAGCAACAGACTGTGTTGGGGGCCCTAAGGGCATAGTTGCAGGAGTTACAGGTGTGGTCCCCGCAGGAAGGTACCTTGTCTACCCACGTCACAGTAGGCACATCGGCAGCAGAACAGATGCTACGCGTGAAGATGGCAAATACGATAGTATTGCTAGATGGAGCACTAGTCTCAGAAAACATGATGGATTGGCTGACACTCAATACAATGAAAGGAATTGGCCTTAATTTGGTCGCCCTTCCCCACGACACACTATATCAGCTGCAGGATGGGATAACGACAGAACTTCTCACCAGAGAGAGCTGTGCAATCCAAGTTTTGAGTGAGCAGAAGATTAATATATAACAACATAGCTTGCAGCACGACGAGTTGGTGTCATAGAACTGACAGTCGGTGAAGACAGTTGATGACGTTTGTCGGCGCGTCCCAAAGTTGTCCATTGCAGCAGACCTACCGGTAGAAGTACGAATCCATTGTTTGGCAAGTGGATTCTGTAACCCATGAGAAGAAACAACAAGAGTGCAGCTGGAGCTGAATCTCCAAATTGCTGAGCTGCGGTTGAAGGCCCAGCCTTCCACTTCCCTAGAGGTCAGGAGCAGCGCGCCAACACTATTGCAGCAGGGATGGAAGAGATTGGAGGTGCAGTCCGCGACTGTACCAACATGTTGGAGTAGGCGCTTGAGGTCCTCACGACGTTGCCGGAGGTCCCCAACATCCAGCAACTGGAGACCAAGGCACGCGAACTCCAGCAACAATATGATAGCATCAGAGGGATTGTGCAGACAATAGTCCTTACTCAGCGGCTTGCAAGAATGCATCAAGCCAATGCATTAAAAGAGCAGGTGGACGCGGTGCACCACAAGGAAGCAGTTCTCAAAGCGCACGTCCAGCCATGGATTGACGAAGCCTTCACAATCACGACAGATATTGAAGGAAAGCTTGCGCAGATTCAGGGGATGCATGCACAGATGTAGCGCAGCACACCAAAAATAGAGGGTTTAGAAGTGAGAAAGCAGCAGGTTCAGCAAGCAGTAGCTTACTGCGCTACAAACATCCACACTGTTCGAGACCAGCTGGAGGGACTCCGTGCCAAGATCATCGTGCTGACAGAGTGACTCAAGGACGAGTCACGATGTTTGTGGTGGGGGCTTGTTGGGCATGGAATCCCCCCACATCATGTATTGGGGCTCAAAGCCCAAGTTTTGAGTACTATTGTTGTAAATATTCCGCGAATTGTGGGCACGAAGTGCAAATTGTATGTTAGAGTCATAGGGTTGTCCGCCCTAAGTTTTGAATGTAGTGGCGGCCTACCCATGGTCTGTGGACCATGGGATTGTATAAATAGAGTGAGGCTCTAAGTCGTAAAGGTAATTAGGGATACATGGAGGAAATGAATGAAGTTTAGAAGATAGCAAGCATAGAGTAAGAATCTAAGTGCTTTGGGTCGTAATAATAGGAAGAGGCTCTGTAGCTGAGTGCACAGAGGCCTAGTAGATTCTGTAGCTGAGTGTGCAAACCCCTGCAGCTGAGTCTGCAGGCTAGAGTCGAGTTTGTAACCAGAGAAAGAGATAATAAAGAGAAGTTTTATTCCAAATCTTGTGTATTTGTTTTGAATTATCATATGGTTGATATCTTTTGCAATTATACTGTTTTGTTTATCCCGCGTATGAATGTTCAACACTGTTAAGTATAATTAAACACATACAGATAAGCTAAGTTGATCAACTAATATCGAGTTAATAATAAGGATTTGGGTAATAACATTGTTCGGGCCCAAGGTAGGGTTGTGCGTAGGCAGCATCGCAGGCTGTGAGGTATAGATAGGTGAGCGTAGCGACGTGTGCACAGGGTCAAACCACGAACCACTTGAAATCATCAGACATCTATAGGGTGCGGAAAGATGGTTCTAGCACCCTCCCATACTACTTCGGGTGAGACCTCAGTCTACGCTCTACGAACTGTTGCCGAAAGGGCCAGTAGTATCGGGATTTGTTTGGCTAAATCACCTCTGAACCTAGGTCAGGTCCCTACAAGCCAACACACATATTTCAGTGAATTTTCTAGACATGTGGCTTGGATTTAATAAAAATTTATGTGAATTTTGCCTGAGATTGGCTTGGATTTAATGAAATTTACTTGGAGTTCTGTTAAAAAAAAAAATCCAATTTCATCTCAACAACTTATCCACAAATAAAATCTCAACTTCAACCTTTTTGTTTCAGTTCAGGCATGAGGTTGCAGGTTTATGAAATAAGGCTTTGGGTTTCATTTTCAACCTGAATTAATTAACATATTGTAAGAGTGATGGAATTGTTATTTGAAGGCACATTTGCATAAATCTAGACTGCCATGAGAGCCGTGTCATTTCACTCTATCTCATTGGGTTACATGGACGAGACAAGGCTTCTCTATTCTGGGGGAGGATCCCTTGATATCTGGTCCAGGTCAAATACACCATCGAAAGATTGGATTTCTTTCAACAGGTTGTGTGAGGTCATCCTTTTTGAGAAAAAAACTTTCTAGAATTGCATTAATGGAGGGCTTTTTGGACATGGATAAGTTCTTTATCACCTCCCTATATAACTCCTATGCTTGCTCATCGAACGCGACTATAGGAAAAACAGTAATATTTTTTTTTTGGGGTCTAGATATTTAAATTTTGCAAATACCTTTGAATCTTTGCATTGGATTAGATTTAACATGCTTCATTGTGGATTTTCTTTAGAAATTATTTTTAATTTATAGAAACCCATTTGCTCATTATCATAGTCCAAAGATTTAACATTCATTTTCTATTCATGTTCGTCAAATGATCATCGACCAAACAAAATAAAAGCTTAATAGTTAAGCTCAATATTTGTAAATTTTCTTTTCAAAAGTAGATGTTGTACCCAAGTGCCTGATAAGCTTTGTAAAATTATGGTTTGGACTTCTAGCTCATAGGCTTTTATGGTTCATTTGGGTTAAGAAAATGAAAAATTAAATCTCTCCCATTATTAAATGGAAAAAGGTTTCATTAGAAGTAGCTCAACATCGACAACCCCACTCTAGAGTCAAAAAATTCAATCTACCAAATGTAAGTCAAAATTAAAAATTATACAATCTTCAAACTAGCAGCTGAACCATACCAACATATCATACTAGAGGTCATTTGCGCAACCTAAATGATTCTTTAAAAACTTTGAATGCACATTTGCATAAATCGGGACTGCCATGAGAGCCGTGTCATTTCACCCTATCTCATTCAGTTACATGGACGAGTCAAGGCTTCTCTTTTCTAGGGGAGGATCCCTTGATATCCCGTCCAGTTCAAATACATCATCGAAAGATTGGATTTCTTTCAACAGGTTGTGTGAGGTCATCCTTTTCGAGAAAAAAACTTTCTAGAATCGCATTAATGGAGGGTGTTTTGTACATGGATAAGTTTTTTATCACCTCCCTAGATAACTCCTATGCTTGCTCATCAAACACGACTATTGGAAAAAGAGTAGTATTTTTTTTGGGTCTAGATATTTAAATTTTTGAAATACCTTTGGATATTTGCATTGGATTAGATTTAATGTGCTTCATTGGGGATTTTCTTTAGAAATTATTTTTAATTTATAGAAACCCATTTTCTAGAAATGACTCCAGTGATGACCTTTGGGAAAGGCTTGCAGGAATTTCTGGGTATTTTCCCTAAAATGTGAACTTATTTTTAATTTTAGAAAGAAAGAAAAAACCAGATCTAATCGCAACCTTTTCATTTCAACAACTTATTCACAAATAAAATATTGACTTCAACTTTTTTGTTTTAGTTCAAGCCTGACGTTGCGGGTTTCTGAAATAAGGATTATGGTTTCATTTTCAGCCTGACTTGATTGACCTATCGTAAGAGTGATGGAATTGAGATTTGAAGGCACATCTGCATAAATCTGGACTACCATGAGAGCCGCGTCATTTCACCCTATCTCATTGGGTTACATGGACGAGTCAAGGCTTCTCTTTTCTAGGGGAGGATCCCTTGATATTCGGTCCATGTCAAATACGCCATTGAAAGATTGGATTTATTTCAACAGGTTGTGTGAGGTCATCCTTCTGGAGAAAAAAAAATTCTATAATTGCATTAATGGAGGTTGTTTTATACATGGATAAGTTCTTTATCACCTCCCTAGATAACTCCTATGCTTGCTCATCAAACGAGACTATAGGAAAAATGGTAGTAATTTTTTTTTTGGTCCAGATATTTAAAATTTGCAAATACCTTTGAATCTTTGCATTGGATTAGATTTAATGTGCTTAATTGGGGATTTTCTTTAGAAATTATTTTTAATTTATAGAAACCCATTTGCTCATTATCGTAGTCCAAAGATTCAACATTCATTTTCTATTCATGTTCATCAAATGGTCATTGAAAAAACAAAATAAAAGCTTAATAGTTAAGCTCAATATTTGTAAATTTTATTTTCAAAAGTAGTTGTTGAACCCAAGTGCCTGATAAGCTCTGTAAAATTATGGTTTGGCCTTCTAGCTCATAGGCTTTTCTGGTTCATTTGGGTTATGAAAATGACAAATTAAATCTCTCCCTTTATTAAATGGAAAAAGGTTGCATTAGAAGTAGCTCAACATTCTACCTAGCATAGTTTTTAAAGAATCATTTAGGTTGTGCAAATGACCTCTAGTATGATATGTTGGTATGGTTCAACTGCTAGTTTGAAGATTATATAATTTTTAATTTTGGCTTACATTTGGTAGATTGAATTGTTTGACTCTAGAGTGGGGTTGTCGATCTCCTGTACCTGTGTTGTTAATAATTATATTATTTGGAAGCTCTAATAAGCTCGATAGGATTGTATATATGTCTCATTTAAACACTTAGTTATTATTAACTATTAATTATCTTAATTACTATTTTGCTAATTGAAGTTGAGGGTCTTACATGACATCTTGTAGCAATGTACTTATGACCTTTCAGGTGCAGGATGAGGGAAAATAGTCCAATACTCCGAAGGTTGCATATTTTCAAAATGATGATGACTCTTGGCTCTATGTGATTTTCCTTAATACTATAAAACCATAAGATATTTCTCGGATAAAAGGGTGTGGGCACAATTACTGGTTCACTCTTCTCAGTCCCAATGTAATGTTTTATTCTTGGCAAGTCATTTCTTGGAAAATGTGAAGACTAGATTGTATCCTTAGGCACAATTGTTGCTCAATTCTTTGTAAATGTTTGTTTATCTAAATTTTAGAGTTGATATTTATTTCTTGATTTCCATTTCCATTAAGAATGGACTAAGATGAAAATATGAATGGAATTGGGTACCAATGTAGAAACCATAGGAGGGCCTTAGTATATGAATTTGATTTATTTACTTTTAACTTGAAGACTAGTGGAAAGGGTTGAAAGGGCTTTTGACGCATGGTCTTTTGCTGTGAATTCTCAATCAAGTCCAACAAAACCTAGAGATAAAAATATTTCTTTATAATTGTTTTATGGATTTCAATGTTCTAACCCATGATGATACACAAGAATGTACCATGAATCACACATATAACTATGAACTAAAGTTTTCTCCTTTGATGTATAAATAATAGGGCAGAAGAATCTCATAGCTAGTCCACCTAGATCTCATTACAATAATCTTTAGTGTCACCACCATTGATACTGCCACTGTGTTATCCTCCCTAGTCCAAAGTATACAATCCAAGTGGTGGGGTAGATGACTCCTCAAGGAATCACCATCATAAAAGATTCATCAAAAGTGGAGGGATCCAGGAATGGTCGAATTTAAGTTATAAGTTTGAAATCCTTGAAATAATTGATGCTAGTGCATTAGACATTAATCAGTGGATAATGCCAGGACATGTGTGATCTGAGTGTCGGACATCCATGGGATGCAAGCCCTAATCAGGATCGCTGCCACGTTAGTGTTCAACACTAAATCACTTCATTTCTCTACATTTCTAGGTGTTCAACTTACTGACTTGTAACACATCTGTTGTGTTTCTTAGGTTTTTCTGTACACGAAAAGATGTAGTTTGAAATGGTTTATGTTTCTTTATGAAGACTAAGCCAATTTTCATGCTAGGGGAAAAAATTATAATTATTGTTGACCATTTATTTTCAATGATGTTGTGCTAGCATGGGCATCTACAACAAAATGCTTCACAAAAAAGGTATGGTTATATTTAAGGTCTACCTATCACTATTTTACTAGTAGTTAAATATTAAAAATGCATCCTTTCAAATTTGAAGACATCATATGAATATATTTATTCTTCCTAAACCCAAATTATTTCTATGTTGGCTACAGGAGAAAGATGAGATTGATAACCAAGAAGAAGGGGAAGGATCAATACCTCGAGTAAAGAGAAGGTTAAAGTTGAAAACTTAGTTGGTGTAACAACTAATTCCTCCAATACCTGTTGTGATTGTTCATGGAAAAGAAAGTGTGGAATATGAGAATGCAACATATACTCTTGCTAAAACAACCTTGTGAGATGCATGCAAGTTAGCTTCCACCTCCAATAAAGATATGGGAAAGAAAGCTGAAAATTAAAACTTATATATATCTAGTTGGCTTCACTTAGAATAATTAATCAACTGTATTTCAATTAGGATTTTGTTAGTTATACCTACAGTTTTATATCCTGTCTATTGTTTTGTAATATTGACCATCTCTATTAAGCTTCTTTTTTTATCCGAAATATGCAAGTTTTCCTTTTAACATGAAGTCTTCTAAGAAATATTGTACACAATTTTTTACTTGCTTGAATTGTCTATCACATGGTCAAACTATATTTTTTTAGTACCATAAGCATTTTATGAAAATCAATGAAATTCACTGCTTCATTTGGCAAGGCCTTTGGGCAGCTTCAGAAACCTAAAAGATTGAATGTGAATTTTGTTTTGAGGATAGAAGAAAGCTTCATGGATAAAGAAAATAATTTGGAAGATGAGTTCTCCATGTAGTATTTCTCTTTGAACAAGACCACTAGTTGTAGTGGATTGTCAATATTTATAGTTGTTTATCAAGCTTCAACAAAAATCTTATCCTTTTTGATTCATTATTAATTGATGGATTTGTTATTTCTACTTGTTTCTCATTCTTGAAGTTTTTGTGCTAACTAGTTTGAACTAATTAAGGATAAAACATTGGTGGTGTTGTTGTAATAGGTTAAATTCTTGTTTGTACTGAATCAAGTATTTGTTGTAAAAGATCAATCAATGCGTTATTTCTTGAAAATTACAAGTATGTAAATTTGCAAAACAGATCAAAACTTATTTTATCTTTTCATTATAATGATCATTGATGTTTTGAGTTTGAGTGATTGAGGATGGCCACAGGTGTTCCCTCAAATTAGAAGTTTGGAGTTGGAATTCAATGTGGATTTTCCATTCAGGAATCATATAGAAACCGGAATCGGAAAGTTACATTCCAAAATAATCCTATTTGGGGGACTATTAGAGGTGATTGCTACATATTTTTGATGTTGGAAATTTGCTCCAAATCACATCTAATTTATTGTATGATAGGTTAGGAACACAATGGGAAGGGAATTGTCTTTGCAATTTTTCCACTTATACTTTAGTGGTCCATAAATATAATAAAAACATTAATAATTTGATATAGACTAGTTGGCTTATTCATATGTGATAATGGACCAAAATAGTAGTTCTTATCTGAAGAAATGTTCATCGGACTTGGGAATTCTTGAAATCATTGACCTCCAGCCCTGGACTTATTCACTTAGACTTCTACATTATCCGGTTATATACATGTATACAAGGCTATCCTATTATTGTATCCTTTTTACTTCATTTCAATTTATTCTAGACTTCTCTTTGGCATTTTCTAGGAGTTTTGTTTCCACTCCCACATTGTATAAGTAATATATATCTTGAAATTTTTAGCATGTAACTTAGTTGGCATGATTGTGCTTACAATTTCCTTGAAGATTGAATACTAAGTTTACTAAGGTGTTATTTTCTATGGTGACATTTTATTTGCTTTGTTTATATAGGTCATCTGAACACATAGTGGCCACTATTGCCCAACTAAAGAAAACTTGTTCGAGTTTCTTCCTTTTATGGGGAAAATGGTATTGACAATATTGCTGATGTTGAGGTATATATCATATAAATATTTTATAGTCTAATTTAGTTTATAATCCAATGTTCATCGTCTTTCATGTCTTTTAATATGCATTGTATCTTCTTTCTTTTTTAGAAAATGAACTAATTATTGATGGTAAGAAGCAGGAAATGAAGAAAGAGAAGAACAATAACGCTGGAGAGACAAAATGAAAATTAAAGAGAGAGAGAAGAGAACTGGTCTAGTGGTACCCATAGAGCCAATATCCTGCATAAGACACTCACATAGAGATTGATGGTCAAGTCTTCAGAGTTTTTGTATTCACCTGCGATGCTTTGGAAACACAATGATAATGTTTTAAAGTGATGAAACAATATTTCATGTGTAAATTGTACTCCAACCAATATTAAGTTGGAAACTCATATTGTAATACTTGATATTTTATATTATATAATTTATGTGGTTGAAATTATTTATAGTTGCACTTGATATTATTTAGTATTGTAATTAACATGTGTAACTTTGTGTTTTCATATTAGATAAACATGTACATTGTATGACATTTTTTTTTTATTTAGTTGCAAAATCATACTATTTAATCTATGTTGATTAATAATGAACACATAAAATCAATTTAAAACTACTAAATTAGTAGTTTATGTTGATTAATGATGAACACAAATAAAATGAATATATGACTAAATTAGTTTCTTATAAGGATTGTTAATCAAAGTAAATGAAATGAATATAAACTATTAAAGTAGTCATTTATATAATGAATATGAAATTACCAAAAAAAAGATAAATGACTACTACAAATGATAAATTTGTGATTACAAATGACGACTACATTTTGCATATATATGACTGTTAATAGCTAATTTACAGTATCTCATAAAATGACCAAAATGTATTCATATTTCTCTAGTCATTAATTGGTTTCAAATGATAACTAAAATTTGCATATATATGACTATTAGTAGCTAATTTATAGTATCTTATAACATGACCAACATTTTGGCCATATTTATTTCGTCATTAATTAGCTTTCTCGGGTGATTATTTAGTAATATATTTTCTTGTATATTTTGTCATTAATTGTGGCAATTAATGACTAAATTTATGACCAAATTTATGACTAAATACACTACTAGACAATAAATTTGAGACAACCAATTAACTACTAAGCTAAAAATGACTAAACGTTGGTCATGTTGATTCTATATTTTTGAGGTTGAGGGAGTAAACACATAAGACATCATCAAAACCACTTTGGAATCTGGGATCTAGCCCTGCCAGCTTCAGAGAGGGATCTCTTTGTAACATTTAGTTATGTTTAATGTGAATTTTAGGCTAGTTATTACTGTACTGACTGTTTTTTATTGGATTGCTTGGTTGATTAAATTGTTATAATTCCATTGAGCTATGGAGTCTAAAGATTAACTGGATTTGCGTCAAACTTTGAAGGAGTTTCGCAGAGCAAGCTAGGTTGTACTAGTTGGATCTTTCATAATTTTAAGTGGATTATGAAACAAAATAAATGTAAGATTCAGTAGAACTAAGGAGCAATGAAGAATTCCTTAATTTGACTTCAATAGAAAACATATAAATTACTAACAGCCAAAATAGGGTGTTTTTTATAACATGTCCTATTTGTCATAGTTTCTGTCATGTAATTAAGCTTTGTAGAAAAATGAGACAATGATTAAACACTTGAACAGAAGAAAAACATCACCAATTCGTACATCACATGAATCCTGTGAAAATTTCCTTGTATTATTGATGCTTCCAGCAACTGGAAAATTACAATTCGCAAAGGAAATTATATTCAACAATAAACATCTATTACTTCAAACTATGAAGTATTTATACAAATTTAAAACTAAAATATCTTGAAAAAATATCAAGATTTGTTTACAAATATCTGAAACTGTCTTAAACAAATAGAACTAAAATATAGGACATTCAAAACTAATGAATCTACTTGGCACTATCCTTGTGTATTTTTGGTGACAAAGAAATGCAATTCGAATTTGATAGCAACTATTATTTGATGAGGTGGCCTCCAAGTCACTAATTTTCTTTGAGATTTTTCCTCCTGAAATTGTGAAAAATAGGGTCGAGTCATACCTTTGAAGATATCAATCCAAACTAGTTGTTTGAAAACTGAGAGAGGTTTTTGTATCTTAGCATTTGTGGAACAACAACATCCTTCGGTTTACCAAAATTCATTTCTGATTATCCACAATATGCTCTGCAAAAAAGGTGACTAAAACAAGACATTCCGTAGTTAGAAAAAATAAGCTAAAATGATGAGAGTGAATCTCCCAATCCCTGATAGTTGTGTGAAAAGTGAGATATGATTTTGTATCTTGGAATATTTGGAACCAAAAACTTTTCTAGTTTCCCAAGATTCATCTATTATTATCCACAACATTCTCTGCAAAATGGTGACTAAAACATGAATTTTTTGGAAAATATGCCTTCAAAGATGCATTTGCATCTCCTAAACCATAATAGTTGTTAGAAAACTGAGAGAGGTTTTGTAAAAGAGGATGTTAAAAACAAAAACCTCTTTCATTATTTAAAAAGAAATTCTCATTTGTTTGTAAACCATGTTTAAAAGTATTGTGCTTATAGGGAAAAACATAGTTTTACTTGGCCATGAAACAGATGTATGACGTGGAGGTGAGAGGTGACATGGAGGTGAGGGATAATATGGAGGTACATGGTTGGAAAGAAGGTTATTAGGTAGGGATAGCGGTAAATAAGTGAGGGGGAAGTAGTTTCAGAGGGGTTAGGGAGCGCTTAGTGGTTTAGTCTGGGGGGTGCGAAATGTAGAGAGCAAGCCATGTGGTCATGGGACCCGATGGGGAATACCGCCTTTTCAGACCCCCCCCCCCCCCGGTGGTAAAGTTAGGATGGAGGGGGGGCGAAAATGAATGTGCATCATTGATCTGAAAGGTAGGAAGATCCCTCGACGGATAACTTCCACTCTTTAAACCATAGGTGACAAATCTCCTTTTGTCGTGATCAATTCTACAATAAAATAAAAGCTTTTGAATTAGAAGCCGGAGAACCCATAGTATTAACCATTTCTTTTATCACCACAGAGGTCAAAAATCAGGAAAATAAAAGCTATGGTACCAATGACTTATTACAATTTATTTAATCACATTTAAATGATGTGATTAATTTAATCTAAACACACTTAATTATTCTCTAATGCTGCATTTCGACTTGCAAGAATATTTTTTTATTTTCTCAAGATTTTGATCATTTTTGGAAATAATTTACAACATCTGAAATATAATAATCATCAGCTAAATTATAGTACCCTAACATAGGCTCCTTCTGCAGATGGTAGTCTCCTTGGAGGTTCCAAGAACACCGTAGACTAGTAGCCTGATCCATTGGGCTGATCCCAAATCTGCAACTTGCTATGTCATAAAAAACCTCTGCAACTGAAAACATTAGTCATTTGTTCTAAACTTTAAACACAAATCTGATTTGTGTATTGAAATATGAACTGAAACTACAAACTAAACTCTATACTGCAAACTTGTAAAACTGCAAACTAACAATTAAAATCACTGCTGCACACTGAAAATCTGAATGCTGAAAAGATGCTTACCCGGTAAGCATATTTATGTATATGCAATCCTATTCTAATACCAAATGCTTGACTTTATGCAATGTAAAATATCCAATACATCCAATCAAAAATTTGATCCAATACCTTGGCTCCTTCACTGTTTTTAAGAAGAATTAGAACTAGAGCTTGTAAGGGCACCAAAAACTAATTTTCAGCTTTATCTTCGTGACAGAGAGCTCTAGAATCATGAAAAACAGGGGGGTGCACTCGAAATTGATTGGGACTCTGCAGTGAAAAACTTCTCCATATAGATAACTATAGGATCATGAAAGAAATGACCTATTACTTGATGCTCAAAGTATTTTTCAAATTTATGGTCATGATTAGGTATTCCACATATGTTTTCTATATCATCATACAGTTTCTGATATGAGTCATCTAATTTACTCTCAAAACAATGCTCAATTTCAACATCAAAATGCAACACTACTGTTTCTCATTTGAGAGGAGGGAGAATTTCCAAGAATTGTTTAGGATCTTGGAAATTATATGATTGGATTTGAACATCTAAAAGCTCAATATCCTTTTCAAACCTTTCAATGACTAATTTGGAAAAACTAGTTTTACCTTCAGGAGAAAATTTAATAGATCTTAAACAATGAAGCACGGTTGTTGAAAAGACTTCATCTATTTGAAAATCCACTAAATGATCCCTGATTTCTTTTATAACTTCACAAGATATAGGAGTTACCACATACCTTGTCATCTTGTGTTTAGGAAACAACCCGATCAGTAAGTAGTGGAGTCGTCATTAATGTCCTGATTTCTAGATTCTTCTGCCAGTGGAGTCTTCCGATTGACCTGAAACACTGTAGATTTGCCAGGTGGATGATTTGGTCTTCTTGTGTCTGAATGTTGTCCACTATCAACAACCAAATCTAAACTTGATAATTGTTTGTGAGGAACATAAAATGTTGTTCCCCGGTATGGTCGCCACTATGTTGTCGTTCTGTATTTTTGAGGTTGAGGGAGTAAACACATAGGACAACATCAAAACCACTTTGGAAGATGGGATCTATCCCTGCCAGCTTCAGAGAGGGATCTCTCTATAACATTTTGCTATGTTTAATGTGAATTTTAGGCTAGTTATTATTGTACTAAATGTTTTTTATTGGATTGCTTGGTTGATTAAATTGTTATAATTCCATTGGGCTATGGAGTCTAAATATAAATTGGATCTGCATTAAACTTTTAAGGAGTTTCACAGGGAAAGCTAGGTTGCACTAGTTGGATCTTTCAGAATTTTAAATGGATTATGAAACAAAAAAAATGTAAGATTCAGTAGAAACTAAGGAGAAATGAAGAATTCCTTAATTTGACTTCAGTAGAAAACATATAAATTACTAATAGCCAGAATAGGGTGTTTTGTATAACATACCTTATTCGTCACAGTTTATATTATGTAATTAAGCTTTTCAGAAATGACAGTAAAAGGAGACAATGGTTAAACGCATGAACAGAAGAAAAACATCACCAATTCATACACCACATTAATCCTGTGAAAATGTCCTTATATTATTGATGCTTCTAGCAACCGGAAAATTACAATTCACAGAAGAAATTATATTCAACAATCAACATATATTACTTCAAACTATGAATTATTTATACAAATCCTAAACTAAAATATCTAGAAAAAATATCAAGATTTGTTTACAAATATCTCAAATTGTCTTACACAAATAGAACTAAAATATAGGACATTCAAAATTAATGAATCTACTTGGCACTATCTTTGTGGATTGCTAGTGACAAAGAAGAGAAATTTGAATTTGATAACAACTCTTATTGATCCGAATTGGATCCATGAAGAGTTATCAGAGAACCATGACTGCATTAGATAGGGACAAACTTCAAAGAATTAAGAGCAGCGATTAGAAACACCTTTAAACAGTGGTAGTTGGCAGCCAGCATGGAACAACGAGGACCTCGGTCAAAGCACATTGACCGAGGCCCATGGAGACTGTGCAGGAGGCGAAACTAGCCCCTGGGAAGCCCGGATTGGGAAAAGGAGGCAGTTTTTGATGCGTGATTAGCGCTTAGCGCTAATCATGCATAGCTGGGAAAAACCCCTCAAGAAGGAGAGGCCCCGAGCGCTCGGTCACATGGAAGCCAGGAAAATCGTGGGGAAAAAGGCTAAAGGAAAAGGTGGGACCCACGCTCCAAAAACTGGTGGTATTTATCAGGGGTACCCTTGGGCAGTAAGCAGATTTGGCGAAAACGAAGCAACTCCACTCAGCACCCGACCCATGGCAAGCGAAGGAGAGAGATATGGTGAGGGGTCGCTCACCCATTCATATGCCCACCACGCGCGCTAACAGTCGAGCAAGTCAACCGCGCGAAATGAGCGAATGGCATCGGATCTGGGGGATCCAGATCTAATGGCTGAGATCGCGCCCAATGGGGAGACTGGAATTGACAGGGGATTAAGCCGCAATCTATAAGAATTTGAGGTCTGATTTGACCGCCAAGGTGGCAGATGACTCATTCCACAACATAACTGAGAAACTGCACCGACGAAGCAAGCTGGCGCAGTTTGCAGGAGGACAAGTGGCCACTCCCTGTGAGCCTGATGATGACGCCGAGACAGGGAACTCCAAGCGAAGCTGTAGCAGGCGATCCAATGGAGGTGGAAGGGGATCGACTTGCTGCGTTTAATGTTGTTAGGGTCCTATAATTTTATAGGATCATTTAGTTGATGATTATTATATTTTAGATGTTGTAAATAAAATTATAGGACCCTAACAGGTCGTGTTAAATAGTCATTTATATACAAATTTTAGTCCCTTTTTTGTAACTAATTAGCCATTTTGTACTAATGTGAATCATGAAAAAGTGTAATGTGAATCGGACATGGACGGGTCGGCAACTCAGGTAGGATTTCCACATGGGTAGTGACATGGCTATGACATGGATGTCGCATGGGCACCACATGGGGACCATGTAGATGCCACATGGCATGTCATAGGGGCATGGAACTATCTGATACGTCAATATTTGAATGGCCATATATTTTGATATGGGATTCGGATTGAGGCAAATTTTGTATTGTTGGAATTAGGTCTCAAAAAGACAAATGCAACGACGTTATCTATTTTAAGTTTCTAGGAAGTTAAAAAATTAAAAAAGCTTAGACCCCATTTCCATAATGGGACATTGGAGGTCAAGTCAACATAGTAACTCACTTCCTTTTTACCCTTAGTAGGGTCTATGGATAGTTGGGGGTGTGTTACATTACATCTCTTACAAACTGCCAGGAAGATAAATTCTTCCTAACCGAGTTAAATGAAACCCCCAATTTTTCCTCTTCCTTGTATGAGTTAGTCCATTAGGTGTAGCTGAGCTTGGAATGACCTATTTTTCCTTCCACAACCTTCCTCCACCTTCTCCACTCTTCAAACCACATTTAGAACTTGTAAAATTTCTCTCATATGTTTCATGTAGCAAAATAAGGCCATCTTGTAGCAATACACATATTTCCTTAGAACGTACCCAGATTTGCACTAGAAGCGTTTTTATCATCCCTCGACATTTTACAACATTCCTTAGACCCTAGATATTGATTTTAAAGGTTCAAAGAACCCTTAGGAACTTTACCCTAGTAGCTTTAACTTTCATTCTACAATTATGGTTTGTTATTTGCATGTCTTCTTTCAACCATAGAATTGATTTATCCTGCACCATGGAGTGGGATTGAATTTCCTCCAACATTCTTTAAGTGTTTACTTTGCTTTCATGTAATAGCATGGGTTTATTTCATTCATTTACTATCCTATAATAGCATAGATTTACTTTCTGCAAAAAATAGTAGAATTAATTCTTTTCTTTTATCTTCCTATAATTAGATTAGGGTTTACCTTTTGTCATTTATTTTTTTACAATAAAATAGGATTCTTTTCAGTTGTTTCCTTTCTTGTAAGATAGATTAGGCTTGTTTTTTGTTCACTAGTTTTTTGAGCATTTCATGTAGCCTAGTGGCCTCTATGCATTTTGACTCCTCTTCAGTTGCATCACGTCAGCCAAATTAGAAGATATTTCCTGCTACATATATAGCGTTGATACCTCTTAAGTTCGTATGACCCCATATTGATAATTAAAGATGAGACCCATAGGAGTTTCAACATTCTTGTTGTAATACTGAGGGCCATCACTTTTCGGTGCCGTTGTCAGGGAGGTGTCAAAGTAGTTATTGTTCTTTACTCTAAGTCGATTCATTTTCATTTCATTGCCTAAAAAAAAACAAAATTTTTGCATCAACATTTTTGTCTAAAAGAAAAATAAAAAAAATCATTTATTTCATGCCTCGTAGAGCTATGGATAATTCAAGGAAAAGTATACCTAAAAACCCACTCCTAAAAATAGCCAACCATCAGTAGCTAATTGTGCCACTTTATCTACAAAGGATATAGAGGTCCTCTTAGATGAGAAACTAGAGATTTTTGAGGAGCCTATAGGAGGAGAATAACCTCCATCACCTACTAAGAATATGGTTGGAGATAGACAACCTGAATTGTTTCCTATCAGGGAGACAAATGGGGAAGCTAAAATGAAAAATATTAGCCCCACTTTTCTTCCACATTTCCATGGAATGACTTCTGAGGACCATAAAACCTTCATGTTTGAATTTGTTGTAGTCTACAAGACATATGATTATACCTCTGATGAGAAAAATCTCAAATTATTTCATCTCACCCTCAAGTATGCAACCTTGGGTTGGTTCATGAATTTAGGACGCGCCATTACTACATGGGGACAAATGTAGCAAGTATTTAACAATAAGTACAAGGACTATTTCCAAGCTATAAGAGGGCTAATTGCACCTTTGATCCAGCTTCATTGAAGCTATTCTTACTCTGGGGTGTCAGAGAAGAGTTGATAGAGACCCTATAATATGTTGGCCAGTGGAGATATTTATTAGCGAGTAAGACATTAAAACAAACTTTAAAAATCAATATAGAGCTACTAAAAAGGGAGGTAGATCTAGTCAAGGTTTGGTAAGTCCTTCATCCTCTACTTCAACCATTAAGAATGAAGTAGGAGGTATGTTGGAGATTTTAAAAGTGAAATCTTACATACTTTTTCCCTGTAGATAGACACATTGCAGATTAGGAAAACACAAGAGGAGGAAGAAAGGGCATTAGCGATATTTTTCCCTAGATACACCAAGAGGCACCCTAAAAATAATTGCCCATTAAATATTATAGAAATATGCTTTGTGTTTGAAGATAACCATTCAACTAACAAGTGTCCATCTCTACTAGGTCTGAAAGTGGTGTATCAAGGACTAGAAGGAGGCATGGAGCAACTTTTCTTTGTTAACCAAAAAAGGCCACAAGGTCCTAGACCATATTAGAAAGGTATGAAATAACCTTCCTCTTTCAATACAAGTTATAACACACCCTTTCAATCTTGGTATCCACCTAACACATCACCTTGGTTTATGCCTACTCCATGGTCCTATACTCCTCTTCAACCTATCATTTACCCTTTTCTGCCATTCCAACACCAGCTTCCTCAATCGGGTAATCCATCATTAGGATGGAGGCCTTAGGTATCCAAACAACCTACCCTAATACCTCCTCCTCCTTAACCATAGCTACCCTAAAAAATTCCACCTAAACAACCACAAATGCCTCCTCAACCAAATTTGAACCCCAATAATAAGCATGCCCAACAAGTGTATAGTGGAGAGGCATCTTATCCTAATTATGTTGTAGAAATCTAAGAAATCAACCTCAAGTTTGGAAAAAGTAATTCATAATGCTCACCCACCTTCTCGGGAAGAAAATATTGAATAAGAGAAGGATTATAGCACTCCTCAAGCCAGAAAACCCCCCTATCCTAAAAGGTTGATCCATCCTAAAACACACATCCTAGAAGAAGTTAAAATTTTGGGAGAGCTAAAAAATTTGTGAGTCAAAATTCCCCTCCTGCAAGCTATCAACGATGTTCTTATATACAAAATATTTATCAATGAGGAATGTCTCAAGATGCCAGGAAGGAGAAGGAAATATGCACATACTATCAATGTCCTTGGGCAACTGGTTGATCTCATGCTTGGGAAGATCATCATCCCAAATTATTTGTATCCTAGTAGCCTGGTAGTAGTTGTGAATACTAACAACATTGTAGTCTCCAACACCCTCATTAACTTAGGGGTTGCAATCAATGTAATTACCAAGGATACTATGCTTAATCTTGATTTCTAAGGAACCCTAAGGAAAACCGCTAAGGTGTTGCGACTTCCAGACATATCCATACTAGCACCATAGGGAAACAATTAGGATGTCATGGTTTCCATTGATTCCTAGGAGTACCCTACTGATTTCCTTGTTCTCCGGCCCAAAACCAATTTCAGTGGTTATCATCTTATCCTAGGAAGACCTTGGTTAGCTACCGTTGATTCCTATATTATTTGCAGAGCTAGAAACATGACGATTGCAAATGGGAAGCTAAGAAAACAGTGTGTACTATATACCCCTACTCAACCCCTTGTTCAGCGTGATCTTCCTATGTGGGTAGAAAATGAAGAAGAAGAAGAGATTTATTAGTCATCACCCTTCCCCATTTTTACATTAGAAACAACTATTGGTAGCAGGAAATTGGATGAGGATAATATGATTAACAATTTTCTACAAAATAAGTATCTTTCTACCCTGCATATTTATGGTCTAAAAGAAGAATCTTTAGTACAACCTTCCTACTCTCAAAATAGCTTATGGGGATATTTAATTAATGTTGGTTCTTATCAAATTAATGTGAAACTCATAGAAATAATCCCCTCTAAAATTCTGAAAATCAGCCTTTTTCTTTTAGCTGATAAAAAATAACAATTGCTCACCATTTTAAGGTAGAATCTTGATGCTTTTGCATGTGATTACAAAGAAATGAAAGGATTTCACCCCTTCATCTGTATTCATCATATATAAATTAAGGAATACCATAAACTTATTCTCCAACCTCAGAGAATAATTAACCTTGCACTTAAGGACATTGTAAAAGAGGAATTGCAAAAATTATTAGATGTAGGCTTTATCTATCCAATTTCTGATAGTGAGCGGGTGTCACCTTTGATAATTATGCCTAGGAAAAATGGGAAATGGAGAGTTTGAATTGAATATAGAGAACTTAATAAGGCCACTAAGAAGTATTGCTTTCCTTTTCCTTTCATTGACTAAGTTTTGGATGCTCTTGTAGAAAAGAAGTTATTTTGATTTCTAGATGGATTCAGTGGGTACAATCAGATCCAAATCAATCCTGACGGTCAGGATAAGAATACTTTCACCTACCCATGGGGAACCTTTTCCTATATGGTTCTCCCATTCATCTTGTGCAATTCTACTACCACCTTCTATAGGGCGGTATTGAGTTTTTATGTTCATATTGTACATGAGTCAATACAGATTTACATGAATGACTTCAGACCTTATGGATATTCTTTTAGGGAATCTCTCTCCAACCTATGCAAGGTTTTGAAAATATGCATAGAAATGAATATATATTTAAGCCCTAAAAAACGCTAATTATTTATGAATGCAAGAATTATTCTAGGCCACTTCCTTTGTGAGGATGGAATTCAGGTTGATCCTAATAAATTGCAATTATTAGAAAAGTTCTTATCTCACAAAGACAAAAAGTTATTAGGAGATTTTTAGGACTTGTTGGGTACTATAGGAGATTTATCAAATATTTCAACAAAATTTCTTCACCTTTGTTTCGTTTACTTACAAAATATTTAGATTTTTTTGGGCATATCTTTGTCAAAAGGCATTTGAAGAGCTCAAAGACAAATTGACAACTACACTAGTCCTTAGGGGTCCAAATTTTGCCTTGCTCTTCCACATTCACATAGATGCATAGGAAAAAGAAGTGGGGGCGACATTAGGGCAGATTGAAGGTAAATTTCCTTATGCCATCTATTTCATTAGTAAAAACTTGTCCAAGGTTGAACTCAATCACATAGTTACCAGAAAAGAAATTGTGTTTGTTGTGCATTCATGAATAAATTCAAAACTACATTACTAGATATCAAGTTTTTATGGATGCTGATCATGCAACCATTAATTACTTGGTGAATAAAACTAATGGCAATGCTTGAATCATTATACAGTTACTGTTTTTACAACAATTTGATCTAACCATTGTTGATAAGCTAAGGAAAGAAAATGTCATTCCATATTTCTTTTCTAGAATAACCTTGTCTGTAGAAAATGAAGAGATGGTGGATGACCATCTTCTAGATGAGCACCTCTTTTCCATATCGTTTTTGTCTCCTTGTTTTGTTGATATATAATTTTTTTGGTTTTTGGTCAGTTTCCCCTTAACTTTTATTCAAAGGAAAAGAAAAAAATTATCAAGAAAAGTGCTCTTTATACCTGGATTGTGGGAAACATCTTCAGATTAGGGATTGACCAAATACTAAGGAGATGTGTAAGAGAAGTTGAGGTATATGAAATCCACTCAACATGTCATGATGGACCCTTTAGGTTCATTTTGCTGCTAAGAGGAAAGCCTACAAGATTCTTCAGGTAGGAAACTATTGGCCTACTCTTCACCGAGATGCCCAAAGATACACTGCACAATGTGATGAGTGCTAGATGATGGGGAAACCTACTCAGAAGGATGAGATTCCCCTACAAACCCAAGTGAATTTTGATCCATTTCAAAAGTGGGGCATGGAATTCATTAGGCCTATTTAGCCTCCATTTGGATAGAAGAAGTAAATCATTGTGTGCATACATTATTTGACCAAGTGGGTTGAATTAAAGGTAGTCAAGCAGACAACAAAAAGAAAAGTAGAAGAGTTCTTAAGGGAGGACAATTTTTAAAAATTTTGTTTCCCAAGGGAACTAGTTATAGACCAAGGTGATCAATTCACTTCCAATCTAATAGAGTACATAATGAGGCACCATCGTATCAGACATAGAAGATCCACCCCATATCACCCTCAAGCAAATGGGCAAGTGGAGGTGATGAATAGAGCACTAGAAAGCATTTTGACTAAGGTGGTTGGCAACAACAAGAAATATTGGGAAGAAATTATTGTTGAGGCCACTTGGGCCTACAACACTACTTAAAACAACACCATTGGGTTCACCCCCTTTAAGTTGGTCTATGGAAAGAAGACCATACTTTCCACTCAATTTGAGTATATTACACTAATAATGGCAACACAACTAGACTTGGACATCACAAAATCATAGGAAGAGAGCCTACAACAATTGAATTCCCTTGATGAACCCAAGCTATAGGCTCTAACGCACACTAAAATAGTTTAGCTTTAAAGAAAAAATTGGCATGATAAGCACATCAAGGCTAGAACCTTCCAAGAGGCTGATTGGGCCCTCTTGTATGATTCTAGGTTAAAAGATTTCAAATGAAAAATCATGACTAGATGGCCGGGTTCTTATCTGGTTGAAAAATTCCATGATAATGGCTTAGTACATATAAGGAAAACTGATGAATAACAATTCCTACTTCTAGTGAATGGATTTTATAGAACCTTCCTCTCATGGGTTGTGTTTTCTAATTCAATAAGCAGAGAAATGAATTTGATTAAGATCATCAAAGCTCCCAATCAAAGATAATTTTAGGGGCGAATGTTCGCCCTTTGGCGAAATTAAGGGGTTTTAAATTTTTAGTGGGTGAATATTTTGTATCATAGTACATTTTTACAAATCACCTCAAATAGCCCACCTTATTTTAAGGGAGAGGGTGAAAAAGGTAAATTTAGCCCTTGAAATTAGGAGTTACAACCTTCCATTTGCCCATTTTCAAGAATAGGTTTTATTTAAGTGAATTCATTCGCCCATTTTCAAGAATAGGTTTTACTTAAGTGAATCCTATGGGCCAAATACCATATTTATAAAAGAGGTATGGTAAATTAATAAAAATATAAATAAATGAGAGGTATGGTAAATAAATAAAACATTTTTTATATTTACTCCATAAGTCACCTTATATACATGTAAGGGTGTAAACAAATAAAAATATAAGTAAAGTGGAGGTATGGTAAATAAATAAAACGTCTTTTTATACTTACTCAAAAGGTATGGTAAATAAATAAAAATATAAATAAACTAGATGTATCGTAAATAAATAAAACCTCTTTTTATATTTAGTCCATAACCCTCATTCTATTTATGAAGGCTCAAGAAAGAGGTTTAATTTAAGTGAATCCTATGGGCCAAATACCATATTTGTAAAAGAGGTATGGTAAATTAATAAAAATATAAATAAACGAGAGGTATGGTAAACAAATAAAACATTTTTTTATATTTACTCCATAAGTCACCTTATATTTACGAACACTCAAAAAATGGGTTATATTTAGGTGAAACCTATGGCCAAAATACTATGGGGCAAATACCATGGACTAGATTGTTATTAATACCATGCAAAAAATCATTATTAACCCTAATATTGGAATTAATAAAAATAAAAATGGCACATGGTATTGACCCATGGTATTCACCAAAATGGCACATGGTATTGACCCATGGTATTCACGTGGAATGTAGCCTATTTAAATGGGGGAATTAAACCAACATGTAGCCTATGCTAAGATTCACTAGGACTTTACAAAGTTTTATTATTTAGTGAAAGACTCGCCAAGATCTTACAAGATTTTATAATTGAGTAAAATATTCGCCATGCCTGGTGAGAGATTCGCCAAAAAATTATATATACATATTATATTATTGATAAAATCGTCTTCCATTTTTCCTATATACCATGGAGATTTGCCCATTTATTATATTTATAAATTTAGGGGGGGTTCTTAAAATTTTCCCTGCTCCCAATCCATTTGGCCCCTGATCAAGAAAGAAAGTAAGAAAATAAATAAATAAATAAAAGATAAAAAAAGAGAATAAAAGAGAGCAATCCCCATGTGAAAAACTCCTTTGAGTCACTTAAGGTAGGCTTATAGGCTAAAAACCTCTTTGAGGTAGCCAATAAACCTGAAGGGGAAAAAAACAAAAACAAAAAAAAAAAAAAATCCCTAGGTGAAAGCATCCCTTGAGGCACCTAGGGGTGGGCCCACTTAGGTTGAAAACCTCCATGAGGCAACCTATGGGCCTCAAAATAAATAAATAAGAGAGAAGAGAAAGGAAAGATGAAGACACAAAATTTTCATCTTTATTTTGTCTATTCTAACAAATTATGCAAGTACAACATAATTCCAACAAAAACATAGAAGATCAGCTTGTATTACATGCACTCACCTTCAAAGCATTAAGGGAGCTTATCCACATCCATCTCACTCATCCCAACACTTTTTCTAAGCTTCCTCCATGATTCCTAGGCCTCTACCATTTTTTTTAACCACTGCCTTGAATTGCTATAAGAAAGATCCTATATTGCTACAGGATACCACAAAGTGAAGAAGAAGGATGCAAGACTAAATTTTTTCCATCCATGAGCAAAGGAGAAGGTATCTAGGAGTCCTTAACACCCATAAATCCCATTAGTTGTCAATGTTTCCCTCAATGCTTCATCGATCCATCACAACCATCCAACCTTTCACCTCTTTCCACCAATCATCAACAGAGAATGACTCTCTATCACCGTAAGTAGCTTCCTCCTCCAATATTAAAAAAAAAAAAAAAAAAAAAAAAAATGAAGACTCCAACAAGAAGAAAATGTGAATCTGAGGAGCTTTTGTGGTTGTTACAAGAAAACACAGTCTTGTAGTAGTCTTCAGAAGCCCTACAGGCCAAAATCTGCATGGATCTATGAAGTCCACCATATTCAAGGAACAAAAAAAACAATCTAGAGCATCTATAGGATCTCCTAGAGGCTACCACATGATCTTCAATCACCAACAACAACACCAATATCTTGGCCATTTGAACTAGAGATATGTGGAGAAACATTAATAAAAATACTCCAGTGGAACCCCAAAAGAAATTGTAGCAGCACCAGAACCTCTAGTAGATCATCATAGATAGCTTTAGGACCATCAAAGGTAGCTTCAGGAATTGTATCAACAACCTTAATATCACTTACAAGAAAAAATCAAAGGTAATTCCTAGGTATGTAATTCTCAGAACTTCCCCTTCGAGCTTATTTTATCTTGAAGAAACATTGGAAGTGTATGAAGGAAAATGTTTTATAAGGCAATTGTAGTTAAAGTAGCCTTGGCCATATTTGGTAGTCAATTTAGTTTTCCCCAAAAGGAAACCCACACATGCAAAAGGAGGAAAATACAAAAGGGGATTTAACTCGAGAGGTTGGGAAAACAATGCTTACTCATTGTGGAACATGGAACACGACATGGTAGGTGGGGGCTAACTCACATATCATGTAGAGCCCATCACCTCAATGAATAACCACTTAAGTTAGCCCCACTGAGTCTATTCTTGGATGGAAATTTTATTTTAAACACCAATGAGACCCCGCTAGTGACATAGGAGATTGACAGAGTCAAAACATTTCCAACACAAGCCGCTACAAGAAGCTACATGATTATACAGACAATTGCTAGTTCTACCTAGAATAACCACCAACGAGGAGTAAAGGGAAATCATTATAAATAAGATTAAGTGAAATGTTTCCTCACCTACATTTTGTATAAGGACTTAAGTAAACATCTCAAATCTCAAGAAAAATCACTATGTAATTTTTACAATTTTGAATTTCAGTAAGGAAAATAGTTAAATTGGGTAAGAATTTACTCAAGGAGTTGATGTGTTGAAAGGATAGGGTGTGTTTAACAAATAAGTGCATGTTGTGATTTTTCTTTCCCTCAACCTTGGAAATGAAACTATCAAATTTTCATTTGTTTCAACATCTTCCACTACATAGGAAACCCTAAGATCCTATAGCAACATTGGAGAAACCCTTTTTTCCACCCGATTAGAATTATATTGAAGCCATGGGAGGGGGATTTAATAGAAGAGAGCTTACATACCCCTCCAGGATCCATCAACACCTGATGTTAGAAACTTTTTTGCAAATTATAAATGGATAGGGTTTTTCGAGAAGTTGAGAGACTTTTATGATGAAATTTCTCAAGGATTTGTGTCAAATATCCTACATCCAGAAGGACATTATGCTATCATTGTGGGCAAATACCTAATCATCTACGTAAATTAAGAAATTATCAGTAGGGTCACCACACTCCCTAGGGGGGTAAAATTGAACAAAGAAGAGAGGCATGAGGCCACTACAACCAAGAATAATTTCTTCTTTCAGAATGAGAAACACATAGAGGATAAGAATGGAGTGAGGAGAGAAATATTATCATACCCTTGGGATGAAGTGAAATACTATATCCTCAAATATATCTCATGTGAAGGAAGGCTCAACATTGTATATGCATATCAATTTAAATTGCTCCATCAGCTCAGATTTCAAGTCGATTTGTGTACCCATGTCTTGGGCATGGGATCCCCCCAAGGCAAGTTTTGGGGCTTAAAGCCCAAGTTTTGACTAAGTCCATTGTAAAGACTCCACTATTTGAGGTTGTGGAGTGTGAAGCTGTAATAGAGTCATAGGGTTGTCCGCCCTTACTTTTGTAAATGTAGTGTCAGTTTGAGAGATCTACCCATGGTTTGCGGACCATGGGCTTGTATAAATAGAGCGAAGCTCTCTAAGTGTAAAACATGATCTAAGGTTAGTCTAAGAATCGAAGAATTAATGAAGCAGTAAGTTGAAGTGTAGAGTTATGTCTTTGGGGGCATAGAGTAGGAGAAGGATCTACAGCTGAGTGCACAGAGGCCTAGTAGTCCGTAGCTGAGTGTGCGGACCCCTGCAGTTGAGTGCGCAAGGCAGTTTGAGTCTGTAACCATTGGAAGTATTAATAAAGAGAAGTTTACCATATTTTTTTGTATCTTTTCTTGTTCTATGCATTATTGGGTATGAATTGCAAGTTTACTATTTATTTACTATGCGACCTTATATAAATGTGTCGAGTAAGTGAATATAATAAGGTATCTATATATGCGAAGATAACTAATTTTTATAAGAAGATAAGTAAGATCTGTGGCGTGACTTGGGGAAATAGTGTAGATCGTTGCTCCTACAACACAAAAGCCCCACAGCCCCTAGATTAGGGTTGCGCGAAGGCGAATATAACAGGGCGCGAAGGCCTCGCAGGTCAGGGAAGTACGCGAAGTAACCAGCGCGAAGGCATTCACAGTTGGACTAAATCAACCCCTTAGACATCCCAAGGGTGCGGAAACCTGGTTCCAGCATCCCCCCATATTGCTTCGGGTGAGACCTCAGTCCACACTCCGTGGACTGTTGCCAAAAGGGCCATTAGTATAGGGATTTGTTTGGCTAATTAACTCCAAACCTGGGTCAGGGCCCAACAAGCCAACAAATGGTTCCGTTGCGGGGACCAGAATCTACATAGAGATGTCTGATGTTGTATCATTAGAATCCACCTATGAAATAAATTGAAGGTTGGTTGGACCGAAGAATTCACGAGTTCGCGACACAGGAGAACAGGAATCTGCGACTATCAAAAGAAGAGTGGTTAGACTACTACCTGTACACAGAAATCCATGAAATTTTCTTCACATCTTTCTCTACTGAGCTGTACGAGTGGATCGTGAAGTTAGCAAATAGCCAAGGAAGGTGAAATATCAACAGTCCTATTGTCTGGACCCTAGAGTTGGTGTATAGATTGGAAGCATCGGAGGATAAGATCGCGCGCGTTGTTGATCACTGGCTCGATCGAATTATAGGAGGATTCATTACTAAGTTTGCGGTAGATACTTCAGCGAGCTATAGCGAGGCAAAGCGACACTTCCTCAAAGGACTGTGAAGTAAGTACATTAAGTCTTTGAACACTTGGATTAAAATGCTACTATGAGAAAAGTGGATTATGCAAATACATTGATGTTTGGGGAAGTGGGAGAATTTACAGAAACAAAGGTAGTACAGAACTAGAAACTAGCCCCTTGATTTCACCTCCGCAAGGGGACGAGGAAGATCTCGTGAAGGTCTCACCAAGAAGTGTGATCAATTTGATAAGGTAGAGGATTCTGCGCATACCACCCCCACCCACACCACTGCCAGTTTCACCGTCTTCACCCCCATCTTCGCCCATACCACCTCCTCCATCACCGCGAGTCAACATGGAAAGCACGATAAAGTTGCCAGTGTTCAAGGGAGTAGGAAATGAAGATCTAGACCAGTTTTGGTTCGTGATAAAATTTGTATAGGAAGCATAGCGAGTTACATCTGACAATATAAATAAATTGACGTTGGTTAGCGCTCTGCAGGATTGTGCACTAACTTGGTATATTAAGTATTCTAATGACAATCTGAATGCGGGGATCGTGGATATCCAAATTGGGTTGAACAAAGAATTTATCAGGTTGAAGTCAGAGGCACAATCGATCATTATGTTCAAGGAGATCATGATGCTATCGGGCGAGACTCCTTGGGAGTTGGATCATAGACTGAAGTTTAAAATTCGTGAAGCTAACATGACTTTGATGGATGGACAGCACCACGAATGGTTTGTAGCATCGCTAACACCGCATTTGAGGAACACACTGTCACAACAAAGGTTAACAACTCAGACAGAGGCCTTGGAGATCATTATGAGGCTGCATGAGACCCCGATACAAGATTCTAACCTGGGAGTTCAGCAAATACATGCGCAATTGAAAAACTTGTGCCTTGATATGTAGAGTCTGAAACAAGATAGGATAGCTCGCCCAAAAGTGCGCGACAAGGTATGGTGTGTTAAATGTAAGGGTCAGGGTCATGACAAGGACCACTGCCCAGTGTTCATGAATTACCTCACGGGAGGAGGACTGATGCCGTTAAGACCAGAGGCCCAAGCAGGACCTAGCGCGGCGCCTATGTTGTGGTGCGTGATTTGTCAAATAGGAGGAAAGCATGCTACAGACAACTATCATTTGTTGCAGAAGTACACGCAGAATTCACAACAGTTGTTCTGTAATTTCTATAGATCAATGGGACATGATGAGTGCACTTGTAGAAGCTATGAAATGATGATGGATAGGACTCCCACCTATATATTTTAGGTCAAAACGTGGCCCCTTGACCAGAATGCAGGAGTGGCGTGAACCGGATTTCAGGGGCATGGATGAGGCTGAGGTGGAGGAGGACCTAGAAGATGTCGTAGATAATTGATATGTTACAATTGCAGGGGGCTAGGACATTATGCCCATGATTGTACGAATCCAACGCATCCATCATGCTTGTATTGTACATTGTTTGATCATGAGATGGAGTATTGTCCCATACTGATCGTGAGGCTGCACGACAAGGGAGCACTCCAACCTCCCCCGACTCAGAACCTACAAATGATGAGGTCTGAGCCACGTGAGGAAGACCCTAACATAAACATTGTGCTTTGAAGTGGGATAAAGACGGGGGATGATAAAGGTAAGCAACTTGAAGATAGTACTTGGGTTCACAAGGCTCCGACGAAAGAACCAAAGTTTGATTTGGAGCGCACCAAGGAAACCTTCATGGAAGCTAGGAAGAGCTTCGTTGATGCCTCCACTTCAGGAAGCAAAGATAGACCGGAGCTAGAAATGGACCCATCAATGCTCACAACGTTCCTAGAAACATGCATGAAGCTACTGCGCGAAAACAAGGCTATAAAGGGATTTTAGGAATGCATAAATAGATGCGTTAGGACCGTTCCTGGAGAACCCCGCCTAGTCCGAAAGATTGCAAAGCATGCGACAAGGACGGGAAGAGAAATGAGATTGACTGTGCAGATTGGAGAATATGAGATGGACCAAGTGATTCTGGATTTGGGATCGGACGCGAACGTTTAGCCGAAGCAGACATGGGAGCACATGGGAAGGCCTACACTGTAATGGTCTCCTATCCAACTATGATTAGCGAACCAACAAAAGATCCTACCTATGGGAAGATTGCAGGGAATCACCATGGATATTGAAGGAGAAAGTGTGCTGGGAGATTTCAAAGTGATAGAGATTTTTCATGACAACAATCCCTATCATGCACTTTTAGGAATAGAATGGGCCATTGACATGAATGGGGTGATAAATCTAAAGAAGTGCAAGATGATTTTTGAGAAAAAATCTCTACGTGTAGTCGTACCTTTGGACTCTATAGAAGGATTGCGCTACACGGAGGCAATGCATGACTATGAAAGAAACGACCACTTAGACTACATATACAAGATAACTGCATGAGAAAAAGACTAGATAAATACCACCATGGATGGACGAATCTCATAGGAGCACGAAAGCTCTTGTACATCAGATTCGGATGAAGAGATAGAGCGATGGCAGAACTGGTTACATGAGGTAACCATGCTGAACTGCAACATGATGACAAGATCGTTGCGTTGCGTATCAACAGAAGTAAGGGATTTGCCTACGTATGATGGGTTGAGGTAGATGCCTTCCTAAACAAATTTGAAAGAGAGGTGTCAGAACAACAACATTTCGAGGCATTGAAATGGATGCTACACACTATGCCTGCAAGGTGGTGGGGTACGCACCAAGGAAGCTTTGAGGACTGGAGCGAATGCAGGAGAATAATATGCATGCATTTTGAGAAGCCTTAGATGTGTCTAAAAGAAAAATATTATAGACAGAATGATCCGTGCACGCATTTTTCTAGGTGGGTACAAACATATGGTAAACAACCTGTGCAGATGCACATGGACTTCACATTCGGAAACATGACCAATAAGCAGGTGTTGGCAAGGCAATTGCCTGAATGGTCCCTCCAGTTGGGACGACCAATTTTGGAAAGAACGTGTGTGTAGAAGGTTACCCTTTAACGGAGTGTGCGAAGCACTGAACATGCTATATAATGCGCAACTGAGTGATTGGGACCTGCACGTACCAACAGCTCTATGGGCTTATACGACAACATGCAAGAAAGTAACAAGGCAGACACCTTCTACGTTGGCCTATGGAGCAAAAACTATAGTTCTAGTAGCACGCAATAAACCTAGTCTGTACATAGCAGCACCAGTAGATATGACGGTTCGTGGAGCCTTGGAAGAAGGGATCGCACAGCTAAACAAAGAAAAATGCTTGGGAAGTGAGGAAGAAATTTGACAGGGTGATTTTAGGCTCCAAGAACTTATGAAAGAAAGGGTGCAATTAAGGGAGAAAAGCACTCTGGTGGAAGCAGAAGTCAAGAAGCTTTAGGAAGAAATAAAGAAGGATTTTCTTGATAAGAAAATCAGGATGATAAAATAGGGTGTGCACAATTACGGTGATGAATTTGGGGACTACCGTCGAGAATTGATCAACTTGATGCCATAGGTTAGACCACATATTACTAAAGGGATCACCCATGGTGGCACACTATAGATGGTAAAGTGTGTGACAGTAAAAATAAAAGACAGATTTTTTCTAGCGAAAGTGATGGATGACTGGTTGAAACCCTATAGCGATGGTGTGGCCACATGGAAGAACAGTCTTAGCACTCCCGGTAGTTGAAAGGAGGCATGAGACTCTAAACTACTCTACTCAAGAGCTATGTGATGTCGGGGGAACATGCAGAATCAAAGCGTCACAAGGTCCGCGATCGTGCAAGGGGGCTGCGCTGCCACACGGTTGGCTGGAAAGTGACCGTTGTAGTCACTATTCACGATGCTTGACTTGAGACCAAATGGAGCAGGTGGTAGGCATTTAAGACGAGCTTTATGGGTAAGATTTGGGCAAACCTGCTGCTAAGGGAGCATTAATGGATTGGATTTGCTGGGAACGATCAAATTCAAATTCAAAAGGCCCTATAAAATACAAAGGGTTGCCCAGTAAACAACACTTTGTCATTTGCGAATTGAGTTGTCGAGTTCCTTGAGTATTCCAAACCGAGATATGTTTGTCCTGTGCAGAGCATTGTTTAAGCCCTTAAGTGAGTGGTTGAGAGATTTAGGGACAAACAAGATGGCAGTGTCTGAAGAAGCCAAGGAAATCACAGAGATGACCGTCGAAGAAGCTGCACAGGCCATGACTATAGACGATGCCCCTGAGACCGCTGGGATTGTAGCAGAAATCCCTAAATCACCTGCACACCAAGACCGAAGAAAGATAAACAGCCAATGATTCTGGTGCGTGTGCCCCCCCGAAACCCACTGCGAACAAGATTAGCTATGGAGGAAAAAGGGAAAGCGGTTAACCTAGAAACTAATGAGGAGGAAGAAGACCTTGAGGACCTCATAATCGAAGAAGATGAGGATGAGGGTATGGAGGAAGAAACTGAGGGCGTGGTCCCTCTAACTAAGCTTCCCACGCATGTCCCTCCATAGAAGGGGAAGGCAAAGGTGCCCAAGGACATCGATGAGAGCAAGATCTCTCTACAGACTCCGCTCCTCCCGGACGATATCATCTTTGAAGGAACGCACTTGGGAAGGGCACCAAGCTTAAAATTCGAAGACTGGGATCTCGCTGACCATGAAAAATTCCCTCACCTGGCAACTGCACACCTCGTGAAGCCAAAGAAACGCACTGCGACGGGAGTCATCAAGCTGGAGTCACGTAAGTGGTTACGCGGAGTTGAAAATGCAAGGTTGTTGAACCTACTCTGGGTTCCGCATTACCATGACACCCCATTGACTATCTTCGTCATTAGGTAGTTGCTCTTCCTGGTGCATGGTGGGTGTTTTTGGTGGGAGGAGCCCATCCCCATCACATACCACCTAATCCACCGAGTTACTCGACTCCCATGTAAATGCGAAGACCTCGCAGACATTTCGAAGGGGAAGAGCAGTGATTTGGCCATCACAGAGGCCATGAAAAATAAATACAAGCTGGAAAATAAGAAGAGGTGCTATGTGATATCCAGTATCAACAACAAAGCAGTCAGACTGGCGACTCAGATACTGACGGGTAAGGTCATGTGGAAATGCCACACAGACGAGGTACCCACATCGGTGGTGGCACTTGCTGAACAGTGCGCAGAAGGGGTCTAGTTTAACTGGTCTGAATTCTTGTGCAAGGAGTTCCTGGAGAATTGTCGCGAGGCAGAGGAACAAGGAAAAACTCTCCACTGTGCATGGCTTCTACTATCCATAGTGCTGGTGGCTGGGGAATTTCTGGAGGATAGCAAGTTCCCCACAATTGCAAGGGATCTCCCGGAGGCCGCGAAGTACGCTTCTTTGTGGGCCACTAAGGACCCGAACAGGATCCACGACAACAAAATATTTTGGGTGTTCATGGAGATGAACATTAGAATGGGGATTAACTGCAAGCCGTAGTTATCACCCACTGTCTACAACAGCCTGCAAAGTTTTTTAGAATTTAAAGTAGACTTTCATCACATCTACCTCAAGGCATGCAACGACCCTGCAAAGAAGTGGAACGGATTTCCTTATATAGCCATAGATGATGTGATCTTTGATGTGCTTGAGACATGGCCACTGGAGTGGCGCGCTCCGGACATCTTTGCGCTGGAAAAATCTGTTGTGCAGAAGAAGAAGGAGGAGGAAAAACTATGTGTGGCGCAGTTGGCGGAAAAAAGAAGGAAAGAAGCAGCAGTAGCAAAAGCACAGGAGGTGTGGGACGTTTCGCAGACAGCAACATAACAGAAAAAGGTCACAGCAACAACAACGCAGAAGGTAGCAGAGAAGAAGCGCAAGGGCCAAAAGTCGCCTTAACCTGAGCAGGAGCAAGAAATGGAAACAGAGATAGAGAAGGGTGGCACGGACCTAGAGATAGCGTTGACACTATTGAATCACCAACAGCTGAGAGATCAGATGGGGTCGCGCAAGAAGGTGAAAGCATCTAAGCTGTCGATTGACCTGATCACCCTTACTAAGGGTGATCTGCATGATATAGGCAAGACGGTGTGTGACATCACCACAGAGGCCCTCCATAACTTTGCAGAGGAGAATCAGATTGTGTTGGGGGCCCTTCGAGTGTAGATTCAGTAGTTGCAGGTGTGCACTCCTCAGGTTGGTACTCTCTTAACCAACCTCGCAATAGGAACAGTCGCAGCCAAGGAAATGTTGCGTGCTCGTACAACCAACGGAATAATGCTGCTAGAAGGGGCACTCATTACAACAAATGAGGTTGACCGACCTATAGTTAGTACACTGAAGGGGTTAGGGATCAACATGGCTATGCTCTCGTGGGAGACACTCTATGTTCTACAGGATAGGATTACTTCAGAACTGCGGGATAAGGAGAGCCACACATTGTAGGTGTTGAGTGAGCAGAAGATCAACATGGAGCAGTTGAGCTTGCAGCACGACGAGGTCGTGTCTCAAAACAGGCAGATGGTGCAGGTACTTGAAGAAGCCTGCCAGATGGTCCCTGAGCTGGCCATCCCAATAGAAGCACCAGCAGAGGTGCGCATCTAGAGATTAGCAGTAGGGGTGTGCGAGGCACGAGAAGAAATGGCTAAGGTTTAGCTGGAGCTGAACCTTCAAATAGTAGAGCTGCGGTTGAAGGCGCAGCCTTCAACTCCTCTAGAGGTAAGGGAACAGTGTGCCAACGCCATTACATCGGGGTTGGAGGAGATCAGCAGTGCAATAAGGGACTACACTAGAATGTTGGAAGAATCATTCGAGGTCCTCACAAATCTATAGGAGGACCCAAACATACAACGCTTAGAAATAGAGGCGCGTGAGCTACAACAGCAGTACAAAAACATCAAAGGGACCACGCAGATGGTGACCCTCACTCAGAGGCTTGTGAGGATGCAACAAGCCAAAGTGCTTAAAGAGATAGTGGATGCAACGTGACATAAAGAAGCAATTTTAAAGGTGCGTGTTCAACCTTGGATCAATGAGGCCTTGATAATCACAACAACAATTGAAGGCAAGCTCACATAGATACAGGGGACGCAGGAACAGATGCAGGGGATCAGTTCCAACACCGTTGTAACAACAAGTACAGGAGATTGAGCAGGCAGCCGCTCAGTGCACTGCCGACCTTGTAGCCCTCCGAGCAAAGTTGGGAGGTCTCCTCACGAAGATCTCCACACCGATAGAGTGACTCGAGGGTGAGTCACAATGTTTGTGTTTGGGGCATGTTGGGCATGGGATCCCCCCAAGGCAAGTTTTAGGGCTTAAAGCCCAAGTTTTTACTAAGTCCATTGTAAAGACTCCATGATTTGAGGGTGTGTAGCACGAAGCTATAATAGAGTCATAGGGTTGTCCACCCTTACTTTTGTAAATGTAGTGTCGGTTTGAGAGATCTACCCAAGGTTCGCGGACCATGGGATTGTATAAATAGAGTGAGGCTCTAAGTGTAAAACATGATCTAAGGATAGTCTAAGAATCGATGAATTGATGAAGCAGTAATTCGAAGTGTAGAGTTGTGTCTTTAGGGGTGTAGAGTAGGAGAAGGCTTTGTAGTTGAGTGCGCAGAGGCCTAGTAGTCCGCAGCTGAGTGCCCGAACCCCTGAAACTGAGTGCGCATGGCAGTTTGAGTCTGTAACCATTGGAAGTATTAATAAAGATGAGTTTAACATATTTTTGTGTATCTTTTCCTGTTCTATGAATTATTGGGTATGAATTGAAATTTTATTGTTTATTTACTGTGTGAACTTATGTAAATGTGTTGAGTAAGTGAATATAATAAGGTATCTATTTACACGAAGATAAGTAATTTTTATAAGAAGATAAGTAAGATCCACAGCGTGACTTGGGGAAATAGTGCAGATCGTTGCTCCTACAGCATGAAAACCCCACAGCCCTTGGATTAGGGCTGTGCGAAGGTGAATATAATAGGGCGTGAAGGCCTCACAGGTCAGGGAAGTACGTGAAGTAACCTACATGAAGGCATTCACAGTTGGACTAAATCAACCCCTCAGACATCTCAAGGGTGTGGAAACCTGGTTCCAACATCCCCCCATACTGCTTCGGGTGAGACCTCAGTCCACGCTCCGCGGACTGTTGCCGAAAGGGCCAGTAATACAGGGATTTGTTTGGCTAATTAACTCCGAACCTGGGTCAGGCCCCAACAAGCCAACACCATGAGAGGCTCAAAATTCCTCATTTCCTTCTTTAGTTTATAAAAGGAATGATCATAAGGGTAAAAGGAGGAAAACATAATTATCTAGCTCACCATGGGTTGATAAAATTGATAGTCCTAGATGCCTTGAAAAGCATGTAAAACCTTGTTTCTTGGACTAATTTTATAGAAATGGATAGAGAATCCTTTTTAGAAACCCAAGTTCAACCTCAATTAGAGTTAGAGGGGATAGAGATAGAAGAAGAGATTGAAACAAAAGAAGTAGAAGAAATTGAGATTCAAGGGGATGAATCAAATAAAGAATCAAAGGAAAAGATAGAAAAGGGAGCGGGAGGAAAGATAGAGGAACAAGTTGAAAAAAATGTAGAGGCAAGAGTGGTTGAGGAAGGGTTTCCACTAAGATAAATTTGACATAATCAAAGACTCAAAATCCCCAAGAGGTTATTGAGACATAATCCAGGGAAGCCAAGAAGAGAAACATGGGGGGAAAGGAGAGCACTTCAAAAAGGAAATTTAGAAAAATAATTTGTTGCCACCTTGGCAACCTTGAGTACCACAATGAAGCCCAAAGTGAAAAAAAAAAGGGAAGCCCCTATTTACTTCAAAAGAAGGAGGAGCAACAAAATCAGGGAAGGAAAACATCAACCACCTTATCCAACTCCAATCACTGTTGATGAGTCAATTAGCCATAAGGAGGAAGAACCTAAAAAGGAAGAAGGATAAAAAGTTGAGATAACCTCCACATCAGTAAAGGGAAAAGAGCCATAGGCTCAAAAAGAAGGGCCAATCACTAAGAAAACAATGCTCCCAAAACAACCCACAAAGCTACAGGAAAAGACTATGGAACAAAATGAACAGAATGCAAAACTATTGGAAATGATTATGGAACTACAAGAACAAAATCCAGAGTTATAGGAGCCAGGTCCTCAGCCAGACCTCAAACCTTATAATGCTTGGAATGATGTAGGAAAAGTGCTTCCTATTCACTTTTCACTAGTGTTATTTTTTAAATAAGATAAGGAGAGAAGAAGGACTTACATATGGATGCCAATTGCAAGGTCTAAAGGGGTTGAGGTTGTTGGCATTATGGAGCAAACGATGGGGAAAATGGGAGAAGAAATGGCCAACCTTAGGCTCAATGAAGAAAACATAAGGGACCATCTACAAAATGAAATTAAGAATTCGAAAGCCTAATTGTAGCAAACACAAAATCTACTATAAGAGAAAGACAAATAAATTTCCACAATGGCTAGTATATCAATGGAACTTATACATTACATAAACCCTTCAAAAACATATTCCCTATTCCTAAAATATTAGTGGTGTCAGTATCATATTAAGAAATTGGAACAAGAGGGTTCCCTTCCTCTACAAGATGTAAGAAAATTCATTGATTTTTGTCTCAAATGTAGCATTGAGGATAGGGCCAAAATTGCAAAATTTTATATTCATAATCTAGTATTGCCTTAAATGAATATTTGGACCCCACTTCTCAATTGGGTGATGTGAAATCAAAGTATTTAGCTTCATGGTCAAATAATGAGGAAACCATAGGAGAAGAGATAAATAGAATACTAGCCAAGGAGGTAGAAGAGCCACTTTAGGTCAGAGTAGAACTACTAGCCCTTCATCTCATCATTTCTAGTCATAGGCTTTTAGAAAAAAATCCTAAAATGGAAATAGTCTATAAAGAAATGCAAGAACAAGAAAAATTCTTCACTTTGAAGATGCTTTCATATTATTGGAGGATGAAAGCCTACAAGCATTCCAAAGAAGACAGCATGCCTTTCCACACAGCTTAAGAATAAGAGAATATCATTCACCAGAGAAATTGAGGAATTATTTGGCAATAAAACCTATATCCAAAAGGGTTATCAAGAGGCTTGGAGTCCACTTGATCCCAATTTAAATAGGAATGCAAAAAAATACATATATAACCATAAACACAGAGATGCGGTAGAAATAAAACATAATTTCACTAATATCAAAGAACTGAAATATGCTTACATACATAATGGAAATAAACTAGCTCGAGCGATGGTAGCTGATCTCTGAGAAGAGATGTGGTGGCTACATGCCCCTAAATTGTGTTACGATGAGGCTTGAAGGCCTATTTATTATTGAGAAACAATGGAAAACCCCAAACATCCAAAAACTTAACCCTAGGAGATGAAATGCCAAACTATGGGCCCTGTCGGGGTAAATTGGTACATCAACTTCTCGGGGTCGTAACTTTGGCATACGATCTCTATTTGACGAACACGATACCTCATTAGAAATATCTATCTAAGGAATACAACAAATGATAGAGAAATCTCATATTTGGAAAAGATGATTTTCCTAAAAAACCGTCGTTTAGGGTCTCAAAATGGCTCCAGAAGTTCAAGTCCCAAAAAACTGCCAAAATAGTAAATTGTGCTACAATTAAGGAAACTAAAAAACTGAAAGAAACAATGGTGGGGGTCCAAGTGCAATAGGTGGGTGGCCACCAATATCCATCTGGATCACCTCTAGATTAGACTCAAGCTCATTCCTCCTTTACTATTGGGCCTACAAGAGCATAAGGATAAGGCGGAGGAAAAAAGGGATTATATAAAAATTGAAGAGAATGCAAGGTTTCATCCAGAGGGGGCTACCACATTTGCAACAACTTGGGATGTAAATAAACTCATCAGGGCAATGAATGAGGTGTAGCAAGATGACTAGGTTTCTCAAAGGATGATAAATATTTTCAATAGGGGGTATGATGGACTTCAAAAATAGGTATAATTTAAGGCTCATCTAACCGTCTTTTGGCATATCTAACCTTTCCTTCTACACTTGATAAGGTATTTTTCAAATTTAAAATGCTCTTAGGAGGGTTGAGAAATAATTGCTATATATATCATGTCTGCCTAATGCATTAAATGTGGAGGATATTGAGGATATCTTATGTAGATTGTAGATTCAACAACTTATGTGATATGCAAAAATGTAAGACAAGAATCTACTCTACTCATCAATGGAAACAGAAATAGATCAATGAAGACACTAAGAAAAAAAGGAAGAATTTCATTAACACATAACACAATCTATCTCTCTGCTTCACAAACCAGATTAAGCCAATTCTATTTTCTGCCAAGCCCCTACTTCTTTGCTCAATTCTTGAAAGAATTAGCCCATATTTAATTGGGGAATTCCCCACTCATAACTGCACAATCCATCATAGGCCTTCGACTAATTACATGAACTATTTGTACAACTCGGAAAATTATAGAACTAATTGTACACTATCCCTGAACTCTAATCTCAAGTGGGTCTTCCTCTGAACTGACATGCATGAGTTATTTATGGGTGAATCTTCAGTTAACTGGTGGAGCACTAAAGTTGATCCCCACTACTAGACCTCCTACTAGTTCCTCCAACTGATTGAACTAGTTTCACTGACTTTAAATCAGTTAGACTGAGTTAATTAATTACAACTCAAAATAACTCAACCTGGACCCCTTAAATTTAGGAATCACTCTACATGACTCTAGATAGACTTCCAACTCAAATTTATTGAGCCAACTAATTCAAATTAACTTAGTTAACTATTGCAAGTTTCTATGAGAATAGAATTTCGATTTAATTCCTAATTTAATTCAAGGACAAATTAAATTAGGATTTCTTATTTCTGTTTTTAACACTCCCTCTCAACAAGAAAGGTATTATCTACTACACTAATCCTACCTCTGTGAAACTCAAATTTTTCATCTTGACAAGGCCTTTATCAAAATATTTGCATCCTTTTCCTCCATGGGAATGCACCCCAACAACATGATTCTCCTCTTCACACAATCTCGAAGATGATGATACTAGATATCAATATGCTTGGATCGATCATGAAAAAATGGATTCTCAGAGAGTTTGATGCAACTTTGATTGTCACAGTAACTCTTTTTTGGATCCATCTAATGACCAAAAAAACCAACAAGAATCTTCCTCATCCAGATAGCCTCATAAGTTGCTTGACTAGCAGCCATGTACTTTGCTTCTATTAAACTAAGTGCAATTGATCTTTGTTTCCTATTGTACCAAGAAACAACTTCTGACCCAATACTAAATATCCCACCTGGTGTGCTCTTCCCATTGGATGGACTCCCTGCCCAATCTACATCAATGAAACCTTGAAGCTTCACTCCCTTTGTCTGTCTATACCAAAGACCAAACTGAGTGGTGCCTCTAAGGTATCTCAACACATGTTTGGATGCCTTCTAATACAGTTTGGTCAGCTTAACCATATATTGACTAAGATGGTTAACTACATAACACATGTTCGGTTGTGTGTTCACCAAGTACATGAGTGAACCCACAAGATGTCAATAAATAGTAGCCTCCACTACTTCACTGGAAGTAGCATCCTCCTTCCTCCAGTTTCCATCTAGACAAATCTACATAGGTTTACTTCTCTCCATGTGGAACTTCTTTAGTATCTCATTGGCATACTTTCCCTAAGAGACAATCAATTCCTCATCTCCTTGCCATATTTCCATCCCTAGAAAGCAATGCATGAGCCATAAGTCCTTCATTTCTAACTCTCTTGAAAGATCCTCTTTGCAAGACTTGATCATCTTATCATCACCTATTAGAATCAAATCGTCGACAAATAAAACAATAATCAACAATTTACCTTCAACCACAATATGGTAAAGGTTCGCATCTAATTCACTTTTGGTAAAGCCCAACCTAGTGAAGTTGATATTGATCTTGGTGTACCAAGCACAGGGTTCTTGTTTTAGTCCATACAACGCTCACTTGATTTTGCACACACGTGACTTTTTGTTGAAGGTCTCAAATCCTTCAAGCTTCTCAATATAAACCTCTTCCTCAATGATGTCGTTGAGGAAATCTGTCTTTACATCCATCTAATGTATCTTCCATCCCATTTGCACTGACAGTGATATAATGGATCTGATTGATGAGTACCTTGCTACAGGAGAAAAATTCTCATCGTAATCAATCCCCTCCACCTAAGAGAACCCTCCAGCCACAAAAATGGCCTTATGTTTATCCACACTACCATCAGATGCTTTCTTTAGCTTGTAAATCCATGTGGAACTCACCACTGACTCATCTACTAGTCTTGGGACCACTTCCCAAACATTGTTCCTGGTAATGGAGTCATACTCCTCAACCATGGCATTAACCCAAACTGGTTGTTGCACTGCTTCCTCAAAGGAGGATGGTTCAATCTCTACACTCTCGCTCATCAGAGCCATGTAGCCATTGTACTTCTCTGGTGACCCCATCCGCCTACACTGTGATGTGGGTGCTCCCACATTCTCTCTAGCATCATGCAATAAGTTATCAGCCTCTATAGTGCACTTTCTCCCATCTCTAGAAGAATTTGCATGAGTGGGTGTTTCCACTCGCTACTGCTCTTCATGTGGCTGCTCCACATCATCTTGAGGTTCCTCCTTTGGAGCTAAAATCTCCTCATTTGCATGTAGTTGAATATCCCTTTCAAGGGAACATCTCATGGACTTCTCTTCATCAAATTTTATATCTCTACGAACCACTGTCATAATTTTGGTTCACAGGTACACCCAATAGTTGTGAGGTGTATCATTGTACCCCACGAATATGCGCAACTTTGTTGTTAGCTCTAGATTTTTTCGTGCATCTTTGGTAACATGGAAGTAGACTGATGAACCAAAGATCTTGAAGTGTGCCACATCTCATTTCTACCTTGAAAAATCCTCTTTCAGTGTACTCATCTCGAGAATTCAATGAGGGCTTTTGTTTTTCAAATAAACAACTGTGTTTCATGATTCATCCCACAAGTTTAATGGTAGGCCCTGATCATGCAACACCACTTTTGTTTCTCCCACAATACTCTTATTCTTCCTTTTAGCCACCCCATTTTGTTGTGGGTTATGAGATGTTATCAACTCCTGTCAAATGCCTTCTAATGCACAAAATTTTTTGAACTCATTTGTCATATACTCTCCACCATTACCGCTTCTAAGAGCTTTAACTTTCCTACCAATATCTCTCTCTACAAGTGCCTTAATTTCAAAAACTTTTCAAACGTATGATATTTCTTATGCTTGAAGAAAATCAAACACTTACAAGAAAAATCATCAAAAAATATAACATAATACCTATGCTTGGATGTGGATACTGTTGAGAACGGTCCACACACATCTAAGTGAACTCGATCAAGGATCACCTGTGCTCGACTTTCTTTGTCATGAAAGAAAGCTCTGGTGTACTTTTCCAATGTACACCCTTTGCATGTGTCTCTCTACTCTAGTGTACCCTTGGGAATTCCTGTATAAATTTGTTGTAATATCTTCATAGTGCCATGATACAAGTGACCCAATTTCTTGTGCCACAACTCATTGATGTCACAACTCTACACCTTCTCTACTTTAGTGCTCAAAGAATCACAATATTCTACCTCTAATTTGTAGAGGATCTTCACTCGAATCCCTATCCTCTTCACCTATCTTGTGGCTATGTGATCAAGGAACGCCTTTCCCTTACTAAATATCACAACATAAGCTTTATCCTCCAACATGGCAACAAAAGCAAAGTTCTTCTTCAAACCTGGAACATACATAACATCTCGCAAATTGAGGGGAGAACCAACCTCCTTTTGAAAGGTAACTATATCAATCATGGTTGTGATATACCTCCCATCATCACCCATCTCGATATGCATCTGTATATCCTTCTCCTCCAAGTTACCGAAGAGCTCTTTGTTACCTGTCATATGGAATGAAACTCCATTGTCTAGGTACCACACACTACCCATCATCGATGACACCATACAAGCACTGAGGCTAAAAACCAGTTTGAACTATGAATCAAGAGCTTCACCTACTGCTCCTCCTGAGGGATTCTTATCTACCTTCTTATGCAGACATTTTACAGCAAAGTGTCCCAGCTCATGACAATGAAAACTCTTGATTTTCGACATGTCCTTCTTCTTGCCACCCTAACAAGAATTTGATTTGGAATGGGATGAATTCTCCTTCCCTTTCTTTGCCTTACTCACTAAGGCACAATTCTCCTCATCATCATGCTTTGATGAGGATACATCTCAGGTGTTCCACTGAATCTCTTCCTGTACCAAGTCGTACCACAATCGCTCCCACTCTAGTAGCTTCTCCCTCCCATTAACTGATTCCTGGTAACTATGTCAGCTCTTGGGAAGTCTTATAAGTGTTAGGATCACCAGATCATCTTCGGAAACAATAATCCCGACACTTCCAAGCTCATCCTGACATTAGGTGAACTTGGTCAAGTACTTCAGAATAGAGTCACCCTTCTCCATCTTGATCTTTATGAGTTTGTCCCTTAGTGCCAACTTCAAGTGCTCACTGTTATTTTGAAACAGGTCCATCAATGTCTTCCACATTGCAAATGGAGTTTCCTTACCATGGATATTTGAGACAATATTATCTCAAACTCCTTATAGGACAATCCTTCTCGCGTTTTCTACACACTTTCTCCATTCAACCAAATCTTTTGTTTCAGATGCTGGAGGATTCAGAATATCATGATCCATGAATTCCTTTAGCCCTTTGTCTTCCAACAGTGCCTCCATATTTTCCTTCCAAGCTATGTAATTCGAGCAGCCCTCAAGGGCATACTCAAGTCTCAAATCGTAGAATGACATATTGTTGACACTGAAGTATGAACCTGCAAATTCGATTTCATTTGCACAACAAACTCGAATTCTCCTCTTCTATAATGTCTTCAACTCTGATACCGTGTATATTTTTACTTGTAGATTCAACAGCTTATGTGATATGCTAAAACATAAGACAATAATCTACTCTACTCATCAGCGGAAACAAAAATTGATCGATGAAAACACTAAGCAGAAAAGGAAGAATTTCAATCACACATAACACAATATTTTTCTGGGGAAAGCAACTACTCAAAACCCCAACTATCTATATTGCATTAACCAGAAGATCTGAGAAGAAAATACAATTCTTGTTCAACCTGAACAATTCCTGCACAAGTACAATCTATCTCTCTGCTTCACAAACTAGCTCAAGCCAACACTTAGCCAATTATGCTATCTGCCAAGCCCCTACTTCCTTGCGCAATTCCTGAGAGAATTAACCCATATTTAATTGGGAAATTCCCCACTCATAATTGTGCAATCCATCATAGGCCTTCTACTGATTGCATGCACCATTTGTACAACTCGGAAAATTATACAACTAATAGTACACTATCCCTGAACTCTAATCTCAACTGGGTCTTCCTCTGAACTAACATGCACAATTTATTTATGAGTGAATCTTCAGTTAACTGGTGGAGAAGTGAAGCTGCACTGAAGTTGATCCCCACTACTAGACCTCCTACTAGTTCCTCCAACTGATTGAACTAGTTTAACTGACTTTAACTTAGTTAGACTGAGTTAATTAATTACAACTCAAAATAACTCAACCTGGACCCCTAAAATTTAGGAATCACTCTACATGATTCTAGATAGACTTCTAACTCAAATCTACTAAGCCAACTAGGTCAAATTTACTTAGATAACTATTACAAGTTTTTATGAGAATATAATTTCAATTTAATTCCTAATTTAATTCAAGTACAAATTAAATTAGGATTTCTTGTTGTTTTTTTAACATAGATCACACGAGTCCGAGAAGAGAAGATTATGGGGCTTGTTCCCTACTAAAGGGTAATCACAACTCATCTAACTCAAGAAAATTTACTACCTCCTTGTAGCTACGAGAACACTGGGGAACAAAATCAACCCTTATAGGGATTTTGAAGGGAAGTTATCATTTCTTCAAGGAGGCTTCCCCTCAAGCACATTTTTATAAATAAGAGGCCTTAGCAACCCAATAGCGATTTGAAACTCTAGAGGAAGACATTCATCATTAGAGAAAGGCTCTTGCTTATTATTTCAATTTGTTGTGTTTCATGTATGAGCACTATTAAGGATTAATGAAAAACACTCTTTTGTTTTCAATCTAATTTTCTTCTAAGGGAACTAAGTCTCCTTGGATTAGTTCCCAACCAAGGTTCTCAATCCCCCTTCTTGTACATTTTATTTCCATGCATTTAGTTTGGTTATGATTTTTTGCAAATCTCATCTACAAAAAAAGTATTGTCTTTGCAGGCTTTATGATTAAGCTATTTAATGAGTTTGTTTATGTACCTTGTCTTGATAAACATAAAAATAGTTTATTTTATGCAGTAGTAATATTTATTTAAAGTTCAACTCATCATTTCCATCATTTTACTTTTCTGTACATTAGTATTTTATCAGTTGTTTATGCACCTTTCTTTTATCAGTTAACCATGCACTTTGCTTTCAGATAGATGGTATTGTTTCATAGGAAAAGTTAGTGTTGTTTGATGCATTTAGTTCACTCACAACATCATCTTTTCACCCATTGTTTTACATCTCTGCAAACTACCAGTAAGCTAAATTATGCCTAACTGAGCTATAGTAAACCCCTAGTTTTGCCTCTTCCTTGTATGATCTGATCCATTGGGTGTACCTGAGCTTGGAAAGGACCTATTTTACCTTAAAAAACCTTCCTTCACCTTATCCACTCTTCAAACCACATTTATACCTCATAAATTTTCTCTTAGATGTTTCCTGTAGCAAAACAGGGCCATCTTATAACAATATGTGGATTTCCTTAAAACATCCCCAAATTTGCATGAGAAGCTTGTTTATCATCCCTCAAAATTTTGCAACATTAAATAGACTCTGGAGATGGAGTTTAGAAGTTCGGAGACCCCTTAAGAACTTTACCCTAGTAGTTGTAGCTTTCTTTCTACAATTAGGGTTTGTTGTTTGTATGTCTTCTTTTAGCCGCATAATTGATTTATCATGCACCATAGAGTAGGATTGAATTGCCTCCAACATTCTTAAAGTGTTTGCTTTTCTTTCCTATAGTAGCATAGGTTAATTTCAGTCATTTAATTTTCTACAATAACATAGATTTACTGTCTACAAAACAAACTTCTTGTCATTTACCTTCCTACAATTAGATTAGAGTTTATCTTTTGTCATTTACTTTTCTACAATAGAATAGGATTCCTTTTAGTTGTTTCCTTTCCTACAAGCTAGATTGGGTCTATTTTATGCTTACTAGTTTTCTTAGCATTTCATGTAGCCTAATGGTCTTTGTGCATTTTGACTCCTCTTCAGATAAATCACATCAGCCAAAGTAGAAGATATTTCCTATTGCACATATAATGATGATACCTCTTAAGATTATATGAGCCCAGATTGGTAACTAAAGTTGAGACCCTCAGGATTTTCATAATTCTTGTTGTAATACTAAGGGCCATCAAAATCCATTGGTACCCTTCCTAATATTCATATTTTCATAATGGGTATTTAGACTTAAGCCAATTTTGAAGTAATAGAATTAGTCAAAGGAATTCCAGCATATCTAGCATTAGTCAGTAGGCCTTGCAGTTAAAAAATGAAGGTTACTGTTGAAAATAGCAACAAGAAATGATAAAAATAGAATCCAAAATCCAATTTTGATTTGTCCTTGAATTAGAATTGAGAATTAAAATTCGAATTTAGTCTCACCAGTTGCTTGAAAAATAATCAATTAATTCATTATGGATTAATTAGTTGGAGAAATTCAAGTTAGAAGTCGTTGTGAAGTCATGCAACAATTATCCCTTAAATTAAGGAGAATATCCCTTAATTAAGGAGATAAGATTGAGTTATATTTGAGTTGTAATTAGTTATCTCATTTTACTGAGTTAAGTCCAGTTAAATTAGTTCCAAACTATTTGAGGAACTAATTGTGAGTTCAGTCAGTTAATGCATGCATGCATCCAACTAGTGTACTCCAGATAACTGAAGATTCTCTCATCATTAACTCATGTGTGTATATTCAGAGAAAGACCCAGTTGAGCTAAATGTCAAGGATAGGTTACTATCAGTTGCATGAGTTTTCCTATAAAGGAAACTCATCCATGTAGAAGGAATAAGGTTCCTTGAAGATTGCACAGTTTTACAAGGTGTGAGATTAGTGTGAGTGATCAATGTTACACTTGGTAACAGGAAGATCACCCAGAGAAACTGCGCAAGGAAATAGGAGGCTTGCAGGGTAGAGGAGAAGGTTTGTGAGAAGCCTTGTTTCCTGTGAGCATCCAGGTGGATTTTGCTAAGAGCTGGTTAGCTGTGAGAGCTAAGGCTTTGTGTAATTATGAGATATTTCCACATTGAGTGATAATATAGATAGTGGGGTTTTTAGCTGAGGCTTTCCCCTGAGTATTCTTCTGTGTTTCATGTGTATTGATTCTTCTTCTGGTTATATGTGTTCAACTTGATATTTCTCAAATATTTTAAGCTTCCGCTAATTGATTGTAGAAGTAGATTAAAGTATTTTTCTTTAGTTATATTGCATTATCAGGTTAATCTATAGTCAGAATTTCTACATGGTATCAGAGCCAAGTTTATTAGAGAAAAGTTTATTGGAGCATTGAACAGTATACGGAGAAGAGAATTCAAAGTTTGAAGTTCGGGGTTGCAGGTGCAAATCGAATTCATCTCATACTTCAAGGTTGGTCAATGGCGTTCTATGGCTTGAGACTCAAGTATGCCTTGGATGGAAGCTCGAATTACATAGCATGGAAAGATCGCATGGAAGTTGTATTAGAAGACAACATCTTGAAGGATTTCATTGATCAAGAATTCCCAAAGCCAGGTTCAACTAATGCACAAGAGTTGGCTGAATGGAAGAAGTGTGTGGTGAGGGTGAGACGGATCATCCTTGAGGGAGTTCGAGACCATATTGTCTCGAGTCTCCATGGGAAGGATACTCCATATTCAATGTGGAAGACATTGAAGGACCTCTACCATAACAGTAGTGACCAGAGGAAATTGGCGCTCAAGGACAAGCTTCGAAGAATCAAGATGGAGAACGGCGATACTATTTCCACATATCTGAACAAGCTCACCACTTGCAAGGATGAGCTTGGTAGTGTAGGAATAACTATTGTCGATGATGATATGGCGAGTATCGCTCTCCTTGGCCTTCCAAAGAGCTATAATAGCTACCAGGACTCTGTGAATGGAAGGGAGAAACTGTTGGATTGGGAATGACTGTGGTTGGATCTCATGCAAGAGGAGATCGAGAGGAGCACACAAGATGGTTCTTCATCCAAGGATGACGATGAATAAAATATAGCCTTAGAAAGTAAGGCAAGGAAACGGAAGGGGAAGGCATCCCATTCTGAATCGAATTCTTCTCATGGAGGGAAGAAGGGTGATAAGTCTAAAGTGAGATGCTTTAATTGTCATGAGATGGGTCATTATAAGACTAATTTCCCATCGAAGAAGTCCAAGAAGGGATCATCGGAAGGATCAGAAGGTGAGGCATTAGCCTCTCAGTTCAAAGTGGACTTCTCCCTCATTGCATGCATGGTGTCATCGATGATGGTTTGTGGTTGGTATCTTGACAATGGAGCCTCATTCCACATGGTCGGCGATAAAATTTTATTTAGTACCTTGGAGGAGAAAGACCTCAAGATGCGCGTAGAGATGGGTGACGATGAAAGGTATAGTGTTTCAACAGTGGGCACGATTACTTTTCAGAGGGAGCATGGAACTCCTATCACCTTGACAGTTGTGAAGTATGTGCCTGGACTGAAGAAGAACTTGGTATCGGTCGCGATGTTGGAGGACAAAGGCTATGATTTGTCTTCAGTAAAGGAAATGTTTTCCTTAGACACATCACCATGAGACAAGATTGGTTCATGAGTTAAGAACTTGTATGCTCTTGAAGTTCAAGATGCATGCAAAGCCTTGAGGAGCAAGGCAAATGTTAGAGTCTTGGTGGTTGAGAGGGAGATTAAATTACCTCTCAACATGCAGCCCCAAAAGAAGTCTTAGAAAATTGTGGAGGAGCCACAATTGGAGATGTTGAGAGGAGACTGAGTGGAGGCATCCACTCATGCAGAGACCTCTAGTATGGGGAAATTTCGAGCCAAGTGGGTAGAGGGATCACATGTTGCCATACCTCTAGGTGTGAGGTGGGGCGATGTGAAGTGATAGTCTCAAGAAGGCTGAATTTGGGTAGGGTCCATTGAGAGGTTTTATCTCATGGATCGTACCTTGCTACGAGAGCCCAAAGTACATAGTAGCAGGAGGAATCAGTGGGATTGATGCAATTAGAGATCAAAGTCATAGAGGCTAGAGTAGTTAGATACTTAAGAGCACAGAGAAGGATTGACAACAGTGCAGAAATGCTAAGTCAGCAGAAGCGCAGAGTTTTCAGTCGACAAAGGCAATAGCACTCAGAGACTTTGATGACAGATGCATCATATTGATTAAGGTTGGATGGTTTTTTTGTTTCTAGAGTTGTTGGAGCAACAACACTAGAGAGAAGTGTTGCATGCAGAACATTCCAAAGGTTTAGGATTGGAATCGAGTTGAATTCCTTTCTTGTTGAGAGGAAGTGTTGAAAATAGCAAAAAGAAATGATAAAAATAGAATCCAGAATATTCCAATTTTAATTTCTCCTTGAATTAAAATTTCAATTTAGTCTCACCAGCTGCTTGAAAAACAATTAATTAATTCATTATGGATTAATTAGTTGGAGAAATTCAAGTTAGAAGTCTTTGTGAAGTCATGCAACAGTTAACCCTTAAATTAAGGAGATTATCCCTTAATTAAGGAGATAAGATTGAGTTATATTTGAGTTGTAATTTGTTAGCTCATTTTACTGAGTTAAGTCCAGTTAAATTAGTTCCAAACTATTTGAGGAACTAATTGTGAGTTTAGTCAGTTAATGCATCCATGCATCCAACTAGTATACTCCAGATAACTGAAGATTCTCTCATCATTAACTCATGCATGTCTATTCAGAGAAAGACCCAGTTGAGCTAAATGTCAAGGGCAGGTTACTAGCAGTTACATGAGTTTTCATATAAAGGAAACTCATCCATGCAGAAGGAATAATGTTCCTTGAGGATTGCGCAGTTTTACAAGGTGTGAGATCAGTGTGATTGATTAGTGTTACACTTGGTAACAGGAGGATCACCTAGAGAAACTACGTAAGGAAATAGGAGGCTTGGAGGGTAGAGGAGAAGGTTTGTGAGAAGCCTTGTTTGCCTGTGAGCATCCAGGAGGATTGTACTGAGAGCTAGTTAGCTGTGAGAGCTAAGGCTTTGTGTAATTCTGAGATATTTCCACCTTGTATGATAATACAGATAGTGGGGTTTTTGGCTGAGGCTTTCCCCTGAGTATTATTCTTTGTTTCATGTGCATTTATTCTTCTTCTAGTTATATGTGTTTAGCTTGATATTGCTCAAATCTTTTAAGCTTTCGCTAAATGATTGTAGAAGTAGATTAAAGTATTTTTCTTTATTTATATTGCATTATCAGGTTAATCTACAGTCAGAATTTCTACAGTTACTATCTTGCTTGAGAGAGATAGGATTAACTTAAAAGGAAAAGACCATAAAATAGTTATTCCTTTTAATCCCAAGAATGGAAATCCTTTGGTAGAAACATGGTATGAAGACAATGAAATTGATTTTTTTTTATAAAATTATGAGTCATGACCAAGATATTGTTTAACCCAATCCATACAAAGAGATATTACAAGGTTTACCAATGTCCATGTAGGTTTTAACCTCGTACAAAAATTACCTCCATACGAATTCTAAAACACAGAAAATAACAATGCGAGAGCATAACACATAAAACACATATACACAGATATTTTCCCCTGGATCCCAAAACCGAGACTACCAGCTTGATTTTTCATTATGTTCCTTTCAATGTTACAATACATATTTATACATGTCGAAACATCCAATACCATGGACCGAAAACCATCGCGTCCAAAACCATGGACCAAAAACCATTGCGTCCAAAACCATGTGCGAAAAACATGCACAAAACCATAGGTAGGTCCGCCCAACCTAATATAGGGTCCAAAAAACAAAATTTTCTGGGGCGCTGCCCGAGACCCCATAGAGGGGGGTTACCTACACCTCTCACACCCCCTGTGACCCCCCCACTATGCAATTGGCGCAACGAAGGGGGGGCTCTACCCCCCCTCTAACCCCCTGGTTAACTACGTGGGCTAGTCGTGGAAAGAAAATAACACAACCCAACATTCTCCCACTTCTTGTTTTCTTTCCACAGGGGGCCATAAGAGAGATTAGTCATTTATCCAACCCTAAAACGCCCATTGTTTCTCTACACCAAGAGAACTTCTTAGAGCTCACAGATTTAGTCAATCAATCTGTAGTATTCTTCAAAGTGTCCACCTTTACCAGCAACACCTTTTTGTCTTCTATCATATCCCTCACAAAGTGATGTTGAACATCAATGTGCTTTGTCTTTGAATGATATGCAGGGTTCTTTGCCAAGAAAATTGCACTTTGGCTATCACAGTCTATCCTTATAGCTCCCTGTACTAACCCCATACTTGAACAAAATCTCTACAACCAAACTGCTTCCTTGCTTGCATGAGTGGCTGCCATGTATTCTACCTCTGTAGTTGATAGTGTGACTACATATTATTTCTTACTCATCCAACTGACTACACCTCCAAATAGGTTAAACACATACCCACTTATAGATCTTCTTTGATCCATATCTCCAGCCTAGTCTGCATCAACAAAGCCACGAATATCCAACACTCTGTCCAATCCTGGTCTTCCTTGGTAGCACAAACCATAATCACTAGTGCCACACAAATACCTGAAAACCCGCTTCACTGTTGTCCAGTGATCCTTCCCTGGTTTTGACATAAACCTACTCAATACTCCTACTGCATGTCCAATGTCTGGTCTAGTACATACCATTGCATACATCAAGCTACCGACTACACTTGCATATGGAACATGGGACATGTCCTCTTCCTCTTCTTCTGTCTTGGGACACTGTTTAGCAAATAACCTCACACCTACAGGAATAGGAACCTTCATCAGTTTACTATCCTGCATATTAAACCTCTGTAGTATTGTCTCGACATACTTCCTCTGGTTTAACCAGAGCTTCCTCTTTTCCCGGTCTCTTTTAATTTCCATGCCCAAAATATAGTTTATAGCACCAATATCTTTCATGTCGAATTTGGAGGACAATTGGGTCTTCAAATCCTGGATAATTTCTTTGACATTTCCAACTAGCAACATATCATCCACATACAAGACCAAATAAATAACATGGTCACCAATTAATTTAAAATACACACAATGATCGGCTTTGCTTCTATTGAAGCCAAGTCCCCGTATAAATGTATCAAATTTCTGATACCACATCCTTGGTGACTATTTTAACCCATACAAAGACTTCTTTAACTTGCATATCAATTCTTTCTTACTCTTCACCATAAAACCTTTAGGTTGCTTCATGTAGATCTCCTCTTCCAGATCCCCGTGAAGAAATGTTGTCTTCACATCCATCTGTTCTACCTCAAAATCAAAAGAAGCAACAACAGATAAAAGTAATCTAATAGAAGTTACCTTGGCAACAGCAGAAAAAAAAAACCCCAAAATCAATTCCCGACACCTGGGAATAACCTTTTTCTACCAACCAAACTTTGTATTTCTCCACATTTCCTTTTGCATTTGTCTTCTTCTTGAACACCCATTTGTTGCCAATGGGTTTCCTTCCATCTGGAAACTATACCAGATCCCAAGCCTCATTTTTGTGCAAAGATGCCATTTCATCAACCATGGCCTCTTTCCAAATTTTTCCATCCTCAGAATCTACTACTTCCTTCACAGTTCTGGGATCATCATTAATAATAGATAAATAAAATTTTGAACAGAAAGCAGATAGACTATACCTTTCTAGCTGCCTTCTTTCTCAAACTGATCTTCTCGCGCCCGTAGTTTGTGGATCTTCATCTTCTGATTCCTCCTCTGCTGTAGAGTCTGATTCCTCCTTCTTTAGCTCAAACTCTATCTTCTCAGCTTCCTTTGGTTGGACTTCATGTTTAATAACATCTTTCACCTCTCTAAACACCACATCTCGGTTGTACACAGCCTTCCTTGTTACTGGGTTCCAAAGCTTATAACCCTTTAAACCATCCTTATACCTAATAAAGATGCACTTTTCAAATTTACTATCCAACTTGGTTATTTTCTCCTTTGGAACATGTACATATGCATCACATCCAAATACCTTTACATGTGAAAGAGAGGGTTTATTACCAGTCCATACCTCTTGTGGAGTCTTATCCTCAAACGCTGATGAGGGTGATCTGTTGACCAGGTAACATGTTGTCTCCACCACCTCTACCTAGAATTCATGTCCTAACTCGACACCACTGAGCATGATTCTTGCCCTTTCCATCAACATCTTGTTCATTCTTTCTGCAACTCTATTTTGCTCGGGTGTGTGTGGAGTAATCTTCTGTCGTGCTATACCACACTTCTTACAGAATTCTTCAAGTTCCTTGCTGCAAAACTTTCCACCGTTATCTTTCCTCAACACCTTTATCTTCTTCTATGTTCTGTTTTCCACCAGAGCCTTAAATTTTTTAAACCTGTCAAATACTTCATATTTCTTATTAATGAAATATATCCATGTATTCCTTGAGAAGTCATCTATAAATGATACATAGTACACAGACTTACCCAGTGATGGAACCTTCATAGGTCCAAACACATCACTATGCACAAGTTCTAATATATGTTTCTCCCTTTTACCACCAGAGGAGAAACTCACCCGATTCTGCTTCCCATATACACAATTTTCACAGAAATCAAAATCCAAAGAGCTATTACTCATACCTTCTACCATACCTTTACTATGAAGTATTCGAAGGCCCTTCTCTCCAATATGTCCAAGCCTTTCATGCTACAGCATGGTCTTCTCTCCAGAGACCACTAGATTTTCTGCTCCACTTTCAGGAACCAGAGAAATGTTGTACCCATCAACAACAGTGCTACCTTGTAGCTTGTACAGAGTTCCAATTCGAACTCCCTGCATCAATACCAGTGCCCCCCGAACCATCTTGCAGGTATCCTTCTCGAACACTGTTTTTACACCTGCATCATCCAACTTTCTTACAGAAATCAGATTTCTGGCTAATGCAGGAATATGCAAAACACTTGGAATTGTTCTAACCCTTCCACCTTGCAACTTCAACTTTACTTTTCCACGACCAACGATTCTAGCCTTCCTTTCATCCCCCAAGAAGACATCACCACCATCATATTTCTCATACTTGCAGAACCACTCTCTATGGGGAGTGAAGTGAAAGGATGCACCTGAGTCAATCAACCATGCCTCATGATCTACATGTGTACTTGAATAAGCCAAGTACACATCCCCACCTTCATCTTGAGGTGGTTTTCACCTTTGCAGAAGGAGCATCATCAGATCCCTTTTCTTTATCAAGAGCTTTAGATTTACAGTCCCTTTTGTAGTGCCTTTCCTTTCTGCATTTCCAGCACACCACCTTTACAGGTTTTCCTGGAGATTTAGATCTCCCTCTAGATTTAGACCTCCCACTTGATGACTTATTTTTGTTTCTGTTCTGGGATCGTCCTCGTATAGACAAGGCATCACCATTCTGGCTCTCCATATCTTTCCATCTCATTTCCTCTGTCAGCAAGGATGAGACTATTTCATCAAACTGCAAGGTAGTTGCATTGCTACCTATTGCAATAACCAGACTATCCCACGAATCTGGTAGAGAACACAACAAACTGATGCACTTATCTTCATCTGAAATTTTAATATCAACAAAGAATAACTGACTTACCATAGTATTAAATGCGTTCAGATGCTCTATCACTGAATCTCCATCTTTCATCCTCAGGTTATACAGCTTTTTCCATAGGAACAATTTATTCACCAGAGAATTAGATTGGTACAAAGTCCATAACTTGTCCCACAAAGCCTTCACTATAGATTCCCTGATACATTCAACAATACTGAATCTAAGACACACAATCGTATTGTGCTCTTTGTCTTCCGATCCAACTTCTTCCATTCTTCATCAGACACTCCCGTTGGTTTAGTACCGAGATCTACCGTGATCCACTGATCTTGATCCACCAATAGATCCTCCATCTTGAGTTTCCATAACTCAAAACTCTGACCATTAAATTTCTCAACCTCTATCTTTCCACTGCTTGCCATCTTCTTTCACCACCAGAATCGATCCCGCAGATCTCTCACTGAACAGGGTCTACCACAGGCCCAAGCGAAACCCCTCAGCAACAAAGGTGTCCCCTTGAAGCCAAAACAGCTCTGATACCAAATGTAGGTTTTAACCCCATACAAAAATTACCTGCATACGAATTCTAAAACACAGAAAATAAACAATGCGAGAGCATAACACATAAAACACATATACACAAAGATTTTCCCTTGGATCCCAAAACCAAGACTACCAGCTTGACTTTTCATTATGTTCCTTTCAATGTTAAAATACATATTTATATATGCCGAAGCATCCAATACCATGGACCGAAAACCATCACGTTCAAAACCATGGACCGAAAACCATAGCATCCAAAACCAAGTGCGAAAGACATGCACAAAACCATAGGTAGGTCCGCCCAACCTAATATAGGGTCCAAAAAACAAAAAAAAATTCCTCGGACCCAATAGAGGGGGGTTACCTGCACCCCTCAAACCCCCTGTGACCCCCCCGCTACGTAATCGGCACAATGAAAGCGGGGCTCCGCCCCCCCTCTAACCCCCTAGTTAACTACATGGGCAAGTCGTGGAAAGAATATAACACAACCCAACAGTCCACTAGACTGAACTTAGACACTATAGTATATGAATGTGTCGACAAGTGAAAAAATTTGTCCTGTAACAAGGGAGATATCACCTGATAAGGGTCCTAATTAAACCCCTTTTTTTTGGTGTAGTGATACTCATCAGAATATAGGCTCAGTTTTTTGTACTAATATAACCTAAAGCATGCTAAAAATTAACTTAAAGGGAAAATAAATGACATAAAATATTTAAAAGAAAATATTACCTATTCTATACAAATTTTTGGTATTTAATATGGGCATGTGTTATCTAATCAGCAAGGGAAAGGGGGAAAGAGTAACCAAATGCAGGCCTTTAGGGTTTTTGAATTGTTTGGGGCAATATTCTTTCTAACTGATATGTGGGCTCAGTCAACCACCCGATAAATTTGTGCTCTTGATAAGAGAGATTTTAACAAAGAATATATGTGTGTGTGTGTGTGTGTTTAAAGGATTATTTGCATGCGATGTCTAATCTAATTTTATAGGAAAAATAAAGCTATCTCAAGAGTGAGAGAGAGTCTCAAAACTATTGTTGTGGTGATCAAACACCAAAGTGGTTTCCATCAAGTCCAAAAGGGTATATTGTTGGCATTATGACTAATGCATTGTCCTTGATGGGAACCTACTTGATAAAGATGTCAACATGATGGTAGCAGAATGAGTATACAGGCTAGTACATATGTGACAGAGGATTTGGACAAATGAATATCATTTTAGAGATAGATGAAGGATACAAGTGATGTTTTAAGAAGTATATGTGAGTCCTATGAACAAAGGCCACGTACATACACAGTATTATGAAGCAAAGTCATTTACAATTTTCACACTATAGTATTCTCAATACTAGGTGTCTTTACCATGGTATTGGCCCATAGTAATGAGCACGACAATTAGACTAAGGTATTGGCTAAGGCCTAAGCGATATAAGGAGATGGAGATCAAAGTTCTAAGTGTGCATGTATTGGGTTATTGATGATTGGTTTGATCTGAAATAGGTATGCACCAAGGAATATGATAATGCGTGAGATCTATTATATCTAAAATGAATATATATTGAATAATATTCTTACGGTTTGATAGATATGTGATGATGATTTTATGATGTGTATTTATCATGGTGTATGCCGAGATTTGCATTTGACAGGTGCTCTGGTGCGCAGCAAAGTTTTGATCATATGTGTTCATGTTTTCTTCAGAAAGGTCGTGTACATACATGAATCTTCTTTTGGGTAGTCAGGTATATATTCTGCATTATGGACATATCTATATGCGGGTGTCAACTATGAAAGGTGCATACATATGTGAAAGTGCTATATAAGGGTTGCTTACATCTGTTAGGGTTTCACGGTGTGAGCTAATGAAAATGAATTATCTATTCTATTATGTTTGTTGTTTTTTGTCGATGAAGTCTCTTATTTTTATCTGTGTTTGAAAGTAGTGTTTGGGCTGAATTGATTATGATGTAAAGTATTGACTTGCAATGATGTTTCTAGGTGATAATTTGTATTTGGTTCAATGATTTATGTTGGATTCAGTATATGTTTGGGTGATTGATTCATTGGTACAGTTATACAGATTCAACTATCAATATTTTGAGATCTGTGTATGCGTATGCTTAATGGGAAACACATACATATGCAGGTATGACTAAGAACAATAGCATATATATTCTGACATGTGTTTAGACAAGGTTTGCAGTGACATAATTTGGTTTCAGTGATGAACAGTATGTGGTCTGGTATTCTGATGTATGGGTATACAATAATATAAGTTGGTCTGGTTGTTTGACCAATTTATTTATTTGTTTGACTTGGTGATACAGTTGGTTCAGTGATTAAGTGACTTGGTACAATGTTGGTTTCAGTATTGTTGTTTGATATTTGGAATGGATCCAATTTGAAACATTTTGAAAAGTGATCCAAAAAGAATAGAGGATAAGGGGGTTGTAGCTCCTTCTAGTAGAATATGGAAAACGAGAGAAGTTTGTAGCCTTTTGTAGGTGGGTGCCTGCATACAGGTATGAGTCTATTCCAGTACGAGTTTGTAAGAAATTTCTCTTTATAATAAAAAAAATAAGACATAGATGACAATAGCAGTGGTTTTTTCCCACATGGGTTTCCACTTAAAAATCCTAGTGTTCATATGTTGCTTGTGTGTGATGGCTTATTTTGTTCATACAGCACATGGTTACTATTTAATTAATGTTTAATAAAGTATTGATATACAGGTTCAAGTTAAACAGATATACTGATATATTGGTTATGAATTAACTGAAAAAGGTTAGTGAATTAGATATATGCTACTTGTCTTCATCAGAGTCATGTACATATGCAGGTTTACTTCAAAACAATCGCGTAGAGAAATCTGAATAAGAAAATAAAATTTTAAGTAGTTTAAAATACTAGTTCACCCCCCCTCCCACCCAATATGTTTCCTAACAATTGGTGTCATAGTAGGTCCTCAGAAGAATCTTGATCGCTTGAAGGAATATTCATCAAGATGAGAAACCAAGAGGGGGCAGCATCTATCAGGATACCATTTTTTAATGGATCCAATATGGTTTTCTGGAAAGTCAGAACAAGAACTTACCTACAATCACTTGTAGCAGATGTTTGGTGAATCGTTGAAGGAGGCTATTAATATCCATCCTCCATTCCCACAGATGAAGTAGAAAAGAAAAAGTATGAGACCAATGCAAAGGTTGTCAATGCTCTGTTAGGAAGCTTTACAAAATTAGAATTTTTCAGATTTATGCAGTTGAATACCACAAAGGCTATATGGGGCAAGATCATCCAAAGCTATGAAGGCAACACCAATGTAAAAAGTGCCAAACTTAAAACTCTTAGAATTCAATATGAAACTCTCATAATGTATAATGATGAAAGTATTGAAATTTTCTTTCTTAGGGTAGATGAGATCGTTAATTCAATGAGAAATCTTGGTGATGAAATAAAAGAATCATCACTAGTTGAGAAAATATTAAGATATCTAACCCCAAAATTTGATTCGAAAGTCTCTACCATTGAAGAAATGCAGGATTTGAAAAACCTTAATATTGAACAACTTCATGGGATTTTAACAGCCTGTGAAATGAAAAAATGAGGTCCCTCTGATATCAGAGAAGTTGCATTCAAATCTACTTCTAAAGGAAAGGAAAAGGAGGAGCTCAAGGAACCAGGGTATGTATTAGATGAAGAAGAGGTAAATTTCGTAAAGAAACTCCAAATAGGCATTGGCAGGTTTAGAGGTAAGCTTCCTTTCAAATTTTTTTCTTATGGAAGAGTTGGTAATTGTACTGCTAAATGCCCTTATAAATAAAACCATGAGAAAGGGAATAATTCAGCAAAAGTAAATTTTAGAATAAGGTTCAAAAAAAAGAGAAGATTCTACACTCACGAAGATAGTGATGGTCTTCTAGATGGAGAAGAAGGTGAGTTTGATCAAGAATATAAATTATTTATGGAATTTGAAGATAAATGTATTGATGAATCTTATGATGTTTTTATGGATTCCCTAGAAGAAAAGTATAATCTCATAGAAGAAATAACTCAGCTTAAAATTCGTTTAGAATAAGCTAAATTAGTAGAAGATGCTCTGAAGAAACAAATCCTATAAAAGGAGTGGGAAGCAATTAAGCATCAGAAGAAGGAATTAACTGTACATAAGCATTAGAAAGGACTCCATCAAGGTATGTTCAGAAAAATCATCCATAATCTCAAATTATAGGTGATAAGGAAGCTAGAGTACAAACTAGAAGAACACTTATTGGAACGTCTAGTTATCTAGCCTTATTATCCACAATTAAACCACAAAATGTAAATCAAGCTAGAAAACATGAATGTTGTGTTAAGGCCATGGATGAAGAACTTTACCAAATAGAAAATAACCATACATGGGAATTAGTACCAAGACCTCATGATAAAAATGTTATTGGGACATGAGAAAACTAAATGAAAATGGAGAGGTAATTAGAAACAAAGCAAGACTTGTATGCAAAGGCTATGTGCAATAAGAAGGAATAGACTTTGAAGAAACATTTGCACTTGTAGCCAGACTTGAAGCCATAAGAATGTTCCTTGCATTTTCAAGCTTTCATAGCTTTAAAGTATATCAAATGGATGTTAAATTTGCATTTCTGAATGGGGACTTAGAAGAAGAATTCGATATTGAACAACCTGAAGGGTTCATTCTAGGAAATGATAAAAAATTTGTTTTCAAACTCAAGAAGGAATTATATGGGCTAAAGCAAGCTCCTTATGCATGGTATTATTTCCTTGAAAGTATCTTCAACAACAAGGTGTAGAAATTCTCACTGTAGATTAAACTGATTATGCAATGTACTAAAGAAAAATACTTAATCTACTTCTACAATCAAACTTGCGGAAGCTTAATCGATTTTGAGCAAGATCAAACAGAACACATATAATAGAGAAGAAGATTCAATCACACATGAAACACAGAAGAATACTCTGGGGAAAGCCTCAGCTAAAAACCTCGCTATCTGTATTATCATACAAGTGGAAATATCTCAGGATTACACAAAGCTTTAGCTCTCAAGCTATCCAGCTCTCAGTACAATCCCTCACTGCTGCTCATAGACAGAATAGACAACACATATGCCTTCTCCTCTGTCCTCCAAGCCTCCTATTTCCTTGCGCAGTTTCTCCTAGGTCCTCCAACTGCCACCTGTGTGATTCTCACCTCACACACTGCTCTAACCTCTGTAGTAACTACGCAATCCTCAAGGAATGAATTTGTTCTGCATGCAAGAGATATTCTCGTAGGAATATTCTAGCAACTGATAGTACAATGTCCCTTCCTTTAATCTCAACTTGGTCTTTGTCTGAACTGACATGCATTGGTTATTTAGGACAGAATATTCAGTTATCTGGAGAACACTAGTTGCATGCATGCATGCATTAACTAACTGAACTCACAATTAGTTCCACAAACTGTTTGGAACTAATTATCTGGATTTAACTCAGTTAACTGAGATAATTAATTACAACTCAAATAAAACTCATCCTTATCTCCTTAATTAAGGGATAACTTCCTCAATCAAAGGGATAATCATTGCATGTCTTCACAAAGACTTCATGTTTGAATTTCACCAACTAATTAACTCAAGATGAATTAATTAATTATTTTTCAAATAGCTGGTGAGACTAAATTCAAATTTTAATTCTCAATTTTAATTCAAGGACAAATTAAAATTGGAATATATCTTGAAATGTTATCTATAGCAATGTTATTTTTAGCATTTCCTGTTGTTATTTTCAAAACTCCCTCTCAAAAATAAATGGATTATCTTCCACCCCGATCCTGTCTCTATGGAACTTGAATTTACACTTTGACAATGCCTTAGTCAAAATGTCAGCATCTTGCTCCTCGATCAAAATATACTGCAACAACATGATCCTCCTCGCCACACAGTCTCTGAGATGATGATACCAAATGTCTATGTGCTTGGACTTGTCAGGAAATACTGGATTCTCAGAGAGTTTGATACAACTATGATTATCACAATAGATCACAGTTGGATCCATCCTCCAATCAAACAAACCAACTAGAATTTTCCACATCCAAATGGCTTCACATGCTGCTTGACTTGCAGCCATGTATTCAACCTCTACTAAGCTGAGTGCAACTGACCTCTATTTCCTATTGTACCAAGAACCTATAGCTAAATCTAGGTTGAAAATTCCTCCTAATGTGCTCTTCCGATCTGATGGACTCCCTTCCCAATCTGCATCTGTGAAGCCCCATAGCTTCACTCCCTCTGACTGTCTGTACCATAATCCATACTGAGATGTGCCTCTGAGGTATCTCAAAACATGCTTAGATGCCTTCCAAAATAGCTTGGTAGGCTGAACCATAGCTTGACTCAGTTGGTTCACCGCATAGCATGAATCTGGTCATGTGTTCACTAAGTACATCAGTGAACCCACAAGCTGCCTGTACACAGTAGCTTCTAATACTTCTCCTGAAGTAGTATCCTCCTTCCTCCAGTTACCTTCTAGAGGAGTCTACATGGGCTAGCACTTATCCATGTGGAATCTCCTAAGTATCTCATTGGCATACTTTCCTTGAGACACAAACACTTCCCCATCCTTCTGCCACATTTCCATGCCTAGAAAGTAGTGCATGATACCGATTTATTTCATCTCGAACTCTCTTGCAAGGTCCTCCTTGCAAGACATGATCAACTGATAATCACCTATCAATATCAGATCATCAACATAAAGAACAATGATCAACTACTTACCTTCCACCATGATGTGGTACAAGTTTGCATCCGCTTCACTCTTTGTGAAGCCCAACCCAGTGAAGTAGTTTTCAATCCTGGTGTACCAAGCATGAGGTTCTTGCTTCAGCTCGTAAAAATCTCTCTTGAGTTGGCACACATGCGACTCATGATCAAAGGTCTCAAATCCTTCTAGCTACTCTATGTACACCTCTTCCTCAATATTGCCATTGAGAAATACAGTCTTCACATCCATCTGATGGATCTTCCAACCCATCTGTGTTGATAGTGCCAACATTGATATGATATATGAGTACCTTGCTACAGGAGAAAAAGTCTTATCATAGTCAATCCCCTTGACCTCTGACAAACCACGGGCAACAAATCTTGCCTTATGTTTCTCCACACTACCATTAGCAGCTTTCTTTACCTTGTAAAGCCAACAGGAACTCACAAATAACTTGTTCTCTGGTCTTGGAACAACATCCCAAACATTGTTCCAAACTATGGAGTCATACTCCTCCACCATAGCATCAACCCAAATCGGTTGCTGCATTGCTTCCTCAAAGGAAGATGGTTTGGTTTCTACACATTCCCCAACAAGGGGCATGTAACCAGTGTACCGCTCAAGTGACCTCCTCTGTCTGCGCTGAGAAGATGGCTCTCCCACATTCTCTCTTGCATCCATCAACAATCTGTCAGCCTCCCTTGTGCGTTTCCACCCCTCTCTGGAAGACTCTGCATGAGTGGATGTCTCCACTCCTTAAACCTCTGCATGTGGCTACTCTGCATCAGTCTGAGGCTCCTCCTCCTTAGGAACCAAAAGTTCCTCCTCTGCCTACAACTTGAGCTCCCTCTCAAGGGAAACTTGCATGGCCTTCAGCTCATTGAACTTAAGATCTCTGCGAACCATTGTCCTTTGAATGGTAGGAAAATACACCCGATAGTTGTGGGGAGTATCAGTGTACCACACAAGTATCCCCAACTCTGCTGTCAGCTCTAACTTCTTCCCGGTATCCTTGGTCACATGGCAACAAACCGATGAGCCAAAGATCCTGAAGTGCCCCACATCTAGTCTGTTCCTGGAGAAAGCTTCCTCTGGTGTCTTCATCCCAAGTATGTGATGTGAGCTTCTATTCTGCAAGTAAACCACTGTGTTGCATTCCTCAGTCCACAAATGAAGTGGTAGGCCTTGGTCATGCAACATCGCTCGAGATGCCCCCACAATCATTCTGTTCTTCCTCTCGGACACCCCATTCTGTTGTGGGTTATGAGGTGTTGTCAACTCTCGTTTAATTCCTTCTACATCACAGAAGTCCTTAAACTCTTGAGAGACATACTCTCCACCATTGTCGCTTCACAAGGCCCTGATGTTCTTTCCTAATTCTTTCTCAACCAAGGCTTTGAACTCACAAAACCTTGAGAAGGTTTGATCCTTCTTCTGTATGAAATAGATCCAGCATTTACGAGAAAAAACATCAATGAAAATCACATAATACCTTTGTTTAGTGGTGGAGGTTGTCGAGAATGGTCTACACACATCTGTATGAACTCGCTCCAAGATTGCTTCAGCTCGACTGTCTCAATCATGAAAGGAAGATTTTTCATACTTACCCAAGGTACAACCTTTTCATGTGTCCACTTTCTCAAGTTTACCTTTGGGAAGTCCAGTAGAAATATGTTGCATTATCTTCAAGTCCCCATGATGCAAGTGGCCCAACCGTCTACGCCATAACTCACCAATATCTTGGCTTTGCACCAATTCTGATTTGGAACTCAATGCAGCACATTCATATACCTCTAGCTTGTAGAGATTCTTCACTCGAATCCCAATTCTCTTGGTCTGACCCGTGGCTATGTGTCTTAGGAACGCCTTTCCTTTACTAAAGACTAGATCATAGCCTTTGTCTTCCAACATCACGACCGATACCAAGTTTTTCTTTAGTCCAAGCACATATGTTACATCAGTCAGGGTGAGAGGAGCTCCATGCTCCCTCAGAAACACAACTGTACCTTCACCTGAAACACGGTACTTTCCATGATCACTAATCTCTATGCGCATCTGGAGGTCTTTCTCCTCCAAGGTACTGAATAAACTCTTCTCACCAATCATGTGGAATGAGGCTCCACTGTCCAGGTACCAAACACAACCCACCATCGATGAAACCATGCATGTGATAAGGGTAAAATCCAATTCGAACTGAGAGGCTAGTGCCTTACCTTCTGATCCTTTCGAGGATCCCTTCTTGGATTTCTTCAATGGACAATTTGTTGCATAATGGCCCACCTCATGACAATTAAAGCATCGCACTTTAGATTTGTAAATTTTCTTCCCACCATGGCAAGAACTCGATTTGGAATGGGAAGCCTTCCCTTTCCCTTTCCTCACCTTACTTGCTAAGGCTATATTTTCTTAATCATCATGCTTAGATGAAGAACCATCTCTGGTGCTTCTCCTGGTCTCCTCTTGCATCAGATCTGACCACAGTAGTTATGCCAACTCTTAGGAAGACCGAGGAGAGAAAGACTCACGATATCATCATTTGTTGTTGTGATTCCTACACTTCCAAGCTCATCTTTGCAGGTGATGAGCTTGTTCAGATATGTAGAAATTCACACTTGATTTTCCAAAGCTTGTCCTTCAGCGCCAGCTTCCTCTGGTCGTTTTTGTTCTAATATAGGTCCTTCAATGTCTTCCACATTGAAAATGGAGTCTCCTTCCCATGGAGACTCAAGACAATATGGTCTCGAACTCCCTCCAGAAGAATCCTCCTCGCTCTCACCACACATTTCTTCCATTCCGCTAATTCTTGGGCAGTAGCTGTTGTTGGCTTGGGGACTTCTTGATCAATGAAGTCCTTCAAACCATTGACTTCTAATATAGCTTCCATGTGATCCTTCCATGCTATGTAATTCGAGCTACCATCCAGGGCATACTCGAGTCTCAAGCCACTGAATGCCATTGGTGAACTTTGAGATGTGATAAGAAATCGATTTTGCACCTACAATCAAGAACTTTGAAATTTGAACTTCTCCCTTCTTTGTATATTTTTCTTCGCTTTGATCACCTTTGCTCTGATACCATGTAGAAATTCTCACTGTAAATTAAACTGATTATGCAATGTACTAAAGCAAAATACTTAATCTACTTCTACAATCAAACTTGCAGAAGCTTAATCAATTTTGAGCAAGATCAAATAGAACACATATAACGGAGAAGAAGATTCAATCACACATGAAACACAAAAGAATACTCTGGGGAAAGCATCAGCTAAAAACTCCACTATCTGTTTTATCATACAAGTGGAAATATCTCAGGATTACACAAAGCTTTTCTCTTAAGCTATCCAGCTCTCAGTACAATCCCTCACTACTACTCATAGACAGAATAGACAACATGTTAGTGTCGGTATCTTCATCCCTCCATCAGTGATTGAATTTCTCTTTTTGCATTCATTTTAGGTGTCTCATCCAATCAACTGCACTCCATTAGGTCATGGATCATCTGATGGTAGTGGTTCTTTTTCAATTTCCCTCATGCCATTCATCTGCTAGCCTATTTTCACATGTACAGGTCATTTGTTGTCATTTTTATTTCATTCCATTTGCAAAAGTCATTTTAGGGTTTTTTAGGTCTCATTAGGTCTAGGGTTTTCCACCATGGTTTTCAAAAACTCAATAAGAGGTCAGCATGCACATGAGGATGTTTAATAATTTCACAAAATCACAAATTTAACGGATGATTTGCTTCATAAAGGGTTTTTACCTAAAAACTCTGTTTTGAGGTGAAAACAGAGTTTTTCTATTTCATGTACAAATTTTATGTAATTTTAATGATTTCATATGTAATAAAGCTTCATCTATAGCCCTTGGTCACCTTGCCAAACTCCAGCACTCCAGCTACTGCAAAAGAAACAAAAACAACATTAATTCATCAAATGACAGAAAGAGCCAAACTGCAAAAAATGGGGTTTTTTAAAAGCAAAGTGAAAAGGAACTTTAGGAAAATTGGTTTCTAAAATGAAAAATTAAAGTCAAGATGATATAAAGTTATCTTTGGTGTTTGGAAGACCTCATTTTGTGCAAGTGAGAGAGAGAGCAAGAGGTAAAGTCGCACTTTGAGGAGAAATAAGGAAAATTGTAGCGAATTTGAAATTTTTGTCCGTGCGACACACCTAGGCACTGGTGCAACGCACCTGCTTGGCGCTATGCATTGAGCGTAGGTTTTACAAAGGATTTTGAATAGGAACTACACACAGAAAGTGTGCTACGTACCTGGGTGTTGGCGCGTTGCATCTGTTGGCCAAGCTTCAAAACGAATTTCATTGCTTTTCCAAGCCTCCAAATTTGCAAACAACTTCTCTACAAGTAAGTACACCCTCCCATAGCAAGAGAGTTTTTCATCCATAGTGGTGATTTGAATATTGAAAAATCAAACCCTAGTTGCTCTCAAAATTGTGTTGCAAAACTGTCTAGGGTTTTTTCTATTTTTGTTGTTTTTACATCCCTTGTGACTATTTTCTTACATCCCATCCCCCTGCACTATATTTCCCTAATTCCCTTCCCCTTTCCCTCTCACATTGACACTCACCTTACTCCCTATCACCAAACCCTAAACCTTATACATAATTCCCACTATTCCCCAAACCCTAATTCTCATTTCCCAAACCCTATCATTCCCTAAAACCCTACTACCATCATTAAAACCCTCATTTATAGTCCTACTATTAGTCAACCCTTTTATCCCCAAAAAGAAAACAGCAGTCACCCTACATTTGAGAAAATATCTTCGTACTCATCATCCTACACTCCACATTTGCAAGTATGGAAACAGATTCAACATATGAGAGGGATGATGAAACTATCAGTGATTCTTCCCAAGAATTTCATGCACCAAGAAAACCACATAAGGGAGGAAAACACATCTGGGAAGAGCCCATCACTCTCATAGAGTTACCAGCTTGCCCTCTTATAGTAATATGTTTTAAACATCAGTCTTGCTACCAGTTTTGTGAGATGGTGGAGAGGGTGAAATATCACCATGAACTTGCTAGACTATTTGTCCTTCATCTTCACAATGGCTAGGTGAAATCAGCTAGTGTATCTTTCACTTTGACACCTGAAACTATTGCAGCAGCAACAAGTATTCCTCATGTGGAAAAACATTGGAACAAAGGACAACATGTGGGCAAAGAGCATTATGAGCCTTACATCAAGGCTAGTTATCAAAGGCAAATCAGTAGGGTTTTTCCTTTCAGATACCTACAACACACTTATGCTCCACTCATGAAGCCCATTATCAAATATTTCACTTGTGAAGGGAGGTTTTCTCGATTGTATACTTACCATGTTAGATTGTTGATGCATTTCACTAGAGTGAGGATGATGAACCTCCCCTATTTCATATGTAGAAATATTGAAAAGATGGCTACCTTGGTGCAAAGGAAAACTCATCCTCAACAGTTCAGTAGCATTTATCATTTTTCATTGATCAAAATTGTTGTTTTGCATCAGCTAAGCTTGCTGAATATTTCATGGGATACCTTCATTTCACATGAGGTTTTCAAAAGCCCTCAGGTGACCCCATCAGTGTTTCTAGAGGAAGGACGGCCTTCAAATCAGCCAGAGGGTCATGAGACTGAAACAACAGGTGTGCCAGTGTTTGTCACTTATGAAAAAGGCACAAGGAGACTATTTGTAGCTACAAAACAAGTATTATCTCCACCAGGGGTGGAAGGGGTCTCGTTTCCTTCATAAGACCACAGGCAAATGCTATATTCACCTGGGGTGAAAGGGGCTTTGCCTTCTTCTTCAGCAGTACAGGTACAGGATAAAGGAAAGCAACCATTGCTTGATGAAGGGCCTTCTGAAGGTCAGGATAGAGATTTTGTTTTGATTCAGGAGGAGGATATTGATTTGAGTTCCCAAAACTCAAGACTCAAGGAAGTCATCAAAGAGAAAGAAGCTGACATCCATGCCTTATCTCTTGAATTTTAGAGGGCTAAGTGGATCATTAACTTCCTTGAGCAATATAAAAAGCAATTGGAGGATAAACAAACAATCATGGAACTGCAAACCATAAGGGCAAACAAGCAAGCAGCAAAAAGAAGGAAAGTCAAATTGACACCCCTTGAGCAAGAGATTGATGCTGACCGAGAATCATGGCTAGAGAGGGTAAATATTCACTTGGAGAAGTTGCTTGAGAAATCCAACAAGGAGAAAAAGATGTTGTGCCACATGGCTTATCACTATTTGGCCCGGAACAAGATTTGTAAGACAAGGATAAGAAGCCTAAAAGCCAAGTTAAAGAGAATTTTGAGGAGCAAGAAAGAGCATGATAAGCTCAAGATCTTGGTTTAAGCTTCATTGGCCCAACATAGCACCTAACATAGATCACTCATGCCAAATTTCAAGAAAATTGGTGAACTTTTTGGCATTTTTGAATTTTTCAGGCAAAAAACAGGGTTTTCCGACAGGCGGTGGCGCTACGCTTTTGATGGGGACCTCCATTTGAAGAAAAATTTTAATTTTTGGATTCATCATGAAAATTTATGCATGCTCAGAAATTTCTAGGAACTTTTGACAAGTTTTGGACCTCAAAAGGGCCAAAAACACCCTAAAAATGCCCTTTCTACGACTTTTTGGCCACACAAGAAGTAGTCTTGGGAGATTGCATTTTTGGAGGGGAAAATGGACTCCAAATCGAAAAATTCAAGTTGTTCTAGAAATCAGACTCACCAGGCTTTCCAATGAGCTATCCTGCACCTTATTTGGACTTCAGGAAGCCTTCCACATGGTGCTACGCACAGGATGAAAAAGTGCCTATTTTACCTGTTTGCTCAAAATTTTGCCTAGGTTTCTTCCAATTTGACTTTTTCTCTCTCATGGTAAAATTCATGATGTGATATGATGTAAATTGATGTACTATGATGTGAAAATGATAAAAATTGACTTAAAGAGGTAGATACATCAGTTGTAGGAGGTTTTGATCTGAATGAATGAGTTTCCTAAGTTTTAGAGGCAAGCTGTTCCACTGCCTATTTTTTTGTTCCTAGTTTAGATATGGTTGAAACCACCCCTTTTCTCATGGATTCAACCCCTGATGGATAGGACAGGTGGTTTTGAGGTCTATATCATGTGTTTTTTCATTCATTTTCTAGGTTTGGACTCTTGTGGATGCTTTGAGCACTATTGTACATCACTTCTGCAGTTTAGCAAGGAAATAGACCAGGGTTTTGCAGCATTTTGTGGGATTCTTGTGGCAAGGTGATTTAGTATTGTTTTCTCCTCCGTTATTCAGGTTATCATATGTTTATGTGTGCCATTATCTCTCTTTTTTTCTGCATAACTAAATGGATCAAGTGTAAAGGTGGAATTCATTGAAGTTTCAGTGCTCTGCCTTGGGGTTTATTTAGTTTTACATGTTTTCCACTATTTGAAGAGGACTCATGACACCTTCATGCCCTCTCCAACTCCTCACCAGTATTAAGACTCTCCATTACACCTAATTTTAAGTACTAAAACACTTGCCTACCTCTCCCCATAGAAACCTCTGCAAAACTGAGTTCATTCCCTGGACCCAAAATTGCCTTCCTCATCTGATCCAGCAAACAATCATTAAAATTCAATCAAACTCCTCTGAGCATATACCTAGCCTAAAATTAGTATTTACATCAGTCATCTCTTGCATTATTTTCCATATTTCCTGAGATTGACAAGGAGAGAGCCCTCTCCCAACCTGGTAGGGCTAGCTACCAAGTTAAGCATGGTTTGATGTTACCCTAGACCTACCTTTCTCAGCCTGAGGTAGATTTAGGCACTAACATATTGGTGACCATACTGGGGAACGTAGTGTTACATTCCTCAGCAAAATGTATCAAGTTTAGATCTAATTGTTGATGGTGGAAAACAATCAGACACTGGAAGGCTGAAATCATTCACCTAGCGACTCCAGTCTCGAAGAATCCTAAGGTTTAGAATTTTTATGGTAACTCTACTCTTCAAGAACCAGTAGCGTGAAGAATTTCTTGGTGAATTCATTGTTATCAAAATGGATTTTTTTGCACTAAGGTATGCTCCCATGAGCCGAGATCACATTCCAGGTTTCCCAAATAAAATTTTGAAGGTAGATTGGCAAAGGAATTTGCCTATGTTTAAAGATGATGATGGGAATGATGTTGCTTTACATTTGGTTAGATTTCACATACATATTCGCAAGTTGAAGGTTGATTTTCCTAAAGACTGCTTGATGAAGATATTCATGCCCACTCTGGAAGGTGAAGCCCGATCTTGGTATGAAAGTTTACCGCCTGCTAGTATTTACTGTTTGAAGGATTTTCATGCCATGTTCTTTGAAAGGTATAAAGAATCTTATCCATCATTAAATTTAGTTCAGAACTGTTGCAAACATGTTTATAGTTTTATTGAAAACCTTGAGAAAGTTTATGAAGATGATGACTTCATGGACGATGAGATCATGGAAGCCCTGTATGAAAATCCATTTCAGCAGCATAAAGAGAGCTTAGAGGACACTTATCAAGATGCTCAGGAAAATTTGCAGTAGGTTCAAGATCTTAGTACAATGGAAAATGATGAAAGAGAAGGTCTTATTTCAGATCTGCTCATAGCAAAAGACAGTATGCAGGGAAATCAAGTTTCAATCTTAGATTGTGATAAAGTCAAGTTGGCTAATTCAGATCTAGATTCAGATCATGATGATGAAGAAGATTTAGATCGTGATGATGAGAAAATCATTGAAACTAGTCACTTTGTTACACAAGATCATAATCAGCATATAGTAGCTTCTTCTTTGCTTGAAGATGAAGGAATTTTGTATCTTGATAGTCAACAGGAATCATATAAAATGAATCAGCAGTATGAGGAAAATTTGTATACTCCTTTGTTTGAATTTAATGAAGATATTCAACAACCTTGTGAATCTTTCAGAGGGAAAGAAAACAATCATTGTTTGAGCAAAATAAAACAAAAATTATTATCTCCTCTGTTTGAAGATGAGATAGATCAACTCCTGAAAGGTCATGTTACAACCCAAGCTAATGCAGGTTTGCAATGTGCACATGATCAAGAAGGTGTTGGTGAAGCTTCTTCCACTTTTGAAAATAATGATAGTCTTGAAATTATCTTTATAGATCAGCGAACATATAATGTTTTCCTTCATGAAGATGATATGGCTGTCATGTTTGATAATCTTGAAGAATTTTTTCTGTTTAAGAAAGGCTTAGATTATGACATTGAGGAGTATGAGCCTGATAGAGACAGTATGCCAGAATTTAAGTCAGAGTTTCTCATGGTCAAGGAATTTACAACTAACACTCAAATATCATAAACTTATACTTCTCTATGCCTTCCTATCAATCAGCAGCCAACTCTTCTTTCAGATCATAATGAAGCGAGTACTTATATTTTTGCTGCTAGATCTCAAGACAAGCTAGTGCTTCAGGACTTTCAAGATCCTTTCGACATTCTTTTGCAAGCACTAGAGAAGATGGATGTTGCCTAGTTTGTTATCATAAGCCTTGGTTTCAGTTGTTATTGTGAGTTTCCTACATGTAGATCATTTTACGTTCTTGGGGAAAGTGAGAGCAAGATTTGAGTAAGTAGCCATATGTTGGATTGGTCACATTGGAAGGCCCACTTCACATATTTCTACATATTTCATCAATAGGCAGGTGGTTGTCATCATGATTTTAAGCCCTCAAATCTCGATGGTCTACTGCCATTAAAAAAGCTTTGTAGGTACTTGTTTTAATTAAGTGAGTCTTGAGTCAGTCTTTGAGTCTCGAGTCAGTTTGAGTCTTGAGTTAAGTTTCATAATGTCAATTTTGATGTTTTTGTTGAAGTTTATTGACTCCATATTGCCCAATGGGTGAAGGCACTTATCTACTTTTCTAGAGATCTATGGTTCTTGGCACCTCCCAGGAGCTACCATCCCCATTGGAGCCAATGTTAGTGTCGGTATCTTCATCCCTCCATCAGTGATCAAATTTCTCTTTTTGCATGCATTTTAGGTGTCTCATCCGATCAGCTACACTCCATTAGGTCATGGATCATCTGATGGTAGTAGTTCTTTGTCAATTTCCCTCATGCCAATCATCTGCTAGCCTATTTTCACATGTACAGGTCATTTTTTGTCATTTTTATTTCATTCCATTTGCAAAAGTCATTTTAGGGTTTTTTAGGTCTCATTAGGTCTAGGGTTTGCCACCATGGTCTTCAAAAACTCAATAAGAGGTCAGTAGGCACATGAGTATGTTTAATAAGTTCACAAAATCACAAATTTCACTGATGATTTTCTTCATAAAGGGTTTTTACCTCAAAACTTTGTTTTGAGGTGAAAAAAGAGTTTTTCTATTTCATGTACAAATTTTATGTAATTTTAATGATTTCATATGTAATAAAGCTTCAGCTACAGCCCTTAGTCACCTTGCCAAACTCCAGCACTCCATCTACTGCAAAAGAAACAAAAACATCCAGGCATTAGTTCATCAAATGACAAAAAGAGCCAAACTGCAAAAAAAAAGGTTTTTTTAAAAGAAAAGTGAAAAGGGACTTTAGGAAAGTGGGTTTCTAAAATGAAAAATTAAATTCAAGATGATATAAAGTTCTCTTTGGTGTTTGGAAGACCTCATTTTGTGCAAGTGAGAGAGAGAGCAAGAGGTAAAATCGCACTTTGAGGAGAAATAAGGGAAATTGCAGCGAATTTGAAATTTTTGTCGGCGCGACACACCTAGGCACTGGCGCGATGCACCTGCCTGGTGCTACGCACTGGGCGCAGGTTTTACAAAGGATTCTGAATGGGCGCTACACATAGAAAGTGCGCTATGCACCTCGGTGTTGGCGCGGTGCATCTATTGGCCAAGCTTCAAAACGAATTTCATTGCTTTTCCAAGCCTCCAAATTTGCAAACAACCTCTCTATAAGTAAGTACACCCTCCCATCTGGCCTAGCAAGAGATTTTTTCATCCATAGTGGTGATTTGAATATTGAAAAATCAAACCCTAGTTGCTCTCAAAATTGTCTTGCAAAATTATCTAGGGTTTTTGCTATTTTTACATCCCTTGTGACTATTTTCTTACATCCCATCCCCCTGCACTAAATTTCCCTAATTCCCTTCCCCTTTCCCTCTCCCATTAACACTCACCTTACCCCCTATCACCAAACCCTAAAATCTATACATAATTCCCACTATTCCCCAAACCCTAATTCTCATTTCCCAAACCCTATCATTCCATAAAACCCTACTGCCATCATTAAAACCCTCATTCATAGTCCTACTATCATTCAACCCTTTTATCCCCAAAAAGAAAATAGCAATCACCCTATATTTGAGAAAATCTCTTCATACTCATCATCTACACTCCACATTTGCAAGTATGGAAACAGATTCAACATATGAGAGGGATGATGAAACTATCAGTGATTCTTCCCAAGAAGTTCATGCACCAAGAAAACCACATAAGGGAGGAAAACACATCCGGGAAGAGCCCATCACTCTCATAGAGTTACCAACTTGCCCTCTTGCAGTGACATGTTTTAAACATCAGTCTTGCTACCAGTTTTGTGAGATGGTGGAGAGGGTGAAATATCACCATGAACTTGCTAGATTATTTTTCCTTCATCTTCACAATGGCCAGGTGAAATTAGCTGGTGTATCTTTCACTTTGACACCTGAAGCTATTGCAGTAGCAACAAGTATTCCTCATGTGGAAGAACAGTGGAACAAAGGACAACATGTGGGAAAAGAGCATTATGAGCCTTACATCAAGGCTAGTTATCAAAGGCAAATCAGTAGGGTTTTTCCTTTCAGATACCTACAAGACACTTATGCTCCACTCATGAAGCTCACTATCAAATATTTCACCTATGAAGGGAGGTTTTCTCGCTTGTATAATTACCATGTTAGATTGTTGATGCATTTCACTAGAGTGAGGATGATGAACCTACCCTATTTCATATGTAGAAATATTGAGAAGATTGCTACATTGGTGCAAAGGAAACCTCATCCTCAACAGTTCAGTAGCATTTATCATTTTTCATTGATCAAAATTTTTGTTTTGCATCAGCTGAGCTTGCTGAATATTTCATGGGATACCTTCATTTCACATGAGGTTTTCAAAAGCCCTCAGGTGACCCCATCAGTGTTTCAAGAGGAAGGAGGGCCTTCAAATCAGCCAGAGGGTCATGAGACTGAAACAACAGGTGTGCCAGTGTTTGTCACTTATTAAAAAGGCACAAGGAGACTATTTGCAGCTGCAAAACAAGTATTATCTCCACCAGGGGTGGAAGGGGTTTGTTTCCTTCATCAGACCACAGGAAAATGTTATCTTCACCTGGGGTGAAAGGGGCTTTGCCTTCTTCTTCAGCAGTACAGGTACATGATAAAGGAAAGCAACCATTGCTTGATGAAGGGCCTTCTAAATGTCAAGATAGAGATTTTGTTTTGATTTAGGAGGAGGATATTGATTTGAGTTCCCAAAACTCAAAGCTCAAGGAAGTCATCAAAGAGAAAAAAGCTGACATCCATGCCTTATCTCTTCACCTTGAGAGGGCTAAGTGGATCATTAACTTCCTTGAGCAAAAAAAAAGCAATTGGAGGATAAACAAACAATCATGGAACTGCAAACCATAAGGGCAAACAAGCAAGCAGCAAAAAGAAGGAAAGTCAAATTGACACACCTTGAGCAAGAGATTGATGATGACGAGAATAATTGCTAGAGAGGGTAAATATTCACTTGGAGAAGTTGCTTGAGAAATCCAACAAGGAGAAAAGGATGTTGTGCCACATGGCTTATCACTATTTGGCCCGGAACAAGATTTGTAAGACAAGGATAAGAAGCCTAAAAGCCAAGTTAAAGAGAACTTTGAGGAGCAAGAAAGAGCATGATAAGCTCAAGATCTTGGCTGAAGCTTCATTGGCCCAACATAGCACCTAACATAGATCACTCATGCCAAATTTCAAGAAATTTGGTGAAATTTTTGGCATTTTTGAATTTTTCAGGCAAAAAACAGGTTTTTCTGGTAGGTGCGTAGCACCACCAGCACTACGCTTTTGATGGGGACCTCCATTTGAAGAAAAATTTGCATTTTTGGATTCATCATGAAAATTTATGCATGCTCAAAAATTTCTAGGAAATTTTGACAAGTTTTGGACCTCCAAAAGGGCCAAAAACACCCTAAAAATGCCCTTTCTGCCACTTTTTGGCCATACAAGAAGCAGTCTTGGGAGATTGCAATTTTGGAGGTCAAATGGACTTGAAATCAAAAAATTCAAGTTGTTACAAAAAGTAGACTCACCAAGCTTTCCAATGAGCTATCCTGCACATGATTTGGACTTGGGGAAGCCTTCCAAAGGGATCTTGGAAAAAGCACTACGCACAGAAAAAATGGCACTATGCACAGGATGAAAAAGTGCCAATTTTGCCTGTTTGCTCAAAATTTCTCCTAGTTTTCTTCCAGTTTGACTTTTTCTCTCTCATGGTCAAATTCATTATGTGATATGATGTAAATTGATGTACTATGATGTGAAAATGATAAAAACTTACTTAAGGAGGTAGATACATCAGTTGTAGGTGGTTTTGAGCTGAATGAATCAGTTTCCTAAGTTTTAGAGGCAAGTTGTTCCACTGCCTATTTTTGTGTTCCTAGTTTAGATATGGTTGAAACCACCCCTTTTCTCATGGATTCTACCCCTAATGGATATCACAGGTGGTTTTGAGGTCTATATCATGTGTTTTTTCAGTCATTTTCCAGGGTTCGACTCTTGTGGATGCTTTGAGCACTATTGTACATCACTTTTGCAGTTTGGCAAGGAAATAGACCAGGGTTTTGCAGAATTTTGTGTGATTCTTGTGGGAAGGTGATTTAGTATTTTTTTCTCCTATGTTATTCAATTTATCATATGTTTATGTGTGCCATTATATCTCTCTTTTTCTACATAACTAAATGGATCAAGTGTAAAGGTGGAATTCATTGAAATTCAAGTGCTTTGTCGTGGTTTATTTAGTTTTACATGTTTTCCACTGTTTGAAGAGGAATCATGACACCTTCATGTCCTCTCCAACTCCTCACCAATCTTAATACTCTCCATTACACCTAATTTTAAGTACTAAAACACTTGCCTTCCTCACCCCATAGAAACCTCTACAAAACTGAGTTCATTCCCCGGACCCAAAATTGCCTTCCTCATCTGATCCAGCAAACAATCATTAAAATTCAATCAAACTCCTCTGAGCATATACCTAGCCTAAAATTAGTATTTACATCAGCCATCTCTTGCATTATTTTCCATATTTCTTGAGATTGACAAGAAGAGAGCCCTCTCCCGACCTGGTAGGCCTAGCTACCAGGTTAAGCGTGGTTTGATGTTACCCTAGACCTACCTTTCTCAACCTGAGGTAGATTTAGGCACTAACACAACACATATGCCTTCTCCTCTATTATCCAAGCCTCCTATTTCCTTGCACAGTTTATCCTAGGTCCTCCAGCTACCACCTGTGTGATTCTCACCTCACACACTTCTCTGACCTCTGTAGTAACTGCACAATCCTCAAGGAATGAATTCCTTCTACATGCAAGAGATATTCTCACAAGAATATTCTAACAACTGATAGTACATTTCCCTTCCTTTATTCTCAGCAAGGTCTTTTTCTAAGCTGACATGCATTAGTTATTTATGAGAGAATATTCAGTTATCTGGAGAACACTAGTTGCATGCATGCATGCATTAACTGACTGAACTCACAATTAGTTCCACAAATTGTTTGGAACTAATTTAACTGGACTTATCTCAGTTAACTGAGCTAACTAATTACAACTCAAATACAACTCATCCTTATCTCCTTAATTAAGAGATAACTTCCTCAATCAAAGGGATAGATGTTGCATGTCTTTACAAAGACTTCATGTTTGAATTTCACCAACTAATTAACTCAAGATGAATTAATTAATTATTTTTCAAACAGCTGGTGAGACTAAATTCGAATTTTAATTCTCAATTTTAATTCAAGGACAAATTAAAATTGGAATATATCCTTAAATTCTATCTATAGTAATGTTATTTTTAGCATTTCTTGTTGCTATTTTCAACACAAGGTTTCACTAAGGGATCTGCAAATAGCAATCTATATATAAATATGGATGATGGTAAACTTTCAATAGTTTTTGTTTACGTAGATGACATCATATTTTGAATCAATGGAGATTCTATGAGTCAAAGTTTTGCCTCAATCATGCAGCAAGAATTTGAAATGTCATTACTTGGTGAAAAACATACTTTCTTCATCTTCAATTTTAGCAAGCAAAGAATGGTATCTTTCTCTCGCAGACTAAGTACCTCAAGAATATTTTAAAGAATTATGGAATGGAAGACTACAAACTTGTATGCACACCAATTGTAACAGGTTGTAACCTTGGTTCACATGATGATTCTCCCTCAGTAAACCTACGAGAATATAGATTTATGATCAGGAGCTTACTCTACCTTATAGTCACAAGATTAGAAATAGTGCATACTGTTGGGATTGTTGGACTCTTTCAAGAAAATCCTAAAGAAACGCATCTCCATGTAGTCAAGAGAATATTCAAATACCTAAAAGGAACTCAAGGTTATGGTCTATGGTATCCAAAAAAATCATATTTTTCTATTCATGCTTACACAAATGTAGATTGGGCAGGTAATGTTGATGATCGCAAAAGTACTAGTGGAGGAGCATTCTATTTGGGACCCTGCTTGGTATCATGGTTCAGCAAAAGACAAAGCTCTATTTCTTTATCTATTGTTGAGGTAGAATATGTTGCTACTACATATTATTGCACACAACTTCTCTGGATGATGCAAACATTGTAGGATATTCAAGTAAATTGTCCTCAACCTATACCCATTTTATGTGATAATACTAGTGCCATAATTATTTCTAAAAATCATGTCATGCACTCAAAAACCAATCATATTCCTATCAAATGTCACTTTCTGAGAGAACAAGTATATGAAAAAAGGTTAAACTGGAGTATGTTCCCTCAAAGGAACAAGTTGTAGATATATTTACAAAGCCTCTTCCATGTGATTCCTTTGAATATCTCAGACAGAAACTAGGAGTGGTATGTGCTTCATCACTTCATTAATTATTCTTACAGATCTTTCATATTTAGGGGGAGCAATACATATGTTGTTTTGATGATGACTCCCATGGTTTTTTTGATATTCATGTTTCTTATATTACTGACAGAACATCTGATGTAGTAGCAGTGAACAGGTACAGATAGTACAAGCTCAGTGAGAGTTGTGGTTATGAAAAAATTCAACATTTTACTTTCTGTATGCAGATATTATGAAGGACAGTCACGTATATACGCGAGTTCTGATCTAGATAGTCATGTATGTTTCTCTATGATGAAGAAACAGTGAGAAAGACTCAGGGAAAGGCTCTGATATGCTTCATACAATTATTATTTGACATTATGGTCCTGATGTTGACTGGTTACAGTATGTTATTGCTTAGATGCAACTTAGAAGTGGTATTATCGTATGATGGGTTATGAGTTGTTGCAATATGACATTGATGCTTTTATGAACTTATCGATTGACAAAGATGCTTTGATGGTCTAACTAATGGATGAGTTAATGTGATCAGATGTGACAGTGAACAGTTGGTACAGGTTTAGGGGGAGAATTTGCTATGCTTCTAATAGTGCATTGTTGGCATTATGATTTCTTTAGCATTCTGGTATGATGATTTTCATGATAGGTATATATCATGGATGATGCTTCTAAAGACACATATGTTTTTGAAGTGTTTATTTTCACACTTAATGCTTATGGTGCAAATCCTATATGGTGTATGATAGTTGTTGATGACTAGCATGGTCTTATTGAGGTCTTTTTTTTCATAAATGTATTTTGATGTAAAAGTCACATAGAGATCCATGATGTAATCATTGTAATACTTAGTCATGTTTGGACTATTATAATCCCATTTTAAGCATTTGATATTGAGTCAAATATTGAACCCCGTTGTGTTAGGTGATTGATGTAATATTGAGTCATTGGTGATAGGAAAAGTCATATATGGTTGAGTCATAGAGTCATGTACTTCTTTGAATATCTTCAAAAATTTAGTATATGCTCAGTTGGTCAACATTTAGTGTTCATACTCAGCAGATCATATCTGCAAAGGGGAGATAAGCCTTCATGCAACATTGGTCTACCCTTTTCCCTTGATGTCGAAGGGGGAGAGGAGATTGGTGTTTAGAATGCTTGGTTACTTAGGAAAGAAGCTTGGTATATCTAGAGATGTGGTTACAAGTATCTATAGGTGGTGGTGACCAAACACCAAAGTGGTTGTCACCAAGTCCAAAGGGGGAGATTGTTGGCATTATGACTAATGTGTAATCCTGTATGGAAACCTACTTGATAAATATGTCAACATGATGGTAACAGAATGAGTATATAGGCCAGTAAAAATGTGACAGAGAATTTGGACAAAGGAATATTAGTTCAGAGACAGAGGAAGGATACAAGTGATGTTTTAATAAGTATATGCGGGTCATTTGAACAAAGGTCAGGTACATACGTGGGTATGATGAAGTAAAGTCATGTACAGTTTCCGCACCATAGTATTCTCAATACTAGGGATCTTTACCATGGTATTGGCCCATAGTAATGAGAACGACAATAGATATTTGATCCCGTCAAAGAACACCATCAGCATAACTAAGGATATAACCTAAGTTATTGCCTAAGGCCTAAGCTATATAAGGAGATGGAGATCAAAGTGATAAGTGTGCATGTATTGGGTTATTGATGATTGGTTTGATCTGAAATAGTTATGCACCAAGGAGTATGATAATGGATCAGATCTATTAGATCTGAAATGACTATATATTGAATTATCTACTTATGGTTTGATAGATCTGTGATGATGATTTTATGATGTGTATCTATCATGGTGTATGCTAAGATTTGGGTTTGACAGGTGTTCTAGTGTGCAGTGAATTTTTGACTCATTAATTACAGATCTGTACGCAGGTTTTCTTTAGAAAGGTCGCGTACATATGCAAATATTATTTTATATATTTTGTAGTGTGGACATATTTGTACGCAGGTGTCAAGTATGAAAAGCACATACACATGTGGAAGTGCTTTATAAGGGTCACATACATCTGTTAGGGATTTACAATATACATTGATGATAATGGATGATCTATTCTATTATGTTTATTGTTGTCTTTCAATGACGTCTCTTATAATTATCCATGTTTGACAGTATTGTTTGGGCTGAATTGATTATGAAGTAAAGTTTTGACTTGTGATGATACTACTAGGTGATAATTTGTATTCAATTGAGTGATTTATGCTAGCCTAAGTATATGTTTGGGTGATTGATTAAATGGTACAATGATACAGATTCAGCTATCATTATTTTGAGATTTGTACAGAAGTGTGCTTCAGGGGAAACACGTACATATCCAGGTATGAGTAAGAACAATAGCATATATATTCTAACATGTTATTAGACATGGTTTGCAGTGACAGAATCTAGTTTCAGTGATGAACAATATGTGGTATGTTATTCTGATGTATGGGTATACAATGATATAAGTTGGTATGGTTGTTTGAACAAGTTATTTCTATGTTTGACTTGGTGATACAGTTGATTCATTAATTAAGTGACTTGGTACAGTATTGGTTTCAGTATTGTTGTCTGATATTTGGAATGGATCCAATTTGAAACATTTTAAAAGTTATCCAAGAAGAATAGAGGATAAAGGGGTTGTAGCTACCTTCCAGTAGAAGCTGGAAAAAGAGAGAAGGTTGTAGCCTTCTACAAGTGGGTGCATGTGTGCTAGTATGAGTCTGCGACAGAACAAGTTTGTAAGAAATTTCTCTTTATAATAAAAGAAGAAGACATAGATGACAACAATGGTGGTTTTTTCCCACATTGGGTTTCCACTTAAAAATCCTAGTGTTTATGTGTTTCTTGTGTGTGATGGCTTATTCTATTCTTACTGCACATGGTTACTGTTTAATTAATGTTTAATGAAGTACTGATATACTAGTTCAAGTTAAACATATGGTGAATTAACTGAAAAAGTTAGTGAAATAGATATACGCTACTTATCTTCATCACAGTCATGTACATACGCAGGTTTACTTCATAACAATCACGTAGAGAAATCTAAATAAGAAAAGAAAAGTTCAACTATTTTAAAATATTGATTCCCCCCCACCCCCACAGTATTTTTCCTAATAGATATGACAAGGTTTACCATTGTTCATTAGATTAAACTTAGACACTACAATATATGAATGTGTTGACAAGCGGAAAAATTCCTCCAACAACAAGGGAGATATCACCCAGTCAGGGTCCCAAATAGACCCCTTTTTGTTTGGTTTAGTGTTACTCATCGAAATATAGGCTTAGTTGCTTATACTAATCTAACCTAAAGAATGATAAAAATTAACTTAAATAGGGAAAATAAATGACATAAAATATTTAAAAGAAAATATTATGTACTCTATACAAATTGTTGGTATTTAATATGGGCATGTGTTATCTAATCAACAAGGGAAAGGGGGGAAGAGTAACCAATTGTAGGCATTTAGGATTTTTGTAATTGTTTGGGAAAATATTCTTTCCAACTGATGTGTGGGCTCAATCGACCACCTGATAAATTTGTGCTCCTAATAAGAGAGCTTTTAACATAGAATGTGTGTGTGTGTGTGTGTGTGTGTGTGTGTGTGTGTGTGTGTGTGTGTGTGTGTGTGTGTGTGTGTGTGTGTGTGTGTGTGTGTGTTTAAACGTTTATTTGCATGCAATGTATAATCTAATTTTACAAGAAAAATAAATCTACCTCAAGAGTGAGATCGAGTTGCAAAACTAATGTGTGTGTAAGAATTAATCTAAATACTTCAAATAACTCAATGAATCATTTATATATTTCATTTCAAAAGAAAACAAACAAACAAAAACGCATTCTAATACTCTATTTCAGGAAGTGATTCAAAGAATGAAATCCTTTGAAAATGGAAACAAGAAATGGATATAATAAAATTATAAAACATATAGTACTCCATGCACAAGGATATTCACCAAATTAATTCATAGGTATTCAAAATTTGACTTCATTTTTTTTATTAAAAAACACCAGTTTTGGTTATAAGTAAAATGATTTCCAACCTCTTCTGCAACCAAGATAGTTGTATAAATAACATAAATAAAATAAGAGAGAGTGTTTATTTTCTAACAATAGAAAAAAAAAATGAATCTTGTGACATGATTTTCTTACAAATGAGAAGGAAACAAAGTGTTTCATTAATTTGAATGTGGATTATTTTCTTGATTTGACTACTACTAATATTCCTCCATCTAATGTGATAATTTCCATGGATCTTCTATTGATTGTGATGAATTTGTTTCCCTTTCTTTCTCCTTGATGTTTCTGAACCACTAGATGTATCTATCAGATATCTAAGGTAAATAGATAAGAATGATATTTTTTAGACTAAACTGGCTCTAACCAATGCGTTTCACCATATATCTTTTCTTTTGTTTGTATTTAGAAGAAAAATTGAAATTAAATTCATACATTCATATGGAAATTGGAAGAATTTCTTAATATCATTGTTGTTCTAATTAGTATTTTTCTAGATTTCACTATTATTGGTTTCTCTATTATAGTTAATCCTTTGATTGTGAATAATCAAAAGTAATACTTCCTTTATTCCTCCTGGATTGGGCATATTTAATTATTCAATGATATATAATGTGTTATCCCCAATGCAATCACACTATTCAAAGTATTCCTTGATCCATTCTTTAATGATGAGGCATTTGGATTTCCTTTGATCTAGCGATATTTTCATCATTCTATTATCTTATAAAATTTACCCAAAACTTCAGATTTTTCCTTATTTTCCCACATGAAAATTTTTTCATATTGATATATTAGCACATTTTTAACTTCTAATTAAACATCAGCTTGATCTGTGAAGGATACCAAATCATGATAAAGATTATAAATTGTATTCAATTAGTTGAAGAGTTTTAACTCAACTTGTTTGAGTTGATCATTAACAATAACAACTTGATCCTTGAATACCATTAGGTTCCTTATTTAATTGGTTTATTTTTTCTTCTAAAGAAGTTATATGAACTTAAAAACCTATAGAAAATATTTGCGCATTGTTCTCAAACTCTTATTTAATATATTTATTTCTCTAGCTTGAACATGTTTTAGATCTTCAATTTGTTCAACATGTTCGCTTTCAATTTCAACAATTTGTTTCCTGTATTGCTTTCCTTCTTCAAATTTTTCATGGCCATGTAAAAACCTTCTTGTAACACATTGGCATGGGATTATCATTCTTTCTCATAGGAAATTTTGTTTTTTGCCAACTCGATTTGCAATTCTTTGATTTTACTCTAGATCTTATATAACTCCTCAAATAGTTCCTGAACTATCCATTGATTAGTTGATGTAAACACCCCAAGGGCTAAGGCTGTTTCCATGGATTTGTGTTTAGGGTCACCTATTGCTTTCCAAGCCATTGTTGATGAAGTTTCAATTATATATGGATCAAGTTTTCTTTTCCTTGATCTTTTCACAATTGATTTAGATTTTGAACTTAAAATGTAATCTCCAAGAGACACTATTATCCCTTTCATTGGTTCTACTCCAGCAATGTGTCTAAAAAGAGAAGAGAAAACCTACATTATTTGTTTCCAAAGGAGTCATGACAACTCTTGGAGAAATTATATCAGTCATCTGTGTAGAGGGAATTGGGCTTTGGGAAATTTCCTAGGCTTGTTCCATTTGATGAATATTTGGTTTATCCACTTTTTTCTGTTCTATTTGCGTTTTATCAGTAGTTTTCTAATCTCCGGGCTTCTAAGTTTGACTTATTGATTCTTCAATTTCATCTGTTATTTTCTCTTTGAGAGTAATGCCCTATTCTTTTGGTTCTTCTTTTTGAAAAGAAGATTCAATTTATTTTCATGATTGTGCAGTAAGCCCTGGATTCCTTTATCTTTTTCTACCTATTGTTGTTCTTCATTAGGTTATTATTGAATAGATTTTTTTTATCTAGTTTTTGAATGCCATCTTCTTGGCTAGATTGTTGAGATTGAAAATACTTAATTCCTTTAGGTTCATTGCTACTATTTGTAACATAGATATTGATACCTTCTTTCCTTTGCAACCTACCTATAGGAATACTATAGATTTTACTTCTTTGTTGAAGATAATACAGATAAGTATTTTGTCTAAAATTTTGTCGATTTTTCTTTACACTAGGTCCATTTGATAAAGCACTTTAAAAACATTGTGATCAAAAGAATCAACTTTTCTAAGAAAAAATAAAACATTAGTTCTTGATTAATATAATTTTTGAATACATAACAGATTTTAGATGAACATTAATGACATCATGTGGATCATAGCTATAAAAAGGGAGAGAATGTAACCAAACTTCATGATGTCTATTTGCTTCAACCACTACATGTCTGATGTCCTTAACATTTAGTGGGCCAATTTTAAAAGGAAAATTTGGCCAAAATTTCTTAGAAATATTGTGTAATAACTTTGTTATTCCTACACTGGGTGTCGTTTGATTACCTATTTCTCTTACTACAAGTATTTTAGGAATAGATTTGGAAAGCACATGAGGAAAATCTTCCCATCCATAAATTCTAAAATAAGAGAAATTTTCTTCCATAAACCAATCTCCAATGCCCTGTAATCCTCATTGTATTTCTTTTTTATTCTACGTGGGGACTTACCCAAAATAATTTGATAAAAATACAACATGATACTGTCAGAAATATCATAGAAATGATTCTTATATTGGCTTTTCTAGAGTATCGAACAAAACTAATGAATGGGTGATGGCCCTCAATATTGTAACAATAATGTTACAACTCCTAAGAGTCTAATCTTTAATTGTCAACCCAGAGTTCGTACAAAATTAAGAGGATCCAACACTATATGTACAACATGAAATATCTCTTAATTTTTCTTACTTTTGGAAAAACTGAAATGGAATGTAGATGTACAAAGACCAATCTTACTATTCTATCCTACAAGAAAAGTGAAGTTGTTGGGAAATAACTAGCAGAAAGAAAGATAGCACACAAACCTAGGCTATTTTCAATAAAGGAAGGAAAACCACTCTACTTTCAATGAAATGAAAGCACACATATTCTATCTTGCAAGGAAAGCAAACACGTTGTTGAAATAAAAGCTTGCAAATAGTAAACCCTTATTTTGTAGAAAAGAATCATTTTCTACAACAAATCAAATAAACGAATCTACAAGGCCTCTTTACCTCTTTGTTTCGTACCAATGGTTCCAGGAGCATTGTAATATACTAAGGAAGGTAAATCGTGAGTTTGGTGCAAATTTGAGCAAGTTTAGAATGAAGGTTGCAAATTGTTATAAGGGTCCTTGTTTTGCTACAGGAGGAAATCCAATGAGCAGGTGAACATGCTAAATGTGAGGCTAGAAGGGAAAGAATTTAAAGAGAAGATATAAAATGACAAAGTACACACATCCATGGAATCACAACAATTTATGGTAGGGTTAATATTGCAAAGTGCAAGGTTGTAGGGTTTCTTATAACTGCAAAACAGGGTACATTGCAGGAAACAACAAATAGTGAGTGATGGAAAACAAACAAACAATAGCAAATAAATTAATCTGAATGTAAATTTAAAATAATATTTAACTAATGTTACTACTACAACTATGATCAAATGCTAAGATAATAAGGTTTCTCATAAAACTATCTAAATAACCATGCATGAAAGTAACCTTCAAAAATAATTTGTAGAGATAAGCAAATGCATGAATAGAAATGGTACAAGAGGGATCTTGTGCATCTAGAGTGAACCCTAACCCAAGGAAGCTCATAACCCTTAATAAAAACCCAAACTACAAGTTGAGATCAAATATCACTTCCATTAACTGAAAAGTTGCTTGTACATAACAAAGTTACATAAATTTCTTGAAATATAAACTTCTCCTATTCTTCACATTCTTCACAATGCTATTCTTCTATTGTATACTAGGCTACTCAATTATCTTATTTATACAGGATGGGTAGCTGGCAGAATCCTTGAGGGGGTGATTTCTTTCCCTCCCAAATCCCTAAAAAATGGGATCTTATTCCTAGTTCATCATGCAGTATCAGGAAGGAGCATTTATTGTCTTCATCCAGTTGAGTTGGGATTATATTATAGTAGGGAGTATGCCCCATGAGTATCTCTAGTTGGATCTCCTCCAAAATTTGTACAAAATTCCTTTAATAACCTACACAATAATCATGTTAGGTACATAAGGTATGAAAAATATGTTTGACTCTCCTAAGAACTCATTAAGCTAGGAAAATGTCATTGCGTGAAAAAAGGAATGTTTAATATAGCATTCATGTGCCTAGGAGTGGTTATATGGGCCTTATGTTTTACCTAATTGGGAGGCCCATCATACCCTTCCACTAGACCTATTTCTCACTCTTGGAGAAACTTACTCTTCTTCCCCCCTCTTCTCTTTCTCATTCACTTCTCTAATAACTTGCTTGACATTCCATGAAGATAGAGGTGGTTTTTTTTCTAGGTGGAAACATGCATTCCCTTTAATGGACTACCATTCCCTAGACTCCTCTTCTTGAATTTGATGTTCTTGAAGCCCTAGCATCAGGGGTGGATTGAATCTAAGCCCAATCCATTAGACTCCAAGCCTCTAAATAATCCTCTTATACAAAGGATTCTTGGCAAGTGAAACATGTAATCAATCAAGAGAGTGGTATCCTCTGACTTTCATGTTGTGGGGAAATTCTTTCCATCTCATTTGGAAATATTGTGAGATTTTCTCTCTTAACAATTTGAAAGCATCTTCAAAGTGGAGGATGGCCTCCACTTGTCTCTGCTTGTACACTTCCACTACCTTAGGATCTTCTTCTAGAATAGCATGAGTGGAGGTGAGAATGGATGGGTTTGGGTGTTCAGGTCTAATCCATAGTGGCTCTCTCAGCTCCCCATCCATTTTCTTCTTTAGCTCTTAATCCTTGATCTCCTCATGCATTATCTAGGATGTTAAGGCTAACAATTATGCATCGCGCAAATATGGGTTTGGATCCCATATAGTCAAATATCTAAGCACAAGGTTCTGAAGGTATAATTCAACAACCTTGGTTTTGTTCTCTATACTGCACTATAGGAAAAAATCAATGAATTATTTGTTTTCTTGCAGAGGGATGGCCCTTTCTATGCAATCATTATTATTTGAAATTGGCACCATTCTTCTTTCAAGAATAATGAGTAAGCCTTTAAAGGTTATCTGCAGTTAATTTCCTCTAAAGAGAGGTGTGCCATAGTCCCTAAAGCTATTTCCAAGGTCGCAGTTTGAGTTTCCTTTCCTCATATCAAGCCTTGTGTTTATTGTAGTTGGATTTTTAACCATTTGTTCTCTTTCTCGAGTTGTTGTCTCCTATTTGCATTTAGCCTTAGGAAGGCCATATCTTCTCTCATAATTTTATTCAACTCATCCTCCATTATAGCAATATCAATTACACCTTTGGATTCGTCTATACTCTTCCACCGGTGAGGTTCTACTTTTTCTTTGTCCAACTTGAGTAGTAACTACAGAAATAAGTGCTCAGGAAGCACTCTTCCTGATATTCCTGCAACAGGCCAAGCGAAAAGGAAAAAAGGTATCCTTGGGGTTGGTTTCTTAGTTTCCATTTCAATTTCATGTAACTCTACACACTGCTCCTATAACAGGACAACCTTTTCCTATAGATGGGTAACCTACTCCTATGACTTTACTTGCTAATATGTTTCTTCAATGGGTGCTTGCATTTCTTCCAGTTATGCCTATGGTTCTTGTAAATTTTTCTCCTTTACATCCTGTAGCCTTTCCTTTTCTGGACTAGGTGTCTCCTCAATAGTGATAGGGATAGAATAAGGAGGCTTTGGCTTGCCACTATATCTTATCTTGGTTCTTTTTTTTCTAGTGTACACAATTTGTTGAACATGCCTACTTATTTTTGGCTTGGTGGGAGTGTTGAGGCCTACTAATGTGGATGTAATTTTCTGCTCTTCTTCCTCTATAATTTTCTCTTCTTTCTATTTTGCAAGGTTGACCACTACATTTCCTTTCCTCTTCTTGGTTTAACTCTTCTGAGGTTTTTCAAACTCTATCTAAGCCTATAGGAAGGCATGTTTATCCATATCCCCAAAATCCATCCAAGGAATGGGATGTTGGAGATTTTCTAATGCATCTATGACTAACAATTTAATTAGGTTGTTATGGGCTAGGTAATTCAACTTACCCTGCATGACCTAGGTGCTCATCTCCTTGAGGTATTAAAGGAGAAAGTATGGGATACTTAATAGCTCATGAATTGGAAGGTTAGATTGAAATATCAACTAATAGAGGAGTCTAAATTGGTAGGCATATAGTATACTCAGCCTAACCTCACAAGGAATGTAATTGACAATATGGTAAACTACCTCATCCCAAGTGTAAGGCAAGATATCCCTTATAATTCCACTCTATTCCTCATCTAGTTTTTCATTGGGGAGGAAGAATCATCTCTTGGCATTGATAACCTCATGTCTCTCTTCTTTGCTCTAATGTATACCCTTAAGGAAAATATTGACCTTACTAATGGAATCTTCATTAACATATATCACCAGTCTCTTGACTGCACTGATCAAGTCTAGCCGTTAAGGTTTTACAAGTTCATTGCAAATTCTAAATCATCTTCCTTGTCAAACCCTATGAGTTTTTCAAAGAATCCAAACAATTGACAGTTTTCTTAGATGACCATATCTCCAGGATTCCAATGAATTCTAGTTGTATCAATGGGATCTCTTCTGTTAAATCCAACCCCCATGGTGTATGACAAAGTCTTCAAATATCTACTGTACAAATTTTCGAATTTTGGATAAGTTTTCTGGTAGGAAGAAAATTTTTCCTATACTGCTATAGGATACAAAGTTTCCTGTGGTGGCAATGGAATACATTTTCTGTAATTTGTAAAATTGCACAAATTATAATTAAAATTTCAAAACCAACATATCTCTCCATAATCAAATCATTCAATTTATGTGGAGGCTAAAAAAAAATTATGGGTTGTTCCTCTTTCCCTAATGTAAAATTTTGACAAAGAAAATATAAAGAATGCACTGATAATTTCCAGCAACTAAGCAACATGCCTAGTGCCAAATGTGAGCAAGATGAGGGAAATAATTTAGACTTAAAATTTCTTGATCAAACCAACATATTTTATCCTACTCGAGGGTCTGTAATAGTGATTCCATTGGTTCTCTACACTTGTAGCAAACCCTTTGTCTCATGTAGTTTTTTGCAATCTATTTTTTGTAGCTTTGCAATTATGAGATTAATTCCCTATTGCTTTCTCTTGTAGCAATGAAAAATTCATCGTGCGATTCTTAACACTTATTTTCCTACATAACTATAAATGGAAATAGGTGGTGAGCTTGAGCCAATTACTTGTTTAAGTGGAGATTATTTTGAGTGTTGGACGAGGAAACCTTAGCATGCAACATCAAGTAAGCCCACCTACCCTCATAAAAAAATTTGTAGCTCACCTGATTTGTCATAATTAGATGACAATGGCCACATTTTCAAAAGATAATAGATTTGTCTCATTCATCCTCCCACACGTGGGAATAAATTTTGGAAAAAGTGGAGTTGTCGTACTGGTAGGGGACTGAATGGATTGGGAGCTCTAATGTTCTCAATTAGATTCAATTCTTTACTTATTGAAGTGGTAAATTCATCCCTCAAGAGGGGCTTCTTGTAAACTTTCAATCGGTATTCATTAACTAAAAGTGGAACTTGTTCCTCATCTATAATATTGATTTTTACTGAGCCATTATCATAGCACTTCTCAACCAAATAAGGTCACAATCACCTGGTCATGAGATTACCCTTGAAATTCTTAAACCTAGAGTCATACAAGAGGGTCTAATCACCCTCTTGGATGTCTCTGGTTTTGATGTGCTTTTCATTCTAGACTTTTCTTTGCAACTAGACTACTTTGGTGTGCAATAAGGCCTATATTTTATATTCATCTAGTGCATTCAATTGTTGCAACCTACCATCTTGTGCTTTAGTTAAATCAATATCAAGTTCAGATTTTATCCTCAAGGTGTTATACTCAAATTTAATTAATAGTAAGGCCTTCTTACATAGACTAACTCATAGGAGGTAAATCAAATGGTGGTCTTCCAATTGGTGTTGTCGGCCCAAGTGGCCTCAACAAGTATTTATACCTTGTCCTTTTTGTTGTTACTGGTCACTTTCGTTAGAGTTATCTCCAATGATTTGTTGGTTACTTCCACATGTCCATTTTATCTAGGGTAATATGGAGTTTATTTTTAGTGCCGAATATGGTGTTGATTCATTATCCCTTAGATCATATTGGTGGTGAACTGGGTGTCTTGGTCTGTCACCAATTCTCTTGGAAAACCAAACTTGTACAAGAAAAGACTAAACCACTTTCTATTATGTTACTGCTTTCAATGTCTTCACTTTAGTCCACTTGGTTAGGTAATCTATGCATACAATGATGTACTTCTTCTGCCCAGATGGGGGGTCAATGGGACCATTTAATTCCATGCCCCACTTCTCAAATGGATAGAAAGACACTTAAGGTTGGAGGCACATCTCATCCTTTTGATTAGGTTTTACCATCCGTTGGCACTCATCACACTATTAACTATATCACAGGGCGTCCTTGTGAAGGGTTTGCCAAAAGTATCCTGCTTTCATGATTTTGTAAGTTATCCTCTTTGTAGAAAAATGGCCCCCACTAAGTCCATCATGGAAAGCTAAGACGATGTGATAACCTTAATTCTCCATCACATCTTCTCAAAATCTGATCAAGCCCTATCTTGAATAGGTTTCACCTAATCCAAGTGTAGGAGGTGCTCTTTCTGACAAACTTACTTGTCTCCTTTGAAGATATGTGAGGAGGGAATTAGCTAGTAGCTATGAAATTGGAAATGTCGGTGAACCATGGAGACAAGAGTGATATGGAAAAGAGGTGCTCATCAGGGAGTTGGTCGTCTGCCACTTCTTCATTTGCAAACAAGGTTAGTCTTGATAGAAAGTTTGCAACATTCTCCTTTCCAAGTTTTTCAACAATAATCAAGTCAAATTGCTACAACAATAACAACCACCTAATTATGTGAGCATTATCACCTATTTTATTCATTATGTAGATGATTGCTTCATGGTCAGTGTGCATGAAGACTTGATAAATATTGATGTAATGTCTGAATTTGTTTAAAGAATCTACAATAGCAAGAAACTCTTTTTCTTTTATTGTATATTTTAATTCAGCCTTGGATAGATTTTTGCTAATGAAATAAATTGTGTAATGGAGTTTACTTTCAAATTGTCCTAGAGTTGCTCCAATTTCCCTGTTGGATGCATCTGTATGAATATGAAAGAGTAGAGTCCAATTTGGACCTATGAGAATAGGTGTTGTCATTATTTTTATTTTATTCCCTCAAATTCTTCTTGACATAAATATGTCCAACAAAAATCGACATCTTTTGTCAGTAATGAAAATATAGGAGAAACAGTTTTACTGAAATATTTTTTGATTTTTTGATAATATCCAACTAGGCCTAAACAGCTTCTAACATCCTTTTGTTTTTGAGGAATGGGAACATTTTTTTATGATGCCTATTTTGTTAGGGTCCACTTGGATTCCTTTTGAAGAGAGGAAATTCCTTAAGACAAATCCCTCATTCATCAAAAATAGAAATTTCTCATGGATTAAGGATAGGTTCATATCTTCACACCTTTGAAATACATTAATTATGCTTGAGAGAGACTCTTGGAAACCATCTTAATGGGATGTAAATTCATCCACATATGTTTCCACTAAATCATGCACAAGTCATAGAATATACTTAGCACAAGCCTTTGGAAGGTGGAAAGGGCATTCCACATGCCAAATGGGAGAAATCTATAAGAAAAATTCCCCCAAGGGCATGTGAAGGTAGTATTATCCTAATCCTTAGGGCTTACATGGATATGTTTGTACCCATTTAATCCATCCAAAAAGGAGAAGAACGTTTTCCGTATAAGGACAACTAGAACTTGATCAATAAAAGGCAAGGGAAAATGATCCTTCCTAGTGGCTTTGTTAATTTCTTTGTAGTCAACACAAATCCTCCATTTTCCATTTTTATTAGGCACAATGACTAGAGGAGCCACCCATTCACTATTCAATATCATATAGATGAATCCTACATGCAACAATTTTTGCAATTCATCTTTCACAATATTGTTTAATGCAAGGTCCATTCGCCTTTGTGGCTAGTGAACAAGTTTATGATCCTACTTGATATATATATATATTGGTGAGTGCACATAGAAGGATGTACACCTTTCATCCCCTTGTAGTTCCATGTTGTTGATGTCTGTAATAGAAACATTAGTCATCCAACATTTTTTTATTATTTGGTGGGCTAGACCAAGAAAGATGGGAACATAACCCAGAATTTATAGTCTTATTCTTTTTATAGTACAACTTCAAAGTAACGACTCAATAAATAGAAACCAACAACACTAATGTGACTATTATATTTACACACATGAATCAACCATAAATATTGCTAAAAAAATTCAAGAAACCAAATCAAAATGTGATATAGAAGATGTATCTACAAATACAAAACACAAAACATAAACAGTAGGTTATTAAGGCAAGCAGTGATAAGCATATTAAATGAGACTTAACAACATTTATTGTTTGTATTTAAAATGAAAATTTATCAACAAAAGAGAATGTTATGTACAGAACAAAAGATATCGCAATTAGAAAAGTGAGAAAATAAATAATAAGTATAAGACACATGATGGTAAGACAAGAAAAATATCCTTCATTGAGTATAATTGATAATATTGTTGAAATATAATGAGCCAAACTTAAAATATTAAAAAAACAATCTCTAACATAATTCTTTTTGACAAATGATAACATCTATAAACCATGTCAGTAAAATCCAAGTAGTAAGAAACTAAAAATAAGCCTTGGTCTTGCTACAGCTGGCACAATGAGAACTTTTGGACATTGTTATGACTAGTAACTGCAAAAAATGCCAACAATAGTGATTAATATTAGCAATGACCAAAGTGAATTATACCTTATTCAATGAGACAAACTTTAAAACCTTCATTAATTATTACTATTTAAAAGAAGTCTTGTAATAGATTTTTCATTATACTCAAATATCTAAACAACACAATAAATTATCCCAAAACAAAAGAAATCATGCTCATTCATACCATACTTTATGTGAACATTTGGTCCCATTTTCCTTCCTCGTGCAGGAATTTGTAATCAACTTCACTTGAGATAGTCATGCAGCCATTTCAGAATTTTTTTTACTCAGGTTTATAAATAAAATTGACTCTCGAGTAAATAAGATTGGAAATGATTAAAATGATGGACTCTTAATAAATAGGAAACATCACATGACTCAAGAGGGAGGATGGGACCCACTTCCATAATTGTAGTGTGTCATCATATCTCAAAAATTACTTTAAACAAAAGAAAATCCAAAGTATGCATGTTAACACCTTATATCCTCCACATAAGCATGCATTGTATTATGGTCAATCATCAAAGATTGACTTTCACTATATGTGTGTGTATGTGTGTGTGTGTGTGTGTGTGTGTCCATCCAAATAAGTGCATAGTAAGTGTCCACATGCATTTATCATAAAAAATAAAGCCATCATAAGAACAGCCATCAAAACAACTGCCACCAAGGCTTCATGAAAGTCAAAAACCTAAATATCAGTTCTGTAAGTCAAAATCAGTAGAATAAAACAACTAAGTTATGTGTTGTTTCAAAAAAATTATTCTCGATTGTAATCACTAGACATCTTGTAGATGACTCTACAAGATTTATGTCATGCACAAAATAATGTTCTTTTCCTCCTTTTTCATGAGATGTAACCATGATGTTTTGACCTGCATTTAAATGTTCGGGGTCGAAAGTAGATTTTCATCATTTGGGTTGACAGAACTTACATGCAGAGGGCTACTATTAGCTAAATCAGAAAATTTAGGAGCTAGAGGAACAACATCAACAACTTTAATACCAATAGCATCAGTCGGACTAGGATGAGAAATTGCAATATCAACAAGCACAATATGTTTAATATTGGAATTAAGGTTTGATGCTTCAGATGGAGAGGATTGAGTATGATTGGGTGAGGAATGAAAGTGGTTAGACACATGATGAGCAAGGCTTGCAATACTTTTCCCCCAACTCTTATCTTCTGCATGATAAGAGTTGAGCAAAGGTTTATAACCATCATTAGAATAATTATCCCATGCATTAGTAGCAAGGTTATGTACACGGATCTCATGAACATTAGGATGGGGGCACAAAGGAGAAGAAGAACTTCTTTGAAATACTAGGGTTGACATGTAACATTAGGGGAACCTAAAAACAAGTGCCTAGAGTGGCCAATTGATGGAATTCCTCTCAATCTACATTAAAATGGATAGAAAATGAATTTATGTGCTTCTTACGCAATCCCACAAACCATGAGGCTTATTCCCTCTGCCTCAGCCCATGCTACTTGGTCGATGAGGATGGAAGCTTATATCTTCAAAGTGAGTTGCACAAATTAAGAATCATATATGGTTGTAAGTCGATATTTAAACCACCAACACATTTTCCTTTTAAATTCCTACTGTAAACTTTGCATCAAGAGAATTGTCCAACAAGATTTGTTTTAGGGGAAATGAGGGCTTATGGAGTGAAATACAAGTATAATGAGAAATAGAATAACCAAGAATTTTCCAAATTCTTCAAATATGCATGCTATGTCATTTACTCTATTTGTTCTCTTTTCATCACAGGCTTGACCCCCTTTTTTTTAAATCTCATAACATACCACAAGATTTATAGGAACTGAGTGTACTTTATATTAGAATGTATATTTTCATAGCCATAAAATTGATTTAGATGAAATCTTTTGAAATGTTGTATGTTATCACTAGTATGTCCGACGTTTTGGGTGAACACTTCACCCATATTCAGGGACATTAAGCTTTTCTTATGATGAGAAGAGTGTTGGATTGAATTAAATAGAGGAGGAATTAGAATATAATAGTTAAGGAGGACAAGGGTGAAGATATCGTTGATAAAAATAATTTTTTTTCTAAATAAGACTATTTTATTATTCACATTAAAGGTATACAGTTACAGCATGACTAGCATAAGAAACAGCTGCCCAGAAGGAAAGGCAGCTTGAAACAGAAAATTGTCCAGAACAGAGAGTTTGGACTAGGCCATGTTATGCATTCCCACACAGGGGATCCAGAGTTACCCATCTTGGCCTTGCTGAGCTTACAAGCATTACAAAAAACATGCATATTTAACCTCGACATAACAGCAATTACAAAAATTATCAACAGTGGCAAAAAGCCCTCAATACTGGGCCGCATAACCTGAGACGGAGCTGCAGAGCATGAATTAGGCGCCTGGAGGCTCCTCCACGATCCTGCACCAACCACCATCAGCCAGATCCTGAGCTTGAGCATCCTCGTTCACAGACGAACCCGGGGCCGTTGGCTCCATCACTGTGTCATTAACATTGCTTGCCGGAGTCTCCATAGCTCGCGGGGAGCCAGAATTCGGCACAGAAACTAAGCCTGGGTCCTCCTAAAGAACACTGGACTCACCCTCTTCCTGGGCTTCCTCGAGAAAGAGCACCGAGACATGGGCTGTAATCCGAGGACGGTTCAGGGTGCAATTAAAAGTGAAGATTGCAGAACCGAAGGAGGGCGAGGACGAGGAACCTGGAGAGCTGGGCTCAAGGAATTGACTGGGCCACAGAAAGCACCCTCTCCCACTGCGAGTGCGAGGGTACTGGCTAGAAGTGAATTCACTAGAGGGAGAGAGGGAAGAAGGGCGAGAAGGTGCCCCCCGAGAGGTGCCTCTGCGGCTTAACATCCTTTGGCGGGGTCGAGGCATGTCGACAGCGACAGCGCCCTTGTGGATACCAGAATGAAGGACTTAGGCCAAACAAACAAACAATCGGACGGGAGCCCAAAGCTTCAGAGAGAGTCAAGGAAATTGACAGAGGCAGCTTCTCCGAGCTAACAGAGCAAGAGCCCAACCAACATAACATAAGAGACACCTGAAGAAACCCATGGCGGAGGCTGGTTTTAATGCCCATTCCCCTGCCTCGAGACGCTCCCGCCATTACTGTGGCATTCATGGGAGCCGAGAGCCAGAACATAACAGAGCGTGCAGAGGTGAAAGGTAAATCAAAGTCGCCTGCACAAATTCCTTTAAACAGAGCGAAGCCCACCTGCTTATGATCATCCGGCCACATGTAAATGGCTTCGTTGTATAGGGCTGGCAGGTGGCGGCCTTTCTCAGCCCACTCTAGTCCCATCGAATTTAAGGCAAACTTAAACACCTGCATCCGGGGTCGTTGATAAAAATAATGAGTTGAAGACAATTGGTAAATAAAATAATTCAATGATTGGTAAAGAGTCAAAATTTAATTAAATAAAATAAATATATTTTAATTTAAGTAGTTAAGATTGGTCAAATGATGATATAATAATATTACTTAACCACAAAATAGTATTAATTGAATAGATTATTATTATTTAGGTCAAATTTGAATTAAAGAAAGAATTAATAAGTAAATTGATATTAGAGTTAAAAATTGTTTAAGTTAAACTAAATTAATGGGAAAAAATAATATATATATATTTATTTATTTATTTATTTATTTATTTATTTATTTATTTATTTATTTAAAATTAAATTAGTAAAATTAATAAATAAATAAATAAGTAGACTAGGTCAAAATAGAATAAAATACGAATTAATGAGGGGATAAAAGAGTGATGCAAATATTATAGTAAAACAAATAAATAATGAATACTAGGTTTGAATAGAATAAAGGGGGATTAATGAGAATTAAATCATCAAGGAGAAATTTGAGATAACTTATTTACTAATTTATGATTAAAACATATAGCCTGAAAGAAAAAGAATTATGATTGAAACTTTAAGATTGATATAAGAAGACAAAGAGATAACTAAAATTAGAAAGTACTAAAAAGAGGCCAAAATTAGATTGAAGAATTTTAAAAGAAAAGAGATAATAGAAGGAGGAGGGGTGAGAAAAAAGGGAAAAAAAGGAACGGAGGAGGTGGGGGGGAGAGGGGAGGGAAGGAGGGCTTAATATTTATTGTTAGAAAGATCGTATTTAGAAGCCAAGAAATGGATGGTGGGTTTTTGTTTACGGTGTTGGACCCGCCAACATGTAAGGGGATCTCCCCGGTAAGAAGTCAATTAGACCTCAAACCGTTTGGTGTAGGAGTCCAAGCAGTGGGTTGTAAGGTAATGCCTTAACCGCGATTTTTGCACAGAGGCAAGTAAGATGTCCCTGTTGGTAGCAAGGGTCTGACAATTGGAGTAAGTCAAGGAAGGTGCATGAGAGGTTCTAACACACTAAGGGTGAGGTGAGTGCACCCCTTGGAAACCTGTAATAGTACGCTGCTTGGAAAGGAACACATGAGCGAAGATGCATCACAAAATGGAAAGCAAGTTAGTAAGAAATCCAAAGTGATGGTTAAACCAACAACACATTTCAAAAAGATTCATACAAACTTATATAGAATAGTCCATACATGCATGCATGAGCAAAAAAATACATATATCATTTAGAGTAAACCAAATATCATAGAATACAATACAACATATGCATGAAAGGTGATGGCTCTGTTATATTAATAAGTGTAAGTTCCAGTGATACAATACATCCATGTCTAGCCACTAGTTCCGACAGCGGAACGTTACAGACACAACCGCCTGCTCCTCCAAAGAGATATACTAGCTATGCGCAGTGGAGAAGCCAAGGCTTGTTACAATACTATCCAATCTCTCTCCAAGATAGTCTTATCAGAAACTTGGCTTACTGAAAGACTTTACAATGAGTTATGAGGTTCTATTTATAGCAAAGCGTGGGGTGACCCTTGACATTCCCCTCTGTGACAATTCATCTACCCTCATGACTCTTCATCTACTCTATGATTGTTACATCAAACTATTGACACTTGGACTTCCACTTGACAAGGCGTTACATTACAATGCACATTTGCCCGTGTGAGACAAAATGGCTTGAGCAAGCCATGCAAGAAATCACTGACACTCGGTCCATTGTGGTGAGACCAACTCTTTGACATTCTTGTGATTGTGAAGGTGGTGAGTTGATACCAAGATTGGTTGTTTGTGATGGTGTGCATGTGCTCCATGGTGACATCTTGCTAAAGTGAACTCTTGCCTCTATTGCATCCAGGTGCATTGGTATGGCTCCTCCATCCAACTTTTCTGCTAGCATGCGCATGGTCTTCTTAGGTGCAGCCAAACTGGAAACACACTGATGCATAGTGTCCGTGATGATCTTCTAGTGTTTGTTGGTGGTCATGTGCATCAACTGTCAACTGCATGTTCAGTTCCAATCAGACTTGCTTCCTATCTTCGCCTCGGTGAGTGTGTCAGATGGGTTGGATCACATGCGTGCGCATAATGACATGCATGCTTCTGAATTCCCTTACATGCGATCAGCAACACCACTCACCATGTTTTCTTTGTGCCAGCTGTTGGGATGGATCTATAACTTGTACAGGTGCAATTGCATCCATCTATGCGTGTCATGCCCCCTGTTGTACCTATTACTGTTGCAACTCATCCTCTCATCTATGCATCTCATGTTCTTCCTTGAGTTTCTACTTCATCACCTGCAACTCCTTCTACGTTCTTTTCTCTGCCCTCATGTGATCATCTTATTGCGCAGTCACCTCATAGCCTCAATCTCCAAAGTTTCTCTCATCGCAAGTGGATCTGATCAAGCTTGCAACTTTGTTCCGCCTTTGTGTTGTCAACAACCTTCCTCTTGCATTTGCCGCATGCGAGAGTGTTGCCTTCTGCTGCTACTGATGGTGCTTCTCGTTGTGATGTTGATCACTGTGATGTTGTTTCCATCTCATCTTGATGGCCTTGTCTACGAACAACTTGATGTCATCATAGTTAGGAAATCTCATAGACACATTCTTGGCTGCAACCCACGTTGTGCTCTCAACGGTGTCCTTTGACTCTGCTCTCCTGAAGGCCATTGTACTTGTGCTGCTAAGAGGTAGATGAACACATACGATACCTGAAGACATGGCAACACTCATGGCAAGAAATTTGTCAGTCAAAAACCAAAACGAACTTGAGAACTGACTTGCAACATACCTATGTGACTGATCATGAAGGTTGCGCAATTTCCGCCGGGAGGTCGGGAAACTGACTGCCAAAACTGCACAAGGCATAGTCTGGGTTGTCAGGAGGCTGACTTACTGCTAGACTTGCGTAATGCACAGTCCAGCCTGGCCTGTTGAGGACTGAAACTGCACAATCCGTAATTTCAGTTAGCAGTGGCATGCAACCAGCAAACTGCATTACATAGTTTCTAGGGCTAGTGGGCCACTGCCTCCAAGAATTGCACAATGCAAGCCTGGAAGTCAGTGCTTGGCTAGACTTGCGCAATTTCTGGAGGGAAGTCAGAGCCTTCGCTTATGTAAATGCGCAGTGCTAGCTGGGCAAGGCACGGTCCGGGCCAAGGCAGCCCAGTCCGACCGATGGATGACTAAAAACATGGGAAGTCTGAATGCATGGTGAGATGAGTGCAAATGAGAGTGAATGATCATTCATGCAAACATCAAGTGCATGATTTGGAAAACGAGAAAGCATGCATGTGTGTGAAGCGAGTCACCGCAACAACGACCATCCGTGCAAAATAGTGTCATGCATGCAACAGCAGTGAGATGCAAACGAAAATTGAAATGTACTAGTACAAGCTAGTATGTATCAAAATGACAACAAGTGCTGACTGAATTCATTAATGGTAGATTTGGTAACATGGTTATGAAAGGTGTCAGCCATATGCTCTTTAATACAAGATTTGAAGGATTTACCCATTTTCCATATGTAAGACTACCCACAGGAGCAAGGGATTTCATTCATCAATGGAAGATTTGGTAACATGGTTATGGAAGGTGTCATCCATATGCTCTTTAAGACAAGATTTGAAGTATCTGCTTGTTTTCCATATGTAAGACTACCCACATGAGCAAGGGATTTCATAGACTCCAGGACCTAGCATAGGGGCATTTTTGTATTTGGACGATCTGAGAATATGGCTAAGGGTTTTATGGGGTTTGAAAAAGGTCTTTATGTTCAATTTAGAAATGATTTTGGATAAATGATAAGTAACCCCTTAAATGTAGGGTAAGGTAAATTTGGCAAGGGGAGGGGTACTAGATAGGTTTTTAGGTTGGCAGGGGTGGAGAACAAAATGAAAGGCCCTTTTTATCTAGGATGAGGAGTAACCATTTGATTTGAGGGCTTTGGTGAGATGAAATTTTTCAAAGGGTAAGGATTGGGAAGAGGAGATCTAAATGGCTCTGGTGATAAGGGTCTTAAGAACACCATATTTTTGAGATGGATGATGGTGGGATTTGGCATGAAGTTACCTATCTATGTGAGTGTTCTTCTGATTTGTGACCAAGGGAGCCATCAAGAAGTTGAGATGCAAGTACATCAAGAAAGGGGAGGGAATGGTTATCTTCGAGCTCCATAGTGAATTATATGTGAGGGGAAATATTATTGAGATGGGTAAGGGAGGCTTAGAGAGCTTGAAGACCATGGGACCAAATGAAAAAGGTGTCATCAATAAATATTTTCTAGAATTTAGATTTTAAGTGATAGGTCTCAAGGGCTACATTTTTTAAGTGTTCCATAAAAATATTAGCCACAAAAAGGGAAAGGGATGAACCCATAGTCGTGTCTTCGGTTTGCTCATAGGATACTCCATCAAAGGTGAAAAAAGTTGTGTTAAGGAAAATTTTAATAAGGTTAAGGGTTTCAGAGTCTACAAGCTTAGAAATGAACTCAATTGGTTTAGGGATAGGAATTTTAGTAAATAAGGAAATGACATTAAAGCTAACCATGATGTCATTTTTGTTGAATTTGAAGTGTTTGATTTGTTGGATGAAATCAGGGGAGTCTTTGATAAAGGAGGAAGAGTGGCCAGAAAAGGGATGGAGCTTCTTACAAAGTAATTTGTAGAGGGCATGGGTGGGACCACCAATATTGCTAACAATAGGACTAAGGGGAATGCCCTTTTTGTGAATTTTAGGTTGACCATATATCCTGGGGGTAATGGGGTTAAGGGGGATAAGAAGCTTTTGGATGGCAGGGTCAATGGATGATGATTTTATGGCTATGATGACCTTGTTGGTAATGGTTTGGAGGGGTTTTTTAGTTAAAGGCTTGTAAGAAGATGAGGATAGGGGATTAAGCATCTTACTATGGTAATCTAAGGAATTCATAACAACATATGCATTTCCTTTATCAGCTTTACGAATGAGAATGTTGGGGTTGGAATTCTAATCCCTTGGATAATCCTTCCTCCATCATTTCCATCATTACCTTCAATTCTATCCTCAATTACAAACTTAAATTTTATGTTAATCCCAATTCTAATCAATCCTCCCCCCCTTCTACTCCTCTTTTGTCCCTTTCTCTCCCTCCTTCTACTCTTAATGCTAAAGTGCTAAAATTTTCCTCAGTTGTTGTTGACGCTCCCTCCCTAAGCCTTTTAGAAAAAGGCTTTAATTATGTTATTGTTCCTTGTACCATTCCCTTTGAATACATTATCTGTTCCATCGAATCCATCTCCCACCACCTTCCCTCTCATGTGGTTGAATAGCTTCGACAAGAATGTGGTCAAGGCAATGCATATTTGTTATGAATTCCTCAGATTACCTGAGTAAGATTGCTGATCTCCTCTCCTCATCTTCTTACAAGCCTTTAACCAAAAACCCCCTCCAAACCATTACCAACAAGCTCATCAAAGCCATAAAATCGTCATCCCTTGACCCTGCCATCCAAAAGATTCTTATCTCCCTTAACCTCATTATCCCCAAGATCTATGGTCAACCTAAAATTCACAAAAATGGCATTCCCCTTAGGCCTATTGTTAGCACTATTGGTGGTCCCACCCATGCCATCTCTAGATTCCTTGCTAAGAAGCTTCATCCATTTTTTGACCACTCTTCCTCCTTTATCAAAGACTCCTCTAATTTCATCCAACAAATCAAATATCTCAAACTCGAAAAAAAATGACGTCATGGTTAGCTTTGATGTAATTTCCTTATTTACTAAAATTCATATCCCTGAAGCCATCGAGCTCATTTCTAAGCTTGTAGACTCTAAAACCCTTAACCTTATCAAAATTTTCCTTAACACGACCTTTTTCACCTTTGACGGAGTATGCTATGAGAAAACTGAGGGCACAGCTATGGGTTCATCCCTTTCCCCTGTTGTGGCTAATATTTTTATGGAACACTTTGAAACTATAGCCCTTGAGACCTACCACTTAAAACCTAAATTTTTTAAAATATTTGTTGATGACACCTTTGTCATTTGGTCCCATGGTCTTCCAGCTCTCCAAGCCTTCCTTACCCATCTCAATATAATTTCCCCTCACATACAATTCACTATGGATCTCTAAGATAATCATTCCCTCCCCTTTCTTGATGTCCTTGTATCTTGACTTCCTTATGGCTCCCTTACTCACCAAGTCCACGGGAAGAAGACTCACATAGATAGGTAACTTCATGCCAAATCCCGCCATCATCCATCTCAAAAATATGGTGTTCTAAAGACCCTTGTCACTAGATCCATTCGGATCTCCTCTTCCCAATCCTTACCCTTTGAAAAAGTTCATCTCACCAAAGCCCTTAAATCCAATGGTTACTCCTCATCCCAGATAAAAGGGTCCTTTCACTACGTTCTCCACCCCTGCCAACCTAAAAACCTATCCAGTACCCCTCCCCTTGCCAAAGTTACCTTACCCTACATTTAAGGGGTTACTTATCGTTTATCCAAAATCCTTTCTAAAATGAACATAAAGACCTTTTTCAAACCCCATAAAACCCTTAGCCAACTTCTCAGATCGGCCAAAGACAAGAATGACCCTATGCTAGGTCCTGGAGTCTATGAAATCCCTTGCTCCTGTGGGAAGTCTTACATAGGGAAAACTAGTAGATCCTTCAAAGCTCATCTTAAAGAACATATGGCTGACACCTTCCATAACCATGTTACCAAATCTGCCATTGTTGAACACTCCCATTCCACCAAGCACCTCATATGTTTTAATAAAACAAAAATCCTAGCCTCTGCCCCCTTCCACTCCAACCGTGTCATTAGGGAAGCCCTTGAAATTGAAAAACATCCTCACAACTTTAATCGAGAAGATGGGTACCAATTAAGCCATTCTTGGAAACCCACCATCCATTTCTTGGCCTCTAAATCTGGTCTTTCTAACAATAAATATTAATCCCTCCTTCCCTCCCCTCTCCCCCCACCTCCCTCGTTCCTTTTCTCCTTTTTCTCACCCCTCCTTTTCATATCCCATTTCTTTTAAAGTTCTTCAATCTAATTTTGACCTCTTTTTAGTCTTTCTAATTTTAGTTATCTCTTTATCTTCTTATATCAATCTAAAAGTTTCAATCATAAAAAAAAATCAGGTTATATGTTCTAATCATAAATTAGTAAATAAATTATCTCAAATTTCTCCTTGATGATTTAATTCCCATTAATCCCCCTTTTATTCTATTTAAACCTAGTCTTCATTATTTATTTGTTTTACTATAATCTATTTATCCCTCTTTTATTCCCTCATTAATCCCTCTTTTATTCTATTTTGACCTACTCTACTTATTTATTTATTTATTAATTTTACTAATTTAATTTTAAATTTATTATATATATATATATATATATATATATATATATATATATATATATATAGTTTCCATTATATATATATATATATATATATATATATATATATATAGTTTCCATTATATATATATATATATATATATATATATATATATATATATATATATATATATATATATATATATATATATATATGTTTTCCATTAATTTAGTTTAACTTAAACAATTTCTAATTCTAATATCAATTTACTTATTAATTCTTTGTTTAATTCAAATTTGACCTAAATAATAATAATCTATTCAATTAATACTATTATTTTATTATTATTTTGTGGTTAATTAATATTATTATATCATCGACTTTTTTTTATCCTTTCTACGATGAGAGAACTATATGTTCTCTGACTACTTGCATAACTATTGTGATAAAGGGGCTAACTTTGAAGAGACGGAGAAGAGAGAGCTAGGGTTTGAAGGGCGAAACCTGCGACGGCGTACTCTGCACGGCGGATCAGGCGCAGGCTCTGTTCATCATCTGCAGCAGCAGAGTGACAGAGCTGCAGGGGTACAGCGAACAACAATGGCTCAACCCCCGGGGGGGGCGTCAAAGCCCTCCCCCTCACAGCACAGTAAGGAACCTGAAGTCACATTTGGATCGGTGGATCCGGACATTCTGAGCAAAGGGAAAAAACAACAGGAAGGCGACAACGACAAACCAGAAGTACAGGAAACCCAAACGACTGAACCGCCGGTTACTTCCTCCACCTGCCGACCGGTAGCCAAGGTTAGACCGCGCATAGAACTGCCGGGAGACAAGATCGACAGTAGGATCCAGTTCATGACAGACCACGCAATCATTGGCAAATTCATAGGGTTTTGGCCAACAGAACGAGCCCTAAATGGATGGATTGCGGCAAAATGGAAGCCCAAGGGAGATGTCTCTCTCCAGCTGGGGCCGAAGGGCTTCTTCACTGCTATTTTTTACTGCCTAGAAGACAAATTCAGGATCCTCGGAGGGGGTCCGTATTTTTTTAACTCAGCAGGCCTATACATCACAAACTGGAAACCCAGATTCAACCCTGACAAGGAGGATCTCACATGGGCTCCGGTCTGGATAAGGTTATACTCGCTCCCCGACGAATACTGGGAAGAGGAAAGCCTGAAGCGCATAGGTGATGGAGTGGGACAATACATCAGAGCTTCAGAGGACACAAAAACCCGTAAGTATATATCCTACGCAAGGATCTGCGTCTTTATCCGTCTTAATGAAGCTCTTCCTGACTCAATAACCCTAGCCCATCGCGATGAGGAATGGACTCAAGCCCTAGACTATGAACATGTGCCGTTCAGATGTCGAAGATGCCATGCTATAGGGCATTTGTATCGGGACTGTCCTCTCATTGCAAAAGCTAGCCCGCTGGAAACCTCTGATCCTCCATCACATGATGGCTTTACCCAAGTCTCTTACAGAAAGCGCACGCAGAAAAAGCCCCCGAACGCCTCTAAACCCTAGCCTCCCAAATCCCACAACCCTGGATCCAAGAACAGCTTTGAATCTCTTAGTGATCTCCCAGAAGATCAATTCCTACCTGACAATAACATCCCTACCCACCCATCCTCCTCCTCCCACCCCCCCCCCCCCTCCACTCCCCATCCCAAGTCAAAAACCCCCATACAAATCCCGACCATCCTTAGCAGGCACCAGAAAGATCCAGAGAAAACTCCCATGGAAAAGGAGAAGAACGAGACATTGACTCCCGTAACAATCTCAGAGGGAACTCAAGAAGACACAGGTCAAGCTCAAATCATGGAAGTAGAACCTGAAAGCATAGATCTCCATGGTTTGGACATTATTGGATTGGAGCTAGCTTGTAGGAAAGAGGCGTATGACTCCATCTCAGAGACGGATCTAGAAAAGCTGGAAGAGGTAATATCCAGGGCCTTCCACCAACAGCAACTAGGTATTCAACCTGGTAGTGATTGGGACAGCAACCAGCGACCGAAGGACTCCAAAAAAAGAGGGAGAAAGACAGATCTTCAGAGAACAATGGAGGTGGGCAAACTCTTGGTGGACTCAGGGAGATATGCGAAGCTCACGAAATACTTCAGCCCCACCCAAACCAGTTATCCATGAAGCTGATCTCCTGGAATCTAAGAGGGCTTAACAGCCCAGCAAAATCTAGGATGTTAAAAAACATGATCAAGTTGGAAAAACCGCAAATGTGTTTCTTCCAAGAAACCAAATGCAACAGTCAAACGCTAGGTCGAATACTATCAAAGGCCTGGCCAGGTTGCCGCTCAGTAGCCGTGGATGCAACGGGGGCTTCGGGAGGGCTAGCAATCGCCTGGAACACTCAGGCAATATCGCTTACTAACTTCCATGCCTCCCATCACCTCATTCAAGCTGCCTTTCACATTCTAGGCACCAAGGTTCATGGAAACTTGTCCAATGTCTACTTTCCTCAGGAAGGAGGAAGCAAAAAAGTGCTTCTTGATACCATTGAGGCGCTAAACGCTAACAGGCAGCATCCGCTTTGGATCGTTGCAGGTGACTTCAATATGATTACCAAAATCGAGGACAAAACAGGAGGACGATCCAGATTAGAACCTGAAGCAGAACATTTCAAGGATTTCATCCACAATGCCTCTCTCATCGATATGTCTTTCTGCAATGGAACCTACACTTGGAGTAATCACAGAGGAGGAAAGCACCAGATCGCATCTAAACTTGATCGCTTTCTGATTTCAGACAATGCGATCCATCTAGGCGGTGACTTCACTGCGGAGATTTTGGCACACTCGGGCTCGGATCACTGGCCAATAGCTCTGCATTGGCAGCGACCAGGGGACAGAACCAAAAAACCATTCCGCTTTGAGGGTTTCTGGCTAACGCATCCAGCATTCAAGGACTTCGTCAGAACCATATGGACCTCCTTTGTCCCACTAGAAGGCTCAAGGATGTACCAGCTACAACAGAAATTGCGATTCTTAAAAGGCCACCTTAAACGATGGAATCGGGAGACCTTTGGGAACATTTTCGAAGCACAACAGGAACTTAATCAGGAGCTCAAGGATCTACACCAGACAGTAATCAATACAGGGCACACGGAGGCAACCTTGAACAAAGAGAAGCACATCTACAATCAGCTCGAAGAACGAAGAAAACAAGAAGAAATTTACTGGAAACAAAAATCAAGAATCAGGTGGCTAAAAGAAGGGGAACGCAACACTAAGTTCTTTCACAACACCACAGTGCAAAGAAGAATGCATAACAAAATACCTTTCATCCAAAGCCCAGAGGGGACCAAGGAAGAAGAACATGAGAAGATAGAGGAAATCCTCATCAATCACTTCAAGCTGGTACACCAGGAGCAGACGGTGGATAGGAATAGTGCCATTGAGAAGATTACAAGCAACATCCCCAGGCTAGTCACAGAGGAGCACAACGAGCTGCTGATGCGCCCAATTCTCATTCACGAGGTAGACGAAGCAATGGCGCAGCTCAAAGAAGGTAAAGCCCCTGGCCCTGATGGCTTTACAACTACTTTTTTTCATGCTTTCTGGGACTTAATTAAAATGGAGGTCTGGCAAATAGTTGAAGAATCCAGGGCCCTTCGCTGGATGCTCCCCTCCCTTAACTCTACCTTTATAGCTCTAATCCCCAAAGAGGAAAACTCCATCACCCCTGATAAATTCAGACCCATAGCCCTCTGTAACGTCCTCTACAAGGTCATATCCAAAGTTATAGCGAACAGGCTCAAACCTCTGCTACCCATGCTCATATCTCCGGAGCAGTCAGGGTATGTTGAAGGCAGACAGATCATGGATGGTATCATCCTCACTCATGAAATCATACATTCGCTCAAGCTATCCAATCAAGCTGGTATGCTTCTTAAAATTGACCTCTCCAAGGCCTTTGACAAGCTCAGCTGGTCTTACATCCAGCATATGCTGAAAGCTTTTGGATTTTGTGACTCCTGGATAAGATGGATCTTGAGCCTCATTTCATCCTCTCATTTCTCCATCCTCGTCAATGGCTTACCCTCCCGTCCCTTCAAGCCCTCCAGAGGTATCAGACGAGGCGACCCCCTATCCCCTTTCCTTTTTGTCTTAATGGCGGAAGGTTTAGGTAGGCACATCAAGCAAGCCCTTCACTCTAACCAGCTTAAAGGGATCTCCATCCACAGTACCTCAGCCTCCTCTCATCAGCAATTTGTAGATGACACCATGCTCTATGGTTATCCTTCAGCTCAGGAAGCCTCTAAGTTAAAAACCCTGCTCGACGACTTCTCAAAGGCCTCCGGCACTCATGTCAACAGCTCCAAATCTCAAACTTTTTTCTTCCATACCCCTCCGTCTGTAAAACGTGTTGTTTCCCATATCCTGGGCTTCCAATCCGCTTCTCTCCCTTCCACGTATCTGGGAGCCCCCCTCACAGCCTCGGCCATAAAGCAGCCGGCATGGCGGGCCCTCTTGGAGAAGCTTGAGTCCAAGCTCAATCTATGGACCAATCGCTCCCTAAATCTAGCCAACCGGGTTGTGCTTCTTAAGGCTGTCTTGCAAGCCATGCCTCTCTATCTTTTCTCCATCCTGGCTGCACCTAAGTAGGTTCTAAAGAGATTGAGAAACTTGCCGCGAGACTTTCTGTGGGGAATTTCAGCCACCAATCGCAAATGGGCATTGGTCAAATGGGACACTGTATGTAAGCCCAAAAACAAAGGAGGAATTGGACTTCGGGACCCTGAGCACAGCAACACCATCATGACAGCTAAAATATGGTGGCAATGGGTAACCAGTCCAGAGAAGTTATGGGCCAAAATATGGACTGCAAAATACACCAACAACATGCCCCAAGCAGAGCTCATCAGGTTCACACCCACTATCAATGGGTCTCTTATATGGAATGCAGCTAAACAACATCATCAGCTCGTTCAGAAACACAGCTTTTGGGAAATACGGAATGGTCACAATGCTAGGTTCTGGAATGATGCCTGGAACCAGATGCCCAAACTCTCAAATGTTCTCCCTGCAACGATCATTCCTAGCAGCCAGGAGCAGCAGCAAGCCACGGTGCATCAATTTTGGGCGCAGGAAATGGAGAACGGATTCAGGAAATGGCAATCAGGCAATCGCATTACCAACAACACTAGCCCCCAAGAGATAACAGCACTGGAGAGCGAGTTAAATAAAAGAAGAATCAGACATGAAAACAATGAGGAAATCCTCAGATGGGGTTATCAAACTAAAGGCACCTATACCACCGCAGAAGCCTACAATCTGTTAGGCAACTTCCCCATCAAACCGGACCCTCTATGGGAAAGGATATGGAGCTTCAAAGCCTGGCCTAAAATATCACACTTCCTCTGGTTGGTTGGGCACAAGAAGATTCTCACTTGGGACAAGCTAAGGAAACGTAATTTTCACGGACCTTCCATATGCCATAATTGTTCTCAAAACGAGGAAACATTGCAGCATCTTCTGCAAACTTGCTCAATCGCCACTCATTTATGGGAAAAGGTAGAATTCAAATGCCAAAGGAGATGCAGGGAAGCTGACGGTATCATAAACACCATCCGTCAATGGCCGAAAAGACCTTACAAGTGTGAGATTCTCAACCACTTGTGGAATCTTATCCCGGGCATTCTACTATGGAACATCTGGAAGGAACGGAACAGGCGCATATTCAAAAATCAAAGCAGAACTAATGAGAACATCTGGAACAGCATACACAGCAATCTCCAAGAAACCATGCTGTTGAAAACATGGACCAAAGAGGATCTCCCCACAACAGACAACGAGAAAAACATCCTAGACAACTGGATGTTGCAGCAGCTACAAGAGCCCACCATGCATCAAACGGTGAAACGCAGAGACAAGGAGGATCATGGTTGGACTGCCCCACCCATCAACTCATACAAACTTAATTTCGATGGAGCCTCGAAAGGCAACCCTGGGCCAGCAGGATTTGGGGGAATCATAAGGAATCACAAAGGCTCACCCCTACAGGTCTACTTCGGCAACATAGGATGGGACACCAACAATTCGGCGGAGTTGGAAGGAATGTGGCAGGGGATCCTGGTAGCAAAGCGCCTCAATCTTCAACCGCTGATTGTAGAGGGCGACTCTCAAATCCTTATAAACATGGCTACTCGCATTCAGAATGGCTCTCAAGCCAGGAAGGTAGCTGACAGTTGGCGATTAGAGGCCAGACTAAGCAATATTGCTCATGAACTGTGCAATCACAATGCCCTCTCTTTCCATCACACCAAAAGAGAGGGTAACAAGATCGCTGATCTCATGGCAAACATTGGAGTAGACTATAACCAGCCCTTCCTAGAAGGCAAACTGAACATCATCCTAAGCAACCAACAGAAACAGGAATGTGAAAGCATACTCCACAAGGATGCTGAATCCCCGGATGCGGGTGATGACGTGCCAAGGAGGGACGTGCCACATGCCCAGCATGTGCCGCCCCGTGGAGATCTTAATGAGCCTGGTCCGACCGCCGTCATAGCATAATGGTTCAGCAGATATGCGAGGGGAATTCATTGCAGAGCAGGAGTTCTCGATGGTGGCGCAGAATGCAGTTAATGCTCTGTTGCAGAGCAGGTTTAGAAATCGATATCAGCAAAGGATGTGGATGCATTGGAGAGTTAAGATCAGCCGGATGCGAGAGCAGAGGAATTGTGAGTCGGTGGATGCTAAGCCTCCTGCCGCAGTGCAAGCTCTGGTCTGCCGCTGCAATTCAGGCTGTGGCCGGAAGCAGGGGAGGAAATTTGAAGGATTTCTGCTTCAATTGGAAGCAAGAAGGGTCAATTCGCGTGCAGGAGGGTGCTCAGAAATTTCACTGGTGTGGGCATACGCGGGTAACATGGCCAAGCTGCGGGAACGACAGCCTAGCAGACGAGGACCAGGGAGAGGTTCCTCCTCTCGAACTCCTGCAGCAGACGAACACCACCATTGCTGCTGCTGCTATTGTCATAGGAGAGCCCGAGCCACACAACTCCCATGCGGACAATTCTTGGAGGTTGGCAGCTCGAGCGAGGGAGGGCCATCGCTGCCAGCGTTTGGCTCGGTGGTGTTCACTCTGGGAGGCCCAATGGACAATACAGGCGTCAATGCCCATATTTCCGTTCTCTTTACAAAAATCCCTGAAGAATTCGGGGCTGGAATTCCTGAAGGCACGTCGGAGAAACCTCCAGAAGGCTCGGGCAAGGAAGCAATGGAGAGGCCACCAGGAAATTCGGGAAAGGATAGCGCTGAGAAGGAAGGCCTTGAGGAGGCGCCACCGAATGAGCCAGACAATTTGGGGAAGGAGGCGGTGCAAGACACCTCACCCTATTTGGGGCCAGCACCTCCAGGCATGGATGAGGACAAATGGAAAGCAATGTGGGAAGGAGTCCCGGAGGGAAGGGGATGGTGCTATGTGGTGGAAGACCCAAGCCTCTGCGAGGACCAGGACACTGAGCCCCAGCTCCACACAGTGCCACCTCTCTCCACCAGAACTCAGGACTAAAACTATTGCGGGTATGTCGGTTCCGGATTCTACTGTGCTTGACGGTTGGCAACTTCTGTGTCTGTCCGGTTGGCAATTTCTGTGTTTATCTGTTTGGTTTATGCATGTCGAGTCTAGTTTCAATTTTGTTCAGTGTGAGGTTCAGTTAGATAATGTCGAGAGCCCCTGCGTGGGCAGTCGTGATTATGCTCAGAGTAATGAGGCCCATTAGCTTGCTGACTCTTACTTCTTCCAGGCCTCCAGAAGCAACTTGTTTTGAGAGGAACTCTATCAGTTTGGCTGGTTATTTTGAAAAGTCTGTCGGTGCTGCCCCTGCGAGGGAGCTTCTTGTCTTACAGTTAAATTATACAGGGTGCAACTGCTGGCCCTGGAATGTCTGTCTCACTGTCTGTAAAGTCTTTTTGTAAATATAATAGAAAAATTTAGCTAGTCTTTTAACGACAAAAAATATTATTATATCATCATTTAATAAATATTAACTACTTACATTAAAATATATTTATTTTATTTAATTAAATTAAATTTTGACTCTTTACTAATCATTGAATTATTTTATTTACCAATTATATTCAACTCATTATTTTTATCAATGGTCTCTTCATCCTTGTCCTCCTTAACGGATATATTCTAATTCCTCCTCTATTTAATTCAGTCCAGCACTCTTCTCATTATAAGAATAGATTAATGTCCCTGAATAAGGGTGAATTGTTCACCTGAAACGTCGGACATACCAATGATAACACACAACATTCTAGAAGATTTCATCTATATTGAGTGTACTTTTTCAAAATTATACACCTAATCGACTCAAAATGATTGAGAATGGCATGATGTGTCAATTTTTAGGGCTAGGGTTTTAAAAGAGTTTGAGGGCTTAAGCTCATGAACAAGGGTAATGATGGAGATAAGGGAACTATATTGGAATAGATGAACAAATGAATTAACCAGTGATCATAAGTGTTTAAGGACCAATTGAATCTTAACTTGCATGAGAGTTTTCACATCTGCAATAGAATGACAATTCCTCTTTCTTTTTCTTTCATTTTTTAATTGCTCATTTAGGAGCTCAAGTTTAGGGATAATTTCATGAAACCCTAAGTCGAAATTAGGACTTCTCAATTTTCAAATATTGACAACTAATTTCGTGAGTTTGCTAGCAATATTTTATGAAAACATGTTGCAGAAGAAAGTGGTTTCATAGTTCCAGGTAATGTCAATAAGGGAAAGAGAAAATATACAATAAATTCTGGCAATATGGATAGAAACAATGGAGTTGGTGGTAAATGTACAAAGCAATGAAATAGTGAACCCATTATACAACACCCAAAACATAAGAAAATTATGCAATTAACTATACAAATATAAGCATACCTACTCCTTGAATTTCCAAGTTGACACACGCCCTTTAAAGAAAATTTAACGTGGTCATTGCACAATTTAACTCAAAAATTTACCATTTGCACTAAAACTTTATAGGCAATATTATGGAAACAACTAGATAATGCAGTAGAGAAAATGGAGGTGCTTTAGAAAAGATTTCAAATTTCCATGTGAAAACATACAATTCAACAATCGTAGAATTCACAACCCTAACAAATCTCAGCCTTCGATCAATGCTAAGGATGAGTGTGTTCATTGTCCACATTGAAATTCCCCACCTTTTTTAGGTGCATTTAAGGCTCAAGGTGGTGTCAAGCCACATCACTCTCAACATGCTCAGAAATGACAGACAAACAACATAATAAAGGGCTCAACACAATAACTTAGCTTTTCTTAGGAGTGATTTATCATCTAAGTCGCCCACAATATTGACCAACAAAACATTAAACCAACACATGCATTGTGCATATTTTCCACGTGGATTAAATGTGTAGGCAAGGACTGAAGTAGGCTTTAAATTCACAAACAAAAACTCAAATACTATATATACTACATTCCATCCAAAATTCCAAAATACTAATGCAAGCCAATATCATCATATATCATCCCAAATTCAAATCAAAGTTCGTTGATACTATGTAATGTAGTATCACATGTAATGTAGTATCACATGTAATGTATGATTAGAACAACCATTTTCATTGTATCATATATAAGTATATAACATGTATTCAAGTTTGCATCCATATATCTTGAAGTAACACAATATTTACATTAGTACTAACCATCATTCCACATCTGCAGTTCATCATTCATACATAATATGCATTAAATTTAGCATGCACTTATAAAATAGCAAGCCATCTTATGTGGTACCCCCCTCCTTTGGTCATGGAATAGGTCCAAAAACAATTTGGGATCATTTTGGGCATGGCAACGCAACAATGGAGGATGAATTGTGTAGCTTAATAATAAATTGAACTTTAATAAAACTAGTATCAATAACTAGCAACTCCACAGGGAAATATAGGTGATTGTATTGAACTCATGATTTCTGGTTTCACACAATTGATGGTAAAATGTATAAAACCAACCTAAATTACTTCTCACAAATAATAAATATTCACTCACCTAAGCATTTGAAAACATCATAAAATAAATGTATTTAAGAACCACTTTTTCCACAAGAAATATGGGATTCGTTATTTTTAGATCTTACTGAAATGAATAGAATAGGCCAACAGAATGTTTGAAAGTCATTAACAATGATTGTTACTTAGTTGTGGCATTATATATCCTCATCTTCTATGAAAATTGTAGCCAAGCCAATTATACTTCATTTTATATATGTGTCTCAGAAAGATATATAAATCTGAAATTTCAAATTTAAATCTCAAAAGGAACGTATGAATAACAAAAATTAAAGAAAAATTAGCAAAAAAAACTAATAAATAAAAATCAAACAACAATAAAATAAGGAAATTAAAATAAAATAGAGAAATAAGAGAAGAGGAATGATCAAGATTCAACTGATCTTGAAGCAAGATAAACATAATGTTTTAGATGTGCTCCATTAATGGGGTATGACAAAATGCTATCATCATCATCCTTCAATAGGTATGAATTATTTCCCATTACATCTGTTATTTCATAAGGACCAATCCACATTTTTTGAAACTCTGTATGCTTCCCTTATTTTCCTGCACAAAATCCCACAATAATACTTTTTGGCCAACTTCAAATGTAGCAAGTTTAGCCATTTTGTCTAAATTCTTGTTGACAGTACTTTTCCTCTTTCCAATTTGATTTAAAGCTAAATTTATTTGTTCATCTAAGGCCAATAAAGCATGATATATGCTAATCAAACCATATTTTTGAAACTCTTTAGTTTGAAATTCCAAGCGAAAGGAAGCTAATTGTAATTCTATGTGCATGTTGGCTTTCTGGACCTATACTAACTAAAAGGGAGTTACCCAGTAATGACTTTAGTTGTGGTTTTGTTTTCCCATAGGGAATAAGGTAGCAAGGTATGTTACTGTCTCAGATTATCATTTATAATTTTCTTGAGAATATTAATTAAATTCTTATTTGTGGACTTTGCAATTCATTTACTTGTGGGTAATATGATGAAGAAAAGGAAATGTTTGATACCAAATTTGCTATAGAATAGAGAAATTTCATTTGAAATGAATGCAAGTCCATTGTCTGAGACAATGTGAATAGGAGTTCCAAATATAGGAAGGAGGGCTTTTTTCGAAAAACTTGATAACTTGGTCCTCATTTGCTCTTTTGAGGGGAAGTTCTTCAAACCACTTAGTAAAGTAATTTGTGGTAGTCAGATAAAAATGTGTCCATCTAAGGATGGTGGATTTATGGGTCCAATAAAGTCTAATCTCTTTGATAAAAGATCAAGTTGAGATAATAGGTTCCAAGGGCATGGTTGAATATTGTAGTCTTCCTATTGCTCGCTAGCATTAATCACAATATTCACAAATTTAAAAGTATCACGAAAAATATATATAATGCCAGTAATATCTAGTCCTTAAAATCTTGTAACCAATAGATTTTGCATTAAAATAACCACCTACATGATCATATTGTTGGGAATAACCATGTAGTGATTTAAGAATTTCTTTTGTAGATTTTCCATTTACATATCTCAACAATATGCCTTCAATAGATTTTATAAATAGGATGTTTCCTATGAATACATATTTTGAAACATATAGCCTTAATCTTCTCCACTATATCTTGTCTATGTTTTAGGATAATTTTGGTAATTCATATAATAAATGATATCATGATACCAAGGGTGTTCATGTAATTTAGATTCCTCACTATGAATGTAAAATAATTCAAAAAATAAATAAATAAATAAAAATAATAAATAAATAAAACTAAAAAATAAATAAAAAATAAAAATAAAAATAAAAAATAAAATAAAATAAAATAAAAATAGAAATAGAAATAAAATAAAATAATAAAAATAAAATAAAATAAAAATAAATAAAATAAAATAAATAAATAAAATAAAAATAAAATAAAATAAAAAATAAAAATAAAAATAATTAATTAAATATATATATATATATATATATATATATATATATATATATATATATATATATATATAATTTAACCTCTTCATTATTTCCCAGACTTTGTGCCAAATGTAAAGCTAGATATCTCCCTTTAATGTATGCATGGCAATGATTTTGAGATAAACAAGAATTTAATTGTTGGAAAAGGATTCATGACTTCTGTATGTTGACCAATAATTAGGTGCCTAAATTTTTATATAGTTTTTACCAAAGAATAAGCATGATTTTATCTTAATGAATATTTCGTTGCTTTGTCATAAAGCCTTTGACTCATAAATGTTATAGGTTGTTCAATCCCTTCTTGATTTTTCTATAATAAAAATGCAAAAATAACTTCTTGATGATGATGATGATGATGGTTAACGTCCACTGAGACCAAATTGGTCTATCGGACCTATAATTTCTTAATTTCTAATTGTCTGACTCCTTGTCTTTCTTGGCGAGATTGGTGATGTAGCTTTCTTTTTCTTCTCTATGGTCTTCCAACTTCCTTTATCTTGCATCTCCTTCATCTCTTTTGGTTCTTGGGACATTGGTGTCTTAGCTTCGCGATCTATTGTGTTCGTCCTTTTGGAGATAGTCGGAGAAGAAGTTTGGTCTAGGAGATCTCCTTTGTTGTTAAAAGAAGATTTATTTTGCGCGTTATTTGAAACCTCATAACTGTCGATGCTTGAGGGGTTGTTGAGTTCACCTCTTAAGTAGCATTAACGTAAGTAATAAAATCTTTGGTAAATTATGGGGTGACCAAAACGGGGGTTGATGAGATATCATCTTTAATTTATTAAAAGTATTTGTCAGCAAATGAATTCCGAAGGAAATTTTGATCATTTTTTAACATATTATGTCTAGGTTTGAGTATCCATGCAAGAGGATTTAAAAAACTTTGTGGATAGAGCATCCATAATCGGATTGCAACGTCATTTTTGCGGATCATTTTTTAACATATTATGTCTAGGTTTGACTATCCATGCAAAATCAAGGGTGAACCTCCTTACAAAGTTTATCTTTCCCATGAAAGATTGAATTTTCTTTTTGGATTTAGGAGGAGGTAGGACTTGAATGGAATTTACTCTTTCGAGATTTATATTAATTCCATAATTGGAGATTATATGTCAAATTAACTTTCCATACTTAACCCCAAAAATAGAATTTGAAGGATTCAAAGATATTCCATATTTTTTACAATAAATAAATATTTTTCTTAAGTGATCAAAATGATCGCTTCATTTCTTTCAATATACACTAAGATCATCAAAGTATACTTGAATAATGATTCTAACCAAATCATCAAATTTTATATTCATTTCCCTTTGGAAAGTGGCAATGACATTAATAATACCAAAAGGCAATCAATTGAAAGCATAAGTTCCCCACTTGATGGTAAAGGTAGTCTTCTTTCTATCATTTTTATTAAGATAAATATAATTGTAGCTAGAGAATTCATCTAAGAGAGACATCATATGAGAGCCAACTACCTATTGTAAAATTAGCTCCATGTTAGGGAGTGGAAAGTTGTCTTTCACACTAGCTTTATTTAGGGAACGGAATTCTACACACAAATGAATTTGGATAGTGTTTTTCCTCGCTATAAATAGATTAGCTACCCACTCATAATATTTTATTGGAAAAATGATGCAAGAGGGAGGTAGCTTATCTAATTCGACCCGTATGGTTGCCTCTAGAGTAGGATATATAGTTCTTTGCTTTTGTCTTACATGCAAATATTCTTTATTTATAGATATGCATGACTCATAATTGTTGGATCATAACCTTTTAGGTCTTTCCAATACCAAGAAAATATATCTAAAAATTCACGAAAGAGATTAAAAAAATTACGTTTCTTCAGCAAAACATGTTTCTCATAAATATAACATTTTAGGCTCCTTTTTAGTACATATATTAACTTGTATAGTTTCATTAGTTGTTTTGTTGAAAGTTTTACTTAGGATTTCAGTCTTACTTACATCATTGGGTGAGAAGGTTTCTTCTAAAGGAACTAGACCCTTGGGATATTTGTTATGCCCCATATTTATACTTTGGGAATATTCTTGAACTTCACTACTAATAAAATCATGAAGAGTATCATCATCTTCAAAAAATTGTGAAGACACTTCATTATCAAGAAAGTGATGTATGTATAAGGATGCTACAGGACAATGAAGGATGTGTCAAATCTTTTAGGTCTTGCATCATATGTTTCTAGGTCGTTTGCAATGGTGTTCATGCTTTAGTTAATATGTGTAATATTGAAATGATCAAATTTTGCAATAATTTCCAAATCAAAATTAGTATATAGTATCATAAGATAATTTGAAGGTGTATAAACCTTTATAATGAAATTTAAAATTATCTTTGAATCTCCAAAGAGAGGCGGATTCAGTAACCAAACTTAAGATCATTGTTCAAACCAAGCAACAGAGCTCCAAACTCTGTTATGTTATTAGTGCAATAAAAACATGATCTAGAAAAAAATGTGTGCATCTTGCCTAAATGATTCCTGCACCATTTCCTTCTTGTCATGATGTCCCATCAAAAGCATTTTCTAAACTTCATGTGAATCCTAAGGATCATTGGAAGTAGTTTTGCTTTCAACTTCTTCTTCATTAAAAATGGAGTAAATTCCAAGATCATCTTCTACATACTTAACTGAGGGTTGAGGGATATTTTCAATATAAGGAACTATTATTTCCTCTCTATAGACTATGATATTTTTAGGTTCTCTAGGTATAATGATATGAGTACCATCCATTGAGTAATATCCCCCAGTTAGAGATTGTCAATTTCTTCTCAAGATAATAGAAAATTTGCTAAGAACCATATCTATAACTTGAATGTTGCAAGAGGTACACATTTCAGGGTGAGAACACATAACCAATCTAACATCTTTAACCACCCTTATGGTTGGTTGTTTATGTTTATTAAAGGCCAACATGTTCCTGGACACTTCATTGGTACAAGATAGTCCTAATTCTTCCATTATAGTCTTGGACATGATCCCCCAAGGATTAGACAACAGCGAGAAATCTTATCAAAGATTTTCATAAAAACATAAAAGGTTGGATTCTTGGGTTGCTTATAATTAGTTATAGTTCCAACCACTTCATTTCCAGGGGATTTTTATTTATCTTCCATTTTAGTAATAATTACATAGGAAATTTGAGGTTTGGTTTATTTTTCAAGAAAATTTTTAAGATTTACAATCTACTAAAGAGTTCTATCTAAGTCTAATAATATAGTGTTAGATTTTATTTTAGCTAAATCCTCGATTATATTATATTTTTCAATAAATTTAGGAGTAGATTGAAACTTTGGATTAGGGTTAACTCCATGCTTACTAGGATTTTCAGGGGAAGATTGCTTAGGGGTAGAAATAACATTATTACAATTATAAAAACTATTTTGAAATTTTTTATTATAATTTTTCCCATGCATATTTAGAATGTTAATATCTTCTTCTAATGAATTTGAACTATTTACATAAGCATTATTTATAGGATGTATTGATTTCTTTCCAAAATCATATTTTTACTTGCTTTCATGACTTCACATGTTTTCTCATCATGATAATCCTCACAAAAATAATACCATGGGTGGTTTATAAGAAAAAAACCAAGTGAGGATGTCACAAGGGTAGGTTGAGAGGATAAAGGAAGAGTTGAATTAATTGCCAATGGAGATACTTTCGTCTCAAAATATATCATCATATTATTCATCTCTTGCATCAGTTGCAAGACAACATACATTTGCTAATTTTATTTGATACATTCAAGGGAATCTCGGTTCTTAAGTTTTCATATAATTCCAAACAAGTTTGTAAGGCTAATGCAAGGTTATTAATAGCCTTTTCTTCAAGCCTATTTTTGTAGGCATGGGGGAATGTTGTAATAATGAATTAAGGTTGCCTAACTATGAGGCTTAATAACATCAAGAATTTGATTATATAATTTAGTGAATCTTAAATTAAAAGCTCTGATTGATTCACTAGGTTGAAACACCATATTATTATATTCCTTCAACCAATCAGCATGGCTATACTACTACCCCTATGTAGATTTAAACCAATAACATAGTTCAACCCATGTGGAAAACGATTTAGGAGGCGGGTCAAAGAAAGAAGATGTGGCTTTCCCTTCAAATGTATTTACAAATAGCCTCATGTAAACATCATTGGTATTGGCTCCTATATTATTATGGGAATTCAGGAAGGAATTCAAATATTCTTGAATAGTACAAGTGTCATTTCCAGAAAATTTAGGTAAGTAACCCTTAAACTTGGGTAAAGGAATAGTGGTTGTAGGTAAATCCAGAGGAGAGGGTACATGCCACGAAGTTGAATTCAAATATTCTTCAAATTAAAATAAACCATACCTTTTAATAACCTTATTAGGATTGTTAGTTGAGATAACCGGTTTATAATTGTTGTAAACACTATCGTGAAGAGGTGGATCCATCTTATATGGCGGTATGTTAAACACATGTATTTGTTGTATAAGCTTGGAACTGTACAAATAAAGGGATGATGGTGCTTTTAAGTTGTTCAAGGTCTTATTTTTTGTTTTTAACTACTAGTAAAGAATCAAATTCAGGAGATTTCCCTCTAAGCTTGCATGAGTAACGAGAAGTAACAATTGTTTGATGAGAAGAAGAACGTGATTGGTGAGGAGGTGTATGCATTTGCTTGAAAAATATTGATTTAATTATATTTTATCCTTGCTAACCTCTCTCTAAATTGTGCATTAGCAATTTCTATGTGTCTATATTTTGCATCCCAAGATCTCCCAATTTCTTCCCTAGTTTTAATTGTATCTAACATAGCATTGAAAAAGCTTGTTGAAATGTTATTTTGATTATTAAAGTTACGGAACATATTAGGGTGAAATAGGGTTGGTAATGTCATTTATATCAAGGACAATGTAAGAGGGCTGCTAATGTCATTTACAACAAGGACAGTGTAAACTCAATCAACTTTTTCTAGTTTAGGCAATCTATCATAAAGATATCTAGCATGCAATATTGAAAAAGAAAATAATTGACCTTTGCTAAAGCATTTCCTTACAAATTATTTAGCAAGCGCAAATAAGGATGCAACAATACCTTCCTTCTCAATTCTTGACTGAAGTGGAGCGGTTCTTGTCATAATATGCAATAGAATTAGAGAAGGTAGAAAGGGAATTGAGAAGGAAAGTAGCGAACAAAGATTAAAAAAATCAGAATCCAAAGAAAAATAAAACAAAATACAAAAGAAATGAGTGTTAAAAAAAAACACAGTGATCACTTTACACTCCCCAATATGGTCACCAAAGAAATTTTTATGTCTAAAATAGAAACATTATTCATCTAACATTATTTTAATCCTCGGTTGTCTAGACCAAGAAATATGGGAACATAGTCCAAAATTTATATCCTTCTTTTTTACATATTACAATTTTGAAGTAACTACCCAATAAATAGAAACCAACAACATTAATGTGATCTTTTTATTTACATACATGCATCAACGATAAATATCGCTAAAAAAAAATCAAGAAACCAAATCAAAATGTCAGATAGAAGATGTATTTACAAATACGAAACATAGAACATAAATAGTAGGTTATCAAGGCAAGCAGTGATGACCATATCGAATGAGCCTTGACCACATTCACTACATGTATTTAAAATAAAAATTTATCAACAAAAGAGATACTATGTACAGAACAAAAGATAATGCAATTAGAAAAGTGAAGAAAAGAAATAATAAGAATAAGGCACGGGATGGTAAGATAAGAAAAAAAATCCTTCATTAAGTATATTTAAAAATATTGTTCAGATATAATGAGCCAACATAACAAATTAAAAAAAAAAATTATGATAGAAATATTCTTTACAAATGACGATGTCTACAAACTGTGCCAGTCAAATGCAAGTAGCAATGAACAAAAACTAAGCCTTGGACTTCCTACAACTGGCTCAATGGGACCTTTTGGACATTGGTATGAATACTATAAAAAACGTCAATTTTCAGTGATGACAAATAAACAATAGTTATAAATATCATCAATGACCAAAGTGAAATATACCTTATTCAACAAGACAAACTTTCAAACCTCCATTCATTGCTACTATTTAAAATAAGTCTTGTAACAAAAGCTTCATGAGACTCAAATACCTAAACAACATAATAAAGTATCCCAAAACTAAAGAAATAATGCTCATTCATACCATACTCTATGTGAATATTTCATCCCATTTTCCTCCTTCATGCAGGGATTTGTAATCAACTTCACCTGAGATGGTTATGAAACTGTTTCATAATTTATTTTTACTCAGGTTTATAAATTTAAATCAACTCTTGGTGATAAGAGGGAAAATAATCAAAATGATTGACTCTTAATAAATAAGAAACATCACATGACTCAAGAGGGAAGAGGGGACCCACTTCCATAATCATAGCATGTCATCATATCTCAAAAATTCCTTTAATGAAAATAAATTCCAAATCATGCATAGTAACACCTTATATCCTCCACATAGGCATGCGGTGAATCATCAAAGAGTATATATATATATATATATATATATATATATATATATATATATATATATATATATATATATATAAGTGCATAATAAGTGTCCATAGGCACTAATAATAAAAAATAAATTCATCATAAGAACAACCATAAAAACAAAACAAAACAAAACAAAAATCCACCAAGACTTCATGAAAGTCCAAAACCTAAACACTAGTTATGTAAATAAAAATTGCTATGAGATAAAAGTTGAGTTACGTGTTGTTTCAAAAAAAATATTCTCAATTATAATCAATGGTTATCATGTAGGTGACTCTGCAAGATTTATGTCAGGCACAACTTCATGTTATTTTCCTCCTTTTTCATGAGATGTAATGATGATGTTTTGACCTGCATTTGAATGTTCAGGGTCAGAAATAATATATTCATTATTTGGGTTGATAGAACTTATAGGCAGACGACTAGGAAATTTAGGAGCTAAATTAACAATAGTAACAACTTCAGTCGAAATAGTATCAGTTGAATTAGGATGAGAAATTGTAGTAACAACAGGCACAATATGTTTAAGATTGGAATTTGGTTTGGATGCTTTAGATGGAGAGGATTGAGTATGACTAGCTGAGGAATGACAGTGGTCAAACACATGATGAGGAGGGCTTGCAATACTTCCCCCCCAACCTTTATCTTTTGCATGAGAACGGTCAGGAAAAGGGTTCCAGCCATCATTAGAATCAGTATCCCAGGAATTAGTAGCAGGGTTCTGTACAAGGATCTCATGAACATTAGGATGGGGGTAGAGAGGAGAAGAAGCACTTCTTTGAAATACTAGGGGTTGAAAAGTAACATTAGGGGAACCTAAAAACAAGTGCCTAGTAGTGGCCAATTGATGGAATTCCTCTCAGTCTACATAAATGGACAGAAAATTATGTTTTCTTACTTCTTCTGTTATCCCACAAACCATGAGACCTATTCCCTCTTCCTCTACCCATTCTACCTGGTGGATGAGGATGGAAGCTCATATCTACATAGTTAGCTACAAAAATTAACAATCATCTATGGTCGTAAGTCGATATTTAAACCACCAGCACATTTCCCTTTTAAATTTCCACATTAAAATTTGCATCAAGATCATTGTTCAATGAGTTTTGTTTCAGGAGAAATGAGGGTTTATGGAGTGAAAGATAAGTACAACGAGAGATAGAACAAAGTGCAAAAACATTTGCCAAATTCTTAAAATATGCATGGTATGCCATTAACTCTAATTTTTCTCCTTTCATAACAATCTCAACTTCCTTTTTTCAAAATGTCATAGCATTCCTATTTTATCTTGCAAGAAAAGCAAACACACTGCTGAAATAAAAGTTTGCAAACAATAAACCCCATTTTTGCATAATAGAAGCAATTTCTACAACAAATCAAATAAAGGCATATAGAAGGTCTCTCTACCTCTAAGTTCCATCCTCAAGTATCTAGGAGCATTGTAATACATTAAGTAAGGCAATTCATCAGTTTGGTGCAAATATGAGCAAGTTTAGAAGGCAGGTTTCAAACTGCTACAGTAGTCCCTATTTTGCTATAAGAGACAATTTAGTGAGCAAGTGAACATGCTAAATGTGAGGCTCAAAGGAAAAGAAGCTAAGGAGAAGCTAGAAAATGATACAACACAGTTACCCAAGCCATCACAACAACTTATGGTAGGGTTAATATAGCAAAGTGAAAGGTTATAGGGCTTCCTATAACTGCAAAACAAGGTACAGTGCAGGAAACAATAAACAATGAATGATGAACATCAAATAAATAGTGGCAAAGAAATGAATCCAAATATAAGGTAAAAATGTTATTTAATCAATGTGACTATGGCAACTATCATCAAATGCTAATATAACAAGACTTCTCATAAACTATTTAAATAACCATGCATGAAAGTAATATTCAGAAACAATTTGTAGAGATAAACAAATGCATGTATAGAAATGGTACAACGGGGATATTGAGCACCTGAGGTGGCCCCTGACCTAAGGAAGCTTAAAAACCTTAAGAAAAATATAGACTAAGATTTGAGATCAAAATTCACTTCCATGAACTGAAACATTGTGTGTACAAGACAAAATTACATGACTTGCTTGAAATCTAAACTTCTCCTATTCCTCACATGCTTCATTATGTTATTTTTCTATTGTATACTAGGCTACTTGAGCCTATTATTTGTATAATATGGTTAGGGGGTAGAATCCTTGAGGGGAAGATTTATTTCCCTCCAAAATCCTTGAAAATTTGAATATCATTCCTATGTCACCACACAACAACAAGAAGGAGCATTCACTATCTTCATTCAGTCGAGTTGGGATTCTCCTATAACAGGGAGTAGGCCCCATGAATATCTCTACTTTATCTCCTAAAAAAATGTGCAAAATCCCTTTAATATCCTACTCAATAGTGACCATGTTAGGCACATAAAGTATGAAAAATCTCTTTGACTCTCCTAAGAAGTCATTAAGCTAGGAAAGTGTCATTAAGTACAAAAAGGAAGGTGTAAAGCCTACATTTTACAGAACAACAAGAGAATCAAAATTCTATGTTGATTTACCAATTTAAAGGTAGATATATACCTAGATATCTCATTTGAAATTGATCTCTGGGTTGATGTTGCTCTGAGCCTACTGCTACTACCAAATCCATCTATTCCTCCTTGCATATCTACGATCAACCTATTTGGTTCCCAGATCCAGAAGACTTTGGAATTGAAGTGTTCTGGCCCCCATGCCTAAACACCAACAACATCACTCAATTCTCCCAATTGCAGTCACATCTTGAACACTAGGCTCGTCCCTTACTATACAAAGCTCCCCCTTAAGTGTATTTTCCCCCCTTATCTTCTGTCTCCTCTCCCCCTTTCTTCCCCATCTCCCTTATCTACTTAAATCGCAAAGGTTCCTTGACCCCTACATATTCTCCCACCTTCTTATAATAAAATCTAATTTTTCCTTCAAACGTTGGTCGCCTTGTAAGAGGTTCAATCAGCGATGAGATAAGATGATAAGGTTTTGTTGAAGTTCAAGTAGGCATCCACCGCTTATGTTATTGGTTGACAGGATAGCCCTCCCTTTTGATAAAGCATATATATTATTACGTTATGTAGTATGTGATTAATAGTAATTTGTAATGTAATTTATTGTGGTATTTTGTTTATTATATACTATGGAATTCGTACAACTTGAATAATTTATAAATATAAATTTATTTATATTTCTTGATTAATTTAATTATAAATATGAATTTATAATATTTGTTTATAATTACAATTTTATGAATATTTATGTATTCATTTACTTATAAATATAAATTTAACATTTTCTTGTGAGTTAGGTATTCGATTAGTATACATACTAGTACATTGCATGTGATGCATGCATATGTAGCTATCATATGCATGCCTTGTATGCATGCTAATATTCCCATTTTGCACATAATTCAAGATGGGTCATTACAAAAGTTTAATATAGCCTTTATGTGCCTAGGAGTGGTTAGGTGGGCCTTATGTTTTACCTATTTTGGAGGCACGTCAATGGGATGATTGTTAAAATACATATGTCAATTGATCAAAGGAAAGGGAACTAAAGCTACTACAATATTCATTATAAAAGTTGACATATAAAAACTTGGACCAAATCCTAGTGCAGATGATTGTGACAACTTGATGGAATTTAATAGGTTTTGTGACAATATATTTGCCCAATCAAGCCTATTAGAGTGATTTATAATACAATATACGGAATCCATTCTAGCTTGAAATGTTCTAAAGTGTATTCTCTTAAAGTATAGCTAGCATTTTAACCATAAATTTGTAAGGGCTCTTAAATTGTCCAATTGAGTAGACTCTGGTGGACCTAGTCCTAAAATTCAAAGAATCATCTATCCATTCCTTTATTCATCCATCCACATCAATTTTATATTCCTTTAATACCTTTTCTTCAAAATCAATTATGTATTCCTTATCAAGATAAACTTCAGGAGGTCTCAATTTGTACATTAAGTATAAAACTTTAGGCTTCCATGAAGCTATAACTTTGTTGGAATGACTTACTATTGAACATGAGATATGATTCAACTTACCATATCATAATAAGGAAACATAGTTGGTCTAGTTACAACCTTGTGCAACTATGTTTTGTTGATGAGTCTAAAATTATCTGAATCAAAGGTAGAGTATTCTTCTAAGCCACTTCCCTTTGTATTTATACATCCATAATTTTCAAAGAATGCATACATCTCTTCCCATGACATGGTTCCTGTAGATTAGGCCATGAATGAAGTATCAAAGAAAAAAGTTGAATTAGGCTTCTTTTCTTCAGATGGTTCAACTTTTGGTTTTATCACTTTAATCTTGGGTTTAATATTTGAACAATATGATTGGTGGCCGTTGATTTTACTTTACGGACCATTATACGTGTGGAAGGGACACCAAAAATTCTTAAGCAAATGCATGCATTAATTTCAGAATAAAATAAAGCTTTAACTTTTAATGATACTTTCTAGAAAAATTAATAACCTTCAGCGAACGAAGTTTCTTTGAAAATACTCAACTATTTTCAAACATAGGAAGCGAAGAAAATTTTCTACGTAGTGAATTTAATTCACAGCATGAAGGTTTCTATAAGTTTCTTTTGCAATACTATGTAAAAATCCCAAAATTCACTAATTACATATGTTTTTTTTGCACCTAAAAAAGCGTTAATGGCCATCATGTGCAAACTAATTACCTACCTAACTATCTTTTAAAGATGGAAATTTGAAAATCGGGCATCTTGGGTGGGAGAAATGCTTTTATTAATTTCATCAATCACTTTGAGACAATGTCGAATATCTTTTGTAAAAATAAATTAAAATCTATTAAAATGATTTTCATTAGAGGAAATTTCAGCGTAAAAGTGACCTCCTAAGGAAAAATAATAAAATAAGAAATAAATTTTGGAGGGAAAAGAAGAAAACTACATTTTCTAATTGTATTTTTGGCTTATCTCTTTATAGGTTTGCTCAAATTTCAAATGCAGACACTCATTGGATGCATAATTAAATTCCACATCCAACGAATACTCGTTATGCATACTTTTGAAAATACCCACATTAATAAAAACTGAAAATACATTAAAAAGATGTGTTGAACAGTTTTTTAATGTATCTTCATTTTTTTTATCAATGTGGGTCTTCTCAAAAATATGTGTAATGGGTACTCGTTGGATGTGGAATTTAATTCTGCATCCAATGAGTGTCTACACTTGAAATTTGAGCAAAGCTACAAGGGATAAGCCAAATTAAAAGAAGTATTTTTTTCTTCTTTTCTCTCCAAAATATTTACATGTACCTCTTTTTAAATTTAAAGGATTTTGATTGGTTTACATATTATGACATGGAAACGACATGAAATTTCATGGGAACTTTTAGGTTGAAATTTTCTAGAAAGATTGTCTTTTTTCTTTGAATTTTATCTATGATGTGTTGCCTCAAAACCTAGCAGGTCTTGTAGGAGTAACCTACAAGGAAAAAACTAGACCAAGGGATAGCAATGAGGTGTGGCCCATTGCCACCACAACCACTACCTCTTTCTCTTTGTGGAATTTCACCACTAGGAAGTTTCCCTTTAGATAGGTCACTTAAGGCTATATTAAACTCAAGGATCAAGGTGACGAAAGGGTTATAAAGGACAACTCTTCTTAAGGACAAGGCTCAATAAGCTAGGAAAGGAAATTTACATCCTCTAATAAGGCCTTTTTAGGGAAACAATGATCTTGGGCTTGAGAAATAGAAATCCAAAATGGATCAACCCAAAATCAAAGGCCAAGAATAGGTTTCCAATCAATTACTATTAGCAAACAAATGGAACAAGAAACCTTCCACAAGCCCCTAGGTTGAAGCCTATGGCAAGCGAGGGTTTCCTAGGGAAATATATACCTAGGGAAACAAAATTAACACTTAGAATATATAGATTGGCCACTAAAGGGAGTTTATTTTGAGGCAATCAAAGCTCCTTCCAATGTTTAATCCTTCCACAAGCCAAAATTCCCATTCTAGGTCAACTCAAGCCCTAGCCATAGTTAGTGGCTTGACCTTAAAAGGGCCAAAAATTAGAATAGGATAGAGAACAATTTTTATGGATAAATTTCTCTGTGATCAAATAAATGACAAGGCTAGTGCCTAATACTTGGGATGATGGAGTCTATGGGAGTGAAAAAACAAATCTTGGTGAGGAGTAAGGGAATTTTGAAGCCCTAGATCAAAAACCTAACTATTACTTTTGTGAGGGATCATGGCCACTTGAGAGAGATAGTGTAAATATACACCAAGGTATTGTCATCTAAATTCTATATATGAGTAATGCATACAATGTCATTATCTAGATTACATACATTGATTTCCAATAAAAACTAGCACAATAGAAACCCTAGATAAAAATCATTCCATGCATTAGACACAAGAATAAAAAAAATTCAAATCCAATGGTTACTTACAAGATAAAATGCATGTACAATCCTTTATTGATCTAAAGTAACATCTCCAAGATTGAGAAATAGCTCCAAAATTCCAAAATACATTATAGAGTCACACCTCCACAAGAATTTAAAAAGGTTGAGAATCTCCAAGAGGGCCAAAATAGTAAGAAGTAATGATGATTTTAACACAATGAGCCTCTCCTTTATTTATATGAGTAGGAATAATAATTAGCCTAATGAAAGCCCCTATAACAATTTTGATGCTAAAACATGCTTGGGTTACAAGCCAACCCATTAATTTTATGAAATATGCCCTAATTAGCCTACATGTGTGAGTCGTAAGCTCTCTAGGGCTGATGTCATCCAATGAAAGTGCTCCAAATGGCATGTCCAATGGTGATGAGGTGTTAAAGGTGGTGTAGAAACATGTTAATTCCATGATTTGAGGGTTTTTCCTTAAATCCACTTCATTTCCTCTTATGGGGTCCCAAGATCTAGCTAGGGCACCACAAAGTTGCCTCTATGGGACTACAATTAAAAGTGGCCTTCCTCTACTCTAGTGTTAGGGGGTTCTCAGGTGCAACATTCCCTGCCTAGTCTCTCATTGTGACACCATACTCATATGATCTATGAATCAGTTTTAATCCATCAATTGGTGTCAAGGTTTGCAAGGAGGCATACTAGGTCCAACTATGTCATCCTAAAGAATCATCAAATCCAGTGCAAATTCATCCAAAGTCTTGGGTGTTGGAGGTGCTATGGAACATGTGTTATCCAATGATGCTACTAGGAGGCCCAAGAGTCTCAACACTTCACCTGTTTGTGCCAATGTACTTCTCTGGAGGGCCCTAATACCTATGGAGGAGGTGCCCAAGGCCTGGGCAGTTTAACCACCTGACAAGAACAAAATGGAATCTATTCAAAGCAACCAGTCATAAGGGACAAAGACCATTAATGCATCTAAGTGAACCAAACTTGAATTTTAAGGGAAATATAATACTTCAAACAAGGATCAATTTTCAAAATCAAGACTGATTTTGTAAAGATGTTTCCCTAGGTAGGGGTGACTAAAGGTCAATCATATTAGGTGTTTCTATCCCCTAAGGGAAAGTAACATTTCTCTGGTCCACCCTTCAATTGATAGGTGTTAATGAATAGTAATGGTGGTAACAGAGGGGGTAAAACTTGATGGCCAAGTGTCATGGTCAAAGGGACCAACTGATGGGGGTTTCCACATCTTGAGTGTATAGATGTGAGGAGGGAGCATTCGTGGATACATGAGTTACCATCTCGACCTTTATTTTTGCACCCATTTTATTCACATTTTTCTTCTTCTTGATATTTCTTTGTATTACTGCTTATACCTCAAGGGTTATATGTTTGCTTTGCATGATGTAGAAAAGTTATTAGCCCTTAAGGATGAGTCAATTTATCACTCATCAAGGTTAGGACATTCAAGGGTTCCTTATTTTTATGTGAAGGAGAAATAAGTGCTCAGGAACTATGTGATGGTCATATGAGTGAGGTAGAGCTTGTGTTAGGATTTTGACGTGCTAATCTCCATATACTTGACCATATTTTACATTTTTATATTTCTTTCTTTGATTTTTTGTGGCCATGATATGCTCTTTCTATTTCTTTTAGTTGCATCAACCTCCCAGAGAAAAGCTTTTGAACCCTACCTAGGTATGTGCACGTATGAGTTCCAAATCTAAAATAAACAATGATAAGTTGAACCCAAAGAATGGAGGTGAGATATGAGATTTTATTGTAAGATGGAAGGTGTTAATTATGAAATATGGGAAGGTGAAACTACACTATCTCAATTAGGGATTCCCAATTAGTGCCCCTTCTATACTCAAATGGCCTTAAGGGAGGTCCCAATGGAATAGGATAAAATATTAACCTCAAAGTAAGGTGTGAGAACAATATCATGATAAAAGTATGTTAATATTCTAGGTCACCACATAATCCATACTAAATGTCCAAAAACAAACAAGTATAGTCACTCAATTGAAAAATTATCAAACTACCTTTTGAGTGGAAACGCACCTTCATCCAAGTGCTAATGTCATATGGGTAAGAAGAAAATGGCTTATGCAAGTGGTGGATATATATGGCATATCATCAGCTAATGATGTCTACTGGGGGTTGTTGGCTATCAAATGTAGGAGAATATTTTCCTCCAATGGGGTTACCCATTTTAGTGGGTAACATGATGAAAATAACATAACCTAGGCATTTGTGTATACGGGTCTAAAACAAGTTTGATCATATTACTTTGGACAAATTACCATAAGTGATTCTTTAAAGAAAATCAAAGGATTTTATTTAAAACCCATAATTAAAAAGAATTGCAAAAGAAAAACTGTGTTTTTCTTTTTCTTTTTTATTATGGGATTTCATGTGTTATCACCTAAAAACTGATCACCTAGCCATTTTCCACTAGGATGATTGAAATATGCCATGTAGTATGGGTTTTACACATTAAAACCCACTTTCATTTTAGAAAATAATTTAAAAACTCATTTTTTCTAAATCATTTTTACTCAGTTAATTTACCCACTTGATAATAACCTATAAATTATTTATTTAATTTCATGTTATTTTCATATTTTTACCCATTTAGTGAAAATAATTAAAAATATTTTCACTCATCCATAGGAATAATTAAATAAACCATTATTTATTTATTATTCCTTAATTTTCACATTTTTCTCCCATGAAATAATTATTAAATCACTATTTAGTAATTATTTTCTAACCTACCTTGTCATATCTTCTTAAAATAACTAATAAATCATTTTTTATTAATTACCTTAACCACTTTTCTTAATTAACTCAATTAATCATTATTTTTTGAGTTAGTTCACTAAATAAATATTATTGAACATTTCATTAATCTTTTCCTTTCATATATATATATATATATATATATATATATATATATGTATATGTATATGTATATGTATATGTATATGTATATGTATATGTATATGTATATGTATATATGTATATGTATATATGTATATATACATATATACATATATATCTATATATATATATATATATATATACATATATACATATATATATATATATATATATATATATACATAAATATATATGTATACATATATATATATATATATATATATAACCCATAATGGTTGGATCTTGATTTGGTCTAGTAGTATTTTATTGTTTCACTAGATCTAGATCTATCCTAAATTATGTTATAAATAGAGAGGTTTTTCCCTCATTACACACACATTATCGTTATCATCATTGTCACTTTGATCTTCTTACTTTCGAGCTCCCCACTGTGATTTAAGTTTCGATTTTTCTTTTGTGCAACCAAAAGAGTGAAATAGCCAAGAAAAGCACAGGGATATCAAAAGAACCCTACCATGGAGGAGGGCTTCATAGGCCCATGTACAGGTTCTTCTCTTGAGGTGATCATAATTAATAAAAATTTCATTCCTTTACATTGGTATTCCATCAACAACTTTGGTGTATATATTTAAATATTTTTATGTTTCCTTTGAAGGTTTCTAAGAGTTTTATGTAGATCTATCGATTGAAGATGAATATTGTAGGGTTTCAATAAATTTTTCTATTTTTATCTCCTTATTAGGCGGATATATCACCAGCCGGAAAAAATTAAGATTTGGGTACATTAATCCAAGATTTTAAACCTAACAAATGGCAACTCCACTGGCCTTTTGTCACTAAGAAATGGCGCAAAGTCCACTGTGTTGAATCTGCAGGTCCCTGGTGTTTACATTTTATTTTTATTTTTAGAAATTGTAGCAAGGGCTCAATTTTGACTTTTTCCTTAGTCAAATTGTGTAATTTAATTTTCCAAATCAGAAGGATGACTTGAATTGTAGTTAACTTGTGTGGCATGGCCTTGTCTACTAGTTTACTCAGTAAGTTTGAGTTATAGGCTAGAATTAGAGTTATGCATGTAGTGATTGCTAAAATTTAGCAATCTAGTTAAGTTTTTTTTTTCAGTTGAACTCAGCTAATTGAGCTCTAGTCATTAGTTGAGTCAGTTGAAGGTTAATTGGGCAGTTAAGACTATTGTTAACTCACTTATCTCTTAGTTAACTAGTCAATCAACTAAAAATAGACACAGTCATGCATGGAATTCGAATTTCCTAGTTGAGGTGGAGGAAAAGGCATGTTTGTATTTATATTTGTATATTGTTGAGTGTACAGTGCTTTTGCACTGAGCAGGTGATCAATTCCCCTTGGATTTGCACAAGGAAATAGGGAATTTCTCCTATTTGTAAAGGCTAATACATCTAGGATTGTGTAAGGAAATAGGAGGTTGGATGAGGCTTGAATTAATTAAGTTTTGGCGAGAGAAAGTCAAGAAGAGGAGAATAAGATAGCAATGCAGGGTGTGCTTCAGAGTTGAAGCAAGACATTGTAATTGTTTCTCTTTTCATATTAATTAATGCAAAGTAGCGGAATGGCTTTTCCTCGTTGGTTCCCCTATAAATCATTTTTTTCTTGTGGTGTTTTAATGGTTGCATGTCATTGCATGTGTTTCTAAATTGTGATTTCCATTTCGCAAAATAGTAGAGGAAATTTGTAATCTCCTGTTTTTAGTTTGAATACATCAGTAGTAGCAAATTTCTATTAATTTCTACATGGTATTAGAGCAGAAATCACATTAAAGACCAGTCAATAGATATTTTCCTTTAGATAATTTTATTCCCAGATTCAGTGAAGTAGTTTTCTTCCACGTGGGAAAATGTCTTTCAGTGGATTGAGATTGGAGTATGCCCTAGAGGGAACCTCGAATTTCATAGCTTGGAAGGATAGGATGGAATCTATCATGGATGATAATGGAGTGTTGGAGTACACCAAAACTAACATTCCAAAACCAGTAGTATTGGATGCACATCAGTTAACCCGGTGGAAGAAGAATATCGCAAGATCCAATAAGATCATCTTGCAGAGTGTGAGAGACCACATAGTATTGAAGTTAAATGGAAAGGAGACTCCCTTTTCTATGTGGAAGACCCTCACTGAGCTATTAAAAAATAACAATGATGCCAGAAAAATTGGGTTGATGAACAAATTGAGGATTAAAGACAAAGGTTATGATGTTGTCTTCAATGATGGGAAGGCCTACCTCAAACATTTTGCTTCAATTCAATTCAAGTAGATTGGTTTCAAGATCGAGAGCCTCTACACATTGGAGGAATATGCATATGAAGCCTTGAAGAAAAAGGCATATATTTCTTAAAGTAGAGATGTGGTTGACCAGTGGGATGATGATAATGAGAACCAGTCAAAGAATTCCAGTATAAGGAGAGTTTGAGCCAAGTGGGAAGAGGACTTGGTTAAGGGAGCTCAGAAGATATTTGAGTCTCCCAACATAAAGAAGCAAGCACCTAGATACATAGGGTACATGGAACCTTCTAATTTAGAGGGAGAAATTGTAGCCATACCTCCAAGAGTGAGGTGGGGCAATGTAGAGCCTTAGTCCCAGAGTTGCAATATTTGGGCAGGGTCCATAGGAGAATAGTAGCAATTGCAATATACTCTTAACATGGATTATTACCCTTTCTACAGAGGCCCACGGTATTTAGTAGCAGAAGGATCAGTTTTAGTTGATGTATCCATATCTTGAGTGAAATTTGTAGACTAGTTGCAATCAGATGCGGAGGAGCGCAAAGAAGTATTGATAGCAGTGCAGGAGGCACAGTGCAAAATCAACAACAGTGCAATTTTCCCAATAGACAGTGTAGAGACTAGTAGCAGTCAGATTCTCTAGAGATAGTTACAGATCAGAGACACAGTTGATTCAGTAATTTTGATGCTTCTTAGTTGCAGTTGTTGCGGTAGCAACAACAATAGTTAGAGGGAGTCTTGTTACAATATATTCCTACAGGAACTAGATTGAGGTTGTGCAGGGACCTTTTCTTGCTAAGAGGGAGTGTTAGAAATTATATCAAGACAATGGCTCAATTTTGACTTGTTCCTTAGTCAAAAAGAGTAATTTTATTTTCCACATCAGCATGATGACTTGGATTGCAATTAACTTGTGTGACATGGCCTTTTCTAGTAGTTTACTCTGTAAATTTGAGTTATATTCTAGAAGTAGAGTTGTGCATGTAGTGATTGCTAAAATAGAAATCAAGTTTAGTAATTTTCAGTTGAACTCATTTAACTAAGCTCTAGTCATTAGTTGAGTTAATTGAAGGTTATTTGAGTAGTTAAGACTGTTGTTAACTCATTGATCTCTCAGTTAACTAGTCAATCAGCTAAAAATAAACACAGTGATGGACGGAATTCGAATTGCCTAGTTGAGGTGGAGGAAATGGCATGTTTGTATTTATATTTGTATATTGTTGAGTGTACAGTGCTTTTGCACTGAGCAGGTGATCAATTCCCCTTGGATTTGTGCAAGGAAATAGAGAATTTCTCCTATTTTTTAGGGGCTAATTCCTCCATGATTGCGCAAGGAAATAGGAGGTTGGTTGAGGATTGAATTGGCTAAGTGTTGGCTAGAGTAAGTCATAAAACTATAGAATAGAATAGTAGTGCAGGGTGTGCTTTAGAGTTGAAGCAAGACACTGTAATTATTATTTTTTTCATCTGAATTAATGCAAAGCAGCAAAGGGGTTTTTCCCAATTGGGTTCCCCTATAAATCATTATTTCTTGTGGTATTTTAATGGTTGCATGTCATTGCATGTGTTTATAAATTGTGATTTCCATTCCGAATAATAGTAGAGGAAATTTGTAATCTCTAGTTTTTACTTCAAATACATCAGTGGTTCAAATTTCTATTAATTTCTACACTTGTTAGACATATACATCACTTGCCGAAAAAAATTAAGATTTTGGTACATCAATCCAAGACTTTAAACCTAAGAAATGGAAACTCCATCGTTATTTTGCCATCAAGAAATGGCATAGACTCCAATGTGTTGAATCTACAGGTCCCTGGCGATTACGTTTTATTTTTATTTTTCTCTCCTGCATATTTCTATTTTTAGTAATTGGTGTTTTTTTTGCAAAAAATACTTGTTTGTGTGTTTTCATCTTTGTTCCACAGGTTACAAGTACCAACCACACAAGAGACGGAAAATTTTGGTTCATTCCTAGGAGTGAGACCTTCCACAAACCTAACGCACTTTTTAGAGGAAAACTTGTGGTGGCCAACGCAGGAATAGGGCCACAACCTACGTATAACACAAGTACAAGTCAGATATTTGCATTGCAACTTTTTTCATGTTTTTTTTTTTTTTTACTCTAGTACAATTTTTCTATCTATTAGGATGGTTTTACTTGTCCTGTGGGTCTATTTAAGGCCTTGATATCCTCACATTCCCTACTTTAGGAGGGAGGAAATAAACCTTTAGGTTTTGAAGTACACATTCACCACATTAAAGGGGGTTTTGTTGAGTTGGAAGTCTTTTTTTAGATCCGTAAACAACTAATTTTTCTACAGTATTGGCCATTCTTTCAAACTTTTATTAGTCTTTGACATTTCACACTTTGCCCCACTTAGACCTTTGCTCCATCCTCCTTTACAACCTTCATTAGTTTCATATTTTTAGTCAATTATATGCTGCCATTTTTAGCCTCAATATCAAACTTTCTTTGTTCGTATTTCCTGCATAAAGTAGGCTTATAGAATTTATATCTCGGTCCCATTGGCCACTTGATATTTTGTCCCCATTTCGTTGCCTTCCTTTTGTCTTTTTATGTTGTTTTTTTAACCTGTTTTTGGTGGGGAAGTAGAGTGTCATTGGATTGTCTATTTGTTGTTCATTTCAGTTTTATTTACAATTATGTCATTGACTTTCTAGTATCACGTTTTTACTGTTTATGCAAAACTAGTGACATTACACATCATTGAACTCACATTCAAACCCTAAATGAATGAGCGATTGGTTAGCCCCTCCAAGAAAATAAAATTAAAAGCAACCACATAATTCTAAACCAACATAGATTTAAGCACACGTGGTCACCCAAAAAAAAATAAAACAAAAACAAACAAAAAAACAAAAACAAAAACAAACAAACAAAAAAACAAAAAAAAACAAAAACAAAAAAACTAATAGTTAGGTTAGGTTTGGTGGGGTATGCATCCCTATTACTCCCACCAATCACTTTAGATTGAGACACAGTGGTTGTCCAAGTAGGGATCTTGAAATCCTCCACCATCCAATGGTCAAAATTGGTGCTTGAGATAGAAACCCATTAGAGGGGGTAAGGCTTAGGCCAATGATACTAGCGGTTCTCCTTGAAGCTCACACTTCATGGTCAGGAATCTAGGTTTGTGGTTGTCACACAGAAGCTAAGATTCACTCACACTATTGAACATAGGTAACCATAGTTTTCATTCCTAGGATTAAAAAACCATATAGGGGTGGTTGTAGAAACCATCCCTCTTACCCTAGATTTCACTCAATGCTATACTTGCAGACATGAAATATTGTAAGTAAGAAATCATTTGGAAGGTCATCAAAATGTAGAACTAGGATTTTCTTGAGGTGTAGTTAACATTTAGGCTAGGCATCATTTTTCTCTTTATAGGAAAAGTTTTCTTGAATTAGAGTAGCATTAGATTATAGTTAGTTTACACTTTGCACCACTGCATGTAGTGTTTTCTTGCTCTCTTTTGTTCTTTTTCATCATTTTCCTATAGTATTTAGCTTGTCTTAACATCATTGCACCCTCTAATACTTTCTTGAGAAGAGTTTGTTGTCTTCATCCTTAGTTTCCATTAGGACATCCATTAACACCTATTGGATGAGTCAGGGTCCCTCTCCATAGTCCACCTTCAGACACTATTCTTTTTTATTCATATAGTTCTTCCTTAGATTTTGAGTCCTCTTAACTTCGAGTCACTACCATGTCTAGTGTCAACACTAGTAGTAATGTCGATCCCAACGCGGAAATCAATAGTAGAAGAAATGTTGGCGGTAATGTTAGTAATACTCAGGGTCCCCCTCATAGAGGTTAGTTTGAGTCTCCTTGACTTGAACTATCTCACTAACGATCCTATTCACCATTATCCTAATTAGGCATTGATGCCAACCAAGCACATCTTTGCTATCCCCAAATTTGAAGGGAACTCTGGAGAGGATCCCACTAACCATGTTTGATCTTTTCACATGTGGTGTTCCTCTTATTCTATAACGAAGGATTGCATTTGTCTACACCTTTTTTTATGCACCCTCATCGGCGTTGTCATGAAGTGGTATGTATACCAACCTTGTGCATCTCATAAGGTGTTTGTGACCCTTGCCAATGCCTTCTTATCTTGCTTTGATTTACCTATCCGTTATGATACTGGTACCGAAATTTTGACCTCATTTCATCAAACCATTGTGACCCGCCTTTACAATCATGTCCAAGAATAGCGTAGAAGGTGAAGCTTGTGAAAAGCTCCAGAATTCGAAGACCAAGTTTACATGGTTTGGTTCTTGTGATCCCTCCTTACTCGAATTGGTAAATATGTCGCATCTCATTTCCCTCAAACAGAAGAATTCATTCAGAAGGCTTTGTATTTTGATCTCGTCTATGCCCTATTTGGTTATGTCTGTATTTTTCCCTCTAACCTCTCTTAGCCCGGTGCTTCTTTTGTACCAGGGGCATCTCACACTATAAACAACATAGTTAGATCAATTTCTTACCAACATCCATCCTTGTATCCGCAAGGATATATGGGTTATGGACAACCTCGGGGGGGTCTCATGTTCCACCTACACTTATCCTCCCCCTAATCCTTCATAAGTTAACTCATACCAAGGAATGAGTACATATTATGAATTTCCCAATCCACATAAATTTATGCCAGGGCCAGCTAGTACTAAGCCTAGCTACTAAAATGTTACCGTGAATCCATGCTATCCTTATCCATTGCCTAGTGCTCCAGCCTTAATGGCACTAGCACCTCAACCTCCCATGCATCATCCCCTTTGTCGCAATAACCACCACCTCTGCAAGGGTAGGTGTATGCTCAATAGAATGTTAAACCAAAGAGGAAGAATAAGGGTAAGGGAAACCAAAACCAAAAATATCATGGAAAACAAGGCAACCAAGGTTTTCAGCGTAATTCCAATAAGGGTGATCATTATAATACTACAACCGAGAAACAGGGCACACTTCCCAAGCAAAATAAGGCCCTCTAAATGAATAAACTATGTGCATGTTATGATACCTATGGACACTATACTCATGACTGTCTCCTTCTGCGTCAAATGTGTAAAGAATGGGAAGATCAAGAACTTGCTACTAGAAGGAAGCAGTCTATGCCTCCACCCACACCTCCCTCTATGTAGCCGACAGTGCTAATAAACCCTTTCCCTCACCAAGGATATGTGTCCACCTAGGATGGCCAAAATACTTCCATTAATCCTTCTCATCAACCAAGGAATAGGTCTTACCAAATTATCATGATGAATTCTGAAGAAGTCAACTTTCAAACATGATCGTGCCAATATGATTCACCTCTTAATAATTCATCCATGAAGGCTTAACTAAAAGTATACATGAAGCCTCTTTCTTCAACCAATGGTACCTTACATATCCCTCCACCTAAGGTATAGGTTCCTTTAATAATTTCCAAAGGTCCATTACATCAAACACTACCAATTCTAGAGCCATGCATACTTACATTATAGTAGATGACTTGGCCCAGATGTGCCAATCTCAACGAAAGTCTCTACTATTTGCTCTGGGCATTATGGATCCTTTAGATGTTAGGTCCCTATAATACTAATGTAGCCCCTTATTATTATCGTTGTGCCCATATAGTCCCCATATTTTTATTATTGTGTCCCATAGAAGCCCACAATTTTTTGTGTTGTTCCCTTACATTATTATTGCTATGTAGGCTATGATTATATTATGACCCCTTAGACTCCTATATATAGAAAGGAGGTCTTGTAATTTGTATCATCCAAGAATTGTTCATTTATGTAATGTAAAGGAGGTTTCCTCCTCGAAGAGGATAATTTTTAAGTCATTGATATATCTATTTGTGAGTTCGTTACATAACATTAGATAATTAGATGATTGTCTTTAACATTGAAAAATCAAATAATCCTTCCCTTCCTCCCCCTGTTTCCTTTCAGATACCAGTCTCCATCATGAACGTTGTTGTCTAGTAGTGTATCATCAACAAAGGTGCATCCACCTATGTGATGTCCACTAATGTCTGGAAGCAAACTGGATGTCCCAAAATTTCACCATCAACTATCACCCTCCATGCATATGATGGTCTCCCTTTGTAACCTGTTGGTATATACCAAAATTGTCTCATCATCATCGTCGATAATTAGGTCATGGTTGATGTTGAAGTCATTGATGCACCTCTCGCTTATAACCTCTTACTTAGTGATAGTTTCATGTACATCATGAAAGGGGTCGCTTCTTCTATTTTTCATACCATAAGCTTCCCTTATAACATGAATATTATCACTATCGACCAGTTGACATACTATGATCCTCAGTCTAAGACATCCCCTTAGAATTCCATTTCTTTGATGGTGGTAAATAATTTAATTCCTTCCTTGACCAAAATCAATCTAGGGTTCTATAAATATTCCTCATTGCTTGGGGCATATTATGGCCTACCACCTATTCCTACTAAGCCTATCTCTTCCAATGTTTACATGCTTCAAGTGCCACAAGTCACTCTGCAGCCCAATACCTCTTCCTAGCAACCAGCTCAACAAAAAGAATTGTTTCAAACTCAGTTGGTGCCTCATAGGAGTCCCTCCTAGACATCATCCATTTGGCCAAATTGCTTTCTTGTTTCCACCACCAAGAATAGTCACCACCTATTAATTTTTCATAGGGTGACATTGTCCTTTTCTATGATAATTGCATTTCATCATTAATACATTAAGTTAACCCCATATCATCATTATATTATTCAGATATACACCATTATGCATCATCATACGCAATTACATAGAAAGAACCAACATCACCCTCATCAATGTAGCGGAATATAAAAGGAACAATAGAAGAAAGCATGCACACATATAGAGACACCAGGATTGGTCCAAGACCAGGGCAAAATCCCACTATGGGGAAAACCTTTGCAAATCTTCTTCTTCATAGATCATCATCAAATGATGCAGCAAAAGAGAGTACAATGATCCATAACTTTATCTATACAACAAAACAACAATGGTATCCATGAAACAGATCTAATCATGATAGGAATTAGAACCCGCACACTGATGGTTGTAATGTGTTGTCACAAACTGATGTCAACTGTTGTATATTGTTGTCACTGTGCCGAACACTACTGAGCATTGTTGTCACTGTCAATGATCCTAATACATATGTTTGCATTGGATACTAACAAATCAAATATATAGGTCTATAGATCTGTATAATAGTAGAGAGAAACCCAAATCTACCAGATCACTAAAGTCAACTGAAGCCAAGTTGTCAAACCCTAGATCTGAATTTTGGTCGCCCTCATCACAATTGTCCGTGTGCAGCCAAAACTCCTTGGTCACTCACTTGTCCACTATATATGGGAGACTGTGACTGCACGTTCATTCTCAAGAATTATTTATGCATATGACTATGGTGCAATACACCTAAATCCCATAGTCACTCCGTTACAATTCTTGTGTGAGCAACTGAGATGTCTTGGTCGCTCTCAAAACTACCCTGTGCGAGCGACCAAGGACCTGAACCTTCTGATCTGCATATGAAGCCATAGTCGCTCCCATAAGACTTTGTGCTAGCATCCAAGGGTCTATAGTTTCTCTCATAGGCTTATGTTCCAGCGTCCAGGGACCAAAATTCCTTGTTCAGTGCCAGTGACCAAGATCCAAATGACCCTAACCCAGAGCGAACCTTTCACCTATGATTTCATACCCTTGAGTGAACTCCTTTCGTCGAACCTGTGCGAACCAAGACAAAAGAGAAGAGAATATGTGTCCAAATGATCTTGAGGTATCTTCTATTTATAGGATTTCCTGAGGGTTCACTTGGGGTTAATACTGACCCAAGTAGTTACTCATGTGGTTAGGGCCAACCCATTCCATAATACATGTATGAATAAAATAATTCATAACTCAACTTCTGCTTAACAAAATTGGGTGATATTTGAGCTCTCTAAGGTGGAATTTTACCGAAGTTGAAAGAATTAACTCTCCCTCTCAACTGGGGAGAATTCCACCTTCTAATATATTTCCATCGATCAATATGCCATTCTGGAATCTTCAAGTGTCATCATTGGTCATCATTTTCATGTAGTCATCATGCCATGTCCATCTCAAGTCTCTCATCATCACAAATCATCATTGTACATCTCAATCTATCCTTTTCTTATTCTTTCTTATCTCTTGATTGTTCCTGCTCATATGTTGAACATTCTCGGATCTAGAAGAAGAAGAATTTGATACCAGAGGGGAGCTTAAGCTACCACCCTTTATCCATCAGGCTGCTATTTGGAATCTCTTCTACTGGGCTACTACCTGGATCATCATCAATCATCATCGGAGAGCATATCATGAGAGAGCACATCACATCAGAGAGAAATAAATTCCAGCCATACCGAGCAATAGGATAACTCAATACATAGGGGATTACACCCTCGACCCCAGATCACATAGGGGAGTACACCCTCAACCCTAAAATTTCATCGAGGAGCTTAGCCTCAACCTGTCCTATTGCCTATTGATCTTCCCATTGATGACCCTGAATATTCATGTGGTAGAACACATGCATCATAATTGCCTTCGGTTGCACACCCCAAGCACACCCTCAACTTGTTGACCAAATGAGGAGTAATATTCCCAACAAGCCTTGCTTGTGGGTATGATGTCAACTAGGGTATACTCTACAAAGACTAGACATGGGATTAGAATCCTCAACCCTATGGGTAATAGGTATGGGTAACACCCTATTGTCCAAAGTTTCCTCAACCCCAGGAGCCCTTATCCCTTAATTCCTCACCCTGGGAGCTCAAACAAGTGGGAAGAGTTGGCTCAGTGTCCTCGATCGGCGCTTCTCTCATCATATTTGAATTTTTTATCTACTTGTCTCAATAGAAGTTGTTTCCTATTCATACAGAACATCAAATCAAATATCATGTCAGATCATACATAATCATATAAATCAAAAAACAATACCATAATCATCCTCCCTCTCACGGAGGTGCCAACCACAATCCTGATCTTGTTTCGATCAGTTTCATTATCTCAATATATGAGAGTATCTCGGTCCCAACTATATATATATATATATATATATATATATATATATATATATATATATATATATATATATATATATATATATATATATATATATATATATATATGGGATTCTCTATTATCACAACGTGACCATGTCATATCCAGGTCATGCTTAGATAGCTCTCTAAGGAGCTTCTTCATCCTGCCTCACAACTAGCCATGCTAGCAGCATCATGATCAACCTTGGTCATGTTGTGGACCTCACATCCAAGGTATCATGGCATATTTCATACTAAAGCAGCATCCAAATAATTTCAAATATCATCAATACATCTATGCAGACACATATCATAGGAGAAATATCTCATTCTCAAAAATAGAACACTTCATGCAGATATTTCAAAGCATGCTCAGTGGAAACTCTATGTGAATGAAGTAGCTCAATCATTTAGTCAGGTTCTATGCACATCATATATATACAGATGTCCAAAAACAGAACATGAATGCTTCAATCAACCGTCGGATGCCATGTTATTTTCAACAACATCTTGAACTTCAAATCATATTATCTAAGGATTTGCATTTTCATTATTCAAAAACATTTTCCAATAGCTTTGAAATATGGAATTTCTTTTCCAAATTCCATAAATCGATTCATCATGCCATGATACAATATTTCGGGCTTCATAAGCCATCTCTCTCTAATTTAGATCATCAAAGGCTCATCACCTATAACAAGTAGATCATCAAGATATAAAACCAAAACCATAATCAATATCAAATCCATACCTTGGAACTTATAATCCAGACTTCATCAGATAACTGCCAAATATAGAAATATTTGGATTAGGGAGCTTGCTTCATGAAATTCTCTCTACATGCACAATGCCTTTCTAAGCCATCATAATCAGCCTTACATAACTCAATGTTGTACCATCAACAACAAAGCCAACTCATCAGAGTTTAGAAGCCAGATCATGACAATTATCAAAGTCATCGTTATCATAGTATTAGTACTTTCAACTAGGAGACAGGTGGAGATATCAAATCATGACTTCATTTCTTAGTATGCCAACAATTTGTCATCAACCATGCATTATCTCTACATCCATGTATTATCAATCCAAACTTTATCAAGTCATTCTCATAATCATAACATAATTCATTTCTATCACTAGGTGCAAATGCATACACCAAGGATGAGTCATGCAGGTTCTATTTTCATGTTGAATCACAACTATCATTATTTCAACCATTGTGCTAGGAGCAAGGAGGTCAGTACAAAATAATTTTTCTAAATATTCACATAACTCATTATGCCCACATAGCATAGATATCAATGCAAGTCAACAATCGTCAAATCAGATCATTAGACATCATATCAAGTCCAAATTCGTTATTGTAGAGAGATTTATAGTCAAAGCACATCTCAATCATTGATTCAAATTTATTGTCAAGCATCATGACAAAACATTGTTCATATATACTAGTAAGCCAAATCATGCCAACCTCTTGTAGCACAAACATAGTGACATATCTATATGTATGTCTCGGTCACCTGCAAAGACAAGTTTAGTCTGCATGTTTATGTTGTGGAAAGCATTCAAGTTTTTCCTGCTTGTAGATCTTGCTATCTGCAACACATATATCTTCCAGGTGACAATACTCCATTATGTGATCAGCAATTTAACCCAACAACTTCAGAAATTAGTTAACAGTGGTAGAATATGTCAGAGACACTTTGATTCAGAATTTAAACAACTTCAGAAAGCTTCAGATGATGGTCAAGAATAGTCAAACCTCTAGTCGCTCCCTTCAGGTTAGCATGAGAGTAAATTTATCTGCCTGGACGTTGTCTAGGCCTTAGCATGTGTGCATCCAGGGACAAGATCTCCTAGATTTGTGACTACGACCGGAGCAAAAACCCTAATCTATTTACGGGCTTCAGATCTAAGACTCTGTTGTAGATCAATATGCACATAAATCATACTTCGGCAGCATAGAATACAAATAGTAATAAGGGTAAGAATATTGCGAAGAGATTATCCCTCTGATTGGTGATCTGCATCATTCATCTTCATTCATGTAAGAAACCTGTCTCTACTTGAGTCATGCAATAGCAAATCTATTAGATCATAAACATATGGCTATCAACATCATGACATCAATCTTTAATCAAAGGTTAGACTTAAAGCAGTAGATAGATGCAGCATCATATCTCAAGGATTATGAACACGATAGTATTTTCTATCAAGTCACTCCATCAAGTTAGGAAATTCATTTTAACCATATGCATCAAGACATGACCATAGTTAGTAAGAGGTCTACTTATCAATCTTACACTTATACTTCTCACATCAAGGTTACCATGCTCTTCTTGACCAATGAAATCAAATTAGGGCATTCAATAAAGATTTATCAAAACAACAAGAGTGTCAATCACTCTTTCCATATTCTTATCACAAGCATTACCAACAGACTCATGTATAGGAGTCAATGAGTTATCCTTCTATATGAAATCCACCATGATAATTATCAATAGTATCATTTTTCTAAAGCCAAGGTTCCAGCCTTCTTTATAGGATCAATATATCCAACAGATAGATGATAGATGTTAGTCAAACATCAAGTGTATCATTATATCAACATTAGATAGTCTCATAGAATTCAAGAAGGTGAAAATGTTCAACACCAAGTGCATAATTTCATCATAGGAAACATGGATCCAAGTCACGTTCATATGCATGTATGAACCATTAAAGAAAGAGATGTTATCATCATACCTAAGGGTTTACCAAGCCAATAGTTGAAACACAACATATCATGCATACTTCGTGGTATTCAAACACATGTGCACCTTTTCATTAGACATAGGTCACTTGAAGCACTTTGTCCTCTTTTCATCAAGTATCTCTTTATATCTTTCTAGATCTGCATCTCAAAATGATCCTCAAGAAGGATCTACTCATCACCTCATCGAGGAGGTTAGAAACATCCATATATTCAATTATATATGCGGGAACATAATCATGAGATCCATAAGTCTAACAAGTAAGAAGCATCATAAGTCACGAAATACTTATATTCAATGAGAGGTGACTGTCGAGCCATAAAAAGGGTCTTTTTCTCCTCTAATTACCTCACATTAACTTGTCAATCCAGGAATGATTTGTTATCTCAAAGAGTGTACTCAGTTTGAGGCAGTCATTTGTCAGAGTAATGCTAGTAGTATAGCTCAAGAAAATACAAGAGTAAACAGATGCTTGAAACAAGATCTACTTACAGCAAAATACTTTAAAAACTAAATCATGCACTCAGAAAACTAAGCAATTTATCAGTCAAGGGTCCAGTAACAATAACTCATCCCTTTGGAAACTGATGTAACTAAAGGTAATCAAGGAACAGATCATCAATCTGGGGACTAGACAACAAATGCCAACGCCCACTACAGTTTCAGATCGTTCTGCACACCAAAGTGACAATAACGCAGATAACAGGAAATGGAACAACAACTAGAAAATGTAACAGCAACTAAGTCTGATGAACAGCAACACCTTAATCTACAAGAACAAGTGCAGCAATCTTATCCTACAGAAATCAGATGGCAATCTTTACTTAAAGGATAAATCAGACAGCAAATAGAAATGGAACAACAACCAATTACCAATGAAATATAGAACAACGCTTAGAGCCAATTGTGAATATATAGTACCGAAATAAATAACACACACAGCACATAGAGATATTAAGAGAAACATCAATCTGCGTCTGATACCACAAATATTGATCTCAGTTAGAAAGGATAACGATCGCAATTCATAATGGAACAGCAATGTCAATTGAACAGCAATAGCATTCTGTAAAGAACAGTAATGTTACATTAATGACTTAAAGGAACAGCAATACGTTATAAGGTCAGAATGAACAATACGACTTTCCTGTTGCAGAGAATGATATTGTAAATATAACAAAGTTGTGATATAAAATAATAAAACACACCAGATTACCAATCAAATCTGATAACGAAAACCACACACGAACTAAAGATAATGATACAGGAGCAAGTGTTCCACCAGGGTCGGGCCCTTAGCCTCCAGGGACACACCGCTTGAAATTATTCCAGGATCAAAGATGGAACAACAACCAAATTTATATTAAAGCATTAAAACAGAGTTACAGTGGATCACTTCTCAACGAGAGTCGATGATCAAAGTTTCAAATACAGAGCAAAGTTACATAAAAATTAACAGTCTCCTCCCCTGGGCTAGCAGTGTTGCCCCTACTTATAACAGTTGAAGCAAAGATATCAAGGATTCGAAAATAGTTAAAGCAGCGATCCCTTGGGATCCTACTTATAAGAGCTGAAGCAAAGATATCAAGGATGCGAAAATAGTTAAAGCAGCGATCCCTCAGGATCAAAGGATCCTGAGGGATTCGCCAAGCTGTTAATCCTTAGTTATCTGATTGTTTTCTTGCGCCGAGTCGATATCTCCTTTTCCTTTCCTTGGCTGAGATGTTTTAATTTAGATCATCTTGTTTGCATATGGTTCCCCGCTAAAGGGACAGCGGTTAGCTTGGCCCTATCTTTTTCTTTGGAGCGGCAATCTTTAGTTTTTCCCTTTTCCTGCATAAGAAATGGCAATTATTAGCATTTTCATGTTACATATAAATATTATACATTTTTCATGATTTCCCATTATATACCTAGTTCATGATGCGAAGATGTTACGAGTTCTAAAGAAAAGATGACAAAATAGTCAATAAAAACATACCTTCTTCAGTACTCCACACACCCCCCTACTTACCCTTTTTGATGCCCTCATGAAAACATTGTAGTTGACATGTAAGGCAGTGAGAGAGTAGGCTGGAGATGGGATCTCATGTGGTGGTCTATAGACATGATGCCTAACTAGGTGTTCAAAAAGATGGCTTGTCTGACCCTCAGGCATTTCATACAGGGCTTGGTATCCAGGTGCAGGGTGCCAAATAATCGGACTCCGAAACCTATATCCTAACTAAGATGGGCCTGCCCTCAAGATAATTTCACCATAGAGGTTCAAACGATCAATGGCTAGCTTAAAGTTCTCGTAATTAAATGGTTCCCTGAGTTGGATGTTCAGATTAGAGGTCTGATATAGAAATTTAGCAGCTGCAATGGCAAGGTCCTTAATGGTAAAGAAGTATTCTATCCCTTGCTGATTGATTGTTGTATGAATGGGTCCTAACGCATCAATCACGCCCAGAGTCCTCATGAGGCTCTTGTGTTTGTTCCATAACTGTAATGGATCTCTAGGCTCAGCGCTTACCCATAAATCTAATCTGTTTTCTTGTCTTTGGAAGGCATTATAGGCTTTAAGCCATTTGATTTGATTAACTCCAAACAAAATAAATGCCTACAGTTGGATATCCCCAACTAAAGGGCCAGGGTTCTGCTCTGTCTCTTGATCTAACACAAGGTTATGCAGATAGAATTCGCACAAGAGTCTTTGAACCTTTACTCCATAGTGCTTACAACAATTTATAAAATCATCAATGGTATTAATTTGTATAGGGGCTCATGCTTTGACGGCCTTAATTTTCAATTGAAAATATCGTTCCATTAAAAACAAGGCATAATTCTTGGCAAGGGCTCTACATGCTAGGACGTCAATGTACAAAGAGCATAAGGTATCCATCTGTCTGATAACTACATCTAATCTATGAGTTACCTTTGCGAATTTTTCTTGTTCTTTTCACCATCCTTCAAAGGCCTGGCTTTCGGATAAATTGACATTCCTTAGTTGTTGTTGTAATTCTTCATACTTTTCTCGAGAAACTATGTGTTCTGTGCTTTTTTCTACTGCTTGTTGAGCTTGCATCAAACCCTCTCGTAGGGTTACTGTCCTCAGATCGTTGTCCCACGTAGTAGTGGCCAGTGGAAGATTTACTTGAATCTTCTTATTGTGTCGCCTTGTGTTTATAGTCTGTATCCCTTCAGAGGATTGTGCCTCTGTCTGAACTTCCTTGTCACAGGCCGGTATATCGTCTGTTTGCACTTCAACATGAGCAACAGTGAAATGTTGTTCCTTTTGCTTTTGAATGGCAGTCTGCACTTTAACAAGAGTTTGAACAGCAGACTGTTCTTCAACAACGGTTTGAACAACAGACTGTTCTTCGACAGGGTTTTGAATAGCAGGCTGAACAGGGGTCCTCCGAACCTTTTTCTTGGGGGGTCTTACCGGAGTGGTTGTGTGTCTTCCCCCTGAAGTTCTTTTTGCTCTCTTTCTCATTCTCAAAACCCTGATTTGCTGTCGAAGTCGAGCTATCACATTTAGTAATCTTTGTTGTTCTTTTCGTAATCGTTTAATTTCTTCTATTTCCTTAGAAGGAACAGTTATCTATTTACTCAGGCCTGGACTGTCATCTTGGCCAATTCCCTGGTTTTCCTCTTGGGGTGCTCCTTCGTTGTTTTTTTCAGGTTGCTCAGGAGTAGAAACCCTAGCTGGCTCTGTTATTTCTTAGGTAACTTCTTTGTCCACCCCTTCTTCTTCATGCAATTCTTCCAGTGTAGTCTGGCTAGGAGCGGATTGTTCCCTTTCTATATCTTCATCATTTTCTTCACCTGTCATACTTTCATCATGAACAGAATGATTCTCTTCGTTTTCTTCCTCGTCGCGCAATTCTTCGGGTGCATTTTTGTCCTGAGAAGAATGCTCTTTTGGTTCTTCCTCAATCTGGAGGCCTAGCGGGCTGAGAGGCTGGCCATATTTGCCCATATTGGCCAGAATTTTGGCCAATTCGTCCTCTTGCAATGGATTTTGCAATGGGCTCTCTTCGCATTGCTCTATCTCCGCCTCCACCTGCTCAGGCTACTCAGTCTCTTCCTCTATTTCTCCTTCCTCATTTCCTCCTACTTATTTCTCATTCTCTTCTCCTTTCAATTGCGGGGGTCGCTTGTCCCCTGAGTCATCTATCTCCATAGGTTGGCTGGTACTCCCTTGGGGATTTTCCAACCTCCCTCTAATCCGTGCCAATCTAACTGATTTTCTCCATTTTGATGGTCTATTTGGTGTACTGGCAGTATGTTTGCGTTTTGGGGCTGGCGGAGTCGGTGCCCCATCTATCATAGAAATTAGTTCTTCCCAGCTACTCTATTGTTGAGCAAGACTGTGGCTAACTATTAGCTGTATCAGTCCATGGTGACTTACTACCAATTCTACATGTTGTGACTTTTTCATGCTTCGGGCAACATCATGAAGTAATGAATTTAAAAATGCAGGTAGGTTCACAGAGAATTTCTCTTTTAATACAGCTAAGAGTTTAAGGTGTCGTGGTCTTACCACGTCTTTCCTGCCTTCACAGGTGATGTAGCTCTGGATGATCCTCGCCAATTCTTCCCATGGCTCTCCTAATGCTACTGGTAGGACTCCTTTTCCTTTGACTGTTAGGTTTTTGCCTTCATCCTGGAAGATCTTCATGATCTTTTGCAGTCTCTCTTTCTTTAAAGTCCACACAGGTCCAGTGGCTGGCAGTCCCGAGACCTTTGCAATTACGTCATCGGTAACTGCTATGTGTTTTCCCCTTACTGTGGAGTGGTGTTCTTGCAAGTTCTTCAAGAATTCTATTGCCACGGTCTCGTTGGATTCCTGTAAATGATTAAGATAGAATAACCATCTTGCCCTTGCCAGGACTTCCCGTGCAGCATCAGAAACTGTCAATACTTGTGTTTCTCTTCGAATTGACCTTCCTCCCATGCTTTAGCTCACTGTAAAAATGCAGAGACGGCAATGGAACAACAGGCTGTTCAAACTATTAGAAACACAGAGAAAATAGCAAAATCGCAAGGCTCGTTCAAATCTTAGTAATTGTTACAGACTATGATACGGAAATATCTTAGGAACAGCAAGGCATGCAAATTGAAAAACGAGATACCGTTAAGCCTTGCTATTCCCGAGTAAGAGTTTTTCGAATAATAGCCTGACACGTATGTCAGCAAATTATGAAGTCAGCCCCCCCCCCGGAATGTGATAGGCCATCCTCGGCCGTCAAATGAAGGAGCGGTGGGCTGATCTGTTCTGGTACAGGGTCATAAAGGAACAGCGTATGCCACAATGCCATGTTTACAAAAGGAGCAGGTTACCAAAATCGAGGTGTATAATAGGATCGCTTAATAAATAAGAAAATGTGGTTACATGATGCGAAGCTGAGAGGATAGGACAACTGACGTGCACAATGAGTGTAATGCGATCATTGTCTACTTTTCCCGTCATGATTGGTTATGATGAATTTTCATGTGTTTAATGGTTCGGGGAAGTGATATGCATAATCTTATTTGACAGATTACAAAGGTATAAGACAAAGAAGGGTATTAATGATTACTATTAGTGTATAAGAAATGTGACTTCAACACCATTAATAGAGATCTGCTGCCTACAGGTGTCCATAACCTTGGCAGAGTTATTTGTTTCACCCATGGAACCATGATCCTTTGTGTATGCCTAGGAAGTACTGTTCAGTGTCAAAATGGAGGTCATTATGTTGGCTTGGTAACCAGTTAAATCATAATGCCATTCACGAGGAAGGAGTGAAAGGTGGGCAGGTCGGCTCGTGATGGGACCTCCTGTTCCAAGAACTCTTTATTTTTTCTGATGTGCCTCTTCGACCATATCCCTGGTGTGGTGGCCATAGTGGGAATGCCACTTCACTTTCTTCCTTATGATCATGGTAGGCTGGCTCTTGATGAGACCCCCTATCCTGCATTTGACAATTCAAAACATTCTTCTTTTTTTCTTTTTTTATAAAATGCTTTCCTATTTATACACAAAGGGTGGTTCGGCTCTCCTTAAGAGTAGGAATGGTGGAAGAAGTCTTAACATCTCAATAGAAAAATATAAACCCTTTGTTCTTATTCCTTAATAATGATCCAAGAAGATTATGGGAATTAAAAAGAACCAGCATGATAAAGATGACCAATCATGTCAGTATTAGTAGGGTAAGGACAACAAAAGTGATGAATAATTGTGTCCTTTATTTGTTTCTCTTTATCAATTCACAGAAATTTCTTGTAAAAGTAGCGATTTTATATAATTTGCTGATTTCAGTATGCTCTAGCTTTGTATCCATTGCATGAGTGTATAGTTGTGCTCCAAAAGACCTGAAACAAGAGGAACAGCAGGTATCTTTAGGCATAGGTAAAAGGAATACGAGAATGTTGTCGTTTAAAAAAAGGAAGGACAAAGGAATACAAGTGTTGTTCCTTTGAAAAAGGAATAGCAAAAACCGAAAGTGTCGTTCCTTTGAAAAAAGGAATAGCAAAAACCGAACATGTCATTCCTTTAGAAAAGGAACAGCAGAAAACCAAAAGTGTCGTTCCTTTGGAAAAGGAACAGCAGAAACGCAAGTGCTAAAAGTGTCGTTCCTTTGGAAAAGGAACAGCAAAAACGCAAATGTCGTTCCTTTGGAAAAGGAACAGCAAAAATCAAAAAGTGTTGTTCCTTTGGAAAAGGAATAGTAGAAAACTCAATGCCATTCCTTTGGAAAAGGAACAGCAAAAGAGATGTTCCTTTGGAAAAGGAACAACAGAAAACTCAAATGTCATTCCTTTGGAAAAGGAACAGCAAAAACGAAAAAGTGTTGTTCCTTTGGAAAAGGAACAACAGAAAACTCAAATGTCGTTCCTTTGGAAAAGGAACAGCAAAAATCAAAAGTGTTGTTCCTTTGGAAAAGGAACAGCAGAAAACTCAAATGTTGTTCCTTTGGAAAAGGAACAGCAAAAATCAAAAGAAAACTCAAATGTCATTCCTTTGGAAAAGGAACAGCAAAAATGAAAATGAAAAAGGAACGGCTAAAACAAAAGGTGTTGTTCTTTTGAAAAAGGAACAACAAACAAAAATGTTTTCCCTTTGGAAAAGGAACAGCAACAATGACAAAAGTGCACACAAATGCTGTCCCTTCAGAAAAGGAACATCAAAAATGACAGTGTTGTTTCTTCTGAAAAAGGAACAACAGAAAAAAATGCAAATACAAAAATATATACAGAACAAAGAAATTATGTACAAAGTATAAAAACAGGTGAATCACTTAATGAATCACAGGTGAGGAAGATTTCTCTTCCTCCTATAGAATTTTCATATCGGAGTCCTCGCGTAGTTGCTGGCAGAAGGATTCCTGAGTAAGTGGTTTGCGGTATAATCGAACTCGGTGGCCATTTACTTTAAAGGTATGTCCAGATCCGTCAATAGTGACTAGAGTAAGGGTGCCATTATCATGTACCTTTTGGATTTCATATGGCCCTAGCCAGCGAGTCTGAAGTTTCTCGGGAAAATCCTGAAACCTGGAATCATATAAGAGCGCCCAGTCTCCTTCGCGGAAGACTTTGTTTTTAATGAGAGCGTCATGCCATTTAGCTCGTTGTTGTTGGATTAATGTAGTATGTTGAAGGGCAGAGAGCCTGATTTCATCTAGCTCATTGATCTGCTATAATCTATTAATCTGTGCCTCATTTAGATCTAGGCCTACTTCTTGTGCTATTCGCAGTGTTTGGATTTCGAATTCTATGGGGAAAATAGGTTGCTTTCCAAACACCAATTGGTATGGTGAATAGCCGGTAGTGCTTCTCCATGTTGTTTTGTAGGCCCACAAGGCTTCTAGTAGTCTTGCAGCCCAATCGCGTCTATGTGACGCAATGGTTTTTGTCAAGATTGCTTCTATTATTTTGTTGCTGCTTTCTACTTGACCGTTTGCTTGTGGGTGGTATGGAATAGTAATTTTATGCTGGATATGACAGTTCTTAAGTGTTGCAGCAATCTTGTTACCAGCAAACTGTGTTCCACCGTCTGTAATTATGTCTCTTGGGAGCCCATATCGCACAAATATATGAAACAGGAACTGTATGACAGAATCCTTTGTAGCTCTCGGTAATGCTTCTGCTTCAACCCATTTGGTGACATATTCTATTGCCACCAGAATATATGTTTTCTAGTTCGAGGATGGGTTAATTGGACCAACAAAATCAAGTGCCCATCGCTCGAATGGTTCAATAACCAGTTGTGGGTTCAGGGGCATTTCGTCGAACTAGCCAGGGCGTCCTACCCTTTGACAACTGTCACAAGTTTGAACGAACTTCTTTGTGTCTTTGAAGATCGTAGGCCAATAATACCCTGTTTGCAGCACCTTATGTCCAGTTCTCTTATCGGAAAAGTGTCTGCCACATGGTCCGTTGTGACAAGCTTTCAAAATATCAAAAATTTCATCCTCTCGAACACATCTCTTGATGTGCATATCTGCTCCTGTATGGAACAGGTAGCCCCCAATCCAGGAAAATCGAGCACTTCACTGGACAATTTGTTTTCGTTCATTGGGGGTCAAATGTTTTGGTAATTTACCTACTGCTAAGTAATTCGCAACATCAGCATACCAGGGTGTTTTAACAGTGACAACAAACAAATGCTCATCTGGAAATTGATCTTCAACTGCTGTTGCGTCCACTGGTTTTGGCATTCGCGAGAGAAAGTCAACTACAGGATTTTCTTTTCCAGGTCTATCCTTGATTGTAATATCAAATTCCTGCAATAAAATCAGCCATCTAGTTATTCTACCATTTGTGATTGGTTTATTTGCTAAATATTTTATGGCAGAGTGATCTGTATACAAGATAACAGGATATCCAGTAATGTAATGCCTGAACTTATTGACAGCATGTATTACAGCTAGAAATTCCTTTTCAGTAACAGTATAATTCAATTTAGCAGGGATAGGTTTTTTCTAATATAATAAATTGCATATGGTTTTTTATCTTCTTCCTACCCAAGGACTGCTCCAATAGCTGTATCTGAGGCATCTGATGAAATTTGGAATGGCAGGTCCCAATTTGGTCCTCGAAGGACTGGAGCTGTGGACACAAGCTTCTTCAAATCCTGAAAAGCATGGTCACATTTTTCTGTCCAAAGAAAGTCAACATTACCTGTCAATGCATATAGAGGTGCAGCAATATGTGAAAAATGTTCTATAAACCTTCTATAATAACCAGAGAATCCGAGAAAATTGCGTACCTCTGTTTGAGTGGTAGGAGTGGGAATTAGCAAAATTATTTGAATTTTGGCTAGGTCTACTTGTATGCCAGCTGCTGAGATATAATGGCCTAGAATAAGTCCTTCAGTCATCATCATATAGCATTTTTCATGGCTTAAGCAAAGCCTGGTGGCAATGCAGCGTTGCAGGAATTTTTCCAGTGTGTCCAATGCTGGGTCAAAATCATCTCCATATGGTGTAAAATCATCCATGTAGACTTCGAGCCCCTCATTTATTAGGTCTGAAAAAATGCTGAGGATAGCTCTTTGAAATGTGGCAGGAGCATTGCATAAGCCAAAAGGTAGAACTCTGTAGGCAAATGTTCCCCAGGGACAAGTAAAAGTGGTTTTGTCTTGGTCTTCAGGGGCAATCTGAATTTGATTGTATCCACTGAAGCCATCTAAGAAAGAAAAGAATTTCTTTCCTGCTAGAGTGTCTAATACTTGATCAATGAATGGAAGGGGAAAGTGGTCTTTTTGTGTTGCTTTGTTTAATTCTCTATAGTCTACACAAATCCTCCACTTTCCATTCTTCTTTGGTACCACAACAAGTGGAGAGACCCATTTACTATCGGAGATAGGGTAGATGAAGTTAACATCTAAAAGTTTTTGAAGTTCAGCTTTTACAACGTCTTTTAAATGAGGATTAAGTCTCCTTTGTGGTTGGCGAACAGGTCTCGCATCCTTTTCTATGTAAATGTGGTGTGTACATAACTGGGGGTCAATTCCTTTCATATCAGGGTAGTCCCATGCAAATGCTTCTTTATGTTTCCTCAATAATTGGATGAGCTTCTTTTCTTGTTCGGAAGTCAGGTTGGCATTAATGTTTAAAGTCTTTCCTGGCTCAATTTCCACAATTTTGCTATTCGAAACAGAGGTAGTAGGTATTGTTTGATCATGTGTATCTTTAAGAAGATTCTCTTCTAATTCATTATCAAATGTTGCTTCTATCATGTGACATTGTACGTGGGATCTGGGTTCAACTTGGCTAATAAAATTATTAATGGCATCATCTTCTGTTTGGTCTTTGAAATCGAGGGCCTCTTGTATGGTTAATGGAGATCTAATATTTTTGGTGAGGTATGATACAGGATGCTTGTTAGTTTTTATTATTGTGACACTTGGCTGCGCTGGGGGGTATAAAGCTAGATTCTTAATATTTGTCCCCCTAGTAATGGTCATATTACCTTGTCGGCAGCCAATATAAGCATCGACAGTTGCAAGCCAAGGTCTGCCTAAGATCAATGGATTTCCATCAAGTCGGTTTTTGGGGTTTATTATCAGAAAATCGGCCGGATACTCCCAGGAGTCAACAGATACCATAACATCATGTAGTGTGCCCTCTGGCCTAACTACAAATCGATCAGCCAGTTCTAATAAAGTGGAGGTCGGTTCTATTGATGTAATGCCCAGTTTTTGGCAAGTAGTGGTTGTTAAGATGTTAATTGCAGCTCCTATATCAACTAAGGCATTTGAGAAGGTTTGACCATAGATTTGTACGGTTACTATTGGATTTCCTGGGTCTTCATATTTAATGGGTGTTTCTTTTCCTGATAATAAGTCAGATAAAGTGCCAACTACTTGGACTTTTGGGTTATTTGTTATTGTCCTCCTTGGTTTCTTTATACATAGTTCTTTGATAGTCTTTGCATATATCGAGATGTCTTGAATGGCTTGGAGGAGCGGGATTTTTATGTACAGGTTTTGTAATTCTCCCAGAATGTCAAAATCAGGATATTGTATAGGTCGAGGTATAATTAAGCGTTCTGGGAATGGAGGAGAGGATGTGGTTGCTGGATCATGACTTTGTTGTCTGGTCACGTCCTCTTCTTGTAATGGTTGTTCTACAGGCAACTGATTTTCAACTTGAATTGTTTTATCTCCCTCTGTTTCAATGATACGCCCAGATCTTAATTGAAGGTCATCACACTCCTTTAGATCGGTTCCTATCTCTGGTGTTTCGATTATTTGAATGGATTGGACCGGTCTGTTATTTGGATTGGGGTTGGGTTGGGTTGGGAGTTGCGGCCTTAAGTTAGACTGGGGGTTTTGTTGTAGGGCTGGCAGTGTAGGTTGAGGGAGCGGGATGGTTCCTACTGGCTGATTCATCGGTCTTTGCCAGTTTGTCTGCCAGGTTTGACTCTGTGAAGTAGGAGGAGTCCATTGCGGTGGAAAAACATTGTTTTGCCAATATGGTGGGGTATAGGGAAAATTTGGCCAATTGGGTTGGCTTGCTTGATTCGGCCATGGAGATGATGAAGGGAATGATTGTTGTGACCAATTCGGGAAGGGAGGTTGATTTTGCCACATTGAATTATATTGTTGAGCATGATATTACGGAGGCTGGAAAGAAGAAGCTGGGTCTGAAAACATACTTGTTTGTCGCGGCTGCCATTGATGGTGCTAATTAAGTAGATACACCGATTCTGGCTCTTCTTCTGCTTCCTTGTATACTGCTTTCAATCCAGGAAGTGAGGGGCAGCTTTCTGTGGAGTGGTCTTTTGTACAAATGGCGCAAACTTGAACTGCATCTAATGGACACTCCTTGTGGTTGTGTTTCTTTCTACATCTGGGACAGAATATTGCCAAATTCTGTTATGCTTCTGCTTGCTTTTGTTTGGCCTGCATAATATCAAGTTGTGTTGTCAGCGTCCCCAATATGTCAGTTTTAAAATTTTCCAATAAATTTCCAATTTCTGCACGAGTTACTCCTTCTGCCGAAATTCTATTATCTCTTACAAATCGATCATGTTCTGCTGGTTTTAGCCTTGTGCTGCCTCTTGAGCTCCTGATACATAAATCAATAATGTCAGCAAAATTTTCTTGATAAATATCTCATTTCCCCATAATGTTTAATGTCTCAATCCATTGTTCCTTCATTCCCCTAATTAATGTTGTTTTTAATACATTATCAGGTAAGGGTAATGATGCATAAGGAGATCTTTGAAGATTATACTGGAATCGTTCAACATACTCTTCTAATGTTTCATTTGGTTTAGCTACCATCTGAAATATTTCATCTTTTAACTCTCGAGACTTGCAATAGTCCTGATATTTTTTTAGAAAAGACTCTTTCATTTGATCCCAATTATTTATAACACCACCACCTAATCCCATAAACCATATTAAAGCAGCTCCTTTTAATGTAGAGGGAAATAATTTCAGTTTTTGGGGATCGGTGGTATAGTCATATCCTCTACACAGCACATCGAATTCAAACAGGAATGCATCCAGATCTTCTGATGTAAGGCCATGGAATGTAGGGATATGCTGGAGAGGAATTGCTTTCATAGGTGCATTAGCTGCAGTATCCACAATGGGGTATTGTAGTGTAGAGGTTTGGGTGTTAGGTTGATTCTGGGCCATTTGGTCAAATATATGCCAATAGCCTTCTAGGATATCTAGGAGGGTATTCCTAGGTTGTCGAGGGGGAATGGCTCTAATGGGGATGGCCTTGACAGCACTTCCTTTATCTGGGATGATGAGAGTGCCTAATGTCTGGGGGGATTCAGGTTCTTGAATTTCGTTATAAATGATTTTTGCAGCACTTCCCTTATCTGGGCTGCTTAATGGCTAAATTACCCTAAGAGGAGATTTTGGTTCTTCAGCTTCTCTTGTTTCTCCTCTTCCTTCACAGAGATTGCTAAGGTTCCCTTCCTGCAATGATTTTAGGCTAGAATTTTCAATTTCTTGAAAATCTTGCTCTTCGGTTTGACTATGCACCTCAGCAAAGGCTACAGATGGTGATCCTGTGGCCTGAAGGGAACTAGTAGGTTGTCTAGAAGTAACTTTTCTAGGTCCTACTGAAGGCTGAGATTCTGCTTTCTTAAGGATTTCATCTATAAAGGTCGATCGGCCAAGGGTCATCGGCCCCTTAGATTTATCAGACTTGGGTAGAGGTTTGGGATTCTTTTCTGGCTTTTTCTGCTTATTCATGCAAACAAATCAACTGCTAGGTTCTACGCAAACAAAACAACAACAAATCTGTAGGAAAGCGGGCAAGGGAGTAGGGCTATTACATACTCCACACGCAGGTTCTTACCTTCCGTTTTTAAAACCCAATTCTTTCCTAACAGGTTCTTACACTACTCTGAAAAAGAAACAAATGGCTACACTCTTCCCCGGCAATGGCGCCAAAATGTCGAGCTGTAAAAAGGGTCTTTTTCACCTCTAATTACCTCACATTAACTTGTCAATCCAGGAACGATTTTTTATCTCAAAGAGTGTACTCAGTTTGAGGCGGTCATTTGTCAGAGTAATGCTAGTAGTATAGCTCAAGAAAATACAAGAGTAAACGGATGCTTGAAACAAGATCTACTTACAGAAAAATACTTAACTAAATCATGCACTCGGAAAACTAAGCAATTTATCAGTCAAGGGTCCAGTAACAATAACTCATCCCTTTGGAAACTGATGTAACAAAAGGTAATCAAGGAACAGATCATCAATCTGGGGACTAGACAACAAATTCCAACGCCCACTACAGTTTCAGATGGTTCTGCACACCAAAGCGACAATAACACAGATAACAGGAAATGGAACAACAACTAAGAAATGGAACAAAAACTAGAAAATGTAACAGCAACTAAGTCTGATGAACAGCAACACCTTAATCTACAAGAACAAGTGCAGCAATCTTATCCTACAGAAATCAGATGGCAATCTTTACTTAAAGGATAAATCGGATAGAAAATAGAAATGGAACGGCAACCAATTACCAATGAAATATAGAACAGTGCTTAGATCCAATTGTGAATATACAGTACCGAAATAAATAACACACACAGCACACAAAGATATTAAGAGAAACAGCAATCTGCGTCTAATACCACAAATATTGATCTCAGTTGGAAAGGATAACGATCGCAATTCATAATGGAACAGCAATAGCATTCTGTAAAGAACAGTAATGTTACATTAATGACTTAAAGGAACAGCGATACATTATAAGGTCAAAATGAACAATATGACTTTCCTGTTGCAGAGAACGATATTGTAAATATAACAGAGCTGTGATATAAAATAACAAAACACACCAAATTACCGATCAAAGCTGATAACGAAAACCACACATGAACTAAAGATAATGATACAGGAGCAAGTGTTCCACCAGGGCTGGGCCCTTAGCCTCCAGGGACACACCGCTTGAAATTATTCCAGGATCAAAGATGGAACAGCAACCAGATTTATATTAAAGCATTAAAACAGAGTTACAGTGGATCACTTCTCAACGAGAGTCAATGATCAAAGTTTCAAATACAGAGCAAAGTTACATAAAAATTAACAGTCTCCTCCCCTGGGCTAGCAGTGCTGCCCCTACTTATAACAGCTGAAGCGGAGATATCAAGGATGCAAAAATAGTTAAAGCAACGATCCCTCAGGATCAAAGGATCCTGAGGGATTCGCCAAGCTATTAATCCTCAGTTATCCGATTGTTTTCTTACGCCGAGTCGATATCTCCTTTTCCTTTCCTTGGCTGAGATGTTTTAATTTAGATCGTCTTGTTTGCATATGGTTCCCCGCCAAAGGGACAGCAGTTAGCTTGGCCTTGTCTTTTTCTTTGGAGCGGCAATCTTTAGTTTTTCCCTTTTCCTGCATAAGAAATGGCAATTATTAGTGTTTTCATGTTGCATATAAATCTTATACATTTGTCATGATTTCCCATTATCTACCTAGTTCATGATGCGAAGATGTTACGAGTTCTAAAGAAAAGATGACAAAATATTCAATAAAAACATACCTTCTTCAGTACTCCACAGTGACCTCTCCCTCTTAAACCCATCTTCAAGAGCCAACAATGTCCATGGTTAATATACCAATGTTGTCTTCAAGTATCCAACCATATCTATTAGGGATTATCCCATCTAAGGTTTCATCGAATCTTCGTCAAGTGTTTCACATAGACCATGCTAGAGTTTCATAAATAAAATCTCAAGTCTTTGCCATAAACTAGGGTTTTCTCTCCAACCCTAACCTCATAGACAGCTTGAAATGGCAGTTCCTGTAGGCTCCAAAATGGACTAAGGCAAAAAAATTTGAGGGTTGTTGCCTCAATGACAACACAACTTCAAAGGATTGACATTCTTCATTTGCTTATGCAATCTGCAAACATACACAAATCATTAGCTTTAAATACATAAGGCTTTGTAGCCTTATTTTATGCCATATACATCAACTTCTCATGTTGATTTGAACTTCCCAAATAGTTCAAAAGATCATTTATAGAACTCCTCCCAGCATCCTCATCACTCTTTACAAGGATTGGTCCTTGTTTAGGTTCACAAAAGTGAACTTCTCCTTCAACAATTACCCTCTTCTTTTTCTCAACTCCTTTGAGCTTTTCATCCTTCAACTGAGCATTTTTCCTATGTATCTGTTTCACTTGCAACCAATTCCATTTCACTCTCCCCTGTAGAGTCCATCCATATCCATGGTCTTCTTCTCCTTTCTATAGCAGTTCTCTCATCACCTCAAGTTGTACTTTCATAATATTTATTTCTCTATCAAGTTCCTCATCACGTAACTTCCTATGGCTTACCTCTAAACCTTTACTATGACCATTAGTATTCAAAGTATTCCTTCCTCTATGAGCTTCCTCTTGCTCATTGTGAGCTGCAGTCAATCTTCTGTGACAAATTGACTCCATCAATCTATCACTAAATACATTACTAATATTTTACATTGCCTAGTATTCTCTAGTATTTCTGCTACTTCCCTCCTCTTGAACCTTCTCTAGAGCATTCCTTACTCCTCTAGATTTTGCATTCAACTTTCCCGCCTCTTCTTTCCAACCTTCTGTTGGAATAGTTCTTTGACATAAGGTTTATGTTCTTGATTACAGTTTCCTACTATAAACATATTTATCTCTACTACTTGTAATCAGTTATTTACTTCACAAATTAATTGAAACATATAGACCATTTACCTCTTGTCCAGACCTCATTTGAACATGTATTTTTGTCACATTGTTTCATTTTTCTTCCACGTCTTCATAACATTCTTCTTTCATATTTTCTTATCAAACCCTATTTGTTCTATTTTCATCCAAGTATATTTTCCTTCCAAAGAACTTTAGTGTTCTTTTTACACAAAACTTCAATTGATAGAGTCATCAATATAAATTTCAAACAAAAAAATTTACTTCAATTATATTTTTCAAACCTTTAAGGTTGTAAGCTCTGAATTTCTCTTCCAAAGAGTGTATCTTAAGTCTAATTTCCTCTCCCATAGAGCTTACCAACTCTGATACCACTTAATGCAGGAAAACCCAATTTTCCTGCATCTTCAAACAAGTTTCAACTTCTCAACTAGAATCATAACACAAATACATTCCAACCCTACACCATCTCCTAGATTCAATCTTCAGAATGATATTCCACATCCATGCTAGAAAAATGGATTCCAAAAATTAGGGTTTTAATCTTGCGCGCTGTGAAGTCTTTACTATTGATCTCCTAAGAATAATGGCACTTGTTCAACTCTTTCACAATGACTTCATTGTACAAATGGTAAATATCATTTCTCGCCTTCCAATGACAAACTCAATCCACCTCCACAGAGTCATGTAACGATTTGATACACTAGAAATTCCTCAGCAATAGGGGGCTTCAATAGGAAACAAATTGACATGGCTCAATTTATGTCTTCTCTGTGGTTTGGCAATTCTCTAACAATGATCTTGGTGTGTTCTAAACCATACAATTTACCTAAAAGGATTTATGCCCTTTTATTCTAGCTTGATCAAAGTTGGATTCAACAACTGTAATTATTTTCTCATTCTTTGAAATTTGGTTCTATTTACATTACTCAATATAAAACAATCTTCAACTCACACACTTCCAATATAATTTCAATACAGAGACTTATTTTTCCTCCTTGGTTGCTTGATTTTCCATTTTACGAAATTTTTCTTCACTCATTCTAGATACAAATGTCCACTTTGTTTTAGGCTTTCCACTAAATAATCAATTACATCATAAATCAATTTTCTTCCCTTAAGTTTGTTCTAGATATCTTCAGCTACTGGAATTAACCAAGAACTTTTACTTTTGTGATGTTAGCAAAATTACATGTGAAAGAGTATGAAAATCCACATGTGCATACTATAAAGAAGAGAAAACATAATGATGACCATCAGATCAAAGGACATACACATTGATAATAGAGTTCACCTAGTATGGGTTACGTCTCCAGGCCCGGTGTCAAGAGTGGGGAGGTCACTTCATTAAATGTTGCAAGATGATGATGAGTGCATGATACATTCTTTGTCATTACAAGGATAAATTCCCTCAACCATAGTGGCATGTCTCTCCACGAGATATTCTCCTATAGAAAATCTCACTCATATGGGTCTTCCTTCAACATGACAAGCTAATAAATTCTAACATGATGTGGCATACAGGTACCCCTCAACATAATGGTAACAAAGATCTCAACAACAAAAACATCATATTAGAAAATCAGAAGAAAGACATGGTATCATTGCATCATTTATCTCCACTTTCGGGGATGGCCTAAAAATGTGAAGCTCTACTCATGAAATGGGTTGCACTGTTGAATGTGTGGCATGAAATCATGTCAAACGACTATAAACTTGGCCCCTTTCTGACACTGTCAAAATCTGGACCCTTGGGAATCTTGAAGATTCCTTCATGGAGATGGGAAAAAAATACGCTACACGAATGAAAATTATGAGCACACCATCGCGCTCCCTGTGAAATCCTAAGAAGAATGACTATAAAGTTGGCATCATTCTACCTCTGTCAAAAATCAGCTTCCAAGGGAATCTTTTAGATTCCTCAAGATTATGCCAAGATTCCTCACCACTCACTACCTGAAATTTTGTTGCTCATATGACGAAACGGACCACATCATCACATTTCCTGTGAAATTCTGGTTCGTTTGAGTATAAAGTATAAAGTTGAAATGAATCTGACACTGTGAAAAATTACCCTCCAAGGAATCTTTTAGATTCCTCCAAGATTCTACATGGAATATTTTGTGGAATATTCCCCTAGAATATTCTCTCCTCGAAAATCATGCCCCTTCTGGGCTAGATTCCACTCTACACCTGGTTCTACTCTCTCGACCTCCACTTTGTTGGTCCAGCGAATGAATAACTTTGGTTCTTATATAATCTTCAGGGGGATATAACAATGAAAGGTTTATTGGTGGAGTGGCCAACTTTTGGGGATGAAGGTCCTAGGGTCAAGCCTACAGGCCTCCCCCCCCGTTATAACTGTGTTCTTTTAAGTATAAAAAAAGTAAGCACGTTCATTGTTTGTAATGGAGGGTAGTGAATTAACGGTTGGTGCGTAATGCATTTTGGTTAGAGTTGGCAGTTACGTGGGAGCACGGTTGGTTATAGGTTCACTGCCTGGTGGGATGGCCACAGGCCGATGCAGGTTCAAGCCCCGCCGACCCCACGTTGTGTGGTGGTCATTGTATGGTAGGCAGGGTCCCAAGTCAGAGTCGTGGACCCCGACCCATATATAAACATATGTCGTTAGCAATGAAACGAGGTGTCGAGGTTTGACTGCCTGCCACACAGATATATATTAATATGTTGTTTGGAGGGTTGGCAGGGGTGGCGGCCCACCAACAAATATATGTTACCTTTTTTTTATTTTTTTATTAAATTTAGAAAATATTGTTCAAAGGTTTTTGACTTTTTTTTAGGGTTATTGGTGATTTTAAAGAGGCAACAAATTCTCCCTTTCCAGCGGCTGAAATCCATCACCGAAAATTCCAAATTGTTGCCTCGTTAGTGGTTATCATTGGGCCTAGTCTGACCAAAACTTTGACTGCAAATATCTTGAGCATATGAACTCAAACTTGAGTGTCATTCATGTCGTTGGAATCATAGCGATGAGCACTATGGCCTGGTCCTAGTTTCATTTCAATACAATGAATTTTATTTTTGTGTTATTCTAAGCCACTTTTGAATTTTGAGCGTTTCTAGAGCCACCTAGATCATTCCTCCCCACTAAGGAGATTTTGGTCCTCCAAAAGCATAAACATAATCTGCAATTGATGTGTTATATTGTCTACACCACAAGTGTCCTGACACGTCACACTTCCTTCTCCTTCACCCTTGTTCTTAAGAGCCATAAGTGATGAGCCAACATCTGCATTCTCTACAAACCTGTAGTACAATATTTTCAAACTACATGCTTAATTACATGACTAATCATGGCCCAAGCATCCACATACTTGCCAAGAGTTTATAGCACACACTCTTTGGTTAAGCGTACATCATCATAGAAATCAATACCCCAACTATCAATAAAAGGTCAAAAACATCATCACTGCTTTACTAAGAGATGGAAAACACATTATCAATTTACAATTATGTTGCAACACATGATTTACAAAATGCATCCATAACAAGCTACCATATCTATTAAAACCATCTCTTACTCAATGAAGTGAACAACCAGGAACGTGGCAGATTTGCTTGTTGAACATCTTCACTAATTGGTTCCTGCACTAGCACTTTGTCCTTGGGACACTACTCTGGATGGAACCTCCAACATGTGGCTCTTGGATGACCACCTTTGTTGCAATTATTGCAGAAAGTCTTCTTCCTCTAGACCTGCTTAACCTTCTTCTTTCCCTAATGTGGAGAAGACCTTTCACACCTCATCCTCTTTCTTCTTTCCATTCTCTTCCATCACTCAACAACCACATGGTTATTCAAACCACAAAAACTACATGGTTTTATATGCCATGATTTATGCTCATCATTAACAATATGCTTGTAATCAAAATGAACTTTAGAATACTTAGACTTTAGAAGACTGGTTGTTTCTGGTGCAACCCTGGTGATGAGAACTTGCCTTAGCTCTTCCTCCGCAATGTGCACTGTCATGGGAGGATTTCGATGTGTTCCAATCATCTTCTTTCTCTAATGGCTTCAACAATTTCTTGGAAGCTTCTAATACCTTTGAGCACTCTCCTTCAGAGTACCCCAAACCTGCAAATCGAGGTCTTTGTACAACCACCAATGGTTGAGTCATTCCTTGGCCATTAATACCAAGTCCTCCTCCTTTATACCCCATATTGGTAAGGAGTCTCATGTCAGTTCTAGAAATGGGTACCTCAAGGCTTCTAACATAAATAGCGTCATGTGAGAATGAAACTAAAGAATGATCAATAGTGCTTACTTTAGTTGTCGATTCTGAAGTACGTGATGAAGGATTCTCTAAGCCTTCGTTGTGCTGCAATTTTTCCAAGGCCTCTTCTGTGGTTCATAACTGAAGCTGTAATCTTTGCTTCTCCTCTTTTTCTTCTCGTAGAAACCTCCTCAAGTCAACATTATATGCTTGAAGGATTTGATTCATATCCTCATTTGAATGATAAGAATATGATAAAGAAGCAAATTGTTCACTGGAGGGGGTATATGGAGCATCGTCCTCTGCTCTTTCTTTCTCTCGTTCCTCTCTTTCCATCTTCTCCTCATAATTTGCATACATTATGTCCACCATGTGTGCCATCCTGAGGAGGTCCTCATAGAGATCTATGTTGTTCTCCATTTCCCTTCTTGTTGCACATTCAATCATTCACACTTGCAATTCACATCAGCAAGAAGACCACTTTGATACCAAACTTGATCTGGATCTCTTCAGCTACCAGAATTAACCAAGATATTTTACTTATGTGATGTTAACATAATTGAATGTGAAAGAGTATGAAAATCCACATGTGCATATTGTAAACAAGAGAAAACATAATCATGACCATCATATCAAAGGACACACACATTGATAACGAAGTTCACCCAGTGTGAGTTACATCTCTGGGCCCGGTGTCAAGAGTGGGGAGGTCACTTCATTAAATGTTGCAATATGATGATGAGTACATGGTACATTCTTTGTCATTACAAGGATAAATTACCTCAATCAAAGTGTCATGTCTCTCCACAAGACATTCTCCTATTGGAACTCTCACTCATATGGGCCCTCCTTTAGTATGACAAGCTAATAAATTCTCACATGACGTGGCATACAAGTATCCCTCAACATAATGGTAAAAAATATCTTAACAAAAAAACATCATCTCATCAAATCATAAGAAAGACATGGCATCATTGCATCATTTACCTCCACTTTCAGGGATGGCCTGAAAATGTGAAGCTCTGTGACGAAATGGACTACATTGTTGAATTCATGGCGCGAAATCATGTCAAATGACTATAAACTTGGCCCCTTTCTAACACCATCAAAATCTAGACCCTCGGGAATCTCAAAGATTCCCCCAAAGATTCCTTCCTTGAGATGGGCGAAAAATCGTTGCTCGAATGAAAATTTTGAGCACACCGTCGCGCTCCTTGAAAAATTTTAAGAATGACTATAAGGTCGGCATCATTCTACCTCTATAAAAAATCAGCCTCCAAGGGAATCTTTTAGATTCCTCACTGCTCACTACCTGAAATTTTGTTGCTTTGATGAGGAAATGGACCACACCATCATGTTCCCCGCGAAATTTTGGGTCGTTTGAGTATAAAGTTGACATGAATCTGACACTATGAAAAATCACCCTCCAAGGAATCTTTTAGATTCCTCTAAGATTTTGCATGGAATATTATGTAGTATATTCCAGGGAATATTCCCTGGAATATTATCTCCTCGAAAAATGTGCCCCGCATGGTCTGGGTTATACTTTGCACTTGGTTCTTCTCTCTCGGCCTCCAATTCGTTGGTCCAGTGAATGAATAACTTTGATTCTTATATAAATCTTCAGGTGGATATAACAATGAAAGGCTTGTTGGGTCGTTGGTAAAGTGGAAAACCTTGGGGGACGGAGGTCGCAGGGTCAATCCTTGGAGCCTCCCCCTTATTATAACTATGTTTGTTTTATTATTAAAAAAATAGGCACATTCTTTGTTTGTAATGGAGGGCAGTCAATTAATAGTTGGCGGTTTACAGGAATGAGGTGGCGTTGTTACATATTTTTTGGCACGTAATGTGTTTGGGTTAGAGTTTGCGGTCAAGTGGGAGCACGGTTGGTTATGGAGCCGCCACAAGTTCAAGCCCCTCCATCACCTGCGGTGGTCATTGTATGGTGGGCGAGGTCCCGAGTCAGAGCCGCCGGCCATGACCCATATATAAACATATGTCGTTAACAATGAAATGGAGTGGCGGGGCTTGACAGCCTACTACCCGTATATATATTAACATGTTGTTTGGAGAGTTGACGAGGGTGGTTTCTTGCCAACCAATATATATTATTTTATTTTTTATTTTTTCATTAACTTTCGAAAATATTTTTCAAAGATTTTTCACTGGTTTTTAAGGGTTTCCAGTTATTTTAAAGAGGTGACAAATTTTCCCTTTCTAACGGCCAAAATTCGTTGCTGGAAAATTCAAAAGTATTTCCTCGTTAGTGGCTACCACTAGGCCTAGTTTGACAAAAACTTTAACCGTGAATATCTTGAACATACGAACTCATATTTAAGTGTCATTCATGTCGTTGGAATTAGGACGATAAGCACTACAATCTAGTCCTAGTTTCACTTCAATCCGATGACTTTTAGTTTTGGGTTATTCTGAGCCACTTCTGAATTTTGAGCATTTCTAGAGCCACTTGAATCAAATCCCTTCTCACATTTATTTCCATCGAGTCTTCAACAAAACTCATATGCCTATCTAGACATATGCATTTGCTCTCATAACAAGTCCTCTCTTTCTACATATTTAAATCACACAAAACTCCTTCCTCGAATTATTTGGTCGAATTCGACTTTTATCTTTGTCTTACACAAAGATATTTTCGATTTATTCATGCACCGATGAACTTCCTTTCGAATTCCAACACAAAATTCAATCTTACTATGTGGATACATAGTCTCTTCCTTTGTCTATCTCGCTTATGGAGATCAAGGTGTAGAATGTGTTTTTTCTCCTATATAAACCCTAATTGCCTCAAACCCTCTTATATGATAGAGTTCCTACTATCATTTATTTTAGTTATAAACACAGGGACTAAAACTTGTATCCATTATTGATTCATACACAAACCAGAATTTCCTCATTTACATAGAGACAATACAATGGCATGATTTTTTTTTTCATTCAATTAACATATGTGCATACAATCTTACTCAAAATTATCCCATTCCTCTTTATGGCCTCATTTACCATTCATTTGGCTATCCTCCCATTTCCTCACACTTCCTCTCTTTTTATTGAACGTAGTCTTACAATAGATATAATTTAGAAACATCATATATTTCTAAATCCTAAAATCACTCCATAAATCACCCATAAATCGCTCCACAAATCAAATTTTCTAAATCCTAAAATCACTCATGCTTTTCATGATGATTAAATAAACTAAAATTATTTACGATAAGGAATTAGAATTCCTTGTCCATGTAGAAACCCCATTTGGAACTTTGTCTCCAAAATGATTTTATTTTCAAAAATGACTTGGAAATTGTGATGCTCCTGCTTCAAATTTTTTGACCCCAACAAACCATCATTTGATGCCTCAAAATGGCTTTGTAAGGTTACATTAAAATGGCCCTACAAGCTGGCAATGACCCTCAATATTACAATAACAATGTTGCAACTCCCAAGGGTATCAACTTTAATTATCAACATGGAGTTCGTACAAACCTAAGAGGGGTCGAAATTATGTGTGCAATAAGCACTATCCTTTTTCTTGTTGACTTTGATATGGGTGGAATTACCAAGTTGAGATTTAGTTACACATATACCATTCTAACCATTTTGTGCTACAGGCAAAATCTGAAATTGCAGGAAATGAAAGACAATAAGAAAACATATTTTAACTACAATGAAAGGAGGAAAACCATCTTAACTATGATGAAATGAAATCATATCTATTCTACTATGAGAAGAAAACAAACTCACAAATAAAATAAAGCTTGTAAATAACAAACCCTAATTCTGCTAGAAAAGGCAATTTCTACAACAAACTAGGTCAAAGAATCTACTTGGTCTCTTTGATTCTAAATTCCATACTTAGGGTTCTAGGTACATTTTAATAAATCAAAGAAGGTGAATCATGAGTTAGATGCAAGTTTTGATGAGTTTTGGAAGCAAAATTCAAACTGTTATAGGAGTCTTTGTTTTGCTACAAGAGAGAGTCCAATGAGCAGCAAAATGTGCTAAGGACAAGGTTAGAAAGAAAAAGGACGCTAATGAAGGATAATAAATGATACAACACTCATGCCCACATCATCATTTCATTAGTAGAAGGATTTATTTAGCAAAATGCGTGGTTGCAGAGTCTCTTGTAGTTGCAAAAGCAAGGGATTTTGTAATCATAACAAAACAACAATGATGGACAAGAAACAAATATCAACAACTAAAGTGAACTTAGATTCATAAATAAAGGTGCTAACTGAACAATATAATCACTACCAAAGCTATCATCTAGTGCTCAAATATTGTGGAAGAAAAAATTGCTTAGAAACAAGCTAATTAACCCTGCATAAAAACAATACTTAGAAATAAATTGCAGAAATGAACAAATGCACAAAAAATAATGACACAAAAGGGGTCTTGAGTTCCCGGGGTGGGCCTCAATGCAAGGAAGATCATATCCCTGAAGGAGAAATAGACTAATAACTGAAACTAAAGTTGTCTTTCATTAATTGAAGAATTGTTGATACATAGTGAAAAGTTGCAGAACTTGAAAACTAGACTTTCTACACTGTTATCCTCTTGTTTCTACTCTATTGTTGGCTTCTTAATGGGCTACTTGAGCCCTCTATTCATACAAATCAATGAGGGGCAACCTCCTTGAAAGGAGGATTGCTTTCCCTCCAAAACTCCTAGAAAAAAAGATCATGCTCCTTGAGTGACCTCACAGCTACAAAGTGGAGTATTTACTGCTCCAAGCTAGTCGAGTTTGAACCTTTTGTAGCAAGGGATATGTCCTATGAATCTCTTTGAATGGATATCCTCATAATATATGCAAAATATTCTTAATATCCTGCACAATAATCACATTAGGCACAAAAAAAATGATAAATCTCTTTAACCTCCCTAAGAATTCATTTAAACTAAGAAAATGATATAACTGCATAAAGGAAGGTCTAATACAACTTTTATGTGTCTATGAAGGGTTAAATGGGCCTTATGTTTTACCTCATTTGGAGTCCCATTAACAAATTCCACCAATTTTTCATTCCTAGAAACATCGAGTTAGATGACAAATAATATCATAATCCAATATGAATCACATTTAATGCATGCAAACCTCCCAATATTTTCAATACTCAACAATATTTCCTTTTTAAACACCAAATCATATTTAATACTTATAAAACTTCCATTAATTTCAATACTAAAAAATAATTTTTTTTAAACATAAAACATATATTTCACTAATTAATTTACCAATTATGAAAATGAATAAAACCTTAATTTCATGATCCACGTGGATATTGGTGGCCACCCACCAAGTCCACTTGGACCCCCACCATTGTTTCTTTCAGCTTTTAAGTTTCCTTAATTGTAGCACAATTTACTATTTTTAGTAGTTTTTTCAGGTCCTGAAATTCCGGAGTCATTTTGAGGCCATAAACGATGTTTTTTGGGAAAAATGGGAGCAACATGGGTCCATGGACTGATGTTGCTCTTCCCAAAGTTGTATTTCTCGGATGGATCTTTCTAACGAGATATTGTACATGTCAAACAGAGATCGTATGCCAAAGTTACGACCCTAGGAAGTTGATGTACCAATTTACCCAGCCCACAGTTTTGTGTTTCATCTTCTAGGGTTAGGTTTTTGGATGTTTAGGGTTTTCAATTGTTTCTCAACAATAAATAGGCCTTTGAGCCTCATTGTAACACAATTTAGAGGCATGTAGCTGCCACATCTCTTCTCATAGATAAGCTACCATCGCCCTAGCTATTTATTTCCATTTTCTATTTGTAAGGATATCTCAGTATTTTACATTAATGAAATGAAGTATTATTTCCACTGCATCTTTGTGTTTATGGTTATCTCTGTAATTTGTTGTGTCCCTGTTTAGATTCAGATCAATGGTATCAGAGCGGTCTGCTTTTTCTCTGTTTTTCTTTGCATGTCCCCAATGAGGTTGGGATATAAGGAGTTAGTGCTTGAACTGGTCAAAATTTGCAAGACCAGCCTCGCAAATCCTGACGGCCTTCCATGGCGGATGAAAAGAAAGATGATGGGACAGGAGATCCTATCAAAATCTTGCTCGAAGAAGCCCTCGAGCGATAAAGGAACACGATGATGGACAGTTTTTCCCAGATCCTTCAGTGGCTACCTAAGGGCGACGCATCGACTTCCAACAACTACTCTGGAAACACCACACCATTTAAGGTACAAGTTAATTTTGAAATCCCCATATTCGAGGGTCAGATAGACGCAAATGTCGTCGATGGTTAAATCTTCTAGAGGGTTATTTTTCTGTTCATGATTTTTCCAGTCGGGAAAAGATTATTTTCGCTCTTCTCAAAGTAGCCCCCCACGTCAAGGACTAGTGGGAAACCTACTGCGAGCAAAAGGATGAAAGTATCGGCTCACTATTTTCAGCCGCACCCACCTGGAATTCATTCCGGGATGCCATCAGGGAGCAGTACTACCCTATCAGAAGCTATGAGGATCAATACATAAAGTGAACCATGTTGCAGCAGGGAAGGGACCAAGACGTGCTGGATTTTACCAATATTTTCCATACCCTTCGCACAAAGTTGGGTATCAAGGATTCAAAGCAACATTTGATACTCAAATACCGCGGCTGCCTGCACAAGTACATCTAGGAAGAAATAGAATTCCTGAACATCTCCTCACTCTGCACGGCATACCAATATGCCGTCAAGGTCAAGCAAAAGTTTAAACAGAAGAAGCAAGACTTTGGATCTACGAATCCGAAGCAAAGGAAAGGTGCCCACAAACCACAAACAAAGGACAAAGCCAAGGTAGGGTGGCCCAAGACAACCCACCAAAGCTGCAAGAAAAGAACAGCGCCGCGAAGCCGAAAAAGGACACGGGAAAATGGTGTGAGTTCCATAAGAGCTCCACTCACAACACAAGTGAGTGTCAGGCCAAGCAGTCACTGGTGGCTAAGCTAAAGGTTTCAGAATCAGATGCATGTTCTGACTCTGAGTCAGAACCCGACAAGGGGAATGACAAAGGGAAGCAGATTATCGATGCAGAGCCCAACGCCATCGTTGCCACCACGAAGATCCAGAAGGAGGAACCTGAAGATCCAGAGGAGAAGGAGTGTCTCTTCCACTCCCAGATGTGGGTAAAGAGATCGCCACTACAGTTCATTGAGCCAAAAGAACCTCATTTCGACAGAGGTTGTGAAGCGGCTAGGCTTACCAACCATAGCATATCCACAACCTTACACCATCGGGTGGCTTCACCAAGGACGAGATCTTTGCATGAGCCAGCGATGTCGCCTTCCATACAACATCAAGCCCTTCACGGATGAGGTATTGTGTGACATTGCTCCCCTTGAAGTTTGTGATGTATTATTAGGACAACCATACTTGTGGAAGCGACATGCTGTGTATGAATCAAGGCCTCGTGCTGTTATTATTACTTTGGGAAATAAGTTGTACAAGATACCGGAGGTAGCACCACCTACCACCATCTCTTTGGTTACTGCAAAACAATGCAGTAAGCTCATTTCCAAAACTGGGAAATTTGTTTCCCTGATGATACGCCCTCAAGGAAAGAAGAAGACAGTGGCCATGACCTCGAGACAGGGCCCCCCTCCACACGACAACTACAGATGGACAAGGTCGTGGAGGAGTACGAGGACATCTTCACCTCCCCTACAGGGGTTCCTCTGCACTGTCAGGTCAAACGCTCCATCAATCTGACCCCAAGTGCGCCACTGCCCAATGAACCAATCTATCGGCGCTCCATTCTTGAGAACGATGAAATCAAGAGGCAAATTCAGGAGCTGCTGCAGAAAGGGCACATCCATCTGAGTTCATCACCCTGTGGGAGCCCGATCGTGTTGGTACAGAAGAAGGATGGGACTTGGAGACTCTGTATTGACTATTGGGCACTGAACAAGATCACTGTCCGTAATAGGTACCCGATCCCACGAATTGATGACCTCTTGGACCAACTGAAGGGGGCAAAATATTTCAGCAAGATCGATTTGAAGTCAGGATATCACCAGGTACCAATCAAACCCTCTGATGTGTGGAAAACTGCCTTCAAATCCAAGGAGGGCCTTTTCGAATGGTTCTTTATGCCTTTCAGATTGATGAATGCTCCTGCAACCTTCATGAGGCTAATGGATGACATCTTGCGGCCATTCACCAACTCATTTGTAGTGGTATACTTGGATGACATCCTAATCTTTAGCCAGAGTTGGGAAGAGCACCTCCACCACATCCGACAGGTTCTCCAAACACTGCAGCAACACAATTTATGTGCCAATTTGGAGAAATGCACCTTTGGCATGACCCAGGTTCAGTATCTGGGATACATTATTGATGAACAGGGGGTGCATGTGGATCTAGCCAAGATCCAAGTCATTCGATATTGGCCCTCTCCAACCACTCTAACAAAGCTCCGCAGCTTTCTAGGTCTTGCCAACTTCTACCACAAGTTCGTGTTGGGATTTTCTCATATCACTTGGCCCTTGAGTCAAGTCACCAAGGGAGGAGCGAAAGAAAAATTCTTTTGGTCTGAATCTCAACAGAAGGCATTCACAGAGTTGAAAGATCGCCTCTACTCGGCACCAATGCTCGCATTGCCAGACTTGCAACAACCATTTGAGGTCGAGACAGATGCCTCTGACTATGCTATTGGGGCAGTCCTTACTCAACACAGGCATCCAGTGGCATGTCATAGTGAGACACTTTCAGACACAGTTGGAAATATCCCACTTATGACAAAGAGATGTATTCCATTGTGCAGGCCTGTCGACAATGGAAACATTACATTTTGGGGAAGGAAACGGTCATCCACACAGACCACCGACCCCTCCAGTTCATACAGACCCAAGGGAAATTGCAGAATGATCACCATCAGAAGTGGTCCACATACCTGCAATAGTTCCATTTGAATATCAAGTATAAGAAGGGCAGCACCAATAATGTTGCAGATTGCCTCAGTCGACCACTGATCATGGCATTAACCACCGTGCTCAACTCTTGTGGGCATGAGACTTCTGATTGGCCACTTCTCTACAAAAGCGACCCAGAATTTGGCCACACATACCAGACACTCTTGGAGGGTCAGCATGTTCCATATTTTCACCTCCAAGATGCCCTATTATGCCACCTGGGTCACCTTTGTGTTCCTTCAAGCGAGCGTGCCAAGATGATTTGGGAAGCACACTACAGTCGGGCTGCTAGGCATTTCAGGGTCGAGAAAATGGTGGCAGTACTGTAGAAGTATTTCTATTGGTCGAATCTTCGACAGGATGTCAGGAAGTACATAAGATCATACACTGCCTGCGCCATTGCCAAACCAACCAGCAAGAAGCAAGGCTTCTATACCCCGCTGCCTACCCCTAGTCGACCTTGGGAATCCATATCCATGGATTACATGTCAGACCTTCCTTCCACTAAGCATGGAAATGATTGTGTTTTTGTGGTCGTCGACAGGTTCTCGAAGATGGCCATCATGGTGGCCTGCAAGAAGAATATCACAGCAAAGCCACAGCTAAACTCTTCTTTGAACGAGTGTGGGTAAACTTTGGGATCCCACAGTCTTTCATCTCAGATTGGGACAGCAGGTTCCTCAGTACATTTTGGTCCAGTCTCTAGTCGATGCTGGACACCAAACTCACTAAGTCCACAGCCTTCCATTCTCAAACTGATGGCCAGACAAAGGTTGTCAACAGGATGATTGTACACATTCTGCGCATGTACAACTCAAAGCATCCACGCACATGGGATGAGAGCCTCCCCTATTTTTAGCACAGCTACAACCGGACTCTCCACAACTCGACTGGCCATAGCCCCTTTCAGGTGGGCTTGGGATTCCAGCCACTATGTCCCATTGATGTGGCCATGCCATTTGTAGCTACTCATATAGATTCAGCTCATGTCCAGTGCAAAACAAATAAGGCAAACAACTTCATTGAGCACATCCAACATATTCGCCAGCAGGTCCATGACATTCTGGAGAAATCAAATGCCAAGTACAAGCAGCGACATGATCAACATCGGGTGCCAGTAAGTTTCAGGTGGGCGACAAAGTCTAGTTGCATTTGCAAAAGGAACGCCTTGTCGAAGCCTATCGGAAACTCAGACCACTCCGATATGGTCCTTACACCATTACCAAGGCTGTGGGAGACAATGCATTTGAGCTCAGCATTCCCCCATTCCTTGGCCTGCACCCAGTTTTAATGTGGACTGCCTTCGGCCATGCTTTCCACCATTACTAGACACATTCGACATTGCAGAACAACTCACACCCACAGAGTTAAATCCAGATTGCATGGAACAAGTTGCAGCTGATCGGATCATGGACACACAAATCAAGCATTCTCGCCAGTAGAATATCCAACTGTATCGAGTTGTTAAAGCAGGCCAACTCCTTCACCAGGGCAAGTGGCTCACCAGGGACCAAGTTCAGCAGAAGTTTCCTGATCTCATGGAGGAACTCAACGCAATGGGGACCATTGCTTGCTAAGGGGGGAGGAATGATCCAAGTGGATATTGGTGGCCACCCACCAAGTCCACTTGAACCCCCACCATTGTTTCTTTCAGCTTTTCAGTTTCCTTAATTGTAGCACAGTTTACTATTTTTAGCAGTTTTTCGGGTCTTGAACTTCCGAAGCCGTTTTGAGGCCCTACGTTTTTTGGGAAAACTGAGAGCAACATGGGTCCATGGACCGATGTTTCTCTTCCAAAATTTTAGTTCTCGGATGGATCTTTCTAACGAGATATTGTACGCGTCAAATGGAGATCGTATGCCAAAGTTACGACCCCGGGAAGTTGATATACCAATTTACCCAAACGGGGCCCACAATTTGGCGTTTCATCTTCTAGGGTTAGGTTTTTGGATGTTTAGGGTTTTCCATTGTTTCTCAACAATAAATAGGCCTTCGAGCCTCATTGTAACACAGTTTAGAGGCATGTAGCTGCCACATCTCTTCTCAGAGATAAGCTACCATCACCCTAGCTGTTTATTTCCATTTTCTGTTTGTAAGAATATCTCAGTATTTTACATTAATAAAATAAAGTATTATTTCCACTGCATTTTTGTGTTTATGATTATCTCTGTAATTTATTGTATTCCTGTTTAGATTCGGATCATTTCAATATCTTTCATGAATTATTAAAAAATTAAAATTTATTTAACCATTATTTTATACATTTTTAAACAAAATTTACAATTTCTTTAAAATATTAAAGAAAAATTATACATAACTAAAAATCATGCTTTGATCCCTTAGGTAATCAATGCTAGTGCAGCTCATTGCTTCATCTTCCGTATCAACCTTAAAGAATTAACTTTTAAATTTTGAACATTTACACTAACAAACAAACAAAACCAACTCTTTATCTTTACTAATCCTTTAAGTGTCTAACTAAAGTTTCAATGGACTAATCCACTTCAAGATGGCTATTACATTTCAATGCGCTTGAATAAATTCCTAACCCTTTCCAAAACAACAACGTGAGTATAATTTCAATGGCATGGATTTAAATTCAGTCCAAAATACATGTCCATTGATCCCAACTCTTGGAGGCGTTGCATTGTCATGATTGTATGTTGTTAAATATACATAGCAAAACTTAACCTCTCATGAGTATGTTATTTTTTGATAAATCATCCATAACCATTTTCAAGGTTGATATGCATGTTAATGCATATTCCTGAAATTTTCAATATATACAGGAAGTATCACATTTGTTAATTTTTTTTTATAAATAATCGATGACCATTTTCAAGGTTGATATGCATTTTCTAAATCAATCATTAATGTTATCAATTTATTTAAATTATTAATTAAATATTAAAATATTTTTAAGTTTTTTAAATGTAAAGGTACAATATGTGATTTTCTTAATGAGTTTAAGGTAAAGAGTTTTTATAGAACTTTTATAATAATCTATAAATATATTGCAAAAGAATTTTATATATATATATATATATTAGAATTTAAGTTTTTTAATTAATGCAAAAGATTATATATTTCTTTTATATGTCTCAAAAATATGTTAGTCTTATTTTTACTAGATTTATTGGCCAACAAATACATACTTAGATACATAGTAAATTTGTAAAATGATAATGATTTACATAAATTGGCAAGAAAACGTGTCAAAATATCCATAAGACTAAAAGACAACCAACAATCATCATACATTATCAAAATTTACTAAAGCAAGATGATCTGGACCCAAGTCAGGGGATGGCGAGGTTTTATGTTAGGTCCTTATAACACTAGTGTAGCCCCCATATTGTTATTGTTGTGCCATATATAGCCCACATATGGTTATTGTTGTGCCCCATAGAAGCCCACTATTGTTATTATTGTGCCCTTATATTATTATTGTTATGTAGGCCTTCATCATATTGTGACCCTTTAGACTCCTATATATAAAATATCTTAATATTTAAGGAGGTCTTGTCATTTGTATCATCCAAGAATTGCTCAGTTATGTGATGTAAAAGGAGGTCTCCCCCTCAAAGAGGCTTATTTCAAGTCTTTGACTTTTTTATTTTTTTTTTGTGATCTGGTTACATAACATTTGGTATTAGAGCTTTGGATCCTAGGGTTTCACTGCTTCAAACATGTCATTTTGGAAATTTCACTATAACTTTTTTTCTGTAAGGCTTCAAAAAATGAAATTTCGACCACGTGGAGTCAAAATATTGATTAGAGTCATGTAAATATTTCATAACTTATTTCGTTATATTTTCGGAGATATGGTCCACAGAAGTTAGGTTTCTGTATGCTCAAAAATTAAATATAAAACAAGTGTTCTGAGAAAAATTGTCATAACTTTCTCTTCGTGCATCGAATTTGAATTTCATAAAAAGCGACTGAAAGTGCATGGACTTTAGCTTCTCATGTATCATTTTCAGGGCCGAAGGTCGACTCAAGGACATGTGGCATCCCATAAAATTTTACTCTACTAAACCAATGCATAATCAATCCATTGTGGGATATTTGGCATAACTTTATCTTGAAGAATCCAATTGCAGTCTGACTTATGGAATTGGAAACAAGACTCATAGGGATACCATAGGACGCAATTTCAGAACTTAGAGAGCCAAAATTACATAAATACAATAATTTCAAGATCAAGCTCATAAAAGCAAGAAAAATGTGTGTATTTCTTAAATTTTCATCACTTTTGCTTGAAAAAACAGTTTGAAGTGATTCAAAGGGCATAGTGAAGCATAAATATCATTATTTGGTTCTAAAATTCCTTGAAACAAAAAAAATGGAGATGCTCATTAAGCCAATAGAAACCTTTACTATGACGCATGTAGAAGAGGAATAAATGCAACATGATAGATAAAATTTACGAGACCAAGGGCAACAAATTTCCCTCTCACAAAGAGTAACAAAAAATGAACTAGAAGCTAAGATGGATGGTTTAGAAGAGAAAATAAAAGGGAACATGGAATGTTTGAAGGATGATTTAACAAAGTTGCTACAAGAAATGCTACCTAATGGTGATAAGGTATTCCATTAAAATCATGATGAGAACAAAAGGAATGTAAATCATGATTTTAGAGACTCTAACTTTGGATTGAAGACCAACCACATTCCAAAGATTGATATGAGGAAGTTTGATGGCAAGGATCTGATAACATGGATACTATAGATGGAGCAACTCTTTGATCTACATGATGTACCACACACACAAAAGGTACACATTGTATCTTTATATTTAGAACCTAATCAATTTGTGTGGCATTAATGGCTTTGTTCTCTTAAATCAATTGTCACTTGGACAATTTTTATGGAGGAATTGATAGCACATTATGAGGATACAAAGATCAATACCTTCTTTAGCCAATTGATAAATCTAAAACAAAAGAGTTCAGTGACGTAGAACATTGAGGACTACCAATTATTGAATATTAAGGTAACTGATATTCCAGAGAAGCATATGATTTATGTCTTCATCGGGACTTTGAAGGATAACATACAACATGAGGTTCGCCTTTCAGAACCTAATTCATTAGAAAATGCATTCATGGTGGTAAGAAAAGTTGATATGAAAATTATGGTAACAATGAGGTTTATCATTCACAACTATAAATATGGAAGTGTTACTACTCCTAGCCTCCCGAACCCTTCAAGGTTGACACCACAAAAACTAGAGGAAAAAAAATCAAAAGGGATTTCTTATAGTTATAATAGAAAATACACTAAACGTCATAAGTGTGTTGAGAAGAAATTATTTTACATAGATTGTGAAGAGGAGGAAGAAAAGGAACAAGAAACATCAAAAGAAGAGATATACACCATGAAACAACCCCCAAGAAAGAAGAACAAAATCCAACCGTATCGTGTAATGCATTTATGAGAATTACCACTCCTCAAACTCTCAAGATAGAAGGATATATCAAGAGGAAAAAGGTAATATTGTTGATTGATTCAGTTAGTACCCATAATTTTATTCATTGTGAGATAGCCAAGGAATTGAATTGTTTCCTATATCCAACACTTGAGTGTCAAGTGATGGTTGCAAATGGAGGAACTATAAATTTCTCAGTGAAGTGCCATAATATCAAGCTAACCATGGGGCAATATGTATTGAATATTCCAATGTTTTCCATTCCAATGGGTGATGTTGATGTTGTATTAGGAGACCAATGGTTACAATATTTTGGGACAATAACTTTTAATTTTCAAGAACTTTTCTTGAATTTTTCTGGGAAGGAAAGGAAATTGAATTAAGGGGTATCACAGGGAAATCAATGAAGATAATCAATTCTAATGGCATGACAAATATTTTGAAGAAAGAACAACGAAGTGTAATTTCACAATTATGCTCACAAGATGTTCAAACATCGAAATCATCTATTTCACCATATCTCCAAAGAGTCTTGGACAAGTATTCCAAAGTAATTGAGGCTCATAAAGGTCTACCAACTATTCATGATCATAATCATGCAATTCACTTGATTCCAGGAAGTGTTCCTCCAATCACTAGATCTTACAGATATCCCTATGCCCAAAAGAGTGAAATTAAACGCAAGGCTGCAGAAATACTAGAGGCAGGTATAATTCAACCTAGCCAAATTTCTTTCTCTTCTCTAGTAGTATTGGTGCACAAGAAGGATGGATCATGGCGTATGTGTCTAGGTTATAGAGAGCTCAATAAGCGCACTATTAAAGATACATTTCCCATTCTTGTCATTGATGAATTGTTGAATGAATTACATGGAGCAATTTACTTCACCAAGTCGGTCTTTGTTTTGGATATCATCAAATTAGAATGAATACAAACATTTCAAAACAACATTTAGAACTGATGAAGGTCATTATGAATTTTTTATCATGCCTTTTGGCCTTACTAATGCACCTTCAACATTTCAAGATTTGATGAATTCCACTTTTAAACCCTTTCTTAGAAAAATCGTGTTAGTATTTTTTGATGATATACTAATCTCCAATAAGTCTTGGAAAGATAATGTTTAACATGTTGATAGGGTGCTTAAAATATTGGAGGAGAAACAATTATATGAAAAGCCCTCCAAGTGTTTATTTGGTGTACAAGGTGTGGAATATTTGGGTCATATTGTATCTCATGAGGGTTTTAAGGTAGAACCTAACAAAACTAAAGCCATCAGGGAATGGAAAATCCCCATAGCCCTAAAGCATCTTCAAGGATTTCTCGGGTTGACAAGGTATTATCTTAAGTTTGTTAAAAATTATGGGAAATAGTAGCACCCCTAAAAACATTAATGAAGAGAGACACGTTTTTTTGGACTCTAGAAGCAACTAAGGCCTTTGAACATCTTAATAGGCAATGTACCAAGCTCTAGTCTTAGCTATAATATACTTCAAAAAAACCTTTATTGTGTAATGTGATGCCCCGAGAAATCAAATTAGTGTTGTTTTAACTCAAGAAGGAAGACCCATTGCTTTTGAAAGTCATCCAATCAAGGGAAAGTACTTACACAAAACTATTTATGAGAAGGAAATGTTGGCAATACTACATGCCCTGAAGCAATGGCACCCTTACCTAATGGGAAGACACATTAAGGTAAAAATAGATCATGATAGTCTTAAATACTTTTTGGAACAAATATTATCTTTCTAAGAGCAAAAAAAATGGGTCACAAATATGTCGAGTTATGAATTTGAAATCATCTACAAAAAATGGAAGCAAAATTTCTTGCAGATGCACTCTCAGAAAGATATGAGGATGTGGAAGCATTGCTCTATGCCATTTCTATTATCCAACCTGATATGATAATGGAAGCAAAGGATGAATGGAAGAATGATCAAGAGGTGTGGACTCTCATTCAAAAGTTGCAGCAAGATACCAATACATCTCATACATTTATTTGTAAAAAATATTTCATATGGTACAAAGATTGCTTATATCTATGTAAGAATTCCCAACTCAAATAAAAGATTCTTTTGGAATTACACACCTCTCCTTTAGGAGGGCACTCAATATTTGTAAAAATTTAACCACGGGGCCAAGAAGGAAAGTTTTTTGGGATGGCCTTAAATATGATATTTAGAAGTTTGTGGTGAATGTTTATTTTTCCAACAAAATAAAGTTGAGACAACTAAGACCCCGGTTCTGTTACAACCTTTAGCCACCAAGTCAGCATTGGGAGGAGGTCTCAATAGATTTTATAATAGGTTTACCTAAGTCTGAAGGAAAGAGTGTCATCATGGTGGTAGTTGATAGAATTACCAAGTATGCACACTTTTGTGCACTATCTCATCCCTTCAAAGTTGGTACAATTGCTACAACATTTATGGAAACAACTCAAAATCTACACAAAATTGTGAAGATTATGGTAAGTGAAAAAGATCCCATTTTCATTGGAAATTTTATTTTCTTGTCTTGGTACTCAATCAGCTCATAGAACAACTTATCATCCTCAATATGATAGGCAAACTAAGATAGTGAACACATTTTTGGAAGGATATCTTCATTGCTTTGTATTTGATAAACAAACACAATGGGTTGAGTGTTTACCTTTGGCAGAATGATGGTATAACACTTCCTTCCATACCATAACAAAAATAACCCAATTTATGGAAATTTCTGGATATCATCCACCATCCATCACATCGTATTTAAGAGAAAATCTAAGGTTCAAGTAGTGGAAGATCACATCGAGTATCAACAACAATTTCTCCCACTCTTAAAAGATAACCTAACTCTGGCACAAAATTGAATGAAACAACAAGCAGATCAACATCGCGGTGAAAGAAGTTTTCACATAGGAAATTGGGTATTTTTATGGATACAACCATACAAACAAATGTCCCTCAAGCAAGCTAAGAAGGAAAATAATTATCACCCAAATACTATGGTCCTTACAAGGTGTTGCAAAAGATTGGTACTATGGGATACAAATTGAAGTTGCCTACATCTTCCCGAGTACACCCATTTTTCCATGTTTCATCTTTAAATAAGGTAATAGGTGACAAACTCCCAAGTCAAATAATATTTCCATAACTTAACGAGGAAGGAAAAATCATATTGGAGCCTGAAGTAGTCACGGAAACCAGAACTTGGCAACTACGAAATCGATCAATTTCAGAGTATCTCATTAAATGGAAGAACTTACCTACTGAAGATTCCACATGGGAAGATGAGTATTTTATACAAAATCATCTAGAACTATTCAAGCATTGAGGACGAGACTTTTATGAAAGAGAGGGGCATGTTACGTCCCTATAATACTAGTGAAACCCCCATATTGTTATTGTTGTACCCCATGTAGCCCCCATGTGGTTATTGTTGTGCCCCATAGAAGCCTATTGTTTTTATTGGTGTTCCCTCACATTATTATTGTTATATAGGCCTTGATTATATTGTGACCCTTTAGACTCCTATATATATCAAGGAGGTCTTGACATTTGTATCATCCAATAATTGTTCATTTATGTGATGTAAAAGGAGGCTTCCCCCTCTAAGAGGCTTATGTCAAGTTGTTTATCTATATTTTCTTATGTTTGGTGATCTGGGTGCATAAAAGTTTGAATTCATAGCTCCATATACACGAATCTGGTTTCCAAACAATCGAGCTGCTCTTGGATGTGTCGTTCCCCTCTCCGTAAAATGACCAGTTTATCATGCATCTCCCACAAGTTTCGATGAATGTGGTTCATGAATTTGATAGTGTCATTGTGATAATCTTATCAGGCTCAATTGAGCTGCTCCAAGGAATTACTCAATTGTCGAAATATGCTCGCCTTGTCTTCCACCTAGGAGGAGTTTCTCGTAGAGATAAAAGACTAAGAGAGCGGTGGTTTTATGATTTATCCATGTCCCTGCTCTTGTTGTTGTTTTCACCCCTAAAATTCCCTCTCCTCCATTCCACGATGTGCCTATCCTTGTTGAGGATTCATATTCATCACCCACCTTTGACCTTCTTGTGTCAAAGAGAAAATGTCTATATTGCAGCAACTAATCTGGCTAAATGGATAGGGATGCTCCTTATTTTTTCTAGGGGCCACAAACACCCACGACCCCCAATGTAGACACAACTTGATGGGGATGCCCCCATAAGCTAACACAAACACCACCCAAGCTTGCAAAAAAGAAATACCTAATTCATCGCTACCCAGCTCTACCCCTGTGGAGGATACACCCACCAACCACCAAAGAGGATTGAAGAAAGCTCAAAATGGAGTATGCATAAAGTTGGGGCTTTTAGAGCCACACGACTAACCGACTAGACATACTCCCTCCTTTCCTAGAGACAACTAGCCCATATACCCCCAAATTTCAAAACACTCGCACCACACAAACGACCAAAGTAATGATTCATCGCTTGCTAGTAAACGTCTAGACATTTGCACTTCCTCAATGCATACACAAGAGAAAAGATAAAATGCCATTTGCTGATAACCCTCCACCCCGACACACCCAATGAGACCAAATGTAACAACCCTGGTTGATTTTCCATGTAAATAAAATAAGACCAAGGTCATGGGACATGTATTCCAAGTTAAATGATGGGTAAACATTATAGTGGGCATCACTTGTAGTTTATTAATGGCTATTGAAATTGGCAAAGGCATTGGCAAATGAAAAGAGGAAATGATTGGCATTTAATTATCAGAAATAAAGGAAAATAGGAGAAAACGAATTTGAAGAGACACAAATATGCAAGCAATGGAAATTAGAGAGAAAATGAAGGAAAATGGAGACATCAATGATAAATAGGCATCAGAGAAACAATTGATAGTTTTTTTTTATAGTTTTGTCTCAGCACATGTTCTTTCTAGTTCTCCTACACTCTTGCACACTTAGAGCATCCTAGAATTCACATGGAGTGAGAGAAAATAAAGCAAAGAAAAGCAAGGGAGTGCATGGAAAAGGTTGGATCAATAGCTACAACTAGTGTTTATTGCAGGTAACAGGTTTTATATGTGATTTCCTTGCTGATATTTGGATGCATGGAACATGCATGTGGTTCTTTGGTTATTTTGTTGTCATTAGCATGGGATTTTCATGTATTGACAATGGTTTCAGCCTTGCCTTGCCATTTCCTAGATAGTCATGATGTAGTGGGTTCTATCTTTGATTAGCTTTACACGGTCGTTAAACTTGGATCCTGGTTGAGGTGGTCTCAGGAAAATTCCCAAGAGTCAAGGGTGAATATGGGCTTTCTCTTGGAACTCTTGATGGACGGATGGAGACAGGAAATTCCTTTGGAGCTGGGAAGGAATTCAAAGGCATCCATGCTTGATTTGGTGTTAGTTATTTCTATACTAGTTTAGGTGAGATCACTATGGTTGAGGGTTGAGGTCGTTTGGCCTCTAGAAGCCCTGGTTGGTTGTATTTTGGTTTAACCCATATTATCCCACATTCATGCTTGGAATATGGTACGTGGGTGACTGAATGAAAGAGAGATTTGGTTCAACCCAATCTATGGTCGGGTGGTATGTAGAAGTCCCTAACTTGGTTGGCTTTTTCATATGTTAATATGAGTTATTTTCCTATTGTGATCGATGAGCATATGTATTAGTTATTATGTTGATCTTATGGTTGTTTTTTCCTGGTTTCTATTATGGTTATGTGTTGGTTATATGCATGCCTATATGATGTGCTCTTATTATGGATCTCGTTCATGATTGGATCAATTATTGAATGGTTGATGAATGCATAGGCTAACAATTGTTGTTGTATCTACCTTGAGAGGGGATTGGACCTTCTTGATAATTCTCTAATGTAGTTCAGAAGTTTATGAGCATATATGCATTCATGAATTGTAGCTTTTATGTTGAATATTTGTTCAATGAAATGTCCTTCATGTATTAGGCATGTATTTGTCAAAATCGTGCTTCAATATTGATTATTTATAATTGTTATCAACATTGATTGCATTTTGGTAAGTTTTGGGCACTTATGGGCAGTGGCTTGAAGGCTAGCTTGAAAAAGTGGCATAGATCTTGCCACCACATGCACGAAACTGGGAAATTTTGGTCATAACCACATGTAGGTAGGCTTATGGGTGCGGTTGGAGCCTCAAAATCACATGCACAATGTGTTATAGGTGTGATTGGGGTGTTAAGCTTATGAAACTGAATTCCATCTCAGGGATTGATCATAAGGGGTGGCTTTCAAGTTGTTGACTAGTATAGTGTCCCTAAGGTGTGGTATTATGTGTTCCGGTTTGTAGACCCCACTTCCATAACTAGAACTTGGAGGTCCGGTCATATCATAGTGACAATTGTCTCATGTTTACCCTTGAGATCTTGTAAAAGTGGGTAAATGTGGGAGGAGGTGTTATAGAGTGGTATTAGAGCTTCTAGGTTCAAACACTTGGACTAGATGGGCTAAATGTGATCGTTATGCTTGCATGTTATTTGTCTATGTGTTTGTCTTGCATGCATTGTTATGGTTATGGTTATGATATTTATGTGAGAATTGATATGCTTGAGATATTGTATTGTGCTAATATGGGTTGGCCTGGGCAGATGTGATAGCCTCCCCTAAGATACATTGAGGTATGATTTTGACTATGTCTTCTATTTGGTTTATCTGACATGTTATGTTTGTAGGAAATAGAAGATCATATATGAAGAGAAAAGTGGTGGAATACAGTTCACATGAATCCCCTTATAGGCCTGATGTGAAATTAGTGGAATGGGAAAGGTCAGTTGAGAAGCAAGGAGAAGAGTAGTCTCCAAATATGGCATATACACTAAGAAGTTTGAAGAAAAAAAAATAGAAGTTGCAAGGAAGAAAATAACAAGTTGATTGAGGCACAGGAAATGCTTACCAAAGCTCAAGAAAAGCAAGCTAAATTCAATGTAGTGATTTTGCAAAGCATTACGGATTTGTCGGAAAGTTGGGGAATTGTGATGGATAGATACAGGAGGAGAGTACCAATGGGGCATATGGTAGTAGGTCTCAAAGGAGATACATGATGGACAAAGATGATATAGCCAGAGGTGGCTAATATTTGGATACACCTGACAGACAAGCTAACACTCATGGATTTTATTCCAGCTCCAATTGTGAGAGACATCATTTTCATTACTTCCAACATCCTTATAGGTGAAGTCATAGGGGGTACTTTCCATATGATTTTAGGAAAGCCAAACCTCATAATTTTGATTGGAAAGAGAAGAAGTCAGAAGATGCAGAAGCATGGCTACATGGGATGAAGAAGTTTTTTCATATTGCATGATTATTCATAGAAAATGAAAGCCAAGATAATGATCTTTAGACTCAAGGGAAAAACATATATATGGTTGGAAGATGTTAAGTGGGTAAGAGGCATTAGCGAAGAGGAGCTGAGTTGGCATGAGTTTAAAAGACTTTTTAGGAAGAAGTATTTGTCTAAGAGATATTATGATGGGAAGGCCAAGGAATTCTATGAGCTTAAGATGGGTTCTATGATAGACGAAGAGTACACAACCAAGTTTTTTGAGTTGTTTAGGTATGTTCCATACCTCAAGGATGAGAAGAAAAAGGTCCAAAGGTTCATCATTGGACTGCCATTAGCATTCAAGGATCAGATTGAGTATGATAAGCCTCAATCATTGGAGGAATTCATCGAGAAGTTGAAGCATTATTATGAGCAGTCTAAGAGCAAGCCTGAGTTCAAGCGTGATTTAAAAGGTAATGGGAAGAAAAAAGGAAAATGGCCTAAGAAGTGAGGAAGATCTCAAGATGCAGGTGACAAGGAAAATGTGGGACCTCATAAGAAGTTCAATGCAGCTGAGAAAGGACATGGGTCTCAGCCTAAGGAGCAATAGAATAAAAGTGTTGGTAGGAAACCTTTGAGGTGTTGAACGTGTGGTGGAGATCATCGTATGAGGGATTCTCCATCACACTAGGGTGGTAGGCCTCAAATTTATAGTGCTCAAGAAGCACATACAATTGGAGATGTAGGCCAGAGTATTCCCCATATTTATGCAGCAGTGGATAATAAGCAGACAAATCATCATGCATCTATTATTGAGATGGAAGGTAAGCTTTGTGGTCAATTTGTTTTCCTTTTGATTGATCTTGGATCTAATTATAGTTATATTAGTCTTAACCTGGTGGATAAGTTTTACTTGAATAAATAAGTGCATGTAGAATCCTGGTTGGTGTAGTTGGCTACAGGAACCAAGAGAAGAGTTTATCACTGGGTGAGATCTTGTGCATTTGAGCTGAATGGTTAGCCTACATCAACACATCTAAATGTGCTTCCTTTGGGATCATATATTATGCTTTTGGGCATGGATTGATTATTCATTCACAGGACCAAGGTATACTACTATGACAAGGTTATTGAGTGCCTGGATGATGATGGGGAAAGTAGAATTTTGTAGGGAAAGAATAAGCCTACATCAGTGAGAATGGTCATAACTATGCAAGTAAATCACAACCATAGGAAATGATGTTTGTTATTTGCAGTGCATATTTCCAGTGGCAAAGGGAAGGATGATGAGGATGATGAAGTCCTGAAGAAGTTTCCTATTTTGCAGTAGTTTTAGGATGTGTTTCTTGCAGAGATTTTAGAGTTGCCTCGATTTCTCTATTAAACTAGTACCAGGAACAAAAACTACATCTAAGCCACCTTACATGATGAGAACTCCAGATTTGGTGGAATTGAAGTTACAACATAAGTAAAGTCTTGATAAGGGATACATAAGGCCAAGTGTATATCCTTGGGTTGCACCAACATTTTTTGTAAAAAAGAAGGATGGTACTCTCAAATTGTACATTGATTACATAGAACTAAATAAAGTGACTATCAAGAACATGCATTTGTTGTCACAAATTGATGATTTGTTTGATCAGCTGAAGGGAGTTGTAGTGTTTTCGAAGATTGATTTGAGATCAAGATATCATTAGGTGCACATCTAGGAAGAATACATATACAAGATTACATCCCATACGAGGTATGGGCATTAGGAGTTTGTGGTGGTTCCTTTTGGTCTTACTAATGCTCAAACCACTTTCAAGTGTTTGATGAACAATGTGTTGCATCCTTATCTAGAAAATTTTGTGATAGTATTTGTTGATGATATATTGGTATATTCTAAGAATGAGGAAGAACATGCAAAGCACCTGGAAACAATGTTGGAATTGTTAAGAGAACATCAGTTTTATGCCAAGATTAGCAAGTGTAGTTTCTTTCAGCCTCATATTCACTGCTTGGGACATGTTGTTTCCAAGGAAGGGATAGCAGTAGATCCAAAAAAGATTAATACTATCATGGAGTGTCCAACTCCTACGAATCTGGATGAAGTCAGATCATTCATGGGACAAGCAGGTTATTACAGGCGGTTCATCAGAAAATTTTGAAAGTTTGGTTATCCTATTACATCTTTATAGAGGAAAGGGAATAAGTTTGAATTAACTAAGGAGGGTGCAACTAAAAATGATCTGTTGAAGCATTTTCTTACCAATGCCCCAACTCTGAAGATTGCAGATCCTGATAAGGAGTTTCTGGTTTGCATAGATTCTTGCAAAGAAGGACTTGGTGGAGTCCTAGTATAGGAAGGTGTTGATGCCTCGAAAATCGCTGCAACAACATTGGGGAAAACCACCCAGTCTGGACCTTAAAGGAAACTCCTTTTCCGTTTGGTGTGGTGGCTCCGACTGGAAATAATGGGACCAGTTTCCCAATAATTTGTAGATGGGATGGATAAGTGGTTGATTCTCTAATATCTAATGATAATGGATGAATGATTTAATCTAAAAAGTAAAATTATAAACAACTAATCTATCCCGGGAAATTTATGCTTTAGTGTAACTTTTGATGATCTTTATCTACAAACAGGCATATAGATGACTCTATTGGTAAACAAAGACATTTATTCATATGATAATTACTTTGTTCAAGTAGTTGAACAAAGTAATCATGAAAACATTATTACACTATTCTTCATATATCATTGACATAAATATGATTGAAAGAATAACACTCCTTAGACATTCAATAGTGATAAGTATAAGGACTGCTGTTAAAACACATACATATATCCAATGATAGCAAGATTAAATAAATGTTGATTCACATGAAAGAATGAAGCAAAAGCATAGATAATAGTACCATATGTTATTTGGATCACTCCCGATATCAATCGCATTCAAATTCCTTCTTCTAACTTAGAAACACTTCCACAACAAAGCAATAGTGCACATCTCATCAAAGCTTTCTTCGTTAAAATTCAGAATATTGGCCCAGTCTTCATAAAAATATATCAGAAGCACAATAGTGTGACTTACTGATTTGAGTTTATACAAAAACTGAGGACCCTTTCCAAAACTATGAAAGGGTGTATAAATACTATCTAAGCTAACTAATTATGAAATAAAAATGCTATTAGGTGGTATAACTAAATCATGAGAATCTCCTCGAAATAGGCCTGTTCGCAGTCGGCAGCATGATTCACTGTTTCGGACGATCTTCCTTTGGCTTGAGCTGGTAGATAGCAAGCATTGGTTGCAATTCTGGAGGGTGACTCAGACGAGAATGCAGTTGGGCTGAATATGTGGCATCATGGATTTCGGGAATCATGTAACTGATTGCATCGGTTAAACATTTGAGTGTTGCCCTTTGACTGTATGGTTTAACTAGGAAAAACCAAAAGGTATCCCAAGTTAAACTTTGGATGCCGACGATTAATCTTTCGTTCTTCTCCAATTCTTGATTGCATGTTTGTTCCAATACTTTGGCTGACGGCAATTTACCTGGAGTGCACTGTGAAATCAAGTTAGACAGATAAAGAGTATTATTGATTAACTCAATTAAATTACTAGTTGTTGATCTGCATCTTGAGGTTTCTCTTTCTTCTTTCATCAATTGTGACTGCCATTCTAAGAAAAGAATCTCTGTGTGTGACTCTAGATTTTTAGGCAGATTTGGGGCTTTCCCTTCACTGGTTTCTTTCCAAGCAAGAAAGTTGGTTAAAGTCTCATTGGCATGTTCCAAATCCTGCCTAGCGTCGACTGATTTGTCAATTATTGATGAAGTAATCTCACAGAGGGGCTCAACAAGGGAAATATTATGACATAGAAAATTTAGTTGTTTAACCAATGCTTTATTGATCTGGAGAGCTTCGGACCTGAAGTCTGCTGGTTGAGGAAGACTCTTGAACTTTTCTACTTGGTGTGATAGTTGAGCGATTTGCTCATCTTTTGTCTTACTCATTTGTTCATTCATTGTCTTCAGCTTGGTCAATGCTGCGGATAATTCTTTTTGTTTCTGTACTGCGCTTTGGTCTATCCTCTGCTTCTCCTTGAGCAATTGCTCATTTAATTGGTTGTTTATCTACTGCTGTGTTGATAGCTATTGTTCTAACTGTTCTATTTTTTGTTGTCTTTCAGATACCTGTGACTATAATGAAACAATTGTTTGGTCTTTTTCCTTGAGTAAATTGCTTACTTCCGATGCTTTATCCATAGTAGCTGCCGAGTAGGCTCCGGCATACTGAGAAAGTTTTGTGAGGTCTTCGGAAGGATTGAATTCTTCTTTCCATACCACATTAGCCATCTCTGTTTGTGCTGGTAAAAGGGAAGATTGATCAAGTCTTCTCATTTTCCTTTGTCTTTTTACTACAGCCCTATGTTTGGGACTGTAAAAAACATCTAATGGTGGTATGTCTTCTATCTGCAAAACAATTTGATCGAATGGATCCTTAGGAATTATTTCTACATCTTTGTTGGTGGGTAGGCCGTTGGTTCCTTCAATTAGAACCGTAGTTGTTGCTGTGTCCTGACCAACTGTTACTTGAGGTGTGCTGAAATCTTGTGAGCTTTCAAGATTGCTTATAATGGAATCAAATTGTTGCCATTCTTTAAGGAGTTTGGGATCAATCTGAGTATCTATATCGATATGTTCACTGTCTTGTTCCTATTCTTTCTCCTGTTCTGGCTCTTTTCCTTTCTCGGGAATCTTCTCCATAGCAGGAGGTTTGTCAACAATTTGCTGTTTAGGCTCGCTTGACTGGATTGTTGGGGTGGTAGCTAATAAGTCCAGAGGTAGAGTTTGCAACCTCTGTTCTCTGAGCCTATTAAATTCTACCAGCCCTTCATCTTTATATCTCATCTTGGCCAATGTTTTTACCTGAAATAATGATTCTGCTGAGGAAAACAGGTCATCAAATTCATCTTTTTCATGATCAAACTTTGTGAGTTTGGCTTGCTCAAGAACATTATAGGCAACTTTCCTTGGATCATATTGCCTGTTAGGAATGGTTGCAAGATTGAGCATGTTTATTTTCCTGCCTCCTTTTCTGCATGTTTATAATCATGGACAGTGTAAACACCGCATCTCAAAGGAAATGTAGGCCACGCCTGCTTTTTAGAATTCCTAAGAGTTTTAGAAGTTCCTGTTGTTGTTATCTGGTAGGCCAATTCTCGAGCTAACAGCTTATCAGGTACATATAGAGGGAATACATGGGGTCTTGCAAGGCTACCATAAAGCCTTATATATGTGAACTTGTCTTCCCCGAACCAATTTCCTACAGCAGTTAAGTCAATCTCTGCTTCCTCGGAAATCCTTGGGGCGGGCTTATCAAAAATAGCATAATATATAGGCAACATGAAACCATTACATATTTGGTACAGATGGTCTTTATAGTGAACCTTCCATAACATCTAATGATAAATGTGAATTAGCTTAGGGACCTGGGGAGTCCATCTCCACCTGAGTATCGGATATTCAGAATTAAAGCAAAGAATATCCATAATATAATCACTGTAATAAAAAGGGTGAATGGTCCTGGTAGTTTTGCATGAATTTGATCTAAATTCAAGAATTGCAGTGGCTAATTTGTCGGACAATATGTTTACCCAATTCATCACATAAATGTTGACCGTGGCTTCCATTAAAGGGACCATTTCAATAGTGAACTTTGTAGAGTCATGCATTCCCCACATTCTACATATCATTGCCCCAACATAACAGTAAGGAGAAGACAATGATTCCAGAGAGTACTTACCTGATGATTCATGTTTGTGTTTTGCGGGATTTTGTCTCCACTACTTAATTGGGGTCGATTCAATCTCGTTCTCATATGCGAACTTTTCAAGGAAAGCTTTGTTGTATTTCTTTTCAGGTTCGGGTAATTGATACATCTTCCTTAAGTCATCAGGCTGAAATGAGCAAAAAATCCTTCTGTCAACTGTGAAAAATGTTCTATTTGAAATTGGAATTTCTTCTACCACCCATCTCACTACATCAGTGTATGGAAGAATTTTCTCACGCGCTGCTATTCTGTGCAAATATGAATAAGCTAAATCTTTGAGGGAAGCTTCCGATTTATTAGTTGAGTCTGCAGTAGCTTCTTCCGATACTTCCTCAGGCTCCTTTGCTTCAATTAAATTGTAGATGCTTTTCCAACTAGTATTTCCAAGGCCAAGGCAAGTAGTTTCTGAGATTAACCCTTTTTTGCTTGGTCCTGGATTGTTGGCTGGTTGCACTATTGCTATAGGAGTCGCTGCTGCGAATTTCTTTGATCTCTTTCCCATTTGTTTCAAATTTTTTATTTCGGCGGAGTTCTGCACAAGCAATGAAACCAACGTGATACAGAGAATAGCTAGTATGAACCAATATGAAATAATTATGTCGATTAGCAGATAATAATGGATTATAGTGAAACTGCCGCAGATACAATCTAAAGGAAAATCTCGCCATAACTGCTTCATTAATTAGCCGTTTAACCTGTCAATCATGGTAAAGGAGTTTTTAAATACCCATTATGTTGTTTATATGACGAATGATCCATTCAAGCGTGGCTTAGATTCTTTGGCGGATAATCAGAAGTAAATCGCAATCGGCGATTGGTAATGTGAATGGAAAGGCTTTAATATTTGTCCAAAATATCTTCCGATCACCGAAAGGTGATACAATGCATGCAAGCCTTTTAATTACGTTTTCGAAACACGCGCCTTGATTTAACGCATCGCAATCGGGGATGGATTCGGGTCTTATTACTTATGCCATTGCAACTTCGCCAATCGCCGATTGCGATATGCCTTATCGCATCGGGGGATTTGAATGTGTCATTAATCATGTGTTGGGTTGTTACCGCCGATTGCCGATGGCGATATCGCATCGGAGAAATGAGGGAGGCTCTTTCATTATACTTTGTGATTTTCCTTTCCCGATATCCGATAGTTATTTTCTTTTCGGATCGGAGTGAGTCAATGGGTCTTTATATATGTTTTCCTTATCATTGCGATATGCGATCTTGCAATCGCTTTATCGCAATAACAAATAACTTTATATTTATTTAAAAGACCGACTTTATTTCTATTCAAAAAGGTTTATTTTAAAATATATCATTTCCATTGAACCTTTTGATGAGGGTTTTTCTAATGATGGGTTAATACTAATTTATTCACACATCTAAGTTTAGAAGGGACCCCTTTCATATTATGATTTTTTTAAGTAAAAAATTTATGAAATGGGGGGGTTGTTGTACAACACAACAATTGGCGATTTACTGGGAGAAACAATTATCTCTGAGAAATTAATTAAAATACTTAAACTTTCTTAATCTGGAAATCTCATCTAATAGAAGAATTCTAATATAACTAGGTAATCATAAATCCTGAATATACTAATAACTATTTCTGTTATTTTCTTCTCTTGTTAAAATTAAATACATTCTAAGTTTTAAATTAGCCTTAATTGGTTGATAAAGATAAAACAAAATACTTTTCCAAATTAGCTTTATAATAACTCCTTTGTCATAGGTAGAGCCTCTGCTGCCAGCGAACGTCTATAGTCTTGACAGGGATACCTTTTAACCATTAGATCATTCATTATTCCATTCATTTCAGAGTATAATTAAAAAGAATTAATCCAAAAATATGTCTCCATATTTTTGTATCACTTTTTCTTTTTTCTTATTTTGTAAGATAAAAAGCCATTGTCCTGGTTTGGTGGCCAGATGTTTAGACAATGCCATTCACTGTTTGTAATTTAACTGAACAAGCTGGCTCGTGATGAGACCCCTTGTCTTATAATTATAAGCCATTACCCTATTTTGGTATGCGGTATTGGTAATGTCAGTTGAATTATTCTCCTTATGATCATGGTAAGCAGGCTTGTAATAAGACCTCTTATCTTTTATATCATATATATTTTAGAATTACACTCTGAGTAATTATAAACTTTGATGAATGGGATGAACAATTTTCTCCTTAAGAGAATATGGATGACAGGGTAAGAGTTGAAGATGCTAAGATTGAATCAGTTTCTGTTTTGTATTGATAACCATTTTCAGGCTACTTGAAAACATTAAAATGATTTACAGTACTTCTAAATCTTGAGAAGATTTCACAAAAATAAAATGGGGTTTTCAGAATCTAAATATACCTAATTCCATAGAAATTTTCCTTTCGTTTAAGGCTTCCATTTCTCAAAAGTAAATACCATAACTATTTCTTTTGAGTAACTTTTTCAATATAGCAAAAACCAATGGGAGGCTTCTTACAACTTTATTTTCCTAAGATTCTAAAAATAAGTTATGCACACAAATTTTGCTGAAAATTGAATATTTACAAAGGGAGAAGGGGTTACCTCCTCAATTGAAGAATTTTTTCAGGATAAGGCCATTAACAGGAAGAGGATATCTCTTTCCTGATAGATCTTGCAATATGAATATAGAAGGGCCTATCTTCTCGTTGATTTGAAATGGTCCAAGCCACATTTTTTGGAACTTAGTGTGTTTTCCTTTATCCTCATGGGCTTTGTCCCATTTCAAAACTAGATCACCGACTTGTAATTGTTTTGAACTGGTCGAAGTTGTATCAAACAATGACTTGATAATTTGTTGATGTTTTGCATGTATGATTCTGGATTTTTCCCTTTCTTCTTCTAATTTCAAGATTTGATCATATCTTAGTTGAATAGAAGATGAGGGACTTTCTTCAATAAACTGCACTAAAGCTAGCGATGGAAGTACTAAATTTGCTGGTATGACAGCTTCCTTTCCATATACTAGATTAAATGGAGAAGTTCCTATGGAGGGCTTATGTGTTATTCTCTCAACTCATAGTGCAAATATCAAAGATTTATGCGAGTTTTTATGATTCTGCTCAATAGTCCTCTTAATGATTTTGATAAGATTTTTATTGGTGGATTCTGCTAAACCATTTCCCTGAGGGTAGTAATTTGCAGAATACTTCAATTTAAATCCCCTTTTGATAGCAAAGTCAAATATAGAATTTCCAGAGAAATAAGATGCATTATCAAAAATAAGAGCGTTTGGGACACCAAACCTGGTAATAATGAATTGATCTATGAATTCCATGATTGCCTCAGAGTTTGCTGTCTTCAAAGGAATTACTTCAACCCACTTAGTGAAGTAATCAGTGGCGATAAGGATATACCTATGCTATTTGGATGAATATGGAGTGATTTCCCCAATGATGTCAAATCCCCATTGTTCAAAAGGTTGTTCAATGTTAACTGGTTGCAAAGAGAAAGTTGGCTTCCTTTGTCTTCCACTAGTGGTTTGAGAACTTTTGCATTTCCTTACGTATTCATGAGTATCTCTGAACAGGGTGGGCCAATAATATCTAGCATGAATGATTTTGTGAGCTATTGTATCAGCTCCAAAATGTCCTCCTATTGGTCCGTCGTGTAGCTCCTGCAAAACCTTTTGCGCTTCAGGTTTTTCTAAACATCTTAATAAAATTGAATCATAATTTCGCCTAAACAATACATCATTTACAATTATGAAGTTTTTCGCTTTCAATCTAATGGCACGTTTGTTTTTATAGGAAAGATTAGAAGGAGCGTATCCATTTTTTAAATAGAAAATCAGATCTGCATATTGCGATTCAGGATCTGTGATACTTATCTGATTGATTTCTTCAGTATCTTTTGTACCTTCAGGTTCCTGAATATTGGATGCTCCTGCTAACAACCTGCAAAAACCTTGGCCTTTGACAATCTTTGCTGGCTTGATTTCTAAGTCATATTCTTGTAATGTTGTGACCCAATTTGCTCTCTTTTCTCCTAATTCCCTTTGAACTAGTAATTGTCTTACTGCTGAAAAAGGAACTATAACTTTTGTGTGAGCTTTTAAGAGAAAGGGTCTGTAGTGTTTAATGGCTTTGTACACAGCAAAGGCTTGTTTTTCAACTTCTGAGTAATTAAGTTCAGCACCTTGAAGATTTGAGCTGTAAAATGAGATTGGTGCTTCCAAGTTTTGATCATTAATCTGAATCAACACTGCTGCATAAGACGAAGTGGATGCGAGGGTATATAGCATGAAATGACTTGAAAAATTGGAAGTGCTTAAAGCATGGGCATTAATGATTGATTGATTGATGGAATCAAATGCCTCTTTCTCTGCAGATCCCCATTTAAACACTGAATTTTTCTTGATCATCATTTGATATGGTAAAATACTCTGGGAAAAATCTGGAACAAATCTTTTTACAAAGTTAATTTGACCCAAAAATGACTGCATGGATTTTTTATTATGAGGGAATGGAATATCAGAAATCTCTTTGATTCGATCTAGATCAATATAAATACCATCATTTGAAACAATGAATCCCAAAAGCTTTCCGTGATTAAGAGAAAAAAAGGACTTCTTTGGATTAAGAGAGATACCATATCTTTTGCAGCGTTCAAAGATTTGTTTCAAATCATGTAAATGATTAGATCTTTTCTTGGAAAATACAGTAATATTATCTAAATAGACAACTATTGATTTATTGATCAATCCTTTGAATGCTATGTCCATTGCTCTCTGAAATGTAGCTCCAGCGTTGATAAGTCCAAAAGGCATTTTGTAGTAAGCATAAGTTCCCCACTTAGTTCTAAAGGTAGTTTTAAGGCTGTCATCAGGATGGACCAAAATTTGGTTATATCCTAAAAAACCATCTAAAAAGGACATTAACTCAGAACCAGCTACCGAATGGAGTGTCTGCTCCATGGTAGGTAAAGGGAAGTTATCCTTTTGGCTTGCCTTGTTAAGATTTCTGAAATCGATACAAATCCTAATGTCGCCATTTTTCTTTCTTACTGGCACCATATTGGACACCTAGTTTGAATGTCTAACAGGAAAAATTATCTTAGCCTTCAAGAGTTTATTTAGTTCAGCCTTTATTTGACTCTCTAGGTTAGGATGAATCTTCCTTAACTTCTGTTGCACTGGATTTTGTTCAGAAAGCATTGGAATAGTATGCTGAATGATTGATGCATCGTATGTTTTCAAATCATCATATTTCCAAGCGAAGACATATTTATTTTTTCGCAATAATCTAATGAATGCAATTCTTTCTTCTGAAGAAAGTCCTAATCCCAAATTGATGTTTTGAGGATTTTCCTCAGTACCTAGGTTTATCAATTCAAATCGTAAAGTCGAACTCTGGAGCTTTGAATTGGTCACCTATTTAAACCTGTCTTTAATATCATAAAGATCTTCAAGCTTGACCATTGGTTTAGGTATTGAGTTTTCTTCTTGCTTTTCCTTCATTTGAAGGTCATGATCACTTTCATCAATGATTTGATCATCGTAGGACTTGTCAGAAGTCAAGAAGTTTAAAATGTCTTCATCATGATTGAACACTCGCCAATTGGTGACATTATCGGGAATTGATGGTCTAAAAATTAACTCTACTGAAAATCTATCTGGGCTGTAATCTTCGGATGGAAGGAGTTTGGAAGCAACATTAGCTAGTAGGTCTGCTGCTGCATTCTGGGACCTAGGGATGGGAGAAATATTGAATGCTAAAAATTGAGATATGAGTTCCTGCACCGATGACTGATAGTGTTTGAGATGGCTAGAAAGGTAATGAATTGTATTTCTAACTTGTTTTATAACAATTTCTGAATCACTGAACACTTTCAAATATTGAACTTTAAGACCAATTGCTTTGTAGAGTCCTTGAACTAAGGCCTCATATTCGGCTGTATTGTTTGTGCATTCAAATTCCAATCTGCATGATAACATGGTCTTTTCTCCCTCGGGACTAACTAAAATACATCCTGCTCCTGCACCTTCACTAGATTTAGACCCATCAAAGTATAGTGACCAAAATAAAGAATTATCAACAATTTTATTTACAGTTTCTTCAACAATATTAACACATCTTGATCTATCTGTTTGTGAAAAATTTTCAATTTGAGATGTGAAATTATTAAGTGAGAAAGGAGATGGTTGGGCAGTGAAATTTCCAAAGAATGATTCAGATGAATAATTCTCCAAAATATTGTTATTGAATGCTATTGGTTGATTTTCTTGTTCAAATTCAGTAATAGTATGGGTCATGTGTTTCTCCCGATCGATCTTGATCTGATTTGGTTTTCCTTTATAAGGTAGCCACATATGGGACCAATCGGTGGAAATATAACCATGGAGTTTCTCGGACCAGTCTCTGCTCAAAATCAAACCATAGAATTCAGGAATATCAGCGATTAAAATATCAATTCTCTGAGCACTCTTGGATCAGCTGATAACCTGATAGTCACTGAGTTGATTTCCCCTAAAACCTAGACCTTAGTTCTATCCAACTGTACAATATGAATTGTAGACTTTTGGGGTTCAATGTTTAGTTTTGAACAAATTGAAGCTAGCATTATATTAGAGGAAGCCCCTGAGTCAATCAAATAGTTGTGTAGATTTCTATTATAGATCTCATAGGTTAAGAGGAAAGGAGGAGTATGAGAATTTGATCTATCCCCAATTAAAATAGCATCAGTAGCTTCTACTCTACCAGGAGGTGGTTGACCTGAGTCATTAGCAGCTTTGGACAATACAACATTAGGAAGAGGAGAAGAAGGTACAACATTTAACTCTTTAAGAAGTAATTTCTGTTGATGTTTGAGTTTACTAAGCTCAAACATAGTAATATTTTCCTTTGTCTTCTTCATGTCTTCGATAATATTGTAGTCCATAGAATCTGTAACTACTAATGTCTTAGATGTTGAAGGTAGATTTGAAGATGATGGCTGATTTTGGGATGGTATTGTTGCAGCTTTCTTTGTGGGAACCTTTTCTTTGGTAGTAGTGGTACCTACATTCCTTTTCTTCGAAGTTGTCTGAACAGGTTCAGAAGTACCCTTACTCCTGATAGTCACAGGGAAAGCTTCTTGTTCATTTTCTATATCGGAATTAGGTAAAATAAAGTCCCACATCCCATGGCATTCAACAATCTCCTCTTCTTCGGGTTCTGCAGATGACAAGACTGTTTCATCCTCTTCTTCCTCTTCAGGATCTGAGTCTACATTGGATATAGCATTTGGTGGTTTTGATTCAGGTTTCTTAAAATTTCTAAATGGCCTTTTTGTTGAAGTCTCAGCTACTTGCTTCTTGATTTCTACCATTTCATTTGACATAGTCTTGAGAACTTTTTGGAGACCCTCCATATCATATGGATCTTTAGGGGTTTTCTTCTTTGAATCATCCTTGAAAGAAACTTTTTTAGATTTTTTATCTTCAAGAGCAGCTTTCTTTTCTAAAGCAATAATGTGTTTCTCTACAGCAAGTGCCTCTTTCATGTTTTCAGCTAAAGTTGGTTTTGCAGCTCTATCTATAAAAATAGCTATATTTGAAGGTAGGGCTGTTATATACCATTTGCTTCTGATTTGCTCACTTGGTTTAGAGGCGGTTGGAATCTTATTCAAGAGTTTATTAAATCGTGAGTTGAAATCCTTTATAGGTTCCTTAGATTCTATCCTAAGATTCGAGAGATAATTAATCAACGTTGCTAAAGATCTGTCATTGCCATACTTAGTCAGAAACTGTTCTTGAAAAATGTTCCAACTGGTAATGGATCCATAGGGCAAGGAAATATACCAAGACCCAGCTGATCCTTGTAAGGTACAAGGGAAAAGCCTAACAACAACATCTTCCTCTATCACTCCTTTTAAATTAACTCATAACATGAAATTGTTAATATGTTTGTCGGCTTGTATTCCTGCATCTGGATCAAATTTCGGCAACCATTTTTTAGGATGTGCTGGCAATGGATGTAATGGTGCAGGCATAGTGACCACACCAGGATTACTCCATGGATTCTGAGCCATTGTAAAATTAATAGTAGATGATATTGCCGATGAAATTCCAGATGTTTGGGAAGGAGTTGATATTGAGGTTTGAGGTGGTTGGGATGTTGAAGTTCCTGATCCTTGTTGAACAATAATGTGTAATGGGGGAGTGGATGGTTGACTTCGCACTGGAGAAGATGAGATGGAGGATGATGATGAGAAAGTCTCACTGTCAGATCCTTCAGTAGTCTTTTTTGCCCTTTTCCTTTTGGGTAAAGGCAACTCAGTAGGTTCAATACTGAGCTTTCCACTCTGAAGTCTGGTGAGAGGGTGAGGTGGATTGAATTGCGAAGTCTCACTGCCTTGAGATACCTCAGATTTCTGTGGTGATATCGAAAAGCCTTGAAGTTTATGGATGAGAGACTGAACTTCAGGGGACTTAGGACTTAATCGTTCTGGGGTATGTTGGGTTTGAGCAGTGGTAGTTGACTCCTCTTCTTCTTGTTTGAAGATTGGTGTTCCTGCATCCAAAGGGGAGGTTTGAGGTGAGGTGGAGGGAGATTTACTCTCAGAATGGGTTATAGGTTTGGGTTTGCTCGCCATTCACAGTTTAGGCCCTCCTTCTAGCGCCAAAAATGTTGATGCCTCGAAAATCGTTGCAACAACATCAGGGAAAACCACCCGGTCCGGACCTTAAAGGCAGCTCCTTTTCCGTTTGGTGTGGTGGCTCCGACTGGAAATAATGCGACCAGTTTCCCAATAATTTGTAGATAGGATGGATAAGTAGTTGATTCTCTAATATCTAATGATAATGGATGAATGATTTAATCTAAAAAGTAAAATTATAAACAACTAATCTATCCCAGGAATTTTTTTCTTTAGTGTAACTTTTGATGATCTTCATCTACAAACAAGCATATAGATGACTCTATTGGTAAACAAAGACATTTATTCATATGATAATTACTTTGTTCAAGTAGTTGAACAAAGTAATCATGAAAACATTATTACACTATTCTTCATATATCATTGACATAAATATGATTGAAAGAATAACATTCCTTAGACATTCAATAGTGATAAGTATAAGGATTGTTGTTAAAACACATACATATATCCAATGATAGCAAGATTAAATAAATGTTGATTCACATGAAAGAATGAAGCAAAAGCATAGATAATAGTACCATATGTTATTTGGATCACTCCTGATATCAATCGCATTCAGATTCCTTCTTCTAACTTAGAAACACTTCCACAAAAAAGCAATAGTGCACATCTCATCAAAGCTTTCTTCGTTACAATTCAGAATATTGGCCCAGTCTTCATAAAATTATATCAGAAGCACAATAGTGTAACTTACTGATTTGATTTTATACAAAAACTGAGGACCCTTTCCAAAACCATGAAATGGTGCATAAATACTATCTAAGCTAACTAATTATGAAATAAAAATGTTGTTAGGTGGTATAACTAAATCATGAGAATCTCCTCGAAATAGGCCTTTTCGCAGTCAGCAGCATGATTCACTGTTTCGGACGATCTTCCTTTGGCTTAAGCTGGAAGATAGAAAGCATTGGTTGCAATTCTGGAGGGTGACTCAGATGAGAATGCAGTTGGGTTGATTATGTGGCATCATGGATTTCAGGAATCATGTAACGGATTGCATCGGTTAAACATTTGAGTGCTGCCCTTTGACTGTATGGTTTAACTAGGAAAAACCAAAAGGTATCCCAAGTTAAACTATGGATGCCGGCGATTTATCTTTCGTTCTTCTCCAATTCTTGATTGCGTGTTTGTTCCAATACTTTGGCTGACGACAATTTACCTGGAGTGCACTGTGAAATCAAGTTAGACAGATAAAGAGTATCATTGATTAACTCAATTAAATTACTGGTTGTTGATCTGCATCTTGAGGTTTCTCTTTCTGCTTTCATCAATTGTGACTGCCATTCTAGGAAAAGAATCTCTTTGTGTGACTCTAGAATTTTAGGCAGATTTGCGGCTTCTCCTTCACTGGTTTCTTGCCAAGCAAGAAAGTTGGTTAAAGTCTCATCGGCCTATTCCAAATCCTGCCTGGCGTCGATTAATTTGTCAATTATTGATGAAGTAATCTCATAGAGGGGCTCAACAAGGGAAATATTATGACATAGCAAATTTAGTTGTTTAACCAATGCTTTATTGATCTGGAGAGCTTCGGACCTGAAGTCTGCTGGTTGAGGAAGACTCTTTAACTTTTATACTTGGTGTGATAGTTGAGCGATTTGCTCATATTTTGTCTTACTCATTTGTTCATTCATTGTCTTCAGCTTGGTCAATGCTGCGGATAATTCTTTTTGTTTCTGTATTGCGCTTTGGTCTATCCTCTGCTTCTCCTTAAGCAATTGCTCATTTAATTGGTTGTGTATCTGCTGCTGTTCTAACTGTTCTATCCTTTGCTGTCTTTCAGATACCTGTGACTATAATGAAACAATTGTTTGGTCTTTTTCCTTGAGTAAATTGCTTACTTCTGATGCTTTATCCATAGTAGCTACCGAGTAGGCTCCGGCATACTGAGAAAGTTTTGTAAGGTCTTCGGAAGGATTGAATTCTTCTTTCCATACCACATTAGCCATCTCTGTTTGTGCTGGTAAAATGGAAGATTGATCAAGTCTTCTCCTTTTCCTTTGTCTTTTTACTACAGCCCTATGTTTGGGACTGTAAAAGACATCTAATGGTGGTATGTCTTCTATCTGCAAAACAATTTGATTGGATGGATCCTTAGGAATTATTTCTACATCTTTGCTGGTGGGTAGGCCATTGGTTCCTTCAATTGGAATCGTAGTTTTTGTTGTCTCCTGACCAACTGTTACTTGAGGTGTGTTGAAACCTGGTGAACTTTCAGGATTGCTTATAATGGAATCAAATTGTTGCCATTCTTTAAGGAGTTTGGGATCAATATGAGTATCTATACCGATATGTTCATTGTCATGTTCCTGTTCTTTCTCCTATTCTGGCTCTTTTCCTTTCTCGGGAATCTTCTCCATAGCAGGAGGTTTGTCAACAATTTGTTGTTCAGGCTCGCTTGACTGGATTGCTGGGGTGGTAGCTAATAAGTCCAGAGGCAGAGTTTGCAACCTCTGTTCTCTGAGCCTATTGAATTCTACCAGCCCTTCATCTTTATATCTCATCTTGGCCAATGTTTTTACCTGAAATAATGATTCTGCTGAGGAAAACAGGTCATCAAATTCATCTTTTTCATGATCAAACTTTGTGAGTTTGGCTTGTTCAAGAACATTATAGGCAACTTTCCTTGGATCATATTGCCTGTTAGGAATGGTTGCAAGATTGAGCATGTTTATTTTTCCTGCCTCCTTTTCTGCATGTTTATAATCATGGAGAGTGTAAACACCGCATCTCAGAGGAAATGTAGGCCATGCCTACTTTTTATAATTCCTAAGAGTTTTGGATGTTCCTGTTGTTGTTATCTGGTGGGGCAATTCTTGAGCTAACAGCTTATCAGGTACATACAGAGGGAGGACATGGGGTCTTGCAAGGCTACCATAAAGCCTTATATATGTGAACTTGTCTTCCTCGAACCAATTTCCTATTGTTAGGGTCCCACCCTAACCCCCTTATTTATGTAGTAGGATCGAGTCATAGTTATAGTTAAGTAAAGAGTCAATAAAGCCCATATTAATAATTGTAAGTGGTTAACCTACAATTAATGATGGGACCACAATTAGTTGCAAATTGGCCATGGTATTACATAGATGGTATTAATAAGAACCATGGTATTGATCCATGGTATTGCATGTATGAGTCATATATAAAGGATAGAGACTCCCTACGAGGAGCATCGTGTCTTATTTTGTAATCGAGCTCTGCTCTATTGGAGGTTTCCCCCTCGAAGAGGCAAGTGAACATTGATTTCTGAATAATAAAATACTTGCTCTTGTTTCTCACTATTCTATGTTCTGGGTATATTTCTTCGCATATTCGGTATTCTGGTAATCGTCTTGCAGGTTAAGAGCATAACAAGTGGTATCAGAGCACTTTCCAGGGTAGGTGGGATCTCCATTTCTTAGCAAAAAAAAATTTGGCTAGAGACGTGTTCCGGCGTCTTTAAACCACGGGATCTGTCGTTGAGCGCATAAACCTGCGGATTTGGGGAGGCATCCATGCAGGAAATACAAGAGGTAGTCATGCTTGTTGGACTCCCTTGTAACCCCTGTGGGTACCCCTTCGAGTAGTAGCGCATTAGACAGAACCGCGCACGAACTGTCTTCCAAGTACCCTCTGGGCATATCGGAAGCCCCCTAGCTCCTTGAAACCTCACCATAGATAAACCGTTGGCCGTCTTGTTGCTACAGTACACCGAGAACAGCACTCGGAGAGATTACTCGCCCGTATGATAGGGTAGTCGGGTTGTACAACTAAGGGTACGGTTGATCCTCCTTATTAGAGTCCTGAAACATTGGGCCGAGTACTACTGTTAGACCCTTATGTATATTGCGATCTGTAGCACCTGACACACCTCGAGAACATAGTTCCCTTTTCTATCTTGGGATCACGCATAATCTCTGCCAGATCAGATCTCGCAAGGGGGTTTGCAGCAGCAGCAGACATCAGTCCCGCAGTTCCGAGTTAGCAGACCAGCGTTTCCGATCTATTAGGTCCATCAGATCCACAGCAACAATCTGTCCGCCAATCAGAGCTATCTGATCAACCATTCAAATCTCTCAGATCCACCAGATCTAAGTAGTTGTATGGGGTTCCTATACCGAGGCGTGATTTTCGCTGGACTTTTGGCAGCATTGACATTTTGAGGATTCAAAAAAACAAGTCTGAGACCCCCCAGGGCGCTTATTGGTGATCTAGCCCATAAGAATCAGGACGACGAGCTGAGCAAGGTGGTACCATTCAATTGTTAGTGAAAAAAATTCGGGTGGTCCCAAATTTGAAGTACATCGGATCGGTGCATGGTAGCTACTAGAGCTCAAGCTATGGCCAATGAGAAGATCGAAAAACTTGAACAATCCTTGCAAGCCATCCAAGCTCACCTTGACAAACTAACTAACGCACTCTCTAAGGGCAAGGAGGAAGCCCACGAGGAGGCGTATATTGGCAATGGACACAGTGAGGGTGAGTATAGCCACTCTCTTCACCTCTGGGGCACCCACCAACAATCCCGTCTGTGACCTCCCAAGCTAGATATGCATAAATTTGATGGTTCTCACCCGGCCGCATGGGTAGCACAAATGGAGCAGTATTTCAATCTGAATAACATCTTAGATAATGAGACTCAGCTTATGGTGGGGAGCATGTACTTGGACAATGAAAGATGGCAATGGTGGGAATGGCATCAACATTGCAATGGAAGTTTTTTGACTTGGGCCACCTTCAAAAAAGCTCTTACAGAGCGCTTTGACCAGGAATCTGCTTTTTTGGGTCATCTCACTAAGCTCCAACAGACTGGCACAGTGGATGAATATGTTACAGCCTTTGAAGCCTTAGCTTTCCGCACTAGGGATCTCCCAGATGCGTTCTACACGAAATGTTTTATCAACGGTCTTAAAGAGGCCATACAAGCCCACGTCCGACTACACCACCCTCCCACATGGTCGGAGGCTTGCAAGGTAGCTCGTAACGTGGAATGTGTGTTAGCAGCCCAGTCCATTCGCCCAAATTTCACCGCCAAGGGTTGCCCCCCACAGGCTCACAGCACGACTCAAACACTTAAGGTTCAAAAGGTGTCACCTGCAGAAATGGCCGAAAGAAGAAAGCAGGGATTATGTTACTACTGTGATGAAAAATACTCCCCAGGTCATAAATGCAAGGAGCCCAAATTTTTTCAAATTGATGCCACTGATTACAGCTCATCGGAGGAAGCCCCACCACTTGAGGAACCGAAGGAGGTAGAAGAGGACAACCAAAAGGACAATGTCCCTAATGAACCAGTTATTTCGATGCATGCTTTGGTAGGGATTTCTTCACCTCAAACTCTCAAAATCAGAGGTTTTATTAAACATCGCCCAGTAGTAGTCTTGATTGATAGTGGAAGTACACATAATTTCATCCATCAAAAAGTCGCGGAAGCAGTGCATTGTTTTGTACGAGCAGTTTCTAACTTCCAAGTCCAAATTGCAAATGGGGGAACAATGAAATGTGAAGGCCGCTGTGAAAATGTCAAACTTCAAATGGGGGATTATCAATTGAAGACCCACATGCTTTCCATACACATGGGAGGGTGCGACATTGTCCTCGGTGCTGAATGGCTTCGCACTCTTGGGCCAATCACAATGGATTTCCAGGAGTTATATATGATCTTTAAGCATAACAACTCCACACATACCCTCCGTGGACTCCAAACGGGAGCTCCCTCTATCATTAGCTCACATAGGATGGAAAATTTGCTAAAAAAGGGCCATCATGGAGTTATAGCTCAATTTAATGCCATCCAGGCCGTCGAACCCAATTCTCTGCCGATTCATCCTGAGATGCAATAGATTTTAAATAACCATCTGCCAGTCTTTGATAAGCCTCATGAGCTTCCACCCTCGAGAGGGGAACATGATCATAGCATCACCTTGGTTCCAGGGGCCCAACCACCAAATATGCGCCCATACAGATATCCGTTCACCCAAAAGAATGAAATAGAAAAAATAATCAAGGAACTTTTGGAAGTAGGTGTCATTCGTCCCAGCATTAGTCCTTATTCATCACCGGTGGTCATGGTGCTCAAGAAAGATGGGGAATGGCGGATGTGTCCAGACTTCATGGCCCTCAATAAGTTGACAGTCAAAGATAAATTTCCCATCCCGGTTGTTGATGGTTTGCTGGATGAACTCAATGGGGCTCAATTCTTCACTAAGCTAGATCTTCGCTCAGGCTACCACCAAATTCGCATGAAGGAAGTCGACATTCCAAAGACTGCTTTCAGAACTCATGAAGGCCATTATGAGTTCTTGGTCATGCCATTTGGTCTTTGTAATGCCCCATCTACTTTTCAGAGCCTTATGAACCACCTTCTCAAACCATATCTCAGGAAATTTGTCCTTGTCTTCTTCGATGACATCCTCATCTATAGTTGCACTTGGGCCGCACATCTTCAGCAATGTAGATCTGCTCTTGCAACTACTCCGCAAGCATAAATTATTTGTTAAGATTTCCAAACGTTCTTTTGGCATGGAAGAAGTTGAGTATTTAGGCCACATTGTGGGGCGTGAAGGTGTCAAGGTGGACCTCAAAAAGATCTAGGCAATGCAGGATTGGCCTCAACCTAAGACCTTGAAGAGCCTGAGAGGATTTTTGGGTCTCATAGGCTATTATCGCAAATTTGTCCGCAATTATGGTCGCATTGCGAAGCCCCTCACTCAACTCCTCAAGAAAAATTCATTCTTCTAGAATGATGACACACATAAGGCATTTACAGCTCTCAAAAATGCCATGTGTTCCACTCCAGTCTTAGCACTACCTGATTTCACCAAATCTTTTGTCATTGAATGTGATGCTTCGAGTACGGGTATTGGGGCGGTCTTAATGAAGGAAGGTCGACCCTTGGCCTTCACAAGCCAACAACTAAGTGGGAAGAATCTGGGACAATCTACCTATGAGAAGGAAATGATGGCCATCTTACATGCAGTAGATACCTGGTGACCTTACTTACTGGGGCGACGTTTCCAAATCTGCACAGACCATCACAGTCTTAAATATTTTTTGGAGCAACATATATCCTCCCCACAACAAAATAAATGGCTCGCCAAAATGTTGGGATATGATTATGAGATCATTTACAAGAAAGGGTGTGAAAATAGTGTAGCAGATGCATTATCTCGCCAATTTGATGAGGAAAGTACCTTGCTCACAATTTCCCTTCCCATTCCAGAATGGATTGAAGAGGCTCGCATGGAATGGTTTTCACATCCCTGGCTCTCGCAACTCATTACTCAATTGCAGGTGGATCCAAATTCCACCAAGGGCTACTCGTGGCAGGATGAGATTCTTCGCTACAAGGATAGAGTCGTAATATCACCAACATCCACCCTCAAAAGCCGCATTTTGGCAGAATTGCACTCATCCCCCATTGCAAGACATTCAGGCTTTCAAAAGACATATGCTCGCACTAGAAGATCATTTTTTTGGACAGGCATGAAAAAGGACATCCTTACTTTTGTAGCGGAATGCAATGTCTGTCAACACCACAAAGGGGAGACAGTCAAAGCACCAGGCACATTACAACCGTTGCCCGTCCCGGCATATATATGGATGGAGGTTTTTATGGATTTCATTACAGGTCTTCCAAAGTCAGGAAACAAGTCAGTCATCATGGTGGTTGTGGACCGACTTTCTAGGTATACTCATTTCTGCGCCCTACCCCACCCATTTACACCGACTTTGTTCGCTCAATCTTTCATGGATCAGATCTTCAAATTGCATGGCATGCCCACTTCTATTGTGTCTGATCATGACCTGATCTTCACCAGTAATTTTTGGCAGGAACTCTTCAGGCTACAAGGCACCCAACTAAAACTCAATACTTCCTATCATCCACAAACGGATGGTCAAACTGAAGCCGTCAACAAATGTCTGGAAACCTACCTTAGGTGTTTCACTTCAGAAAAGCAACATCTATGGGTACAGTGGTTGCCTCTAGCTGAATGGTGGTATAACACCAACTATCATGCCACCACCAAAGTGACTCCCTATGAAGCAGTTTATGGTCAACTCCCTCCTTCCCCTACTTCTTATATCAAGGGGTGCTCAAAGGTACAAGTAGTGGATCAACTCCTACAAAACCGCACAACCATGCTCACCCATCTTAGAGAGAATCTTCATCAAGCTCAAAACCACATGAAGAAACAGGTAGATCAGCATCGCTCAGAGCACCAATTTCAAGAAGGGGATCAGGTATTTTTTAGGCTGAAACCATATAAGCAAACTTCACTCAAAGACAAGGGTTGTATAAAATATCTCCAAAATTCTACGAACCATATCAATTACTTCAACGCATTGGAGAAGTGGCCTACAAGCTAGCTTTGCCACCCACTGCAAAAATCCATCCAGTTTTCCATGTCTCATGCCTCAAGAAAGTGAATGGGAACAATTGCAGAATTCAAACTAGTCTACTTGAATTGGATGAAGAAGGGTCAATCTGGCTCCAACCTGAACAGGTCCTCGACACACGAGAACGGCACCTGCGTGGCCGCATGATCAGGGAAGTCCTCGTCAAGTGGAAAGACACCTCTCCGGAAGATGCAACCTGGGAACCAGCCACTATTCTTCAGCAGTTTCTGCAGCTTCGGCCTTGAGGACAAGGCTATTCTTAAGGGGGAGGGCATGTTAGGGTCCCACCCTAACCCCCTTATTTATGTAGTAGGATCGAGTCATAGTTATAGTTAAGTAAAGAGTCAATAAAGCCCATATTAATAATTGTAAGTGGTTAACCCGAAATTAATGACGGGACCACAGTTTGTTGCAAATGGGCCATGGTATTAGATAGATGGTATTAAAAAGAACCATGGTATTTCATGTATGAGTCATATATAAAGGATAGAGACTCCCTGTGAGGAGCATCATGTCTTATTTTGTAATCGAGCTTTGCTTTATTGGAGGTTGCCCCCTCGAAGAGGCAAGTGAACATTGCTTTCTGAATAATAAAATACTTGCTCTTGTTTCTCAGTATTCTATGTTCTGGGTATATTTCTTTGCATATTCGGTATTCTGGTAATCATCTTGCAGGTTAAGAGCATAACACCTACAACAATTAAGTCAATCTCTGCTTCCTCGGAAATCCTTGGGGCAGGCTTATCAAAAATAGCATAATATATAGGCAACATGAAACCATTACAGATTTGGTGCAAATGGTCTTTATAGTGAGCCTTCCATAACATCTGATGATAAATGTGAATTGGCTTAGGGTCCTGGGGAGTCCATCTCCACCCGAGTACCGGATATTCAGAATTAAAGCAAAGAATATCCATAATATAAGCACTGTAATAAAAACGGGGAATGGTCCTGGTATTTTTGCGTGAATTTGATCTAAATTCAAGAATTGCAGTGGCTAATTTGTCGGACAATATGTTTGCCCAATCCATCACATAACTGTTGACTGCGGCTTCCATCAAAGGGACCATTTCAATAGTGAACTTTGCAGAGTCATGCATTCCCCACATTCTACACATCATTGCCCCAACATAACAGTAAGGAGAAGACAATGATTCCACAGAGTACTTACCTGATGATTCATGTTTGTGTTTTGTGGGATTTTGTCTCCATTGCTTAATTGGGGCCGATTCAGTCTCGTTCTCATCTGCGAACTTTTCAAAGAAGGCCTTGTTGTATTTCTTTTCAGGTTCGGGTAAGTGATACATCTTCCTTAAGTCATCAGGCTGAAATGAGCCAAAAATCCTTCCGTCAACTGTGCAAAATGTTCTATTTGAAACTGTAATTTCTTCTACCACCCATCTCACTACATTAGTGTATGGAAGAACTTTCTCACGCACTGCTATTCTGTGCAAATATGAATCAGCTAAATCTTTGAGGGAAGCTTCCGATTTATTAATTGAGTTTGCAGTAGCTTATTCCGATACTTCCTCTGGCTCCTCTGCTTCAATTAAATTGTAGATGCTTTGCCAACTAGTATTTCCAAGGCCGAGGCAAGTAGTGTCTGAGATTAACCCTTTTTTTCTTGGTCCTGGATCATTGGCTGGCTGCACTGTTGCTATAGGAGTCGCTGCTGCTGCGGATTTCTTTGATCTCTTTCCCATTTGTTTCAAATTTGTTATTTCGACGGAGTTCTGCACAAGCAATGAGACCAAGGTGATACATAGAATAGCTAGTATGAACCAATATGAAAGAATTATGTCGATTAGCGGATAATAATGGATTATAGTGAAACTGCCGCAGATACAATCTAAAGGAAAATCTCGCCATAACTGCTTCATTAATTAGCTGTTTAACCTGTCAATCATGGTAAAGGAGTTTTTAAATACCCATTATGTCGTTTATATGATGAATGATCCATTCAAGTGTGGCTTAGATTCTTTGGTGGATAATCAGAAGTAAATCACAATCAACGATTGGTAATGTGAATGGAAAGGCTTTAATATTTGTCCAAAATATCTTCCAATCACCGAAAGGTGATACAATGCATGCAAGCCTTTTAATTACGTTTTCGAAACACGCGCCTTGATTTAACGCATCGAAATCAGGGATGGATTCGAGTCTTATTACTTATGCCATTGCAACTTCGCCAATCGTCGATTGCGATATGCCTTATCGCATCGGGGGATTTGAATGTGTCATTATTCATGTGTTGGGTTGTTACCGCTGATTGCCGATGGCGATATCACATCGGAGAAATGAGGGAAGCTCTTTCATTATACTTTGTGATTTTCCTTTCCTGATATCCGATAGCTATTTGTTTTTTGGATCGGAGTGAGTCAATGGGTCTTTATATATGTTTTCCTTATCATTGTGATATGCAATCTTGCGATCACTTTATCGCAATAAAAAAGAACTTTATATTTATTTAAAAGACCGACTTTATTTCTATTCAAAAAGGTTTATTTTAAAATATATCATTTCCATTGAACCTTTTGATGAGGGTTTTTATAATGATGGGTTAATACCAATTTATTCACACGTCTAAGTTTAAAAGGGACCCATTTCATATTATGATTTTTTTAAGTAAAAATTTTATGAAATGGGGGGGTTGTTGTACAGCACAACAAAAGGGTAGGTGGTTTGCTATGACTCAAAGAAGTTGAATGAGCACGAGCAAAACTATGTAACTCATGATCTTGAGTTGGCAGCTATGATTCATGCATTGAAGATGTGGAGACATTATCTTCTTGGCACGAAGTTCAACTTGATGAGTGATAATAGTGGGTTGAGGTACTTGTTTGACCAACCCAATCTGAATGTTAGGCAAGCTAGATGGTTGGCTACCCTCATTAGGTTTGATTTTGATACCCGATACAATAAGGGCAAGGAAAACAAATTTGTGGATGTTCTTAGTAGGAGAGTGTAGGTAAATCATATTTCAGCTATAAGCTCTTATGGGATAGATTTGCAGGAGCAGATCTTGCATGTAGGGAAGCATGATGAGAAGTACCAACAATTGAAGCATAGTTTGAAACAAGGTGATAGAGATGAAGCATATCAACTCACTGCATATGGCTTGGTTAGATTCAAGAACAAAATTTATGTGTCAGATAACAATGAGTTCAAGAAGCTTATCCTAAGAGAGTTTCATGTCAAACCATATTCAAGGCACCCAAAATATTAGAAGACTTTGACAACTCTTAAGAAGTTCTATCATTTGTTGAATTTGAAGAAAGAGGTGGCTAATTTTGTTGCAATATGTTTGGACGGTTAACAAGTGAACTCTTATGTAAGCATCTAGTTAGTCTATTACAGCCTATTCCAATTACATAATTGAAATGGGAGGTCATTTTCATGGGCTTAATTACAGGTTTGTTGATGACATCAAAGCAACATGATTCCATCATGGTTGTGGTTGATAGGTTGAGCAAGGTAGCTCACTTCATTGCACTGAAGTCTACTAATTCAGCTAGTGAGGTAGCTCATATCTTCATCAGGAAGATAGTGAGGTTGCATGATGTTCCCAAGAAGATTATATCAGACAAAGATTCCAAGTTCACTTCCAGGTTTTGGAAGGAGTTGTTTGCAGGCTTGGGGACAAAGTTAGCCTTAAGTACAACTTATCATCTGCAGACAGATGGATAGACAGAGAGAGTTAACATGATTCTTGAGGAGAGGATGTATTTCATGTATCAACAAAGGAGATGGGAGGAGTATCTTCAATTGCTAGTGTTTTCTTATAACAATGGGTATTGAGAGTCCTTGAAGATGAGTCCATTTGAGGCTCTTTATGGGTGGAATTGTAATACTCCTATCAGCTAGAGTGCTCCAGTGAATAGGGTGCTGATTGGACCGGATATGTTGGCTTAGATGGAGCAGGAGATGTAGGTTATTAGAAGGAATTTGAAGGCAGAATAGGAAAGGCATCAAAGTTATGCATATTAACATAGAGTATTCAAGGAGTTTCATGTTGGAGAGCATGTGCGCATCAAACCCAAGAGGAGCTCCTTGAGGATTGGGTCATGTGCCAAGCTGAAACTTTGGCATTATGGGCCTTTTGAGAACCTTGAGAGGATTGGACCACTGAGCTACAAACTTTCACTACTACCAAAAGTGAAAGTAAATGAGGCTTTCCCTGTTTCATTACTTAAGAGGTATGTCCAATATGTGGATCATGTAATTGATTCGTATGTAATGCAGGTGGAACTAGAGGGAGAGTTCCAGCCAGAACCACATTGTATATTGCAGCAGAAACAACTCAAGCTCCGAAATAGAGCAATAGAGCATGTTAAAGCACAGTGGAAGCACTTTGGGCCTGATGAAGTTACATGGGAGATGGATTATCAAATGTAGGCATTATATCCTTCTTTTTTTATTGGTTGAAGAAAATTAGTTTTTGGTGTGTGTGTGTATATATATATATATATATATCATTGTAAATACCACATTGAGTTGTGTTATAAAGCTCCATACACTACAAGGAAAATACCTTCTAGCAGAGGTTATAACAAAGATATATATATATATATATATATATATATATATATATATATATATATATATATATATCATTGTAAATACCACATTGAATTGTGTTATAAAGCTCCATACACTACAAGGAAAATACCTTCTAGCGAAGGTTATAACAAAGATTTTTAGTGTTATAAAATTGGAAAAAATTGTCAAAAAAACATCCACTAAAATATTTGTTTGTGATAGCGGATGTTTTAGTGGAGATTATAACGAAACTTCATCACAACTAAAAAAATTGGGCAGCCCGAGGTTTTAGCAAATGTTTTTGTTGTGGTGCGCTTAATGGAAAAAGTAGCATCGATGCGCTATATATATATCAAAAGAACCAAGGCCGCATACATAACTAAAATCACCAAGGCGTTTGATCCGAATGGAAAATGGCATCCACCCATGGTATTCAACCCCCATAGTATTAATTCACCCATGGAATTTACCCACAGTATTTATAAACCCATATAATTTACCCGTGATATTGTAAGTGGCATCCACCCATGGTATTTGAAGTGGCATCAACCCTTAGTATTCATCCTCCCATGGCATTTATCCACTCATGGAATTTAGCCATGGTATTCATTCACCCATGGTATTTACCCACCCATGGAATTTACCTGTGGTATTGTGACAAAAAAAATCTATAAGTAACAAGTCGCATTTTGTAAAAGAACAAATTGTCCACCACAATGTAGTCTTTATAGTTATTATCTGTTTTAATAAAAAAAAAATTCTTTGTGGTTTTGTTATTGTGTGTTCTCCTCTTTTCTTCTAGCATTTCAATCTTTTAGATGTTGGGGGCCTCCCCCCAAGATCCGGATTAGTGGTATCATATTCATGTTACGATTCCATGGGAATGAGGGTTTCATGCATAGTTTAGTTTCAAAATTTTGCAGCAATATTCAAAAAACTTCAACGGGAATATTTTTTTTTTTCATTTTTTTGTAGGAATTGTTTTTGGGTGGTGAGTTTGCAGATAATATCCGAAAATTTTGGTGCAAAATTTACAAAAATAAATAAGAGATCTTGTTTCCTTGCAAAAAAATACCCAAAATAATAAAAAAAAAAATATATATATATATATATAGGCCAAATCGGATACTGTATGAGGGAGATATTTTTGATTTAAAATCAGTTATGTCGCAAAAATGTTTCTGACGATAATTCGTGGACGGCTGCTCTCCTATCATTTTTTACAGTTTTTGTGTAGAATTTCAGAAAAATTATTGTAGATCTGAGATTCTCTCCAAAATTCACCCAATTTAAAAAAGAATCAGAGTTCAGATGAGGGAGATATCATTGATTTAAAATCAATTTTTTCAGAACTTTTGTGACGATGAGACAGTTGCAGCGCGAATCTGAGTTTCTATATTGTCCAGGTAGGGATTTCAATCAAATGGGAAGATGCAGAATGATCATTCTATTTCCAAAAACAGTTATAATAAATATTTCGAGTTATATTGACCAAGTTATGCCCATTTTAAATTTGGAGCAGCATTCAGAGAGGGTTTCGTTTGGAGATGTGCCCTCCCACCCAGCTTTAGTAGGCACCTGCTTCACATTCATCAATTTCAACATAACAACATCCAGCTTGGGTTATTTGGAGACGTGCCCTCCCACGCCAGGAAATGTAGGCACTTACTACTCCATCAATAGTCAACATCACGGTTATGGGTCAACCGCACAAAATCCTTGTCATCAAAGTCCATTTGCTAGGCCACACACTGTTAGTATCACGGTTGGTCACACGCATTACATGGTATCCTTATCCTCAGATCTTCATTTTTCATGGTTATGGATCATCCAAAAACCCACACTTCATTGAAGTCCATTTGCTAGGTTGCACATTGTTAGTACCACAGTTGGTCACAAGCATTACAGGGTATCTCTATCCTCAGATCTTCATTTGTCATGGTTATGGGTCATCCACAAACCCACACTTTATCGAAGTCCATTTGCTAAGCCGCACACTGTCAGTATTACAGTTGGTCATAAGCATTATAGAGTATCTCTATCCTCAGACCTTCGTTCATCATAGTTATTGGTTAACCACACAAAACCCTTCTCTTCAGTGGTTCTTCATATTCAACAAAGGCTTCTCAGGAGAGAACTTCACGCAATGGGGACCATTGCTTCTTAAGGAGGGAGGAATGATTCGAATGGAAAATGGCATCCACCCATGGTATTCATCCACCCATAGTATTCATTCACCCATGGAATTTACCCATGGTATTGTAAGTTGCATCCACCCATGGTATTCATCCACCCAGGTACTTATCCACCCATGGAATTTACCGATGATATTGTAAGTCGCATCCACCCATGGTATTGTAAATGGCATCAACCCTTGGTATTCATCCTCCCATGGTATTTATCCACTCATAGAATTTACCCATGGTATTGTAAGTGACATCCACCCATGGTATTCATTCACCCATGGTATTTACCCACCCATGGAATTTACCTGTGGTATTGTAACAAAAAAAGGCTATAAGTAACAAATCACACTTTTTAAAAACACAGATTGTCCACCACAATTTAGTCTTTACATTTATTATTTGTTTTAATAAAAAAAGTTTCTTTGTGGTTTTGTTATTGTGTGTTCTCCTCTTTTCTTCTGGCATTTCAATCTTTTAGATCTTGGGGGCTTTCCCCCAAGATCCAGATCAACGTGGAATGCAAAGAACACCGGTGCCTGAAATATATACTTCCCCGGTGCGTATACATAAAAAAACTCCCCAGGGCGATCTCTTAAGGAAAGACATTAGGGCATGCAAAAAAATATTGCAGACCCAGTGCTTTTATTTAAACTTGCAGATTCGATGTGAATTGTTTGTATAAACGCATCGGTGCACTACAATTATAAAATGAATGGTGTTGTTAACTTTAATAATGCATCAGGGCTAGAAATAATATTTTGTAGGACTGATGTGTTAGTTCTATGAAAGCACTAGTGCGTTGAGAATTGTAATGCAATGAGGCATTAATTGCAAACAATACAGGTGCTTGAGAGCTAAACGCCCTACTTTTGTCCTTTTCAGAAAAACATCGGCCATGCAAAAAATCGTGGTGCTTTTATATAACATAATGCATCGATGCATGTTTATGCTATGGAAACACCGATTTTTTTATATGATATTTTCTTTTTTGGAAACATCCACCTATGACACTATAATTATTGTAATTTGAAAATATGTTATTCATAAAAAAATCGACATATATCTTATAACAATATTCATATAAATTAAAATTTTATTAGTGCATTTGTATATGATGTTTGGATTAATTTGTTATATTATCAGATTTCACATCTCTTCATTATAATATTTAATCATCCATATATTTAATCAGTGGTGTAACATTTCACAACGACATTGGATAACAAAATAGAATAAATTAAAATGTATTTTATTATATATCAATAAGAGGCTCTTTGTCATACAAAATGGGATTGTTATTGGTAACCCCTTGTCTTTCAATTGGACACTATGTCCATTACATTAAACAAAATGTTTGATTTTCATAGACAATTATTTCAAAAAATACAACAGGTTGCATTGATATCCAAATAGATCATCATTCTTCATTGGAATTGTTGTCAGTGCTCGAGCTACTTCCATGACTTGGGTTATTTGGATGAATTTTTTGTTGATTGCATCAATTGTTTTCATCTTCTTGATCTTGTTCCATCTACAAACATAAAAATAAAGTGTAATGAGTGTATCTACATTGGTGAGAATAATGAAAATTGAAATAAATAATATACATCAATGTAAATAAAATAGAAATGTACCATAGCAAGAAGTGACTCATAAACTGTACACATGGTTTCAAAACCAAGTCTCATGCCTTGTTGCAACAAGTCTTTTGTTGGTGTAGTCTCATACTTTGTTTCCTGGATGTTTTAAACCCCATTACATATCACATATTTAATATAAAGGATTTTTTTTGTTCTATTAATTATAAACTCAGACAAGTAAAACAACATAGATACTTACAAATTCCACAATCAATTTTTGATATGCCAACATATACCCACAACACATATTTTGTTGGGAATCATGATTGTCGTTAAACCAAAACCCGCGGGTGTTAGTCAATGATCACATCAACAGAGATAAGGATCTACGAGAGGTAGTTAGTCCATGTCGCGAAACACATTGGGAGAGTTGGTTTATCTAATGTCCAACAATCTCCCCCAAACGCGAGTTAGGTGTGTATCGAACTCGTGACTTATGCTCTGATACCACTTGTTGGGAATCACGATTGTCATTAGACCAAAACCTGCATGTGTTAGTCAACAATCACATCGCCAGAGATAAGGATCCATGAGAGGTAGTTAGTCCATGTCGTGAAACACATAGGGAGTGTTGGCTTATCCAATGTCAATTAGTTCTTCTGATGGCTCTTGTTTATGTTAGCACCTATTTGAAGACATTCAAGGATGGTTGTTGTAAAACAACTTAAAATATAAAAAAATGAAACCTTGAGTTGTTATAAGGAAATATTAACAATTACTCACAATCTTTGATATCAACCCTTTGCTTCCTTGTAGTCTTGTTTTATGTGTTGAATGAGTTCCATTTTGTTTTCTTTTATGCAAGAAAATACTTGAAAATTAATATTTAATGCTAAATTGTCTTTTTATGTACACAAAGTCAATCATGATTACATGCATTTGAAGCACGTTGATGGGACCAGCCCTATTGTACCTCGTCAATTATTAAACGTGTGATTTGTGATAATATCCGGCAGTTGATTTGCATTATTGTGTGATTAATTGTTTGGTACCAACTCTTAATTGTGAGGGGGACACCTGTCTCGACCTCGGGCTCTGCTCTCCCGCCTTTACACTACACTCTCGAAAACCCTAATCCCTCATTTGGTCACTGTGCCCGACATTTCTCTATTCTGCCGAGAGGGTTTGCTGCTCTGGTTTCGTTTTGCAATTGGTGAGGGTTCGATGGCTCTCTGTCTGCACACCTTGGTCACGAATCCCGCTCTTGTAGCTGAGGGTTCTGGTTATGTGTTAGCTCTGGTTGCAGTCCTATGTTCGTCGGTTCTCTTAGGGTTTTTGAAGCTCGGCTCCTCTGGTAAGCTCCAACTCTGTAAACCCTTACCCCTATCTTTCTACTTCAGTTTCTGAATGTAACTTTTGTTTGCTAATGGTTGGCTCTTGGTGGTTGCAGGTGGACGTTGAGCCGTCCTGGTTGCTGGTCTCGAGTCCTGTTGCCCTCACATTGGAACGGGTAGGGTCATTCCATGTTGCTTTGTTTGTTTTCTTGTCTCGACACTCTTGCTGCCTGTTGGTTGTCTCTGTTCTGTGGTCGAGGGCTTCGGCCTCTCTATTATTGGCTTTATGTTTGAATTCCTTCGGGCCTTAAATAATTTTGTAACTTATGTTTGAACGTTGTTTAAGTTATTAGTTGGGGTTTCGAACCATGGTCTCGTTGTTTGGTCTTTACAATTTACAATCTCATCCTTAACTTGGACTGTAAATATTTTTGATACTTTTGTGTATATGTTTATGCAAAGATTTTGAAAGGAAAAAGAAAATATATTTATATATTCTGGTACCTGTAGATGTATACGGCGTCTTTGCTACGACTGTGTTTATTGGTTGTATGATACCCTTTGTCGATGTGTGACTGTAGTCTTTGCCAGGTTCTTTGTATACTCAGGAACTGTATATGTTGGTTGTAACTATATTTGATTCCTCCGTTGGTTATTTCACCCTCGTATCTGTGGTTGATTCTTCCACAAGGCCCTCTGTTGTTTCATTGAATTTGACTTTCTTGGTGGCTGTTAAGAAAAACTAAATTGCTAGTTCTCTGTGGTTATTATGGAACGCAATCAATTCTTAATTAGGAAGAAATTAATCTATTGTTTCAATGGAAATGGATTTAGATTCTCTCTTAAAAAAATGCTTGTATGTTTCTATTCTTTCCAGCTATGATGGAAATCGTTACAGTTTTTTATTGTTTCCTTTTTTAAAGGATTATTGTACAGTTACTTAAAACTGTCAGCAGTTACATATGGTTATTCATGATAACTGTTCATTTCTTTTTATCTAGATTCTAAAATTAACCTACAACAGTAAATTTAAAAGAAAATGTAATGAAAATAAAAACAGTAGGCTGAGACAGCCTTAAACTTTCCACAACATCCTAAATGCTATTAACTAAAAGAATTAAATGAGACTTAGAAAACTAGTTGTGAACCTTTCCAGTCTGCTGAGACAAATACTCTAGCCTTGATCTCCCCTAGCTGGATGCTCCTGCATCAGGCTCTCGGGGTAATAAAAATTCATGGCTCCAGTCCATGAGCTCCTGGACTGAATACCCTGCACGATGTATCTATCCTGTGTCAAGCCATGAATTGTCCTCAATGGGACGGTTCTTCCACTTGACAAGGTACTGTAGGTACTCTTTTCTTCGAGTCCACCTGGCCACCTGTGTATCAAGGATTCTCTCAATCTCAAGGGGCTGAGCCAAAGGAATTTGCCTCATCCAAGAACTACTTCCTTTCTGGGTATCCCGATTTGGCCATGCCGAACTGTCGTCTTCAAGACTGGAAGTGTATGGAAACAAATCTGCCACGTTAAAGATAGGCGATATGCCTATTCCTGGAGGCAGTTGCAATTCATAGGCATTTGCAGAAAATTTACGTAAAATTTTGCAAGGTCCAATTTTCTTAAATTTCAATTTATTGTATTCACCCTTAGGGAACCTTTCTCTACGCAAATGTGCTAGGACTTGGTCCCCTACATTAAATTGTACCTCCCGTCGTTTTAGATCTACCTGCTGTTTATACCTCTGACTACTGTCCTGTAACTTTGACTTTACCTACTCATGTAGGTCATTAATTTCTCTTGCAAAATCTTCCCCGTCAGCACTCCTTCTTTCCAACTGTCCCAGATCTCGTAACTCATGCACTCCGCGAGGATGCATTCCATACAAGATCTAAAAAGGACTATTTCTCGTGCTTCGATTTGATGAATCGTTGTAAGAAAATTCCGCTTGGGCAAGTACACGATCCCACATCCATGAATTTTCTCCAACTAAGCTCCGTAGCAGGTTTCCCAAGCTCCTGTTTACCACCTCTATCTGCCCATCGGTCTGTGGGTGATAAGTGGAGCTGAAATTCAACTATGTGTCCAGCTTTTTCCACAAGGTGCGCCAAAAATTCCCTGTGAATTTCACATCCCTATCGAAAATAATGGACTTGGGCAGGTCGTGCAGTCTGACAACTTCAGTGAAAAACAAGTGTGCTACGTGAGTGGCATCACTGGTTTTCCTGGAAGGGATGAAATGTGCCATTTTTTAGAACTGATCCACTACCACCATAATGGAGTCATACCCTTGTTGTGTTCTTGGCAGACCCAAGACAAAGTCCAAGCTGACTAAGTCCCACGGTCTACTTGGAATAGGTAGTGGTGTGTACAGTCTCGTGTTCTGACTATGTCCTTTCACCAACTGAGACACTTTACACCTGGTCACATATTGTTGCATGTCTCTTCACATCTTTGGTCAGTAATAGAAATGACTGAGCTAATCTAAGGTCTTATCAATGTCGAAGTGTCCGGCTAGACCTCCACTATGTTTTTCCCGGATGATGTTCTCCCTCATTGAACATTCGGGAATACATAGTTGTCCTCCTTTAAATAGCAGCTCCTCCTGTAAGTTATAGTCCAACCATGGACTATTATTCCTCAACAAGGGGTTTTGGCAGGCTTCATAAGCCTCCTTGAAATCTGCATCTATCTGATACAAGTCCTTCAGGTGTTCGAAACCCAACACTTGTATCGTGCTCTCCTGTAAGAGTAAAACTCTTCTGCTTAATGCATCTGCTACCTTGTTTGCTTGACCACTGATAAGCTTCCATACGAATGTAAAACTCTGCAAGTACTCCACCCATTTTGCGTGTTTGTGATTCAGTTTATGTTGCTTCATAACATATTGTAATGCAGAATTATCAGAAAACAAGACAACTCATTACCCAATAGATAATGTCTCTAATGCTTCAAGGCTTGGACGACAGCATAAAACTCCTTGTCATAAGACATATGCTTTTGCCTTCTTTCATTTAATTTTTCGTTGAAATAGGCTGTTGGTTTGTCTTCCTAGCTGAGTATGGCTCCAATGGCTGTACCACTGGCATCACAATGAACTTGGAAAATTTTATTAAAATCAGGCAACCTCAAAATTGGCCTTTCAGTGATCTTCTTCTTCAATATTTGGAAGCTCTTCTCTGCAACTTCAGTCTAATGGAAAGGCTGACTTTCCTTTTTAATGGTGTCCAACATAGGTGCGCAAATCCCACTAAAATCCTTTATAAACTTATGATAGAAACTCACCAACCCGTGAAAACTCCGAACTTCGAACAGACTCTTAGAGGATGGCTAGCTGATTATAGCTGTAACTTTTTTGGGTCCATTTTCAGCTCGTTTTCTGCAATCACAAAACCCAAATAAACTAACTCCTTCTGAAAGAAAGAACATTTTTCAAATTTATCAGCAACTTGTTTTGCTGCAACTTCTCTAGAACATATCTAACGTGTCAAAAATGTTCCTCCTTGGTCTTGTTGAAAATCAGTATATCATCAAGATACACAATTACGAATTTCCCAATGAACTCCTTCAACATCTCGTTCATCAAGCGCATGAAAGTACTAGCGGCATTACTCAACCCAAATGACATCACCAGCCATTCATACAACCCTTCATTGGTTTTGAAATCTGTTTTCCATTCGTCCCCTTCCCTTATTCTAATTTGGTGGTATCCGCTCTTCAAATCTATCTTCGAAAAATATGCTGCTCCACTCAAACAGACCATCATGTCATCCGTTCGTGGCAATGGAAACCTGTACCTAATAGTAATTTTATTTATTACTATTGAATTTGTACACATCCGCCACTCACCTCCTTTCTTGGGAGCTAAAACTGTCGGAACTACACAGGGACTTAAACTTTCCCGTATTAAGCCTTTGTCCAACAATTCCTGTACCTACTTCCTGATCTCTTCATTGTCCTTAGGACTCATCCGGTAAGCAGCTTTGTTTGGTAAACTAGCTCTAGGGATGAAATCTATGTGATGACTGATACTTCGCTTTGATGGTAATTTATCCGGTAAATCATCCACCACAATGTCACTGAATTCCTACAACAAATCCTAGATTTCTTCAGGTAAGTCAAAAATTTCAATGTGCAACAGCACTGCTCTCGGTCTCCTTACAACAGCATACTTTACCTCGTCATCTTCAATCTATTTTAGAAATTCTTTTCCAGCCATCAGCAGCACTTTTGTCCCACTAGTTTATGTTGTTTCTTCTTCCTTGATGGGCACTAGTGTATGCTTAATCCCATCCTTGACAAACTTATAGCAGTTTGTCTTTCCATCATAAACCACCTTTCGGTCATACTGCCATGGTCTACCTAGCAGAATATGACACACATCCATAGGCATAATATCCAAGTTACCTTGTCCCTATATTTTCGATTATGGAACTCAACCTCACATTGTTAATCAACTAGCAGTTGATGCCCTTTCTATAACCAAGACACCTTATAGGGAGTGGGGTGCTTCAACCTTTTCAAACCCAACTTCTCCACCATCTCTGTTGCAACCAGATTATCAATGCTTCCACTATCTATAATCAGCGTGCAACATTTTCCATGTGACTTGCACACAGTCCGGAATAATTCCTTTCTCTAGGTTTGTTCAACTATCTCCTTTCCCGGTTTCAGCAGTACCTTATTCAAGACTAAGGTCTCTCGTGTCTCTGGTGCATTCTTTACGTCTTGGGGTGGTGCCTCCGCTTCCTCTATTTGAGCAACATATGCTCCTCTTGGTCCAGCCTGTTCACCTTCAGGACACTCATAGGACTTGTGCCCCCACTTGTGGCACTTGTAACACTGGATGGCAGCCCCTCTGCCTCTGCCATTACCCCTTCCTCTCTGGTATGGACTTCCTCCCCTAGTGCTACCTTCCTTTTCTGCTGTCCCTGAGGTCTTTGAACTGCTTCCTTCTTCACTGTTGTTGGCAGTCCTTCCTCTGCCAAAAGATTGTCCTTTCCCTCTGCCAGATCCACATCCTCTTCTGGCATTCTGCTTCCTTGAGATCTTTTCTTCTACCTTTAAGGCACTCTGGTATGCTTCCTTTATGGTCTTTGGAGAAAGAATACTTTTCTCGTCTAATATCTCTAGCCTTAGGCCATTCACAAACCTTGCTATCTTTTCGGGGGTGTCTTCAATGTAACCAGCTCTCAGATTCACCCGATAAAATTCTTCGGTATATTCTTTCACAGTCATTCCTCTTTGCTTCAAATTCTGCACCTGCCGATACAGAGCAATCTGGTAATATTTGGGCAAAAACTTACCATTCATCTTGGCGACCATTCTGGTCCACTTTTTAATAGGTAACTTATTTGATCTTCTCCTCTCGACTTGGACACTATCCCACCATAAGGCCATGTGTCCTTTTAACTTGGTGGCAGCGAATTTAACTTTCCTATCTTCGCTGATCTCCTCACATTCAAATTATTTGTCTAACTCACTAATCCAGTCCAACAACACTTCTGTGGACAAACTACCATCATAGGTTGAAATCTCAAGCTTTGGCTTACTACTAGCCAACAAAACTGACTTTAACAACCTGATTTCAGGTCCTTCCTCATCTGATCCATCTATCATAGCTGCAACTTCTTCCTCACTATCGTCTCCTCCATCCAGATCCCTTCTCCTTCCTGCTTCTACTGCCGCCAAACGGGCATTCAGGATCCTAATCTCCTCTCTCAATCCTTCATTTGCTACTCTTCGAATAGCTCTTCCACGACCTCGTCTTCCAACTTCCATTTATAAAAAAAAACTTAAACCTGCTTCAATACCAAAATGATGGGACCAGCCCTATTGTACCCCGTCAATTATTAAACGTGTGATTTGTGATAATATCCGGCAGTTGATTTGCATTATTGTGTGATTAATTGTTTGGTACTAGCTCTTAATTGTGAGGGGGACACCTGTCCTGACCTCGGGCTCTGCTCTCCTGCCTTTACACTACACTCCCGAAAACCCTAATCCCTCATTTGGTCACTGTGCCCGACATTTCTTTGTTCTGCCAAGAGGGTTTGCTACTCTAGTTTTGTTTTGTAGTTGGTGAGGGTTCGATGGCTCTCTGTCTGCACACCTTGGTCACGAATCCCGCTCTTGTAGCTGAGGGTTCTGGTTATGTGTTAGCTCTGGTTGCAGTCCTCTATTTGCCGATTCTCTTAGGGGTTTTGAAGCTCGGCTCCTCTAGTAAGTTCCAACTCTGTAAACCCTTACCCCTATCCTTCTGCTTCAGTTTCTGAATGTAACTTCTGGTTGGCTCTTGGTGGTTGCAAGTAGACGTTGAGCCATCCTAGTTGCTGGTCTCGGGCCTTGTTGCCCTCATGTTGGAACAAGTAGGGTCATTCCATGTTACTTTGTTTGTTTTTTTTTGTCTCGGCACTCTTGTTGCTTGTTGGTTGTCTCTGGTCTGTGGTCAAGGGTTTCGGCCTCTTTGTTACTGGATTTATGTCTGAATGCCTTCGGGCGTTAAAGAATTTTGTAGCTTATGTCTAAACGTTGTTTAAGTTATTAGTTGGGGTTTCGAACCACGATCTCGCCGTTTGGTCTTTACAGTTTACAATCTCGTCCTTAACTTGGACTGTAAATATTTTTGATACTTCTGTGTATATGTTTATGCAAAGATTTTGAAAGGAAAAAGAAAATACATTTATATATTTTGGTACCTGTATATGTATGTAGCGTCCTTTCTGCGACTATGTTTATTGGTTCTATGATACCCTCCATCGATGTGTGACTGTAGTCTTTGCTAGGTTCTTTATATACTCAGGCACTGTAGATGTTGGTGGTAACTGTATTTGATTCCTCCGCTGGTTATTTCACCCTTATATCTGTGGTTGATTCTTCCACGAGGCCCTTTGTTGTTTCACTGAATTTGACTTTCTCGGTGGTTGTTAAGAAAAACTAAATTGCTAGTTCTCTGTGGTTATTATGGAACACAATTAGTTCTTAATTAGGAAGAAATTAATCTGTTGCTGCAATGGAAATGGATTCAGATTCTCTTTTAAAAAAATGCTTGTATGTTTCTATTCTTTTCAGCTATCATGGAAATCGTTACAGTTTTTGATTTTTTCCTTTTTAAAGGATTACTATATAGTTACTTAAAAACTTCAGCAGTTACATATGGTTATTCATGATAACTGTTCATTTCTTTTTATCTAGATTCTAAAATTAACCTACAACAATAAATTTAAAAGAAAACGTAATGAAAATAAAAACAGTAGGCTGAGACAGCCTTAAACTTGCCACAACATCCTAAATGCTATTAACTAAAAGAATTAAATGAGACTTAGAAAACTAGCTGTGAACCTTTCCAGTCTGTTGAGACAAATACTCCAGCCTTGATCTCCCCTAGTTGGATGCTCCTGCATCACACGTTGTTCTTGATATGGCTCCTCATGTGATGCAAATATGTCCATTTCTTTGATCATCTCCCTGTACGCTTTTTAGGACATTCCTATTGGCATGTTTTGCATATCATCTCGTTGATTATTTGGGATTTTCATAATCTTCCTGAAAAAAAATTAATAAATTATTTTTATATTGATATATGAAATCTAAATATAAGAAAATTGATATTAATAAATGAATGTTTTGTAGTAATATATACATATAATTCTATAAAATCATTTTAATTAGGGATATTACCTTTTGAATGATACTTTTTTGTTGTTGTATGTTTATGCTATTGCAAGTCTAACATGTCTCACTGACCATTGCTTTGAAAACGCTTCTTGTAGTTTAGATATAATTTGGTTCTTGGAATCATCAAATTGATTTTTGTATTGTAAGTGGAAACTATGTCTATACATTCGTTCCACTAGATCCCTCATAGTTTTGTAAAAAAAAAACTTTCATTAATCTCCAACACCACTCCAGATGAGCTAAGGACCAATTCATCATCATTTGCATGTTCTATAATTTTTCTTTTCTTAGAACGACATTGATATTTTCCTTCGTTTTTGCTCCCTATAGAACATTAAACATATATGAATTAATAGATTGTTTGAAACATGTTATCTAATATTCTTAAGTATATTATTAATGAAAATCCAAAAAACAAAACTCATATTGAATAGTATTTTTCATTCTCCTCATTCATCCTTTTGCAATTTTTCTATCAGTATTTTACACTCTTCTACAAATATATTATAAATAATTTTATCGACCTTCTTCATTTTGTGGCTCTGCACATCACACACTAACCAATACATATTATTTAATCTTGCATATAGTTCAAACATATCAACTTTGCAAATAATTTACAAAGAACTTGCATTCTGTGCTTTTTTCGATGTGCTATCATTGTGTTAATCGGTATTTTTGTTACTTGACACCTTCTGAGACATTTTTTATCAATATACAACATGTACCATTCAATCAATAAGTCATTAAATATATTTACATAAATCAAATAATTTTCAACCAAAAAGAGCTCTGGTAACCGACGTGTTTAGGCCATTAAATACACTGGACGTTTAATTGTTTAGCACCGTCAACGAAAATTTATTTTTTAAAATAATATTAAATTATGACGGTGTGATTTTTAATGATAAAAGCACCGCAATAACTTAACAATGCTACTTGGCATAGGGATGTCAATGTGTTATATTCTGAGAACATTAATGAATAGATTGGACATAACCGATAGGGTTCTAATATGCCAATGCGTTTTATTACACAGGGCGCACTAGTGTGTTGTATTACATTAGCACAATGTGAAACATACGTCATTTTAAAAAAAAAAGACAGGGTTGACAGGGTTTGGATCTAGTTCAATAAGTGATCCCCCTATTTTACATGTCAAACACTCTATATATAGTAAGCACACAAATCCATTAAATCTAAAATGCGTAAAATGAAAAACCTTAATTGTGAAGTGGTACATGGAGTTAAACCCTAAGGTGGAATTTTGCAGTCACATAAGCAAGAAGAAGCAAGGGTTTAAGGTAAGTATTGAACCTTTATTTTTTAATTTTAATTAAATTTAAACAGGAACAGAGATCGCAAAAAAATTTACTAGTAAAATGAATAGTGATTTTTTTATTATGCATGTTTTTTTTCTCTATAATTGTGAATAAATCTAACAAAAATTATAAAAAAATTTAACAGTAAAATTTAAATTTTTTGTCATACAGGGTTTTGAGTGAGTCACCATACCTTTCAAATTATGATCTTTCTGTAGTTCCAAAATATTTTTTTGTTCCACAGTGCTCCTAGTATGTCTCTTTTGCAAATGATATCTCTTTTAATTAAACCCTAACAGAAATTGTAAAAAAATATTATTAGTAAAATCAACAATAAAATTTAAATTTTTTATTATGTCGGGTTTTGAGTGAATCACCATACCTTTAAGCTTTTAATCTTCTAAATGGTTTTGTTATTCCAAAGTATTTGGTGATGCACAATGCTCCTAGTATGTCTCTCTTACAAGTCACTCTCTTGAAATTTTGGGAAAAATAATGAAATAGTGAATAAATTTTTAATATTTAAAATACTTTATTAAATTAAGTTTTAAAAAATCAATTACCGCTCATTTTTTAATTAAAAAAAAAAAAAAGAAAAAAAAAATCGCGCTTCGTTTTTCACGTAATCCGAATATCGGTGCATTCGATAGTAAAGAGCACTGATGTGTTTACAAGTAAAGCACATCAGCATTGTCGGGGTGCCAAATTTTTTAACGCGCTGACATGATACAATTTTTTTTTTTCAAATCCTGAAATGGTGTGATTCATATTTTAACGCAATGGTGTGGTTTGTATTTAAATGCATTGATGTTGTAATTGTTATAAGAGCGCCGACATGGTAGAATTCATTTTTATTTTCAAAATCCTGGAAACCGGTGTGTACTAGTGTTTTTTTATTTAAACACATCGGTGTGTTTTTGTATAAGAGCATCGATATGATAACATATTTTATATTTTTTGGAATGTTGGAAACCAGTGCGGGTATTATTTGTTTGATCTAATGTTGTTATGATTTAAACGCATCAATGCAGTTTGTTCTGATAAGCACACTAGTAGTGTTTAAAAGCTATCTGAAATTTTATTTTCACATAGAATAACATATTAATCTCAACTTATCTTTAGGATGCATCCACATGAATTACAGTAGTTCATAGTATACATTTTGTGCTTAAAGTCATCTTATTCTTGAAAAATGGTTTGAAAACTATATTGGAATTCATATTGTGGTCATATGGTTCTCGAAATTAATTTTTAGATATGCACACAAAAATTTATTTTTCATTTTTCTCAAATGCTGGGACAAAATCTCAATAATATCAATGTCCAATTTTTCAAATTCCAGAACGTTCCATATCGTTGATCAAAGTCCTTCATGGAGTTCTCCCTTTCCATCTCTAATAAGTTCAAATTTTATTTATATTTTGATTATTTATTGAATTTTTTTTAATCCATGCCAATTTGAATAAAAATGTATCCAAATTTATAGGATCCTGATTCAAAATCGAGTTTAGATGCCTAAAATATTCCTCCATTTCAAAAATGCCAGAAGCTCTTATCAGGAGTAGCATATCACAAGCAGTTGGTAGATGAAAATGGATAGCCTCTTCACCCTGCTAATTGGAACATGGTATCTTCCAGCCACAATCCTAGATCAACAACGGTAATAATTCTTTGGTATACTATAATTTCAACAAACCAATTACATCAACCTGCTTACTAATATCATTGATATTGTACTAATGATGTTCAATATTTTTTGAAATTAGGATTCTAGTGATGATGAGCGATCCACCTACCATCTTCTGGTGCACCCCGCTACAATGTCAACTCGAGAGAAGGTTGAATAAAGAACAAGACTCGAAGAGGAAACATATAAAGAATGGTTGAATTAACCACTTATTCAATTCACACTACGTCCAGATTCACCAATTAGGAATGACTACATCAACAGTAGCTCTTCATCACAAGTTGGCAATGGAGGCAATCAAATAGAGGTTGGTATGGATGATTACTTATGGGATACAACTGCCATGGAGGCAATGTTTTTAGATGCATTACAAAATGATGAGCTAGGGGATGATGCTCATATCACTGATACATTATTCGAAAGACTAAAATCTTGTTCCACCACCCCTCTACTCAGTTGGGTAACATTTTTTGGTTAGTTTTGTGTCTAAATGGAGTTCACACACCTAAGTGAATTAAGAGTTTAAGTTTTCACTTGAGGTAAAAAATAAATTGAAAATGAAAAATTATAAAAAAATTTGTTTAAGTAAGATATATATATATAATCATTTTTTTGTGATTGAATTTTCATATTTATTTCATGAAAGTTAGTAGACTTGGTCACTATATATTTGTTATTAATTCCTTTCTCTAATAATATACTAACACAACCATATTACTAAATGTGGTTGATATAACTGAATAATCATACATAATAAAAATATATTAAACTTTAATATAAACACTAAATTGTAATCAATAAAACAGTAATATTAATGAAAACCTTAATATGTAAGAAGTCGATGCTTTTAGAAAAATAACCTTTCATTTTGATAAGATTGGGAATTTAAATCAATCTCAACCCTTCATTTTGTTATACCAGAAAGAATATTCTATAAAGTTGAAATTCATACCATACACCATTCTTTTTAAAAGAAAAATAAAAAAATATGGAATCCATACCATACACCCTTTTTTTTCAAAAGAAAAATAAATAATTTGGAATACCTACCTATGGAACTAATTAAAATTAATTAAATTACATTCTACAAATTTAATAATTTTTTGAGTGAAAATTTGAAATGTAAAATTATCTAGGCATTCGTTGTCTGCAAACTGACAATTATCACCAAAACCCAACCATGTTGAAATGCAAGTAGGGTGGTGTTGTCGCTGCGACAAATACCCTCCAAAATTTTGGTCACGCTTGAATTTTGAAGCCTACTGAGGATCTCATGATCTGTCTCTCTATGGTTACTCCATGATCATTTCATGTTTTGAAAAGCATTAAGTCATCAAGTCACTTGCACTCACATGCACACTCTTCGATGATTTTATGAGTGCACTTCCTTTATGCTAGCTTGAACGAGCTTAACACCGTCCATCAAGACAATGGCTGTGCCATTTTCAATTCATGTCAATAGTCAATGTGCACCTTTATTGATAGTCCCCCTCACTTAGTTGTGTTTATACTTCTATTTTGGTGATATTTCTCAACTGTCATCTTTTCTGCATTTTCGCTTTCACAAGTGTCGCTTTCACACTTGCGGCTGTCGATTTTGCTTGTTTTCACTTTGATAAGTGGAATTTTTGCGTTAGCTTTGTTTTGGCATGTGTCACTTTCAAGGTCATTCACATTTTGCAAGTGTCTTCTTATGTTTTCTTTATGTTGCAGGTGATGTTTTTGTGTTTTCACTCCTGCATGTGTCACACCTCTACACATCGCCAAAGTTATTTTGGCACACTCTTTTGAATTATATGGTCTTACATATCATTATATTATGTTCCAAACACATTCCTACAACTTAGCGCACTGTTTGGTCATAGTCATCATAGTTGTCGTAACTTGTGTTCTAAGTGTCATAATGTGTTGTTTTAACTGTCGCACTTAGACATAAGTGTCGCTTTGTTTTCGTTTTGAGGTGTGATTTTCATTCATGAGTCCTATGTATTATTTTTGCTTGTATTAATGGTTTTATGTGTGTTATTCAATATTGGGTCATGTTCGGATGCATTTTCATCTTTTAAGCTATTGATCCCACACTTAGCCATTTAAGAGCCCTTCTTGGTCCCTTAGCCCAGTGAAAGCAAGTCAAAGTCTACTTAGTTGGGGAAAAAAATGTTGTTATACAACTTGAAAGCAAAGTTTGGCATGTCAAATGCATGTTTCTTGGAAATATTGAGGTAATTCACTTGCATGATCGATCAAGTCCCTTATATTTTGATAAATCTTGTCACACAATCAACATTAAAAATGGTTGATTTTACGAACATTAAATATTGACATTGTACAATTATATTCTCCACCAACTGCAGGTTATTCAATGATAAGGTTCTTTCAAGTGATAATGTCTTGTCGGGTACCTATGAAGAGGCAAAGTAGTTGTTGAAAATGCTGGGCATTGAGTACATATCATATAATGCATATATGAATGATGGTATTCTATACAAAGGAGAATATGCACACAAAGAGATATGTCCAAAATGTGGGCATGACAGGTACCATAATTAAAAATAAATGTGTAAATCACATGGTCCTCCTCATAAGATATTGAGGCACATTCCTATAATCCCAAGGATTCAAAGGCTCTTTCGTTGCTAAGAATTAGCTATGTTGTAGGGATGACATGCCTCACACAAAAGTGAATTAGGAGTTATGTGAATCCTAAAAGATTCAATAGCAATGAAGCATTTAGAGGATACATGGCCTGAAAATTTCAATGATGAAGTACGAAGTCTACGAATCAACATAACCATGGACGGCATCAACCCATATTCCCTCCAACACACCAAATATTTTGTTTGGCCTGTAGTAGTGATCAATAACAATACCCCTCCATGGTTGTCTGTGAAGAATGAACATCTTATGTTGGCTCTCATAGTCCTTGGTAGAAGATAAGTGAAGAATATGGATGTATACTTACGACCATTGGTAGATGAATTGAAGGAATTATGGGAAGGGATACATGTGTACAATGTATCAAGACCCAATGCAACAAAGATGAGTTTTACGTTGTATGGCATATGTGCTTACACCATACATGATTATCCAGGCTTAGGAGTTTGCATTTGGTAAGTTACATTTTTATTGATTTGTTTATATACGCAATAATAGTGTTTCACGTGTATTTATTTTAATTCATTGCAATTGTTCTGATCTTCATGGTCGCTAATGTGCTGACCTATATACAATAATTTCGCAGGTCTTGTAACAAAATGGCATCATCGATGTAGATGTTTTGGAACTTCTCAGAAGGCTAGATGGTCCAACCACCTACAAAAGCTAGTGTATGGCTACTCCAGGGTATTCCTCCCAGAAGAGAAACATTCACTTTCAATGGTAAACTAGAGAGAACCCAAAGACCTACAATAATGACACTAGTTGAATGGCTAAGAGCATATGAGAGAGAGAAGGAGAAGGAGTTTGCATAAATGTTCGATTCAAGTGGGGAGCTTATCTTCGATGATCATATTTCTTTGACACCTATGTTGAGAAATTTCCAATGGGGATGAAAAGGAAATTTGTCTTTTCTAAGCTCCCATATTGGGAGAATCTTAAGATTGCCCTCTTACTAGATCCCATGCATATATTTAAAAATGTTTCATCTTCTTTATGGGGGCACATATCATCGAAAGAAAATGAAACATTTGTTGTTAGGAGACATCTTATTTCATCAAAAACTAAAAAGAAACATTGGCCAAGATAAGAAAATAGAGGATAGGTTGGTCCCTCTTGGTATTTCAAAGTAGGTGATGTCCCATAGATTTTAAAGAAAGATAATATTTCTTTAGCAAAGGACGTTATAATGAATGTGAGGGTTCCTTCTTTAAATGGGTCTTCACTACGAAGTTGCTTCACTATGGAAGACCATTTGTCGGGGTTGAAATCGCATGACCATTTGAACCTTCTAAGAGTATGTATGTCAAAAACATGAATTTATTATTATTTTTATTTTGTATGCAATGGGACATTTTATAATTATTTTTTGTATAATGTACTATTTATTGTGTAGTGTCATTATCCTCTACTCGTGCATGGGTGTGTGAACCATGACTTCCCCTAAGACCTATGATGTGCCATATCTAAATTATTTGCATTTGTACATTGGATCACATCAAAGGAGATTCATATGTCTAGCATTCCACGGTGGCATCAAGAGATAACTTAGATTGTTTGTATGTTTGAGAAGGAATTTCCGATGAGTTTCATGGACTTTCAAGTTCATCTAGTATATGAGGTTGAATTAGTTGGGGTGGTTTATTGTCTTTGGATGTTCTTCTTAGAGAGGCACATGAAGAAATTGAAAGGTTTTGTTCGACAAAGGGAAAAACTCGAGGGGCCTATGGAAGAGGGGTATATATCATATGAATCTTTCTATTATTCTAGTGAGTACATCAAGCATATCGATTACACACGAAGTGCGGAAATTTGGGACAACAAAAGGGATGAAGACAAAAGAGAAGGGGAGATTCTCGAAATGAATGGAAAGAGGCACATGATAAACAGTAAGTGGCTTATTCTTGCCAAATTTCTACACAGTAACTATTCACATTGAACTTCATATTAATGCATATTTTGATCTCATACGTACTATATATGTTGGTTTGATTTCATCAACGAATTCAGAAATAATGTTACACAGTATTTTGTCACACCTCCTGCACTTCCCTGTGACATACCCCGAAGTGCCTGAAACATGACCATTATGCAGTGTACTCATTCTTATGTGCAGCTCATATCCTCCATAAGACATTGATTGGAAAATGCCTTGAGCTTCCCCTAAAAGAAGTAACTCTTAAACCCTAATTTGAGAATCATTGCTCTTATGAGATTAAAAACTGTGATGGTCACCTGTTGGATTATACTCGACCCATGATGGCATCGCTCTGTTTACTTGTATACCCACAATGATCCCAAAAAGGAAATTTTCCCACAAAGGATGAGAATCTTCATGATCTATAAGCTTCCATAGCGGTGAGCTGGAGGTTGTTTGGCATAGATGAGGTTGAATTCTCCCAACTTGGCCTCTTGGTCTTATCCCTATGAGCTACCTCCTTGAGATGAGGGCTTAATCCTATCTTTGGAGAGATATTAACTCCCTTTCCCTACCTATATATTCATCTTTGCCCATTCATAAATGGTTGGTCTATGCCTATTTGCACCCTTATGCTAAGATTGTGCCTATATGTTATTCATTTGGCTTGGAGAAGGAGTGTTTGGAGAGATTAGCTTGGACTTGGATATTCATTCAAGAAGAGACTATCAACATCAAAGCTTGGTTGTATGCTTCCCCTTATTTTCTATTAATATACAACTGTTGGTTCATTTTCTCTAAATGTATATGCTCGTGTATCATTTATCTTAACATTCTTTGATTAGTTAAGTAGGTTGCTTTTGAATATGCTATTTGTATTTGCATGCCTTGTTGTGTCTTGATCTCATGTGTAGGTGCATAAACGCTAAGAGTAGTAGGAATGATCCCGTGACGTGAGTGATTCAAGGTCTTCAACAAAGGAGATCGAGATATCATCAGAACGAGGTAGGTCATCTTCTTCGTCTCTCTTTTCAATTGCAACTTAGGAAAGTGTCTAGTAGATTGTCACTTTAGTTGCTAGACCCACTCATTGGGCTAGAGGGATCGTCTCTATCCGTAGAGAGGATTTACCTAGAAAACAAAATTGCGACTCCACTGGGGAAGTTATAACCCTTTCCATCCATTCCTTCAATCAGGTCCTTTGACTTGTTAGACCAACCGTCGATTTTTTGACTTGTCTGCATCAGTCTGGGTTTATACCATCACTGATTATTGCCTTAGAGTGCTAATTATGGATTGTTTCTTGGAATATTTTTGGTTTTTTCCCATTTTCCTCACCCATTGCGGGTTTAGCTCTGATAGTCGCAATGGCATCGCGAGTTTTTACCTGTACAGTCTCGATGGAAAAAAATTCTTCACTGTTTGGTCACGTTGAAATCATCATTGCTTTTGTTGTACAAAGTAGTGATGATGGCCCCGACCATCGCGGGTTTGGGTGTGCAAAGTAGCGATGATAACCCAATCATCACGGGTTTAGGTATATAAAGTAGAGATGATCTTTGAATATGAAAATTGTTAAGGTTTCTTCCTTAGAATCTAGTGTGTCTATTGGGTCCCTATAATACTAGTGATTACCCCATTACTATTGTAGTTATACCCCTTACTTATATTGTTGTGCCCCTATTACCCCCATATTGTTATTTCCGTGCCCCATAGAATCCCTCTATTGTTATTTTTGTGGCTTTATATTATTATTGTTAGGTCGGCTGGATTATATTGTGACTCCTTAGACTCCTATATATAGAAAGGAGGTTTTGTCATTTGTATCATCCAAGAATTGTTCATTTATGTAATGTAAAGGAGGTTGCCCCCTCGAAGAGGCTGAATTCTAAGGCGTTGATCTATCTTTTCTATCTTTTCTTGAGCTGGTTTCATAACATTTGGTATCAGAGCTTTGGATTCTAGGGTTTCCCTGCTCCAAACAGGTCATCGTGGCATTTTCGCTATAACTTTTTTTCTGTGACGTTTCAGAAGTCGCAAAAAAAACCCATTTGAGAAGAAATCGCGCTGAACCTTGGGTCAGAATTTCAGAGCTTTTCGCACAATATTTGCGGAGATATGATCTGAGGAAGTTGGTCTTTTTGCAGACTCCTGAATTACATTCAAAACAAGTGACCTGGGGAAAATCGTCATAACTTTCTCTCTGGGGATTGGATTGAAATTTCATAAGAAGGTACAGAAAGAGGATGGACTGTAGTTTCTTGTATGCGTGTTTCAGATCCAAAGGTTGAAACAGTGACTCGTGGCACGTCGTACAAGTTCGCTCTACTGAACTAGTCTAAAAGCAAGTCACTGTGGGAGATTTCACATAACTCTTCCTTGGAGAATCCAATTTGGGTCAGACTTGTGGCATTGGAAAGAGGACGCAGAAGGCTACTACAGATCGCAATTTCAAAACTGGATGATCCGAAATTACAGAGATACATCAGATTCAATATCGGGCTCCTATAAAGTGAAAAAAAGTGTGTAGTTTTTTTTTAAATTTTTGTGTAAGCTTGGTTTAACGGAATTCAAAGGGCATAGTAAAGCATTATTATCGGTAACTGATGCCCCGAGGAAAGAAAATGCAAACACCTAGTAAGGAACCTGAAAGCTCTAGCATGACTCATGAAGAAGAGGAAGAAATGCTACATGATATATCAAAATTACAAGAACAAGTGCAACAAATGTCACGCTCACAAAAGCTAACAGAAGCTAAGATAAATGGCGTGGAATCTAAGATAAATGGCGTGGAATCTAAGATAAACAGCATGGAAGCTAAGATGGATGATTCGAAGACAGATTTGAAGAGAGACATGGCAGATTTGAAGATAGATTTGAAGACAGACAAGGAAGAATTGAAGAAGTTGCTACAAGAAAGGGTCACTAATGGTGAAAAGGTAGTAAAGGAAACTCATGATGAGAACAAAAGAAATGTTAATCATGATTCCATAGACGCTAATGTTGGATCGAAGAATCACCATATTCCAAAAATCGATATGAGGAAGTTTGATGGCAAGGATCCCGCCACATGGATATTACAGATGGAGCAATTCTTCGATCTCAATAATGTGCAAAACACACAAAAGGTACGTATGGAAACTGTATATTTGGAACCAAATCAGTTTGTATGGTATCAATGGCTTTGCTCTCGTAAACAATTTATCACTTGGGCAATTTTTACGGAAGAATTGATAGCACATTATGAAGATACAAAAAGCAACACTTTTTTTAGCCAATTGATAAGTCTCAAACAAAAGGGTTCAGTAATGGAGCACATTGAGGAGTTCCAAAAATTGAACATAAGGGTAAAAGATATTCCAGAGGAGCATAGGATTGATGTGTTCATAGGGTCTTTAAAGGATAATATCCAACATGATGTTCGCCTTTGGGAACCTGATTCATTAGAGAAGGCATTCAGGTTAGCAAGAAAAATGGAAAGCAAAATTATGGCAACCAGGAAGCATACCACTCACAACTATAAAGACGGAAGTGTTGTTGCCCCTAGTCTTCCACAACCTATAAGGTTGACACCACAACAATTGGAAGAAAAAAGAGCAAAAGGGCTTTGTTACAGTTGTGATAGCAAATACACTAAAGGTCATAAGTGTGCTGAGAAGAAATTATTCTACATAGATTGTGAAGAGGAAGAAGAAAAGGAGCAAGAAAGGTCAAAAGAAGAAGATATACTCCAGGAACAAAGCCTAGATGAAGAACAAATAAATCCGACCATATCTTGTAATGCATTGGCGGGAATTACCACTCCTCAAACCATCAAGATAGAAGGACAAATCAAGAAGAAAAAGGTAATAGTGTTGATTGATTCAGGAAGCACCCACAATTTTATTCATTGTAGGGTAGCAAAAGAATTGAATTGCTTCCTATATCCAGCACCAGAGTGTCAAGTGATGATTGCAAATGGAGGAACAATAAATTGCTCTGGAAAGTGCCATAATATCAAGCTATCCATGGGAGAATATGTATTGACTAGCCCAATGCTTTCCATTCCAATGGGAGGTGCTGATGTTGTACTAGGAGTCCAATGGCTACAATCCTTGGGTACAATAGCTTTTAATTTTCAAGAACTTTTCATCAAATTTTCTACGGAAGGAAAGGAAGTTGAATTAAGGGGTATTGCAGGGAAACCAGGAAAGATAATCAGCTCTAATGGCATGACAAAGCTTCTAAAAAAGGAGCAAAGAGGTGTAATTGCACAATTATGTTCGCTAGATGTTTCCACATTGGAATCATCTATTTCTCCAGATCTCCAAAAAGTCCTGGACAATCATTCCAAGGTATTTGAGACTCCCAAAGGTCTCCCACCTATGCGTGATCATGATCATGCTATTCATCTGATTCCAGGAAGTGTTCCTCCAAACATCAGGCCGTACAGATATCCCTATGTCCAAAAAAGTGAAATTGAACGTATGGTTGCAGAAATGCTAGAGGCTGGTATAATTCAACCGAGTCAAAGTTCTTTCTCAGCTCCAGTAGTATTGGTGCACAAGGATGGATCATGGCGCATGTGTCCGGATTATAGGGAGCTCAACAAGCTCACTATTAAAGATAAGTTCCCCATTCCTGTTATTGATGAATTACTGGATGAATTGCATGGATCAATTTACTTCACCAAGTTGGATCTTCGTTCGGGATATCATCAAATCAGAATGAAGATTGAAGACATTCCGAAAACGGCATTTAGAACTCATGAGGGTCATTATGAATTTTTGGTCATGCCTTTTGGCCTTACCAATGCACCTTCAACATTTCAAGGTTTGATGAATTCAATTTTCAAACCATTCCTTAGAAAATTTGTGTTAGTATTTTTTGATGATATACTAATCTACAGCAAGTCTTGGAAGGATCATGTTGAACATGTTGACAGGGTGCTACAACTATTGGAGGAGAAACAATTATATGCAAAAAGATCCAAATGTTTCTTTGGAGTCCAGGAGGTGGAATATTTGGGTCATATTGTATCTCATGAAGGAGTTAAGGTAGACCCTAGCAAAATTAAAGCCATTAAGGAATGGAAAATCCCCACATCCATAAAGCATCTGCGAGGATTTCTTGGGTTGACAGGGTATTATCGCAAGTTTGTTAAGAATTATGGGAGAATAGCAGCACCTCTAACAACATTATTGAAGAAAGATTCATTTTCATGGACTCCGGAAGCAACAAAGGCCTTTGAACATCTTAAAGAGGCAATGTGCCAAGCACCGGTCTTAGCTACACCGGACTTCACAAAAACCTTTATTGTGGAATGTGATGCTTCAGGAAATGGAATTGGTGCTGTTCTAATGCAAGATGAAAGACCCATTGCTTTTGAAAGTCGTCCAATCAAGGGAAAGTTTTTAAGCAAAGCTATTTATGAGAAGGAAATGTTGGCAATACTCCATGCACTTAAGAAATGGCGACCCTACCTAATGGGAAGACACTTCAAGGTAAAAACGGATCATGATAGCCTTAAATACTTTTTAGAACAAAGATTATCCTCTGAAGAGCAACAAAAGTGGGTCACAAAGATGTTGGGTTATGACTTTGAAATCATCTACAAAAAAGGGAAGCAAAATGTGGTGGCAGATGCACTCTCAAGAAAGGATGAGGATGTGGAAGCATTGTTGTGTGCCATTTCTATTATCCAACCAGATTGGATAAACGAAGCAAGGGAGGAATGGAAGAATGACGAAGAAGTGTGGGCACTTATTCGAAAGCTACAACAAGATTCCAGTACTTCTGATACATTTAGCTGGCAAAATGATTCGTTATGGTACAAAGATCGCTTATACCTCTGTAAGAATTCCCAGCTAAAACAAAAGATTCTTATGGAATTGCACACTTCTCCCTTAGGAGGGCACTCAGGATTTTTAAAAACTTACCACAGGGTTAAGAAGGAATTTTTTTGGGATGGCCTTAAATCAGATATTCAAAAGTTTGTGGCGGAATGTTTGGTTTGCCAGCAAAATAAAGTTGAAACAATTAAGACACCGGGTCTATTACAACCTTTATCCATTCCAAGCCAACGTTGGGAGGAGGTTTCAATGGATTTTATCACAGGTTTACCCAAGTCTGAGGGAAAGAGTGTCATCATGGTGGTAGTTGACAGACTTACCAAGTATGCACACTTTTGTGCATTATCACATCCATTTAAAGCCAGTACAGTTTCTACTGCATTTATGGAAACAGTTCAAAAGCTACATGGAAACCCAAAGATTATTGTAAGTGACAGAGATCCCATTTTCACTGGAAATTTTTGGACAGAATTATTTTCTTGTCTTGGTACTCAGTTAGCTCATAGCTCATCTTATCATCCTCAATCTGATGGGCAAACTGAGATAGTAAACAAATGTTTGGAAGGATATCTTCGTTGCTTTGTATCTGATAAACAGACACAATGGGTCAAATGGTTGCCTCTGGCTGAATGGTGGTATAACACTTCCTTCCATACAGCAACAAAAATGACCCCATTTATGGCACTTTATGGGTATCAACCACCATCCATCACATCATATTTAAGAGAAAATTCTAAGGTTCAGGCAGTGGAACATCACATCGAACATCAACAACAAGTCCTCCAACTCTTAAAGGATAACCTCGTGTTGGCACAAAATAGAATGAAACAACAGGCAGATCAACATCGCAGTGAAAGAAGTTTTGATGTAGGTGATTGGGTATTCCTACGGCTACAACCATATAAGCAAATGTCCCTAAAGCAAGCTAAGAAGGATAATAAATTATCACCAAAGTATTATGGTCCGTACAAGGTGTTGCAAAAGATTGGTACTATGGCATACAAATTGGAGCTTCCTGCAGCTTCTCGATTGCACCCAGTTTTCCATGTTTCATGTTTAAAGAAGGTTATAGGTGACAAGCTCCCAATTCAAACAATATTGCCAGAACTTGACGAGGAAGGAAAAATTATATTGGAACCGGAAGCAGTCACAGAAACAAGAACTCGACAGCTACGAAATCGATCAATTTCAGAGTATCTTATCAAGTGGAAGAACTTATCCGCTGAAGATTCCACATGGGAGGATGAGAATTTTATGCAGAAGTATCCAGAACTACTCAAGCGTTGAGGACAACACTTTTTTGAAGGAGAGGGGCATGTTGGGTCCCTATAATACTAGTGATTACCCCATTACTATTGTAGTTATACCCCTTATTTATATTGTTGTGCCCCTATTACCCCCATATTGTTATTTTTGTGCCCCATAGAATCCCTCTATTGTTATTTTTGTGGCTTTATATTATTATTGTTAGGTCGGCTGGATTATATTGTGACTCCTTAGACTCCTATATATAAAAGGAGGTTTTGTCATTTGTATCATCCAAGAATTGTTCATTTATGTAATGTAAAGGAGGTTGCCCCCTCGAAGAGGCTGAATTCTAAGGCGTTGATCTATCTTTTCTATCTTTTCTTGAGTTGGTTTCATACTTTTCTATCTTTTCTTGAGCTGGTTTCATAACAGTGTCTTGGCCCCTAAGGTCTTTTCCCATCATGTATGCTTGGATTTGTCAGTTTTTGATTGATTGTCTTGATTAATTTGCAAAATTTGTCTCATTAGCTTCAAAATGAAATGTTACTGAGTTCTAGGGTTTCTAGTAAATTATTCATCACTTATTGTTTGTTGGTGTCATTGAGATGTTTGTTTTGTTGATTGATTGAGTGTTGTTTTCTGTGGAAATCATTGAAAACATCATTTTTCATTTTTTTTAGCTTGCATTTCGAAATTTACTTTTCATGAAAATGCATTAGATTAGTTGCGTTGAAAATTTATCTTTTGAGATTCATCATTGAAAATAGATCACGCTTTTCGGTGTTTGAAATCTAAAAACTATATTAGGTGCATTAGATCATTCAAAATGGAAAGAAAAGCTTAATTCATATAAATGCATCTTAGTAAAGTTAAAATCATTTTTCTTTCGAAAAAGTTGCATTTAGGATAGTGAAAAGTCAAAATCATTTTTACTTTTGGAATTGCATTTGGAAGATGTAAATAAAAGCTAGTGGAAGGAATTTTGCATGATGCATTTTTCTTGTTACATCATTGTTTGAAATATCTCCCCTCGATAAGTCTAGCTTTCGAAACGAAAAGTTATCTTTTTCTCATATAGCTGCATCTTAGGTGTTTAGGTGACATCCTTGAGCCCTCAAAACTAAAACATAATTGAATATAAACTTTAAAATCTATCAATTATTCTAAGGAGCATTTGAAACATTAATGCTCATATTTAGTGGTCTAGGCTAGAGACGTGTTCTAGTGTATATAAAACTTAGCAGTTGTTGTTTGCAATACTTTTGCATTAGACAGTGCTAGCAAAGACTTGTGCTCCCTGTACCATTGAGTATATAAAGGGAGACCCTCATAAGTTGCAAACCTTTATCCATAGGAAGTCGAGTATGTCGCCCTGTAAACGTGATACACCGAACAAAAAATTCGAGGAGATTGCCTACACGTACATCAAGTCCTTGGTAAATTTATTTGCTAAGGTGTATATTGCAGTTCACGATTACTTCATACTCCTTTTTTCCTAGATTTACCTGAGTGGTCATTTCGATCTTTTCTGACTCCTTAAACTTGAAAATATCATCGAGCACTTGCCCTTTCAAGCTCACTAAACCAATGAAAGTGATTAGAGTCACCTTTTCATCCTTTTCTTGACTCTTAAAACATGAAAATGCAATTTTTTTGTTTCAAATTCTAAAATTGATTGACCGCAGAACAACATCCTCCCTGTGGAAATACTCCTTAGTATATCTTAGGTTGATACCAATGGCAACATTTCCTGAGTCTACCAGACAATGAAACCCCTCTGATGAGAATCATACTCCTTTTCCTTCTTTTGGAAATATTTGTGCTCCCTATATGGCGATGTTGTCCCTTCCGGGATTGACCATTGGTCTGCCAGCTTGGTTATTTTCAACCTCGGTGATTCTGAGTGTCCAAACTGCTTTTCAACCAAGTTCTCCTCCACTTGAACAACATCAACCTCATGTTGATCCTAAAGTTGACCCCTTGCCTTCTTTGCCTATTTCTTCACCTCATTCTTCCTCTTCGCCTAGTGAAAGTCTAGATTCTAGTAATCAAGAAACGAAGAAGAAGAAGAAGAGGCTGAAGAAGAAGAAGCAAAATAAGGAAGAGGGCAACCAAGCAGTCATTGCTACAAATGCAACTGGTGTAGAAAAATATTCCAACCAGCCCCAGAAAGTAAAATTCTCTTGCATGTTATGTAAGGGTGACCACCTTCTTCGGAATTGTCCTAGTATTCCCAAGGTCTTAGAAGTGTGGTCCACAGGTTCACATCGACCTTTGTCATCAGCCTCTGGCGATCATGCTGGTGATAAACCTTCAACTAGTAAATCCCATGGGAAAAAGGGAAAATTCAAATTTCCTTGTAAGTTGTGTGAAGGTAATCATCCCATTCACCTTTGTCCTTTAATGGATGAAGCTTCCAAAGAGTTAGAAAACCTTACTACTTCCCAGCCTCATCTTTCGATTGGTTATCGAAAGCTTTCCCCTAATCCTTCACTAGTTGATCCAGCGATTGATCAAAAGTCATCTTTGGTCAACCCCACTCTCTCTGAAAGTGAGTCTCATGGGTATGTTCTCGACCAATCATTGGTTGAGAAACCAGTAAACTTGACTCCACCTTCAGTTAACCATACTTTTCTAGTAGAGAGTGAACCTCATATGGCTCAGGTTCTTCTGGTTTCTTCAATTTCGACTGAACTGGAGGAAAATCCTCTCATTCTTGAGGTGCATGAGAGAATTTCTCCTGTTCCCATAGAGAAGAGAGCAACTCTCACGTTCCTACGACACCCACTCCAAGTAGTTTAGTCACTTCTTTTGATTGGAGTTGACTGGCAGGATATCGTCTTCTGTCTTATGTGCCTTTCCAGATTACATACAGGTTTACCATATGGATGTACCTAGCACAATCATAGATGAGGGCACATCCATTAGCATTTTTTCCTCAACTACTTGGAAAACTTTAGGTTCTCCTCATCTTGTCCTTGTCACCCAGAATATGTTAGCTTTTAACAAAGGAACCAGTCAACCGTTAGGGATCCTTCCTAAGTTACCTATTACTTTGGGAGGAAATATTGTCTATATAGACGTAATGGTTGTCCAACGCCCTTTATATTTTAATCTACTCCTTGGTTGTGACTATGTTTATGTCATGGGAGCTCTTGTCTCTTCCCTCTTTCGAGTGATGTGTTTCCCACATGAAGGAAGCATTGTGATCATTGATCATCTTATGTTCATTAGTCCTTAATCAACTCCCCATCAACCATCATCCCTAAATGGTTTTAATGTGAAATTAGTATCACCCTCGCCACAAGTTAATTACGTGGCCACCTATTCCATGCCCAAATCTACTGATGATCTAGTAGGTGATGTAGTACGCCATGTACTGGGGGCGTTGGAGCCTGATTTTTCATTTGAATCCCTGGACATGTATCCCTTCAAGAGTGTTGTTCTCCCATCTGATGAGAACCTCTTCAAAGCCATGGCCTCTTTTGGTCTATGTTTACATGTTTGGAGCAGAGTTCCTTGTCTTGTGTCAAGCTCATTAAAAAATGAAACAAGGGATTGGAGCAAAGTTCCTTGTCTTGTGTCAAGCTGGTTAAAAATAAAACATGGGTTTGGAGCAGAATTCTTTGTCGTGTGTCAAGCTCCCTAAAAAATGAAACAAGGATCATGAGGATAGTTCTTTTACAACGTCAACCTCATTAAAAAATAAAATAGGTTCCCATGAGGACAGTTCTTTTACTATGTCAACCTCGTTAAAAAATGAACTAAGGTGTCATGAGCATGGTTCTTTTAATGTGTCAAGATCGTTAAAAAATGAAACAAATCCCCTTCCAATTCGAGTCTTTGATTAGATATCGTAAAATCCTAGTCAAGTCTTTCACTTGATCTCGTAAGTGAACCTTCATTCCATCCACCTGTTAGGTGAATGAAATGAAGCTTGGGGGGAATGTACTCAAATTGATTCATTATGTTGGGGGCATGCAAACTTATCTCAAGCATAGTTTATCTTTGTTTCAAGCTTGTGTAAAAATGAAACCAAATCCAAGAATAGTTTTTTCTCATGTTTCAAGCTTGTAAAAAAAATGAAACCATTTTCAAAGTATACTCAAGCATAGTTTCTAATGTTTCAAGATTGTGGAAAAATGAAACCATTTCCTTTTTACCTCTCGTGATTGTCGTTTTGTCAGCCGATTTTTTCTAGATGAGCCTTGGTTGTTCGATTCCATCGCCACCATCTCTTTGCCAATCATTAACTTTCACTTGGTTTTGTTACCCTTGCCTGAGGAACATCTGCAATGAGTGGTCTTATTAGCCAGCCTCTTCACCATCACATGTTTTGAGCAACTCCATCATCACTGGAACCAGTTGGTATCCTTTTATACCACTAGTTCCTATAGGTGGAGTCATCTTTAAGCTCTTTTCTGACTCTCGAAAAATGAAAAGATTGTCGAGTACTTGTCTTTTCGAACTCGTAAAAGTAAATGAAATGACAGCATCTCAGTATTTTTTGGGTTGAGATTGACTATTTATGAAAAAGGTACACCTTGGTTGACATGGTCAAGAGGTTCTCTCGAATATTGTTTTCTACCTTTTCGGGTTCAAGGGAAAAATTACGAAAAGGGGCCTGATGGATTTTTCTTTTTCATCTCTTTTTCAAAATCTCTAAATAGGAAAAAGACAACGAGTTACTCTTCTGTCGGACTTGTTAAAAATTAAATGTTGAAAGACTCATCATGATGATAAGACCGAGTTTTTCCTTCCTAAGACTCGTAAAACTTACTAGGATGGATTCATCCAAAGGATGAACTTATACGACAAGCATATGGTTCCTCTTTAAGCTTGTGTAACAATAAAGAGGTACTCGCTAGAAATAGTGGGGAAAAAGTGAAAGTGAAACATCTCTTGTATAGGCACCATGTCACTCTTGAACATGACACTCATATGTTTCTCGTGTCGGGTTTGGGATATCCTCACTCAATCACTTGTCCTTCCGGGTTTGGGTAATCCATTTTGCCTCTCATTTTATTATTCCACTTCATCATTATGACCCTTGGTCCTATCTTTATTCTAATGCGACCACACTCCAAAGTCGTTCGCCAATATGTTCAAAAGAAGTCCTATCTACAATTTACTACCTATACATTGCCTGACCTTTTGCTACAATCTTGATCATACTCATTTCATTACACTTTATTTCTTGTTTCATGTCGATGATGAGGGTATCATTATGACTCTCTTTCAACGGGTCACTTCCTATCGACTTCAACTCATTGTCCAGGAAGATGACTTAGAAACTCCCTTTCAGTACCTTAGACCTTGCATGCCTTAATGGCAAGTTCTTCGCATCTGACGACAGGTCTTCATCATTGGCCTTCGATTGGATGATTCCATGAGTGTTTGACTTCAGTTTCATTATCACATTCACGGATTGTATTGTCATACCTTGAGAGCCATTGTCATTATTGGTGGTTTCTCTCATACCTGTTAATGGTCCACATCATTAGCTGGTAATCAGGCGGTTTTCTAACATGTTCGACTTCGACACATTCATTCGCATGTTAAAATTCGTACTTTTATCGGGTTGGGATGGAGCGCAAGTCCTTGAGTCTCGCCTGATATGGCTCAGGCTGTGTGGAGTTATGTGTTATTCATGATTGTACACATGTTTCTACTATATGGATGGTTGTGACCATACCGTGGGACTTTACATTTATGATGATCCTTCTATATTGGATGACTGCATCCATACCTTGGATCTTATATTTACAGATGATCCTTCTCATTTGGATGGATGTGCCCATACCATGGATCTTTTTTACAGTCCTTTATCTAGATGGTTGTGTCCATAACGAGGATTCATATTTGGTATCAGATATGTATATGTATATGTGTCCTTGATTTGCAAGTCTCCTGACAATGTTTGTTCTTGTCCTTGAAAAAGCTCGTAAAGTGTCTCAACCATCACTCCTTGTTTTGCCTTCATGCTTTAGGGGGGAATCTATTACACAATATTTTGTCACACCTCCTACACTTCCTTGTGACATACCCCGAGTGCTAGAAACATGATAATCATGCAGTGTACTCATTCATATGTGTAGCTCAGATCCTCCCTAAGACATTGATAGGAAAATGCCTTGAGCTTCCTGTTAGCGCCTAGATTTACCTCAGCTGAAAAGGTAGGATCCAGGACCAACATCAAACCACGCTCAGCCTAGTAGCTAGCTGAGGAGAGGGCTCTCTCCGGGTCAATCTCAGCAAATAATGATCGATGATGGCTTGAGATGACTGAAATATCTACTGATCTTAGGCTAGGTATAAGTGGAATATAATTTGATTTAATAAAATGATGTTTTGTTGGCTCATATGGAAAGGTAGATTTTGGGTGCGGAGATTGAGGCTCCGTCCCGCAGAGATCTCAATGAGGCGAGATAGGCAATTGTTTTTGGCACTTAAAATTGAATGAGATGGAAGGAATAGATAGGTTAGGTGTTGAAGAGGGCAAGAGCAATCATGGATCCTCCCCAAACAGTTGAAAACATCAAGAAACTAAAGCAAACTTCAAGTAAAGCACTGCACTTTCAATGGATTCTACTTACACTCTTGTTTGTTTAGTTCAAAAGAAACAAGATAGAGAATGGCTTACATGACATATAAGAAAATTCACAATTACAAAGAAAAGCACTATACCAAGACAAATTGCCACATGAATCCCAAAGAGTGCTGCAAACCCTGGTCTCAATTCCTTAGCCAAAACGCTGGAATGAATGTACAATGAAGCTCAAGGCTTTCTCAAAAGTCCAACCATGCTAATGACTGAAAAACAAGATAATATAGACAAACATGGCTCATCCTTACCTCTAGGGGCCGAGCTCACATGTTTAGGAGCTGATCCAACTGATTCTAAACTAAGAACTAAAACCTAGGCAACATAACAGCATGCCTCTAGAAACAAGGCAACTGATTCATTCAGTTTCAAACAACCTTAAACTGGTGAATATACCTCTACAAGTGAAAATCTAACATATTTACATCATGATCCATCAATATACAGCAAATTACATCAAAAAATTTTCATTGGAAAGTAAAAAAGTCAAACTAGGCAAAGCTGGGCGAAAAACAGAGCAAAGCTTGGTCAAACTGGCAATTTTTCCTCTATGTGTCGCGCTTGATTCTCTATGCGTCGCGCCTGTTTGGACCCACTTTTGGAGGCCTTCCCAATGTCCAAATGAGCTCTAGGTGTGCTTGCTGGAAAGGTCTGCCTGTCTACTTTCCAACCCAAGTGGAATTTTTCAATTTGGCCTCCATTTTCCCCTCCAAAAGTCCATTCTCCCAACATTGCTTCCTCTGTGTCAAAATAGGGGCAGTGAGGTCAATTTTTTAGTGTTTTTGACCTTTTTGAGGGCTCAAAACCTGCCCAAATTTCTTGGCCATAGGTAGGAAAGCATAATTTTTCATGAAAAATCCAAAAATTCTGAGTTTTTTTTATTTGGAGGCCCCTAGCAAAAGCGAGCGCCACGTGGCGTGGCGCATAGGGCAGAAAAACCTGTTTTTTGTGCCAAAAATTTCCAAAATGCAAAAATTGCTCCAAATTTCTTGAAATTTGGGCTGAGTCTTCTCTATCAAGCATGATGTTGGGCCAAGGAAGCCTTAGCCAATATCTGAAGTCCTTCATCCTCTTTTTTCCTCCTTGATGCTCTCTTCAACTTTGCTTTCAAACTCCTGATTCTCACTTGGCACACCAAGTTCCGTGACAAGTAATGATATGACAGGTTTCTAAGCATATTCTTTTCATTGATGGCCTTCTCCAGCTTCCTCTCCAAGTGGATATTGACTCTTTCAAGCCATGACTCCCTATCGGAATTGATCTCTTGCTCCAATGAAGTGAACTCCACCCTCCTCCTTTGGGTAGCTTGGCGATTCTCCTGAATGTTTTGCAACTCCATAATCACCTGTTGGTCCTCAAGTTGCTTATTCCTCTACTCCAGGTACTGTATATTCCATTGGACTCTATCCAAGTTGGTAGACAAGGCATCAATGTCTTCCTGCTGCTCCTTAATGATTTCTCTAAGATTTGTGCTTTACGGGCCCATATCTGTATCATCACCCTCAATGAGGATGAAACCAGTCTCCCGCTCACCTGATGGTCCTTCCTCCTGTAGTGGTCTCTTGCCTCGGTCCTGAACATGCTGTGCTAATGATGGAAGCGAGGCCCCTTCCACCCCGGGTGGAGATAACACTCGCTTTGCTGCTGCAAACAACCGTCTAGTGCCCTTCTAATAGGTAATGAACACTGGCACACTAGCAGTCTATGTCTCATGGCCCTCATGCTGATAGGAAGGTCCACCTGTCTCATGCCCAGCCTCTGAAGGTCCCTGTGAAGCTCTGAAAAACTCACGAGAGATGAAGTCATCCCAAGTGATGCCCTGTAAGCCAAGCTGATGAACGACCACAATTTTGATGAGAGCAAAATGATAAATACTGTTGAACTGCTGCTGAGGAGTCTTGTGCTGCACAAGGGTGGTCATCTTCTCTATGTTTCGGCACATGAAGTAAGGGATGTTCATCATCCGTACCTGGGTAAAATGCATCAGCAGCCTGATATGATAAGCATATAAGCGGGAGAACCGGCCCTCACAGTTGAAATACTTCATGATGAGTTTCATTAAAGGAGCATATTCATCTTTGAGGTACCGAAAAGGAAACACTCTCTTGAGCTGTCTCAAAAAGCCGAGCTTGATGTACGGTTCATAATGCTGCCGGTCAATTTTCTGCCTCTTGTTCCATGGCTCTCCAATGTTAGGTATGCCGGTTGCTAATGAAATGGATTCTGGTGTTAATGTGAAAGTGACACCAGCTAGAGTGGCTTGATCACCATGTAAATGCAGTACAAACAAGCGGGCCAACTCATGATGAAACTGAATATTAGCAACCTTCTCACAAAATTCATAACATGACTGATGCTGGAAACAAAAGATGGCAAGAGGGCAGGCCTGTAACTCAGCAAGAGTGGTTGGTTCTTCTCTGATATGTTTGCCACCTCTATGAGGCCTCCTGGGTGCATGTCCCTCTGTGGGTGAGTCACTTTGGGTCTCCTCTTCATAATCATATGAAGGATCAGATGCCATGGCTGCTGGTAGATAAACTGCCTTGGAAAAGTAGGTGTTGATATGTCAAACTGTCTTTGATGATGTGTTTGACCTCTGCCACCAAGGGAAAACAGTGAAATGAGGGACTGTAAGGGGAGGGAAAAATAGTGGAATTAGGGACTGTTGAGGTAGGGTTATTTAAGGGAACAGGGAATGAGACTGTAGTTTGGGGAGTTTTAAGTATGAGTCTAGGGTTTGGGAATTTACAATTGGGATTTTGGGAAAGGGAACTTGGGATAGGGGATTAGTGAATTTAGGGGGTAGGGGAACTTAGGGAATAATGAAATCAATGGAAAAATGGGATAAAGGAGTGAACTTGGTGGCAAAACAGTCAATCAAATCCCTAGAACTGTTGCTTTGGAAATTTTGAAGAAGTAGGGTTTGGTTTCTTTAAACAAGTGCCATGAAACAAGCACCACGAAACAAGCATCAAATTTAGATAGCAAACAGTATTTGGAGGCTCTACCTACTTGTTTCAAGACAAATCCGTGCGTTTTTGGCGATTGGAGGATGGTCTGGCAATTTTCGGGCTCTCTAGCTGTGTGCGCTGCGCATCCAACCCAATGCGTCGTACCCAGCGTATGCGCCGCACCCGTGTTGTTTTACACTGCGAAATGCGGCCCAATGCGTCGCGCCTGGTGAGTGCGCCGCGCCTCCTGCCCAATGCGCCGTGCCTGTCAACTTGGAGCGATTTTCACCCAAACCTCCCAAAACCACTTTGCTTTGTTTTCTCTTTGCTCTTGCAGTGAAAATGAGCTTTAAAAATTTGGAGAAATGATTTATACATGGAGCTTTTCAATTTTAATTTTTCCAAACCCACTTTCATAATGTTTTGCAAATGACTTTATTTTCAAACTCTGGTTTTGGGTAGTTTGCTTTATTTTTGCCTGTGATGAACTGAATGCTTTGATTTTCATTTGCCTTGCAGGTGATGGAGATGCTGAAGCTTGGCAAGGTGACCAGTGTTGCCATTGATTTTATTACATATGGAAAAACTGAAATTACATCAAATTTATACAGTGAAAACCTAAAATACTCTGTAGGAAAAATACATTTCTAAGTGAAATTTATTGGTACTAGAACTTTATTCAACCATCTCATGCACCTGCTGACTGTTATTGGACATTTTGGAGACCTTTTTGATGAAACCCTAGACCTAATGAAACTGAAACCCTAGAAAAGAATTTTGCAAATTTAAAGACAAAAAGTGCCTGCAGATGATCTTGATGAATGGAAATGGGCCAGCAGGTAAAGTACATGAGGGAAAATGTGCAACAAGCCACTACCGTCAGATGATCCATGCTCCTAATGGAATGCAGCTGACTGGGCGGGACACCTAATATGCAATGCAACAAGAGAATTTGATCTTTGACGGAGGGATGAAGATACCGACACTAACGCTTCCCTTGAAGGAAATAGCTCTTAAACCCTAATTTGAGAATGATCTCTCTTATGAGACTAAAAACCGCGTTGGTCGCATGTTGTATTATACTTGACCCACGATGGTAGCGCTCTGTTTAATTATATACCCGTGATGATCTCAAAAAGGCAATTTTCCCAAAGAGGATGAGAAGCTTCGTGATGTAGAAGCTTCCAGAGCAGCGAGCTGCAGGTTCTTTGGCATAGATGAGGTTGAACTATCCCAACTTGGCCTCTTGGTATTATCCCTATGAGCTACCTCCTTGAGATGAGGGCCTAATCCTATTTTTGGAGAGATCCTAACTCCCTTTCCCTACCTATATATTCATCTTTTCCCATTCACAAATGGTTGGTCTATGCCTATTTGCACCCTTATGCTAAAATTGTGCCTATATGCTATTCATTTGGCTTGGAGAAGGAGTGCTTAGAGAGCTTAGCTTGGACTTGGATATTCATTCAAGAAGAGCTTATCAACATCAAGGCTTGGTTTTATGCTTCCCCTTATTTTCTATTAATATACAACTGCTGGTTCATTTGCTCTAAATGTTTATGCTCATGTATCATTTAGCTTAACATTCCTTGATCAGTTAAGTAGGTTTCTTTTGAATATGTTATTTGTATTTGCATGCCTTGTTGTGTCTTAATCTCTTGTGTAGGTGCATAAATGTTGAGAGTAGCAGGAACGATCCCGTGACGCAAGTGATTCAAGGTCTTCAACAAAGGAGATCGAGATAGCATCAGAACGAGGTAGGCCATCTTCTTCGTCTCTCTTTTCAATTGCAACTTAGGAAAGTGTCTAGTAGATTGTCACTTCAGTTGCTAGACCCACTCATTGGGCTAGAGGGATCGTCTTTGTTCACAAAGAGGATTTACCTAGACAACAAATAGAAACCATCAAAGAACTCATTCTTTACAATATGGAAGTGACACAATCATGGGTCACATTGTATGAGCAGAAGAGGAGGAAATGGGACAATGGTGGGAAATAATTCAAATGGTTGAATGCTAGAAGCGTTCCTTATCTTGATCATTTACAAGAATATATACCAATGAAATGCCCTAACATTTGGGTTGTTGATCAAGTTAGAGAGAAATACGGTGCATCTAGCCGTTACCCACGTGTTTAAGCGGATGTGCTAAACTTAGGAGTGGGTGCAACAACTCGATAATTATAATCCCTTTATGTACATTTTAAACTTCATTATGCACCTTTGAATTGTAACACACACACACACACACACATATATATTTTAATTGTGTTCGGGTTATTAAACACATGACAGTGTGATTTTTTCACTTTTTTATAGGTGCATTTGTTCCCATCTTTGTGGGAATATGGAAATTATTTTTCCATAGGATGTCAATGATGGATGCATGGCACAATACTATGGAGTGGAAGTCGAGTTTGTCCAATCTAGTCGTGCTAGCCACCATGCTAAGAACCTAATGCATGCGACGTTAGGTTACGTTGGAAAGATTTAAGAGATCATTCAAGTGGACTTCTCTTCATTTCTATGTGTTATTTTTAGGTGCAAGTGGTGGGACACCTTTGATTGAAATAATGTAAAGGAAGATCGTGATAGTGGGGTGATATCTATCAACTCTAGAAAGATGTGGCATGAAGCTAGGGGGGCTTATGTTTTCCAAAAACACTGCAATCAAGTGTTTTTTTACCAAGATGTGTTGGATAGAGATTGGTGGTTTGTATTAGGACACGACCCTAGATCAAAACATATTTTTGAGAACAACAATGTTATCATGCCAATCGAGGAAGATAATCATGGTGATGACAACATAGAGTGATATGTGCTTGTGTTATTTCATCATTTATACTATTGTTTTATGTTTTTGTGTTCTTTATTTCAATAATTATATTGTTTTTTATTCACCTTGTTGGCATTTTATATAATTGGTAAAATTCAAAAACAATTTTACACATTTTTTTGCAGTGGAAACATTTTTACACTTAAAACTAAGTATTTCCAATTGTGTATAATATCTATGATAATAAGGATTCAAGGTCACAATCCTTCTCAAATAGGAAAATGAGAAGAATATAACCAAAATGAGAAAATAGTGAATTTAGAAACAAATTGAATATTTATTCTCGATTTAGATACTTATTGGTTTATTAATTAGTTCACATGTTTTTTTCTTCTTGTTTAGTTCAAAATCAATATAAATCATGTAGTGATAACTCTATGAGGACTTTAACAATGAAAAATTGTGTATTAATATGTAATATTAAATTCTTGACATGAGAGGTAAAGTCATGTTTACTATATTTAAATTACAATTCTTGCAACATTATGTAAACTAAAAGGATGCCTTATGCATGTATAAAATATTGATTACATCTTTTTATGGACCATAAGAGAAACAAATGGACTTACATAGATGCGTGAGAGGTTTTAATTTTTTCTTCATGGATAATGGAACAATTTTGACTTTTCTTTACAATGGTAATTATAAATCAGCCTATATCCATCTTAACTCCGGACCTACCAAGCACCGAGAGGGATCAAATCTCTTGAGATGCAAACATATTTTAGAGTGAAAAGAGATTTGATCCATCTCAATGCTTGGTAGATCTGGAGTTAAGATGGATCTAGTCTTGTATAATATATATGTAGTTAACATTGAAATATTTTATTTATAATTCACATTCTCACAATAAAATTGTTAAAACATGTCCCCTCATATTTTTTCCTTGTACCCATATATTTAATTATTGTTATTATTGATATTTTCTAAAATATTACATATCAAATCCATATTAAGCATTGAAAGAATAGCAAATATCTGTCAGGCTAGGTTAACACAGAAATTAATGAGCGCAAGAAACAACTGGTGATTTTACTCATTAGACAACTATTATTTATACATACACAAAACGGATCAGTTCATCTTCCAGATGACTGTCCAGCTTCACCTCATCCGTTTCGGATTAGGTGTCAACATTCCCCCCCTTAATCTGAAGGAATGTTGGTGAGTCCAAGCATCGTTCTGAATCTTTCAAGCTTTTCTCTTCCAAGCGCTTTGGTGAAGATGTCTGCAATTTGCTCGTTTGTGGCACAATGACGGAGATGGATTGTTTTAGCCTCAACATGATGTCGGATCAGATGATATTTAGTATTGATGTGCTTAGTACGATCATGGAACTTTGGGTTCTTGGCCAACTTTATTGCAGAGGTGTTATCAATCATGAGTGGAGTTGATTGTATTTGTTTTACCTGCAAATCTTCAAGAATTTTCCTGAGCCACACAATTTCTTTCGTTGCTTCAGCTGCTGCCACATATTCTGCTTCTGTTGTGGAATCTGCTGGTACTGATTGTTTGCGTGATCTCCAGGAGACAGCTCCTGATCCAAGACTCATAGCATATCCTAAAGTAGATACCCGAGTTTCTTTGTCTCCATCGAAGTCTGAATCAGAGTATCCAATCAAGTTGAAGTCGTCCACCTGTGTATACTTGATTCCAAGGTCTTGAGTTCCCTTCAAGTACCTTAGAACTCTTTTTGCAGCAGACCAATGTCCCTCACAAGGCTTTTGCATAAACCTGGAGAGGATTCCAACAACAAATGAAATGTCTGGTCTGGTAGTAGTGAGGTAGATGAGACTTCCTACAAGCTGTCTATACTTTGTTGCATCCTCAAACTCCTTTCCTTCAATAGATGTGAGCTTCAAGTTTTGTTCCATTGGAGTAGAAAGGGGATTGCACTCTGTCATGCCAAATCTGTTTAAAAAATCTCCAATGTATTTCTTTTGAGAAAGAAATATGGACTTTGGATGTTGGGTTACTTCAATGCAAAGATAGTAATGAACATAGCCCAAATCAGTCATTTCAAAAAAATTTCCTAATTCTTTCTTTATGGATGCAATATAGCTTTCATTGTTCCCTGTCATTAAAAGATCATCTACATATACCACAAGATATACAACTGTTTTGCCAACTTTCTTGACAAATAAAGTTGCATCATCAAGATCAAAATGTTTGAAGTTGAGTTTCAGAAGATGCTCAGTTAGTTTTTCATACCAGGCTCGTGGTGCTTGTTTGAGGCCATACAAGGACTTCACAAGTTTGCATACTTTGTGTTCATGTCCTTTCACAGCAAATCCTTCAGGCTGGGACATAAAAACATTCTCTTTTAGATCTCCATTCAAGAATGCAGTTTTTACATCCATTTGATGGACTTTCCAACCGTTCTGAGCAGCTAGTGCAAAGAGTGTCCGGATGGTGGCCCATTTTGCTGTGGGAGCAAAAGTTTCCTCATAATCGACCCCTTCCTTCTGTGCAAAACCTTTTGCCACAATCCTAGCTTTGTGCTTGTCAAGTGAGCCATCAGCTTTGTACTTGTTCTTGTAGACCCACTTGCAGCCAATTGGTTTGGTTCCAAATGGAGGATCAACCAGCTTCCAAGTGCCATTCTTTATGAGGGCATCATACTCCTTCTGCATCGCTTCTTTCCATTCATCATGAGAAGCAGCTTCTTTGAAGGAAGTTGGTTCAAAATCTGTAGACAAATTCAATTCACAATCATAAGTAACATCCATATCAACAGGTGAATTAGAGTTATCTACATCACCTCCATTTTGTCGGTTTGTATTTCTGGTTCCTGTTTTTCCAATTTCATCAGGATGAACACTTTCAAGTGTCTTTGTTAGCCACTTTGGGGGACCTTTCTGAGATGGTCCAGGCTGCTCTGTTGATTGAGTTGGGTCTGAATCAAGATTGAGTCTCCCAATTCTATCAATTACATCACTTAAAGCATCATCCGTTGTTGGAGTGTCATGCAGGGGAGATTGTTCTTCAGAAGAAGATTCCACATGTTGATCTAGTATAGGAATCCCCCCTTCAAGATGTGGAATCTGATTATCAAACTCTTGAAATGATTTCGGTTTTGTGAATCTATCCAAGCGATCAAGTTGCCGCTCAACAACACTGTCAGATTTGGATGATTCAAGAAAAATGACATCTCTAGATAAAACAAACTTTTTATTTACTTCATCATAGAGGTGGTATGCTTTAGATGTGTTTGAATACCCCAGGAAGATACACTTACGACTTCTAGCACCAAGTTTGTTTCTTTGTACCTTTGGTATTAAAGCATAACAGGTGGAACCAAAAATCCTGAGATGTTTTACCGAAGGAACATGTCCATACCACAATTCATAAGGAGTCTTGTTTCTTATAGCACTAGATGGACATCTATTCTTTATATATGCAGCACATAGAACGGCATCAGCCCAAAACATTGTCTTTACATTTTTGAAGAAAAGCATGGATCGTACCATATTCAAAATTGTTCTGTTCATTCTTTCAGCTACACCATTCTGTTGAGGATTATAAGGCACAGTTGTTTGATGTTTAATCCCATGTTGGCGAAGATAGTGTTCAAATTCATTTGATGTATATTCTTTTCCATTATCAGTGCGAATAGACCCAATATGAGATTGTGCATCATTTTCAATCCATTTATGAAAATTCTTGAATGTTTGAAAAGCATCAGATTTGTTCTTCAATAAGTAAACCCAACACATTCTGGTGTAATCATCAATAAATGTCATGATATACTTATTTCCATTTGCAGAAGGAACAGGCATTGGACCACATAAATCTGAATGAATAAGTTCAAGCTTCCTATGTGCTCTTGAATGTGAATCATGAAAAGACTGTTTGCTATGCTTTCCTAGAATGCAAGCATCACATTGTTTATGTTTTCTAGGAATTGTAGGCAAACCAGCAACACCATTTTTCTTCAACAAGCGGAGACTATCATAGTTTAAATGTCCAAATCTAGCATGCCATAATAAACTTGATGGAAGTGTACCTTCATCATGATGAGAAATATATGAAAAATGTTGTGCATGAGCAGAGGTTCCTTGCAGTTTAAGAAGTCTTTCTTCTTCTATACCCCTCATGACAAGTGAATGGTCAGATGCCTTTCTTACCTCAAGCTTTCCATCAAACATATGAATGGAGTGACCTTGCTGGCGGATGTGGACCAGGGACAGCAAGTTTCTCTTGAGCTGTGGGAGATATAGAACATGATCCAGAAGAAAGTCTGGAAGACCAGGCAGTTTAAGCATGACTGTGCCAAGCCCTGATGGCTTGATTTTTGACTGATCTGCAAAGTATACTGCTCCATCAACATTATCAGTGAAATCTTCAAAAAAATCTTTCCTATGAGTCATATGACAGGTTGCTCCTGAATCAAGCAACCAGTCATTTTTCGAAGAAGTAAGTGAAGCATTAAACAGATCTTCATTTACTCCAATGTTACATTGTGCCTCAATATAGTGAGCGGATTCAGGTGCTTTACCTTTGTCTGTGTCATCAGTTTTACCTTTCTGCTGATTTCTTCTCTGCTCAATCTTTTCCCATGGTAGCTTGCATGTAGAAGCATCATGAGATCCTTTTTGTTTGCAGCGAATGCAATGTAAGTCTGCCTTTTCTGCTTGAGAATGTCTGCCCCCCCTGCCTCTGAAATATCTTCTTCTTTCTCTTGAATGCATACTGTAACAAAATATCTCTGCTAAAAAAAAACTTCTGTTGATAAAAGACTTCTGCTGGAAAAAAAATCTTATGCCACAGCCTTATGCACTAACATTTGCATCAGCATATCAGCATTTCTTATATAAAAAATCTCATGGATCACTTCAATATATATCATGCAATACTACAGATGCTTTGATATAAAAACACTCTCACTGATATAAACACTCTGACTGCTTACTATTCAATACTCAAAACTGCCATCATTTGAAAAATCAACAGCACAACTTTATACCAGAACCGCCATTAAAATCATCTCTTGGCATTCTCAAACTTAAGGGACTCACAGATTACAGAGCGACTTCAATTCATCAAGAGAACCATGCCTTGAGAAAAAGAAAAGTTCTCAAAAGGCCACAAATATGCATAAACCAACTGCGCAAATACACTGCACTTCTCTTCAAACAAGTCTACATACTTTAATGGTGACTATGCCCCTAAAACAACACATAATAAAGTATTTAATCAAGCTTTCTGTACACGTGAGTTTCTGCAAGCAGCTGGCGGTGGGAGTGAAACCTTCTCTTTTAAAAAACTCAGGAAAGCTGAGAGGTGGTGGTGATATGGAAGACCATGCCAATGGCATCAAGGAATGGTCTCTTCGAGTTGCTCTTCTATAACACCGCAGGCAATGCATACGCCGTGGGAATTTCCATGGGATATTCTGGACAAGGGGATACCAAGAGGACGCAGTCTCCAGCTAACTGGAATGATCTCGTGACAGAGAATCCCACTCTCAACCTCACCGATGACGGAAACCTTGTCATCTCCAATGCAAACGGGAGCAGTGTTTGGTCCTCAAACACTTCCGGATATCTCGTTGTGGGATGCGAACTCCGAAACAACGGCAACCAAAAAACACAGTCTTCATTAAAATAAGAACGCAGCCACCATTACAAAACGCAGTTACCATTAAAAAACGCAGTCTTCATTAAAATAAGACCGCAGCCACCATTACAAGAAACGCAGTCACCATTACATGAAACGCAGTCGCATTTTTTTTTTTTCAAACGCAGTCTTCATAAAAATCAATACAATGCAGTCTTCATAAAAACGCAGTCATGGTTACGACAGCCTCAATACAACGCAGTCATTCTTCAAGAAAAAAACGCAGTCACCATAGACTACTTGATATCAGTTTTGTTTGAATGGAAAGGGATAGTCTTTTACCATGGTTCGACAGCAGAAACGCATCAACGCATAGAGCTTACATTCAACAGCGCATTCCACGCTCACCGCACCATATTCTGTCATGCCAGAGGCGCTCAGATCACCGCCAGAAGCACGCAGTCTCAGGACAGAGGTTTCATGAGGCAGCAGAAACCTGGCAGAGGCAGGAGTTATTTCTGGGACCTGTGCTCTGATACCATGTCAGGCCAGGTTAACATAGAAATTAATGAGCGCAAGAAACAACTGGTGATTTTACTCATTAGACAACTATTATTTATACATACACAAAACGGATCAGTTCATCTTCTAGATGACTGTCCAGCTTCACCTCATCCGTTTCGGATTAGGTGTCAACAATATCCATGATACATTGAATAAAAAAACATATATTAATGGAATAAGAATTTTCTAAATCTTTATCTCTCTCTATATGTTTCATGTTAAAATCTTTTAAATTTTTCTTTGTTATTGATATTTTAAAAAATCTTATATATCAACTCCATATTAGAAATAAAACAAATTATACATCTCCCTAGTTATGGAAAGTGAAAATATAAGAAAAAAATTAATTTAAATTACTTTATTTTTCTCTACATAAAGTCGATATAAAATATTTTTGTATTAAAGTTTCCTGAAAACCTCTGCTTGGGCTGCGCGCACGAGCCTATTGCTTGACCTAGCGGGTTCCCCTCTAAAATGCAGCCGCTACTCAGCAGCCTCCTGCTGCTAGGTTCTCAGCGCCCATGGATCCCTCAGAGGAGGGCGATCCTCTACCTGACCATCTTCAAGGAAACGAAGAAACTGCAGAAGCATTTGCCTCCCTCATCACAGCAACAGGAGCTCCAAGGATCAGGCCAACAATAAACAAGTTCGTTAAGAAGCTCGAGGATATTCCAGAAATATCTCTTCCTCCTGCTCTCCCTCGCAGAGCAACCTTGTCACTCGCTGAACGTGGTCTAGTGGGTCAGTTTACTGGGCTATGTCCGTCTCCCAAATTGGTTCAAAGATGGGTTGAAAGAAACTGGAGCTCAACTATCAATGGGAAAATTGCAATAATGTTTTGCGGAAGGGGATATTACATCTTTCACTTCGAAACAAAGGAAGACAGAGATCTAATCTTCAGAAATGGGCCATATTTCATGGATACTAGAGGGCTATATCTAAACCAATGGACCCCAGACTTTGATCCCGAAATGGATGTGCCAAGTGCAGTACCAGTTTGGGTCAGATTACCCCACCTCCCTTTACACTGTTGGGGAGATGAATCAGTAAAGGCCATAGGAAATGCAGTAGGAAAATATATAGACAGATGCGAACCGAAGGACAATATGCATGCCTGTGCCAGAATATGTGTGGAAGTGGATCTAGGAAAAGGACTCCCAGAAGCGATAAAGATTAAGGTCGATCAATGGACGCACATACAGTAGCTGGACTATGAGTAGATCCCATTCAAATGCAAGGTATGTCACGAATATGGTCATTTTGCTAATAGATGTCTTAAAAAAAAAGGTGAAAATGTTGAGGAACAAGAAAATAAATGAGAGCAAGTAAAAAGGAAAAAAACCCACCAACAAGCAGCCCATTCCTACATCCTCGCAGCCACAAGAACCAATCAAAACCTCCTCCCCAACTCCCTCCACTGTCATCCCCCCACCCCTGACAAACTCGAACCCCTTTGGGCCTCTGGAAGATTACACTGATCCCCCCTCACCCAGATCCACAACGCCTTCTCCCAACCCTCTCGCTCTCTCCCCCATCCCCTCAACCCCTCGCTCCCCTCCCCCCCCAATCAGTGGATTGTATCATAACTAGAAACCAATCCAAAGAGACCATCCAAATCAATGAGCACAAAAAAAGTGGGTAGAAAATCCAACAAAGAAATAAGGGATGAAGCAGCGGCCAAAGAGATGGCTTTAGGTACTCAGCAACCAATGGACTCCTTCCTTGGGAAAAATACAGGAAACTGTGAGAAAAATCAACAAAGAGGGAAGGGTATCGCACACCATCATACCAATAAATAATGATAGTGGTCTCTTGGAACTGTCGTGGTCTGGGCACACCATACAAAATAAATTCAGCAAGAGACATACTAATGAAAGAAGTGTCAGACATTCTCATGATCCAGGAGACCAAAACAAGCAGTGAAGAAAATATAAAAATGATACACAAGTTAAAAAATCATGAAGGAATGATGTGTGAAGCAACAGGAGCATCAAGAGGAATATGCACATTATGGGAAAAAAGAAAATGGGAAATGACAAGTCAAAAACTCGGTAAGCACTGGATTAAAACAGATTTAAAGGATCTTAGTGCAAAGGAAATGTATAACATCATAAATATATATGCTCCAAATCACCATAAGGATAAGGAACAATGCTGGAACTCGGTAAAAGAAGTATTAACAGAAAGACAAAATGGGAAAATAATTTTGGGAGGGGATTTAAACTTGGTAAGAAACATAGAAGAAAATTTGGAGGGACTTATCATGCAGATCCGTCAAGAGAAGCCCTAGAATAAATAATGGAGCAACACAATCTAATCGATATCCCTACAAGTAATGGGAAATACACATGGAGAAACAAAAGAGTGGGTAAGAGCAACATAAAAGAGAGGCTGGACAAAATTTTAATCCAAGAAAATATAGGAGCTGATTTCACCTCGGTAAAAGCCAAAATTATTCATACAACAGCTTCGGATCATAAGCCAATAGCAATCACTCCGGGCAAGCTGGACAACCAAGGTCCTCTTCCGTTCAGATACAATTCAAGCTGGGACAGCAATGAAGACTTCAAAAATCAAGTTAAAGAGGCATGGGCACAAAGCATTACAAGATCCCCTCATTATGTATGAGAAACAAAATTGAAAAATCTAAGGGTGAACCTGAAAATACGGGTAAGAGAGAATGATATTTAAAAAAAAGAAAGGAAAATAGAGCTGCAAAAAAAATGGACAACATACAGGAAGAAAAGGAAAGCAAAGAGGAGGACAAGAAGGATTATTTGAAAGAAAAGGAATTATTTTGGGAAATATACAGGCAGAACAGAAAGGAAGAAGAAGAGATCATATTAAAATCCAGAGGCCTGTGGCTAAAAGTAGGGGATAAAAATATCGCCTTCTTTCACAACTCAATGAAAGTCAGACGAGCCAAAAATCAGATAGATCAAATTAAAGTGAATGGACAAGAAATTAAGGGAGTAGAAGAATTAAAAAAGGCATCACATAATCACTTCAAAGAGATATTAACAAGAATAACCAACATATAATGAGGATTTTTTACAACATATCCAAAAAAAATAAGTTATGAACAAAACTCAGAAATAAGCAAAGAAATTTCTGAAGAAGAAGTGCTGGCAGCAATATGGAATCTTCATCTTGACAAGGCTCCAGGGCCAGATGGGTTCACAATTTCCTTCTACAAGCAACACTGGAATATCATTAAAAAGGACTTCATGAGAATGACAAAAAATGTATACAAAAAAAATGGGAGGAAATACAAAATCTTCATATCTGGCTCTCATTCCTAAAGAACTCAATCCAACAACTTTCAATAGATTTAGACCAATATCTCTCTGCAAATCCTCTTACAAAAATTCTTGCAAATAGAATCAAGAGAGTTCTTCCTGAAATAATCTCGGAAAATCAAGGCGGCTTTGTCCCCAATCGGCAAATAATAGACAATGTAATTATTGTCCAGGAAGCAATTCACAGCAGCATACAAAGGAAAGAGGAAGGAATTATTGTAAAGCTAGACATGGTAAACGCTTTTGATAGAGTCAACCACACATATCTAGCACCAGTGCTTAAAAAGTTTGGATTCTCTCAAGACATAATCGTTACCATACAGGCTTGCATATCAACTCCATGGATAACGCCACTAATAAATGGAAGACCCAAAAAATTATTTCAGAGCTCAAGAGGGTTGAGACAAGGATGTCCCCTATCCCCTTTTCTATATATCATAATGGCTGAAACTCTAAGTGCAGCATTGAAAAATCAAGGGAAAGAAATAAATCAATCATTCCCTATTTACTGATGACACTCTTTTACTAGGAGGGGAGTCAAGTATAATTGCAAGAAGATTTTAAAAAGTTATGGATGCCTTTATTTAGGTCTCTGGAGGGCTGTTAAACAACTCAAAATGTAGAATATATGACTAGAATACTCCTCCAAGAATAATGCAAAATATCTCACAAATTCTTGAAATCCCAACACAAGCAAGATGGATGCATTTTACCTACCTTAGACTTCCAATAGCCAAGATGAATGTGAAAGTTGAAGTTTGGAGCAAACAAGTGGAAAAAATGAAGGACAAAATCCAAAAATGGGGTATGATGTGGCTCAATATGGCAGGTAGGGTGATCATCATTAAGGAATTATTATTAGCTCTCCCAATATATCAGTATGCAATTATATTGGCTTCGGTTAGCGCACACAAGCAAATGGAACTAATCATAAGAAGCTTCCTTTGGCAGGGAGGAAAGCAAGAAAATAAAAAATTCAGTTTGGTAAAGTGGGACCAAGTCACACTTCCATATGAACAGGGAGGTCTCTCAATTCGCTTACCAGGCCTAATGAATGCTGCTCTAGGGATGAAAATAATATGGAGAATGATAGTCGGAAGGGAAAGTTGGTGGAAAAAAGCCCTCGCCACAAAATATCTGAATCATTCCAGAACAAAGCTACTAACAGACATCATTCCTGTGAGGCCTTGCATGCAAGTTTGGAAACTTGTAAAGAAAATAATCCCCTTAATCAGGAATCATATTTCTAAAACCTTGGGGAACAGAAAATTGGTGGAAATATGGAAGGACAGAATATTGGGAAAGGAGCCCCTAAATCTTCAACGGGACCTCCATGGCATACAAATTTGGATGGCAGAAAGAAGGTTTAACACCCTACGTTCAATTTCAGCATGTGATCAGCACAATTGGCATGAGTGGCAAATCCCATTACTCCCAATAAACTTAAAAGGACAATGGGAGAAACTTAAGCACCACCTCAAAGGGGCAATGCCCATAAGCATAGAGGAAAATGATGAATATGTGCGGGATCCAAATGGTGGAGCTTACACGGTCAAAACAGGATATAAAGCTCTTCAAGAACAACAAAATCAGTAGGAGTGGAGCCTATGGAAAGTGGTCTAGAAAACAGAATGTCTCCCTAAAATCAAAGCATTTATATGGAATCTTCTCAAATGGAAAACTCTCACTGCTGATAACTTAAAAAATAAAAAAAGGAATTCAAGGTCCATTTAGGTGCGTCATGTGTATGACAGAGGAAGAGTCAATTCAACATCTCTTTTTGGATTGCAGGTTAGCTAGAGAATGTTGGAAGCAGATCACAAGTCCGCTGGAAATTAACTTAAATTTCACAAACACTCTCTCAGATTTTCAGAAAACATGGGAGAAGAATTACCCTTACTCTAAAAAAACCAAGGTTACAATAATCAGGCTTTGGAAATGCCTCCCAGCAGTATTGTGTTCGCAGATTTGGCTAACTAGAAACAAAAGTATCTTCAAAGATCAAAAGCCAAGAATAGCCAAAATCCTATCAAAAACTTGGAGTTTAGTCTCAGAAATTATAAACTCTAAAGGAATGTCAGTCGTGGATCACAACAACCTTCAACAAGAGGAGAGAGATTGGTTTCGTAAAGCAATATTGGAAAACAATGGGAAAGCAGGACCAAAGAGAGCCCCTACAACAAGAAATTGGAAACTAAGGATGAGTGAAAAAGAACTTGAAGAGTGGAGGAAAAGTCAAAATAGCTTCAACCTTTCTTTCGACGGGGCTTTGAAAAACAATCCAGGAAAAGCAGGAGCAGGTGGAGGGATTAGAGATCCGAATGGGAAAAAGATTGTCTCATATGAATGGGGCCTAGGAGAAACCACAAATAACAAATCAGAAGCATACATCCTTTTATTAGGCACAAGGATATTAAAAAAGAAAGCAATCTGAGATCCTATTATAATTGGTGATTCTACAATTGTTATTGAAGCAATGGTTAATGGCAAAAATCTCAGTAACACTACTATCAATAGAATATAACAGAGGATAAGATCGAACTTAAATGGATTAGGGAGGGTCAACTTCAAACATATTCTGAGAGAACATAATAAAGAAGTCGACATCCTTGCTAATAAGGCCACAGAAATAACCGAAGGAAGTGTAAAGGAAAACAATGAAACTTATAGTATCCCCATCCCATAATTCACACCACATTATGATGAATTTTTTTTTTTGGAAAAGGCATGAAAAAATAGGAAAAAGCATGATCAAAATCAAACAATCACGGGGAGTACACTAGCAGATCACAATGAAAATTCATTAGCAGAGACACTCAATTGGTATCTACAGAAATCTAAGCAAGAAATCCAAACAAATTTCAAAAATATCCAAAGCTCGCAAGTCAAGGATCACAGATATTCTTTCTGCTTGAGATGAGTTGAAATATGTCTTATCAGGGTCAAGTTACATGACACAATCGGGAAAAAATAATCGCAGTCGAATGATCACACTCATCCTCTACAACAGGACATGCATAGCAGCATGCATCAACAGGCCTAGTAACTTCAAGGAAAGCTTAAATATCGTCGCAGCGAATGGCAAACAGGTAGAAGTATTCAGTCCTCTGTTTCAAGCCTACAGTAAAGCAATTCCTCAGATAAGCTCTCTCATTTATACGAGTCGCTTGTCGTGCCGCTGCGAGTCTATCGACTGCCCCTCCCCTCTGCTATTCCCAAATTCCTCAATAGCAAGAATGCCTCAGTATCATTTAATTAGCTCCCCGTTTCCAATAGGTCTCTACATACCCCTCCTTTGATCCAACAGAGTAACCACAGCTGTGTTAGACATATCATCAGGGTATCCTCCTTTGGAATCCTTCATCAATCCATTCAACTGCTTCACCATAGCGCCCTCTCTATCAGTCATTCAGCTCTCGAAAAAGCCTTGGTGGATACATCTTCAAGCAGATAGTATAGAAATTTACCAAAGCCAACACATGGTATTTCTGGGTCAACAGGGGCGTAGTTGTGCATTGGTGAGGCAACAAACTGTATCAGCTTGAACTTTCTCCTCAAGAACAAAGAAACAGAGCAAAAGAAGATTAGCCAAAGTAAATTCAAAAGGAACAAAAACGGTACAAAAAACACAGTTACTCAGGATCAAAATGGCGTGTAACCCCATAGAAAGAATTGAAAAGAATGAAAGTTGCCCAACATGCAGGGAAAACAGGTTCATGATAGGGAGGTTGAATCAAGCGCTCAAGGATCTTAGGGTGGAAATGAAAACTGAGAACGTGTACAAACAGAGAGATATAGACAAGCAGAGAGCTAAAATAACAGAGCTTAAAGACAAATGTAAACACCTTGAGGAAGCTGTTGAATATATCAAGTCAATCAGCCAGAGCCGGCAACGGGAAACCTCCACTAAGCAAAGAAAGAAGCATCATCCTCAACAGGAGGAATCAATCAATTAGTTTTGGTGAAATCTTTTAATTTTAAATGTACTGCAAGTTTATTTTACCTCTAGGTCAGTATGTACGGCAATTTGCCAAGCTAGTAAAAGAAATCCATAGAAAAATGGTTTCAAGTGTAGAAACAGGGACTGCGTTCCCATTTTCAAATCTATACTTAAACCAATTTCCCTACGAATGTAACAGGAGTATGCTCCTTCCTTTTTTTGCAATATAATCAATACCCGACAGCGTTAACAAAAAAAAAAAAACAAAAAAACAAAAAACAAAAAACAAACAACAACAACAACAACAACAACAACAAAACAAAAAACAAAACAAAACAAAAAACAAAAAACAAAACAAAACAAAACAAAGAAAACAAAAACAAAACAAAACAAAAACAAAGTAGATATAAAATTATGTTATTTAATATGGACATTGAAATATTGTTGCTATTAATATATTTTTGTTTCAAATATCACATGTAAACTAAGGGTAGAATGAATTACACATAATGTAATATTAATAATACTATTTCATGTCATGAAATTACACCTCGTAGTAAAAAGTAATTTTTTTTTAATCATCTCAGTATTAAGTGGTGAATAAATTATAGTTCTTCCTCATATTAAAAGGTAATTTTTATTTTTATTTTTTACTTTCTGTTATTTATATCTCCATATAAAATTATGTAGAATTAAGGTGCAAATTGATGTATTTTAATTATAGCCCACATTAATTTCTTTTATTATTACTACTTTTAATTTGTTAATTTAAATTATTAATTTACTATTTTAAAATGTAACCTTACCTAACAACATCTCTCCCTTACTGGCTCTAGAGCACCTCTTGGCACAGTAAAAATTGAATTAATGAATATTTTATGACTAAGAATTAAATGATAAATAATGTGATGGTGATTAAGAGACATTTGTTTGACTTTCTAATAGACTTGGTGATGCATTTTTCTTTCCTATTTAGATTATGTAAAATAAATATCTATTTTTATGTATTTATAAGTAAATTATTTAAAGTAGACATGTCTTTATCATTGTGAACATGATGTAATATTAGCTAAGAGAAATGTGAAAACATGAATTTTAGTGACTATCTCGTGATAAGTATGTGGAAAAATAATATTTCTTGAGTTGTTCATTAAGAAATAATCAAATATATTATTTGTCAAAAGTTTAAATCTAATATAGTATGATTTTTGTATTATTTAACTCATATTTATTATTAAAAAGAGTTAAATTTAAACCAATACAATAGCAAATAAATAACCAAAATAACACCAAAATGTTATATCTTTATTACTAGAAAAAAATTCACTTGCCTCTTTAAGGGAGAACTTCCAATAGAGCAAATCCTCAACTACAAGTAATTTCACAAGCCTTATTTTATATTTCTTGATCCTCATCTTTAGAGAGAAATTTCTAATTTAAATGGGTAAGAATTGCTAAAAATATTGAATTTAAATTGCTTGAAAATCTCATAACTTTAGTGATAAATTAAATTTTATAAAAAAAGAAATTTTCAAGTTATATTAAATCTAAATTAATTATAAAAAATTATTACTTACGTTTTTTTAATTCAACAATATATTGAATTTTATAAACCAATATATATCCATCTTAACAATGGATCTACCGAGAGGGATCGAATTTCATTATATAAAAATCTATTTTTAGAATGTAAAACTTGAAAACAAATGTACATGCCAAAAGATTTAATCTCTTTTAGTGATTGATAAATCTATGATTAAAATGGATCTATAGTATTGGTTTTCTATCTCTCTATATAGATCGACCATAGTGTAATTTTTCATTGTTTAAATTACATTTTCGAATAATTTATTATTATTAATATTTTATATTAAAAATTGAAGAGTTACACATTTTTGTCTTATTAAGAACTAACTAAATTATTTTACTTTTAATTAATTTTTCCTTGTGAGTATTGAAATATTTTACTAATTAAGTTAGAATGAATATGAATGAACTATATAAGCAATAGAAAAATATTTATCGTAATTTTACAATCATAGTTTCAACATACTAAACTTTGTAATTTATAAAAATATCTTTGCATTTTTTTAGTAAGTCGTTTTGAATGCAATTTCATATATAAAATTTTGATATAAGTTCACCAATACATAATCTATAATAAATATTATTTCATAAAAATAAACATCACGATGGTAACCATCTAACAAACAAAGATATAATTTAAGATACACATTCAAGTTGACTACCACCATCTAATTATATACACCTCTAGCACATATAAATGTCATTAGCTAGCACACAAATCTAATAATCTAAGAGGGCATCATCATCGTGATCACATCTAACAAAACACAAACATTGTAATCTAACATCATCACCACACACATCTTCAAAGTAATATACATCTCATGTCAAATAATTGTTATCACATACACATCTATCTGCAAGCACATTAAATCAACATATCTAACATTACCTAACAATATACAAATCAACACCAACATATAAATTAAGTACATAAACATGAACATAAAAAATGCACCATATATATATATATATATATATATATATATATATATATATATCTATATATATATATATATATATATATATATATATATATACAAGTCAAATAATTGCAATCAAATATCTGTTACAACAGACGTAGTAGTGCCAGCTCGGTTTATAGTAGAAGATGATGGATGGTCAACTACTGCCTCAATGTCTATCGAACTCTAAGGTGGAGGAGGAGGTGTTGGTTTTCTCTGTCAAGAGAAACATAAGGCACACCTCTAGCTCTGACATTTGATCATAAGGCGAACGATGAGGAAGTGTACTACCAGAAGGATCATCGACACCCTGACCATGATCTGATGGGGTAATACTACCAGAAGCATCGACATAATACAAAAGAGGGAAACTAATGTGCTGCCCATCACTAGTAAAGTGTGCAATGGTGGTGACTAATAACGAGAGGCACCTAACCTCCTATGCAACAAAATAAGAAATTTGTAGTTGTCCATCACACCCCTGAAAATCTGTTGGACAGAATGCATAAGGCCCAACATATCTCTAAAAGTAGGCAATTTGACTCTCTGTTGCAACCCCATGGGGGAAATTAGGGAACTGGGGAAAATCCTCCCCTATCCTTGATAGGCCAGTGATAAAATATATGTCCTCCTCAGAGGACATATGCCACATCTAAGGACTAACATAGAAACCCTGCTCCTGGACACTTCACCAGCAAAATAAATGTACTAACAAGATAGAGTGTGCCTTCAGGGATGTAGCCTCCTCATAATACTTGAGGAGGCCTACATTCGTTAAGAGCACTCCGGTTGCACCCCTAATAGGGTGAGGGTATAAATCCCTCTCCCTCTCTTGAGCCTCCCATGGTCGGATCATATATGTTACTCCCTCTCCTCCCTCTGCTGACGTCTCTACTACATGATTGACATATAAAATACATCAACTTCATACATAAAATACAATTTTTTTAATTAAATGAAAAATGTATTTATAAATATGGAAACATAAATTTCAATTAAAAATAAAAAATAAAAAATCCCCGGTGCACTGAAAAAATAGCAATGTTCCAACACCAGTGCGTTATCAAACATAACCACACCAGATACAATGTGAACATATGTATGACACACCATTGTTGGTTCACATATTTAAATTTTCATCGCAGTGCATCTCAAACTTATGCACTAGTGCGCACGTATAACCTTTTCGCACTGGTACAGAATGTTTAGGTTATCAAACACATCGAGCTATATTTTTTAATATTATTTTTGCGGTGTGTTTGGTAAATATAAATGCACCAGGTAACCTAAAAATGTACGCACCGGCGATTTATAAGCCTCCTCCGTAAGTAGCAAGATAGGATAGAACCTACGATGGTACAATTTATAGCGTTTCCTAGCGTGTTTTGATTTACGAAACGCACCACAACAATAACAGTGCATTAGGTTCATGCACCAAACTACGGTGCACCCTGTAAATTTACAGGGTGCACCTCTATCGGTGCAAGTCGAAGTTGTCGAGTGCATCGCACAATATTTTTTTTCTTTTTGAAAAAACAGTGGATTTTTGAAGCTAATTTGCAATTCTAATCCACTAAAAAATTTAATTAGAGAGAAACATAGACATTACTTGGACATTTTCTCATCGGGGAGGCGTTGTTGACACGTAATTGAGAAAAAAAATATTTCACAACCGTTTGAGAAAATTGGAAAGCCACACACTCAGCATGTTACAAAAGGATGGTGAGCAAGAGAAGCACTGATGCCAGGGTGCTTGTGTGAGGAAAGAATGGCATCGATGCTTCAAAGCTCTACAACACTGTAGATGGTACAAATGAAATTTATGGTCGGGAGCTTTTTTTATTTTATTTTATCTAACCCTCTTTTGGTGCATTATTATAACAACACCAATTTGTCAGATATCCAAGAGCACTGTTTTTTTTTTAATTTAAAAACTTATAGCGGTGCTTTTGATAAGATGCCCCAGGGCATTCTAATACATTTACCGCACTAGTGCTTTGTTTGACTATAGCGCCACATTTAAAAAATAAAATTAAAACCACCTAACAGTGCTCTTTAGAAGACGCACCAAGGCGTTCTAGGACATGAACCACACAGGTGCTTCATTGGAATATAACACTGCATTTTTTTGAAAATTAAAAACTATATCGGTGCTTCTTTTATGTATGCACTAGGGTGTTTTACTACAATAAGGGCACCAGTGTTGTAGGTGTATATAACACCAACAATTTTTAAGAGTTAACTTTTTTCTGGTGCTATTGGTTATTCAAGCACTGATGTGTTTTGTTATTTAGCGCACTGTTTTTATTTTTTATTTTTTATAAAAATAAAAATGCGATGGTGCACCCTGTTCTATTTAGAACCGATGTTTGTGTGGATAGTAAAGCACTAGTGTGTTTGTATATTGTAGACACGTTGTAAAAAAACATTCGCTAAAACCTTCGTTAGTGATCTCTGTTACAAACAGATTTTTGGGCTATTTTTATAGGAGCTTCTGTAAAAACCTCCGCTAGAAGGCCTTTTCCTTGTAGTGATAGGCATTATGTCTTTCTAGTCATAAGTGTCATCAAACACGGAGAATGATGTTCCCCCAAGGGGGAAGGGTTTGTAACAACCCCTGGTTGATTTTCCATGTAAATAAAATAGGACCAAGGTCATGGGACACATATTCTAGGTTGAATTATAGTGGGCATCACTTGCGGTTTATTAATGGCTATGGAAATTGGCAAAGGAAAAGAGGCAATAATTGACATTTAATTACGAGAAATAAAGGAAAATAGGAGAAACACAAAGGTGAAGAAACACAAATATGCATGCAAAGGAAATTAGAGAGAAAATGAAGGAAAATGAAAGAAAAAGGAGACATCAATGATTAAAAGGAATCAAAGAAATATTTGATAGCTTTTTGATAGTTTTGGCTCTACACATGTTCATTCTCTTTCTCCTACACTCTTGCACATTAGAGCATTCTTGGAGCATCTTAGCATTCACATGGACTGGGAGAGAAGCGAACAAAGGAAAGCTAGGGAACGCAAGGAAAAAGTTGGATCAACAACCACCGGTGTTCATTGCAGGTAACAGGTTTCGTGTGTGATTTCCTTGCTAAGATTTGGATGCATGGTACATGAATATGGTTCTTTGGTTATTTTGTTGTTATTCTCATGGGATTTTCCTAGATTGATAGTGGTATCAACCATGCCTTTCCATTTATTGGATAGCCATGATGTAGTGGGTTCTCTCTTTGATTAGCCTTAGATGGGCGGTAAACGTGGATCTTGGTTGAGGTGGTCTCAGGGAAATTACCAAGGGTCAATGGTGGAGATGGAACTTCTCCTAGAACTCTTGACGAATAGGTGGAGACAGGAAATTCCTCTGGAGTTGGGAAGGAAGTCAGAGGCATCCATGCTTATTTTGGTGTTAGTGATTTTTGAGCCAGTTTAGGTGAGATCATTATGGTTGAGGGATAAGGTAGTTTGGCCTATGGAAGCCCTAGTTGGTTCTATTTTGGTTTAACCCATATTATCCCAGATTCATGCTTGTTATATGGCACGAGGGTGATTAGATGAAAGAGAGATTTGGTCCAGCCCAATCTATGGTCGGGTGGTATGTGGAAGTTTGTGACTTGGTTGGCTTTTGCATATATTAATATGAGTTATTTTCCTATTGTGATCAATGAGCATATGTACTGGTTATTATGTTGATCTTATGATTGATTTGTCATGGTTTCTAATCTAGTTATGTGCTGGTTATATGTATGGTTATATGTTGTTCTCTTACTATGGATCTTGTTCATGATTTGATGGGTTATTAAATGGTTGATGAATGCATAGGCTAACAAGTGTTGTTGCGAATACCTTGAGAGGGCATTGGAACTTATTGATAATTCTCATGTAGTTCATAATTTTATGATCAAATATGCATTCATGACATGTAGCTTCTATGTTTACTATTTGTTCGACAAAATGTCCTTCATGTATTAGGCATGTATCGGTCAATAACTTGCTTGAATATTGATTGTTTAAACTTCTTATCATCATTGATTGCATTCTGGGAGGTTCTGAGCACTTTTGGTGAGTGGCATGAAGGCTAGTATGAAAAATTGGCATAGATTTTGCCACCGTATGCACAAAACTAGGAAATTTTGGTCATAATTGCATGCAAGCAAGGTTATCGGTGTAGCTAGAGCCTCATAACTGCATGCATAGTGTGTTTTGGGTGAAGTTGGGGTGAAATTGAGTTCCAACTCAGGTATTAATCACCAGGGGTGGTTGTCAAGTTGTTGCATGATCTAGTGTCCCTAAGGGATGGTAGTATGCGTTCTGGTTTGTAGGTCCCACTTCCATAACTGGAACTTGGAGGTCAGGTCATATTATAGTGACACTCGTCTCATGTTTACCTTGGAGAGATTGTAAAAGTGGGTAAATGTGGCAAGAGGCATTACACTAGAACATATAAGCATACAAATAACTAGCACATAATGAACAACCAAGCAGAAAACTTTATACCTGGTATGGATAACCCACAACGACTTTAAGAACAAATCTTAAAGAACCTGCACTAGTGATATAGCCTGGTCATTCCTTGAAACGACTCTCACCATGTGACTCAATTCCGAATTTCTTTTTTACCTCGCTCCGAAACTCCTGCACTCTCTAGTTCTCAAGGCCAATTCCACTCAAGGTTCACCCTACTGACCCTGAGTTGAGACAAAGAGCATTCCCCTCAAAGTGCTCCTCAATATTTGGCACAAACACATACAGACTACCAAGCATCCTTCCACACATTTTACTCTGGTACCTCAATTATCGTTGAACAAACCACCATCCTCTCCTTTGGTACAAAAACAAAATGACCAACACCAATGCCATTAATTGCTACCTTGTAGTGGCCTGGGTCTTCACATGGGCGTGTATGGTTCCTAGTTGTCACATAAATATTTACACAATGTCAAGAGGGGATCGTAGGGTGGTGATCCCATTCCACATTCACTAAATCCAGCTAATCTATTACCCCCATTAGGGTTGTAAAGCAATGATATTAAAAGCAACCTTAGTTACCATTTTATTATTCATTGAGAGTTCAAGGTAAGGAAAATTTAGAGAAATTTTATGATAATGTGTAAATTGCAAAACAATGATATTAGAACCAAATTCAATTACCATTTTATTACTTATAGCTCTCACTAATTTTCTATATAAAATGATATTTTGTTGAAAACAATTTTATTCATAATTTTCAACATATTATACAAAAATTTATACCATCCATTTTATTAACACATTTTATTAATTACTTAGGAAATTAGAAAGCAAAAGTATAAGTATAAGTATATATATATATATATATATATATATATATATATATATATATATATATATATATCCAAATTCACATTAATTGTTATATATATATATATATATATATATAACAATTAATGTGAATTTGGATATATATATATATATAGATATATATATATCCAAATTCACATTAATTGTTGCTAAGAATATTCTTCCACTCCTGCTATATAAACCTTAACAATTTACAATGTCAAAAAATATGGTTGAAACCATTATTCTTATGGCTACAAATTTTGCCTATGGATGTTTTCATGTTTGTTATCTTTCTTTGACATTTTAATTCTAGAAAATTAGTGAACAAAACTTTAATGACCTTAATTCCCCACGATCTTAAATGTTTCAACTATATTTATTTTCACTCAATTTGCGTTTTCATGTATTTCCATTTTTTTTAACTTTCTAATTCTAGAAAGCCACATAACCAAGTTCATGACATTAATTTTCCCTAATCTTAAATGCTTCAATTACACCTATTTCCATTTAGCTAGTAAATTCATCTTTCTTTGACTTCCTAACTCTAGAAAACCTATAAACCAAGTTCTAATTGAATTAATTTCCCCCTAATCTTACCTGTTTCAAATATACTTATTTTCATTTAACTTAAAAGAAAAGTCGTTTAAAGTTAATATTTCCATACAAATACTTATAAATACTTCATAGTAAATATTACAAATATAAGGCTTTTGTTATATTAAATTTATGTCCTTTTCAATATTAATTATCTCTTTATAAGAACTTAATACGAGAAATAATTAATAAACGCTTTACTCCTAAATGGATTTAAAGTTCAAAACTCTTTCTCAAGCATCAAAATAGGTATTTATTTGTAACAAAATATATTTTATTATTCTATAAAAATTTGAAAAATAAATTACCAAAATCACTCTTTTAATTTTTATTTATTTATATTTTTAAAATATTTATAATATCATCAACTTTCATAACATTTAAATTATAAAAATTAAAAAAACTTAATAATAATTATAAACATCACGAACCTATGTAATGTAAAAATCTAATTTTCAATCCATTATCACCAGGACCAATGAATTGAATCACCATTAAACTTTTTATATTAAAAGTTTGGATATAAAACATATAATCAAAGTGATTATAAAGCATTTTGCATATCCCCTATCCATATTTAACCCTACATTAGTGTAAAAAAGTTGTTATAATGAAGATATTAAATTTTATATTATATTAAAAAAATTAAAGGATGATTTTTTAAATTAATTATTAATGTTATCAATTTATTTTAATTATTAATTAAATATAGTTAAATTTTTAAATGTAAATGTTAAATATGTGATATTCAAGTTTAAAGTAAAGAGATTTTAGGGAATTTTTATGATAATGTATTATTAAATTGCAAAGCAATGATATTAAATTTAATCTTACTTACCATTTTATTATTTATTGAGAGCTCAAGGTAAGGGAATTTTAGAGAAGTTTTATGATAATGTGTAATTAAATTGCAAAATAATGATATTAGAATTAATTTCAGTTACCATTTTATTACTTATAACTTTATTTATTTTTTATATAAAATGATATTTTGTTGAAAAAGTTTTATTCGTAATTTTCAAAATATTATGCAAAAATTTACACCATCCATTTTATTAATGCATTTTGTTAATTACTTAGATAGTTTAACTATATAGAAAGAGACACACATTAATTATTGCCAAGAATATTTTTGCACAGAAAGAGAGATTTTACATCCAAATTCACCAATTGCCAAGAATATTCTTCCACTCCTCCCTTATAAACCTTACCAATTTACAATGTTAAATACGGTTGAAACCATTATTATTATGGCGAGAAAGAATATTCTTCCACTCCTTCCTTATAAACCTTACCAATTTACAATGTTAAAAAATATGGTTAAAACCATCATTATTATGGCTAGAAATTTGATGCATGTTTTTATGTTTTTCTATATTTCTTTGACATTTTAATTCTAGAAAACTATTGAACCAAACTTTATTGACATGATTTTTTTCCATAATCTAAGTGCTTCAACTATATTGATTTCCATTCAATTTGTGTTTTCATGTATATTTCTTTAACTTAAGTCACTCAACCAAGTTTTAATAGTATTATTTTTTCCTAAACCTTAGGTGCTTCAATTATACCTATTTCAATTTAGCTAGTATGTTCATCTTTCTTTGACTTCTTTAATTCTAGAAACCAGTAAACCAAGCTCTAATTGAATTAATTCCCCTATATTCTTACATGCTTCAACTCTACTTATTTCCATTTTACTTGAAACACATATTGTTTAAAATTGACATTTCAATACAAATCTTTATAAATACTTTGGAGTAAATATTATAAATACATCTTATATAAGAATTTTGTTATATTAAATTTATGTTTTTTAGTATCAATTACCTTCTTATAACAACTTAATAAGATAAGAGATATAATCAATAAAGACCTTATTATTACATAACATAGATGTAAAGTTTAAAACACTTTCTTATACATCAACTTGGGTATTTATCTTTAACAAAATATATTATTCATTTTATAAAATTAGGAAGGTGGATTATCAAAATCACTCTTTTAAATATTTTTATTTATGTTTTTTTAACATCTATAACATCACCCATTTTCATAACTTTTAACTCATAAAAAATGAAAAATAAGAAAAAACTTAATTTTTCTTTTTCCAAATATTTTTTAATCATAAATATAATATGTTGAAACAAATTAACTAATTTTATGTCTATTTTTTGAAGTTTCAATAAATTAAAATTGATCTCTAATAAACCATAATTTTAATTATTACAATAAACTTGTAGTTTACAACTTCTCTACATATTTTACATATATTTTTTTTCATTTTGTTTACAATTTGTCTTTATATTTATATAAACTTTATATTTTTCCTTCTTAACTAACCTAAATATTGATGTCACCTCTTACTAGAGGGTGAGCTTCATTAGCGAGGATGAGCCTCATTAACAAGAATGAGCCTCATTAACAAGGTGACTCAGGATCAAACCTCACACCTCATAGGAGTGGGAGAAGAGACATACTAAATACCCAGGTGACTTTTACTTTGATGAACAAAAAAATCTAACCCAAATATTGATGTAAATTTTTGGTTGAATTTTCAAATTTAATATTTTGAAAGTTAAAACAAATTTTATAGTAAATAGATTTGATTTAGTTTTATTGATTTTTCTTTGCAACTTATTTTATATATTTATAGAATTTTTTTAATTGATTTTCAAAATATAATTATTTATAAATTTAAATAAATTTGATTAAAAATTATAATGAATAAAATTAAATTATTTTATAAAAAATTATGATGAAAAAACCATTATCATGAAATAATATTATTGTGAAACAAAATTTTAACATAAAAATATGTAATTATAATAAAATAATTTAAAATATCATATATAAACTATGAAATTAATCCTAATAAAATATTTTTTATTTAATTGGAAAAAATAAAATTAAAATCACAAATTTCTTATTTATTGTAATTTTTTTGGTCATTTTCAAACTATTTTCGAATTATGTAACAACTCTACATTAATTAAGTGCTTATGACCAAGTTCTATTATTATTCAAAAACCATCATTATGAAAATTTAGAATAATTTTAAAAAAGATAATTTATTTTAGAATAATTTTGGAAAATAATTAAAAAATAACATATTTTAGAATAATCTTGAAAAATAATTTGAAAAAGAAAGGTTGAAAATATAATAAACTTGACTAGAATCCAATGTTATATATAACTTTATTATAATTTGGATATGATATAATTTTATTAGAATTTAAATATGAAAAAAGTGGAAAGTTTTTATTTAATTACATGTATAATATATGGTTTTTGTTATTTTTTGGACCAAAATATACATATAAATTTATAAATGCACACTTTTACTTTAAAATTTATATTCAGATAACCATATTATTATACATTTTCACCTTGCAGCTATATATACTTTCCTAAAATGAAGATATATATATTTCTATTTATAATTTACATTTTAATATTTATATTTATATTTAAATATTAATATATTAAAAACTTTATATTTAATAAATACAAATTATTCATGGATACACATTTAACTGATTTTTTAATTATAAAAATAAAAATAAATTTAAAATCTTACTTTAAATACCTGTCAAAAATGACCTACAAACATTTTGAGCGTTTAGATTTCCAGCATTGGTCACCCAGATATTTCTAGATTTCCACCGGCGGTCACCGAGATAATTTCCGGGAGTTGTTTCTTTTTGGGTAAAAGGTTTGATGTTACGAAATGGTGAGAATATATATTTTTAATTTTAAAATATTAAAATGAAATAGGATAAATTTATTATATTAATATAAAAATATATAATATTAGTGTATACATACTAATTTTTAATGTAATTATCTAAAACAATTTATAAAAAATATATTTATATAATTAATTATAATTATTTGAAGATAATTAATAAAAACAAAAAATTAATAAAAACTAAAACTATATTGATTTTCGTGAATATTAATTATCATCATTATTGAAACTTTTAAAAATATAAAATAGTGTTTTTTACTCTTTAATCAAATAAATCTCGAATATGATATTGATCCAGGAATTAAACCACTCATAAAAATAATTATATACAATAATATAAGTCAAAGTTCCACCATTAAAACAATTTCATTCACATAAATCAAAGTTCCACCATTAAAGCAATTTCATTCGCATAAATCAAAGTTCATTGAATTAAATAAATTACAAGGATAAAACAAATTATTCACATAAATCAAAGTTCATTGAATTAAATAAATGAAACAAATTATCAAAGTTAATTAATTAAATAAATGACGAGTATAAATATTCTCTCAAACAGACATCATCGGTTAAATTATATATCAAAAGGTATTTTTCATATTAATATTAATATCACAATTCAAAATTTCAACATCAAAAAACAATCCATTCTCTACAATCAAAAGTCCATTATCATAAACTTTTTAAAATCATTTATTTACCTACATAAAATTTCCGCAACTTTTACCCACATTCAACTTTATTAATCCTTTCTGTGAAGCCCCACACACAAAAAAAAAATATATATATATAAACATATTAAAAGATTAAAAAAATAAAACAAAAATAAAACAAAGATCCCAGATTCACTGAAAGCAAAGCCTATGCCTTTTATTTTTTCATATGAATGGACAGCGCCAAGCCCCACCTTATTCCTAGTCCTCGCATGACTCTCAACCCATAGAGTTGACCTAAATGCCAAACAAATCGCAAAGAGGCCCCACTAAATACTCACAGTAGCTTCATGGTTATACATACATACGTATACGTATACATGTATTTAGTATGTATGATCCTTTATACATAGATATACCAATACGTATGTATGTGTGGAGGGGGTTGTGGGATGGTGGGGTTGATGCACAGATCATCATCACTAGTGGGAAGGCATTCCACGTGTGCCTTTACCTTTTCTGAGGTGTTGTGCTTGTTTGTCTTCCCCTTCATTCGCAATTGCTTGCTTGGTGTGCTGAGAGGGGAGGAGGACGAGGAGGAGGAAACAGAGCAACAAGCAGCCCGACAGACAGACATCTCAACAGGTGGATCTTTCTCGCCCGCCATTCTATCAGGTATTATTATTATTATTACTGCTACTTCTACTCACTCATTCTGTTTAAGTGTTGTTCTTTCCATTAATAATTATGTGTCCGGCCCTCTTGGCGGGGCAGCAGTTATCTTGTCTGAGAGATTTTGTGCGAATTTTCGGCAGAGTTCAAATAATGCCGAACCGTCTGGGGGATTGCGTAATTTAGAGGCCTTTTTATCCGTGTTTTCGGACCTCCTAGGAGTTCGATCCTGTGCCCTGTGGCGCACACGAATTTTATTCAGCGGGCCGTTGGAGTTAGAAGCCGCGACCCGTTCTTGTCGTGCTGTGTTCGAATCGCTTGCATGCCCTCTTTTTCTCCCCCCAGCGCTCAGTCAGCCCCTAGAAAGCTTTGATCCTGTTGTATTTCTGCCTCTCCTTCCGCATAGACTTCACCGCTCCTGGGGTTCTGTTTGCCTCCTTTTAATATTTTGGTCAATAGGGTTGTTGAGTCAAAGTTTTGAAGTTGTACGGTTTCTCATTTGTTTGTCAATGTCTAAGAGGTTTCGTGTTCGAATCTCTTTAACAGCAAGAACGCCGTGCTTATTTTCCCAACATACTTAACCGCACTTAAATATTTCCATGTTAGTTGGAAGCTCACTTTTTAATATCTTGGCTTTTGGGTTAATGTAGAATCGTTAGTTAGGTGTACCTTCGATATATCAACTTTGGTATGTGCTAAAACAAGGGGTTTTATTTTTTATTTATTTTTTTGGGTCATTTGGTGACTGAATTGTGGATGTTGAATATCATTTTTAACTTGCTAATGTAATGTTGCTTTAATACATCTATCATTACGACTTTCACAATCTTTCTAGGTGAGAAGGGTGATACTTCCAAAGTTGTATATGTGGATGGACATGAAATTCCAAGTGCCCATGCATAGCTACGACAATTAGCTTGCCAAAAACTAGGCAAGGCAAAATTGTAAGAGTTCCACTTGGGACTTAGCGTACTAAATAACTTTGCTAGTACAAAAATATAAAATTATAGCAAAGTTCAAGCTAAGTAGAAAAGAAAATTAGAAAATGAGCTAAAATAACTCCCTTTTTTCGGTTATATATGGTGGGTCGAGTTTTTCTCACATGGCCATGAGTATCTTGTTGACCCATTGGTAATCATGGGTAGGACTTACTCTTGGCAAGTTGGACTTGTTGGTGGCGAGTTTGTATTAGTCTAGTACTTGAAGTTTATAAGAAACATTTACATTTTCTTTAAATTGTTGTATTAATACCAATGTTACCTCTTAAACACACACATGGCAGAGACAAAATAGGAAAGATAAACAGGAGAGTACATTTACTATTAACAAATGATATACATTTATAGTACATGGTATGACCTTTGGATTCATATTCTAAGTGGTCTTTTGGACTCTTTTTCGCTGTTCAACTTCCACACCAACTCTTAGAGGATTAGGTGTCCAACATTCCCCCCCTTAATCCAAAGGGTCATGTATGAGTCCAAGAAGAAAGCTGTAATACAAAATATGCAAAAATGCATGGCAGTGCTAGGCTGAATGTGCTCTCTGAAATGTTGGTATAAAGGGCGGTGGTTTAAGGATGACCACCAACACTGGAACACTTAGTGCAGTTCCCAGAACTCTTCCAAGTCTGGCATGAAGCTCACGTCTTCTGCTAGAGGAAGTGCTTCTCATGTTTTGAAGAGGGAAACCTTCAACCATGAAAGGGAGGTCTCACCCTGCATAAAAGGGAGAACCTCAACCTGAAAAGGGAGGTCTCAACCTATCATGGTTTAAGGATTACCACCAACTTTGGAATGCTTAATGTAATTCCTGGAACTCTTCCGAAACTGGCAAGAAGCTGAAGTCTTCTGCTAGAGGAAGTGTCCCCAATTCTTTGAAGAGGTATCACCGACTGAAGGCATGCTCAGGGGCATCTTTGTCTCTGGCTACAACTCTGAATCTGGTATGGCAGGTTGTGGCTCAGGCTCGCTTGATGTGGCTTTGAAGCTTGTAGATGACCATCATTTTCCCCCGTGTCAGATACAAGGTGAGAAGATGAAGAAATCTCAACTGCAAGACTATTCAATACTCTAGAACAAGTTCTGACATATGACTGGAATATCTTCTTCGTTGTTGATGCCCATTGCCAAGAAGCGATCCATCCAAGATGAATCTTTGTTCTTGCAGGAGGTTTGTTTCTGAAGCATCTGTTTGAAGAATGACTGGTTTTAGGACAGTGCTTACATGGATGAAAATCAAAACAATGATCTTTCAGATGGCCAACTCGGTCACAGTGTTGGCATTTCACAATTTTTGCTGTGGAAGAGGAGCAGAATCTAGTACATCTGAAGGTGGACTGTCATGAACGAATCCAGCACTCTGAAATTGGATGGGCTTTGAGTAATCTGGAATGTGAAATGACACGTCCTTCTCATATCCAAGACCTGTTCTGTGCTTGTTATGGACAAGCTCTTCCCAAGGTCTGATGACCGACTTGGGAAGTGCAAATTGAATTTCTACACCTGCATGCAAATCTGCTTCTGAAATGAGCATTGGATCTGAATCAACTTGCTGCTTATGGGAGTCTATTTCAATGTTCTAAACAGAAACAGGTTCAGAATGATGACTCCTTTGTTTTAATTCTTCTTGCTGAAGCTGAGATTCAAGCTCCAAAAATTCTACCTTTTCTTGTGTATACTGCAGATAGGTTTTAATATCACAGAGAGTGTTCTTGCTGATTTTCACTGTATCATGATCAGTAGAATGCATCAAAGTTTTCAAGAATTCTAATACTTCAGTAATTTGAGTCATTTTCTCCAATGTCAAACTTACACTTTAAAATTTGTTCACAACTATGAACCAATGTCACTGCAAGGTATTCTCAAACTTTGTTCTCCCAGAAAACTACAACAATCAAGTGATATTCTTCCTTGAGGAATGAACCAAAAGTAAGATTTTAACTCTACAATTATTCTCCAAATCAACACACAACAATGGTTGGTTGCATTCATATACAAGGAAAAGTATATTGTGCATTCCCAAACGATGAGACTCAAAACAAGAGATAGGTCAGTATCAAATCTGGTTACATAGACCTCGGTCCAGCATCATGGTGAGGATAAAAAATCTTGTGCAAAATCGTTACAGCCCTACTTTCTCCTCGGGGCATATTGTGGCATTCAAGTAGTTGAATATTATAAAATAAACATTTTCTCGTACCTTTTCAACTTCTCATGGCATTGACTTGCTCCATATGACTAATGGAATGGCAAGGGTGTAATGCATTCAGGAGTTGAACTCATTGTAGATGAAGTCAGATGCTTTGCCATCAAACATATGAATAGAGCGACCTTGTTGGAATCTTTCAAGCTTTGTTTAGGAATAATCAGTTGTGGCAGCAATCATTGTTAAGCTACAGGTGACCATTCTGTGCAAAAGAAGACTTGGGTTGGCTTGGAAATGAACAAGTGCAACTATAGTCTGGTTAACCTCTAGTGTGGGCTAGCTTAATCTTGTATTGTGCTCCTTTCAACGAATGTCCAGGAGAGGCTCTCGGTTTTGCCTTACAAGCACAACAAGGAGGATACATATGTGTACGTTCAGCCAACAATTTCCATACAGAACTCGTGCCCAAAATGATAAATCTGCCCACAGTTGATATATCTTTTTAGTAGTGAATCTTGGCTTCCTGAAGTGGCCTCTGACAGATGCAACAAGATTCGTCTTTTTCCATAACTCTTAATGTGAACTGTCTGATGTTAAACTCAGTTTCAAATTGAGGATGTTTTTGAAAAGGACATGGAATACCTTAAGTACCCAACAACATGTAAGGGGGAATGCAATTGCCTATCCCAATGTGCATCAATAATGTCCCAAAGAGGCATATACTTGGCCTCCTCATCCCCATATCTTCTTTTGATGGCCTCCTTTGCGAGATCCATCACCTCATAAATGTAACCCATAGTGGGTTTGTCACCATCAACCATCCTGAAAGTTCAAGCTTTCAAATTCAATGAAATATGAAACTTTGAAAATAAAATGAAGCTTGAAATGAAATTTTAAAAATGAAAAAGTTAAAAGACTTGAAGTACCTGAGAACTCTGACAAGGGACTCCGTCACAACAATAATCGCTTTGACATCTTTCCAGAAACCGTCATTAAACACAAGTGCAACAATTTCAATGCCTTCAAGGGCCTTGGAATGTTTATATGCCGTCTACTTAGGTCCCAAGAACATCCTCTTTAGATTTATCTTTTGCTCAACCACAAATTGCAAAGATATGTAATTTGTTGCAAATCTGGTTACTGTAGGTCGAACAATTTCTTTACCTTTAGTTATTTTCTCATGGTGTTTAGGACAATAGTGTGATTCTACAAGTATTTGGTTATGGATTTTGCCTTCTCCACAACCTCATGTATCCAAGGAAGTTTACCAATGTCCTCAAGCGTTAAATCTATGCAATAGGCAGTACAAGATGTCCATAAAATAGTGGGGTGCCTAATCTCAAAAAGTATACCAACAACCATATAATTAGCTACATTGTCGATGACAATTTGTACAAAATGTTCTTCTCCCACTTCTTGAACAACTTCCTCCATCATTTCACAAATAAGTTGCGCAATCTTAACCTTGTCTGAGGCATCCACTGATTTGAGAAACATTGTGTCCGCTGGACAAGATAAAAGGAAATTTATTAAAGTTCTATTTCTTCGATTTGTCCATCCATCACTCATGATGGTGCACCCTGTTTCTACCCATGATGAACGAAACTCAGAGAGCACAAGCATGACATCTTCAACAGTCTCTAACAAAAAATTTGTCTTAAGGTTCTCTGTTGAAGGGGCTTTGAACCCTAGACCTACAATAGCAATTGCATTAATCATAGCTTGCCAATGAGGACTTCTGGCACAGTGGAAAGGTATGTCAGAATAGTACCAAAAGTTAGCAATGGCCTTCATTGCCTGACTATGGACATTTATTTTCCAACTAGTGCCACCTAAGGTAGGTTGGGAACCATGTTTTGTGCAGGGAGCAAAAAAAGTGTTTATGTTTCCACCTCCAGTGTTGAATGCAGGAGGATTCATTTGGCCTTGAGTTTGACTTGGACTTTGAGGCATGTGTGGGAAACTTGGGCCCGACATTGAGGATTCAATAGAGGGAGATGACAAGGGGGTATTGGAAGAAGAATGGCCAACTCCAAGAGTTCCTACTTCTACACTTTGCTTTGCTTTCTTGGTTTTTTGCTCATTCAACATTTCAAGGGCCAAGATTGCTTGGTGTTTGACATTTTGGTTAACATTTTTACAAAGACCTATATCATGGCGGGGTATCTGTGCAAGGTGGTACTTGAATCTATAAATTCCTCCACTACATTTCTCTTTGCAAAATTTACAGAGGAGTTTGGGGTCTTCGGGAATCTTGTCGCAATAAGCCCAAGCAAAGTCCCTCTCCCTCGACATTGTTGCTATTTTGGACTTGTGTTTAATTTGTGGCTTCTGTGAAGATTTGGAGTTGTGGCTTTTGTTTAATTTGTGGCTCCTGTAAAAGACAAAAAAACTAAATTTAAATTAAAAATGCAGATATAGGTTAAATCATCCTAACATAAAAGAATGCAAGAGAACAGATAGGAGAAGTCAAAACAAATATTTGGAATTGGAAAGGGTTTCAGTTTTATACTTTTTACTAAATACTATTATATTTCTTGTCTTTAAGACAATTAAAGAAATGGGCTTGGTCTACTAGTCTTAGGTGATTTTGTATGCTCCCAAAACACATTGATTTTGTCTAATCTTTTTGGGCAAGGTGATTCAAAGAGTGCCCCAAATCACCAAGACCACTATAAGCAAAAATAAAAATAAAAATCAAAACACATTGGCAAAATAAGGTTGTCCAAATTGTTTTGGCAATATTCATTCAAGATGACAGTCATGGAGTTACGTCATTATACTCACCCCCATACCAAAGGACAAAATTACCAGTTATGATAATAGGCTTCAAACCTTAGGAACCAAATTTTATAGTTTTGAAATTATAGTCTCTTTTTGTTGCTTGCTCCCAAATCGTTCCTCGAAAAACAACAGAACAAAACAATTACATAAAAAAAGAGATTCGTCTTACAATTTGCAAATTGCATAACCGCTCATAGAGCTCAACTACCAATTTCACATTGGCAGCTGACTTCCTGTTCAGAGCATTCAAAGCAACTGCTTCTTCGTTATCACGAATCCATTTAAAGTCTATGCTTGCTTTCTACAAAGGCCTACTCGTTTCACCAAAATTGACACATTTTCATCATCAAAATTGGACTCTGTTAGGATGATTTGTGCTTGCTGACAGGGATGGCATGAGAGAAATTTAGAGCCAGAATGACTGCTAGAAAGAGTTGTAGATTGCTTGAATAAGAAGAATTTGGCCAAAAAAAATACCTATGAGGTCTAGACTCTATGGTGAAGACTCTAGGCGACAGACTCCAGGGGGTGTATCTATGTGAAATGACGTAGACTCCAGGCAGACATATCTATGTGAAATGTGGCAGACTTCAGGCGGCGTATCTATGTGAAATGGCATAGACTCAAGGCAGGCGTATCTATGTGGAATGGTGCAGACTCCAGGCGGCGTATCTATGTGAAATGGCGCAAACCCTAGGCAGTATATCTATGTGAAATGGCGCAAACTGCAAACTAAACGCGTGGCGTATGTTCTTTAATCTAAGTCAGCGCAAGAAAAAAACCGCGCAACGAAATACACCAACACGCAACAACCTGTTTAACATAAAAATCATGGTCACTAAGTCGAGCTATGAAAATTGCCAAAGTCGCGATTAATCTCCGAGTCGTGAGTCAACTCGCATTGACGATGAGTCAAACTCGGTCAATGCAAGTTTGAGTCACCCAGATTTGAATCTGATCATTTGCAGGCCGATCTAAATTGGACTCGCGATGTAATGCCCCAAAATAGGAAAAATAGTGATATGCAAGCAAATAACAATTTTTCACCACAAAAATTTCAAGCAATTAGAATACACCTATAACAATCAGAAATATGAAAGCAACAGAGACATTTGATTATAAACTGGTGCAAGAATACAAAATATGGAAGGAATGCACCTGGGCTTGCGTCAAAGGCAAGCAAAGGAAAGGCCAGGTGAAGCAATGACAATTCAGAGCTACAATTAGCTGTCCAACTACTGCACTGCATAGTCCCCAACAATTTTGCACTGTTTGCTGCAATGATATGGCTGAAAACTCCACCTCTGGTGCTCAAAAAATTCTGCAAAATTATTTCTAGGGTCCTCAAGCAAGACCCACAAAAACCCAGAAATGGTTTTGCTTGGTTTTGACCTTTTAAAATTGACCCCCAAAAAGCCCTACGCCCTTCAGAACTGCTGAAGCACACTGAATGTCAATACACCAGCGAAATCCTCAAACACTCCAGAAAGGTAGCAATCATCTCCACTAATACTTCCCTTATTTCTCCCGGCAAGGAACAACTCCTTTGGCTGAGTCTCCACCACCCACATGTGCCCAGTCCCTTCCTTTTGTGCTGGCCCCAGGAACTGTGAAATCCTCATAGAGGAAACCTATCACCTTCAGCCCAAAAACTCACACAAATGAGCAGCAAATCACCAAAGCTTCTTTCCCGGAATTTCTCTTGACAATAGCTCCTCTGAAGAATGTAAGGACCTCAACTCGATTTCCCCACTGCATCCTCCAGGAATACGCACGACTGGAAAAACTCTGAATACAAATGCTGGAAACCACACTGAAAATCACCTCCGGAAGATTATGGATGAACCTCTGCAGCAGTATTTTTCTCAAAGAACGACAAGTACTCTAAAGGTGCCAAACACATAGATCTGAAGTATCTTGTTGTGAAAGATGAGGTTCAGAAACAAAGAGTGTCAATCATGCACATCAGGACAGAACTTATGATTGCAGACCCTTTGACGAAAGGGTTACAACCAAGACAATTTAAGAATGGGTCTTGGTTGTATTAATGATAATTGATGTGTGACATTCTGAGCTCTTTTATGTGTTTCTGATATACAATTATGTGCCTCTTGTTTTAATGTAGTAGTACGTACTTTATGTAATTTTAAACAAGAAAGAGTCTTATAAAGATATTATGTTTAATCATTATGATATAAGACATTATGTGGACCATTATGCTGTTTAATATAAATTATGAATATGAATTGATGGATTGCTGGTATTGTAGTATATGGAAGGGAATGCATTGAATTAATAGTGCACAACCGCCATAACTCTCAGCAATTTATCATAGTATGATGTTCAACGCTTAATATTATGAATAGTCGGGTCAAGTGGGAGAATGTTAGAAATCTGCAGTTTCTAAATCTAAATGTGACCCGATTAATTAAGTCATGAATAAATCATTCTATAATTGAAGCATTAAAGCGTTAAAAGCATTAAAGCATTAAAGCATGCATTAAAGCATTAAAGCGTTGAATTGGTATATGATGGACGTACCAGATTAAGAGTTAAATGATATATATAAAGAATTGGGTCCTCTCTCTCCCCACAAGAGTTGTATTCTTCTCCATCAAGAAACACATAAGGAAGTGAGGGCAAGAGGAGAGAAACCGAATTTTGAGAAGAAGACAGAAGACAGAAGACAGAAGATGGCAGCCATTACATCTTCCGCTGTTAGTCAAGGTATGTCATCTTAAACAACATATTAAGTTCTGAATGTGAAATATTTGGTATTGATGATCTTGAGCTGTTAATGGAAATTTATTACATGTGGTATCAGAGCAAATCAATAACTGAATATTTCCTATGAATGTTAATCAAATCCGTAAGCACCCTTTCGCATGCCCTCAAGTTTAAAGTTAGATATAGAGGACGGTATGTGCAGTCCATCTATCGCGGATTTTGATTTACTGATGAGCCAGATATCTTTAAACTATCCGTCTTGGAATACGGTAACGCAGCTGATTCTCTCTAATGCGGACCCCTTCCTAATGTTTTGTAACTTTGTATTCCTCACAGTGAAGCCAGACGCGCTGTTTTTTGTTTTCCTCCCTCTGAACTCTTTCCGCAGATAAATGCATGATGGTGTTTTGACACCGAATCAAGCCTATTACCGCAAAAGGCAAGCTTTCATTATGAAAATTTGAAGCTATCATTTTTAAATTAAAGCAGGGCCGAAGAATTGTTTTTTAAAATCGTCATTGGGTTCGATGCCAAGAATTTGGATCCAAACCCATGGGCAAATAATGGCCTATATTCTGTTTTGATTGACGGATTTATGCCAAGTCTATATGCAATGACGCGATGACCCAGTCTGGAAATGAATTTTCGTTGAGCATCTGATTTAATTTTTCGAGCTGCCTCACATTATAGATTTCATAGATCCGTACGCTCAGGGAAATCAATAGTTCCCCTGTGATAATATGATGATTCAAGAATTCTTCTTGGTTGCATAATTGGTCTTGCAAACCAGAATTAACGAATTGATTGTGGCCGTTTGCAAAAAGCAAGGCCGATTTAATTTCTATTGGGAGCTATTTGCTCTATCAATTTTCTTGGAAGATTCGTTTTCCCATTGGGGAATTTCGTCTCAATTTCTTTCTCTGTCCGGAATGGTAAAAATCAAGGTCCATTTGTTTTTAATCAAGCCGCCTCATATTGATGCTATCTTTTGAAACATGGCATGGACTGGATCTAGCCGCCTTTGGTTGTGAATCATGGATCCTTTAACATCGGATGGCGGCATGTCTCATCACAAGGAGCGGCCGGCCTTTTACACTAATGTATGAAGCCACCCTTTTATTGCAAGTGAAGCCGTGCTCTTCGAATTTTATGGTATTATGTGCTGGGCAATTTTAGTGATGGAGGCGTCCAACATTTTCACGCTGGTCAAGGTGAACTGATTCTCCTTAACCTTTTCGTTGGATATCTCGGCATTTACACCCTTTAAAACCTTGCGCACTTATGAAACCCTGAAGAAGAGATTTTAATTAAAGCAATTCAGCAATAAGGCCAAAAGGCTTCCTCAATATTGCCATGCTATGCATAAGTTGAAATCATTGCAGTTATTGTGACCATCTCTGGCTCAAACATTTTAGCAAATGATTTGGTTAGCCTACTCTATGCTTCCACGTTTTCCATATGTAAACCCGGCTTCGTGATTTCTTGTTGCATTTATATGAAAAGCTTCAAAGCCTCCGTGTAACATTAAACCAAGCATTTCTCTTAGGCACTTTGTCAAACACATGCATGCATCGTCTATGCTTCCGCTTTTGCAATACATGTTTAAAAGGATGTTTAGGACAGGGATATTTGGTTTGAATTCCTTGTTACTATTCATATAGGCGTCTTCCCTTCAATCCAGATTGAAATTATTGACACATTTATTTTGATCATGAAGGATTAAATATTTGAAGAGTTTTGATGATGAAACGTTGACTTTACACGAAAGTGTATGCTTGCATTATAGTTTTGCAGTGTTTACAAATTAATGAAGGGAAAAATAATGTGACGCGTAGCAGGGACAAATATCTGAAAGTGTGCATTCTTTAATTGTCTGTGCATGCATGGTTTCAATGCCAAAAAGAATTAATGGTAAGCGTAAGTTTTAGAAATGCATGATCTGAATATCTGAAGTATGAAATAAAGGGGTTTCAATTGGGTTAAGTTTCGTGCATCATTTACTGTTTTGGCTTTGCACGATTAAAGTTTACTGGTACAAAATAATCGTTTGAAATTTGGGCATAAAAGTAATTGCTCTATGACTGATTGTTTTGCATAAGGTATGTGTTATAAATTATTTATGCACATGAGATTTATGATTTTGTTAATCACCAAAGTGGTCAAAATCAGAATGTTGTTTTGCTTTATGCACATAAGATTTATGATTTTGTTAATCACCAAAGTGGTCAAAATCAGAATGTTGTTTTGCTTTATGCACATAAGATTTATGATTTTGTTAATCACCAAAGTGGTCAAAATCAGAATAATCATTTAGTGCATAAGTGACATAATGATTATTGATAGAAATTGCCAGTTATAATAATACCAATTAAGAACTGGCGTCACTAATGATAGAACCTGAGAACTTACCCAAAGGAAAGTCTTGTTCTATAACTAGTTGACATGATGAGGTTTAATAGATATTTTGATTAAATAAATATTGATCATCCAAAGATGTCAGTTCTATTTAATTGAATATATTTATTACCTACTTATGTTTGGTATTTAATTATGTTAAGTATAAGATAGTATCTACCCAAAGGAGTGCTATATTATACTATTATGTCTACATCTGAATCGCGTTAGTTATGAGCTAACAGTTATTTCATTTTGAAGGAGTTTCCATGAATACACATGCTTCATCTGTTACATTGTTCACTGGTGTTAATTTTTCTGAATGGGGTGAACAAGTCAATTTCCATTTAGGTGCTCAGGATCTTGGCTTGGCACTCCTTGAGGATAAACCTGCTGCTCTTACGAGAGATAGTACTGAGGCAGAAAAATCACACCATAAAGCATGGGAACGCAGTAACAGATTGAGCCTTATGTTTATTAAGATGACTGTTGCTAACAACATCAAGTCAACAATTCCACAAACAGAAAGTGCTAAGGAATATATGCAGTCTGTGGAAGAGCGTTCAGCTGATAAGTCACTCGCTGGTACTCTTATGGCAGAACTCACGACCATGAAGTTTGATGGGTCGCGAACTATGCAAGAGCACATTATAGAGATGACTAATATTGCAGCAAGGTTAAACTCCCTGGGACTTACAGTAGAGGATTCTTTTCTTGTCCAGTTCATCCTGAACTCGCTACCTTCTGAATATGGACCTTTTCAGATTAACTATAACACTATAAAGGATAAGTGGAATGTTAATGAATTGGCCAGTAGATTTGTTCAGGAAGAAGGACGTTTGAAAAATCAAGTGAATCACTCAGTAAGTCTTGTGAGTAATAAAGCTGGTAAAGAAAAGAAAGGAAAATCAAGACATTTCAAGAAGGAAAAGGCACCTGCTAAGAATGGGCAGGATGAGGAAAAGAAGGAACTAAAGGGTGTTCAATGTCGTATCTGTAAGAAGAGACTTATCGTCTAATTCTAGAAAGTGGATATGTATACAGTACCCTTTATGTACCTTCATTAGCTAGAAACCTTATTTCCGCAAGTAAATTGGATATTTCTGGATCTGGTTGTTTTGATTTATATAAGAATACTGATAATGTTGATTCTGGTATTCTAATTGATGGTTTATATAAATTGAAACTGAATGACACTTATGCGAATTCCTTGTTGAATGTAGCAAATAATGTTAGTGATCTAGAATTATGTGTGGATTGTATGCCAGCTTCTTGAAATAATAGAAACTGGTAATGCAAGATTCATTGAGAATGGTGAAGTCAGTGGGAGTACTAGAAAAGAAATAGTAGAAATAAAGGAAACAAGGGTAAATGTTACATTGCCTAGAATAGTTCCGCCATCTACTACTCCAAATGTTGTTCCAGCTGTTGTAGAACAGCATGATGATAATGAACAACATATAAATGAAGAAGTACTTCCTGAAGGAAATGACTTACATAATACTGATATGCATGAACCACAACGAGTAGCATTAAGAAGACCTCAAAGAAATCGTAGGTCAGCTATTTCTGTTGATTATATGGTTTATATGCAAGAATCAGATTATGATATTGGAATCAATAAGGATCCACAATTCATGCATTATGGTTGCAGAACTTTATTTCAGGACTTGCGGTTGTCGACACCATTAGCAAGCCGCTGAAAATTTATTGTGATAACTCTGCAGCAGTATTTTTCTCAAAGAACGACAAGTACTCTAAAGGTGCCAAACACATAGATCTGAAGTATCTTGTTGTGAAAGATGAGGTTCAGAAACAAAGAGTGTCAATCATGCACATCAGGACAGAACTTATGATTGCAGACCCTTTGACGAAAGGGTTACAACCAAGACAATTTAAGAATGGGTCTTGGTTGTATTAATGATAATTGATGTGTGACATTCTGAGCTCTTTTATGTGTTTCTGATATACAATTATGTGCCTCTTGTTTTAATGTAGTAGTACGTACTTTATGTAATTTTAAACAAGAAAGAGTCTTATAAAGATATTATGTTTAATCATTATGATATAAGACATTATGTGGACCATTATGCTGTTTAATATAAATTATGAATATGAATTGATGGATTGCTGGTATTGTAGTATATGGAAGGGAATGCATTGAATTAATAGTGCACAACCGCCATAACTCTCAGCAATTTATCATAGTATGATGTTCAACGCTTAATATTATGAATAGTCGGGTCAAGTGGGAGAATGTTAGAAATCTGCAGTTTCTAAATCTAAATGTGACCCGATTAATTAAGTCATGAATAAATCATTCTATAATTGAAGCATTAAAGCGTTAAAAGCATTAAAGCATTAAAGCATGCATTAAAGCATTAAAGCGTTGAATTGGTATATGATGGACATACCAGATTAAGAGTTAAATGATATATATAAAGGATTGGGTCCTCTCTCTCCCCACAAGAGTTGTATTCTTCTCCATCAAGAAACACATAAGGAAGTGAGGGCAAGAGGAGAGAAACCGAATTCTGAGAAGAAGACAGAAGACAGAAGACAGAAGATGGCAGCCATTACATCTTCCGCTGTTAGTCAAGGTATGTCATCTTAAACAACATATTAAGTTCTGAATGTGAAATATTTGGTATTGATGATCTTGGGCTGTTAATGGAAATTTATTACACTTCAGCCCAAAAACTCACACAAATGAGCAGCAAATCACCAAAGCTTCTTTCCCGGAATTTCTCTTGACAATAGCTCCTCTGAAGAATGTAAGGACCTCAACTCGATTTCCCCACTGCATCCTCCAGGAATACGCACGACTGGAAAAACTCTGAATACAAATGCTGGAAACCACACTGAAAATCACCTCCGGAAGATTATGGATGAACCTCGCTAGGGTGGCACTCGAAGTCCCCCGAAGAAAGGGTGAGTTCTTCGCCCGGAAAACTCGTGCTAAACAACAAGTGACTCGGCTAAGCAGCTCGAGCAACTGAGAAGAAATTCGATATGCCAAAGATGTCAAATGAAGAGTGCTGCCTCCCTTTTATAGTTTTCGTGGAGCCTTTTTCCTTCCTTCGTGGGTCCCTCACTAAGCCTTCGATTTTCCCTCTCATGCATTTCGTATTTCCTTATTTGGGTGGCCCCACATGCTACTAACAAAATTCAAAGTAACTTACTTCTAAATCCTAAGTCTTCTAACTAAAATCAAATGGGCCTCGTCTCCTCCAAAATTGGCCCCAAAATGTAGAAATTAATCCTATTCCAAAATAATTTAGGAAGGGACATTACAATCCTCCCCTCCCAAATGTTGCTTGTCCCCAAGCAACTTCAGTGTTGGATGCTCAAGTATGTGCTCGCCCTCCCAAGTAGCATCTTCATCTGGCAAGCTCTTCCAATGCACCAAGTATTCTTTGATATTTTGGACATCTATTGATATTATGCATTGTTTGGACATGGATTTACTGAATATTAATGAAAAATGTTAATTTTTTTTATTTTTATTTTTTATTTTTTTAAATTCAATATGTGTATATCTTTATTTATTGAATTCACCAATTTATTTTTTCCTGATCTTTTCCCAATCCGATTAAAACTCTTCGCTCATTTGCCTTTGCCAATTTATTGCCGATTTCAAGTATGGTAACATTGGTATTAATACAACAATTTAAAGAAAATGTAAATGTTTCTTATAAACTTCAAGTACTAGACTAATCAAAGATAAATCGAACCCATTCAAACTCGCCACCAACAAGTCCAACTTGCCAAGAGTAAGTCCTACCCACAATTACCAATGGGTCATTGATGGGTCAACAAGATACTTATGGCCATGTGCGAAAAACTCGACCCACTATATATAACCAAAAAAGGGAGTTATTTTAGCTCATTTTCTAATATTCTTTTCTACTTAGCTCAAACTTTGCTATAATTTTATATTTTTGTACTAGCAAAGTTATTTAGTATGCTAAGTCCACAAATGTTGTAACTTGTTTCCCCAACACCCTTTTGAGGCATGAAACATGGAAAATATTGTGGATCTTGCTCCCCGATGGTAGCTCCAACTCATAAGCTACCTCTCCAACCATCTTGATCACCCTATAGGGCCCGTAAAATCGTGGTTGCAACATTTCGACCCCTTCTGTTTCAAAATGCACTGTCGGTACGGCTGCAATCGAAGGTACAACAAGTCCCCCTCCTCAAAATGCCTCTCAACCCGATGCTTGTCAGCTTATATCTTTTGCTGATTCTGAGCTGTCTGCAAATTATCCTTAAGAGCCTTGAGGATGTTTTGGCTCTCTAGGATCTAATCTTTGGCCTTTGGGGCCCGACTGTCTCCAAAAACGATGTTAGCAAAATGTTAGCAAGAGATAAAGCATCATAACCTTATAGAGCATGAAAAGGAGACATACCAATGGACATATGATGCGTGGTGTTGTAGCAGTACTGTCCCAGGTGTAGCCATCGAATCCATGCCCTTTGCTACCCTGTCACATAGTTCCCGAGATAACCCTCTAGCCATTTGTTTACCCTCTATGTCTGGCCATCGGTGTGGATGGTAACTAGTGCTCGGGGTGAGCTCTATGCCCACTAGCTTGAAAAGCTTATGCCAGAATCTGACATAAGTCGGCTGTCTCGGTCATTGACTATAGTGTTAAGGAGTTCGTGCAAGCAGAAGACCTCCCTAAGGAACAACTCTGCCACCTGAGAAGCTGAATACTGTGTCAGAATGGCAAAGAAATGTGCGTACTTGGTCAGTCGGTCGACCACCACAAAAATGCAATCCATCCCCTGCATTACGGGAAGCCTCGTGATGAAGTCCATAAAGATATTCTCCCATTTCCCCTTTAGGAATGGGGAGAGGCTGCAACAATCCTACTGGATGGGTCAACTCCTTGTTCCTCTGACAAGCCTCACGCTCCTGCACATATCTCAATATGTCCTCCTTGAGGCCCTTCCAGGTAAAGCGCTCTCTCACTACCACGTATGTGTTTTTGAATCCTTGGTGCCTAGACAAAGGGGAATCATGAGATGCATGAAGGATATGCTCTCTAAACTGTGACCTTGGAACCAAAAATATGCGCCCCTTGTAGTATATAATCTCATCCATCACTCAGTAACACTCATCTGTATAACTGCCCTCTAAGATCTCGCATGCCCGGTGATCCGTGGAGTACTCCACTAATAGCTGTGCCTTCCAGTCATGGCAAATGCTCATGAGTGAAAGTCTTATGGGTCTCCTAGATAGTGCATCGACTACCACATTGTGCTTCCCCCGCACATACTCAATTTCAAAATCATAAGCTTGCACCTTTCTGACCCCTCTCTGCTGTCTATTATTGAGGCCCTGTTTCCCCATGAAGCGGCGAAGACTGTTGTGATCCGTCTTCACTCGAAATCGGTTACCCACCAAATACTGTCGGAACTTGGCCAATGCATGCATTATGGCAAACATCTCCTTGTCGTATATGGAATACATCCTTTCGTGCAGTACGAGCTTCCGGCTCTCAAAAGTAGTGGGGTGCCCACCTTGGGACAAGACTGCCCCGATCCCCTCACCCAATGCATCACACTCCAATGTGAAGGGCTGCGTGAAGTCCAGAAGTGCTAATACCGGGCAACAACTCATCACCTCCTTGAGGCGATCGAATGTTGTCTGAGCTCCATCTGTCCATGCAAAAGCCCCCTTCTTTGTCAGATCAATGAGGGGTGCTGCCAACTGTGAGAAGCCCTTAACGAACTTCCGGTAATAAGTGCAGATGCCCAAGAACCCTCTCAGTGCTGTCACATCTCTAGGTACTGGCCAATCCCGAATGGCCCTGATCTTCTCCTCATGCACCTTGACCCCATCTGCGCCGATGATGTGTCCCAAGTAGAGCATCTTCGTCAGCCCAAACTCGCACTTGGACATCTTGGCGTAGAACTGCTACTCCTCCAAGATATGTAACACCACCTCTAGGTGTTGCAAGTGCTCCTCCCACGTCTTGCTGTAGATCAAGATATCATCAAAGAATACCAACACAAATCTCCTCAGTTGACCTCTGAACACATGGTTCATGCATGACTGAAAGGTAGTAGGTGCATTGGTCAACCCAAAGGGCATGACCAAGAACTCGAAATGCCCATAATGACATCTGAAAGCTGTCTTCGGGATATCATGATCCTTCACCCGAATCTGATGATACCCAGACCGCAAATCTATCTAGAGAAGTATTTGGCTCCTCTAAGCTCATCCATCAACTCATCAATACGCGGAATGGGATACCGGTTCTTCAATGTCTTCTTGTTGAGTGCCCTGTAGTCAATGCACATGCGTAGAGTTCCATCCTTCTTCTTCACCAGCACGACTGAAGAAGCGAATGGACTGGAACTCGGTCTGATGTGGCCCAACACCAATAGCTCCCTGATGGCCCTCTCAATCTCATCCTTATAGGCTTTGGGATGCCTATAGGGTGTAGTAATGACTGCCTGCACACTAGGCTCCAACTCTATAGTGTGCTCAAACCCCCTGTTAGGTGGCTGCCCTGGTGGTATATCTCCAAAAACTACCGGATATCTATCCAGTATAGCCTGTATGTCTGGATGTGGCGGCTTGGTCCATCCCCCAGCCTCTGAAATCCTTAGCTCTACTGCCCATGCTATGTCCCCATGCCTCAAATCGACCTCTACCCCGTGGGCCAAGACTGTCTGTGGAGGATATGAGTGCATGCTTCAAAGAACTACTAGTCTACCATCTGGCCCAGTAAACTCCATCTTTAGTTTCCTCCAGTCGGTGGTAACTCGGCCAAGAGAATACAACCATTGGACACCCATCGCCACATTGGTGCTTGGTATGTCCACCACGAAGAAATGGTCTGTCATCGAATAGTTCCCCATGGTCATTGTCAAAGCGAGGACATATTGCGTGCATTGCATAGTTATGTCCCCTGGTACTAGAATCGAAAACCCCTCAAACTCTACAGTGGTGATGCCTCTCCTCTGGACCATCTGAGCATCAATAAAATTGTGGGTGGCCCCACTGTCTACTAAGACTGAGACACGCTGCCCCTGCACTGTGCCTCTGATTTGTGAAAATTTGGTTACTCGATTCCTACTGCAACAACTGATGTTAATTCTTCTAATTGTTAATTCGATTAACCAATTTACTTGTTGTGTGCTACGACAAATATCGAATTAAATACACTGCAGCCTACACAAATAAAAATTGCGAAAACTAAATCACAGGAGAGAAATAAACATCACACACATCTACACAGTTATTTTTGGACAAACGTCTCCGGAAAAGCCCAATGCAGGAAAATCGGTGCAACAACAGAGGGTTTGTATTATTATGCAGTAGTTTCTGAATACAATCTTTGGATGCCTTACTGGCTATCCGATACAGAGAATCTGACTAGCAAAGAAATTAGTGAGAAATACCTCACACTATCACTGGCGATCCCTATTGATCCAGCCACAAAATGGCTTGCCCCTTGTTGCCTTTGCGTTGCCTCTGCGTAGTCACTGCGTCAACCTGGCGTCACAACATCTAGGGACAACATCACGCCCTCTGCTGATCGATTTGCCTCCCAGGGACTTCGATTTCCACCTCTTGGTCCCACACCCCGGCTTTAGGCATTAGAAATTGATTCCTCCAGCAAAATACGAACCTCCTCAAGGCTTTGTGCTGCCTCTGCGTCAGCGTACGCTAGCCAGCTTAGCCTCTACGTTGCCTCTCCCGGATCTCTCTTCACCCCCTCTGTTGAGTATTCCCGGATCAGGAGAAATCTCCAACCGGAACTATCCCTGCCCCTCACTGCAAAATATCACTTCAAATTCTCTTCTCGACAACTGCTGTGCTTCAGAAATTCAATCTTCTGATCTCCACTCGATGTGTTTTCTAAATGCCCATCAAGCCTCCTCTTATAATCTTCTCATTGAGAACCAACAACCTAGATTAGATTCTAATCAATGGCTTAGATCATTTTGGTTTGATCCTTGTCTTCTTCTAGAAGTTTCACCCCCAGTTTGATTAATACCCTTTAATTATTTTAATTTCCTAAGTTTAGACTTAGGCACCCATTAAAAATAATTAATTATTTTAATAAAACTGTCTTCAGGTGGAATTTCCCAAAACGATTTATGGGTATTGTGGAATACATGTGTCCTAGCCTCCCTGCAAATTTTGAGGCTAAGAGCACATCCGATGCTACTAGAAATCAACACTCCCTCTTAGCGAGGAATGTGCTCTAGTAATGCAACCCGTTGAAGCATCACTCTGATTCTGTGACATCTCCCTCTGCGCTGCTGATGTCTGACATCACTGCCCTAACATCACTGCCCATCAACTACTGCGCAAATGCTGCATCTGTACTACTGCTGACCCTACCACTGCCAACACTGCATCTGTACTGCAACCCTCTCAAATTTTGCATCCGTGCTGTTGCTGGCCCTGCCACTGCCAACACTGCATCTGCACTGCAACCTTCTCCAACTGTTGTTGCTACTGCATCAGCAATGGAAAAGCATCCAAAATTACTGAACTGGTGTTCAGCATGATGCATCTGTTGCTGGAGTTCTGATTGCTGCTAGTCTCTGTGCTGACCCTCTGAAGCCTTTGCGCTGCTGCTGACTCTGCTTTGTGCCAACTGCACTGTTGCCAACTCTAGCTCTGTGCTGCTCAGTCTTTGGCGCTCCTAGCCACTGCAACTGTCACTCCGACACTCCTCTGCATCAACTGACCCGGTCCATCCTGCTACTTCTGATCTGGGCTCCCGTAGCAAGGTATTGATCCAAGAGGTGGACTCCTCAAGGATCCTGCCCATCTGCAGTTCTTTCGAACTACAGTTCTATATCACCCCACCTCTGGGCGATCATGGCAAACTCCTCCTCGATTTGTGCAGATGCAGCCTTCAGATCATGCTTCTCGTCCTTGTCCTTCTTCTTGAGAGGACACTATGTAGTGTAGTGACCAAGTTCACCACATCAGAAGCACTTGATCTTCGAAACATCTTTCTTCTTCTTCCGCTGTTCCTGCTGCCCTTTAGATGCGAGGGCTGCATTCTCATCCTCCTCCTTGGGCTTCTTCCCACTACTGCTGTTGTTGCTACTGTCAAGTTTGCACTTGACTAAGTCCCTCCCTATGTTGCACGGGTTCCCGCACCCGGGGGTGGGGTTCTCGAACCCGTCCCGGGTTCCCGCACCCAAGTACCGGATTCGTTACGGGTTCTTCCTAGAAGAACCCAGAAGAACCGGGTTCTTCCATGAAGAACCGGGTTCTTCAAAAAAAAATTGGGTTCTTTTCCTTTAATGCGTTCTTGGATTCTTGGGTTCTTCGGATTCTTCGGGTTGGGTTCTTTGGGCTCTTTTAAAGGCTTGCCGGAATGAATGTCACAATTTCTTGCTGTTTCGGACTGTCTGCAACATGAGCCACAACTGTCAGTCCACTTTTATACTCTCAATTTGCCTCCTACAGCTGCGGCATAGTCCCTCCTCCTCCTTGTTGTCAAACGCTGAGCTGTAGGGCTTGATTCATGCCACTGTTTACACAAAACAGCGCGCTGTTCACTAAGGAACAGACCTTGGCCTCCCTATGCAGACTCCTGTACCCAACCGAAGCCCTAAACAGAGATGACAATGCCACAAACTTACCTCTACTCAGCCCAGAATTGTTAAATTTTTATTTTTTTATACTATATACTATAATATGAGAAGTATACGTTTCAGTTCTTTTAACCTGAAATAGTTGCAATTAGATTAATAAAGCGCAGAAAATCTTCATCATTTTTTGCATTAATGAATGGCATTACATAAATGCATTCATACACTGAATATAGCTCTGTGCTATTCTTTACAATATATTCGGTTCAGTGAGAATGTATTTCAACTCAATCATCTACACAACATTCAAGCCAGTGCATTATCTACCCTCTAACAATGGTGTTGCTTGCCCTTGCAATGTAATTTCACCATGGATCAACAAAATCCAATTAAATGGTTCAGAATTTGTTCAGGAAAAAGTAAAACAGTTCATAGTATATATATTTTAATTTTTGAAAAATTGAATCATTACATTAACATATAAATTCTGTGGTTTTTTTAAGGCTTGTGGCTACATTAAAGTATAAATTATGGCTGCTGGCAGCATATATTTCACTGCTGTCCCACCAAACACACAAGGCAGCCCAATAAAATAAAGTTTAAAATGTTGAGTCTTTGAGAACTCAGAATACTTTAGGATTTTTGAGCGTACTCCTGAGTTTGTAGGAAACTTGGCTAGTGTATCTCAGTCAGCTGTGTGTGACAAAATCTGTCCCATATCATGATTCATGTTAATATGTAAACAATGAACAGTTTTTTGGTGATAAATTTTGAAATTTCAATGTCAATGTTGAATGTTCAATGATGTGCATGTCTAAATGATTATCATCATTAAAGTTTTCTTGTTTAAAGTTGAAAAAATATAGAAATTCAAATTTCATATATATTATTAATTATAAATTTATAATTTATAAAATATAATTATTAAAATTTAATATTATTATATTACCCGACGAACCCACGCAGCCTGTTTCCAAAATTGCCGTCCTCGTCCCCGAACCCACGTTTCCTGGCAACATAGGTCCCTCCTCATCTCTTCCTGCTAAAGAGCGGCCCACATCCCTTCCCAATCTGGCAAACTTTTTCTGCCCAGGATGCTCTGGACAAACACTTGCCATTCTTCTGAGACTGAATTTAGAGCCAACCTTACTGTCCCGGTAGGCTGAGGTGTTGACCCCATAGCTGCCAGCTCGTCTTGGGTTTCCTAAAGCTTTGCAAGGAACAGATCAGTGCATTCCCCCTTCTACATCTGCGTGGATCTCATCTTTTGCTCCAAGTACATCTTCTGCTGCTCGGAAGATCCTTGATATAGTGTGGACAAGGCATCCCACATCTCCCTGGCAGTCCCTTTGCTAGAGATGTGACATACTACATGATCCTTCACTCCGTTGAGGATCGTTCACTTGGCCTTCACCATCTCTCCCTTGTACTTCTTGAGTGGATTTGGATCCGTAGGTTCAGCAACCACATTGTCGATGTAGATCTTGAGAAAATGTTCATCTAGAAGGCATGACATCCTCGCCTTCCAGATCACATAGTTGGATGCACCATCCAACCGATCTTGATCTCGTAATCCACTAGCTGCGATCTCTGCCAATGAAAAAGTCAAATTGCCTCCTCTCTCCTCTGCGCAACACTGGGCTGGCCTACGCACTCCCTGCTAGAGTAGTAGAGCTGCTGCTCCCTGTTGCTGCTCAGCTAATGAGAAATCAAACTTCTTGGCTGGAAGTCCTTTGAGGAAGAATTCCCTCTAGTGTGTCTCCTTCTCTCCCATTGACGCTATTCTGCCAGCAACTGCTGCAAAATATCTGCGTCCCAGCTGAAGATTTGCTCTGCAAGGAAAAGTACGTTGCTCACTTCTGCCTCTGGAAAGCTTCGATCTGGAGATCGAATTTCTCTGTCGACTCACTTAGAGAAATCGAATTCTCCTCAAAACTTCGACCTCCTTGGCCCACAAACTGCACTGCCTCTGGGGTTTCGAATTGCTGCCTCTGCAGTAATTTCAAACTCCTCTTCCTTTCTGCTTTTGAGCTCTTCTGCTCACGATTTGTGCTCTGATACCATGTGAAAAATCGGTTACCCGATTCCTACTACAACAACTGATGTTAATTCTTCTAATTGTTAATTCGATTAACCAATTTACTTGCTGTGTGCTATGACAAATATCGAATTAAATACACTGCAGCCTACACAAATAAAAAATGTAGAAACTAAATACAACACAGGAGAGAAATAAACATCACACACATGTACGTAGTTATTTTTGGACAAATGTCCCTGAAAAACCCAATCCAGGAAAACCGGTGCAGCAACCGAAGGTTTGTATTATTATGCAATAGTTTATGAATACAATCTTTGGATGCCTTACTGGCTATTCGATACAAAGAATCTGACTGACAGAGAAATTAGTGAGAAATACCTCACACTATCACTGGCGATCACGACTGATCCAACCACAAAATGGCTTGCCCCTTGCTACCTTTGCGTAGTCATTGTGTCAGCCCAACGTCACAGTATCTAGGGATAGCGTTACTCCCTCTACCAATCGATTTGCCTCCCAGGAACTTCGATTTCCACCTCCTGGTCTCACACCCCAGCGCCCGGCTTCAGAAATCGATTCCTCCAGCAAAATATAGACCTCCTCAAGGCTCTGTGTTGCCTCTGCGTCAGCGTACGCTGACTAGCTTAGCCTCTGCGTCAACCTACGCTGGCTAACTTAGCCTCTGCGCTGCCTCTCGCGGATCTCTCTGCCTCCTCTGTTGAGTATTCCCAGATCAAGAGAAATCTCCCACCGGAACTATCCCTGCCCCTCACTATAAAAGATCACTTCGAATTCTCTTCCTCGCAACTGCTGTTCTTCAGAAATTTGATCTTCTAATCTCCACTCGATGTGTTTTCCAAATTCCCATCAAACCTCCTCTTATAATCTTCTTGTTGAGAACCAACGATCTAGATTAGACTCTAATAAATGGCTTAGATCATTTTGGCTTGATCCTCGTCTTCTTCTAGAAGTTTCACCCCTTGTTTGATTAATACCCTTTAATTATTTTAATTTCCTAAGTTTAGACTTAGGCACCCATTAAAAATAATTAATTATCATAATAAAACTGTCTCCGGGTGGAATTTCCCAAAACGATTTATGGGTATTGTGGAATACATGTGTCCTAGCCTCCTTGCAAATTTTGAGGCTAAGAGAACATCCGATGCCACCATAAATCAACATGATCCTCATGGTCAGAAATTTGGGAACCCCGCACAAAGAGGCTAGGACTCCCCCGGATGGTGCAAAAGATGCTCCCCCATGTGGTGGTGGTGGTGGTGGTCCCCTCTTTGCTGGACCTTCACTGTCTCCCCCACCATACTCCAACTCCACCTCATCCTCTTGATCGTTGTCCGAGAAGACCTCGATATAATGGGCCTTGCCCGCTGTGCACCGATGGCCCGGTGCCCATGGCTCCCAACATGTAAAACACAACTTCCTCCTCCTAAGGTCTCTCCTGGTCTCATCGTCCAGCTGCCCATGCCCTTGGGTTGCTCTCTGCGTTGGGGGTGGTCTAGTGTCACTCCCCTTCTGAGGGTAGGGAGTGCGTGGTGGAAAGGGTGCTCGGGTCTTGGGGATGACCCCCTGCAAGTCTCTCGTACAAGTCACGGCCTCTAGTAGAGTAGAGGGTCTGCGTGACTTCACCAGTCCACGCAGTGGCTCCATCAGCCCCTCTACAAATGTGTATACTCGCCTAGCATCCGACAAATTCGGTACCATGACCGAGAACCTCAGGAACACATAATATATTGCTCTGGATGTCCTGTCTGCCTTAGTTGGGTCAACTCCCTGAAGTGAGCCTTCAGATCCCTCCAATCAAAACGCTCCACTACTCTCCGTGTGAAATCCTCATAGGAGGTCATGCTAGCATGCCCCAGAGTGGACAAGCCATGAAACCACCAGTCGTGTGCCTCCCCCTCCAAATGCAAAGTGGCCATTTTAATGGCCTCTACCTCCGTCATCTTGTTGAGATGGAAATAGGTGTCCAACTTCTCCACCCAAGCACGAGTTGTGCACTTGGTAGTGCCATCGTATGTGGGGAAGTACATCTTCCCAATGGTGCGCTACAACTCATAGCTCTGCGTGCCATGGCCTCCATAGCTCCTCCCCTTCTCATTCTGCTTGAGCTGGCAATAATCTCTGAAAGATAGTGCTTCTTTGAAGTCTGCTCCCATGGATTGCCACTCCTTGAAATGCTCTCCCATAGGTGTTTGATCATCAACTCCTCCCGGTTCACCCGGTGCCAAGGGTAGGAAAGAAGGTAGCATGGCTCTAGTTGGCCCACTAGAGGATGGTGGTTGTGCAGTAGGTGAAGTGTGGTCAAACTGTTGAGAGGCTCCCGAAGTCTCTCCAAATAGAAAATCCTGGTGAGTGTTCTGTTCTCGGTTTTGCATTTTGATCTCATTTAACATCTCCTTCTATCCCTTTGCCATATCATTCAGGGCCTTCAATGGACTATTAAAGGCCACCTCCTCTCTACTCTTGGGCTCCCCCATATCCTCTACTATCACCACCTTCCCACAGTCCTCAGTATCTGGAGTGATCTCTAGCTCCCTCTCCCTACTCCGGTACCTTTGCCTCTTGTAGGTAATATTCTGTCTGTCCTCCTCACTCATAGGAAAGTTCCCCACGGCTGAGCCAAGATCTGAGCTCTGATACCACTGTAATGTCCCAAAATAGGAAAAACAGTGATATGCAAGCAAATAACAATTTTTCACCACAAAAATTTCAAAGCAATTAGAATACACCCATAACAATCAGAAATATGGAAGCAGTTGAGCCATTTTATTATAAAACTGGTGCAAGAATACAAAATATGGAAGGAATGCACCTGGGCTTGCCTCAAAGGCAAGCAGAGCAAAGCCCAGGTGAAGCAATGACAATCTGGAGCTACAATCAATTGTCCAACTACTGCACTGTGCAGTCCCCAACAATTCTGCACTATCTGTTGCAAAGATATGGCTGAAAACCCCACCTCCGGTGCTCAGAAAATTCTGCAAAATTATTTCTAGGCTCCTCAAGCAAAACCCACAAAAACCCAGAAATGGTTTGGCCTGGTTTTGACCTTCCAAAATCAACCCCCAAAAAGCCCCCTCCAGAACTGCTGAAGCACACTGACTGTCAATACACTAGCAAAATCTTCCTCAAACACTTCGGAAAGGTTGCACTCGTATCCACTAATACTTCCCTTATTTCTCTCGATAAGGAACAACACCAATGGCTGAGTCTCCACCACCCACGTGTGCCTAGTCTCTTCCTTTGGCGCTGGCCCCAGGAACTGCGAAATCCTCATTGAAGAAAGCTATCACCTACAGCCGAAAAACTCACCCAAATGGGCAGCAAATCACCAAAGCTTCTTTCCCGGAATTTCTCCTGACAATAGATCCTCTGAAGAATGCAAAGGACCTCAACTTGATTTCCCCACTACGTCCTCCAGGAATACGCACCACTGGAAAAACTCTGAATACAAATACTGGAAATCACACTGAAATCACCTCCTGAAGATTATGGATGAACCTCTCTAGGGTGGCACTCGAATTCCCTTGAAGAAAGGGTGAGTTCTTCGTTCAGAAAACTTGTGCTAAACAACGGGTGACCCAGCTAAGCAACTCGAGCAACTGAGAAGAAATTCAATATGCCAAAATATGTCAAATGAAGAGTGCTGCCTCCCTTTTATAGTTTTCGTGGAGCCTTTTTCCTTCCTTCGTGGGTCCCTCACTAAGCCTTCAATTTTCCCTCTCATGCTTTTTGAACCATTGGCTTAGGGAGTGCGTATTTCCTTGTGTGGGTGGCCCCACATGCTACTAACAAAATTCAAAGTAAGTTACTTCTAATTCCTAAGTCTTCTAATAAAAATCAAATGGGCCCCGTCTGCTCCAAAATTGGCCCAAAAATGTAGAAATTAATCTTGTTCCAAAATAATTGAGGAAGGGACATTACAAGTTAGGTCACAAGCTAACCTAATAGCCAATGAATAAAATCAACTCTTTGCCCACATGTGAGTTGTAGGAGAGAGAATGATGACATCATGCATGTGTGAGCCCTTCTAGGGCTAGCGTTGAGGCTTCTTGGTGCCAAGATGTGAGTAGAAGCCTTCTAAAATCACCTCCTAAGGGTTGGCCCTTAGGTCTCTGTCAATGCTCCTCTGTGGACCCCAATTTCATCTTGGGGCACAAAAGTGGTCTCATGGGTCTCCAAGTGGTCAAAATGTTTGTCTCTGCTCCAACGTTGGGGGCTTTCAAGGTGGTGCTAGCCCTCCCATGTCTCAAGGTGTGAGACCATCCTTCTCTAGGCCTTGGATCAATTGCCATCCTTTTAATAGTGCTAAGTCGTCTGGGGGCATGCTGGGTTCAGTTGTATCATCCCATAAAAGTCATCAATGTAGGGCAAAGTACTACAACGCTGTGGATGCTGGAGGTGTCCACGAGTATGTCTAATGCTTTGTTGCTGCTTTGGAGTCCCATGGCTCTCAATGCTCCACCTGTGGGTGTGTGATGTTCCTACATAGCAATTTTGCTAAGTAATCACAATTTTGCACAATTTTGAGTTTTGCTATGATGGACTTAGTAAAAAGTGGGTTAGGAGGGCCCCACTTTGCAATTTTGGCTATGGGAGGCTCCAACATAGGAGAAGGGTAGCAAATAGAAATTATAGTGGATGGTGGGGGCCACCCCAAGAGGAATACGCACCCTTGGAGCAACATGCACTTGTGGAGAGAGTGAGACAAGAGGGGGTCGATGTATGTGACACGCATGGAGAGGGGAGTTGAACGTTAAATAGGAGGAGAATGCATCATTTTGGGGCTTTTTGATCCATTTGACAATTGAACTCTCTTGTATAGTTGAGTTGTTGAGCCAAGTCTACACAATGTTGTTCAACACACGAGATTTCTGAGGGGAGATCTCACCTCCATGTTCAGTGGACTTCGAGTGCCACCCTAGGGGAGCTATTGCTACACTTTGGAGCTGGGAGGATCTGCAAGCATTTCTAGCCATCGATTGGAGTAGACGGGCGCAAAAGAAGGAATACACACTTCTTGGGGAGGAAGCTATAGTGCAGGTTGAGTCCCGGGCTTTTGAGGGACCAATCTATAGGGTAATTGCTGAGGATTTCCAGGGGTTTGCAAGGCATAGCTTGGGTGAGCCACACAGGCTGAATTTCACACTTCCAGCTAGTGCGCAGAGGCTGACTAGTAGGGCCTGCACAGTCGTTGGGGAGCTAAGTTCGTGTGGGTTGAAGGACCGAGAATTAGGAGCTAGGGATTGTCGGGAGCCATAAGGAGAATTAGTGGGGAAATTTCCCAGCATTTTGGCATCATTTGCAGCTAGATTTCTAGTGGTGTGTTTCAGCTAGGGAAGAGCCAATTACGCCCTAAATTGTGGGAATTTTGGAGCAGTGGAGTTAGGCTAAAAGCTTTCTTGGGTCTTTGTGGGTTTATTGAGGAGAGCCTACAACCAATTTTGTAGAATTTTCTAAGCACTCTACAGGGGTCAAACACTAGTTCTACTACAGCCAGAAGCAGCAGTTTCACTGGGCCAACGCAGGCATTGGAGGACAAGCATTCTCTGTACTTGGGCAACACTTTCTTAACCTAGGATTTGGCTTGCTTGCTTTATGTAAGCCTAGGTACACTTGTTTCAACTCATTGTACCCATCTAATGAGAATTAATAAAATGGCTCAGACTATTTGGTGCAAATTACTGGTGTCCTAATGTTTTTGCTTATGTTCTAATATTTGGTTGCATGTTTGGGATTTTATAGCTATTACCACTTAATATTTCCATTAGGAAGTGGTATCAGAGTACCAATCTTGGCTCAGCTATGGGAGAAATCTTCTATGACCCTAGAAGACAAGCAAAACATTACCTACAGGAGGCAGAGGTACAGAAGTAGAGAAAGGGAGTTGGAGATCACACCTGATTCTGAGACCCCAGAACAGGAGGTAGTGGAAGCAAACATGGTGGAACCAGGGGGCAAAGAAGAGGCAACATTCAATAGCCTCTTGAAGGCTTTGAATGACCTGGCAAAGGGGCAGAAAGAAATGCTGGAGGAGATTAAGCAGCAAAACCGTGACAAGAGTGTCCACCAAGATTTCTTGTTCGGGGAGACCTCAGGGGCTTCCCACCAGTACGACCACCATTCTCCTTTGACTCACCCACACGCTTTTAATGGGCCAACCAGAACCACATTGCCCATGTTTTTACCTTCAGGAGTTGGTGAGCAGCCTGGGCAGGATGAGATACCCATGGGAGAGTATTTCCGGGAATGGCAGTCAATGGGGGAGGAGTTTCGAGCTGCATTGAGTTTCCGGGACTTTTGCCAGCTCAAGCAGAATGAGAAGGGCAAGGGCGCAGGAGGTTCAGGCACGCAGAACTCAGAATTGCAGTGTACAATTGGGAGGATGTATCTCCCCACATTTGATGGCTCATCCAAGTGCACAGCTAGAGCATGGGTGGAGAAGTTAGATACATATTTTCAACTTAGCCGGATGACGGAGGTGGAAGCCATCAAAATGGCTACCTTGCACTTGGAGGGGGAGGCACATGATTGGTGGTTCCATGGGTTGACCACACTAGGGCATGCCAGTGTGACCTCCTATGAGGACTTCACACGAAGGGTTGTGGAGCGTTTTGACAGGAGGGATCCGGAGGCACACTTTAGAGAGCTGACCCAGCTCAAGCAGATAGGAAACCTCGAGCATTACATAGCAAAGTTCTTGAGGGTGTCTGTGATGGTATCGGATTTATCAGAGGCCAAGAGGGTCTACACCTTTGTGGAGGGTTTGGTTGAGCCCTTCCGTGGGCTAGTGCAAGCAAGCAGGCCCACTACTCTACAGTAGGCATTGAATCGCACAATGGATATGCAGGATGCAATTCGCAGGACCAGGGCACCAGTTCCACCACGAGCTCCTTACCCATAGAGGGGCTGAGACACTAGACCCCCACCGAAGAGAAATGTTAAGGGGCATGGGTTGTTGGATGATGAGACCAGGAGAGACCTCCATAGGAGGAAGCTGTGCTTCACTCAGCGCAAACAGACTGACAACCCTGAGCATTACATATCAAAGTTTTTGAGAGTATCAATGATGATGCTGGACCTGTTTGATGCCAGGAAGGTCTACACTTTTGTGGAGGCTTTGCTTGAGCCCTTGCGTGGGATGGTGAGATCTCGCAGACCAATCACGTTGCAGGAGGCAGTGACTTGTGCTCGGGATTTGCAAAATGTAATCCTCGAGATTAGGGCACCAATTCCACCCCGAGCTCCTTTCCCACAAAGGGGCTCGACACTAGACCTCCACCACAACAATACTTCTAGGGGGCGTGGACAGTTGGATGATGAGACCCGGAGAGACCTCCGCAGGAGGAAGTTGTGCTTCACTTGTCAGGAGCCATGGGCTCTAGGGCACAAATGTACCAAGGGAAAGGCCCACTACATAGAGGTGTTTTCTGATAGTGAGCCGGAGGATGAGGCAAAGCAGGAGATAGGCACTGGTGATGATGAGCCACAAGCGACAGGAGGAGGAGGAGGAGGAGGCCCACCACCCCCACCAGGAGGGGCTCCTTTCTTGCTGGCAGCAGGGGTTATCGCTTCACATCAGGGAGTGTCGAAGTACCTCACGTTGAGGATCAAGGGCACGGTGTAGGGGCAATGTGTTTCAGTGTTAGTAGATAGTGGGGCAACCCACAATTTTGTAGATGCCCAGATGGTGGAGAGGAGAGGCATACACACAGAGTCCTTTGAGGGCTTCTCTGTTTTGGTGCCAGGAGACCGCACCATGTAGTGTACCAGATACATTCTCGGGATGACAGTGGTGATGGGGAACTGTTCGATGACGGACCATTTCTTTGTGGTCGATGTTCCAGACACCAATGTGGTGCTTGGTGTTCAGTGGCTCTACTCTTTGGGGCGTGTTACCACTGATTGGCAGAAATTGGAGATGGAGTTCACAGGGCTAGATGGGAAGCCAGTTTTGTTGAGGGGCATGCATTCATATCCCCCACAGACAGTGTCAACGCACAGGATGGAGGCAAACTTGAGACATGGGGATATAGAGTGGGTTGTAGAGCTTAGGATATCTGATGCAAGGGGCGGGCCCAAACCACCACGCCCGGACATCCAAGTCATTCTAGATAGATACCCAACAGTGTTTGGAGACATCTCATCGGAGCGGCCACTTGATAGGGGTTTGAGCACACCATTGAGCTGGAGCCAGGGGTACAGGCAGTCATTACGACCCCATATAGGCATCCCAAGGCCTATCGGGATGAGATTGAGCGAGCTATCCAGGAGTTGCTGGCATTGGGGCACATTAGGCCCAGCTCTAGCCCCTTCACTTCATTAGTTGTTTTGTTGAAGAAGAAGGACGGTACATTGCGGATGTGCATTGACTATTGGGCCCTTAATAAGAACTTGAAGAATCGGTACCCCATTCCCCAAATAGATGAGCTTAGAGGAGCTAAATATTCCTCTAATGTAGATTTACGCTTGGGTTACCATCAGATATGGGTGAGGGATCAAGATATCCCTAAGACAACTTTCAGGTGTCACTATGGCCATTTTGAGTTCTTGGTTATGCCCTTTGGGCTGACCAATGCACCTGCTACCTTCCAGTCCTGCATGAACCATGTGTTCCACAAGTAGTTGCGCAAGTTCGTGCTAGTGTTCTTTGACGACATACCAATTTACAATAGGATGTGGGAGGAGCACTTACAACATATAGAGGAGGTGCTTTGCATCTTGGAGGGGCAGCAGTTCTATGCGAAGCTGTCCAAGTGCGAATTTGGGTTGACTGAGATGCTCTATTTGGGGCACATTATTGGAGAGGATGGAGTGCTGGTGCATGAGGAGAAGATTAGAGCCATTCGGAACTGGCCAATACCCGAGAATGTGACCAAGTTGAGGGGGTTTGTGGGCATTTGCACATACTACAGGAAGTTTGTAAAGGGCTTCTCATAGTTAGTGGCACCCCTCACAAATCTGACTAAGAAGGGGGCATTCACATGGACAGATAGGGCACAGGCAGCATTTGAGCACCTCAAGGAGGTGATGAGCAGTTGTCTAGTGTTGGCTTTGCCTGATTTTACACAACCATTCACCTTGGAGTGTGATGCATTAGGTGAGGGCATTGGTGCAGTGTTGTCACAGGGAGGCCACTTGATAGCTTTTGAGAGTCAGAAGCTCCTTAGTCATGAGAGGCTGTATTCTATCTATGACAAGGAGATGTTGGCCATCATGCATGTGTTGGCCAAATTTCGATAGTACTTGGTGGGCAACAGGTTCAAAGTGAAGACTGATCATAATAGTCTTTGCCACTTTTTGGAGCAGAAGGGCCTCAATGAGAGGCAACAAAAGTGGGTCAGCAGGATTCAGGCCTACGACTTCGACATAGAGTATGTCAAGGGCAAGTAGAACATAGTGGCAGATGCCCTATCCAGGAGGCCCTCGACACTTTCACTCATGAGCATTTGCCATGATTGGAAGGTGCAACTTTTGGTGGAGTACTCCAAGGATCGACAAGCGTGTGAGATCCTGGATGGTACTCATGGGGATGAGTGCTACCGGGTGATGGCTGATGTCATTTACTACAAGGGGCGCATATATCTTGTACCTGGTTCACAGTTGAGGGAGAAGATTCTCCATGCAGCCCACGATTCGCCATTGTCAAGACATCAGGGGTTCCTGAAGACTTACAAGACAGTTAGGGAGTGTTTCACTTGGAGGGGCCTCAAGGGAGACGTGTTGAGGCATGTACAAGAGTGTGAGGTCTGCCAGAGGAACAAGGGGGATTTGACTCATCCTGTAGGGTTACTACAGCCGCTTCCCATTCTGGAGGGGAAGTGGGAGAGCATCTCGATGGACTTCATCACAGGACTCCCTATGGTGCAAGGCCGTGACTGTATATATGTGGTGGTGGACCGGTTGACGAAGTATGCCCACTTCTTTGCTATCCCCACCAAGTACACTGCTTCGCAAGTTGCGGAGCTATTCTTCAGGGAGATTTTCCGGTTGCATGGTCTCCCCAAGACCATAGTCAGTGACAGGGACAGCCGCTTCATGGGGGCTTTTTGGCAGGAGCTCTTCAGGTTGGTGGGCACAAAGCTCACTCCTAGTACCAGCTACTAACTCCTAGACTGAGATAGTTAACAAGCGACTAGAGGGGTATTTGTGGAACTATTTGAAGGGGCAACAACAAGCTTGGGTGAGATGGCTACACTTGGGGGAGTATTGCTACAATACTACCTATCACATGTCTATTGGTATGTCACATTTCCGAGCTTTATATGGATATGATGCTTTATCTTTTGCTGACCTTGTTTTTGGAGATAGTCAGGCCCCAAAGGCCAAGGATTGGATATAGGAGAGCCAAAACATCCTTAAGGCTCTCAAAGATAATTTGCAAATAGCCCAAAATCAATAGAAGATGTATGCAGACAAACATCATGTTGAGAGACATTTTGAGGTGGAATACTTGGTTTTCTTGCATCTCCAACCTTATAGACAGTCCACGCTGAAACAAAAGGGGGATGAGAAGCTACAACCATGTTTTTATGGGCCCTACAAAGTGACTAGGAGGATTGGTGAGGTGGCATATGAGCTCGAGCTTTCGCCTGGAAGCAAGGTGCATAATGTTTTCCATGTCTCATGCCTCAACAAGGTACCGGGACAACATGTGACAACATCTATTGAGTTACCTCCATTGGATGATGATGGGCATCTGGTTCTTGAGCTTGAGGCTATTCTGGACACCAGGGAGAGGAGATTGAGGAGTAGAGTCATCCGAGAGTTTCTAATCAATGGAAGAACTTACCCGACAAGGATGCCACTTGGGAGAGTGAGCAAATACTTCAGCACCCATCACTATAGTTGCTTGAGGGCAAGCAACATTTTGGCGAGGAGGACTGTGATATTTCCACTTAGCATTATTGCTAAGTGAAATTACAATTTTGCTCATTTTTTGATAATTTTTGGTCTTTGACTTAGGAGGAAGTGGGTTGAGGGGTCCCATTTGCAATTTTGGTTAAGGCTCCAACATTGGGGAAGAAGGACAAATCGATTTCTTAGTGGATGGTGGGGGCCACCCCAAAAGGGAAATAGTAAATACACACTCCTAGCCAATTCACACTCATGGAGGGAGAAACACACAAGGAAATCGTTGCATGGGGCCCACAAGTGAAAAAGAAGGCTCAAGGATAAATAGTAGAAGCATACATCAATTTGGGGCTTTTGAATCTTTCTAATCGAACTTACCTAGTACGCTTGAGCTGTTGAGACAAGTCTGCAAGTGTTGTTCAACACACGAGATTCTCACCCTACTTTCGATGGACTTTGAGTGCCAGCCCAAGGAGGAAGACCTACACTATTTGGGAGGTGCTCTGGGTGTTGCATCAGGTGTTTCGTGGGAATTTTGAGAAATAATTTTTTATGATTATTTTCTTTGATAAATGGCTAAAAACACTTTAGGAATCCCATGCACACTATAGCCTTAGCGAAGATTTAATGTACCACTTAAATATTCAGGATCCTAACAAGGTTGATCCCTGCCTATAGATTGTGAACTTGGAGGCCAAGGATTGAAGTACCTGCAAACACTATGTATTTATCTCAAGACAATTTGTTAATCATATGGCAAATCAAATCAACTAAGATTAGCCCAAAGTTATCAATAAAATGATTTTATCTTACCATTTATCAACACAACATAGGAAACTCGTAGTCAGTACATACCACAAATCAATGAACATGGACACCTCGAGTTGCACCCCAAAGTCTTTATTATGATAGAAAAATAGTTCCCAACGGGACAATAGTTTACACAAATGCTTCAACAACAATTTCTTAGCCAAAAATCAGATGGCTAGAGACTCAAATGACTCTCTAATTTATAGATAAATCCTCCAAGTGAAAAATAACAGCTAGTTTCCTTGATCCTTGTCAAAATAATCTTGGCCGTCGAAAAATACTTGATCATCTTTTAATCTTAGCTGTTGAATTTTTATTTTTGAGGAATTTTCGAATTTATCATTTAATTCCATTTTAATTAGCTCAAAATTAATTATTTTGAGTTAATTTCCTCAAAAATTTGACTTTGACTTAACCACCAAGGCCCAAGGGTCCAATTTTTCTTGAAATATCCAATATTCCTTTAGTGGAGGACCTCCAAAAATTAATTTTTTTAAGACCCACGAATTTTTCACTTGGAAAATTTAATTTTCCTTAGACATTTTTTTTGTAAGCTTGGTAGGACTACATCTTCATCTTGTCCATCTTCTCACCCCGATCAGGGAGGGGTAGCATAAGATTTGAACCCAAGACTTCCAGTTCAATGATACTTCATTTCCACAACTATTGCCAATTGAGCTACCCCAAACAGACAATTTTCCTAAGACATTTTAATTTGACTCTAATTAATTAAATTTTTGGCTTAGGATTTTAATTTATTTTTGCTAGAAAATTTAATTAATTGACATTTGAGGGGATTAATTATTTTTTCCACCTTCTAATATTTTAACCATGGTGTCTAAGTATGAGGGACCATGCATTAAAATATTTTTTACATAAGATTTACAATTTCAACCCTCAAAGGGGGATACCCGTTCGGCTTAGACCCTCAAATTACATACCCAATTTGCGACACAATATGATTTAGTAGACAAAGTGATTTGTAATAAAATAATTTAGCCAATTAGCTTAAATTATTCCCAAATCACTTTTACATAAGACTTGACTAGAATACTAGGACTCACCTAAGACTTTGACAAAGAATTCCACCCGAGCTTTGGGGTGAGGTTGGAGGGAAAAACTCTGCCAACCATCCGTGTTTAGATACACAAATGACTTAGTGAGACGAAAAACCTCCTAAGATGAAACTCTCGCCAAAATAATAAGTTTACCTAGGTTGTTACATACATTCACGGTCTTACTAGCATCATTTACATTACATAACTTGCAGAATGGGTTTACAATGACACATGAACTGCTGATAGATGATTCGATCTTGTTGAAAAAATTGGTACCTCCACTTCCTTGGAACTTTGACAAAATGAGAGCAGCTAAGCTTTCCTAAACAGTCATCAAAGATGATTGCATGCTTCAAAATTATATGTTGTTATTCAAAAAGTAAAGTCATGTTCCTATGTGAAAAATATGTTATTAACTAGTGTATTTCTGATCTGGACCTTGGCATTTTAGTGGTTGAAGTAAATTGTAAGAGCAACACAAGGATGTTGACTGATTGTGGGATAATGCACAGGTTGAAAGTTTTCTTGTTTATGTTCGGAATAAAATAAGATGTTTTTCTAACACATTTATAGTATACAGTCATCATTGAATATAAATTGTCGATAACATAAAGCGACATATTCGCTGAATCGTCATGTCAATCACCATTAAGATGAAGCGAGAACTTGCGAAGATGGTGGTGGTTAAAGGTTTGCACTTGTTTCCAACAAGGAACTTGTCATATTTGACTCTATTTTAATGAATGGCAGGTGTATTATTGTGCAACATATAGCTGAAATATGGTTTGGGGTATCTTGTAGTAGGAGCATACGATCAATTTTAGGAACCAAGGCTCATTCTAACTATGGGTACAGGAGAGATGGGGACACCAGCGAAAACAACTAAGGCATCCACACCACAGGTTATCTGTTATTTCAGTTTGTTTTCTCTTATATAACTATCACTTTCAGGAATAGAGTTTTTGATTCTTCATGGTCTATTTTTTCTTTTCTTTTGTTTGACATATTGCAGGAACAGCCTCCAACAAGCACTGCCATGCTTTATCCTGACTGGGCTGCAGCATTCCAGGTGATAAAAGTAATTAAATTTTGTGGGTCTATTACGCTTTATGTTGATCATAGAGACAGTATTTACAAGGTGATGTGTTACCCCTGTTTGATGTTCAGGCTTATTATAACTCTGGAACCACACCACCACCTCCTCCTGCGTACTTTCATTCAAGTGTTGCATCTAGTCCACAGCCTCATCCATATATGTGGGGGGGGCAGGTATATTCTTAACATGGATGATAAAATGCTTACTTAAGAAGTGTTGTAAGTTTAATATTTTATATCATTATCACAGTCTGATTGTGAAGGTTGTTTGTCCTTGACAGCCTCTAATGCCTCCATATGGAACTCTTCCTCCCCCATATGCGGCAATGTATCATCATGGCAGCATGTATGCTCATCCATCCATGCCTCCGGTATGTTTAATATCTGTCCTACACATGTGCCATCTTAAAGAAATTATAGCATCCTTATGTATAGACTTAAGGTCAATGCTTATGTATAATGCACTCTTTGAGCAGGGTGCACATCCATTTGCTCCTTATGTGATGACATCATCGTTAAGTACAACTGAAGGTGCACCTGTAGGCACAACTTCTGGTGCAGATGCAGAAGGAAAGCCATCTGAACCAAAGGACCAAACTCTATTGAAGAGGTCCAAAGGAAGCTTAGGCAGTCTTAATATGCTTACTGGCAAGATTAATGAGGCTGACAAAGGAACAGGAGGTGGTGGGAATGGCGCTTTATCTATAAGGTAGCTGTAGAAAGAATGGACAGTTTGTACCCCAAAGCCTAGAACTGATGCTTTTATGTGCTTATAATGGTAGAATTGCAGATTGTTAGTATACTATTTTTCTTAGATTGCGATTAATAAATCAGAAATTAAAATGTGCAGTGGTGAGAGTGGGAGTGAAGGTTCAAGTGAAAGGAGCGATGAGACTTCTCAAAATGTATGTAATCCTGCAAGTTGCAAATCTTAACTGTCTAGTTCTTCTTGTTCCACTCGGCATTAAAATGAATATAGGATCATAAATTACATACTGAGTGATATTCATACATGGCATTGATTTATATTTTTATGGGAAAATGATTAATTTCTAAGGTCTTTTCCCTGCCTGAGACTTTTATATGCCAAAAGCTTTTGCCCAAGCTACTTGAATTGGAATGAGATAGCTGCGGAAGGCCACACAGATCTTACCAGTATAATCCTTCTGGATCTTTGCTTCTCGATCAAGGTGATTTGCCCCAAAGAATATTGAAAACTTGTAACCCTGATCCTACACAGGGATGCTAATGGTTGTCAAATATAAAGCCTAAATATTCTAAGACACAAGCTTGACTGCCATGTGAATTGATCCACAACCTGCCACATAATATGGAATACTGAATTAAATCTAGCGACATATAAAAAGTAGGTAATAGGTATCAATTGTGGCACTGTAAGGTGTTGCAAGAGTGGTTGCTTAATGGGGTCAACTGGAGATTACATTGTCCCCAGCAGCACAAGCAGCCTTTTAAGGCTGGTGTATTGTTTGAAATGTACTCCTCCACACCGGGCACATATCAACGTGGAAATCCCTTTGTCACACAAACTGGAGACTTGACAGTGGATAGGTACTCTGTGTGGCTAGTTTCAAGTAGATTTGGAGGAATGGCTCAAAAAAGCACAGCACTACTATTAATCATTTTTTGACAGAGAAAAGCCACCTTTATAGTGTAAACATCCATCAAAACAAAACAATGTGAAATTATAATGCCTGAATCCACAATAGCATGCTTCAGATTATATATACCTGGCCATATCCTCAAATGGGTCAGCCAAAGCCTAAGTTGCATGTTACCAGTACAATGACCTAAAAGGACAATCTATAGATTATATTCCATCTTGCTGTCTGATCCTCCTGTATAAATATTACGTTTGGATGTATATGATAAATTTCATGAAAGAAATTGCCTTCCAAACACCCTAGCAGCCAAGATGGTGAAGTTAATTTCTCACATGATGCTTATGCATTTATTTTGCATTTATGTTTCATTGCCACTTGATTATATATTAAATTAGTCAGTTTTCACAATGATATCATATTTTTCAATAAAATCATGGCTCAGTATAGAAGTATGTTCGGTTACAGCTATTTTATGATGATGACGACGATAATTAACGTTCACTAAGAACGATATGGTTTATCAGACCTTAAGAAGGTAAGAGATTACTAAGAATTCTTTAGCATTTTATTTCTATGCTCGGAAAACATTAATGAAAGCATTCTAAGATCACCATAGTTTTGCTGACTTAAAAGGTCAAGAAGGTTGGTAGTGTGACACATATTTTGAAAATTAGATCGAATGTGAGTCTAAGTAACCAAAAACGCCGCCCCCAACCCCCTGAAATGCCGTTCAGCATTTTGGGTACGGAAATGTGTACAATCCAGCTCTGAAACGGCCTTGAAATGTATTCATTCCATATCATTTTTTTGGAAATGTCGATCATCAACTCGGAAATGGATCTGTGGAGTTTTTACAAAATTGAACATGTTTATGGAAATATGGATCCATATCACGATTTTCTGGAATGTTCCTAATTAGGAAAAACAATGATATACATGCAAACAGCAAATTAGACCACAAAAAAATTTCAAACTTTAGCATGCACCCATGAAAAACTAGACATGTAGAAACAGCTGAGCCATTTTATTATAAATTGGGGCAAGAGTACAAATATATGGAAGGAATGCACTTGGGCTTGCCTCAAAGGCAAGCGGAGCAAAGCCTAGGTGAATAAATATGAAGCCCGGATGCTGCTATCAACTGCCCAAGTACTGCTCTGCGCTGCCCCAACAATTCTGCACTGTCTGCTGCAAAAATATAGCTGGAAACCCCTCCTCAAGTGCTCAGAAAATTTTGCAAAATTACCTCCAAGCTCCTCAAGCAAAACCCACCAAAACCCAGAAAGGGTTTGGCCTAATTCCGACCTCCGAAAATCGACCCCCAAAGGCCCTACGCTCTCCACTGGCTGCTGAAATACGCTGCCTGTCAATGCACCAACAAACCTCCCCAAAAACACTCCAAAAAGGCTGCAATCAACTCCACAAATATTATCCTTATTTCTCCCGGCAAGTTCCAGCCTCAATGAGCAAGCTCCTCACTCCCACGTGTGCCCAGTGACACCCTTCTGCGCAGGCCTAGGAGCAGCAAACTCACTCCAGAAAATAGTTGTCTCCTCCAGCTCCCAAACTCCCCAAAAAGCCTGCAAAATACTTGAGCTCCCTTCTCCTAATTTCCTCTGGCAATTGCTCCCCGAAAGAGCATTGAAATGACTCCCTCAAGAGCCTCTCCTGCATCCTCCAGAAATACGCACTGCCTGGCAAATCTGAATGCAAATGCTGGAAAATTCATTGTAAGTCTCCTCTGGATAGGTGTGAAAGAACCTCTCTAGGGTGGCACTCGAAGTCCCCTAAAGAAAGGGTGAGTTCTTTGCTTGGAAAACTCATGCTGAACAACAAGTGACCCGGCTAAGCAGCTCGAGCAACTGAGTTAAGTTTGATATGCCAAAAGATGCAAATGAAGTTGAGCTCCCTCCTTTTATAATTTTGTGGGCCTTCCTTCCCACATGGGCCCCTCCACCAAGCAAATCGAATTCCCTCCTAAGCATTTCAAACCATAGGCTAAGTGAAGTGTGTTTTTCATTGTGTGGGTGGCCCCCACATTCCACTATCAAAATAATATGACTTCCTTTTAACTCCTAAGTCCTTTACCAAAAATGAGTGGGTCCCATAGCCTCCAAAATTGTTCTCAAAATTGGGGAATTAATTCTGTTCCAAAATAATTTAGGAAGGGACATTATAGTCCTCCCCTCCCAAATGTTGCTTGTCCCCAAGCAACCTCAGTGTTGGATGCTCTAGTATGTGCTCACCCTCCCAAGTGGCATCCTCATCCGACAAACTCTTCCAACGCACCAAATACTCCTTGGTCATTATGCTCCTTAACTTCCTCTCCCTAGTCTCCAAAATGGCTTCCAGTTCCAAAACCAGATGCCCCTCATCATCAAGTGGAGGCAACTCCACAACTGCTGAAACCTATTGCCCCAACACCCTCTTGAGGCATGAAACATGGAAAATGTTGTGGATCTTGCTCCCGGGTAGCTCCAACTCGTATGCTACCTCTCCAACTCTCCCGATCACCCTGTATGGCCCATAAAAACTTGGTTGCAGCTTCTCTACTCCCTCCTCAAAGTTCCTCTCAACCCAATGTCTATCAACATACATCTTTTGTTGATTTTGAGCTGTCAGTAAATTATCCTTGGGAGCCTTGAGGATGTATTGGCTCTCTAGGATCCAATCTTTGGCCTTTGGGGCTCGACTGTCTCCAAAAGCAATATCAACAAAAGACAAAGCATCATAACCATATAAAGCATGAAAAGATGTCATACTGATGGACATATGATGGGTGGTGTTGTATCAATACCCCCTTAAGTGTAGCCATCGAATCCATGCCCTCTGCTGCCCAGTCACATAGTTCCTGAGATAACCCTCTAGCCACTTGTTCACCCTTTCCGTTTGGCCGTCTGTCTATGGGTGGTAACTAGTGCTCGGGGTGAGCTCAATACCAATATCCTAAAGAGTTCTTGCCAGAATCCTCCTAGAAATCAATTGTCCTTGTTGTTGACTATGGTCTTAAGGAGTCCATGCAAGCAGAAGACCTCCCTAAAGAACAACTCTATGACCTTAGAGGCTGAGTACCATGTCAGAATGGCAAAGTAATGGGCATACTTGGTCAACCGGTTGACCACCACATAGATACAATGCTTGCCCCGCATTGCTGGAACTTGGAAGCCCTGTGATGAAATCCATAGAGATGCTCTCCCATTTCCCCTCAGGAATGTGGACAAGCTGCAACAACCTGGCTGGATGAGTCAACTCCTCCTTGTTCCTTTGACAGGCCTCACATTCCTGCACATACCGCAAAACGTCCCTCTTGAGGCCCTTCCATGTGAAGCGCTCTCTCACTGCCATGTACGTCTTCCTGCCCCTGGTGCCTTGACAATGGAGAAACGTGGGCTGCATGAAGTATCCGCTCCCTCAACAGTGAGCCCAAAACCAAGAATATGCCCCCTTGTAGTAGATAAGCTCAGCCATCACCCAGTAGTGCTCATCTGTGTGAATGCCCTCCAAGATCTCACATGCCTGTCGACCCTTGGAGTAATCTACTAACAACTGCGCCTTCCAGTCATGGAAAATGCTCATGAGTGAAAGCCGTTCGAGTCTCCTGGATAGTGCATCAACTACCACATTGTGCTTCCCCCACACATACTCAATATCAAAATCATAGGCCTTCACTTTACTGACCCACCCCTGTTGCATGTCATTGAGGCCCTGCTGCCCCATGAAGTTGTGAAGACTGTTGTGATCTGTCTTCACCCGAAACCGGTTGCCCACCAAGTATTGCCGGAACTTGGCCAATGCATGCATGATGGCCAACATCTCCTTGTCGTATATAGAATACTTGTGGTAGTAGCTTTTGGCTCTCGAAAGCAATGGGGTGCCCATTGTTGAAAATTGTAACTAGGTCCGGTCTTCATAATGACATGTAATTGTATTTTTTGTAAAGAGATGAAAAGAAGAAAAAAAATTATTGTAATGCTTGCATCATGGGTTTCATGAGCAAGAGATTTTATTTTTGAGTTAAGGCTCCCGTTGAGTGTTGATTTTGGTAGCATCGGATGTGCTCTAAGTCTCAAATTTTGCAAAAAGGCTTGGGCACATATATTCCAAAGAACCCAGATTTTTTTTTGGGAAATTCCACCCGGAGACAGTTTTATTAAAATAATTAATTATTTTTAGTGGGACCCTAAGTCTAAACTTAGGAAATTAAAATAATTAATGGGTATTAATCTAATTGTGGGCATAACTTCTAGAAGAATACGATGACCAAGCATAAATGATCTTAGCCATTGATTAGCTTCTAATCTGGAATGTTGAATGTCAACGAGAAGATTATTTAAGGAGGCCTGAGGGTCATTTGGAAAACACACCAAGAGAGATCAAGAAATCGGTTTTCTGAAGTGACAAGTTCTTAGGAGGAAAATTCGATTGAGGAGATTTCTTGTAGTTGAGGGGTAGGGTTAGCATCGGGGAGAGTGATTTTCCCAGCCGGAGAATCATCAGCAGAGAGTAATCTAGCAGTGGCAGCGCTGAGCCAAAGGGGCTGACGCAGAGGCAACGCATAAACCAGTGAGGAGTCCGAAATTTGCAGAGGGAATTCAAGTTTCAGAAGCCGGGAGTCGGGGTGTGAGACTGAGAGGCAAAAATCGAATCTCTTGGGCAGCAAATCGACCAGCTAGAGGATTGACGCTGTCCCCAGAGAGCTTGACGCTGGGCTGACATAGATACTGCGCAGAGGCAGCCAGAAAAGCCAGGGGCAATCAGTTTGGGGCTAGATCAGCTAGGATTTCCAGTGATAGTGTGAGGTAACCTCACAATTCTTTCTGTCAGTATTTCTCTCTATAACTGAATAACCCTGTGAGGTATTTAGAGATGTATTTAGAATTTGTGTTGAAATTTCTGAGTCTGACATTTAGAAATCCCTACTGCATTAATTTCTCCTACTTGTTCATTCCATTAACAAGTTATTTATAAATATAAATACTGAAATAAACACAAATGCAACCTTAACTCATATACAGATCAACAACTGAAATATTGAGACAAACACACAAGGGACATCGTTATTTTTGGACAATCGTCCCCGGAAAAACCTAATGTGGGAAAATCGGTGCAACGGTTCTGAGGGTTTTATTATTATGCAGATTCTTGAGTACAACTAGGGTGCTGAAATGGCTCACCCAACAAAGACTGTTACACAACAATAATACCTCTTCTCGGAGACAAATATTCAGCCTCTCAGCTCTAGTCTGCCCCACGAAAATCCTTTTGGCGCTTCCTCTTGGCCCTGCGTTAGCCCTGCTAGCTTCAACGTAGATCCTGAAGGCTCTACGTCAGCTCTTGGCCCCTCTGCGTCACCCACGCAGGCCTCTCTGCCTCTGCGCAGTCCCTAACTGCCTCTGCGTCAACCTCTTCGGTCTCTGCGCTAACCCTCTGGTATTATCCCTGTCTCTCTGCTATGTACTCACTGCCCTGCGCTGCAACAAATCACTAGCTTGAATTTTCTTAACAAGCCCCACTCCAGAAAATCGAACTGATTGATCAATTTTGGTGTGTCTCCAACTGACCCTCAAGCCTCTTCTTATACTTTTCCTGATGAGTTTTCAACGACCAAGATTAAGTCTCTAATCAACGGCTAAGATTAGATTTGGCTTGATCCATGTCATTTAGAACATTCTCACCCAGATTTATATTAATACCCATTAATATTTTAATTTTCCTAAGTTTAGACTTAGGAACTCCATTAAAAATATTAATTATTTTTTGTATTCAAACTTCTGTGATCCATAATGAATTAAACAAAGTCTTTCGATTGAAATCACATGAGAGAATTTTTGGTTGACGCGTTTCAAACCAAGTGTGGTTTGTCATCAGGACCAGATGAAGAGGCAGACCATGGCAAAGGCTTAAATAGAGAGCAATGTAGAGACATAATTTCAAGTAACGACTATATTTGAACAATAATGTTTAAATTATAATATTTATTTATTAATATATTAAAACAAATATTATTAAGTAACGACTATATTAAACGGCTAGTTTTTGAAAAAAAAATATTTAAATAATGATATTATTTCATTAATTTATTAAAAATATTAATAGGTAACGACTATATTAAACAGCTAATTTTTGAAAAATAATATTTAAATTAATTTATTAAAACCAAATTTTACTCGTTCTTGAAAAATAATATTTAAATAATAATATTAGTTTATTAATTTATTAAAATATGAATATGTAAACGGCTAGTTTTTGAAAAAATATTTAAATAATGATATTATTTCATCATTTTATTAAAAATAATAATAGGTAACGGCTAGTTTTTGAAAAATCATATTTAAAATTAATTTATTAAAACCAAATATTACTAGTTTTTGAAAAATAATATTTAAATTAATTTATTAAAACCAAATATTACTAGTTTTTGAAAATAATATTTAAATTGTGATATTAGTTTATTAATTTATTAAAAACAAATATTAATAAGTAACTGCTATATTAAACAAGTAGTTTTTAAAATAAATAAATAAATAATCAAAGTCAAACTTTAAAGGAGGGGAGTCAAAAATTATAAAAAAGAGTGAAGACCTTAATCGAGGCAAGATCATTTGATAAATAAAATAACTAATAGAAATGAAATAAAATAAAATAAATAAATGAAAATAATGAAGGAAAAATAAATAAAACAAAACAAAATATACACAAGTAAAATATATATATATATATATATATATACAAAGAAAAAATAATCAATAAATAAAACGCGGTCAACAATAAAATATGGGGCTCAGGCCCATTAAACAATTAACAAAAATACCAAAAGGAGTTAAGAATGAATAGGATGATAAAATACATAAAAACACGAAGGATCAAGAAAATAAACTCTAATAAAAACAAATCAACAACAAATACTATAAAAATGATGCCAATATCTACATAGATTAAAAAAAAAAAAAAAACAAACAAACAAACTAGGAAGATAAGACAGGGACCTAACTTCTACTAATATTTCAACCATCATCTCTATTCAAATTATTGGGTCTTTTTTCAATTTCTAGGGCCTCCCTCAATTTACAATGATGAAAATGACTAACCTTAGCAACGACTTGAGCCTCCTCAATGCAGATGTGCTTAGATTTATCTGCATGCTCCGCCAAAGCAGAGGAGCGGGTCCTGCCATGCTTGATGTCAGCGACATCACATCTGCATTGAGGAGGCCCAAGTTGTCGCTAAGGTTAGTCATTTTCATCATCGTAAATTGAGGGAGGCCCTAGAAATTGAAAAAAGACCCAATAATTTGAATAGAGATAGTTGGAATATTAGTAGAAGTTGGGTCCTTGTCTTCCTATTTTTTTTTTTAAGTTTTTTTTTGTTTTTTTGTTTTGTTTTAATCTATGTAGATATTGGCATCATTTTTATAGTATTTGTTGTTGATTTATTTTTCATTAGAGTTTATTTTCTTGATCTTTCGTGTTTTTATATATTTTCATCCTATTCGTTCTTAACTCTTTTTAGTATTTTTGTTATTTGTTTAATGGGCCAGAGCCCCGTATTTTATTGTTGACCCCGTTTTATTTATTGATTATTTTTCTTTGGATATATATATATATATATATATATATGTTTTTGTTTATATATATATATTTTGACTTGTGTATATTTTGTTTTGTTTTATTTATTTTTCCTTAATTATTTTTAATTTATTTTATTTTATTTCCATTAGTTATTTTTTATTTATCAAATGATCTAAGGTCTTCACTCTTTTTTATAATTTTTGACTCCCCTCCTTTAAAGTTTGACTTTGATTATTTATTTATTTATTTTAAAAACTAGTTGTTTAATATAGCGGTTACTTATTAATATTTGTTTTTAATAAATTAATAAACTAATATCACAGTGTAAATATTATTTTTCAAAATCTAGTAATATTTGGTTTTAATAAATTAATTTAAATATTATTTTTCAAAATCTAGCCGTTTAATATAGCCGTACATATTAATATTTTAATAAATTAATAAACTAATATCATTATTTAAATATTATTTTTCAAGAACTAGTAATATTTGGTTTTAATAAATTAATTTTAAATAATATTTTCAAAAATTAGCCATTACCTATTAATATTTTTATAAATTAATGAAAAATATCATTATTTAAATATTTTTTTCAAAAACCCGTTTAATATAGCCGTTACATATTAATATTTTAATAAATTAATAAACTAATATCATTATTTAAATATTATTTTTCAAGAACTAGTAATATTTGGTTTTAATAAATTAATTTAAATATTATTTTTCAAAAACTCGTTGTTTAATATAGCCGTTACCTATTAATATTTTTAATAAATTAATGAAATAATATCATTATTTAAATATTTTTTTTCAAAAACTAGCTGTTAATAATATTTGTTTTAATATATTAATAAATTAATATTATAATTTAAACATTATTGCTCAAATATAGCCATTACTTGAAATTATGTCTCTACATTGCTCTCTATTTAAGCCTTTGCCATGGTCTGCCTCTTCATCTGGTCCTGATGATAAACCACACTTGTTGGTTCAAAACGCGTCGGCCAAAAATTCTCTCATGTGATTTCTACCGAAAGATTTTGTTTAATATTAATTATTTTAATATCTTTCCAACCAGGTGGAATTTCCCCAAACCATTTTTGGGTCTTGGAGATCTTATGTGCCTTAGCCTCTCCTCTAATTTTCATGGCTAGAGCACATCCGATGCTACCACAAATCAACACTCCCTCTTAGCGAGGAATGTGCTCTAGTAATGCTCCACCACTGAAACATCACTGATCCTTCCACACCGGTACCTGTGCTGATGCTTGGCTTGTTGCCTCACATCATCTGCATTGCTGCTTCTTGTACTGTTGCCCATGACACTGCTACTGCCACTGCTACATCTGTACTGCAGCTTCCTCTCAATACGCTGCCCATGCTGCCCCTAACAATGCCACTGCTAACTGCTGCGCTGCAACTCAGTTACTGAGAAGTAGGTAACTGACTTCTCCCAAATACTGACATCCAGTGAGTCTGGAAGCCTCGTGAAACTAAAGCTGCCTCTGTTGCTATCTTGTGATCCCTATGCTGCCACTGTGCTGCTGCATACACCTCTGTGCCTCTCGTAGTGTTGCAACCTCTACTGCGCTGCCTTAGATTTCCGCACCCAAGCATTGCTTTGCTGCTCTACTACACTTTGCTCCACCCGACCTCTGTCATCTTGCTACTGTCGTTAAGGGCTTCCGTAGCCGGATATGATCCAAGATTTTGGGCACCTCAAGGATCTTGCCCCTAGTATGTAGTCCTCTTGACTACAACTCGATGTCTCCCCCACCTCTTCTCTAGAGGTGCATGAGCATTCATGGCACAGTCGTCATCAGTCTCGACTTCTTTCTCTGCCTTAGCTGGAGCTGCCTTGGAGTCGGAAGCCTCTCCCTTGTTTTTCTTCCTGGGACACTGGGATGCATAATGTCCCAGCTCCCCACAATGGAAGCACTTCACCTTGGAGATATCCTTCTTCTTCCTCTTCCCCTGCTGTCTCGCAGATGCTAGAACCGCATCCTCCTCCTTCTCTTTCTTGATTCAACCTCCCTTGCCACTACTCCCCGCCAACATCTCCTCCCAACTTGGAAGAGTAGCCCTGCCCAAAATACTTTGGACAAATGTCTCCCACTCCTCGGAGACTGCATTCAGGGCTGTCCTCACCATGAATTCTGGATCCGGTGTAGACCCTACGGAAGTAAGTTGGTCACGAATCTCCTGCAATCTGAGGAGGAACGAATCTATCTGCTCTCTCTTCTGCATTTGATACGACCACAACTGATTTTCCAATAGCATCTTCCGCTGCACGGAAGAGCCTTGATACAATGTCTTCAAAGTATCCCACATCTCCTTTGTTGTGTTCTTTTCAGCAATATGTGGTACGACATGATCTTTGACCTCGTCAAGAATCATGCACTTCACCTCGCCCATTGCATCCTCATACTTCTCATTCTCAGCTGGGTCGACCGGGATAGCCATGGGTCTCAAGGCAAAGTCCTTGATGCGATGTCGATCCAGGACTGCCAGGATCCTGGCCTTCCAGATGACAAAGTTGGAAACCCCGTCCAACTTGTCTTGATCCCTCAGTCCGTTCACTGCCATTTCCGCTCCTCTTCTGGATTCCCTCTAAGTTTTGACTTCCCTCCTAAAAATCTCCCTCTAAGTCCTGATTTCCCTGTTGGAAATCCTTCCGCCAAATGTCAAACCGCTCCTCTCCAATCCTCCTTGCAACTACAACTCGGATCTGGATTTCCTGGCTAGAAATCCATCAAGGTAGTGACTCCCTCTACCTTGGTTCTGTCCCGTTAGGTACTGTTCTGCTTCGACAGAAACAACACCCCACCAACTTCCCAACCACAATCTGCCCACAACTCTCTAGGCCCCGACAACTGAAGAAACTGAGCCTTCCAGCTCTGCACAATCCCACAAAGGCTGCATCACTCCTCTAGCCAACTGCGTCAATCCTACCTGGCTGAGTAGGGTGACGTGGCTCTTTGTGAGCCTCTTCTGCCTCTCTCTGCCTCTGTGCTGGCCCTCTCCTTGGCTCAAAATGATGACGCAGGCCTCTGCGTCACTTCTTCTCTGCTGCCTCTCGCTTAGGGGGCAACTCTGTATCTCTGGACAGCTGCTATTGCTGCAAATTTCTGATATCGCTGATGCCTTCAGTCCTCCTGTGAACTGCAACGCTCTGATACCATGTTGAAATTTCTAAGTTTGACACGTTAGAAATCCCTACCACATTATCTGGTTTAATTTCTCCTACTTGTTCATTCCATTAACAAGTTATTTATAGATATAAATACTGAAATAAACACAAATGTAGCCTTAACTCATATACAGATCAACAACTGAAATACTGAGACAAACACACAAGGGACACCGTTATTTTTGAACAATCGTCCCCCTAAAAACCTAATGCGGAAAAACCGGTGCAGCAGTTCTGAGGGTTTTATTATTATGCAGATTCTTGAGTACAACTAGGGTGCCTAAATGGCTCACCCAACAAAGATTGTTACATGGCAGTTATACCTCTTCTTGGAGACAGATATTGAGCCTCTCAGCGCTAGTCTGCCCCACGAAAATCCTTCCGACACTTCCTCTTGGCCCTGCGTCAACCCTGCTAGCTTCAGCATAGCTCCTGAAGCCTCCGTGTCAGCCTCTTGGCTCTCTGCGTCAGTTCTTGCCCCTCTGCGTCAACCACACAGTGCTCTCTGCCTCTGCGTTAGCTTCTTCGGTCTCTGCGCTGACCCTCTAGCACTATCCTTGCCTCTCTGCTATGTACTCACTGCCCCATGCTGCAACATACCACTAGCTTGAATTTTATTAGCAAACCCCGCTCCACAAAATCGAACTGACTGATCAGTTTTTGTGTATCTCCAACTGACCCTTAAACCTCCTCTTATACTTTTCTTGTTGAGTCTTCAACGACCGAGATTAAGTCTCTAATCAATGGCTAAGATTAGATTTGGCTTGATCCATGTCATTTAGAACATTCTCACCCACCCAATTTTATATTAATACCCATTAATATTTTTAATTTTCCTAAGTTTAAACTTAGGAACTCCATTAAAATATTAATTATTTTTAATATCTTTCCAACCAGGTGGAATTTCCCTAAACCATTTCTGGTCTCCGGAGATCTTATGTGCCTAGCCTCTCGACCAATTTTCATGG